>JANUYF010000002.1:96453253-98869503 GCA_026167975.1 Phrynosoma blainvillii
AATGGACCATCATCACCTCCATAATCAGAAAGAGTGGGCAATAATTGCCTAGATGTCTCACCTGATGGGCCAGCTAATGACTTAATCCTTTTCCCATTCATCTTGAATATTGCCAGATTGGATTACCTCCCCATACAATTTCACACCTTTGCCCTGCAACTAGTTTTAGCTCTTAAAAGCCCCTGGGTTTCCCCCTTCCATGTAGTTTGGAGTTCATGGGGACACTACGTCACTGAGCTCTCTAGTCTAGTTATTGGCAATTCTGTTCAAACCAATGCTCTAGGAATGGTTGTGTCTCATGCCACTTCACCCAATTGGATCCTGGAGAAAGCCTCCTGTGTAGTAAACATTACCTGCAGTTTTGCCTCAACATCTTTTCCAAGATAATCCTGATTTCCTGAGCCTTGAATGAGTGCGTTATGTATGTGAATTGCTCTGTGATTTTCCCTCTTTAATAAAATAATACTTTAATTGGAGAATTCTGTCTCTGCATCAATTCTTATATCCATCAGCCTCTTGGTATACACATAGGAGACAGTCTTGCAGGGTCCTTGTAGCTCACCCCCACTCAGTTTGAGCTAAATAAAATTCCCCATACTACACTTTTGGCTACAATGGCAATGCTTTTTTTTTTTTTTTTGGTAAACTTAAGCAGGAAAGAAAAAGAGAACCTTCTTAAAATCACTATGTAGAGAGATCGTGTAGCACCTTTGAGACAAAGGGCCTCTGCAGACTGGTCCAAAGGGCTGGCCTGGGGGTAGAGCTGGGGCGGGTCAGCCACAGGCTGGCTGCCCCAACCCCACACTGATGCTGTCTTGATGCCGCATGCCATTAATAATAATAATAATAATAATAATAATAATAATAATAATGTTTTATTTTTAACCCGCCCCTCTGCATGGTAATCGGGGTGGCTTACAACAATTAAAATACAATGGCTAAAAGACAATCCAGTAACCCAATCCTTCCCCCCACATCCCTCCCTCACCCCTTAAGACAAAATTAAACTTGAAAAAATTAAAACAAATGATACATAACAATATTAAAATTACAATCAACAAGAGCTTGAGGAGGAGAAATCTAGTATTCATTCTCTAAGGAGAGTTATTCTGGGAAGGCCTGCCGGAAGAGATCCATCTTAACTGCTTTCTTAAAAGCAGTAAGTGTTGTAATAAGACGGATCTCATCCAGCAGGCCATTCCATAGTTTAGGGGCAATGGCGGAAAATGCCCTCTGCGAGGTCTGTGTAGACTTCGTCTTTGGTTGTTGAAGAAGGTTCTTTCCGGCTGACCAAAGGGCACGGGGGGGCTCATACGGGGAGAGGCGGTCCCTGAGGTAAGTTGGACCCAAGCCATGTAGGGCTTTAAAGGTCAAAACCAACACCTTGTACTGCGCCCAGAAACTAATTGGCAGCCAGTGGAGGGATTTAAGCACTGGTGTAATGTGCTCCCTCCTCGATGTTCCGGTGATTAATCTGGCTGTCATATTTTGCACCAGCTGAAGTTTCCGAGTTAGGCACAAGGGTAGCCCCATGTAGAGTGCATTGCAGTAATCTAGACGTGAGGTTACCAGTGCGTGCACAACGGTTTCCAGGTCTTTCCTCTCCAGGTATGGGCGCAGCTGGCGTATCAGCCGAAGCTGATAGCAGGCACTCCTGACTGTCGCACTCACCTGACTAGTCATGTGAAGTGACGAGTCAAGGAGTACCCCCAGACTGCGCACACAGTCCTTGGAGGAGAGTGTGACTCCATCCAAGACTGGGGGCTGTAATCCCGGACCCGGATTCGGACCTGTAACCGTGAGCACCTCCGTTTTGTCTGGATTCAACTTCAATTTGTTTTTCCTCATCCAATCCATTACCACTCTAAGACAGTCATTAAGAGGAGAGATGCCATCAGAAGTCTGAGATGATGATTTGGTCATGGAGAAATAAATCTGGGTGTCGTCAGCGTACTGAAGACACCGTGCTCCATGCCTCCGAATGATCTCTCCCAGCGGCTTCATATAAATGTTAAATAACATCAGAGACAGGATGGCGCCCTGAGGGACACCACAATTAAGCTCTATTTTAGAAGAGCAACTGTCCCCGAGCCTCACTCTCTGGGATCTGCTTGAGAGGAAGGAACGCAACCACTGCAAAGCAGTGCCTCCAATTCCTAACTCTCTCAGCTGATCCAGGAGAATGGCATGATCTATAGTATCAAAGGCCGCTGAGAGGTCCAAGAGCACCAGCAGGGTCACACTACCCCTGTCGATGCTCAAGCGGAGGTCATCGGTCAGAGCAACCATGGCAGTCTCAACTCCAAATCCCGTCCTAAAGCCGGTTTGAAATGGATCGAGATAATCGGTTTCATCCAAGATAGCTTGGAGCTGGGAGGCAACTGCCCTCTCGATCACCTTGCTTAGAAATGGCAGCAAGGAGACTGGTCTGTAGTTGTTTCTGTCCAGGGGATCCAGGGAAGGCTTTTTCAAGAGTGGCCTAACTGCCACCTCTTTTAAACAAGATGGTATGCTGCCTTCCCTGAGGGACGTGTTGACCGTGTCTCGAAGGAACACCCTCAACGCGTCCCCACCCTGGACGACCAGCCATGATGGACAAGGATCGAGAGGGCAAGTTTTCTTCCTCATCCTTCCAAGCAACTTGTCCACGTCCTCGGTACTCACAAATTGAAATTGATCCAGTAAAGTGCCATCAACGGAGTTACTGGATGCCTCGTCTACAGATTCTGCCAAAGTATTGGTGTCCAAGTCGGCTCTTATCCAAGAGATTTTATCTGCAAAGTAGATATTAAATGCCTCACAGCAGGCTGTCATCAGGTTAAGTAGAGGGTTCGGCGCAGGAGGTATCTGCGTCAAATCCCCCACCACCCTAAACAGCTCTGCCGGGCGAGACTCTGCAGATGCAATACGTACAGAACAGAAAGATTTCTGCGCTGCACGTAGAGCCTCCCTGTAGGAGTCAAGATGCTTCCTAAGGCGAGTTCTGTCAGATAAGAGATGAGTCTTCCGCCATTCGCACTCTAGTCGTTGTCCAACCCGCTTCATCCTTCTAAGCCCAGTGAACAGGATATAGCTGCTAAATTTGTCCCCTGCAAATCTATCTATTGTTTACTTAGAAAGCATGTGATGAATTGCTATAATTTTGTATAAAAACTGCACATGTTTAACTGCTACTCTAAGGTAAGTCACTGTGAGTTGCATATCCAATGAGAGAGAGAGAGAGGGGGGGGGGAATCGAGGCTGACATCTCTGGATTTGCCCAAGAGCCTTGACTAAGTTTAAGGGTAAAGAAAATTTACACTGTGGCATATTTACTATGACATATTTGTTTTCACAGCCTACATTTCTCTTAATTTGAAAAATACTTATTAGCATGGAAATATCCATAGCTGCATTATAGGACTGTTGTATAAGTTTATGGTAGGGAGGTAAATTCTCACTTAATTCATTTCCACATTCAAAAATGAAGATATTAAACATTTCCTTTTCTTTCCTTGTAAGATTATGGGAGTTATGTATACATTTGATGTTTTGCATTTTGGAGTTTTTTGTGTGCATGTGTATGTTCGGAGATTGTATCGCAAGAGCCAGGAGCTATTTTTCTGACATACAGCATCTTGCAAAGAGGGAGGAAGACCCAAAGACCATCTGAAAGTGAAGGAGAGGGAGCTTACCAGATACTGCACATTCCATCTGCCACCACTTCCTTCCCTTTAGGACTCTTTCATCACACAAAGTGAGCTGCCTCTTTGCGGGATGGAGGCCCCAGCAGCAGCCTCCAGCAGGTTCCCCAACTTGATTGGTTTAGCTTCCTGGGCTGGGACATATAACTGGGACTACTGTGATGATGAATCCACTATCAGTGAAGTCATCTCAGTATGGGAGTGGGAAAATGGTGAAGGCCTATCCTGCTGCAGCTTTGCAGGAAAGAAAAGCTCACCTGCTTATGGATACTACCCTGTTGTGATAAACAACAGATCATTTTCCAGGGAAGGAGAGATATGTTGTCAGCCAAGGGAGGGAGGTAATTATGCTCAGGGTGAAGACATTCAAGTTATATGGACTAGAGGAAGATACAGAAATGGGAGATGGTTGCACTATCCCATCCTAAATCTATCTATGGCAGCAACCTCCCTGGGTTGAAAATGCTCCTGCTTAATTACTGTTTAGCTGGTGACTCCAGATGGCTCTTGGGAAGTTTCCTGATACCTTGGCAGGAGATCCTGTCAATGGTCTGGTTAATCTCTGGAATGGGGAAATGTGGTGGACACAATTGTTCCTAAGCACCCCTTCTTATGGAGTAGAGCTAAACCAGCTCCCTGATTATCTGAGGAAGAGGCAACAATGAAAAAAGCAAGACAGAGACTGGAGCAAGAGTGGTAGAAAACTCAGGTCCCATTCACACTAGCATTTTTGTAGTGAGGAGATCCGAGCAGAATCAATATTGTGATTCCAAATTGAAGTTCACACTATGTTTACCCTGATCGAATCTCTCTGGTGCAATTTAACCCTGTTGAAGTTCACACTGACTGAAGCACCAATTCAAAGTGGATCCTCCATATCAATCACATTCATTCATTTTTGGGTTTTGTTTTTTTGGGTTTTTGCTTCTGTCAATCAAATGATGCACACCTACATCACACTGTCATAGGTCATAGGACTTTATCACATGGGGGAAATCAGGGGTTTAAAGAGTCATTATCCAGGGAAAATGACTTCCAGTGAATAGGGAAATAAAGAGGGAGTGATTCTCCTCTTCCCCCTCCACCTCCTCAGCTTCCCAGCCTTTAATTTCGAGTAGAGCCTGGGCTGCTGAGGGGAATAAAGAGGGAGCAATCCTTTCCTCCTCTTCCTCCTCAGCTTCCCAGCCTTTACTTTTGGGTAGATCCCGGGCTGCTGAGGGAAGGGAGCAATACTTCCAAGCCAGTGTTGTGCAGCACTTTGAATGTTGGACTGGAGTCTGGAGACTAGTGTTTGAATCCGATGAGCCATGTAAACCTAGTGAGTGATGTTGGGTTAGTCACACTCTCTCAATCTCAAAGGAGGCCATGGCAAACTCCCTCTGAAGAAACATGACTAGAAAATCCTGTGATAGGTTCACTTTAGGATTGCCATAAGTTGGAAACAACTTGAAGGTACACAACAAGAAACAACAACATTCTCTCCTTTTCCTTTCCCAAATACCAGTTCTCCCCCTCTCTCTTCTCTCCTGGTGCAGTTTTCTTTTGCAAAAGTAAGCACAAACTTTTCCCTCTTCTTCTTCCCTGCCAGAAGGAAGGAAGGAAGGACAGACTAGCTGCCAGAAAGGAGATGAGGCACTGCAAAATGTAGGACATTCAAGAAAAATAGAGAACATGGCAAAATAAAAGCTACAAACACTAATAGAAATATATCCATGCTTCTTAGTCCTGTTCAAAATAGAGGACATTGTGGAATTCGTTCTGGACAGAAGGCTGAAATGGAGAAGAGGACCTGGAAAAGGAGGATGCATCTGGTCACCCTGAGCTAAAGACACTCCTAGAAATATGAACCCATGCCTCTTAGTCCTGCTCAAAAAGGAGGACATTCAAGAAAAATGGAGGGCATGAACAGATGAAAGCTAAAAACACACATGGCTTTCTTGGTTTGGAATGGCACCATTATGGAATAGACAGACTGACTAGAGTTAGGCGTTAGAGTGCATGGCAGGTGTGGGGGGGAGGAAGAGGAGAGAGGGAGGGGAGAGGAGAGGAGAGGAGAGGAGAAAGGACAGACACATGGCAGGTGCGGGGGGCAGGAAGAGGAGAGAAGAAGAGGAGGAAGAGGAGAGGAGGGAGCACAAACACACAGTAGGTGTGAGGGGAGGAAGAGCAGAGAGGAAGGGGAGGAAGAGGAGATGAGAGAGGACAGTCACACAGCAGGGAGGAGGATGGGGAGGAAGAGGGGAGAAGTAGGAAGAGGAGGAAAGAGTTCATGGCAGTGGAGGCAAATGAAAGAGAGGATAATAGGAAGAGGAAGAAGAAAGGAAGAGAAGGAGGGCAGAGCGGAGTCTGATGTGGTTTTATTTCTGAGGAAAGAGGAAAAAACAACCCCCAACCCCCACCCCCACTGATCTTTTTTAAAAAATGTCAAACAAATCATGAGCTCCTTTGTTATATTGATGATGTGAGTATTTAAAGGTACTGTCTACTGTGGTCATGCAATAGCAAAGGTGTGTGTAAGCTGTCAATCTTTTTTTCTTTTTCTTTTTTGAAAGTACACTAATGATGTTCCTGGGAGAACCCCTCCCTGGCTTTGACTTTGGCTGGCAGGGAGAGAGCAAAGGGGTGGGCATTATCTGTCAGCCTGGGAGGATGGCAAGGGAGGGCAAGCCCCTCTGAGGACTACTTGCCATGAAACCCCCATGAGATCTTCTCCTTGGGGGCATTCCCCCCCATCTGCCCCTATATGTTCTGCCTCTCTTCCCACCCTCTGTCCATTACACGACTCCCTCCTGGATGCCCCACATGGGATCAGGAGCATGTTCCCATTGGCGGTACCCCAATAACACCTGGTGCTTTTGAAAAGACATGGGGGAAACACAATCCTGGAAAACCTGGGTTAAGGGGGATTTGACATGGGGCCCCTTGAATTCGGGTTTGAAAAATGTGGCTCCAGTGTGAATGACCCCATTTTTATACCGGTTTATAACGCAGTGTGAATGATGCCTCAGAATGAGTCTGATAAAAAATAGGCTAAACTCTGTAAAGGCATATGGTGGGACAAGAAGGGCTTTTCTGGATAACATTATCGGATCTGCACAGAACCATTCAGTGAAGCTGTTTCAAGTGGTCATGGGCTTGTTGAAATCTGGTCCAAAAGACTCACTTTGAACCATTCTGACACCAGAGTTGATAAAGTTGCACTGGCACAAAGGACATGAGATGCCTCTTTTTGGGTTTAAATAGGCCACAACTTTTATTTAGCTGTACAGGATCTATTAACAAACAAATAAACATTAACAAATTTGTCACGTGTGTAAGTGAAGGTGTAACCCCCCAAATGGGTGGTCCTTCACCGCATGTGACAAAATAAGTAAACAATAATATCAACAAATTTACAAACCCCTACCCCCAGAAATGATGTCATATTGCGTCATATGACATCATGCAATTAATGATGTCATGCATTTAACTGCATACGTCATTTCTTTTAAATTTATCTTATGCCAATTTTACCCCAATTAATTTAAATAGCCAGACTAAATTTTCCTGTGGGGTGTAGGTCATTACCCGCCCCAAAGTACAAAACAACAATTTTAAATTTTAGACCCTATTCCAAAGTTGTGACAAAGCAATTAACACAAACAATATGAATTATCACACCATGACCCATTCCTAAATCAATTTAATTAATAAATCTCAGGGAGGGCGAAAAAACCTGGGGGAAAATTCCTTCCCGGCCCCCGAAGGTGACCAGCCTAAGCCTGAGAGTAACGAATTACAATTTCTTAATAAAGGGTGGGTGGGATGGGTTGCTCTGTTCCAGGTCTAAAATGGCTGCCTCCACGTGGCAGCACAGAGCTATAAGTAACAAACTCTCATCCCAAGTCTTGCGAGACCAGTAGCACTGCGAGACGTGGAGCAGCAACCAAACAACCTGATTGGACAAGGCGCGCAGGTGTTCCCATTTCCCTGCGCAACTTGACCAACCAGGCGTCTCTTGTCCTTATTTGGCCAGCACAACAAGAAACCCCTCCAGACTCGTTGGGGGTGTCTTTCTGGTGGGTGTAACCTTGGCTCCTGCTTGTCCAGTTTTGATGGATACTTTTAAATTTGTGCAATGTGGACATCCTTGAATTGATGGGAGCCACCACATGTGTATTAGATCCTTGCCCTTCATGGCTTATCAAACTGGCCACAGGAGAATTTGTTGAGTGGGTAAGGGAAGTTATTAGTATCTCCCTGCAATAAGGCAGGGTCCCAACACACCTTCCATCAATCCTACTGTACTGGATAAGTATAGGCCAGTGTCCAACCTTCCATTTTTGGGCAAGATACTAGAGCATGTGGTAGCTTCACAACACCAGGGGTTCCTAAATAAGATAGATTATCTAGATCAATTTCACTCTGGTTTCAGACCTGGTTATGGGATGGCTACAACCTTGGTTGGTATGATGGATGACCTATACAGGGAATTAGATAGAGTTTTTTTCTATGGATTTTTCAGGCTATGTAGCCACGTTCTTGAAGAATTTGTTACTGACATTTTGCCTGCAACTGTGGCTGGAATCTTCAGAGCTACTGCTGAAGATGCCAGCCACAGTTGCAAGTCAAACTTCAGGAATAAATTCTTCCAGAATGCAGCCACATAGCCCGAAAAATCCACAAAAAAATATGGATGCCATCTGTGAAAGCCTTCAACTTCATAGATAGGGAAAGTTTTTCCCTATTGGTTATGCCAGGGGTAGGCAACCTGTCCCCTTTAAGGGCCGAGGGACTTCAGTTCCCAGAATCCCAGGAGCTATTGGCCAACATGGGACTATTGGCCAACATGGCTGAGGCTTCTGGGAGCTGAAGTCCCTCAGCCCTTAAAAGGGACAGGTTGCCTACCCCTGGGTTATGCTTTTGATACCATCGACCATAGTAGACTTCTGAGTCAGCTCTCTGGTATGGGCCTTGGAGGTATTTTTCTATAGTGGGTCTGTTATTTCCTAGAGGGAGACTGTAATGGACTGGATGAGGGCAAACAAATTGAAGCTTAACCCAGAGAAGACAGAGGTGCTTCTGGTCAGTTGAAAGACAAGCTGGGAATAGGGATGCAGCCTGTTTTAGATGGGGTTACATTCCCCATGAAAATGCAACTTTGCAGTTTGGGAGTACTCCTGGATTCATCTCTGATCCTAGAGGCCCAGCAGTGACCAGGAGTGCTTTTACACAGTTAACACTAGTACACCAACTGTACCTATTCTTGGAGAAGTCACATCTGGCAATGGTGGTACATGACTTTGTTACATTCTGTTTGGATTACTGTAATGCACTCTACATAGGACTGCCTGGTTAAAATACCGTACATTTCTTCCACAAATAATGGAAGCTGTTGCCAAAATTCAAACAAGAACATTTATAGCCACCAAGTCCCTCTGTCCCCTTCCCCTACTAAGTCCCATTTCATCAAGCTGTTTTCCCACCAAAAATTCCTGCCATTCCCCCAATGAAAAAACACTGCTGACAACAGCAGTATACAGAGTTCAATTGCATGGTAGACTTCAATTGTTCCATCCATAATCCTCCTCATCTTCTTTGCTGCCCAACTTCCAGCCTCATCAACAATGCAGCAAAGCTTACAAATGTAGCCCCCCCCCCATCCCTCACCTGTCTCACTGACTGCTTCATAAAGCACTGGCAGAAATTAGCAGCTGGCTCAGCTTATATAGAATTGAGACTTTTTCTTGCTCTTTATGATGCCCAAAGGCAGGCTGGAGAAAAGAAGCAGAGGGGTAGAGAAGAAATTCTATTGCACTGCTTTCTTCTCCTGGTCACAATGGTGCCAGCATCCCCCCTCCCCCATCTTCTGTGGAGAGAGGTAGAATTGCAGCAATTTTGGGGAGAAAAACAGCATAAAATCATGTGGATTTGTTTGGGGAGATATGAATACAGACCATGTCAGTGTGGGTCACTGAGGTTCAGAAGAAGGTAGGTAACATTGATTCTCCAATTGTGTCCAACCATGATGGAACAGGGATGGTAAACCTTGATTTTTCCTAATCAAAGTCCTGATCAATGTTGAGAACTGTAGTTTTCTGGAAACAATGCACTTCTTCTGAGAACTATGCAGCCTTTTCTGAAAACTGTGCAGCTTTTGGTCTGAAAGGAAACTGCAATATTCAATTGTGGGTTTTGACAAAACTGTCTCCAGGCGGCCACATGTGTATTTTTTGCATAACTGCTCCTTTTTTTAATCATAGAAACAACAATGCTGTACAACAAAAATATCACACATGAAAACGTTTCACAAAATCTAGCTCATTTGTACAAGAAATAGACATATGGTTTTGTTGTTCAAGATTGTTGTTTTCTTCATGAGAAGCAGAAATCTTGCACAAAAGATTAAACAACAAAAATGTTGTACACAAAACCACAATGTTGAACTTTTTGTACAAGAGGTTTTGCACAAGATTTTTTTGTGCAAGATTGTTGTTTATTGTGCAGAATTTTTGTTGCACAAAATTATTTTTTTCAAGTAGAAAACAACAATCTTGGCCAAATACATATGTGACTGAAGCTACAAGTTCGCCTAAATTTCTTTTTCTCTGGCATAACATTTAGGTTGTGCAATTTTCAAAGTGGCAAAGGCTATAACCACAATGTCAAAATTTTATTTTGCATTTTGTGCATTTCCCCCTAGTACTTAGTGAAATACAATGTAAATGGGTGGGTTTTTCCCTTCAGAAAACTGTGCCATTTTCTCTCCATAGTGAAAAGATTGTGAATATAGGTTTGGATTTTTTTTCCTGCTGCAACGATGCACAATTTCTTAAATTCTTTTGCTGTTCTCAAAAAGTACCCAGATTATGTTATGTTGGGAACAACAACAAACAATTGACCTTTTTCTTCTGACATAAGTTTTGGAAACTCCAAATTTGATCTCAGGAAATTGATGGAGATCTGTTCCACCCCTATGATAGAGTGCCTTATTCTGTCCAACTCTTTCTCTGAGTTGGTTGTTAGAGACCCTCTGATTGATACCATGTTTAGTGGAAGTACATCTGATGGTAACTCAACAAAGGGGTTTGTCCATGATGACCCTCATATTATGGAACAACACCTCTCCATCTTAGAGATAGGATGGGCATATATGATAAAGGGTTTCCATCAAATTATTATTATTAATAATAATAATAATAATAATGTTTAGCTATTGGGGCATGCATTCCTGGCTCCTGATTCTTAGGACTATCTTTACTGAACTCTGGATAATTTGATGTCTGTGTTATTACTTCTTTGTTGTATATTTGGTTTATTTTGTAAACTGTTTTTTTTCTTTTATAATGAAAACTAATCTATAAATTGTTTCAATAAATAAAGATGTAATAAAGTAAGTCCCACAAAGTTTAATGGAATTTGCTTATTAGTAAGTAGGTTTTAAAATACAGCTTAAAGGAACATGAACCACAAGAATACAGCATTCTGTACAATTTTTCACTTTTTTAAAATATTATTTATTTATTTTCAGCATATATTATTTAGATTGAGTTTTAAATGTAGGAGAAATTCCACCACTTTCTATTCTTTAAACAGGAAGAATAATTTAGCAGGTGATAACTGAGCTAGATGTAGGCAGCTTTAGTCTTTCTCTTCTGCAGGTACAAATACATAATCATTGATATTCTTAGTGCAATTATTGATTTATAGTTGTAAACAATCTTAAAAAACTGGCTAGAACATTTCAATAAAGCAAACTTGCATAGATTAAAGTGTTCCTGTCCATACAGAACATAAGTATATTATCTCAGGTACTAGTAATGCCAACTGTGTTCAGGGGTGGCCAATAAATTGAAGCAGTGCCAGAAGGTATGCATTGTGGTAAAATCTTCTAATAAAATGTTATTAGTAAATTTAACCCAACTATGCTTTCCTTAGGGTCTTTTAAGGAAAGCTGTAAAAATATGTCACTAAGCAACTGCCATGTGCTACCTTGTCAAAAATTGGAATATTTATTGAAGGAAGTCCAATTTTTCACCTTTTTCTTTTTCTATTCAAGTATGGCTATACAATACAAATGCACACATATACATCAACACATAATTCATTAATAAGCTTGAACACAGTGGCAATAATCATGTGGCCCTCCAGATATGATTGCATTATAATAGCTAACAGCCCTAGCAAGGTTAACCAATACTGAAGAATGCTAGGAGGTGTGATGTAACAACATCTTTAGGGTTGCATAATTCCTACCCCTATTTTATCATCACTCCATAACAACATTTCAGTTAACTAGGCACAGGAAAGAACAATCTGAATGTTGTTGAGTGTGGGAGAAAGGGGAAAAAAGAGAAGAGATACAGATCAGTGAAAACACTTAACTGAACAGCTATGAATTCCTGTTCCTTAGGATAATATTCTGTAACCTTGCATCTTCCAGATGTACTGATGTCCCACCATCCTCATGTGACAAATATTGTGGGAGAAGAATTCCAAGTTGTGGGAAAGCAACAGAATCAGAGAGATAATAGTTTTGAAGGCTGGAATAACAAATCTGACCCTAGGGTCAAGGTTAACAAACTCTGTGCCATTCTCTGCATATCCTATGGTCTCCCTTAGAAGCTAACATTTCCAATAATTAATGATAACTCTAGAAAGCAACATCAGTTATTAGTGTGGTGGTAATTTCATTAATTTCCCAATTTTGGATATTTAACATTATCAAACTGATTTTCAATCTTAATGTTCAAACCACTGTTCCAGATACTATATGGGTTTAAAATAAATAAATAAATAAATAAATAAATAAATAAATAAATAAATGATTTCCACATTGTATTTTGAAGGGAATTAAAGAAACAATAAGCCATTGCAAAACATGATGGACATGTACAGAAAAACTCCACATGAACAATGAGAAGCAAGCCACCTTCCTCCAACCCTCCCCACTCCACAGTCTTTATTCATGTGGGTGGAAGATGCAGCATTTAAGAACGTAAAAAAATGCTTTGTTATTTGTGGGATTCCTTGGTGTTCTCAGGCTAGTTACAAATAAATTTTTATCCATTAATATTGAGTGATAATGGATATTTTGAAAATCATAGAAAGAATACATTAGAAAATATTACAAAGAAGCAAAATAGCATGAGAGCAAACATTTCTTTTTGTGCACTGGAATAAAGTAGCAGTAGCAACCAGTTAGGGGATGTCAACACTGGTGTAGAATATTGCTTTCCATTGTAATGATCTCAATATTGACTTTTCTCCTCCCAGTTCTAATAATATTGCTTATAAATGCCACTGTATTGTCATTAAAAATATTATTGTTGGAATTTTAATTTCTTAATATTTCATATGTACAATACATCATAGTGCACAATGTGTCTGGGGCATAAACAATATTGATAGCAGTTCAATAGCAATAAGTTCCCTAATAAGTGTCACTAATTTGATTTTGAGCAAAAGTCATTTGTTTCCAAAAACAGATCTGATCCTCAATCATTAAAGTCCTGATAGGCTGCTACTGAAAAAACTTTAAGCACCTAATTAAAGCACACCTTGCATTATTCATGTATTATGGTAGCTCATGAATAATTTATTCCTTGGTTTCATTGGTAAAACTTAATTTTGAACCTCAATGAAACTTTAAACCTCAATACATCTTCCAAGGTCTTTGGAAATCATTTCTTTATTATAACCGACAGTTATTTATTAATATTGCAAAATATAAAAGTTAAGATAGGTAGAGAAGACCAACTATGAACTGGATTTGGCCTTGCAGGTATTACTTTGGGAACATTAGAAATATTTAATATATGTTTCTGAAATCAGTATCAAAGTGACCAGATTACAGGACTCTACATTTCTTCTCCAAGCATTCATCTTTCATTTTTTTTTAATAATATGAATATTTAAAATCAAAGCACAGATACCAGTTTCTCAGGGACTTCATAGTTGGTCCAGCAAACAAAGTTGAAAATATTTACACAAAGTGGGCTTGCCTTCTCAGGCTGATTGATTTTTGGTCCTACCTCCAGGCTCCCAGCTCCCTCTGAACTACCCTGGTTTAGTCCTGATACCTTGACTCAATGTATACTAAGTGGCAAATGTGTATGGGGGGGGGGGTATTCATCCTGTGATGTGAGAAGAGCCTTTCCATCAGCTCAGATTTGTGTCCACTAATATCAGTTTCTACACTACTATGGCCCAAATCTTCTTGGTTAATGCCAGCTAGAATAGAGCTATTAAATCAACTGTTTAAAGCTGTTAGCATTATGTAAATCCCATTGATGGAATTCATTTACACTTGTTGGGACTATTAGCAGGATTCCAACTTTTTTTTAACCTTGCCTTTTCCTAAAGAGGTTCATAATGAGACCAGAAAGTTCTTTGATTGCCAGTCCTCAAGCTTAGAATTTTAATTGATAAAATCACCATCACAAAATTATTCTGTTGTGTAACAGAATAGTTCCAAAAAATCTAATATGTTGTAGCAGCGAATGTCTTATTTTGTACACAGTCTGCTGATTAGTCCATATAAACCAAGTGTGTACAATAAAAAGTTGGTAAAGTAGACAATTGTCTTGACAAGAGTGTGCCCACTATTACTAAATAAATCCATCCACAGAGCTGTGGCAAATCTCTGCAAAACTCCAAAAATCCTCATAGTCACAGGCTGAAAGCCATACATCTGGGTCAGGGTGTGCAATTATTCAAGGGCCAATTTCCCCACAAACCTCTTCAGGCTGCATTTCCTCCCCAACAATGCAAAATGTTTTTCTTCAGAGTCTCTCAGACATGTTATGTCCCTCTCTGTCAGTATTTTGCGAGAAATTGCAATGAAGATACAGCTAGTTTGGTCCTGTAGTTTTAGGGTTAGGAATGTTTTGTGTGCATTCATATGTTTGGGGCCATTAAAAAAACATTAATGGGATGGGTAAAAGGCTTTGAGAACAGGTGGTAAGTTTCATAGACTCAGAAGTGGGGTGCAGGGCCCACATGTAAACTGTGGGCCATACTTTCTCTACCATGATCTAGATGATCTTAATTTCAGACTAGTTACATAAGCAAATATTTCTCAAAACTTTAGGAATATTATATGACAGCCAAATATACTTATTGACAACCATAAAATGCTGGGTGATGGTGCTAACATTTTGGAATGATATATAATGTGCTGTTGAATGCCTTCTGATTGTCATCCTAAGTCAAAACTATCACAAGATTTTCTTTGCATGATTTGTTCAGATGGTTGCCATTGACTTCTTCTGAAGCTGAGAGAGTATTACTTGTGCAAGACCACCCAGTGCATCTCCATGGCTGAATGGTGATTCAAACCATGGTCTCTCAGGGTCCTTGTCCAGCACTCAAACCACTACACCATGATGGTTCAAATATATAATGCCTAGAATGGAAAGACTGAGACCATAGCACAATCTTTTGCCCCTTAGCAAATCATAAAGATCGATCACAAACTGCTATTGAAAAAGTCTTCACTTTCTGATGAATCCCAAGGATGTTCACTTGTTGTTGGCCAGAGGTTCAACATGCAGAAAAGGTAGTCTGTGAAAGCTAAGACATCAGTATTGGATCAGGAACATCTACTACCATTCTATGTCCAACAACTTTCACTTGTTTCAGAAGCATTTATAGGTAGGCAAGGTTGTGGATTATCAATGGTTTTGAAAGGTTATACTTTTCTGTTTCACTTAATTCTACACATTTTGATTGGGTCATCTCAAGTGGCAGAGCATATAATATGCTGTGCCTTATGTAGCTTATTATTTGGACTTTATCACACGAGCCCCACTGTCACCACGATTGTGTCAATGAAAGGAAACACATAATACCACTTGGTACAATCCTTATCTCATGTGTATTCCATCGTGGCATTGGGGTTGTTGTAGATATGGACAATCCTGCACTCTCTTTCCCAAACTGCTTCTTAACCCTCCCTTCCTATCCTTCCTCCCCTATTGCTCTAACCTGCATGCCTTTTTATTTTTATTTCTCTTTTTAACGTAATTTAGCAACTGTGGGCCATTGCAGACCAGCCTAAAGGGATGGCCTAGGGATGGAGTTGGGGTGGAGCAGGTGCACGCCAGCTGCCCCAACCCCATCCCAACACTGTCCTGATGCCACATGGCCATACGCACAGCGTGCAGTGTCAGAACACCCTCCCGGCGTAGCATTTAAACACACTGTGCTGAAAGGTCATGGAAGAGCCGTGGTGCCGGCACTTGGGGCGACCTTTTGCCACTCCTAAAAGGAGTGGCATTTTGCTGCTCTTTTAGAGGTGGCAAAAGGGAGGGTGAGGGCCACAACATGCAGTTGCCATGGCCCCAATCTGCCGCTCCCCAAACAGCTGGCCTGCATCAGCCCTGTGATAATGTAATTTAGCAGAAGTGAGGAAGAAAAGAAAAGAAAGTATAAAAAGGAAAAAATGGCCTAGCAAGGGGGAGGGGGGAGAGGAGGAGGCTAAGATCACATGGCTGTCCATTCCAGAACTGCAGCTAGAACCTTATTGCATGAGAGGGCTAGTGCTACAGCAGTATAATGGCAGCTATTGACGGGCTTTGCCAAACAATGAAAAAGGTGCGCCACAGCCACAAGAGGACTACAGTCTAGCTGTAAGTCAGTCACAATATCATCTAATAAAATTCAGCCACAAATGTTACTATCCTGCTTCGATTCCACTTTTCTATCTTCATGTGATAATCTCCTTTAAGGATAGGAGTGATGTAATAAATGTCTGAGGCACAGTAAGCTTTATAGTTGTTGCTTAATATTCAGTTCTTGCTGATCTTGTGATTTTAAACCATTTTCATTTTGCATGTTACCTGCTGAGCAACAGCTTTTCAGTGCCGGGTAAAGAGGGTGCATAGAGTATGAGTTAAGATTAGTCAGTGAACACCAAGTGTTAACATAATGCGTGTTTGCTAAAGAAATAAAACTTGAGTTAAAGATGACTGACTATAGCCTCAAATGTATGCCCCTTCTCTCCTCTTTCTTAATTGTGATTCATTAATCAGAAATTGCAAATTTCTTTTCAAAAGTTAACAGCATGTTAGTTTACAATGTGACTTATTACTGCAGATGTATAGTAATTGCAAAAACAAAACAAAAAATAGATGGTAGCAGTGCTAATGAGACTGTCAGGCTTATGGAATGCTATTTAAAACAATGTGTGAGAGCAGCCAAATTGTACGAGGCAAAACATTTTTCACCCACTGCAGTTTTGGAATACGTTAATCTCAGAGTTGTATATCACACTGTTGACAACAAACAGAAGATTCCTGCTGAATTGCAAGTTAATGTATTGGGATCTAATCCACACAGATCAACAAGACTCATCAACACGTCAGGAAAGTTATAATACTTGGAACTGTGGTCCAATAAAAAAGAATCCCCATTATGATAAAAACAGAAAAAGATAAAAAGCTACACAAATAACAAAGATATAACATGTCTATTTTTGAGCTATGAGAAAAAAAAATCAAATCTGATTAGTAGAAATCATATCGTATATTGTAAATGTCTTAAATTTTAAAGAATTTAGTAAAGACAAAATACTAGGGGATATTCACTACCAGAGAGTGAGATCATGAGGGCCTTTTCAATGACCACATCTAGGTACTGGAACTTTCCATCAAGGGAGGCTAGGCTAACTCCCTCCATGTTATCCTTTAACTGGCAGACCAATTTTTTTTTTCATTCAGACAGGCTTTGGACAATTGATTACCTTTTGAGAATGGATTTTTTCCCCCAGCTGCATGCTCTACCTGAATGCTGTAAATCAGTGGCATTCCTAGGGTTGGTGTCACCCTATGTAATAACTCATGGTGTCACCCCACCACCACCACTAGCCTCCTCCTATTTCACACCATACAGAATCCTTAGTAATGCTTTTTTACATTAATGTTACTCATAAATCATAATTCCCGTATACCATTGAATGTAATGCTAATAATTGCAACATAAAACAATTAGAAAATTAAAATTACACTTCAAATTACAATAGCATCTGCACAGCCTAAATGTATATACATATACATACTGAAGACTTGTTTAATTGTGAAGTTTTTAAAGAAAATTTAAAAAATAGATTTAAAATTAAAATTTTAAAAAATGAAATTTTAAATTTGAATTTTAAAAAAATCTGAAGTCTTTCCTTTCTTCTCCCACTGAGCCTCATCCCACTTCCACCATCTCTTAAAGCATTTTAAAGAGATACAGATGATACAGACAAATGCCACAGCCGGTTTCTGCCAAAAGGTAGGTATTTGAGGAGAAGTGGTATAACCCCTCCTTAAGATGTACCTGGTGCAGTCTGAACTCCCCACACCCCCTAGTGACACCATTGCTGTAGATATATTTTCAAATTATGTCTTTGATTATCTTAAATACTGTTTTTAATTAAGTTATATTGACAAGGTTGACCCTCCCTTATTAGAAATGCTTGGGACCAAAAGCGTTTCAGAACTGGTTTTTTTTTTTTAATATTTATTTTGGAATGCACATGTAGCATACTACTTATCTGTATTGCATGTGCAAGGCGAGAGAGATGAGTCTGGAGAAAGATGCAAGCATCCGTGAAATGGCAGGAGGTATAGATTTGCATTGAGCACAATGCTTGAATTCTTGAAATGTCAACAATCCTCAGCCTCTCTCCACACTCATGTCTTTTTGCTACTATTCCACCCACTTCCACCTTTGAGGTGGCAGCTGCAGTTCTTCTGCTCATTCGTGTCTCTCTAGCCTTGGCTGGATAGAAATTGAGGATCTGAGACGTGAATGAGCAGCAGTGCAGCAGCCACTGCCTAGAAGGTGGAAGCAAGCAGCTAACAGCAAATAAATAAATAAATAAATAATATTAAATAAATGAAATAAAAACATAAAAAATAAAAAAACAGCTTTTAGAAATTTTCAGATTTCACTTTTCTGAATTATGGGTGTTCAACATGTAATTGTTTATCATGTTTTGTGGATTAATTAGTTTATGCAACATTGTTGTAGAATGCCTTGAGTCCTATTTTGGGAGGGGGGGGGATGACAAGCCCTTAGAGAAGCAGAGATTGGAGAAGAAGAGTGATCTTACATTTGAAGTTCAGATAAACTCTTTCTCCCATTCCATATGTCACTTTGATTTGTATGAAAAAAAAAAAGAAGGATATGCTTAATGAAACTCATCTTGAAAGAATGACTTTTTACAATGTGAAATATAAAATGAGATCCTCATGGGAGAAAATTTTTTAAAAAGAAGAAATTAAATTATCACTGAAATCTGTTAAAATTGCAAACAAAGTCATTTGGAAAAGTCAAAACAATTGCTGATAATTTACACACAATGAAAAGGTGAAATTAATTCCATAAATTAGTTGCTGAAAATTGCTACATGCTACTTCTACTGATGCTGCATCTTTCTCCAGCCAGTGGTTTCCAGTTGCAGAAAGAACACGAGACACCTCTTTTGGGTTTAAACAGGCCACAACATTTATTTAACTGTACAGGGTCTATTGATAAACAATAAATAATAATAACAAATTTGTCATGTGTGTAAGTGAAGGTGTAACTGCCCATGTGGGTGGTCCTTCACCGCATGTGACAAAGCAAATAAACAATCATCAACAAATAAACAATAAACAAATCCCTCCCCTGGAAATGACGTCATATTTCATCATATGGCATCATGTAATTTTATGACGTCAAGCATTAAGTGCCTACGTCATTTCCTGTCAATTTGTTTTATGCCAAATTTATTTCCCAATTTTAATTAGCCAAATTAAATTATTCTGTAGGGTGGGGGTCATTACCCGCCACAAGAGGGGGCCAGCCCAGCTAGACATCCCCTCTCCCCCGCCCTCTGACATGCGGATGCAGGGTGGTCAGATCGCTTTTTCAACTTGGTCAGAGAGTGCATTTACGTACATCTCTGACCCCTCAGAAGAGAGGTGAACCCCATCCCCCCTGTACAGCTGTGGCCGGTCAAGCTTAATGCCGTGCTCCACCAAAACAATTCCCAATTTAGTAAGGTGCTTAGCCATGTAGCGGTTAAGCCAACGCCGAGCATTGTTAATAGCCAAGTCCTTCTGTGCTCCAGGTCAACAACGCCTAAGCACAAGTTGAGTCCACATGATGAGTCCACATGATGATAGCAGCAGGGAAGATCTTTTGTACTTCCTCCAAGTACTTGACAATCTGCCTGGCCAATTGCAAGCATGGAACTCGGACAAGGTCGTTCTCCCCCAGGTGCACTACCACAGCCCGGGGTAGAGGACGTGAATGTGCCAACTCTGTGAGCAATGGAAGGAGAGATGGCCACATCATTCCCCTTTGACCAAACCAGACCGTCCACCCAAAATTGGCAAGGCCCAACGTGTTGTTATAACAATGTTCCAACAGGTAGCGTTCAGCCCAAAAGACTAGGCTGTGTCCAACTATCCAGATGTCGCCGCCTAGAAAGCCAACTGAAACAAACAAAACAGGTTAACATGGCTTATCAGGAGTCCCACTATCCAATCGCCTAACATAGGACTTAAATGCGTGTGAACGCCACCTGCCAATTCTGCAAATGTCGGCTTCACTCAAACCATGAGTGGCCATAGCTGTCGCAGCTCCAATTTGAAAGGAGTGCGAAGAAAAACATTCCTGAGGCAACTCAGCCTTCCGTACAGCCTCTTTTAACACAGCCCTAAATTGGAATTGGGTTAAGGGCAAACCAGACAAGTTAATAAACAAATATCCAGCCACATTAGGCCTGATTTTCAAATAGTTACCCATCGCAACTACTGAGCAAATTTACCCTGTTGCACCTTAGCCAAGAAAATAGACTGACCTTTTGCAAATTGGTCAGTCTTGGAACACCTAATGTGAATTCAAATCCCCTGTCCTGTTAAGCTCATATCAGAGATAAATAGTGCCCTGCCGGGTTAATCATTACGACATCGAGGCACAATTTCACTAATTTTTAAAGCAGCAAAAAATGCTGTAGCAAATACTGCTTTAAATAAGGCCTCTTCCCCAGGTGAATAACATGTTTGAGCTAATTGATCCCGTAACTTAAGAAGGACAGGGCCAGTCATCAGCCTTCGAGAGTCCTTTGTGACAAGGGATTCTCTCGACCACCCTTCAACTGCTCTTTTGACCCTGAAATCATTAGTAGGGTCAAAACAACCCTTTGCCCTAGAGTAAAAGGTCAGGGTGGCCAACCTGCCTCTAATAGTGACAGGTGAAAATCCAGATTGCCTAAGAGTTACAATGAAGCGAAGGACCAAGTTCACATTAATACGCCATTTTAGATTCTCCCCAATTTCCAACAAAAATGGGCTGAACAAATTTAAAGCTGTTTGGTATGACTTGCGTGTAGATGGGGAAATGGAGTTTAATATTGACCTCTGAACTTCTAATCTCCAAGGTTCCAGAGAGACGCCGTTACCTCCAGCGGGTGTGTCGAAGTCTCGAGAGCCAGCTGCCGGAACCTGGAGAACTGAAAACAAGAAAGGGTGTCCACCAAAGGGTTAAGCAAACCAGGAACATGTTGAGCTCTGAACAACACATTGTATTTTGAACATTGTAACACCATTGCCCTTACCAAACTCATAAATTTAGGAGACTTGGAAGACTGAGAGTTAACAACATACACGACTGCCTGGTTGTTGCACCAAAACCAGACAGTCCTATTAGCAAACTGGCTTGCCCACAGGTGCACAGCCACCACAACTGGAAACAATTCCAAGAATGTAAGGTCTCTGGTTAACCCATGCAGGAGGCCATGCCTCTGCAGCCCACTGGCCATTCCAAAAAACTCCAAAGCCATGGGCACCAGCAGCATCAGAATGCACCTGAAAATCTGCCCGTAGCAGCATTTCAGTTCTCCAAAAGGATATACCATTAAAGTTCTCCAAAAAGGGGTACCAAACCTTCAACTCCTCATGAATGCCCCTTGTGATTCTAATGTGGTGATACTGGGCAACTATCCCTGCAGTAGCCCTGTACAGTCTAGCACAAAATGCTCATCCTGGAACTACAACCCTACAGGCAAAGTTCAAAAGACCTGTAAGAGATTGAAATTCATGAAGAGTAGCTTTTTGTTTCCCCAACATGATCTCAACTTATTGCTTCATAGCCACCAATTTCTCATTGGGCTATCAAGAAATTCCAACTATAGTATCTATCTCGATGCCCAAACAGGTAACTGAGTATGTGGCCCCTCTGTCTTTTCCTCCACTAAAGGCACACCAAGCTCCTGCATCAGTTCCTGAAATTGAACTAAAATATTCTGGCACTGAGAAGAATTAGGATTACCAGCAATTAGAAAATCATCCAAATAATGGGCAATAGCTCCATTACCAGTTCTCTTAATTGCACACCAATGGAGAAAAGTACTGAATGTCTCAAAAGCTGAACAAGAAATAGAACATCCCATTGGCCTAGCTCTGTCATAATAATTTTTTTCTTCAAACTGAAAACCCAGTAGGTCAAAATCATCTGGGTGTACAGGAAGGAGTCTAAATGCAGATTTAATATCATATTTAGGCAGCAGGGCTCCTGTGCCTAAGTTCCTAATCATCTTAACAGCTGAGTCAAACGATGTGTACTTAACTGAGGTAAGCCCAGGGTCAATAGCATCTTTCACTGACTCCCCTTTAGGGTAAGATAAATTATGAATTAGCCTAAATTCCCCAGGGGCTATTTTAGGCACTACACCCAATGGGGATAAGCGCAGTGTGGGGATGGGCAGCTGATCATGGGGTCCCAAAATTCTCCCTTCTGCTATTTCCTTAGCTAACTTATCCCTTATCACATTCGGCAAGTCCCTCACAGAATGAGCATTGGGTGCAAAACGATAAATCCTAGGGCCTGTATAAGGAATACGAAAACCTACAGAGAAACCTTGAAATAAATAAAAAGCAGCCTCTCTGTTAGGGTAAACCTTTAACCATGCCTCCATGATATCCAATTTAGCGACACTGGCTGGGGGACAGCGCCCCCTCCTGTTCGCTTACCTCTAACACAGTAATTTCCAGGGTGGCCACCCCCACAGGTGTTACACTTGTGATCAAACCTGCAAGGTTGTCTCTTACACTTGCCACATTAAAGTCCCAGCATAAGCCAAACTGCCTTTTTTTCTCCTGTGGCAGGCCTCGCATTCAGCCCTCTCGGCAAGGTAACCATCAGGACAAAGCCATTGTCACACCTGCTCGAGGGGGAGGCCCCCACCATAACATCAGCCCAAAGCTCAGACTGCACATGCCTCCAAGATAAGGAGCGATCCTGTGCCGCTCTCATCCTAAATTGTTCATCATATTGGGGCCAAGCTGCACCCCTTGAATTGTGGTGACAATTGGTATAGGCTTTTATCATGATCTCCTCATATTTAGAAAAATCAGGAGATCTGAGAGGCTCTTTTTCTTCTATAACACCTCTGTAAATGGTGAAGCCCATAATCCAATTAACAAAATTGCGCTCAAGCTTAGGGCGTTTGAGTACCTGAAACTCTTTTGGCAAACTAAAAGCAATCCCATCCTTCATCATAATCCTTGGCTCAGGATCCCTAAAAGTCAAAGTAAATAAGTCAATGTATTCACCCTTCCAAATCCTTTGAGAGAGGAAGGTGAGAACCAAGGGCTGTAGACATGCCAGCGTAAGGAGTAGCTTCCACATTCCCAATGCTACAGACAACAGAGGAGCACCAGAAATAGGCACCACGGGTGTGGTGTTAGCAACAACCAAAGGCTGACGACCCTGCTTCTGCATGTCAAAGACCTGTGAAGTTGCAGTTGCCTGCACAGATGTATTGAAAACCACAGGGTTAGGCCATTCCAAAGCCACACCCTGCCCAACCTGGCTACCTGGAGCCCATACTGAAGTAGGCAAATTAGCATGTGGAATATTAGGAGACAAAACTGAACCTGAAGCTTGCTGAGAAGCTTCACCACCTGACCACGGCGGTCCCCCGAAGTGTAGCCCCACAACAGCTCAGGTGTCCAAGGCAGCAGAGGCAGCAGCAGCTTGATCGCCTCCCTGTTTGCCACCGGTCTGCTCCATTGTACCAACTGGAAGAACCACGCCCTGTAAGAGGTTGTATAAATCAGCCATGGTAGGCTGCCCGGACACTGGGGGAATCACACCCTGTGTCCCCAAACCCGGGACTCTTTGTAAGAGGTCCCACACATCGGCAATAGTGGGGTGCCCGAGCTCCACTGTCGAAACCACCGACAGGCCCAGTGTTGCCATGGCCAGCTGAGACTCAGGTGCCACCACCGGAGGAGACACTTCGGTGTTACCAACACCTGAAGGGCTGGTGCTCGAGGTGGAGGCTGTAGTCTGCAGTTCCTTCTGTGCAAGTTGGTTGCAGAGCACCACACATGCCTGAACAGTTTTGCCCAGTTGTGCAACTTGGGCAACTAACTCATCTTCTCTGCTGCTAGACTTCGAAGGCCTTTTTGAAGCAGAGTGACCTGCAGTAGGCATGGCAGAAGTCACGCGCCATTTAGATTGGGCCTTACTGTGTGGCATCCTGGACTCAGTAAAAAAAAAAAAAAAAAAACTACGTGGGCCCCAAACAAGATCACCCAACCATGGATGATTACCACCAGGCCTTAACAGGCCACCTTTTCCCAAGTCTCACAAGAGACACCACAGCCAGAAAGGTGTCCACCAAGAGTCCTACGCGGAGCCCTCATCCAAAGACAGCCGACTTCACACACACACTGCTGGGGAGAAGTGCAGCCAACCCTCCTGGACCAGCGGTGGGTCCCGACCTTACCAGATTGAGTGAACGGGGCATCTCTGGGCCTGAAACAGGTACCGGATCCACGCACCTGGTGAGGATGTCTCCCGCAGAGCCCTCTTCAGGTGTAGACCCCGAGAATTGCGGATGCGGAGGTTCAACAGGCCCAGAAGGCCAGCCTGAAGGCCTTACTCGCTCCCCACCCCACGGGTTGCTTAAGGAATACCTGAGTCCCCGGAGCAAGTGAGGTAAAGTAGTAAAATTAGATAGGCAAGAGCTGAAATAGCAAAAGCCCAAAAGAGCGCTAGGCCGCAGCCAAGCAAGCCAAAAGCAAAGAGCGGAGCGATGTTATTCTCTCCGTCTCAACTCTAAAATGGCTGCCTCCACATGGCAGCACAGAGCTATGAATAACAAACTCTCACATAAACTCTGTGAGACTTGGTTCAAACCAAACCTATTGGGCAAGGCGTGCAGGTGTGCTTATTCCCCCGCGTGTCTTGACCAACCAGGCGTCTCCTGTCCTTATTTGGCCAGCACAACAAGAAACCCCTCCCAACGTGTTGGGGGGTGTCTTTCTATGAAGGTTCAGAGTACCCAGAAGAAAGCATTTTGCAACTGCCCTCAATAGTCCTTGAAATTAATCAAAATTGGATTGTGGCAGTCTGTTTGGCCCGGAAATTAATGAAAGTCAGTATTTTCTTTCACATCTGTATTATTCCTCATATTTTTATGCAAACAAGAAATGAGATGCTGGAAGGCACTTTTTTTTTGTCCTCAAGGATGAACATACTTTATCTTTTTAATATATAGGCTGATATTATTATTAGATTCATATGTTTTATGGTTTCTTGCTGACATTGCCTTTTTTTTCTTTGTATAACTTCAGATATTCTGTGTATGTTGCCAGCTAAGCATAAATTGAAATATAGACTTATTAATACAGAACTTAATGAGTGCCAAAAACATACCAGAGCATAAAAAGGAAAGAGTGGTGGGAAAGGAAAGAAATCTAGCTTAAGAGATTTATTTTAGTATGAGATTTCATGGATATCAATCCACTTCTCCAGAGGCATTGACACTGTACAATATTAAAGCCCACATATGTAAGCACATTTACATAGTTGTGGGAGTAGGCTCTGAATATAATAGGAAAAAGAAAGATGCTGATTGTGACCTTGGCTTCAAAGAGTTGCATAAGGTGATACAGGACTTTCAATTAGCTGGTCTGTAGTAATGAGATATGAAAGCAATAAATATGTTTTCCAAACATTTTTGTGAAGTAGAAACATCTCTGAGGAGAAATTTTTGGTTACATATGCAGCTGTAAGAATCCACATATTGTAGTTTGCCAAGACTGTTCGTTTCTGTTCATGTCTCAGCTAACAGACTGGAATTCGTGAACATATTTCAATACATATATTTCTTTTCCAAATTTTCTTTTGATATTTTTAAAAATATTTTTGGATGTTCAGGAAGCACCACTTATCAGTGAGAAATCATATGTTCAGGAAGGTTGAACTGTTTTTTTTGGGTACTACCCTTTCTAATCACAGGATTACGTCAATTTATTACCCTTGCACAATAAGCAAGATAAAATACCTTTGAAATCATGAATGCAACATTTTTAGGACCTCAGAGACATATCGGTCAGTCTGGAATATCAGTAGGCAAAGGGATCTTGCAGCATTTTTTGAAACTACCTGTACAAAAGAAGTTGTAGCATAAGCTTTGGTCTGAGGAAGTAGACCAAGTCTATGAAAGCTCATGCAACAACTTGTTTTGCGCAGTTAGCCTCAGTGGTGCTGCAAGATCCTTTTGCATACTGCTATAAAAACCTTTGATTGCTTTCAGGACAGATGTGGAGACAGAGCGGGCATCTGAGTTCGTAGCATGGTTATCTCCATATATTTTTATCTGTGTCCTCTGTCCTATTGTAGATAAGTAGTAGTTTAAGACTCAAGACTGTAAACAAGAGTGTGTAATGGGATAGGGTGACATTTAAACCGAGCAGGAGTGTGTGTGACTTTTTGGGTTACAACTTCAAGAGCTCCACATTAGTTATTCCAGTAGCATAATCTAGCAATCACAATGAATGGGGGATTCTGAGAGTTAATTCTCCTCAAAAGTGTTAGAAACTCTGCATCTAACCATACCTAAAATGGTTTTTTTTCATGGCCATTTCCTTCTACACATGAGCAGCCAAAGTATATTTTTGCCTGTAACCATTCCAGGAAACAGGTAAAATTTCAGTTTGAATTGATTTTTTATTTTTAAAAAATGTCATTCAGAGTGCTAAATCACTTCAGACCTCAGTACCTGAAATATCACCTCTCCCTGTATACATCTGCCCAAGGACTGTCTTTGTGTTTCACAGGTTGGAGCAATATATTTTAGTAGAGACTAGGGAGTGGTCCTTCTCTACTATGGATGCCAGATGAAAAATGCTTTCTCCTTGCAAGTCATATTGACACCACGCTAGTTTCATTCTAGTGCTGAGATAAAACTTGGCTGTTTATTAAAGCCTCTGGGGCCTACTGATTTCACTGAAATTTGGTTTTAAACTGTTTTACCATTTTTTTTAAAAAAAATAATGATTTAATATTCTTTTAGATTTTTATTTACTGTTTTAAATTTTAAATGGTTTCAACTGAATTTATTATAAGCCATCAAGAGATCTTACAATATATGGCAGGATATGTGGTTTCGATGTTGGACTAGCATTCTAAAGATCAGGGTTCAAATTCCAGCTTGGCCATGGAAACTCACTAGGTGATCTTGAGCAAGTCACACTCTCTCAGTCTCAGAGGAAGGTAAAAGCAAACCACCTCTGAACAAATTGTGTGAAGAAAACTATGTGATAGGTTTGCCTTAGGGTCACCATAAGTCAGAAATGACTTAAAGGCACAAAACAACAACAAAGTACAAAAGCATGGCAATCACCAACAGGTAGTAATAGACACACAGAGAGACACTTATATGAGTGTCAACAGAAGATGTTTTTGGTGGGCCAAGTAATGATCTGAGGTTACCCTGTGGAAACACTAGGCCTAAACTCTAGTCCCATCTATCCAATGCTAGGCTCTTATATTTTAGAAAAATGCCTTCAGGTGAAGCCTGTGGCAGGTGGACTAGCTCTCATGCCACACCTGTAATACTGACAGAGCATCTGTTTAGCAGCATTATACTCACTTCATAAGGACAATGTGCACTGAAAGTGAAATATCAGAGGAGAAAAATACCATCTGAAATTTCAGGTTTAAAATCAAGGTGACTACTATTGATCAAACAAAACTAGTAACATCAACACATTACAAACAACCTCTGCAGCTACTGCAAAAGCACAGAAAGATACCTAAGAGGCAGTATCCAAATGTATAAATTCTCAGCTACAGAATTTACAAAATAAATAAAGGAGTTAAAGAAATGAATGACTCCAAGGTTTGTTGTTAACCACCATCAAATTAACTTTGATTTATGGAACCCTTATGAATGAGACATCCAAGTCACCCTATCATCGGCAGTTTTGAGCAGGTCTCATAGACTCAGGGCTGTGGCTTCCTTGATTGAGGGCCTAAGCAGACAGCGCAAACCCCTTCCTGAAAACGTCATCGGAGCGGCCAGCCCTCCGCACACGCTGCAGTGGAAGAGGTGCCGAAGGTGCGTCGGAGTCTTTTGCTGTGCACCTTTGGCGTCTTGTGGAAGGAGCGCTGTTTTAGTGCTCCTTCCTGGGCCTGGGACGCAGCGCATTGGGGCCAAGGAGTGCAGATACCTCGACCCCGATCTGCAGCTTCCTGGGGCGGCCCCGTACCGCCCGGCTGCTTTCCCCCTTTGTCTATCCACCTGGAACACTGTTTTTCTCTTTTCCTACTGCCTTGCACCTTACCAAGCATTATTGTCTTTTCTAGTGACTCATGTCTTCTCATGATGTGTCCAAACATAGAACAGTCTCAGTTTAGTTATCTTTTCACAGAAGAAAGTTGGGACACATGTGGTCAGAATGGCAGAGGTTGAACACACAAGCTAGGAGAGGCTGGAGCAGTCTACTGGTAAGGGCAATATTCCATCTCCTGTTGAGTACATTGAGTACGAGCTACTTTTGCACTCAGTTTTCAAGAAGTGAAGCAATCTAAGGACAAAGGGGGAAAGCAGAAGAAGGAAAGAGAAAAATGAGGACATTTTAAAAGTACCTGAAAAAGTGGAATGCCAGAGAATTAATTGGGAGTATCATAGAAAATTGGGACAGTTGGAGGTTATGGGGTAGACATATTTTTCCATATAATGTCCTAGGAATGAATCAATATCAGTCAGTCAATTAATCAATTAGAGCACACAGGAGCTGGAGAGCACATAACTGAGGGCCTTTACAGACTGCCAGAAATAATGCAGCTTGAGACCACTTTAACTGCTCTGGCTCAGTGCGAGGGAATCATGGGAACTGTAGTTTACTGTGGCACCAGAGCTTTCTGACAGAGAAGGCTCAATGTCTCAAAAAAAAACAAAAAAAAAAAACTACAATTCTCATGATTCCCTAGCACTGAGCTAGGACAGTTAAAGTGGTCTCAAACTGGATTATTTCTGGCAGTCTGTAAAGGCCCTGAGCTATGGCAGAGTTTTTAAAGCAGAGGAAGGGGGAAATGTTGGCCTTGGGCTAAGAACAGACTTTCCAAATCTTTTTTTTTTTCAAAGCACCAGGGCCCCATAGTGTTCAATGTGTTTTAAATCAAATTGCTACCAAACACCTCAGGGAGATGGAGGGCAATTTCACAACTTCCCCCTGGTTTTACTTCCTTGTCATGTCCTTGTTTTAAAAACAGGGCTCTCCAAGACCTAGAATTAATCAAGAATCTTGATAATGTGGCAAAATTGCCTCCTGTAGGGTCTGTCATTTTTTTTTCCACAGTGGGTGAGCCAGTACCGGGGTTCAGCTCTCCAGACCTCCATGGCGAGATCCTATCCAGCCCTTCACATCCTTGAGAGTTTGTTCACCCCTGTTTTAAAACCTAGAGGTATGTATGTACATACTCCCTCTGACAACCTCCCTCAGGCACAGAGTTGTAGAAAAATAAAATGGTGGTAGGGTAATACTATTTTTCTTTTTGTATTTGAAAAGCTGGTCTTATGACTTGTAATAGTTATTCAGTCATATAATAAGTCATTGATTAATCAATTTATGTTATGGTTCTCTGGCCCCTTCATTAATGTTGTGCAAAATATTTGCAATATTTTTTTTCATTTTTTAAAACCCAAAGAATCAATAAAGTACTCAGATATATCACTGAATATATCAGTTTATTTTCTACTCAATCACCCTCCCACATTTCAGTTGCTGCCCGGGTAGAAAAATGTAGTCAACTACTGAGGAGGACAGATGCATGCTGGAGCACGTCTCTGTAACTTCGTTGGGAAGTTTATTCTGTTTACAGAATTATAGAGTAATAGACTCAGAGGAATAGAAAAGATTCAGTTCCATAAAACTTCACTTACTGTTCAGCCTGTTACTCAGGCTGTTCCATACATTAATAAACTATAGATTAACACAGGTAACTCACATGAGTACATTCCTACACTGTGTAGCTTATTTGCATGTATGAATCACTGCATTAGGGGTGAAACATATTCTTTAATTTCCTTTGCACCAGCTAAGTTCTCTCTCATTTGCATCAGTCAAATTTAAGAGCTACCACTGATACTGATATAATAGCAATATTTCCAAGTTTACCATGTCTTTCATGTGCCACACTTGACATGTACACTTTATCTTGCATTCATCTATTTTAAAAATCTCAGCTTCTTTCCATACTGAGTATAAAGAATTTGTGAATGCAAATAATTCTTTAGAAAAAAGAAAAATTAAAGTTTGATTGAATTCTGAGCCATCTGAACCAGTCAAATTCAATCAGCAAAGCAACTAAAAATGGAGCAGGCCTAGTTCTACCTGCTTGCCATGTAACTCACAGAGGAGCAGCCAGAGAGAGAGAGAGAGAGAGAGAGGACAATCCCAATTTGGACCATAAATATGGTTGCATGCCCAGTCTGGAAACAATATTTAGCAATATTCATTTCCTAGATGAAAAAATGACTTCCTAATCATCATTATTCAGGAAGAATAAAACAATGGTGAGAATTTTCATATCCTGAAGGGTTTGAGGAAATTATTTTGCCCAAAAATGCACTTTTGTCCTTTGTATAAAAAAATTGTGTGTGTGTGTGTGTGTGTGTGTGTGTGTATTGTGTATGCAAGAAACACTGTTCATGCATAGCAACATGATTTGTTGTGCAACATTGCTGGTTTCTGAGCAAAAACCAGCAGTCTCACACAAAAGAAATCCATCTGGCTATCTGGAAACAATGCAAAGAGAACTAATCTTGCACATATGCACACACACACACTAGCCATATGAGTTTTTTGTGCAAAATTGTTGGGGTGGGGTATGCACAAAAATGGCAATCTTGCACAAAAAATACTTCATGATTATCTGGAAACATTTGAGCAGATGGCAAAAAACATGTTGTGACAGATCCTCTCTTCAGTTCCAAACCTTTGGTCTCATGTCACTTACCTTGCTCCTTGCCCCCTCAAGATCCCTCCCAGCATCTCATACTTGGGCCACAAGGTGATTGCTATATGGACCAGTGGATGCTTGTAATAGCTGTTTGACAGTGGAATGTGCTGCCTTGGAGTGTGGTGGAGTCTCCTTCTTCGGAGGTTTTCAAACAGAAGTTGGATGGCCATCCATTGGGAGTATCTTCCTGAATGGCAGGGGTTTGGACTGGATGGTCAGAACTTGGTCTTTAATGCTGTTTTAAATTCAGGCAGTGTATGCAGCTGGCCAATCTCTTCTGGCAGGCCATTCCACAATCTGGGGAAAACAGAAAAAGTCCTGTGGTTAATAATTGCCAACCTAATCCTGACTGACTGGAGTAAATATCCCCCAGAGGACTGGAGTGCATGAGATGGTTTATACAGGAGAAAGTGATCCCATAAGTAATTTGGACCCAAACTATGTAGGACTTTAAAGGTAACAACCAACACTTTGTACCTTGCCTAGAAACTAATTGGAAGCCAATGGAGTGTAATATGATTGAGGTCCATCATGGAGTAGTGGTTTGAATTTTGGACTAGGATACTGGGAGAACAGAGTTTGATTCCAGCTGAGCCATGGAAACCCACTGGTTCACCTTGGGCAAGTCACAGGGGGGTTGCAGACTGCCAGAAATAGTGTGAATTCAGTCCACTTTTAGGGTTAGGGTTAGAGTTAGGGAACCATGGGAACTGTATTTTATTGTGGCATCAGAGTTGTCTGACAGAGAAGGCTCAATGTCTCAGAAAAATAACAGTTCCCATGATTCCCTAACTCTAACCCTAACCCTAAAAGTGGACTGAATTCACACTATTTCTGGCAGTCTGCAACCCCCCACAGTCTCTCAGGGCCTAAGCAGACGGGCAGCTGTGGGCTGCCGAGAGAAGCTGCAGATTGGGGCTGAGGTAGCCACACTCCTCGGCCCCAATCCTCCCCTTTTTGGGCCCTGGAAGGAGTGCTAAAATAGTACTCCTTCCGCAAGGTGCTGAAGGTGTGCCGCAAGAGGCATTGGCCACACCTTCGGCATCTCTTCTGCCGCAGTGTGTGCGGACGCTGCGGCGGAAGTACGTCATCAGAGCGCCCGTCATGTGGAGTGACGGGCACTCCGATGATGTGTTCGGGAAGGGGTTGGGGCGCCCAGCATCAGGCTGCCCCTCCCCTTTCTTGCCTCCAAGACAGCGCAAAGCGCCATCTGCTTCCCCTCTTAGTCTCAGGATGGCAATGGCAAACCCTCTCTGAAGAAACTTGCCAAGAAAAACCCATGAATAGGTTGGCTTTAGGATTGCCATAAGTCAGAAATAACTGGAAGGCACACAATAACAGCAACAACAACAAGTAATATGGTCACTCCTAGATGCACCAGTAACCAATGTGATTGCTGGTTTTTTCACTAATTTAAGTTTCCAAACTTGGTACAGAGGTAATCAAATGTACAGTGCATTACAGAATTCTAGTCTTGACATTATCATTGCATGAACATATGCTATATGCTATAAATAAACGCTTTCAATAATGCGTTTATTTATAGCATAACTGATGTACTATCTATATTGATAGCATCCTATTTTGAGGTCACCTCACATCCAGTTCTCCAAAGATAAATGAACCTTTTCAAAATCAATGGATAGTTTACCCTAAATTTTCTAGGCTCCCCCCCCCCCCGCATTATGACTGATGAATTGACTGTTTTTGTCTTGTTAAATTTTATTTCCATTATTAAATCCCAATTCCATTTGTTATATATTTGTTTGAACTACATTTGGTTCCTCATGCATTTCTTGCATTCACATTATTGACTAAAACCCAATATCCACTAACCTGATGGGGGATATAACTGGTGCATGAAGGAATGTATTTCTCTTACCTACCCCTGCCCCATCTACAACAATTCTGCTAATAAAAGTAGCTCTGACAACAGAACAATCCAACAAGATCTGTTTTCATTAATCATATATATTTTCTTTTGTTGTTGTTTGCTGTTGCTGTTTGCTACATCAACAATAACAACTACTTAGCAGCCTCTATTTTATTTTCCCAAATGCCATAGAATGATGCAATTTTTAAAATAGCTGGAAAAAAGCCACAGGATCTGTTAAAGATATCTGTTTAACAATTAAATGTCATGAATACCCTTTAATTACTGATACGATTTGTTTTATAAAAAATGAAAACTGAATGAAATGGAGATTATTTGGTTCATGTTAAAAATCAATTGTGAAACTAACAACCATCACATGTGTCTCCTAAAACTAAACCCAAACTAAGTGTTTCTTGGATTACTCTCTTGTCCAACTGGGATCTGCTTTGAGTTTCATCTCAAATTTCAGAATTGTGTATTGACTCATATAGTGGCCATCCACATGATGTTTGGAATTAGGGCCTAATAATTGCACAGTCATTCTTTTTTTTTTTTTTTTTTTGTATGCTATATTAAATGGAGGTACATTGCATAGTTCATTAAATGGAGTAGTGCCTTGAGTGTTGGACTACAACTCTGGACAGCAGGGTCTGAATCCCTGTTTGGCCATGGACACCCATTTAGTGAGCTGGGGCAAGTCACATTCGCTCAGCCTTGAAGGAAGATAAAGGAAAAACCCCTCTGAACAAAGCTTGCCTATAAACCCCATGATATGTTTGTCTTTGGTTTGGAAACAACTTGAAAGAATACAACAACAACAACAACAACAACTCCATTTCTACTATAGATATTGGACCACAATAATGGACTTTTGTTAAAGTTGAATTGTATGACTTGCATTCCCTCATCACAATGGGTGGAGTACTCGCTTTTACAGGGAGCTTAAGCCATTCAGCTGGAATTACAGTCAGCCCTCCATATCCACAGATTTTTATCCACAGATTCAAGCATCCACAGTTTGAAAATATTTTTAAAAATATATAAATTTCAACAAGCAAACCTTCATTTTGCCTTTTTAATAAGGGACACCATTTTACTATGTCATTGTATTTAATAGGACTTAAGCATCTACAGATTCTGTTATCTTGGAACCAAACCCCAGTGGATACCAAAGGCCCATTGTAACAACAAAATGGGTAATTGTGTATTGTACCATATCCCTATTGCTTAAATCAAGGAGATGCCTAATTTGAGCCACATAAGGTTTCCATTTGGTCTGTGAGCTATTTCTGCCATTATCTTCAGTCAGTGAACAGAGACAACTGGCTGTATACATAAATGTGGAAAGTTTTTACATTGAAATCAGCTCTGATTTGCAAGCTGGAAAAGATTAACATCGAACAAGTGTACTGTTTTGCAGTCTTGGAACACTTTCATTGCATCAGCTGTTCTAGTGTGCAAATTAGGAAGGCTTTACTGTTCCAGATGAGAAAATGCTAATATATGCCTCACCTTGCTTTTCTTTCCTTTGGCTTAACCCACTGCTGGAATACAGCCCTTGAGTTGCTTCTAAATTCGAGTTCAGCTCCTGGACTGAAATGGATTCCCCATGTCTGCTTAAATAATGCATAGATTAGTGGGGTGGCTCTTTTTCAGCACCTGGAACAAGAATGAATACATAAACTCCTCAGGACAACCTATTGAATCAACCCCCCCCCCCCCCCCACACACACACATTAATTAAATTGATAGGACTAATTGATTCACCTGTCTTCCATACATCAGCTGTTTTTGTAAAAAAAAATTGGTGATAAAGTCATGCTACATTGTCTTCTTCAAATGTGATCATTTCTATATTAGTGAGAAAATGATCAGTTTTTAAAAAAGAATCCTGTCATAGCTATGTTCACATTTTCTACATAAGAGTTAGAATGGTCAAAAGAAAAAGTTTGAGCATTCTAGTAACTCATCAGTTCTGAATGACTGATTTTTCAGCTAAGAGTAATGTCAATAATTACAGGTATGCAGAGCAACCTAAGGATGCTCTAATTGATACAATCTATGTATGTGCACTATTAAGCACAAGCAAAACCCTTTTAACTAACCCTTTTCCCTTTCAGAAATGCCTGTTTTACAACAGGATGCAGGATTCTTCAAGTTAATGAGGTCTTAATGGCATTTTGGCTGAAGTCTAAATTATTTTTCTATGGCTTATGCACAACATTTATTTCAACTGTAACAAAACAGCACATTTTCTTCAGTTTTATGAATTAAAATTTCATGCAATGAGACTTTTCTCTAATGGGGAAGTTTATTACTGCATGCATTTTTGGTGCAACCTATGTAGGCATTGCATACTATATGATTCCTGAATGATGTTTTATTTAGGAAGGCAATGCTTTCATAGTATGAATTTATTTTTGCCTTCTTTTATTCATAGTTACATGTTTTAAAATGTGATTGGGACTACATTTTGCTAATCACTTTATAGCATGGAAAATATTTAACATCATTATAAGAGCTTGTATTATACAAGGTGTTACCAGATCATGTCTGATCTTGGAAGCTAAGCAGGGCCAGCTCTGGTTAGTATTTGGCTGGCAGACTGCCAATGAATACCAGGTTCTGTAGACTATATTTCAGAGGAAGCAACTAGCAAAACCACCTCTGAGTATTCCTTGACTAAGGGCCTCTACAGACCGGCCTAAAGGGCCGGCCTGGAGGCAGAGATGGGGCCAGGCAGCCACATGCAGGCTGCCCCAACCCCACGCTGACAGAGTCCTGATGTCGTGCATCATTATGCATGGCACGTGGTGTCAGGATGCCCTTCCAGCACAGCGTCCTGATGCACTGCGCCAGAAGGGGCAACAAAGAGACACGCGCCGGCTCTTAGGGCATCCTTTTGCCGCCCCTGAAAGAAGTGGCATTTTGCCACTGTTTTTGGGGTGGCAAAAGGGAGGATTGGGCCATGACATGGGGTAGCCACAGCCCTGATCCTCTGCTTCCCAGGGTGGCTCTGTGCCACCCATCTGCAGCCCCCCGCAGACTGAGATTCTACATCAAGCATACATGGAGCACAACCTTCTTTCACTTCCTCTCAGAGCCCAGACAATATATTTATTCTGTATTGTCTGAATTGCCCCCCTTCCCTCCCCACTGGTAAGCAGCACTAGTGGCTCCTCCCTGGGCTTGAACTGGGAGGAGAGGTTTTAGATAGGTGCATTGGGCTAGAGCAGGGGTAGGCAACCTTTCCCCTGTAAGGGCCGAGGGACTTCAGCTCCCAGAATCCCAGGAGCTATTGGCCAACATGGGACTATTGGCCAACATGGCTGAGGCTTCTGGGAGCTGAAGTCCCTCGGCCCTTAAAGGGGAAAGGTTGCCAACCCCTGGGCTAGAGAATAGTCCCTTGTGCCCCATTCAAAAAATAACATATTTAATGTAAGCCATAAGGGTTCTAATTTATCTTTTTTTTTTTCCTTCTCAAAGGGACATCACTTCTTTCCACTTTTCTTCATAGATTTTAGTACAATTGTTCTTTAGTTGATTGGTTATTTTGTCCATAATTGCTATATCCATTACTTTTAGTGTCCAAACCTCAATGGCTGGGATCTCTTGTTCTTTCCATTTACTTGAGTATATTATTCACCATATAAAGCAAGATATTCCCTTTTTCTCTTTCCGTCTGTTGATCTATCTCTGTTAACATATTTAAGAGGTACAATTTTGGTGACTATGGGGCTTTTACAGACTGCCAGAAATAATGCAGCTTGAGTCCACTTTAACTGCCCTGGCTCAGTGCTAGGGAATCTTGGGAACTGTAGTAAGCACCCACCCTGCAAGAATGGCAGTATACATTATATGATGTTATGGAGCTGGACAAATTGACGAACCTACTAAAAGGATATACAGAGAATAAATTCCAAAGAGATTGGGCGCCAATAACAAATTACTTTAAAGACCTATGGGGAAAAAATAGTGTAATTGCTCTGAGAGAATGATTTGAACAAGAACTAATTGATATAACAACTTGGTAGAAAATATTGTATAGGAGATATGGAATTTGAGAGGAATAATCTCAGCTCTGGTCACTAAAAACAAGTGTTCAAAACACTAATCATGATGGGTCATAGAATGTTATAACTGATAAGAGGTAATTGACAAAATTCATTACAGAGGAATGATTGTATAGAACACAGAATATGAAAAAATGGAGAAATCTGAAAGTGGATAAATAAGAGTATTATATATACCTAAGTAAAGGAAGGGAAGTTTCTTTTATGTAAAGTTTGTATATGTGATATATGTTAAGTCTTATTTGTTTTAGATATTTAGATATAATGTGTGTCTTGATTGTTAATGTCTTGTGTATGTTTTAATATGTGGAAATAATTTAAAAAAAAAAAAAAAAAAAGCTTGTAATAATTTTCCTTCAAGTCGGGTTTCATGGCCAAGGGGGGAATCGAACCCTGGTCTTCAGAGTCGTACTCCAACACTCAAACTGCTACAACACACGGACATATATCTAAACTTCAGAACATTTGATTACAGGTTGAGTATCCCTTCTCTGAAATGCTTGATCATTTCAGTGTTTTGGATTTCGGATTTCTTTGGATTTCGGAATACCTATCTTTGCATATAAGTACATAATGAGCTATCTTGGAGATGTGACCCAAGTCTAAACACAAAAATCAAATTTGTTTCATATATACCTTATATGCATAGCCTGAAAGTAATTTTATACAATATTTTAAATAATTTTGTGCATGATACAAAGGTTGTGTACACTGAACCATCAGAAAGCAAAGCTGTCACTATCTCAGCCACCCATGAAAAAAGTTTTGGTTTTTAGAGTATTTCAGATTTTGGAATTCCAGATAAGGGAAATTCAATCTGTATTGTGACCAATTCGAGGATAAGCCTATTGCACATAAATCAGCCGTACCTGGCATTCTTAAGATGTTGGGGAACTGGTAATGTTCAGCATCTTCTGGGTGAATTCATTGAGCAAGAAGGAGACTGTTATTCAATGGAGAATCTTTTCTCACTTGTCCATCCTCCCTCCTTTATCCCCATTGTAAGGGTAGGCTTGCTTGGTAATCAAAGAGCTGTTGGGAAGAGAGCAATGTCAATAGTCTTTCTAGGGTTGTCAAACAGACTTTTCAGAGGATTTTGATCTTCCTCCCAGAGTTCTCTAAGAAACGTGGGATAGGGGGATGAGTTATTTGTGGATGGCAGATCTCTTATCTTTCCAGTGGAGTCTGAGGCTCCAATATCAGCAGGGTGTTGAATCTGTTCTGCGCTTTAGGTTAAAAATGAAAGGAAATATCCAAGCTGCCAAACCTATTTGTGGAACAGTGCTTAACACCTTGGCTTGAATGTCAGTGCGGATCTGCTCTAAGTTTTATTCCACACTTTGAAGGAACTGACTTTGGGAAGAAAGTTCTGCACCTTCAACACCTTCTTTAAAGTTTAGATTCAATCCTGGAGCTGATTCACCAGTCCAATTACAGGGGATCCACCAGTCACCACTGGACCTACCGAATACATGTGCAAAAATATATATTTCCTCTCAATTCCTAATGTTAGGAAAATGGTATCTTATGAAGAGGAGTGGGGTGAGAAGGGGATGTAATATTGTTAGAAGCAATTCTAATTTCTAAACAGATTTATCAGGGCTCTCAAGTTCCAATGTTTTAGGGGGAAAGTGTTGAATTAATGTGTCACACAACTGTTTCGGTGCTCTTTGGTAGTTCTTTCTCCCCAAAGCATGAACATTAAAAGAGGTTTTTATTGTGTTTGTGGAACCCTAATGGGTGCAACACTGGATGCTTGCTTGGAAAATGCTGAGTGTTCAAGGTCTTCCATTCTGTCACTGTGTTCCATATCTATCAGCAACCTTTATCTTATTACTTTTTCTGTGACTTTGACTCCAGTTGAGCAGACATTTAAAAGTCATAAACTATTTTTAATTCATCAGAATTACCTAATGTTTGCATCTATCTATATTACTTTTTAACAACAACAACAACAACAACTTGCTTTTTTACATTTATGACATGCATTAATTTTATTATTATTATTAAAAAACAACAACAAAGGACTGGGGAAAAGGGAGCCCACCAACATTGAAGACAATTTTTCTAGAAAATTACTGCACTTATAATTTTGAAATGTTTCTAAAACTCTGTCATTTCTATTTGCTACAACATTTTTATAATATTGCCCCATTAAATAAAGACATGGACAAGTGTATCATTCTTTGGAAACTCCAAAAATGTCAAGGCTGCTCATGCTCAAAGCATCTTATGGCTGGCATAGCATAATAATTCTGCTGAGATCTGAATTCCATTCAGCGGACAGCATATGCACACTGCTAGGCACAGAAAGGCAATTTGAATGCCTGAGAGGAAAAGAAAACTGGAAAAAAGGGCTTTTTGAGTGTTTGAAAACCCAGACAAGGTGAACCTTTTTTAACTCCCTTTCTCATTACCCCCCATCCTTGAATAAGCATGAGAACTATTCCCATATCTCCCTCTTGGACTCACCTATTTCCTGTTCTCTAACACAGGACTGGGGAGGCCAATCTAGCAAGGAGGATCATTTTTGTACAATGTGTATGATGATGATATCTGCATTGTCATGACCCAGTAACAGAATACCGCAGTGAGGTTATTTATTGATCCTCACCTGATTATGTTTCCCAATATTTGCCTGGCTCCCCCATACTCTTTGGAAATTAGATGGCAGTTGGGCAGTTGGCACTAGGACAGGATCCTGGAAGGCTGTAGCCTCTGATTTCTTGCCTGGATTCCCCCTCCCCCCATGCACACATGTCATGTGGTGGATAAGTGGAGTGGAGTCAGGAGAGGCTCCAAGAAGGCTATAGACTACTGATCCTTGTCTGCCCCCCCCCCACCCCCGATGTTATGTGGTATGTGGATGGGAGATCCAAAAGAAGATTCTGGGAGGAAATAGCCTTCTGATCCTTGCCTGGCTCCTCATCCAATGTCACATTGGGTAGGCTGGGAGGGGGGCTGGGGGGAACTCCCCTCCTCCTCCCTGATGCCAAAGACTTTATCCCCCATAAGACTTATTTGAAAACTACATAGTGTTTGAACACTGCAGTGGGGACAAAATTGATTAAATTATTTGTTTTTCCTTATAGGAATGAATAATTTAACACTGATGATCACTATGCACTACTATCCATCTGTTTGGCAAGGAAAAGTGTTTATGGATCCTTGGCCTCAGGGTTGAATTCATGTGCATAACCTGCAAAGTAATCTGGGGTGGGGACAAAGACAACACAATCCTCCTGTCCCTTTAAAGGGGTTTGATGTAATGTATCTGGATCATCTGAGATGAATTAATAATGTCAGGGCATTGTCTTACTTTGGCAATAAACTGCTAACCTAGTTTAAGCAAGACAATAATACGCGATAGCTAAACAAAACTGTCTCTTAAGGAGGAATTAAACACATATTTATTGAAATGAACTATAGCAGCCTTAATATGTATCACAGTAAACCCCTATTTTTCTAAAGTTATAATGTGTCTTGGGACACTTCTCTCCCTCCTCCATGACTCTATTAATGCAAGTCATTATTTTCCCATTTCATTCCAGAGGAAAATTATTTTCTATCAATAGACAGCCTATTTTCTAGCAGGTGCTTATTCTTAATGCAAATGGCAAGTCTGGGGACAGTATTTGATTCACATGTTTATACATCTCATAGCAACCAAATTCACATGTTTGGATTTGAGATGTCATGTGTATACCTGACTTAGGGCCTTGCCCTGCCATGTGACTGAGTGTATTAATCTATTTCAGGTAGACCATAGTCCGTAATTATAAGTGAAAACAGGAAATGAAATCAGAATGGAGCAGCAAGATACTTGTCCTTGAAATATCACTTATCATAAAACCATAGACACTTAGAGTTGAAAGAGACCACATGGACCATCTAGGCCAACCTTTTACCATTCAAGAATTTATAACTAAAGCATTCCTGAAAGATCATAGAATCATAGAATCATAGAGTTGGAAGAGACCACGAGGGCCATCCAGTCCAACTCCCTGCCATGCAGGAACTCAAAATCAAAGCATCCCTGACAGATGGCCATCCAGCTTCTGTTTAAAGACCTTCAAAGAAGGAGACTCCACCACACTAATCTAACATCTGTTTAAAAACATCCAAAGATAGCCTACCACCCTCTACCATATTTCTTATTGTAGGAAGTTCTTCCTAAAGTTTAAGTGGAATCTTTTTTCTCTCTCCCATTGATTCATGTTCTAGTGTCTGGAGCAGCAAACAAACAAGATTGTTCTATCTTCTACATGACAAATCTTCAGATATTTAAAAACAGTGTCTAGAATCCTCTATGATAGTTACAAAAGTGTAACCTAGAGTTACATACTCATGACTGTTATGTAGTTAAAGGGCTACAAAGAATAGGGAAAGTCACCCAATTACTACTTAATGGGAAGCTGCTATTGCAATCTATGGAGGTCTGTTCCACAGTCAGTCAGGAAACAGCTAACTAATGTTCTTACCTCTCCTTACACAAGTGATCTCTTGAGCAAAAGGGGGTTGCAACAGGGATCCTGTTTCTGCCTGTCACACCAGAGATTGTTCATGGGAGTGGGTGGGAACATCAATCAGCCCCCCCTCAAAAAAAATGACACAAGAAGAGACCCTTGTCAATCGCAGTGCCTGCTTTCTGGCAGTGATGTAGACTTGGGTTATTTGACTTGGGCTCAAGTCGGCCTCAAATCATTTCAGTGATTTGACTCGGACTTGACTCTGCCATAAATGACTCAACTCGACTCGAGCTTGCAGATTGTTAGCTACTGACTTTCTGGCCTTGGAGGAGGAAAAGTCTTCTAAACCATTTCCTAGCAGCAGGCAAAACCTGCCCACGCCAGAGTACAGGAAGCATTTCTCAGAGGGGAACACAGTTTGGCAATAGGGTTGACGTGGAAGGATCCACTAAACTTTTCCTAAATAGCAGGCAAGATTCCCCAGAGTATGGGAAATGTTTCTCAAAAGCAGACCTCAGCTGCCAAGCAGACCTCTAGTTTAGTTTTTCTATTTGTTCTTATATCCCTCCTGCTTCTTCCCTAAACCAAATGAAATAATTATATACTTTTGCACACACACCCATTCCCCTTGGTGCTACTGATTTACTTCCCCAACCTGGACCCCCGCCCCCCTTTCCATCCCTCAGCTCCATCAGAAAAACACACACACATATACACACCACACCACCTTCTCTCCTTTTTTCCAGTTAATATTGGCTCAACATGACCTGAAAGTATTTTTCAAGGACTTTAGGCTTGTCATGAAACTTGACTTGCCATCATCTAGCCTCAGAGGGAGAGACAGGCAGGGCAACTCCTTTGAGCCTAGACAGAGTAAGAAGAAGGGCCCTCCCTCCTGTCCTTCTGCCATAATCTGGCCTCACAAGGAGAGAAAGGCAACTCCTTCAGGCCTAGTCAGAGAAGAAGAAGAGCCCTCCCTCCAATCCATCTGCCCTGATCCTGGTCTCCAAGGGAGAGAAGAACCACTGGATTTGATCCCTTCCCCACTGCCATTCCCTTATCCTTTTGTGTCATGTCTTTTTAGATTGTAAGCCTGAGGGCAGGGAACTGTCTAATTTAATTTGTAAGCCTGAGAGCCTTTGTAGCTGAAGAATGGGGTATAAATACTTCAAATGAATAAATTATCCAGGAAAGGGCACTGACAGTTTTCCATGACTAGGCTGCTTGACTTTGGGGGGAATCAGACAGCACAAAGTGCCGTCTTCAGGGCAAGGGAGGGGAGGGGCAACCACACGCTGGGTGCCCCAACCCCTTCCTGAAGACACCGTCGGAGTGCCGGACGCTCTACACAGCCGGCACTCTGAGGATGCCTGTCCGCCACAGCGTGTGCAGACGCTGCGGTGGAAGAGGTGCCGAAGGTGTGCCAGCAGCCTTTTGCATCGCACCTTCAGCATCTTGTGGAAGGAGTGCTATTTTAGCGCTCCTTCCTGGGGCTGGGACGCTACGCCACAGGGCCGAGGTGTGCGGATACCTTGGCCCCGATCCGCAGCTTCCCGGGGCAGCCCCGTGCCGCCCATCTGCTTAGCTCCTCAGATAGTCTTAATCATAAAATAATAATAATAATAATAATAATAAGTTTTATTTCTACCCCGCCCCTCTGCGTCGCAATCGGGGCGGCTTACAACGGTTAAGACAATGCAGTTAAAACAATCCAATATCCCAATCCCTCCTCCCATTCCCTCCCATCCCCTTAAGACAAAATTAAACTTAGTAGTATTAAAACAACAGAATATAACAATGAAATACAATAAAATACAATAAAATACAAAACACAACAAATACAGGGAACGGCAGAACAGCAAAGAGCTTTGAGGGGGGGAGGAATCAATATTCGTCCTCTGGGAGGGTTATTCCGGGAAGGCCTGCCGGAAGAGATCCGTCTTAACTGCTTTCTTGAAAGCAGTAATTGTTGTAATAAGACGGATCTCATCCGACAGGCCATTCCATAATTTGGGGGCAATAACGGAAAATGCGCTCCGCGAGGTATATACAGACCTCGACTTCGGTTGATGCAGTAAATTCCTACCCGCTGACCGAAGGGCACGGGGGGGCTCATATGGGGAGAGGCGGTCCCTAAGATAAGCTGGACCCAAGCCATGTAGGGCTTTAAAGGTTAAAACCAACACCTTGTACTGCGCCCGGAAACTAATTGGCAGCCAGTGGAGGGATTTAAGCACTGGTGTTATATGCTCCCTCCTAGATGTTCCGGTGATTAATCTGGCTGCCATATTTTGCACCAGTTGAAGTTTCCGAGTTAGGCACAAGGGTAGCCCCATGTAGAGTGCATTGCAGTAATCCAGACGTGAGGTTACCAGTGCGTGCACAACAGTTTCCAGGTCTTTCTTATCCAGGAATGGGTGCAGCTGGCGTATCAGCCGAAGCTGATAACAGGCACTCCTGACTGTCGCATTCACTTGGTTAGTCATGTGAAGCGACGAGTCAAGGAGTACCCCCAGACTGCGCACACAGTCCTTGGAGGAGAGTGTGACCCCATCCAGGACAGGGGGCTGTAATCCCGGACCCGGCTTCGGACCGGTAACCGTGAGCACCTCCGTTTTGTCTGGATTCAACTTCAATTTATTTTTCCTCATCCAATCCATTACCGCTCCAAGGCAGTCATTGAGAGGAGAGATGCCATCAGCAGTCTGAGACGATGATTTGGTCATGGAGAAATAAATCTGGGTGTCATCAGCGTACTGAAGACACCGCCCTCCATGCCTCCGAATGATCTCTCCCAGCGGTTTCATATAAATGTTAAATAACATCGGAGACAGGATGGCGCCCTGAGGGACGCCACAATTAAGCTCTATTTTAGAAGAGCAACTGTCTCCGAGCCTCACTCTCTGGGATCTGCCCGAGAGGAAGGAACGGAACCACCGCAAAGCGGTGCCTCCGATTCCCAGCTCTCTCAGCCGATCCAAGAGAATGGCATGATCAATGGTGTCAAAAGCCGCTGAGAGGTCCAAGAGCACCAGCAGGGTCACACTCCCCCTGTCGATGCTCAAGCGGAGGTCATCGGTCAGAGCAACCAAGGCAGTCTCAACCCCAAATCCTGTCCTGAAGCCAGTTTGAAATGGATCGAGATAATCGGTTTCATCCAAGATTGCCTGGAGCTGGGAGGCAACTGCCCTCTCGATCACCTTGCTTAAAAATGGCAGCAAGGAGACTGGTCTGTAGTTGTTTCTGTCCAGGGGATCGAGGGAGGGCTTTTTTAAGAGTGGCCTAACTGCCGCCTCTTTTAAACACGATGGTAAACTGCCCTCCCTGAGGGACGCGTTGATTGTGTCCCGAAGGAACACCCTCAACGCGCCCCCACCCTGGACGACCAGCCATGATGGACAAGGATCGAGAGGGCAAGTTGTCTTCCTCATCCTTCCAAGCAACTTGTCCACGTCCTCGGTACTCACAAATTGAAATTGATCCAGTAAAGTGCCATCAACGGAGTTACTGGACGCCTCATCCATAGATCCTGCCAAAACATTGGTGTCCAAGTCGGCTCTTATCCGAGAGATTTTATCTGCAAAGTAGATGTTAAATGCCTCACAGCAGGCTATCGTCGGGTTAAGTAGCGGGCTCGGCGCGGAAGATATCCGCGTCAAATCCCCCACCACCCTAAACAGCTCTGCCGGGCGGGACTCTGCAGACGCAATACATGCAGAGCAGAAAGATTTCTGCGCTGCATGTAAAGCCTCCCTATAGGAGTCAAGATGCTTCCTAAGGCGAGTTCTGTCGGATAAGAGACGAGTCTTTCGCCATTTGCACTCTAGTCGTTGTCCAACCCGCTTCATCCTCCTAAGATCTTCTGTATACCATGGTTTACGGTTCGAAGCGGGATGGAAAGGACGCTTGGGGGCGATTGTGTCGATAGCCTTGGTAAGATCGATGTTCCATGTATTAACCAAAGCTTCGGCAGAATCACCGGCATTTCTCACCAGTAAACCCTCTAAGGCTTTCTGGAAACCAATTGGATCCATTAGCCTTCGAGGGCGGACCATTCTAATAGGTCCACCACCCCCGGGAGGGCAAGCAATAGTCTTTAATTCCACCTTGATCAGAAAGTGATCCGTCCATGACAATGCGGAGGTTTTTGTAACCTCCGCCCACGGATGTTCCTGCTCCGTACTGAAGACCGCATCAAGGGTATGACCAGCACAATGCGTGGGCCCGTTGACTAATTGGGATAGGCCCATGTTTGTCATGGAATCCATGAACTCCCGAGCTGCGCCTGATAAGTCCTGTAAACTGGTTTCGAGCGGGATGTTGAAGTCGCCCAGCACTAAAAGTCTGGGCGACTCCAACAGCAACTCAGAAACCAGGGTCGTCAGCTCGGTCAGGGATTCTGTTAAGCAACGGGGTGGCCGGTATACCAACAGAATCCCCAAACTATCCCTGGTCTTCAGGCTGAGGTACATACACTCGATGTGGGCTGTTTTCCGGATAGGCTTTCTGATCAAGGTCAAGGTGTTTTTATGGATCAAGGCTATGCCGCCCCCCCGCCCACTTTCTCTCACCTGCTCACAAACTGAGTACCCAGCCGGGAGAGCCTGCGCCCAAATTACGGAGCTGGCATCTCCCAGCCAGGTCTCAGTGAAGCAGTGAAGCAAAACAAAAGCTTTGTTGTGTAATCTTGTCTGCATCTATTCAGAAATTTGTACTGTTAAGTTGAACAGGACTCCTGGTAGGTATGTATAGAATTGCAGTCTTATTTTGCAGTAAAATACATTTATCAGTAAAATAAAACATTTAATTCATAAATCTGCATTCATAAAATAATTATAAAAAACAAATTAAAGCTACTTTGCATGAAATTACACAATCCATAACAACTTCATTATAAGTAAAATTTCAAATGCTCTGTTAAGCAAACATTCTCTTGTTTTCCTTTTTCCTTATGCAACCCCCCCCCCCAAAAAAACCCCCCCACCAAAAACATGTAATGGTTTTGTGCTGATGATGTGCTCAGAAGCAGTATTCAAGGTGAAAATGTACTGGCTGATTTAGACAAAATGAAGGCCATTATAATATTTTCTGTCTTGTTCACTGAACACCACCAATCCCCACACTGATCCCCAGGGCATGTTGTTATTAACCTCTTTTCACACATTGAATTGGCTATTTATTCTTTCACTTAACTTCCTATCTCTTAAATAGAATTTAATTCATAACAGGATTTTACTTCTGACACTGTGCTTTTTGGCAAGTTTTCCTAATGACCTCTTCTGAGAGGCTTTATCAGGCATCCTTTAGAAGTTTAAGTGAATTAAATCCTCATGTTTTGCCCTCATGTGTTTATTTTCCCTGTTAGCTATTTCAAAGATTTCTGACACACCACAACACTTCAGAAATTTAATAGTATTCACTCAATGAGAAAATCCTCCTTTTTCATTTAGCCAGTCTTTATGGCTGTACTAACATATATGGTAAATTGATGTATCCTACATTCAGTAAATGTCTCATTGAACCTCACATTCACCACCACACCACTACAATAAGAGCATAATTTCTTCCTCCCCCATGGCCACTCCCCAGTAAATCATATATATGGGCTGTCAATTCTTTTCCAAAATTGATACAATGGTGATGGAAACACACTGGGTGACTTTGGGCAAGTCACATTCTCTCAGAAAGGACACACACATCAATTCATGGATCAAGTAGAACAGACTATGATGACTAAACTTTCTTTCCACAGTGTCTGCGTCTATCAGGTTTGTAACAATAATTAAAATCTAGGGGCTTATTGCATTGAAAAATAAAGCTCCTGCCAGGATGATGATGATGATAATAATAATAATAATAATAATAATAATAATAATAATAATAATAATAATAAATTTATTTATATCCCGCCCTTTGGAAACCCAATCAGGGTGGCTTACAACCATAAAAACATATACAATACCCAGACCCAACAATCGCTCCCCCCCTTAAAACAGTATTAAATCAATAAAAATTAAAACAAACAATTCAATTCAATAAAAATGGTACATCAACCAATATATATACCCAGCGGCAATGATCCTAACCATCCTTAGATGGGGCCACGCAAGGATCACTGGGGGGGGAGTATCCGAGCCTGGAATAATTAATTTGGAAAGGCCTGCCAGAAGAGATCCATCTTGACAGCCCTTTTGAAGTTGTCTAACGATCTTAACTGGCGGATCTCATCCGGCAGGCCATTCCAGAGTTTGGGGGCGACAACTGAAAAAGCCCTCTGGGAGGTAGCCACAAGCCTCGATTTCTGAGGCTGCAGCAAATTCCTCCCAGAGGAATGGAGAGTGCGGGGAGGATTGTATGGGAGGAGGCGTTCCCTGAGATAGTTTGAACCCAAGCCATTTAGGGCTTTAAAGGTGATAACCAACACCTTGTACTGGGCCCGGAAGCTGATAGGCAGCCAGTGGAGGGACCTCAAAACCAGGGTAATGTGGTCCCTCCTGGATGTTCCCGACACAAGCCTGGCTGCCATATTTTGTACCAGCTGTAATTTCCGAGTCAAGCACAAGGGTAGCCCCATGTAGAGCGCATTACAGAAATCAAGGCATGAGGTTACCAGCATGTGCACAACAGTCTCGAGATCCCTTGCTTCCAGAAAAGGGCGCAGCTGGCATATCAGCCGGAGCTGATAACAGACGCTCCTGACTGTCGCATTTACCTGATTTGTCATCAGGAGCGACGAGTCAAGGAGCACCCCCAGATTGCGAACACAGTCATTGGAGGAGAGTGTAACCCCATCCAGGACTGGAGGTTGCAACCCAATTCTTGGTTTCGGGGCCACTACCGTGAGCACCTCCGTTTTGTCTGGATTCAGTTTCAATCTGTTTTTCCTCATCCAGCCCATTACCGCCCGAAGACATTCATTGAGAGAGGAGATGCCATTGGAATTCGAGGCCGATGAAAGAGACACGGAGAAATAGATTTGGGTGTCATCAGCGTACTGATAACACCCAGCACCATAACTCCATATAATCTCACCCAGCAGCTTCATATAGATGTTAAACAACACCAGAGACAAGATAGCCCCCTGAGGGACCCCACAAGTGAGCTCCCTCTTGCTAGCGCTATTGTCCCCAAGCAGCACCCTCTGGGACCTGCCCGAGAGGAAGGACCGGAACCACTGCAACACAGTGCCCCTGATACCTAACCCCTTCAGGCAGTCCAAGAGGATGCTGTGGTCTATCGTGTCAAAAGCCGCTGAGAGGTCTAGGAGCACCAACAGGGTCACACTACCCCTGTTGATGCTCAGACACAGATCGTCGGTCAAGGCAACCATGGCAGTCTCAACCCCAAAGCCTGTCCTGAAGGCGGTTTGAAATGGGTCTAGATGATCGTTTTCATCCAAGACAGCTTGGAGCTGAAGAGCAACCGCCCTCTCGATTACCTTGCCCAAAAATGGCAACAAAGAAATAGGCCTGTAGTTACTCATATCCAGGGGGTCCAGGGAAGGTTTTTTCAGAAGCTGCCTAACAGCCGCCTCCTTTAAACAAGATGGAACATGTCCTTCCCTAAAGGATGCATTGATGATATCCGTGAGGAATCTCCTCAATGCATCCCCCCCCCCCCCCCGGACGGCCAGCCATGATGGGCAAGGGTCGAGAGGGCAGGTTGTCTTCCTCACCTGACCAAACAGCTTGTCCACGTCCTCGGTACTCACAGATTGCAGCTGATCCAGGATAACTTCATCGACGGAGTCGCTGGACGCCTCGCCTATAGATTCTGTCAGAACAGTGGCATCTAAGTCAGCCCTTATCTGAGAGTTTTTATCTGCAAAGAAGTTGTTAAATGCGTCACAGCAGGCTGTTGTTGGGTTAAGTAGGGGATTTGGCACAGGGGACACCTGAGTCATTTCCCTCACAAACCTAAACAGCTCTGCTGGACGGGACTCTGCAGACGCAATACGTGCAGATGAGAAGACTCTCTTCGCTGCAAGTATTGCCTCCCGATAGGAATGAAGAAAGTTCCTATGGCGAGTTCTGTCAGATAAGAGTTGAGTCTTCCGCCACTTGTGCTCTAGTCGTTGACCAAACCGCTTCATCCTCCTAAGCTCTGGTGTATACCATGGCCTACGATTTGACCCGGATTGGCAAGGGCACTTGGGAGCGATTGTATCGATAGCCCTGGTAAGATCGGTGTTCCAGGTGTTGACCAGAGCATCGACAGGGTCACCAGCATTCCCAACCATTGAACCCTCTAAGGCTTTCTGGAATCCTATTGGATCCATTAGCCTTCGAGGGCAGACCATTCTAATGGATCCACCACCCCCAGTGGGGCAGATGTTGGCTCTAAGTTCAATCTTGACCAGGAAATGATCCATCCATGACAATGCGGAGGTACTTACAACCTCCGCCCACAGATAATAATAATAATAATAATAATAATAATAATAATAATAATAATAAATTTTATTTGTAACCCGCCCCTCTGCAGAGAAATCGGGGCGGCATACAACAAGATAAAATACAACAATTAAAATCCAAATTCTTATTCCCTCCACCCACTACCCTCCCCCTTAAAATAGTATTAAACCTAATAAGATTAAAATCTATGTATAACAGATATAAAATATTAAAAGAACAAACAATAAGATGCCTTCCTCGGTAGAGAGCCCAGGGATAAGTGGCTCCAATATACATATCCCTATAGAAAGTTATTCTGGGAAGGCCTGCCGGAAAAGCTCCATCTTAACTGCTTTCTTAAAGGTGGTAAGGGACGTAATAAGACGTATCTGATCCGGCAGGCCATTCCACAGTTTAGGGGCAGCGACTGAGAATGCCCTTTGGGAAGTCTGCTTGAATTTCATTTTAGGTTGTAGGAGCAGATTCTTCCCCGCTGAACGAAGGGCACGGGGGGGCTCATACGGGAAGAGGCGGTCCCTAAGATATTCCTGTTCCGTACTGAAGACCGCATCAAGTGTATGACCTGCACAATGTGTGGGCCCAAGGACCAATTGGGATAGGCCCATGTTTGTCATGGTCTCCATGAACTCCCGAGCCGCACCTGTTAAGCTGGTCTCGAGCGGGATGTTGAAGTCCCCCAAGACTAAAAGTCTGGGAGTCTCCAGCAGCAGCTCAGAGACCAGCTGTGTCAGCTCGGTCAGGGAGTCTGCTAGACAACGGGGTGGCTGGTAGACTAGCAAAATCCCCAAACTATCCCTGGTCTTCAGGCTTAGGTACATACACTCGAAGTGGACTGTGTTCCGGATAGGTATCCTGGTCAAGGTCAGGCTGTTCTTATGAACTAGAGCCACTCCGCCCCCCCGCCCACTTCCCCGTGCTTATGGGACGCAACTGGGAATTATGGCATGAAAAATGCTGCCACTCCCACTGCTCAGCTGCATCCTGGCTCCCAGCCATTCTTAGCCTGCAACTTTTCAAAAATGGGAGCTACCTGTTTTTGTAAATCAGCCGGTTGAGTGCAGCTGGAAGCTGGAGTGCAGCCGAGATGCAGTTGCCTGGTGGCATCGGCAGCATCCTATAAGTGACTGTAATTTGGCAGCGGTAAGTCACTTTATTTTTCAATGCAATAAAACAAGGCATGGAGAAGTTACTTTTTAAAAAAACAAACTCATCCCATTAATCATTATACTATTTAAAGGGTAGAACTGCCATTATTCATTACAATGTGGAAAGCAAGTTACTCATTGCATTACTTGCTGTGCTACTCATTTCCCCCATTCCTTTAAATTATTTTTTCATGAAAATTTGGACAATGTGCAGGTTTGAAGTTAAATAAAAATAAATCAGCACTGTTAACATTTCATATGAGAAGAGAAGAACAAGGAAAACTTCAGGAAATAACTGGAATACAAGTTCAGAAGAAAATAAAATATCTTGGCATAAAGCTAACAACAAAAAACTCTGACCTCTTTGACAATAATTATAAACCAATCTGGCAAGAAGTAAAAAGGAAACTAGAAAAATGGTCAAAATTATGCCTACCATAATGGGGGAAAATTGCACTTACAAAAATGAGTATTTTACCAAAACTACTTTATTTATTTCAAAATTTGCCAATTATATTAAATATTTACTAAATGGAAACAAGGTTTGGTCAAATTTATATGGGCAGGGAGGAAAGCCAGGATAAAATGGAATTCAATAATTGACACTAGAGGGAATGGTGGTCTATCAATGCCAGATTTGACAACATACTATCATGTGTGCTGTCTAGAGTGGGTACGAGAATGGATATATCTAAGGAATGAAAATTTATTAGACCTAGAAGGCTTTAATACAATATTTGGATGGCACGCATTTCTTTGGTATGGGAAATTGGAGCAGAATAAACAATTTAATGACCATGTCATTAGAAGGGCACTATTGAGAGTATGAGAAATATATAAAGGGAAAATCTATAGACAAATCCCAGACTGGGTCTCTTCACAAGAGGCTTTTTTGAGGAGGGAAAAATCATTGAATAAAAACTGGCTAAAATATAAAGATGTTTTGAAAAGAGATAATGGAATATTAAAAATGAAGAGTCGTGAAGAATTGGGGCAGGAAGGGATAGAATTAAGTTGGTTTCCTTATAGACAATTAAAAGAGAGGTTTTTGACAGATACTAAACAAAGGGGCATAACAAATTCGAAAACGGAATTGAATGAAATTATAAACAGGAAAGATAAAAGGATAATATCAAAGCTATATAAATTATGTTTAAAATTAACAATTGGAATCAACTGAAAACATTAAAACAAATATGGTGCAATGGGCAAAAAATGTTATGCATCATATACCACTTAAAAAATGGGAAAGGCATGGGGGAAAGATTTGAAATTCACAGTGTGTATAGATATCAAAGAAAACTTTATTAAAATATTGTATAGGTGGTATTTGACCCCCACAAGATAGGCTAAAATATATAAAAAGCAAGAAAATTTGTGTTGGAGATGTCAGAAACAACCATGTACCTTCTATCATATGTGGTGGACATGCCCCCAAATTAAAAAAATATTGGATTGACATACATAGAATCATTCAAAAGACACTTCAATTAAGACTGAATTAAGACTTGCCTATTAAATATGGTAGATGATGTGAATGCAAGGAAAAAATTGAAACAACTACTATATTTAGCTACCACAGCAAGGATAGTAATTGCAAAGATGTGGAACTCTTGAAGTTATAGAAATTGGTAATTTGACAAAACTACTGAAAGAGGAAGAAATTAGGGAAGGAGAATTAGGCTGGGAACCCTTTATTAAGTACTGTAAAGAACGATGGATGGATAATGGATAACATAGAAATACCAACAATATTAGAGGGGAAAGAAAGTAAATAATGAAGAAATATGAGAATTCACTGTCTAGTAAGGTAATATCTGGTTTCAAGAAAATAAGGAAATATATATAATCTACAATAATATATAGATTAATAATGGAAGAACTACCTGGAGAAATGTATAAAGATAATTATACATTCTTCAAAAATATAATAGAATTGAGAGAGAGAGATAGGAGAAAGAAAATATGTCAGGAAAGAGGAAGAAATTAAAAGGCTGTATAAATGTATTTTATATTAGAGGATATATATTAAGGGGTGGAATGGGTTAGGGGAGGGAAAGGTGAAGCTAAAATGTAAGCTTTACAAGTATGTATTTGTAATTTAAATATAGTTTTTAGTAATAATAATAATAATAATAATAATAATAATACAAACTGGTCCAATCCTCAGTATGACATCCCCTCAAATATTTAAACATGGCTGTCCTATCACTCCTTAATCTTCTCTTCCCCAAGGTAAACATACTCAGAGGGGATGCAGACGGGCAGCCCTGGGCTGCCCCGGGAAGCAGAGGATCGAGGCCACTGCTACCACACGCAGTGGCCCCAATTCTCCCATTTGCCAGCCTGGAAAAGGCTCTTCTGCATCCCTTCCAGTGCAGTGCATCAAGATGCTGTGCTGGGACGACGTTCTAATGGCATGTGCCATGCATAATGGTGCGCACCATCAGAACATCTTCGGGAAGGGGTTGGGGCATCCAGCATGCAGCTGCCCCTTCCCTTCCCTGCCTCCAAGATGGCTCAAAGGGCAGTCTGTAGAGGTCCTTAGTTCCTCAAGCTGCTTCTCATAGTGCATGGCATCTAAGGGGGGTTGCAGACTGCCAGAAATAGTGCCAATTGAGTCCACTTTTAGGGTTAGGGTTAGAGTTAGGGAATCATGGGAACTGTATTTTATTGTGGCACCAGAGCTCTCTGACAGAGAAGGCTCAATGTCTCAGAAAAAAAAATTCCCATGATTCCCTAGCACTAACCCTAACCCTAAAAGTGGACTCAATTGGCACTATTTCTGGCAGTCTGCAACCCCCCTAGATCTTTCACCATTTTGGTTGCCCTCTCCTGGACACACTCCAGTTTGTCAATATCCCACTTGAATTGTGGTATATTGATAAGCTGCTTTGCTGGCGTCCAGTGCAGAAAGGCCAGGTAGATCCATGACAAGTGCAATTGTGCCTGGATATTGGGGATTAGGAGTGGGGTTAGGGAAGATGTAAGGTCCTTCTGTCCACTTCACTCCCTCTTCCATTCAACAGATCACACACTGATACAACTCAGTGCTGGTGGTGATTTGTCTAGGGTACAGAGTCAGGTGATATGCAAAAATGTGGTGTCCTTCTCAAGCAATCCCCATTTTGGTTATTTTTTGTTGTTGTTGGAGGTGGTGACAGGGTTTTGGACACACATCTAGGCAGTCCCCTTTATGGTTATTGGTGTGTGTGTGTGTGTGGGGGGGGATTCAGACAGCAAGTTTAGGAGGCTAGATTGGTAGTGACTCTGCCTGAGTAGCCTCGGTGAACCTGATCAGTCTTTTAGGCCCCACTGCTAGGCCCAGTCTGGTGGGCCTGGCTGGCAGCGTGTTCAATCCTGAAGCTTTTTATTAGCCTCATCTCCCCTTTATAGGCCTGATTGCCCATTTGATGGTCCCAGTTAGGCCTGATAAGCCCTTTGATAGGACCCGAAGAGCAGTGTTAGGCCATGGTAGACACTAGGTTAGGTCCCACAGGCCATGGTTGGGTTTCCTTGCCCTCTACCCCAGGTTCCCTAGGCTACTGTATGCAATAGTTGGTCCTAGGTTTGGTCTTAGAAGACATGGTAGACCCTGTTAGGCCTAACCAGTGTTCACTAAGGGGCTAAGCAGACGGGTGGCACGGGGCCGCCCCAGGAAGCTGCGGATCGGGGCCGAGGTATCTACACAACTCGGCCCCGTGGCACAGCGTCCCAGCCCCAGGAAGGAGACTAAAATAGCTCTCCTTCTGCAAGACACCGAAGGGTCCGGGGCTCCGACGATGTTTTTGGGAAGGGGTTGGGGCACCCAGCGTGTGGCTGCCCCTCCCCTTACTTGCCCTGAAGATGGCGCTTTGTGCCATCTGCTTCCCCCCTAAGTTTCATAGGCTAATGGAAGCTCTGTTATACCATGTTGGTCTTTTCTTGGGCTCTGTAGGCTTTGATACTTCCCATTTAGGCTCTGTAGGCTTTGGCCTGATCATCCTTGGTAGGCCTGTTGGCTTTTGTAGGCCCTGAAAGGCCTTGGTTATGTCCCGTTATGCATGATGAGCCCTTGGCTAGGCCTCTGTAGGCCCTCTCTGGCTTCCTTAGGGCATGATCTGTTCCATGTTTAAACTTGTTAGCTTCCTTAGGCCCTGTTAGGCCCAATCAGCCCTTTGTTAGGTCTCATGGGCCCTTGTGGACCTTTGGAACTCCCATATGGCCCTTGTATGCTCCTTGTGGCCTCACTGGGCCTGGGCCAACAGTGGTTTACTAGCCCTAATCCTAATATGTTGCAGAAAGGCTTGATTGGAGCTGTTACTTGTTCTATTTGAATGATTTGAGGTTTGGACTAGGAATTATTCCAGTGTGGTCTACAGGGCTTCCAAGAAGAATAGTGGAGGCCCCAAGGTCTAATCTGTGGCCATCATTTGGTCTGTTGGGTAGTGTGCCAGGCCTGGAACAGCTGTTATGAACCTCAACGGGCATTTGTAGTTTGTTGTGGCACCAGAGCTCTTTGACAGAGAAGGGTAAAATATTCACAAAAGTACAAATCCCAGAATTCCATAGCACTGAGCTACAACAGTTAAAGTGGTATCAAACTGTATTAATTCCACAGTGCCACCTATGGGAAAGTGAGGTCCAATAAATTATTAAGTACCAGAAAAATGAATAAAATTAGCTATCCCAAGGTGTGCATCATAAGTCTTCATCCTTGCTGTAAAGGCAAGATGGAGGAAATCCAGAGCAAAATAGTTTTATGACCTTCAATTCAAGGCTTATTTTCAACTTGACTCTTCATACGGGATGCCTTTAAAAGGTTGTGTATAAAAAGCACAGCTTATTCTGAAAATACTCCTTTAATTAAGGAATATGACATGTGGTGTTCTGTGATTGTGAAAAATAAATAGGCTGAGCACGATCACTCAAAGGATGATGAACTATGAAATAAAGTTTTGACAAGCTGCATACCCTACACTTTAGCTGCAATCAATTGGTGCAAAATTACATAATCTTCAGAATGTTGCTGCAGAGGCTGAAATTAACTAGTCAACTCCATAATGAAACACAGTTAAGTACACATTGAGCAAAATGGAACTTTCAGAACCAAGGGGACTACATTATATTAGGAAATACTCCCTTGCGGTGTGATAAGAAGCAGGAACAGAAAGACACTGAATGATAGGTTATTCATTTTTCTTTGAGATATTAACTACTCAGTCTTACATTTTACTCAGATTTAAGTCCCACTGTATTCAATGTAACTTACTCCTAGATACTGCATATTTGCAAAGGCGCCATTTTGTATTCCAAATACAAAATGGTGCCAGGCATCACGCGCGCATGTGCACTACTTCGGTGCCATTTTGTCTTTCAAAATGGCACACAACTCCAGGCGCCATTTTGGAAGACAAAATGGCGTTCGAGCAGTGCGCATGCGTGCGTGCCTCCGGCCCCCCGAAGATCTGGGGGTCAGTGAACCAGCCCCCAGATCAAAAAGTGTGGGGACCCCTGCTTTAGGACATGGAGAGATATTTCATTATCCTCCTAGTTATGAACCATCAATGTAAATGTATGTGTCTACATACTTTGTTAATTTATTTCTCCAAGTTATATTTGTGAAGGCTCCAGTTTTAAAGTATTGGCTGACATGCTTCATGAGGAGACATGCCTCCGGCATGTAGCTACATCTCCTGATGCTACACCACCCAAAATCATATTTTAAGTGGCACGGCCTCCCTCTGTCCATCATGGCCACTTCCATGTCATTAGAGGGAGGGAGAGTAGATGAAGATACATCCACCCATTTCCTGTATTTGAGTGCACTGCAAAGGTATCTCCTCAGGAACCTTTCTGGGTTCCTTAGAGGTTGCTGCAGAAAGCATTCTTCCAACAACAGAAGGACAGCAAGAAAGGGCCTTTTCTGAAATATTCTTTATGCATTTTATTTATTTTAGAGTTCCCCTTATCCCCACCAACAAGAAGTTCTAAACCAAAGCAAAACTAAAGTTGTAATTAGCCACAAACCAAACAGAAGTAAGCTCCTCCATAAACATAATCCACATAAATATGATTAGCAGAAGAATAATGATGCAAGATACATCACAGAGGGGAAAAAGCAATGTCCCATGACTGGGCGGCGGCGGCGGCGGTGGCGGCGGAGGCGGCAAGAAGGAGGCCGCGCTCTAGGGCCCCACCAGCACCCTCCCTCCCCCGGCAGGTGGCCAAGCGGCCGGAAGAAGCTCCGGGCCTATAAAAAGGCCCCAACAAGCCCTCTCGGGCGGCGGCGGCGACGGCGGCAGCGGCAAGAAGGAGGCCGCACCCTAAGGCCCCACCAGCACCCTCCCTCCCCCGGCAGGTGGCCAAGCGGCCGGAAGAAGCTCCGGGCCTATAAAAAGGCCCCAACAAGCCCTCTCGGGCGGCGGCGGTGGCGGCGGCGGCGGCGACGGCGGCGAGAAGGAGGCCGCGCCCTAAGGCCCTACCAGCATTCTTTCTTCTCCGGCAAACAGCAGGGGGGGTGGTAGTAGTAGGAGCCAAAGACAGGTCTGCTTGTGCCTTTTAGGGCCTTTGCAAGCTCCCCCACCATCTTCTGATTCAGCGGCAAGCAGTTGCAATTTGTGGTTATAATCCCTGGTATTTTTAAGGTGTTGCAGGTTGTAAAATTAATTTTCTTTTATCTGAAGGAAAAAGAATCTGTCTACCTTTTAACTGTCAACATTTTGTTTTATCTGGCTGTCATTATAAGGGTTAAATAGAGGTAATTCTTTAAGGTTGTAGGTTGCAAAATTATTCTTACTTGTCTGTAGAGGGAAATAGCAGTCTGAACCTTATACATCTCAGTACTAAATAGACATTACAAGTTTAAAATATGATTAAGGAGGGTAATGATACTTTAGAATATTTTCCATCTTCAATACAACTTTCAAAAAGGAAAAATGTTCAATCTAAAATAACACAGTTCTTTTCAAATAGTAGAAATGAGTTATTACACAGACAGTTGGAACCTAATATAGAGACGAATTCTATTGAAGCTAAAGAAACAACTTCCCTGTTAACGATGCCTGTATTTGAATGGTCTTTAGATAAAATAGCTTCTTTGAAATCTTTAGACCAGAGTCCCTCCATACCAAATTTGGCTCAGGAGATAGCTCTTGCTGAGGGGAAGCTGTCATCTAAACACACTGTAATAAAAGAAATATCTGAAACAAAATCAGTAAAAGATCAAAGACACGAAGATGTTTTAGGGAGGTACTGCCGTAGTGAAATTACTAAATTACAAAAAGTTACAGGGCTTAATGAAGACCTCAGAACACCTGAACTTAATAAGATAATAGCAAAAGAATCAGAAAACCCTGAGTGGGTATATACTCTTCTACATGACTTGGCAACAGTTAAAAAATTTCTTTCTGAAAGTAATAATCTTCTTACCACACTGGTAGACTTACATCTCCAAACTAGTTGTATTAATCAAAAAGAAGATAAGATATATATGAAATCTGGACAAATTTCTTTATCTCCGAGGACATCTCCTCTCCCAAAGAATGATAGGAATTTTCTAAATAGGCCTGTAAACAATTCAAAAAAGGGTCTCAAAAGGAAGAATTTAAATGAAGATCTAACTGAACCTTTAAATAAACCTTGTAAATTAGGAAAATTTACAAATCAAGGAAAATACAGGAAATCCATGCTCAGTGACGAGCTTAAGTCTAATGAATCAAGTTCGCTTCAAACATATAGAACAAAATTAATGTCATCGAATACTGTAGACCCTAATATTAAATCTAGTAGCCAAAATGGGAGTGTGTCAAACAAGTATTTGGAGGACAAAACTCTCCCGGTTTCCCGGTTGGAACCACCTGACTCCAGGGCACCAAAATTTTCTTCAAACTCGGTATCGCATACAAATCAAAATAAATCAGTTAAAAAACATACTAAGTGGAAAGGTAAAAAGAAATTTCAGCTTGTTCTGAGTCAAAACCAAGTTGTATTATCAAATTTTCAAAAGCCATTTGGAGTACTTCCAGAGGTTAAACGAAAATATCATCTATTAACTTTTTTAGATGGTATATGTTCAAATCAAATTACTGTTAATGATATTACACAAGTTGCATACCTATATTCTAATACTGGTCATGCCCGTGTCTTAATTAAGTTCAGAGAAATTAAATTTGCCACCTTACTGTATAATAGATATAAATCTTTGTTAAGAAGGAATAACATCTATGTATCTAGGTTTTTTACTAATGTAGCTCCCCCCCCCAACCATTAATAACGGCTACTTCTTTTTCAACAACGTCTCGATTAGATGAAGTCCATAAAAATAAAGACCAAACAAATGCTGATTATGAAGAAAAAAACCTAAGTAGATGTAATGGTGGACAGGACCTTAAAACACTGAATGGTTCCGAATTGCCCCAATTTCCCAATTTCTCAATTACTGAGGAGGAGAAAGATTTAATCAACTCTTTCTTAGTTCTTCCTCAGATTGCGCAGACAGAAATATTAACTAGGCTAGAAAAGCTAAGATTATACCTCTCAAGTATGTGTGTAGAGGAAAAATTCCCCACGAATGAAGGTTGTGAAAAGAAAGGAAATAAAATAACATTTACAGCAGAGATAAATCCATCAGCATGGACAGAAATGAGATATCTTGAGAATATGGAAAATGGATTATTGTCCGTTGATAACATCCAACACGGAGATACACTGAGAGTGCAAGGCCCAATAGTGTCAAATGTGAGCTATGCTCATCCAAACCTGGAAACTATTGAAGAGCTATCAGATGGAAAAAATCCTAGTAAAGCCAAAGCCTGTTCTATCCCAGAAGGCAATGATAATATCAATCTTAATTCGGCCATTACTGAGGTAAATAGAAATTCTTGTTTTGTCAATAGACTATGTAATTCCCCCATGCCAGTTTAAATTCATGACAACAAAAGAAGTCTGATATAAGAAAGTTGAACCTACTGTCATGGAATGTCATGGGATGGGCAAGACATACTTGTGACCCTTCGTTTGTTAAATTCATTTCTAAATTTGACATAATACTACTTCAAGAAACGTGGGTGAAGGAAAAGTTAAATTTAAGTGGCTTCACAGCACATACTGTTGAGGCTTCTATTTCTCAGAAGGGAGGTCGCCCCAGCGGCGGTTTAGCCATTATGATTGCTACTAATATAAAATATCCTTTCTGTTCCATCCCATCTTTGTCAAATTTGGCTTCTTCTCTATTAGTTAAGTTTAAAAATACTTGGTTGTTAATTATTAACGTTTATTTGCCTCCTTTGCGGCATAAGGCAACATTGAAGAATATATGGTTAAGATTAGAAACCTATATTGTAAACCTGTTAGTTCAGTATCCTGAAGCACTTTTGTTGATGGCGGGGGACTTAAATGCGAGAACTGGTTCAAATGAAGCTGATCTGTATGCCCACTTTCACCATGTACAACCTGAAACAGACCCTGGTTTAGCTCTTCCCCTAAGACAATCAAAGGACAAAAAATTTAATTGGGCTGGTCTCCATCTCACGCAATTATCTCATAAATTAAATCTAGTAATTATGAATGGCTCAACTATAGGCGATATTGAAGGGGAATTTACTTTTGTGTCCAAACAAGGATCTTCTACGATTGATTATTTTTTGATATCATATGAGTTGCTATGTACATCCCCTAGATGTGAAATAGAACAACGGGTTGAGAGTGATCACTTACCTATCACCCTGACTTTAGATTGTGCAGTGCAAACAGATTTTGCAGAAGAAACAGTCCCGCCAGAAGGTAATATGGATTTGAGACCAAGTGGCATTAAGTGGTCCCCAAAAGTTGAAAATGATCTAAAAACAATCCTTAATTCTGAAAAATGTCTCATTCTAAGAAATTCAATCCTAACAGAAAAATCCCCAGATAATATATTTGAACCTTTCTCTCAGCTCAGCACAATTCTTAGAAACTTGCTAACTCAGTCAGCACCTCTTAAAACACCTAGCAAGAAGCCCAGAAATAAAACCTGGTTTGACCAGGATTGTATTAATATGAAACAAATCTTGGTAAATCAATATAAAGAATATAGACAAAAAAGTCTACAAACGATCCCGTCTGAATGGTTTGAAATTAAGAAACAATACAAGAAGCTGATAAAAAAACAAAAAAGGAGATAGCTCTTAAAGAGTCCTGGTCTAATTTAATAACTGCTGCTATAAACAAGCACTCATCATCCTTTTGGAAAATAGTATCCAACGGCTGGCCGAGACCTTCAAGTACGATCTATTACATTTCTGTTAGTTGCTGGGAACAGTTCTATAGCCAACTATACCACCAATCGCAACGTAGCCTAGAACAATCTCCTACTGATATTGAAGAACTCCCGAAATGGCCACCAGTTTCTGTGCAGGAAATAGACAAATTGATTACTAGAATTTCCTCAGGAAAAGCTCCTGGTAATGATAATATACCTCCTGAAGCATTCAAATCCAACATTGAATGGTGGACACCCGTGTTAGCAGCTCTATTTACAGCCATAGATTCCACAACATATGTCCCTGAAGACTGGGGCCTTGCAATAATTGTCCCAATATATAAAAAAGGTGACAAATGTGACCCTGGGAATTATAGGCCAATTAGCCTTCTCAATATCATAAGCAAAATGTATGCATTGCATTTGTTAGACAAGTTGCGAGATTGGCTTGAAGAAGAACAAATCATTAGTGAAGAGCAAGCAGGTTTTAGGAAGAATAGATCCGCAATTGATCATGCCCTAGTTTTAAACCATCTCTCTGAAAAATATGTCGCCTCAGCTAGAGGTATGCTGTTTACCGCTTTTGTTGACCTTAAATCTGCATTTGACCTTGTTCCAAGGGATAGACTATGGAAAAAATTTGAGGATACTAATATTGACAAGCATTTACTAACTCTAATTCGTAGACTGCACAAAAATTCTCGTGTAGTAATACGATGTAATAATAGGGGTAACACGACAAGACCCATTCATACCCCAAACGGAGTCAGGCAAGGTTGTGTTTTGGCCCCTACCCTTTTTAATTTCTATATTAATTCATTGATTTTGACTTTATCAGAAATACCAGCTCATCCTCCGACCTTGTCAAATAAGCCTCTGTCTATACTTGCATATGCCGATGACATTGTACTCATGTCTATTACAAAAGTAGGATTAAACAGACTATTGAAAGCATTGGCAACCCATTGTATAAATGATGCCCTAAAGATCAACTATAATAAAACTAAGGTAATGGTCTTTTCCAGAAGCTACACCCAATACAAGTGGACACTAGATAATAACTGTATAGAGCAAGTTTCTTCCTATAAATATCTGGGTATAATGTTTTGCAATAAAGGGACCAGTAAACTTCAACAAAAAAGTGCGGTTATAAAAACACAAAGAAACATTAAGGCCCTATGTTCTTTTTATTATAATAAAGGAGGTCAGATTGTGTTAGCGGCTCTTCAAGTCTTTGCTGCTAAGATCCTAGCGCAATTATTATACGGAACTGAGGTTTGTACTTTTAAGTCTGTAGTTCCTTTTGAGACAGTTCAAACAAAATTTTTAAGAACAATTCTAGGTATCCCAAATTGTGTTTCGAACGCCACTCTCCGATTAGAATTAGGTTTGCTATCTATTGAAGCCCGCATATGGATAAGGAAATTTAATCAATGGCTCAAAATGTCTTTTGTACCGGTTGGACTGGTGCCACTAATTTTGACTGATTCTTTTTCTTCTTCCTGGAAGGAATCTATTACTTCTAAACTTTTTTCTCTTGGATTTTCACCAGCAATTATAATCACTTTAGGATACGATAAAGCAAAATCTGCCATTATACAACGTATAAAGGATATTGATTTTCAAATGCATTTAGGTAAGTCTACCTTGTATCCCATTAGAGAATTTAGTAGACCTGGTAAACATGCCAAATATTTTGATCTTGAACATTTTGAAGTTTAGAAGAGCCTTCATGCTTGCAAGGCTTAATATTCTCCCATCATCAGTTCTTGAAGGCAGATATAAAAAGATTCCTTATCAGTATAGATATTGTCCTTGTGGTACGGAAGAAATTGAAACTATTAATCATGTTCTCTTTCAGTGCTCCTTGTATGTAGAAATACGTGCCCTGTATCTAACCCCAATTGTACTACAGATACCAGGTAGACAAGAGAAATTTTATGGTGATTATCTTCTTGCAGATTGCAATAAGGATACAACCCGAAAAGTCGCCAAATTTTTTGCAGCTGCTATTGTAAACCGCAAAACTTTTTTAAAACAGATGTAAAGATCATTTTAGTGAGTCATTATGACTATTATGTTTCACTTGTGTTTATCCATCTGAAGTTTTGTTATAATGAACTTGTTTTGATCTGTTCTGTTGTGCAAACAGAGATGTTTTAGGGGGATATGGCCGTAGTGTAAATACCAAACTATAAATAGGCATTAGGAGACTAGATCTAATAAGGTACGGTTAATCCACCAATATGACAGAGGACTTGACTGCATCTAATCTCCTCAACTATGAACTAGGAATATGAGATTTAGCCACTGTATAGACATGATAAATGCCCATTGTTTAAATGTCGATCTTTGCCCCAACTGTATAACTTGTAATCTTAATGATCAGTTATAAAGGATCTAATTTTGTTTCAACTATCTTAAATGCTTATAGTTGGATATCTTATTAGGTAGAGAGTATTTTTTATATGCTGTTGTTTTATTTTATTATACTATGTTGTTAATAATAATATATATTGGTGTTATTATCATTATTAGGTTTAATAACGCAATTATAGCATATATCTTATTCTTGTATGCTATCTTTTATTTTGTATTATATGTTAGATATATAATATGTGAAAAGATTTTAAAATACTTCTGTCAAAAACATAATGAAGCATATGGCAGATAGCTATACTGGTTACTGCAGGATTGTTTAAACTAAATTTAAATTGTTTAAACTAAACTATATTTATCTCAAGTTGAATCTCTTATAGATATTAGGTTTAAGAAATGATGCTCTCTTATGTTTGTCCTTCTAAATGGATATATGTCAATGACTATCAGTATGTTTTGATGAAGTCAATTTATGTCACTTAGATGTTTTATTGTATTTTTTAAATGTGTGTTTTTATATTGGCCTAATGGCTGTAATAAAATCAATCAATCAATGTCCCATGACATAAGGAAGAGGGGGGGGGAATCCCCAGACCCTAGAAAGGCAATTATGCACTGGGGAAGGCCAGCAACTGAAGTTTTATTTACACTGCAGAATTAATGCAGTTTGGAGGGTTGCAGACTGTCAGAAATAGTGCAAATTGAGTCCACTTTTAGGGTCAGGGTTAGTGCTAGGGAATCATGGGAATTGTTTTTTTTTTTTTTTCTGAGACATTGAGCCTTCTCTGTCAGAGAGGTCTGGTGCCACAATAAAATACAGTTTCCATGATTCCTTAGCACTAACCCTAACCCTAAAAGTGGACTCAATTTGCAATATTTCTGGCAGTCTACAACAAGTCTTTGATACTCCTTTAACAGCCATGGCTCAATGCTATGGAGTTCTGGGATTTGTAGTTTTGTGAGATATTTAGCCTTTTCTGTCAGAGAGTTCTGGTGCCACAACAAAATACACATTCCAGGATTCCATAGGATGGAGCCATGACTGTTAGAGCAGTGCCAAACTGTATTAATTCTGCAGTGTGGCAGCAGCTTCAGAGATGGTAAGAGGAACACTTTTAGGGTTTCTTGTGTTAAGGAAAATGCAACATGGGACATACAGTAATAGAAATAAAATATATATGTGATAGTCACAGTGACTAAGCAGGAACAATCATGAAGCTACACAGGTGAAAAGGATAATGTAATTTGGAAGCCTTGAGAGACAAGGACAAAGTTATAGAGTGTATATTGCAAACACCTGTTGTAGATTGCAAACACCTGAGATTCATTAAGTAGTCAAGGTAAAATGATGAAATACTTGGGTTGGTCTTAAGTATGGGATGATCCATGTAAACCAATCAAAATGAATGTACACACCCACTGGGTGGGAACCGACTAGTGGGTGGTGACTAACAATGGCTATAAGTGCAATGTTTGCCAATGCATAGTGTGGAGTAGTTTTGGAGATATTGTGAAGTGTAGAGATTGTGATTTGTAGGGCATATAGTATTTATGTATATAGTAGAATAAAGTAGATCTTTTATATAAGACTACTGAGTTGTCTGGTGTCTTGAGGGAAGATACAAGAGCCAGAAGAATCCTGGAGAAGTTTGGAGACATCTCAGGAAGAAGAGTGAGAAGGCTTGGAGAGTTTGTCAGGGTCTTCAGCCTATTCTCTGAAACTCTGCTGCTTGGGAAAGAAGCATCAACCACTGATCAAAGCTGGTCAGCTCTGCTGCATAACAAGGTGGTGAGTTAGAGCCAGAGGTGAAGAGCTACAACTCCTATCATCGCTGACAAGGGTTATGGGCCCAGATACTAGAGCAACCAGCATCCACAGAAGCTGAAAGGTCCAGAGAGTGGAAGAAAGTTTTGTGGAGCCTTGTGAGTAAATCATTTTGTGTTTTGTCTGCTGTGCATACTCAGAGGGACTGTGTCAAATTGAGTCACTGCACAAATTAAGATGGAGATACTAAAATTTAGTAAATTAAATAGAAACAACTACTCTACCTGGACGATATATGCCCAATCTCTACTAATAAAGGAGTCTCTGTGGTCGACAGTTGAAACAGGGCTGGCAGCTGATGCTAATGCAGCCACTCGAGAAAGAGACGCTAAAACAAAAGCATGTCTTTATCTCATGCTAGAAGAAGACATGATTAACGACGTAAGAGATAAAGTGTCCGCCAAGGATGTGTGGGATACTTTGCAGAGATTACACACACCTTCAACTGTGTTTGCAAAAATGCTTTGGTCTAAAAGAATTTACAGACAAAAGATGACGAAAGGACAGTGTGTGATAGAACACTTAAAAACAATGCAAGATTTATTTGTGCAAGCTGAACTGAGAGGAGTGGAAATTAGCAAAGAGCAGCAGTGTTATATTTTGCTGGAATCGCTAGATCCTTCTTGGGACAACATTACAAATAGCTTGCAAAATTTGCCAGAAGCTGAGCTGACCAGAGACTTAATTGTTGCCAGGATATTAGAAGAAAACTTGAGAAGAAAGTCTGAGCAGGGTGTCTCAGCAAGTTTAAGGACTGTGCCAAAACAACAAACAATGCCTGAACTACTAAAGCAGGAAGAAGCAGCTTCTACAAGGGAGCAACGGAGGTGTTTTTATTGTAAAAAGACTGGTCATCTATAGAGACATTGTAAACAATTCGCTGCTGAGAGAAGCAAGCAAAAGAAGAGCAGATGGCAGCTGCGGCAGTATCAAAAACAGTCCAAACCTCCATTTTTGAAGGACAGTGGTAACAAAAAGGGGTTTGCAACCATGATTAAGGAAAAACAAAATGCTAATTGTAAATGGTTGATTGACTCAGGAGCATCATCTTCAATGTGTATCAATATTAATCTGATAAGTAATAGAAAATCAGCTAATGTAAATGCTGTAGTTTTAGCTGATGGGAAAGAGCTCAGTACTGTAAATCAAATGGGTACAGTTTACATTCCAGGGCTAAAGGAAAACTTTAATGATGTGTTACATGTAAAGGAGTTAGAAAATAATTTGTTATCAGTGAGCAGATTAACAGACAAAGACTACACAGTCATTTTTGAAAAGAACATGTGTAAGATAAAACTGAATGGGGAATTGTGAGGCGTAGGCTTGAAAAAGGATAAACTTTACTATTTGGAAGACAATATTGATAGCTACAGTGTTGAAAATGCTAATAACATAGACAATAGTCCAATTCACAAAGACTGTATACATGAACTCCATAGAAAATTTGGTCATGCTAGTTTCAAATGTTTAAAGAAGTTAATCAGTATGTGTCCAGATTTAAAAGTTGCTGAGTGCAAAAATCACTTAGATTGTACTGTATGTAATCAGGTAAAGGTCCGAGCTTTTCCAGTAGCCAAGAAAACCAAAAGAATTGCTCAAAGACCATTTCAGTTTGTACATGCAGACGTGGCCCAAGCTAATTGTTTATCTTTAGGGGGAAGCAAATATTACCTAGTAATTGTTGATAGGTTTACAAGGTTTGCTTTTGTAAGAATATTGAAAAACAAATCTGACGCTGGGCAAAGTTTAAAAGCATGGGTGAGAATGGTGGAAAGACAATTTGATATTAGAGTAGGCACCATTGTTACTGACCGAGGAGGAGAATTTCTAAGTAATCATGTTTTAATTGGTTTCAAAAGGTGGGAATAAGGCATGAAACTACTAATCCCGCTTGTCCTAACGAAGATGGTTTAGCGGAGAAAAAAATACAAGATATAAAAAGGATAACTGCTTGTTTGATGGCAGATGCAGAGGTAAAAGATAGTTTCTGGGCAGAAGCAACTTTGACAGCAGTACATATTAGTAACAGACTGTATCATTCAGAAATTGAAGACATTCCCTACAGGGTATTGTATGGGAGAGTGCCAAATTACAAGTATTTGAGGGTCTTTGGACAGTTTGCTTATGTTTACATTCCAGCGTGTTTCAGGAAGAAAGGAGAACCCAAAAGTAGAAGGCTTAGGTTTTGGGGTTATTCTGGAAATAGCTACAAGTTTCATTTGGGTGGAAAAGAAGTGCAGTATTCTAGGTCGGCAAATTTCGAGAGACATGCCGGTTGGGACAAACTGCATGCAAATAAAGAAGTTTTCTTGAGGTTAGGAAATTCAAATGAGTCAGAAACACAAACTGAACCAACTCCAGGAAACGGAGGGGTTTCAGTTAAGCCAGAAGCATCCACTAGCAGCAGTGATAGTTCTTCTGATAATGAGACACAATCTAGACCCATTACTACTAGAATGACTGAAGACAAGAGATTTAGTCATAGAACTATAACTCCCAGTACAGAAAGTGAGGATGAAAGAGGCAGATCAGCAGAGTTTATTCCCAGACGTAGACACAGAGTTAGAAAGCCTCCAGATAGGTTTGTTGTGACAAATGCAAGAGCTTGTTTAGCAGTGGAAGAGCCTGAAAGTTTTGAAGAGTTGGAAAGTTTGTCTAGAGAAGAACAGGAAAGATGGATTGATGCAATGGATGATGAGTTTGGTTGTCTGGTAAATAAAGATGTTTTTGAAGTCATTGATAGACCCAAGGACAAGAAAGTAATTGGTTGTAAGTGGGTATACAAAAAGAAAGAAATGCCAGATGGAAGTATTAAGTATAAAGCAAGGTTAGTAGCTAAGGGTTTTGCACAACAGCAGTATGAGAACTATGATAAGATATATTCTCCAACTGCAAAGCCAGAAAGTCTGAGAATGGTTCTAGCTGTAGCAGCAAAAAGGAATTTAGTTGTAGAACATTTTGATTTTGAAACAGCCTACTTGAATGCTAGTTTAGATGAAGAGATATTTATGAAGCAGCCACAAGGTTTTGAAGAAAATAGTAGTCAGAAAGTTTATAAATTGAAAAAAGCATTGTATGGATTAAAACAAAGTGCCAGAGCATGGAATTTGTGCATTAATGACGAGTTAGTTAAGCTAGGATACAAAAGGAGCATTGCAGATGCTTGTGTCTATACAAAAGGAGACATAGTGTTAGTAATTTATGTAGATGATTTGTGCGTGGCAGCAAAGTCAAAACAGGAAATTGAACCAGTAAAAAGAGAATTGTCTGAAAAGTTTGTTTTAAAAGATCTAGTTTATTAAAGTCTTATTTAGGTATTAGTGTTGAATGGACAGAAAAAGGACATTGTTTGTTAAGTCAGAGAAAGAAAATTGAAAGTTTGATTGAAAAGTGTGGATTACAAAATGCTAAAATAGTAAGAACTCCAATGACAATTGGTTTCGTATCTGAAAAAACATCTAGAGATTTTGAAGACAAGACTTTATTCAGGAGCATAATAGGATCTTTACAATTCATATCTTGCCACACCAGACCAGACATTTCATATGCTGTAAATGTATTGTCCAGAAGGGTTAATGATCCAAAAATTGAAGACTGGACAGCAGTAAAACACTTATTAAGATATTTGAAAGGAACTTTAGATAAGAAATTGATAATTAGAAACAGTAGCTCAGATTTAGATTGTTATGTGGACAGTTCTTTTGCATCAGAATTAGGAGACAAGAAGTCAGTTACAGGAATGATAATTAAGTACAGTGAAAGTCCAATAGTCTGGAGAAGTAGAAAACAAACTAATGTAGCGTTAAGTACGACTGAAGCAGAATTCGCAGCTTTAAATGAGATAGTGAATGAGGTACAGTGGGTTGAGCAATTGTTGAATGATTTAAATGAAAGTTACAGGATACCAGTAGAAATTCTGGAAGATTCACAGTCATGCATAGCAATGGCTGAAGCTGAAAATTTGAAGAACAGAACAAAATATGTTGGAGTAAGATATCAAAATGTGCGAGACATGGTTCAGAAGGGTAAAATAAAATTGAGATATATAGAAACACAACACAACATAGCAGATTTGTTCACAAAAGCATTGACAGCGGAAAAACAAGAAAGACTGACACAAATGGTTGGAATGACATAAGACACATACAATATTTTATTTCGGAGGGGATTGTTAAGGAAAATGCAACATGGGACATACAGTAATAGAAATAAAATATGTATGTGATAGTCACAGTGACTAAGCAGGAACAATCATGAAGCTACACAGGTGAAAAGGATAATGTAATTTGGAAGCCTTGAGAGACAAGGACAAAGTTATAGAGTGTATATTGCAAACACCTGTTGTAGATTGCAAACACCTGAGATTCATTAAGTAGTCAAGGTAAAATGATGAAATACTTGGGTTGGTCTTAAGTATGGGATGATCCATGTAAACCAATCAAAATGAATGTACACACCCACTGGGTGGGAACCGACTAGTGGGTGGTGACTAACAATGGCTATAAGTGCAATGTTTGCCAATGCATAGTGTGGAGTAGTTTTGGAGATATTGTGAAGTGTAGAGATTGTGATTTGTAGGGCATATAGTATTTATGTATATAGTAGAATAAAGTAGATCTTTTATATAAGACTACTGAGTTGTCTGGTGTCTTGAGGGAAGATACAAGAGCCAGAAGAATCCTGGAGAAGTTTGGAGACATCTCAGGAAGAAGAGTGAGAAGGCTTGGAGAGTTTGTCAGGGTCTTCAGCCTATTCTCTGAAACTCTGCTGCTTGGGAAAGAAGCATCAACCACTGATCAAAGCTGGTCAGCTCTGCTGCATAACAAGGTGGTGAGTTAGAGCCAGAGGTGAAGAGCTACAACTCCCATCATCCCTGACATCCTGATCCTATGGTCTGGCTCCTGTTCTTTAGTCTCAACAAGGAAGATGAACTTTGAGGTGTAGTGGAGGTAGTAATACAGAAGCAATATAATGGAATATGTGTGCTGATGCACAAGATATGATAAGAAGCATTATTTTATCAGTATAATAATGGTTCTGAGAAAGTATAACTTCAAACATAACAATAGTCAGTCATCCATTTGTATCCATGGGGGGTCCATTCCAACCCCCCCACACACACACAGAGAGATAAAAAATAGAGGACCTTAGATCCTGTTGTTTTCTATGGTGGTGCGACCTTTGTGCACATGCCTTCATGACAAACAACGGGGGCTTGCTGTCCATGGAAGCTCAAATCTGCAGATGGCAAGCCTGCAGATAAGAAGAGTGCACTGTAATTCAAATGTAAAAGTAACTAAAAAGAAGCATATTTACACCACAAAAAGAATAAGGTTATTGCTTGTTATGTTAAAATCCTAATGTAAGTTAGTTATTCTTTAGTTATTCCTGAAGAGAATTAATCATAACCAACTAATTATTTGTAACAAACTACTTCCAATTTTTTGGTTTTGTAGAAAGTAGAAACAAAGACTGGCTGAGATTAATGCTTTCCTTTGTCATGCACTTTTGAAAAAAAATCAGCAGAGGAGAAGGAAATATATAGCCAGGATCTTTTACTGGATGCATCACTCACTCTCTCCATGCATAACATTCCAATTTTCTATAATGAGATATTAAAATAATTACCATAATTATTTTTGCTGATGGCATAGTGCAGTGATCCTAATATTTTTTCTATTTTGTCCATTTATTTATCATGTATGCAAATAGACCATCTACCTCTGTATCTGATTGATCATCACTTTCTACAATATCTCCATAATTGCATGTTATATTGCTTTGACAATATAATGAATATTATTTTTCTTTTTTAAATTTTCATCCTTGAAATATAAGTCATGCAGACATCTAAAGTGTAGAATATGACTCTCTTTTTTGCTTCATTATTACAGTCTGAATTCTTATAATTAAAGCCTCAAGGAAAAAGGGACATATTATTATTACAAAGTATTCAGAATTGCTTTTTGATTTGGAGCTTATGGTCATAATGAAGAGTGGTAATATGTGTTCAGAAAAGGAGCACTATGATTTTTAACTGACAGTAGGTTGCATACAACATAAACTGCAATCATATGCAGAGTTCCTAACACTTATGAGATTCAGTCCGCACACTGCATTGAATATATATGTGCAAGTCCTTTTTTTGTTTCTGTTTTACTTAAAATATCAATAGAGGCAACATGCAAGTAAGTAGGTTTAACTCCCATTGGAATCCCTATTGCTGCATGAAAACCAATGAAGGGGTTTCAATATTATATTAAACAGGTTCTTGGCCTTTATATTTAGCATAACATGCAGTTTGATCTAGCCCTATTGAACTCAATAGGACTCATCTCTGAACAGACATAAGATTTCAATATTATATTAAACAGGATCTTGACCTTAAATATTTAATATAGCATGTAATTTTACACTAGCTCTCATTAAACAAGTTTGTACTGGATAGATTATCTAGCTATCCATCCATCCATCTTTGGAGATTATCATATGAGGATTAGAAATGGGGAAAAAATGGAATGCTCCTGTCATGATTGTGCGATCGTGTGAAGATTTTCACACGTTGTCACGTTCATCCTGTACGTCTCCTGTTAACAACTTGGAATGCTCCTGTAATTTCTTATTCATGGGGAAACCTAGTGAATAGCTGGCCAATAGCACTTTGTTCATGCTATGGTGGAGCAATCCAGGACCTTTTCCCAGAGTGCATTTAGGTACACACAATTTTTTTTTTTAATGTATCTATTAACTGGGTACATAGTACAAATTATTCAATCCATAATTCACAATATGCTTTTCTCCTCTCTCCTCCCTCCCACAAACAGCATTTGGAGAAAATACATTCCATTTAAATTAATCATTTGACTAACAAAAATTAACAATCATTTTTGGAGATGTGGAAAATATCATTAATTATATTTACCTTCCACTTTCTTAATCACAATTTCCCATTTATCTCTCCATGATTCCTTATTGCTTCCCCCAATATATTTAAGTCTTCTTTCCCTAAGAAAATCAAATAATATATATTTTTTATATATTTAAACATATAAAACTTATTCCAATTCAATTTCTTTTTCCATCCAAAAGCAATCACTGAATGGGCAGCTTTTAGAATTTGTTTTATTACATATCTTTGATTACTATTTAATCCTAATTCTCCTAAATTAAGAGTTAAACAAATGGGAATTCCCACCACATATGTATATATACTCCCTTTGCTCCACATCCGTGCCAACATTTTGATTGATATTCATCATTATAAACACTAATTGATATGGCATCCTATATCATTTTCCAATAATCTTCATTTGTTGTTCTTTTACATTTGTATTTTTAATTTTAACAATTTCTTGTAACCAAATTGTAATTTTGTCTGTTTCAATCAATAAATCTTTTCCCCAGTTCATTGTCAATCCCTCTGCCATTCTAAATTGGGTTGTTAACATAATCTTATAAAATTTACCTATTAAGCCTTTTCCACCTTCTATTTTTAAAAAAAATTCTTTCTTCTAACAATTCCTTCATGTCTAAAATATTCACTTTCATTTACACTGGCACAAAGGACACGAGACACCTATTTTTGGATTTAAACAGGCCACAACTTTTATTTTGCTGTACAGGGTCTATTTACAAGGAATAAGCTTCCAACAGTTTCATCACATGTGTGTGTGAAGGTGTGACCCACCCAGATGGGTGGTCCTTCATCACATGTGACAAATATGTAAACAAATAACAACAACAAATTTACAAACCCCTTCCCACCGGAAATGACATCATATTACATCATATGACATCATTAAATAATGACGTCATGCATTTAATTACATACGTCACTTCCTTTAATTTAACCTTTTCCAAATTTACCCCAATTAATTTAATTAGCCAGATTAATTTTCCTGTGGGGTGGGGGTCATTACCCACCCCCAATACAAAGACAAGCAAATTCTAATTTATAGACCCTAACCTTAAGTTGTGACAAAGCTAATAATAGCATAAAAACACATGCGTAATGATTCTAAGACCTATACCCAACATCAAATTATTCATTTAATCTCAGGGAGGATGAAAAACCCAGGGTAACTCCCTGGGAAAAATTCCTTCCCGACCCCCAAAGGCGACCAGCTTAAGCCTGAGAGTAACCAATATAGCTCTTTAAATAAGGGTGGGTGGGTTGGGTTGCTCAGTTCAAGCTCTAAAATGGCTGCTGCCACATGGCAGCGCAGAGCTATAGAGAACAAACTCTCATCACAAGTCTCGCAAGTTTATATTCACCACGAGACTTCCCAGACACAGGCAAGCAACTTTGATTGGACCAAGCGCACAGATGCTCTACTACCCCTGCGCGCTTGACCAATCAGGCCTCTCTTGTCCTTATATGGCCAGAGCAACAAGAAGCCCCTCCTGACACATCGGAGGGTGTCTTTGCACTGGCACAAAGGACACGAGATGCCTCTTTTTGGGTTTAAACAGGCTGCAACTTTTATTTTGCTGTACAGGGTCTATTTACAAGGAATAAGCTTCCAACAGTTTCATCACATGTGTGTGTGAAGGTGTGACCCACCCAGATGGGTGGTCCTTCACCACATGTGACAAAGATGTAAACAAATAACAACAACAAATTTACAACCCCCTCCCAGCTGGAAATGATGTCATATTACATCATATGACATCATTAAATAATGATGTCATGCATTTAACTGCATACGTCAATTCCTTTAATTTAACCTTTTCCAAATTTACCCCGATTAATTTATTTAGCCAGATTAATTTTCCTATGGGGTGGGGGTCATTACCTGTCACAAGAGGGGGCCAGACTAGCTAGGCATCCCCCCCCCCCACAAACCGCTTTTCTAATTTGTTTGGAGATTGCCTTAACATAAATCTCCGAACCTTCAGCAGAGACCTGAACCCCATCCCCCCTATACAGCTGCGGCCTATCCAATTTAATTCCTAAATGTTCAACTATGAAAATGCCAATTGTAAACAACTGCTTGGCCACATGACAATTAAGCCACCATCGAGCGATGTTGATAACAGCATCTTCGCGAGCTCCAGGCCAGCTATGCCTTGGCAGGAGCTTAGTCCAAAGCATTACAGCTCCAGGTAAAATCTTTCAAATTTCCTGCAGATCTCTCATCATCTGCTTTGTCACCTGAAAACAAGAGACTTTGACTAAATCATTTTCTCCCAGGTGTATTACTAGAACCCGGGGTTGTGAATACAACCCAGCCAGCCGTATGATCCAAGGAAACTGAAATGCAAATAAAGCAAATTAGCATAGCCGATTGAGAGTCATGTTCCCTGAAGGCCGAACATAGAACTTAAATGCTCGTGAACACCACTGGCCAATTCAGCAAATATCTGCATCACTCAAGCCATGAGTGGCTGAAGCTGTTGCTGCTCCAATGCGGAAGGAGTGTGAAGAAAAATAAGCCAGAGGCAACTAGCTCGCCTAAGCGTCTCCTTCAACACTGCCCTGAATTGAAATTGAGTTAATGGCATGCCTGACAGATGCAGAAACAGATAACCTGCCACTTTTGGCCTAACCTTGAGGTGATTGGTCATCGCCAACACCGGACAATATGCCCACTGGGCACTTTGGCTAAGGCGATGGTTTTAGAGTGTCTAACTGATCAGTTTTAGAGTGTCTAATACAAATTTGAATCCCTTGTACTGTTAAAATAACATCCAAAATTAAAAGTGCCCTGGCAGACTGATCATTGTGAGATCTGAGCACAATCTCCCTAATTCGTAAGGCTGCAAATAAAGCAATGGCAAATACAGCCTTGAATAAAGCCGCCTCCTCAGGTGAATAATAAGCATCAGCTAATTAATCCCACAACTTAGCCAATACTGAGCCTGTTATTGGCCATCGTGAGTCCTTTATTACCGGGGATTCTCTAGGCCAACCTTCCACAGCTATTTCAACCCCAAAGTCTGTGGTAGGATCAAAACATCCCCTTGCCCTGGAGTGAAAAGCCAGGGCGGCCAGCCTGCCCCTAATAGTAACAGGTGACAGACCTGCATGCCTGAGGTGTACTATGAAACGTAGTACCAGATCAACCCTAATAGGCCAGTCTTCTACCTCCCCAATTTCCAATAAAATTGGTTCAATGCATTCAAAGCTGTCTGGTAGGACTTGCGTGTAGATGGGGCGATGGAATGTAGGATCACCCTGTGAATTTCTAGTCTCCAAGGCTCCATAGCAAAGCTGGTACCTCCATCGGGTGTGGCGATGCCTCGGGAGCCAACTGCCGGAACCTGGAGAACTGAAAACGAGAAAGGGAGTCCACCGCCAAAGGGTTAAGCACACCAGGAACATGTTGAGCATGGAATAAAGCATTAACTTTCAAACATTGCAAGACCATTGCCCTGACCAAACACATAACTCTGGGGGACTTGGAAGACTGAGAATTTACCACCTGAACACTGCCTGGTTGTCACACCAAAACCAGATGGTCTTGTTAGCAATTAGCTTGCCCACAGGTGCACAGCCACTATATTAGGAAAAAGTTCCAAGAACATCAGGTCTCTAGTCAGACCACGTTCAATCCAAGCAGAAGGCCCCGCCTCTGCAGCCCATTGCCATTCCAATAAACAACCAAAGCCATGGGCACCAGCAGCATCAGAGTGCACCTGAAAATCTGCCCTCAGAAGCATTTCAGATATCCAAAATGAGGGCCCATTGAATTGATCAATGAAGGACTCCCAGACCTTCAATTCCTCATGAATCCCCTTGTGATCCTAATGTGATGGTGCAATGCAGACACCCTATAGTAGCCCTATAAAATCTTGCACAAAATGCTCGTCCCGGAACTATTACTTTACAGGCAAAGTTTAATAATCCTGTAAGTGATTGAAATTCATGAAGTGTAGCTTTTTTGCTTCCCAAGCATCACACCAATTTGTCATTTGCTAATCGAGAAATACCGACTACGGTGTCTAACTCGATGTCCAAAAATATAAGTCGTGTGTCGGGCCCTTCAGTTTTTTCTTCAGCTAAAGGAACTCTCAGCTCCAACATTAATTCCTGAAAATCAGCTAAAGTGTCCCTGCATTGAGAGGAATTGGGATTTCCAGCAATCAAAAAGTCATCTAAATAGTGTGTTATAGCCCTATTACTTGACCGCTTTACTTCACACCAATGAAGAAAAGTGCTGAAAGTCTCGAAACCTGAACAAGAACTCGAGCACCCTATTGGCATGGCTTTATCAAAATAATACTCTCCTTCAAACTGAAAACCTAGTACAGGGGTAGGCAACCTAAGGCCCGGGGGCCGAATGCGGCCCCCTGAGGCCTTTGGACCGGCCCCAGGCCGGTCCTGCCGCCGCCGCCATGATGATATTGATTATTGTTTTTACTTGTTCTTGGGGTTTTCTTGGCAAAATCTCCACAGGGGGTTTGCCATGGCTTTTCTGGGGCTGAGAGAGTGTGCATGCATTTTTTTTATTTTTAAAATTTATTTATTTATTTATTTATTTAATTTTTGGTGCTTCGGCCCCCCAATTGTCTGAGGGACAGCAACCCGGCCCCCGGCTCAAAAAGGTTGCCTACCCCTGACCTAGTAAATCAAAATCATCTGGGTGCACCCGGAGCAGCCTGAAGGCAGATTTTATGTCGCACTTCGCTAAAAGGGTTCCCTTGCCTAAGTTCCTAATCATCTTGAGCACTGAGTCGAACGATGCATACTTAACAGACGTAAGCTCAGGATCTATGGTACCTGTGTAAGGTATGCAAAAATTGTGATCAAACCTGCAAGGCTGCCGCCTGCACTTGCCTGTGTTAAAGTCCCAGCATATACCAAACTGCTTTCTCTCTCCCGTGCCAGGCCTCGTATTCTGTCCTTTCGGCTGAGTAACCATGGGGACAAACCCATTGTCACATCTGCTCGAAGGGGAGGCCCCCATCATTACATGTGCCCATAATTCAGGCTGTACGTGTCTCCACGACAAGGAGCGATCTTGTGCAGCTCTCATTCTAAACTGCTCATCTTACTGCAGCCAGGCTGCACCCCTAGCATTATGATGGCAGTTGGTGTAAGCCTTTATCATGATTTCCTGGTATTTAGAAAAGTCAGGAGACATAAAGGGCTCTTTTTCCTCTATAAATCCCCTGTAAATAGTAAAACCCATAATCCAATTCACAAAATTACGTTCCAACTTAGGGTGTTTGAGTGCCTGAAATTCTTTGGGAAGGCTGAAGACAATCCCATCTTTTACCATGATCCTTGGTTCAGGATCCCTGAAAGTAAGTGAAAATAAATATATATATTTCCCCTTCCATATCCTTTATTTAGTGGAAAGAGGAAGGTGTGAGCCAAGGGGAGTAGACATTCCAGCATAGGGAATAGAATCAGAATGCACAATTACTCCTGATAGTACAGGAGCACCCAAAGGAGACACCGCAGAGGTGTTGCTAGCCAAAGTAATTGCCTGACCAACCCGTACCCTGGTGTCAGGAACCTGTGTAACTGCAGGTGCCTGCACAGGCACGCCCAAAGCTGCCAGGATGAGGTGTTCCAGACCCACACTCTGGCTAACCTGGCTACCTGGAGCCCATACCAAGGTGGGCCTATTTGCCAGTGAAGGATTAGTAGGAGACAAACCTGAAACTGAAGCTTGCTGGGAAGCATCACCAGCCAACCGCACAGGTCTCTCAAAGTGTGGCCCCACAACAGCTTGGGTGTCAGGCAAAGACGAAGCAGCAGCAGCTTGATCTCCTCTTTGTGCATCACGGGTTTGCTCCATTGCACCAGCACCTGGAAGAACCACTCCTCGCAAGAGGTTATATAAATCTGCCATAGTAGGCTGAACAGAAATAGGGGCAGCCGCACCCTGAATCTCCACACCAGGGACTCTTTTTAGGAATTCCCACACATCGGCAGTAGTGGGGTGCCCAGCCTCCACAGCCGAAACCACCAAAGGACCCGGTGTAGCATCCATCACCTAGCATCAGGTGCAATAGGAAGGGGCAGCACTTCTGTGTCAGTGGTACAAGAAGTGCTGGGAATAGGGCTGGTGGCTGTAGCCTGTAGCCCTTTCTGGGCAAGCTGGTTACAGACCGCAACATAGGCCTGCACTGTCTTGTCCAGTTGTGCTAACTGAGCAGCAATCTCATCATCTCTGCTGGCAAACTGAGAAGGCCTCTTTGAAGCAGAGTGACCAGAGCCAGGCACAGCCAACGCTGTGCGCCTCTTAGATTGGGCCTTACTGCAGGGCATCACTTCACCCAGTAAGTGTAACATGGGTCCTAAGCACAATCACCCACTTTGGATGATTACCATCAGGCCAAAGTCCGCCCTTCCCCAAGTCTCAAGAAGAGACGCACTTAGCCAGGAAGCATCACTGGCAACAACCACAGGGGGGGAAAGGTGTCCACCAACAGTCCTATTAGGCACCCTGCACCACCAGACCAAAATGCCTCCCTTCCTCAAGTCTCAACAAGAGACGCAGATAGCCAGGAAGCGTCACTGGCAATAACCAACCAGGGGGGAAGGTGTCAACCACGGGTCCAAAGGAACCCAGCCCGAAGACAAGTATTGCCTTCAAACACACTCACCACTGGGGGGAGGTGTAAAAACCCTCCTAAACCAGCGATGGGGTCCTGATTTTACCAGACCGGGGTTGCTGGGGCACCGCTGGGCCTGAGATCCAGTACCATGTCCATGCACCTGGTTAGAGAACGCCTTCAACAGCACCTGCCTTGGATAAGCAGCCCTCCGAGTGTTGGAGATGTGGAGGCCCTTACAGGCCTGAGGGGACTGGCCTGAAGGCCTCACTCAGTCTATCCGAATTGCTCAGGGAGACACAAATTGGAAACTCCCACAGTTAAAAATAATGAGCAAAATCAGCAAAAGCCAAATACAGCAAAAGCCAAGAGATTTGCTAGGCCAAAGTCAAGCAAGCAGCCAGAGCACAGAGCAGAGCAATGTGACTTGCTCAGTTCAATCTCTTAAAATGGCTGCCGCCACATGGCAGCGCAGAGCTATAAAGAACAAACTCTTGTCACAAGTCTTCCAAGTTTACAGTCACCACGAGACTTCCCAGACACAGGTAAGCAACTTGATTGGACCAAACGTGCAGGTGCTCTACTACCCCTGCATGCTTGACCAATCAGGCCTCTCTTGTCCTTATATGGCCAGTGCAACAAGAAACCCCTCCCGACACGTTGGGGGGTGTCCTTCATCTAATAATTTCATTATCCATTTTATTTGAATCCAGTATTGATTTCCAATTAATATAATTAATTCTTTGTTCTCTATCTGTACCCCTGTTGAATCATATAAGTCTCCAATTATTTTAAATCCCTTGGTCTTTAATATTTTTTAATATAATCCCAAAATCTTTATTGTTATTCTTATTTAAATATTCTATTGGTAACAATTTCCAGCTTTTTATACCCAATCTTTTACACAATTTCTCCCATATTTTATAATTCACCATCATAGGACCAATTATTTTCTCTCTTTCTTTCCCATGTTTTTGAATTCCATGTCAGGGAAGGGAATCTGGAAAGCTGGAAAGGCTTTGTCTCCCTTCCAAATGGGAGAGAGAACCTAAGTTCAGAAGGAGAAGGGGGAGGGAAAGGGGAAAGTGGGAGGGGAGGGAGAGGGAGAGGGGGGGAACAGCAGATAAAAAATAAGAAAGGCGAGTGGAAGAAAAATGAGAGGAAAAGGAATAGATTAAATATTGATATGAATATTATGTCTATAAATGTTAATGGATTGCATACCCTAGTGAAAATATACCGGTTAAATAAGATGCTAGAGGAAAAGATAATTCAGATAGTTATGCTTCAGGAAATGCTTCAATCAAGAAATAGAGCTAAACTTTTTAATTATGATGGGTGAGATTTGCAGTTTGAAATCAAGGAGAACAAACAAAGTGAGAGGAGTGGCAATATTAATGAAAGATGGAGTTAATTTTAGATGAGATTAAAAAAGATAATGAAGGGAGATACCATACTTTTTTTGTTGTTAAAAGAAACATAAAGAAGCTAAAAGTTACGTTTGCTTGCATCTATGCCCCAAATAAAAAACAAGTTGAATTTATAAATAAGGTGTTAACATTGTTAGAGGATTTTTATGAAGGGGATCTATTTTTGGGAGCAGACTTTAAACTTGGCATATTAAGACATAATATAAAGGGGAATATAAGGGAAAGAATAGGAAATAAAAAGAATAAAAGTGGAAATCCTAAAATTAATTTGGAGAAATGGAATATTATTGATGGTTATGAAAGCATGGGTAATAATAATTATGAAAATACATATTATTCAGATAGACATAAAAAATCTAGTCGTACAGATTATTTTTTAAGTTAAAATAATAATAATAATAATAATAATAATAATAATAATTTTTATTTATATTCCGCCCCTCTGCTAGGCAATTGGGGCGGCGTACAGGATTTCAAAACATCAGAACAAATATCAAAATTAAATCAAATTCAAATCTCATCCCCCCTTCCCACACCCTCCCATCCCCCCAAACAATAAACTAAGCAAGTTAAATGACAATAATTAAAATAGATAAATAATTAAAATAGATAAATAGAAAAAAAGATAATAGTTGAAAATAAAAGAAATTAAGGGGTGTATCTGGCTTGCAGACCATGCACCATTATATATAAAGATTGAAGGAACTATCAGACAACTATATTAAGAAACCAAATGTATATTAGGAACAAATTTAAGGCATGAGATACTAGAAGTATGAAGAGTTGGTCCAAATTCCTTTCAAAAGAAAAGGGGAAATGATGATTAGTAAAATAAAAGGGGACGAAGGTGAAATAACAACTGATGATGAGAGAATAAGAAAAAAAAATAGTTAAATTTTATGAAAGTTTGAATGAAGAGAAGAAAGTGGAGGATCAGAAAACAAATATAAAAATCAAATTAACTGAAATACAGAGAAATTATATAACTTCCCCAATAACTAAACGAGAGGTAGAAAGAACAATACATGATTTAAAAGGGATTAAATAACCTGGCCCAGGTGGATTTACATCTATATTTTATAAAACCTTTAGAAATGAATTGAGTGAGTATATGACTAAAATTTACAATGATATATTAGATAATAATATAATCCCAGAGACATGGAAATTATCTGAAATTATATTAATACTTATACGTAATAAAGACCCAGTCAATCCTGAATCGTATCATCCCATCACATTAAGCAATCAAGATTATAAATTTTTATGAAATTTTTAGCTAATAGAATAGAAGAATATTTACCTATTTTAATTAAACATGAACAATATGGATTTGTGAAAGGGAGGTATATTCAGGAACCGATAAGGAATATATTTAATATATTATATCATGCTAAACAACATAAAAATAAATTAGCTTTGATAAAATTAGATGTCTACAAAGCATTTGATTCAATAAATCATGAATATCTTTATAAAATTTGTAGGGATTATAGACTAGGGGAAAAGTTTAGTGAAACCATCATTGAAATATATAAAGATACAGAAGCACAAATTATGGTATATGGAGAGAAATCAAGAAAATTTAGAATTAAAAGTAAGACAGGATTGCCCACTTTCTCTTCTGTTATTTATATTAGCAATGGAACTGTTTGCAAATATGATTAGGGAAGCAGAAGAGATAAAGGGATATAAAATAGGGAAAGAAGAGATAAAGTTAAATTTATTTGCAGATGATGCTTTGATAATGATACAGAAACCATATCAAGCCATGATTAAATTATTCAAAGTATTTCAAAAATTTCAAAATATTTCTGGACTTAAATTTAACATTGATAAATCTGATATAATGTTTATGAACACTGATTGATGTGAACAAAAAGAAATCCAAACTTAATCAGGATTGAAATTGGGGATAAAAAACATCAGATATTTAGGTGTAAATTTATCAATTAAGATAGAAAATATTGTACAAGGTAATTATAATCAATTGTGGAAAAAAGTTAACAATTAAATCTCCAAATGGGCTAGGAATAATTGGAAAATGCTAACAAAATTAGGATGTTTAAAATGATGGTATTACTAAACTTTTTATATTTATTTCAAACTGTTCTAGAAATCATTCCTAGTAAAGTTTTAAAGAAATGGGATAGATCAATATTAAAATGGATATCAGGAAATAAAAAGTAAGATTATCTAAGGCATTACTATGCGAGCAACAAAAAGATGGAGGGTAGGGGGGGGGGTTCCATCTCTTGAATTATATTTTGAAGCGATTCAGTTATTAAGAATGGTAGAAGTAGAATATAACCAAAATACACAGTGGGTTAAATTAGAAAGACAGAGCAATCAAATGGAACATATATCTATCTTCCAATTACACGCAATTCATTTTAATTGCTAGGAACAGTTTTGGAGTGGATTTCTATGTTATTTCAAGGTGTAGGACACAATTTTCTTTAAACTATATAAAAATAATGTTTTGAAATATATCAATTTTATCTTGTCCTGTTTGGGATGTAACCAGACTTTTCATGTGTGAAATGTTCAATAATGCTGCAATAATGCTACAAGAATAGATGTATGCAGAACACAATTGCATTTCTCTATTGTTTTTATCTCATCATTGTCACACAATTGTGCAATTGTGTGAAAATATAGGGCCTCTACAGACCGGCCCAAAGGACTGGCCTGGAGGCAGAGATGGGGAGGGGCAGCCACATGCCAGCCACCCCAACCCCAACCCAATGACATCCTGATGCCGTGCACTGTTACGCATGGCATGCAGCATCAGGACGTCCTCCCAGTGCAGCGTTTTTACATGCTGCACAAGAAGGGGCTCTAAAGAGCCATGTGACGGCTCTTAGGGTGCCCTTTTGCTGCCCCTGAAAGGAGCAGCAAAAGGGAGGATTGGGGCTGCAGCATAAAGGGTAGCCACAGACCCGATTTGCGGCTAGCAGGGACGGCCCAGATCCGCCCGTCTGCAGCCCCCCCCATACATCGCTATAGCGCTATGCTTCCACTATTTTCAAATAGTGTGATTGTTGTGCTATTGGCCTTTGTGTGGTAATCTCTCATGTCTGCTATTAAAAGGTTGACATTGGCAACATTTATAATATTAAAATTAATAAGGTATACTGGGAGAAAATGGTAAACTAGTATGAGATGCCAATGGAAAATATCATGCTAATATGAATGGGATGGCTTTCCCTTTGTTATAGTTCTTTAAGAGATAGCCAGCAACCCTGTTAATGTCAATGTGACAGAGAAGCAGAGAATGGAATGTGGGGAGTAAGCAAGAGAAGCAAAACTGCAAGGCCTAAGTAAAAACAAATTAGATAAAGTGGACCAGAGTGAGGGGGGGGGGGTCCCTGACACCCACTTGACAGCTCCAAAGTCATACAGAATTCCTGAATCCTGGGTGCTTTATTAGTGTCACAAGCCCTAAAACATACCTTTCTTCCAGAACATATCCTCCTTCTCTTCTGGAGTTTCCAGGCAATGAAGAGTCATTATAAACCTATATATGCCTAGATGTCTGTTCTTTTCCGTTGTGTCAGTCTGTGGGCACTGTTCACCTATTTGTTGCAGCAAACAAAACTATTAATTCTCCTCTCCTGTGTGAACACTGGTTTTAATCACACTGGGGCAATAAACTCCTATTTTTGTGGATATCACGATGGTGCCATTTTGATAGCAGATAGATAGATAGTCAGTCTACTGTATTCCAACATAAATATGTAGTGTTCAACCCAGGGTCAAATTACATGCTATGTTAAATAATAATAATAATAATAATAATAATAATAATAATAATAATAATAGGTACAACATGCTAAAATACAAAACACAATTTTTAAAATGAGAGAAAAAGAAAACACATAAAACCAACAATACAGTACTATAAACCATTAAAATACACTTATTTGAGTACATTCTTTAAAATATACAAATTTAAAAGTCATGATTTAAAATTGACTGGGTAGCCCTGCCAAAAGAGATGTGTCTTTAATGTTGTTTTAATGTTATGAATTTTATATTTAAGGTATGTTTGCAATTTTAATGATTCCATTTGTAAAAACTTGTTTTTACAAATGCTGGATGGAATATTTTTGGTGACATACATCAGGGGTAGGCAACCTTTCCCCTTTAAGGGCCGAGGGACTTCAGCTACCAGAAGCCTCAGCCATGTTGGCCAATAGTCCCATGTTGGCCAATAGCTCCTGGGATTCTGGGAGCTGAAGTCCCTCGGCCCTTAAAGGGGAAAGGTTGCCTACCCCTGACATACATGCATGTACCTAAGAGTTATGTATGTCTTGTTTTGAATGAGGTGCAAGGGGTAAGTCTCTAGCTAGTTGCTCATAATCAAAAATCTCCCCACAGACAACTGGAAAGGCCCATTAAACACTGTCATGGGTATTTATTAGTTGTGGGGATAAAAAGGGAGGGAGAGAGGGAGGGAGAGAGAGATGGCCAAGAGTAGGATTTTAGATCACCCTAACTGCAGTTCTCCATCCAGAAGAAGGAATATAAGGTTGCTTTCCAGGATGGAAAGCGTCCTTATTTTTCTTCCTTGGCAACTGCAACCAAGATGAACTACAGTTCCTGCTGCTTGGTTGTCTCCTTCCTTCACCTTCCCCAGCCATTAAGCAGCTGTAGCAGTGCCCCAGGGAGCTTCACAACTGTGGGGGTGGGCATGGAACTGAACATGCAGGGAATTGTGCTCTGCATACATGCAGGATCGTGGCCATTGATTGGAGTTCTTTTCACTATTTCTTCAGGGTTCTTTTGGTTCTATTGTGTAGAGGTTTTCAAAATATGAGAAGGTGAAGACACCGCGGAGGAGGAGGAGAAGGAGGGCGGGACCATCTTCAGGCCTATAAAGGCCGCAGTGAGCCTTCCCTTCCCTCCCCCAGCGGCAGCGGCCACTGGACTCTCCATCTGGGCCCTCCCTGGCCCCAATACGCCCAGGCCTCGTGGCCGGCTTCCTGGCGTCTCCGGCAGCGTGGAGGAGGAGGAGGAGGAGAAGGAGGGCGGGACCATCTTCAGGCCTATAAAGGCCGCAGTGAGCCTTCCCTCCCCCCCCCCCAGCGGCAGCGGCCACCGGACTCTCCATCTGGGCCCTCTCTGGCCCCAATACGCCCAGGCCTTGTGGAGGAGAAGGAGGGCAGGACCATCTTTAGGCCTATAAAGGCCCCATTGAGCCTTTCCTTCCCCCTCCCCTCAGCAGCAGCTGGACTGTATATCTGGGACTGTCTTTGGCCTCCATTGCTGCTGACCTCGCCCTAGCTACCGGATGGCCTAGGGGAACTATCTACCATCTATAATTGCGAGGCCCCGCATGCAGCTGCGGCTGAAACAAAGGACTGGAGCCAGCTGGGTGCTTATCCCCTCTTTTACATACTGGAGCTGACCATAGTCTGGGAGCGGACATTCAGGTGGTGTGGGGAGGGGGAGATATGGCGGCAGTAGATCCAACAGATGTTACAAAAGAAGGAGGGATCGATGCTTGATATCTATCCCACCTTCAGTTGGCTCTACTTCCCAAGATAACTTGGGGAACGTGCCAGCCATTCCACTGACCCTTAATCTGCTCCTCTGCAATGCCAGGTCGCTCAAAAATAAAACCCACATCATCCACAACCTCTTGGTGGATGAGGCTGCCGACCTGGCATGCTTCACTGAGACCTGGCCGGGGGATGCCAGCTCTGCGACTTGGGCACAGGCTCTCCCAGCTGTGTACTCAGTTAGTGAGCAGGTGAGGGAAAGTGGGCGGGGGGTGGTATAGCCTTGGTCCATAGGAACACCTTGGCCTTGATCAGGAAACCTATCCGGAAAATGACTCACATCGAGTGTATGTACCTTAGCCTGAAGACCAGGGATAGCTTGGGGATTCTGTTAGTATACCGGCCACCCCGTTGCTTAACAGACTCCCTGACCAAGCTGACTGCCCTGGTTTCCGAGTTGCTGCTGGAATCACCCAGACTTTTGGTTCTGGGCAATTTCAACATCCCACTCGAAACCAGTTTACAGGATCTAACTGGCGCGGCTCGGGAGTTCATGGAGACCATGACTAAAATTGGCCTATCCCAGTTGGTTGACGGGCCCACACATTGTGCTGGTCATACCCTCGATGTGGTCTTTAGTACGGAGCAGGAATATCCGTGGGCAGAGATCAAAACCACCTCCGCCCAGTCATGGACGGATCATTTTCTGATCAAGGCGGAATTAAAGGCTACTATCCACCCTCCCGGGGGTGGCGGACCTATTAGAACAGTCCGCCTTCGGAGGGTAATGGAACCAATCGGTTTCCAGAAAGCCTTAGAGGGTTTAATGGTTGGTAACTCCGGTGATTCTGTCGAGGCCTTGGTGGACACTTGGAACATCGATCTCACCAGGGCTATTGACACAATCGCTCCCAAGCGTCCTTTCCAGCCTGCCTCAAATCGTAAGCCCTGGTATACCGAGGAGCTTAGGAGGATGAAGCGAGCTGGACAACGACTAGAGTGCAAATGGCGGAAGACTCGTCTCTCATCCGACAGAACTCGCCTTAGGAAACACCTTGATTCCTATAGGGAGGCTTTGCGTGCAGCGCGGAAATCTTTCTGTTCTGCACGCATTGTGTCTGCAGAGTCTCGCCCAGCAGAGCTGTTTAGGGTGGTGGGGGAGTTGACGAAGGTTCCTCCTGCGCCAAATCCCCTACTTAACCCAATGACAGCCTGCTGTGAGGCTTTTAATATTCACTTTGCAGATAAAATCTCTCGGATAAGAGCCGACTTAGACGCCATTGTTTTGGCAGAATCCGTAGATGAGGTATCCAGGAACTCCGTTGATGGCAATTTATTGGATCAATTGCAATCTGTGAGTACCGATGACGTGGACAAGCTGCTTGGAAGTGTGAGAAAGACGACTTGCCCCCTCGATCCTTGTCCATCATGGCTGGTCGTCCGGGGGGGACACGCTGAGGGTGTTCCTTCGGGACACAATCAACGCGTCATTCAGGGAAGGCAAGGTACCATCTTGTTTAAAGGAGGCGGCGGTTAAGCCACTCCTGAAAAAGCCTTCCCTGGATCCCCTGGATAGAAACAACTACAGACCAGTCTCCTTGCTCCCCTTTTTGAGCAAGGTGATCGAGAGGGCGGTCGCTTCCCAACTCCAAGCAGTCTTGGATGAAACCGATTATCTTGACCCATTTCAAACCGGCTTCAGGACAGGATATGGAGTGGAGACTGCCATGGTTGCTCTGACCGATGACCTCCGCCTGAGTATTGACAGGGGTAGTGTGACCTTGTTGGTGCTCTTGGATCTCTCAGCGGCCTTTGACACCATAGATCATGCCATCCTCTTAGATCGCCTGAGGGAGTTAGGAATTGGAGGTACTGCTCTGCAGTGGTTCCGTTCCTTCCTCTCGGGCAGATTGAGCTTAATTGTGGCATCCCTCAGGGTGCCATCCTGTCCCCGATGCTATTCAATATTTACATGAAGCCGCTTGGTGAGATCATTCGGAGGCATGGAGCTCGGTGTCTTCAGTACGCTGATGACACCCAGATTTACCTCTCCATGACCAGATCATCGACTCGGACTTCAGATGGCGTCTCTCCTCTTGATGACTGTCTTAGAGCGGTAATGGGTTGGATGAGGAAAAACAGATTGAAGTTGAATCCAGACAAAACGGAGGTACTTGCAGTCACAGGCCCGAAACCAGATTTGGGAATACAATCTCCAGTCCTGGATGGAGTCACACTCTCCTCTAAGGACTGTGTTCGCAGTCTGGGGGTGCTTCTAGATTCATCGCTTCACATGACTAGTCAGGTGAATGCGGCGGTCAGGGGCGCCTGTTATCAGCTTCGGCTGATACGCCAACTGCGCCCTTATCTGGACAGAAGGGACCTGGAAGCTGTGGTACACGCCCTGGTAACCTCACGTCTGGATTTCTGCAATGCACTCTACATGGGGCTACCCTTGTGCCTAACCCGGAAACTTCAACTGGTACAAAATATGGCAGCCAGGTTAATTACGGGAACATCTAAGAGGGAGCACATAACACCAGTGCTTAAATCCCTCCACTGGCTGCCAATTAGTTTCTGGGCGCAGTACAAGGTGTTGGTTTTGACCTTTAAAGCCCTACATTGTTAGGATATGAATGGGATATATAGTCAAAGGTGAAATGTAAAGATGTGTGTGTGTCTGTAATTTTCCACTTGAGAACAGTTTCTGGACAAGGCACAAACAATATTTAGAGAAACAGGGTGAATCAACGCCAGGTGGTAATAGAGACATCAACAATGTACTTTCCCAGAGATAGAACTAATGGAACCAGACTTTGTTATGGATAACAAAGAGATATCAAATATTAAACATCGTTAGGCTTGGGAAAGTTACTCACGTGGTGGATGATGGACAAACAAGAGGCTGGCTTAACATACATCATACTGTCATTATCCAATTAACATAAAGTTAACACCTAGAAGGTGGAGTATGGGATGGGCTTAGAAAATCCTTTGTCTAAGAATTGTTTATTGTTCAAGATGTGAGCGTATGTGTGGATGCAGTGGTTTTAACTGCAACAAGTTGGATCCTAATGCTTTTGGGATTGTTAAAGATGTAATCTTGTATGGCTGAACTGGACAAGTTCATCACAATGGATTTTACTTAGTTATCTTATTTTTATTTTTTATATGCATTAATAAAGCTATGCTTTTGGACTTTACAATGTGTCTTCTTGACTGAGGAAGACAGGATCCTGGAGAAGAGAAGCTGAGCCAGTTGATGGCAAATCTACACAGTGGCTGTGGATCACAGCAGCCAGCTTGTCCTGCAGACTCTGCTGGGTGCCAAAAGGCATCACTACAACACTCATCATCCACACACCAACAAGGGTTATGGGGCCCAGTTATGGCTTTTCTGCCAGTTATGGCCTGTTTGCCAGTCTGTGGCTTGTTTTGCCCAGTTATGGCTGTTCTGCCAGTTATGGCTGTTTTGCCAATTTAAGACTGTTTTTGCCAGTTTGTGGCTAGTCTGCCAGCTAAGACTGTTTTTGCCTAAAGAAAGGCTTGTCTGCCAGAGGTGGCTGGTCTGCCAGAGGACAAAGAGGCCAAATGTCCAGGAGGACAAAAGCCCAAGAGTCCAGATGACATGTTTACAATGTGGCCAAGAGGCAAGTATTGCCTATCCACGACTTCAGCTGTGCCAGGACAAGGGAACCATGCTTCAGGGGTTGCTGGGAAAAACAGAGGTGGCTTCAAATCTCCAGATGTAAGTAAACAGTTAAAGTTACTGCTAAGCTGTTTTGCCGTGGCAGAGTGCAGAACTCTTTAAAGACGGTTATCTGAGGACTCCACTCTTTAAACAGTAAGATACAGAGCAAATCAAAGCCTAAAAATGCTGAGAATACTGCGGGTTCAATGCAGTGAAATTTTTGTTTTTGTTCAAGCTGCAAAAGACTCTGTTAAAGGCCATTTTGTTTGATTTGGAAGCAGCTGGGGCTTGAGTCACAGAATACATGTTGCAATATATGCAGTTTAAAATGCAGCATGATTGCTGGACACAGGTGGTTGCCTAAGCCAAGAGAACTCATTCTGTTACCCCTCTCTGAGTTACAGTTAAAAGTTTTGGGAGAGGATGTTTCTTCAGCCAAAGGTTTTGGGAACTGAAGAAAGAATGAATGCTTTCTACACAACTTTGTCACAAATGCTGTGGTCAAAGGACTTTACAGTTCTTGGAAAAAAATACAAAAATCCCTGGTGGGGGTGAAGTTTTACACAGTGGTCAATGCTGTGTGGAGCTGTAGCAGGTTTACAAATTCCTGAAGTTCAAAGGCTGCAACGGTGTTGCTAAATGCCAAAAGTTTTGCTGGAGGCCTGAGGTTCCAAAAGGATGGAACTGTTAAGCCAAGCGGTTTGCTTGAAGAGGCCAGAAAATGCCAAAAGAAGCAGTTTGCTTGAAAAAGCCAAAAATGTAGGCTTGAGAGAAAGCCTAGGACAGCATCTTGAGGTCAAGATATGCGTCCTGAAAAAAAAAAAAAGACAGCTGATACACGGAGTGCGAATCGATGCTTTTACTACAGCAGAACAAGAGTTTTAAAAATGGCAATGCAAGGATGTTTGCTACAATCAACAATCTATCTACAACCCAGAGACTTTGGGAAAAACAAAAAAGCTACAAGCTGTTTTACAGAGCTGTGACTGTGACTCAAACAGGTGAAACCTGAAGACAAGAGTCTATATATTCTGGGACATATGTTACAGTTTTGCTGAAAAATAAAGAAATCCTCCAATCTTAAAGATGTTTATCTAGCTGATGGAGGGGTAAGAGATGTCAAAAGAAATTGTAAAAATGTCTACATACCAAGTTTTAGTGAGAAAACTTTAAAAATGTTTTATGTATACCTGTTTTACAAAACTGTTTAGTTGGTGTGTCAGGGGATATACACTGAGTTTTGTGGGAGAAAAAATTAAAATCACCCCGGCTGGGGAGGTGTGTACAAAAGCTATAAGAGGGAAAATATGTGTTTTATACAAAGTGAGACAAATGCTAAATGTGCAGGTGTGGGAAATGAATAATTGCATTCTGGTTATGCACATCAAATATAGAATCCTAGAGAACATAAGATTTAAAAGCTTGATTAAGCTGGTGGGATATAGGTCCTCAATTTTTAAAAATGTTTTATTATACAAATGATTTGGGAGATGTTTGGTTTGCCACAGAGTAAAAAGTCAAGGTTTTTCCTGTGACAAAACCGGAGCAAGTGAATTACAAAATGACCTGTTGAGGTTGCTGTTAAACAAAAGAGACAAATGTGTGTTACTGAGTGACAAGAATTATTTTCTTAGTGATTATAGAGTTTCCAGAGTTTTTATATGTCAGAGTTTTAAGACAGAGATGTGATACAATTGAAAGTTTTTAACAATGGATAAATGTAAAAAAAAAATGATTACAAGGGTCTTTGCTCATAGACCGGAAAAAAAGAGAATTTTTGGCTCACAGTTTGAGAAACTGGCTGAGTAAAAAATAAAAATAAAAAAAATCTAACATCATTACACATATTATGTGGGGATCCACTAAATTTAAAGATATCTGACAGGTTTTAGATAATATACAAAGATATATGTGCTAACATGTTTTAAAAGAAAAATTAAACCAAAGTGTCAAGATGGTGTTATAAAATATTCAAAAATAACAGTTAGAGATTTCACCTTGGTGGTGGGAAAAAGTTTAATGTCTAAAAAAATAACAATTATAAAAACATTCAAGTTTTGACTGAGAGTTCCTGCATGGCAGGGGGTTGGACTGGATGCCCTTGTGGTCTCTTCCAACTTTATGTTTTTAAGTTGAAAAGATACATTCAAACAAGAGGTTTTACTAAAGATGAGACAGTTTAAAACACACAAGTGCCAGAAAATGGAGGGGCACAAAACACACAAACACACAAAAGACAGACATTTTTTTAAAAAAAGTGAAAAAAACACTTTAGGTCAGACAATACAGACAAGATCATCAAGAGATAAAATGACAAAAATCAAAAGACACACAAGTCCAGAAATGATACATGTTATGTCAAGAAAAATTAATAGAGAGTAAAAACAACACACAAGTTAATTATACAAAAGACAAGAGTTTATACATAAGTGGCTGGTGAGCCGGAGAGCTTTAAGGAGTTTCAGACAGTGTTAAAGAGTTTTAAAGAGTTTCAGAGGTTTTAAAAGTTTTAAAAAGGTGTTTTTTTTTCTGTTGAGAGAGGGAAAATGATACACTGCAGTGCAGGAAGATGTTTAAGTGTGGTTGATAGACCTAAAAAACAAAAATCACAAGATAAATGGATATATAAAATAAAAGATGCCTGATGACAAATAAAAATACAAAGCTAGGTTAATAACAAAAGGATTTGTTCAACAAAGGTTTGAAAACATTGATAAAAAACAGTCTGAGGCTGAGAGCTTGTGACTAAAATAAGCTTTTAACAGTAAAGAGGGGCTAGTAAGTTCAACATTTTGGTTTTGAGATTGCTTGTTTAAATGCTGATATGTGTGTTAACACAAAGAGATGACAGCTTTGGTTGTTTAGATTCAAGAGATTTAAAAAAAATGAAAAAGTTGTCTAGAGAGATTTGATATCAACAAAGGTTTTGATTTTTGAGATTTTATTTTTTGAGGTTACTAGTCTGCTGATAAAATGTGTTTAGTGAGTCAACATAGAAAAGATTAAGAAAGTGTGATTTGCAAAGTGCAGAGGTGGTGACAGGTTTAAAGTCAATAGGTTTTGTTTAAAATAAAGTTACAGAGGGCCTAAGCAGACTGCCAGAAATAGTGCACATTAAATTGAGGCACTGCCCTGGCTCAGTGCTAGGGAATCATGGGAACTGTACTTTATTGTGGCACCAGAACTCTCTGACAGAGAAGGCTCAATGTCCCAGAAAAAATTACAGTTCCCATGATTCCCTAGCACTGAGCCAGGGCAGTGCCTCAATTTAATGTGCACTATTTCTGGCAGTCTGCTTAGGCCTAGAGAGTTTTAAATATCCAGCTATAGAGAGGCTTTGTGAAAGGTTTGATGTTTATAGTTAACAATAATAGATTATAATTGTGTTGTTATAGGTGTTTTAAGAAAAATTGTTTTGTTTTAAATAATAGATTAGACAACAATAAAACATTTGATAAGTTTTTTTAAGAGATAGAAGCTTGTGATTTAAAATAGCCACATTGTGATAGAGTGTTTTATAAATAGTTCATTTGCTTTAAAGTTATGTGATATGATAGTCAGTTTAAAGATTGTTGTTTAAATATAGACAAGCTTAATAGTTTGATAGATTAAAAATAAGGATATATAGTTATAAGTGTTGATAGAGTTTTAAGTGCTGATAAAACAAAATATATATAACATTAGATGAGATAAAATAGATTAAACAGTTATAAGATTTAAATTGTGAGTTGTCAGTTGTGATATATAGAGATTCACAGACATACATTTTTATGACAAAAACAAAGGTGTTAAAAATGTTAAAATATAGGTCAAGATATGTTAGAGTTTTATAACAAATTGCTAGGGAGAGTTGGTTTAAAATAAAATTGTGTGCCTAGAGTTTAAAGCCAAGCCACAACACTATAGATATATTAACAAAGGGTTTTAGAGATAAAACAACATTTAACAATTATTATAACAGGTTGAGGTGTTACTTTAGATATATAGAGTCAAACATTGTGTTTAGATGGTTTTAATAACAACAACAAAATAATTCTCACACATCTATACATTTCAGGAGGGGATTGTTAGGATATGAATGGGATATATAGTCAAAGGTGAAATGTAAAGATGTGTGTGTGTCTGTAATTTTCCACTTGAGAACAGTTTCTGGACAAGGCACAAACAATATTTAGAGAAACAGGGTGAATCAACGCCAGGTGGTAATAGAGACATCAACAATGTACTTTCCCAGAGATAGAACTAATGGAACCAGACTTTGTTATGGATAACAAAGAGATATCAAATATTAAACATCGTTAGGCTTGGGAAAGTTACTCACGTGGTGGATGATGGACAAACAAGAGGCTGGGTTAACATACATCATACTGTCATTATCCAATTAACGTAAAGTTAACACCTAGAAGGTGGAGTATGGGATGGGCTTAGAAAATCCTTTGTCTAAGAATTGTTTATTGTTCAAGATGTGAGCGTATGTGTGGATGCAGTGGTTTTAACTGCAACAAGTTGGATCCTAATGCTTTTGGGATTGTTAAAGATGTAATCTTGTATGGCTGAACTGGACAAGTTCATCACAATGGATTTTACTTAGTTATCTTATTTTTATTTTTTATATGCATTAATAAAGCTATGCTTTTGGACTTTACAATGTGTCTTCTTGACTGAGGAAGACAGGATCCTGGAGAAGAGAAGCTGAGCCAGTTGATGGCAAATCTACACAGTGGCTGTGGATCACAGCAGCCAGCTTGTCCTGCAGACTCTGCTGGGTGCCAAAAGGCATCACTACAACACTCATCATCCACACACCAACATACATGGCCTGGGTCCATCTTATTTTAGGGACCGCCTCTCCCCATATTATCCCCCCGCGCCCTGCGGTCCTCTGGGAGGAATCTGTTACAGCCAATAAAAACTAGGCTGTCCCAGACCTCCCAGAGGGCCTTCTCTGCAACCGCTCCCAGACTCTGGAATGGCCTGCCGGATGAGATCCGTCTTACTACCACTCTTGCTGCTTTCAAGAAAGCAGTAAAGACGGATCTCTTTCGGCAGGCCTTCCCGGAATAACTGTTGGCCCATAAAGGGGCCCCCATTTGTCTGACTCCTCTGTTAAAAATTTTGTTTTTAATTTATTAATTTAATTAATATTGTATTTTAATTATTCTTGGTTTAATTTCTATTTTAAGGGGATGGGGTGGGGGGAGGAAGGGATTATGGGGAGAGGGAAGGTTTTAATGTTGTTTTGTTTTAAATGCTGCTGTCCCCCGCCCCGATTGCTTAGCAGAGGGGCGGGCTACAAATAAAAATTTATTCTTATTATTATATTATATGTCCTTTTATCTGCACTTTAGACTGACAATTATACCAATTACATGTATGAATTAACATTTTAATTAGGCATAACAGATATGCACAAAAGCACACATTTTTGCAGTGCCATCATAACCAGCAAAGATGCAACTGGAATGTACATTGAACTTCTCTGAAATCATTAAACTGAATTAGTCCAATATCTGTACAGTGCGTAGAAACATAAACTGCATTCATTCTTTTAGTAAATACAGAATAATTCATATGACACTTGTTTTCTATCAATGACTTATTAAAAACAGCAGAAATGGGACATTGAAATGTTAAAAGAATGATCTGTTAAATTGAAGACACATTCTGAAATTAGAAATGAAAGGTCAATGAGGTGGAGATTTCCTGAGTGGAACTGGTCCAGATGGCAAGAGCTAAAGAAGACGTAATTACTCCAGAAAGTGTCAGACTACAGTAGGAAATGCCAAATGAGACAAGGAAATAAGAAAGTCATTTATATAAATAACATCTGCATGAAGTAAATGAGGAGTAAAACCTCAGGTTTTCATCCCATGAGAAATCTGTTGGATTGGTTTGAAATGGATTGGACAGGATTGGAAAGTGAAAATGTAGATTCTTTGTGTAAACGTTTGATGGACATGGCTTCAAAACTGTGTGTTTTCAGATATAGATAGATAGATAGATAGATAGATAGACAGGTAGAGAGACAGATTTTGCTACCAGCAATGTTGGTTTCCAAGCTAAGTGTGTAATCAAAAGCTATACTTTGACAAGCAATCATCTTTATTGAATAAGTCTTCAGACCATTTCACATATAAACATAATAATTAAACATTACAAAATAATAGAATAATAAAATAGTAAAATATAAAGATAAAAAAATGAAAATACAAAAAGATAAAAATAAAATATTTATATACATATACATATGTCAAAACATATATTTAGAATGTATTTGAATCAGATTATTCTCATCTAAAATTAGAGCAACACTCTAATTCAGGACTTTGGCTACCTCAACCCTCCATATAGTAACTGCTTTTGTTGCAAATAAGACAACCCTAAGAGTTATGAAGGGCTCAACACCTTGCAATAATAAAGACAACTTGCTTTTATCATCCCTCACCCTTAATTTTCTGAGATTGGGAGTCAGATATTTCTCTCTGATATCATTATATATTTGGCAATGTAACAAATAATGTGCAAGATCTTCAAATACAAAATACAAATACAAAACCTTTCAGAAAAGGGGATACTCTGAAATCTGCCCTGAAGCACCCTTGTTTCCATTTTCTCAAATCGGAGATTGACAAACGCTTTCCTATGTTCTCTTTTTATAAGAAAAGACAAATATTTCTCTTCTTGAAATGATGTTTTAGCCCTTGATAACCATTTCAGTGATTTCACTGAGGCCAAAGCAGCTAGATCTGACTGAGCTCTAATATCAAGCACTCTTTGTTTGAACATGTTACCAGTATTTGTATTGATTTTTCTAAAAGCCATTACACTGAAACCTACACTGGGGAGCCTTTTTGAGAATTTGGAATACCATGAGTTTAGAGAAGGATTATTCTTCTGTTCAGTTAAACATAACTTGGGTAACCTATCATTGCTCATTTGTGATAGTTTAATCAAATAATTGAAAATCCGGAGAAAACAATGATCAGAAATAGCAGCCATGCCAAATTCTGCCCTAACAGCATGTGCAGGGGTACTTCTTGACACCCCCAGAACTAATTTTAAAAATTTGTTCTGAATTTTTTCATTTTTCATATTTATATTAATTCCCCATATCTCTACACCGTACAACAGAATAAGCAAAACTTTAGCCTTATACACTTTTACACTTTTTGGAATTTAATAACCTGTTTAAAGCATGAATACTGGATGCTGCTTTCAATTCGTTTTTCTTTATCTGAGGAGCCCATGAACCTCTGGATGCAAATGTTATACCCAAATAATTATAAACTTCAACTTGGTCAATTTCTTTAACATCTATGCACCATTTATGAATTCTCCTTTTTTTTTTTTTTTTACCAAAGATGACAACTTTGGACTTGCTGTTGTTATTTACCAGTTCATTAAGATGACAATAGGAACTAAATTTACTCAGGAGTCTACGCATACCTATCTCTGTATGGGATAATAAAATCATATCATCTGTGTATAGAAGTACATTAACAGATCTTTCCATTATCTTAGGCATATGTAAATCTGCTCCACACATCTCAGCAACAATGTCGTTGATGTAAAAATTAAAGAGGAAAGGGGCCAAAATACAGCCCTGCCGGACACCTTTAAACATAGAAATCTGGTTCGTTAGAGCTAAATTTACACCTGTTCTAACTTGAAGACTAGTATCTGTATAAAGCTGCTTTATTAAGAAAAGAAGTCTCCTGTCAATATTAGTCTTTAAGAATTTTTGCCACAAAAGAGACCTATTGATAGAATCGAAAGCTGCACTTAAATCTATGAAAGCTGTGTATAGACCACAGCCTTTCATAGAATATTTTGAAATCAAATGATAAAAAGTGAAACAGTTATCCAAAGTACATCTTCCCTGTCTAAAGCCAGCCTGCTCTTCAACTAATATCTCATTTCGCTCTGCCCAGTCCTCCAGTTTTAGAAGTAAGAATTTTCCATAGATTTTAGCTGCTACATCAATTAAGCTGATTGGCCTGTAATTCTGAGGATTTCTTTTATTACCTTTTTTATACACGGGAATAACTATACCTGCTCTCCAACCTTTGGGAATGTATCCAATGTTATTTATATGGGTAAATAAACCTGCAAATAAAGTAGCCCACCAATCTTTTTTATTTTTAAACAATTCAGAGGGCAAACAATCCTCACCTGGTGCTTTGTTATTCTTCATTGAATTAATAATGCCTTTAATTTCTTGAACTGTAAGTGGGGGCCAATTGGGGAAGTCATTTAACTCCCCAAGAGATATCTCCGATGTTAGTATTTTATCTGTTATTGGCTCTTTAAACATATTTGAGAAATAATCTTCCCAGGTTGATGCAGCAATTGGAATCTCCAAATTATATCTGAAATCACCTAATCTCCTGGCAACTAATTGCCAAAACTGAGCTGAATTCTTATTAGTTGCTTCTTTTTGCAATTCAGTCCAGCAAGTAGCTATGTAACAATTTTTTTTGTTCTTAACTAATCTTTTGTAATTCTTTCTGGTGTTAAGCATAACTAAATATAGATCATTATCAGGAGATAAGCGGACCAATCTCATTTGTTTTCTCAAAAGAGCTCTTAATCTATGACACTCAGTGTCAAACCATGGATGGTTTTTATTATTATTGCTCTTTTTCTTGTATTGGGATATTAACAGGGGTCTTATATAGGAACAAATGCCAAAATAGGCCTCTAAGACTTCATTGATACATCATAATAATAATAATAATAATAATAATAATAATAATAATTTATATCCCGCTTATTGAAAGAGACAATCCAAGCGGCTTACATAAAAAAACCCATACAATATAACCCCTTAGACCAACCCACCCCCCTTAAAACAATATTAAACATCTCATAATTAAAATAATAGTAGCCATAAAACAATTCATATAAGTAATAACAATAAAAACGTTTATGAACCAACAAAACCCAGCCAACCTCTAAAACAATTCCTCATCCATCAGAATGATGGGTCCACGAGAGGAAAAAGGGGGCCGGGTATCCTAAGGGGACCGGTAACCCAAGGGTAACCTGAGGGGACTGGGAAGCCCAAGGCTGGGATAATTAATCTGGAAAGGCCTGCCAGAAGAGATCCGTCTTAACAGCCTTTTTGAAGCTGTCTAAAGATGTCAGGTGACGGATCTCGTCTGGCAGGTCGTTCCAGAGTTTGGGGGAGACAGCAGAGAAAGCCCTCTGGGAGGTTGCCGCAAGCCTTGATTTTTGAGGCTGCAACAGATTCCTCCCAGAGGACCGGAGAGCACGGGGAGGATTGTATGGGAGGAGGCGGTCCCTGAGATAGCTTGGACCCAAGCCATTTAGGGCTTTAAAGGTAATAACCAAAACCTTGTACTGTGCCCGGAAGCTAATAGGCAGTCAGTGGAGGGACCTCAAAACAGGAGTAATGTGGTCCCTCCTGGATATACCAGAAATGAGCCTGGCTGCCATGTTTTGGACCAACTGAAGCTTCCGAACTAAGCACAGGGGTAGCCCCATGTAGAGCGCGTTACAGAAGTCAAGGCGTGAGGTTACCAGCGCGTGCACAACAGTCTCGAGATCCCTTACTTCCAGAAAAGGGCGCAGCTGGCATATCAGCCGAAGCTGATAACAGGCGCTCCTGACCGTCGCATTTACTTGATTCGTCATCAGGAGCGACGAGTCAAGGAGCACCCCCAGACTGCGAACACAGTCACTGGAGGGGAGTGTGACCCCATCCAGGACTGGAGGTTGCAACCCAATTCTTGGTTTCGGGGCCTGTACCGTGAGCACCTCCGTCTTGTCTGGATTCAGTTTCAATCTGTTTTTCCTCATCCCGCCCATTACCACCCGAAGACATTCATTGAGAGAGGAGATGCCATTGGAAGTCAAGGCCAATGAACGAGACACAGAGAAATAGATTTGGGTGTCATCAGCATACTGATAACACCCAGCACCATAACTCCGTATTATCTCACCCAGCGGCTTTATATAGATGTTAAATAACATCGGGGATAAAATAGCCCCCTTAGGGACCCCACAAGTGAGGTCTCTCTTACTGGAGCTACAATCCCCGAGCAGCACCCTCTGGGACCTACCCAAGAGGAAGGACCAGAACCACTGCAAAGCAGTGCCCCCGATACCTAACCCCCTCAAGCGGTCCAAGAGGATACTGTGATCTATTGTATCAAATACCGCTGAGAGGTCTAGGAGCACCAACAGGGTCACACTACCCCTGTCGATGCTCAGATGCAGATCGTCGGTCAAGGCAACCATGGCAGTCTCAACCCCAAAGCCTGTCCTGAAGCCGGTTTGAAATGGTCTAGATAATCGGTTTCATCCAAGACAGCTTGGAGCTGAAGAGCAACCGCTCTCTCAATCACCTTGCTCAAGAATGGCAGCAATGACACAGGCCTATAGTTTCTCATATCCAGGGGGTCAAGGGAGGTTTTTTTCAGAAGCGGCCTAACAGCCGCTTCCCTCAAACAAGATGGAACATGTCCTTCCTTAAAGGATGCATTGATGATATCCATGAGGAATCTCACCAATGCATCTCCTCCCTGGATGGCCAGCCATGATGGGCGAGGGTTGAGAGGGCAAGTTGTCTTCCTCACCTTACCAAGCAGCTTGTCCACGTCGTCGGTACTCACAGATTGCCACTGATCCAGTATAACTACATCGGCGGAGTCGCTGAACACCTCGCCTAATGACTCTGTTTCAATAGTGGCATCTAAGTCGGCTCTTATCTGAGAGATTTTATCTGCAAAGTAGTTGTTAAATGTGTCACAGAAGGCCGTCACAGGGGTTTGGTGCAGGTGGCACCTGCGTCATCTCCCTCACCACCCTAAACAGCTCTGCTGGATGGGACTCTGCAGATGCAATACATGTAGAGGAGAAAGCTCGCTTCACTGCACGCATTGCCTCCCAATAGGAATGAAGAAAGTTCCTATGGCGAGTTCTGTCAGATGAGACTCGAGTCTTCCGCCACCTGCGCTCTAGCCGTTGTCCAACCCGCTTCATCTTCCTAAGCTCTGGCGTATACCAAGGCCTCCGGTTAGAAGCGGGTTGGCAAGGGCGCTTGGGAGAGATTGTGTCGATAGCCCTGGTAAGATCGGTGTTCCAAGTATTAACCAGAGCTTTGACAGGATCACCGGCATTCCCAAACATTAAACCCTCTAAGACTTTCTGGAATCACGCTGGCTCCATTAGCCTTCGAGGGTGGACCATTCGAATGGGTCCACCACCCCCGGGGGGGCAGACATTGGCTCTAAGTTCCATCTTGACCAGGAAATGATCCGTCCATGACAATGTGGAGGTATTTACCACCTCCGCCCATGGATATTCCTGTTCCGTACTGAAGACCGCATCGAGTGTATGACCTGCACAATGTGTGGGCCCGTTCACCAATTGGGATAGGCCCATGTTTGTCATGGTCTCCATGAACTCCCGAGCCGCACCTGTTAAGCTGGTCTCCAGTGGAATTGAGTGGTCTCGAGCTTGAATCTTCACTACAAATCAAGAAACCAAGAGAACTACTTAAGTCTGACTTATAAAAAGCATTTAACTTCTTCACATCCACCTGCTGCCATCTCAATCTTTTTTCTCTCACTATATCCATACACTGTGTTAACAGTTTTGGTGCCTGCGACACTGTTCTCAAATCAGAGCTCAGTCTAATCTGTGTTGAAATTGGTTGATGATCACTATCTCCTCTGATATTCACGGTAATGCCAGAAAAAATATGTCTTTTATATCTTGACACACATATGAAATCAATAACACTGCCAGTATTACCGTTATAGTATGTAAAAGGATAATGCAGACAAGAGACATGAGGGCTCAAAATCTGCAAATCGAAAGAGAGCAACAGCTCCAGTAATTTTGATCCAGATTGATTGACCTTTTTGTCACTGGAATGCCAGCAAAATACTTCCTGAAGCTCTTCCTGGGCACCTGCTAGAATTTGGATCTTATTGGGTACTGATCCTATACGAGCATTAAAGTCCCCAAGCATCACAATTAAGGCTTCGGGGAATTTTGAGCTAATATCTTCTAATAAGTGCTTTAGGAGGGTCCATACCTCAGCTTTATAATATCTAGAATTAGCAGGAGGGATGTAGATATTTACCAAAATTAGTAGATTGCTCGGTGTATAGAACATTACAATTTGGCAGTTAGGAGGATTTGTAAGATATGATATCAACTCTCCTTCCCATCCTAGATCCTCTTTAACGGCTATCAATAGGCCGCCGGAAGCTCTGCCCTTGCTGTTAGTTTTATAAGAAGGCTCACTCCATGTTTTATACCCTATTAGGACATCTCTATTCTCATTTCAGATCCAAGTTTTCTGTAGAGGTATCAAATCAAATCCCTGGAGAAATTTATAGAGATCTTCTCCCTCAAGAGTGTTCTTCCACCCCGCAATGTTCCAAGAGACCAGTTTTATTGAAGTACAATCAATTTCTCCTGACTCAGAGGGACAAATGGCTGCCAAGGTAACATCTGATTCTAAATGCTCGTACAATCTATAGTCCTGATTCTGCTCCACTTGCGCCTCCATAATTCAAGTTGAATTATTTGGTCTATCAGGTTGTACAGGAATCTCATCCTCCACACAATCCAAACAAACCAGTTTATGTATAGCGGAAGAATTTACATTGCAGACATTTGACCTTATTGGTTTAGAAATTTCTAGATCGTGATTTTTTAAGCTTCTAAGTCCTGAAACATCTCCCACCTCTTTGTTTTCCAAGAACCTCATGCTGACCCAAATCTCAGCATCCACTGTTTTCCTTATCTTTCTATTGGCTGACACAAAGTCAAAAATCACTCCTTCCTCTGGGTTTGCCTCAGAGGATGGGGGCAGGAAATTTATCTCTGCCTGAACATGTTGAATTGATATTTTCTTTTCCAAATCTGTTACTTTGTTCACAGAGTATATTAGTATATTTCTGTATCAAAGAGATAGTACAGAAATATCTGGTTAATCTAAATGAATATAAGTCTCCAGGACCAGATGAATTACATCCAAGGGTATTAAAAGAACTGGCAAATGTAATATCGGAACCATTGGCAATAATCTTTGAGAACTCCTGGCAAACAGGAGAAGTCCCAGCAGACTGGAGGAGGGCAAATGTTGTCCCCATCTTCAAAAAGGGGAAAAAAGAGGATCCCAACAATTATCGTCCAGTTAGTCCGGAAAGATTCTGGAACAGATCATTAAACAGAGAGTTTGTGAACATCTGGAAGATAATTTCATAATCACAAAAAGTCAACATGGGTTTCAGAGAAACAGGTCATGCCAGACAAATCTGATCCCTTTTTTTGATAAAATTACAAGCTTGGTAGATGAAGGGAATGCTGTGGATATAGTATATCTTGATTTCAGTAAGGCCTTTGACAAGGTTCCCCATGACATTCTTGCAAACAAGCTGGTAAAATGTGGGCTAGACAAAGTAACTGTTACATGGATTTGTAATTGGTTGACTGGGCGAACCCAAAGGGTGCTCAACAATGGCTCCTTTTCAACCTGGAAAGAAGTGACCAGTGGGGTGCCACAGGGCTCTGTCCTGGGCCCAGTGCTATTCAATATCTTTATTAATGACTTGGATGACGGTATTGGGGGCATAGTTATCAAATTTGCAGATGACACCAAATTAAGAGGAGTAGCTAATACCCCAGAGGACAGGATCAAAATTAAAAATGACTTGAACAGACTAGAAAGCTGGGCCAAAGCTAATAAAATGAAATTCAACACGGATAAATGCAAGGTACTGCACTTAGGGCGGAAAAATGAAAAGTACAGATATACAATGGGGGACACCTGGCTGAATGAGACTACGTGTGAAAGGGATCTAGGAATCCAGGTGGACCATAAGTTGAACATGAGTCAACAGTGCGATGCAGCAGCTAAAAAGGCCAATGAAATTTCAGGCTGCATCAGTAGAAGTATAGTGTCTAGATCAAGAGAAGTCATAGTGCCACTCTATTCTGCTTTGGTCAGGCCTCACCTGGAATACTGTGTCCAGTTCTGGGCACCACAATTCAAAAAGGATGTGGAGAAACTGGAGCATGTCCAAAGGAGGTCAACTAAAATGGTGAAGGGTCTGGAAACTAAGCCGTATGCGGAACAACTTAGGGAGCTGGGAATGTTTAGCCTGGAGAAGAGAAGGTTAAGAGGTGATATGATAGCCATGTTTAAATATTTGAAGGGATGTCATATTGAGGAGGGAACAAACTTGTTTTCTGCTGCTCCAGAGACTAGGACCCGAAACAATGGATGCAAGCTGCAAGAAAAGAGATTCCACCTCAACATTAGGAGGAACTTCCTGACAGTCAGGGCGGTTCGGCAGTGGAACACACTCCCTTGGAGAGTGGTGGAGTCTCCTTCCTTGGAGGTCTTTAAGCAGAGGCTGGATGGTCATCTGTCGGGGATGCTTTGATTGGGAGTTCCTTCATGGCAGGGGGTTGGACTGGATGGCCCTTGTGGTCTCTTCCAACTCTATGATTCTATGATTCACATTAGATCCATAAGTTACCTGGCAAGTCTCAGATTTATCTGGGAGGAACGAACTAGCATGCTCTAAATAGTTTCTCAATTGGTCAAGTCTACACAGAATCTCTTTTTGAACCTCTGGGGGCCATAACCTGTATTGGTTCACTAGAACATTTTCCTCTGGAGTAAATAGGTTTATATTTTCTGGACTCTTTGTCTGTGTTTCTACGATACTTGTAGGAGATCTGATAATAACACAATCCAAATTCTTGTTCTCTATCTGTTTGTTTTGGGTTTTAGTTTCTTTGGCCTGATTCAAATCGATCAAAATAACTGAGCTTTGATCATCAGTCTCAGCTTGTTTTAAATGAGAAACAGGACAGGTACCAAATAGGGGAACTGGAGGGATCTGATTTTCAAAAAATCTCACTACACTAATTCCATGGTTTAAAAATTGATATTTTTTGTCAAAGATGACATTAGCAATGTTACTATTACTGAAAGTAATCCGAGCACGTACGTTCTGTCCATCATAATACAAATATTCAATTGAATTTACGTCCGCTGGGCTCAATAAACCAGGAAAAACCTCATTTGCAATATCTAGAAAATGGGTCACCCACCTTTGTTTTGAAAGAGCTCCTGCTGGCTTAGAATAATTTAAGAAAAACAGCTTGTATGGTATCATAACCAGATTCCATTTGGCTGCTTTAACGTTAGCCTCTGCACCAATATTTGTCTGGGTTTGCTCTTCCTGGGGTTTGGATTTAAATCCCAAAGTTTTGGTATTATCCTTAATAGAACTTACACAAAGTACATCCTCCCAGGGATCTTGAGGCAGACCAGAATAGACATTAGCTACTAAGGGGCTAAGCAGATGGCTTAAAGGGCCGTCTTGGGGGCAGGGAAGGGGAGGGGCAGCCGCACGATCGGCGCCCCAACCCCTTCCCCAGGTTGTCCTCGGAGCAGCCAGTCCTCCGCATGGCTGGCACTCTGAGGAGGACCTCCCACCTCAGCATTTGCATGTGCTGTGGCGGAAGAGTTGGTGAAGGTGCGGTGCAGCCTTTTGCGGTGCACCTTCATTGACTTGTGAAAGGAGCGCCAATTTAGCGCTCCTTTCAGGGGCGGCGAAGGTGCGCCGTGGGACCGAGGTGTGGGGATGCCTCGGTCCCATGGCACAGCTTCCTGGGGAGGCCCAGGGCCACTCGTCTGCTTCACCCCTAAGTTAGAAGCTACTGGTTTTCCCTTTGACAGCATATTACATCCCAGATCATCCTCTAATCTCAAAAGGTCAGTCGGGTATTACAGTAACTCCTCTCATTTTGCCTAACTTTGAGGGGAAGCAGACGGCACAAAGCGCTGTCTTCAGGGCAAGGAAGGGGAGAGGCAGCCACACGCTGGGCACTCCAACCCCTTCCCAAAGACATTGTCGGAGCGCCGGACCCTCCGCACAGACGGCACTCCGAGGATGCCTATCCGCCACAGCATCCACACACACTGTGGCAGAAAAGGTGCCGAAGGTGCGCCGGCAGCCTTTTGCAGCGCACCTTCGGCGTCTTGTGGAATGAGCGCTATTTTAGCACTCCTTCCTAGGGCTGGGATGCTGCACCGAGGTGTGCAGATACCTCAGCCCCGATCCGCAGCTTCCTGGGGTGGCACCGTGCCGCCTGTCTGCTTACTATTAGATTGAGAGTGGCGTCTTACAGGGGCTTTTCTATGTCTGGTAGATATGGTTGGAGAAATAGGAGTAAATCCATTAGTCCTTGAATCTCCTCCAGACATTAAGTTTTTCTCAACTGGAGAAGTTAACAACTTATTACATTCAGCCAGAAATTTTTTAACAAGTACGAGCTCTTCATAAATCATTACTAACCCCCTTGAGTTATAGCAGAATTAACATCCAATTTAACAGTTTGGGTGCTCAAGGGTTCTTTTTTTGGTAGGTCCATCCTAGGTAGATTGGAGCAAGCTAGCTCCATTAGCTGTTTCGTAGTAAAGTCATCGAGCCAGTTTGTTTTTGGAGTAATTCAATAGTTGAAGTAATGGAAGGAAATGATAGAGCTGCTAAGGCTCTTAACCCTTTATTTGCAGGGCTTTGCATTATGGGGCATTATGTGGCTATCCCTCTTTGATACTCTATTAGAAAAACAAGGACTGGAGACAAAATGATCAAAAATAGAGCTCTCGGGGTTGCAGACTGCCAGAAATAGTGCAAATTGAGTCCACTTTTAGGGTTAGGGTTAGTGCTAGGGAATCATGGGAACTGTAGTTTATTGTGGCATCAGAACTCTCTGACAGAGAAGGCTCAATGTCTCAGAAAAAAAACAATTCCCATGATTCCCTAGCACTAACCCTAACCCTTAAAGTGGACTCAATTTGCACTATTTCTGGCAGTCTGCAACCCCCGAGAGCTCTATTTTGAGAAAGAGGTTTCTGCCAGGAAAGAAAGCTTTCCAGGCCAATTCCTGCTAGGAGAGAGGAAGAAAACAGTTCCAGGCAGCCATCTTGAGAGGGTAAGTTTTTAAGTTCTTTTTAAAAACTCTTGGGGGAAGTGTGACTGTGACTCAGCGGGTGGGGCTTTGTTAAGAGCATTTGCAAATCAATAGGGGGTGGGCTAGGCATTTAGCTCTTTACAACTGCTCCCAGAGGTTAGTTTCAGGTCAGCTTCGGCCAGGACAGGGAAGGAGGAGGAGGAGGCTCTCCAGGCCAGTTTCTAAAAGAGAAGAGAAAGAGAAAGGTTTCTGCCAGGAAAGAAAGCTTTCCAGGCCAATTCCTGCTAGGAGAGAGGAAGAAAACAGTTCCAGGCAGCCATCTTGAGAGGGTAAGTTTTTAAGTTCTTTTTAAAAACTCTTGGGGGAAGTGTGACTGTGACTCAGCGGGTGGGGCTTTGTTAAGAGCATTTGCAAATCAATAGGGGGTGGGCTAGGCACTCAGCTCTTTACAACTGCTCCCAGAGGTCAGTTTCAGGTCAGCTTCGGCCAGGACAGGGAAGGAGGAGGAGGAGGCTCTCCAGGCCAGTTTCTAAAAGAGAAGAGAAAGAGAAAGGTTTCTGCCAGGAAAGAAAGCTTTCCAGGCCAATTCCTGCTAGGAGAGAGGAAGAAAACAGTTCCAGGCAGCCATCTTGAGAGGGTAAGTTTTTAAGTTCTTTTTAAAAACTCTTGGGGGAAGTGTGACTGTGACTCAGCGGGTGGGGCTTTGTTAAGAGCATTTGCAAATCAATAGGGGGTGGGCTAGGCACTCAGCTCTTTACAACTGCTCCCAGAGCCGCGCGCCGTTAGGCGCGCGAATTTTATAACCACTACCAATTGTAGAAAACTTTTGGTCATCTGCAGACTTTAACATTGGTTTTAGCAAGAGATTTTCTTTGAGGAGGAAAGCCATAGTCCTTTTTAATACTTAGTATGGATACTGAAGGAACTGCTGCCGTCACCTGCAATACCTGTGGTATGTTTGTCTTCCTACCTACAGAGGTCGGGAACTACACATGCTCCAAATGCAAGTTGGTAGCTCTCTTGGAGGAGAAAGTACAGCAGCTGGAGGCGCGGGTAGCTACACTTCAGAATATTAGGGAGCAAGAGGCTTTCCTAGACAGAACGGAACGAACGGTCTTGGACGGGGACCACACAGTGGAAGTTGCTGGGGAAGAGAACGTCACACCACATACACAGGAGGTAGACAGCTGGAGGAATGTCACACGTAGAAGTAGGGAGACCAGAGATCGTTCTGGGAGCTTGCAGCTACAGAATCATTTTCAAGCTCTTTCCCTTACCAAGGAGGACGAGGAAGAGCAGCATGAACAGACTTCAGGGAAAGAGCTGGGAGTACCACCACAGGGAACAGTCGCTGCTAAGCCTCGTAGGAGACGTGTGTTTGTGGTGGGGGACTCCTTGCTGAGAGGGACAGAAGCAGTGATTTGTGGGCCTGACAAGATGTCTCGGGAGGTGTGTTGTCTCCCTGGGGCAAAGATCCGAGATGTGACAGAGAGGCTGAGAAGACTGGTCAGGCCTACCGACCAATACCCCTTCCTTTTGGTTCACGTGGGAACGAACGACACAGCAAGACACAGCCTTCAAAACATCAAAAGGGATTACGAGGCTCTAGGAAAGAAGCTGAAAGAAATGGAGGCACAGATTGTCATCTCGTCTCTACTGCCAGTTGAAGGGCACGGTCCAGGAAGAGAGAGGAAGATAGCAGATGTCAACAATTGGCTCCGCAGATGGTGTCGTCGAGAACGATTTGGATTCTTGGATCATGGGCTGCGGTTCCATGAGGGCGGACTCCTGGCAAGGGATGGGCTGCATCTCACACCAGTTGGAAGAAACGTTTTTGCCAACAGTCTGAAGAATTTGATCAGGAGGGCTTTAAACTGAGTTATGTGGGGAAGGGAGACAGCACCCTGGAAGACAAAAGGACTGGAAAAAATAGTCAAACTGTCATAGAGGAAACAAAGCAAACAGTAGAGGGACCCAACAGTGGGAGGCAAAAAAACGTGCTAAGGCAGCAAGTAAAGGAGACATATGGTCTTAGATGTCTCTACACTAATGCACAGAGCATGGGAAATAAGCAAGATGAACTTGAACTCCTAGCGCAACAAAGCAAATATGATATAATAGGCATCACTGAAACCTGGTGGGATGAGTCTCATGACTGGAATGTAGAAATAAAGGGATATAACCTCTTCAAGAGAAACAGGCCAAACAGGAGAGGAGGAGGAATAGCATTATATGTCAGGGATATTTACACCAGTGAAGAAATCCAGGACAACAATCCTGGAAGCCAGGTGGAGAGCATTTGGATAAAAATTAAAGGGGAAAGAAACAACAGGGATGTTATTGTGGGAGTCTACTACAGACCCCCGACTCAGGCAGAAGAATTGGATGATGCCTTTCTAGAACAGATGGCCACACACTCAGAAAGGAGAAATATAGTAGTGATGGGTGACTTCAACTTTCCTGATATTTGCTGGAAGTCAAACTCAGCAAAATCCTCAAGGTCTAGCAAATTCCTCACTTGCCTCGAAGACAATTTCATTGTCCAAAAGGTGGAAGAGGCAACGAGGGAGTCAGCTATTTTAGATCTGATCCTAACTAACAGGGAAGACCTAGTTAATGGGGTGCAAGTGGTTGGATCCTTAGGCGGGAGTGATCATGTCCTCATCGAGTTTATTATACAGTGGAAAGGAGAAGCCAGGCATAGCCAGACACGCATCCTAGACTTTAGGAAAGCTAATTTTACTAGACTTAGAGAAATACTGGGGGTGATCCCATGGACAGGAATACTAAAAGAGAAGGGAGTTCAAGACGGATGGGAGTTTCTCAAAAGGGAGATACTGAAGGCACAATTTCAAACCGTGCCAACGAGGAGGAAAAATGGGAGGTGTCTCAAGAAACCAGGATGGATGACTAAGGAACTTGCAAGTGAACTATGTTTTAAACGGAACATGTATAAGAAATGGAAAAATGGGGAAATCACCAAAGAGGAATTCAAACAAATAGCTAGCACGTGTAGGGATAAAGTCAGAAAAGCTAAAGCACAGAATGAGCTCAGGCTTGCTAAAGGCGTTAAGGACAATAAAAAGGGCTTTTGGGGGTATGTCCATAGCAAAAGAAAGAAGAAGGAAATGATAGGACCACTGTGCAGAGAAGATGGAGAAATTCTAACAGGGGACAAAGAAAAGGCAGAATTACTCAACACCTTCTTTGCTTCAGTCTTCTCAGAAAAGACAAAGGGTGCTCAACCTGAGGATAATGGAGCAGAGGACAGAATAGGAGAATTTCAGCACAGAATAAGCAAAGAGATAGTACAGAAACATCTGGTTAATCTAAATGAATATAAGTCTCCAGGACCAGATGAATTACATCCAAGGGTATTAAAAGAACTGGCAAATGTAATATCGGAACCATTGGCAATAATCTTTGAGAACTCCTGGAAAACAGGAGAAGTCCCAGTGGACTGGAGGAGGGCAAATGTTGTCCCCATCTTCAAAAAGGGGAAAAAAGAGGATCCCAACAATTATCGTCCAGTTAGTCTGACATCAATACCAGGAAAGATAATGGAGCAGATCATTAAACAGAGAGTCTGTGAACATCTGGAAAGTAATTTCATAATAACAAAAAGTCAACATGGGTTTCAGAGAAACAGGTCATGCCAGACAAATCTGATCTCTTTTTTTGATAAAATTACCAGCTTGGTAGATGAAGGGAATGCTGTGGATATAGTATATCTTGATTTCAGTAAGGCCTTTGACAAGGTTCCCCATGACATTCTTGCAAACAAGCTGGTAAAATGTGGGCTGGACAAAGTAACTGTTACATGGATTTGTAATTGGTTGACTGGCCGAACCCAAAGGGTGCTCACCAATGGCACCTTTTCAACTTGGAAAGAAGTGACCAGTGGGGTGCCACAGGGCTCTGTCCTGGGCCCAGTGCTATTCAATCTCTTTATCAATGACTTGGATGACGGTATTGGGGGCATAGTTATCAAATTTGCAGACGACACCAAATTAGCAGGAGTAGCTAATACTCCAGAGGACAGGATCAAAATTCAAAATGAATTGATCAGACTTGAAAGCTGGGCCGAAGCTAACAAAATGAAATTCAATGCGGAGAAATGTAAGGTACTGCACTTAGGGCGGAAAAATGAAAAGTACAGATATACGATGGGGAACACCTGGCTGAATGAGACTACGTGTGAAAGGGATCTAGGAGTCCAGGTAGACCACAAGTTGAACATGAGTCAACAGTGCGATGCAGCAGCTAAAAAGGCCAATGCAATTTTAGGCTGCATCAGTAGAAGTATAGTGTCTAGATCAAGAGAAGTAATAGTGCCACTCTATTCTGCTTTGGTCAGGCCTCACCTGGAATACTGTGTCCAGTTCTGGGCACCACAATTCAAAAATGATGTGGAGAAACTGGAGTGTGTCCAAAGGAGGGCAACTAAAATGGTGAAAGGTCTGGAAACCAAGCCCTACGAGGAACGACTTAGGGAGCTGGGGATGTTTAGCCTGGAGAAGAGAAGACTGAGAGGTGATATGATAGCTGTGTTTAAATATTTGAAGGGATGTCATATTGAGGAGGGAACAAGCTTGTTTTCTGCTGCTCCAGAGACTAGGACCCGAAACAATGGATGCAAGCTGCAAGAAAAGAGATTCCACCTCAACATTAGGAGGAACTTCCTGACAGTAAGGGCTGTTCGACAGTGGAACACACTCCCTTGGAGAGTAGTGGAGTCTTCTTCCTTGGAGGTCTTTAAGCAGCGGCTGGATGGTCATCTGTCAGGGATGCTTTGATTGGGAGTTCCTGCATGGCAGGGGGTTGGACTGGATGGCCCTTGTGGTCTCTTCCAACTCTATGATTCTATGATTCTATGATTCTATTTCTGGCAGTCTGCAACCCCCCCCCCCCCCGTCACTCTGCTTAGGTCGGCTATAACTTGAACAGGTTCTTCAATCATTTCTGGCTCTGCACAACTCAGCTCAGTGTCCAAATTGGGGAGAAAGGGATTTTTCTCTATTGAGGGCTTATTGAAATCCTGTGTTGAGTCTGTGTTCAATAACTGAGCCCTGTCTGGACTTACTATAAAATCAGGGTTACATTTTACTTGATTGTCCACTACCTTTGAAGTAAAAAATCTGGTTATTTTCAACTGCTTTTCTTTATAATTTAAAAACAGGTAGCATACCTGCAGTTCTATAAGAACCTCTAGTACGCATACTTTAAATCTTTGTTATCAAACTAGTATGTCCTACCCCAAGTTAAAAAACACACCACAGTATTAATAACACTAAGCTTCAATCAAAGTTAAAAAAAAAAACTCCACTCCCCTCCTCTACTTGTACAAAAGAGTATAAGGGAGGAGGCTTGGTGAGAGTAAAAATAAAAAGAGTGAAATAAAAAGAGGGAGAAGAAGGAGTGCAGCTGCCTCCTCACTATGGGCGGTGGACAGACAGACTGGGGAGCGCTGGGAAGCGTCTTTTGAAGGCTCCCTCCGAGGCCAGGTGATCTACTGTAGGAAAAAGGCAGGCACACACACACACCAGCCAACTCCTCTTCTCAGCTGCCTCATCAGTATGGGGTGGACAGACAGACTGGGGAGTGCTGGGAAGCATCTTTTAAAGGCTCCCTCCAAGGCCAGGTGTTCCACTGTAGGAAGAAGGCAGGCAAACACACACTTGCCAACTCCTCTTCTCAGCTGCCTCCTCAGTATGGGATGGACAGACAGACTGGGAAGCACTGGGAAGCGTCTTTTAAAGGCTCCCTCTGAGGCCAGGTGTTCCACTGTAGGAAGAAGGCAGGCAAACACACACACACCAGCCAACTCCTCTTCTCAGCTGCCTCCTCAGTATGGGATGAACAGACAGACAGGGAAGTGCTGGGAAGCGTCTTTTAAAGGCTCCCTCTGAGGCCAGGTGTTTCACTGTAGGAAGAAGGCAGGCAAACACACACACACACCAGCCAACTCATCTTCTCAGCTGCCTCCTCAGTATGGGGTGGACAGACCACTATACCTTGGTCAAACCAACTCCAACCTCAAAAAGATTATTGAATCCTACAAAACCCATTATATGTTTCTGTAGACTTAAATAACATTGATCATGAGGTGATGCATTGACTATGAAATTACACACATACACATGTATTAGACAACTGTTGAACATACTTCTCACCAATTGGTTTTAGATGATGGCAGTCCACAGTTGCTCATCATTTTCTTGGATGGAACAAAGTTCCATGGATTGCAATTAGTGTGTAACAATGGGTTCCTGATTGTTATCAGGTTTTTATGTTGTGATAAATTGTTTTATTAGTGAGGGATGTGAAAATCTGTCTGTTGATTCTATAGAGGTCTTCTGAATTTCATCTACATTTCCTTTCTCCACTTGTTCTGCACTGGGTTTTGAAATCTGGTGGGGTTTTGTTGTTTTATTTGGTTTTGCACTATGATGTATGTATTTTAAAAAATACATTAATCCTGAATGGCACATTAATATGAGCAGTTTACCCAATGTATGCAACTTTTCCCCAATTAATAATGCATATTTCTCTATATTTTAAAAAATATGCACATTTGAGACATTCATATTTTAAAATATGTGCATTCTTTTCTGCTCACTTTAGAGGGAAGCAGACGGTGCAAAGCGCCGTCTTCAGGGCAAGGAAGGGGAGGGGCAGCCACACGCTGGGCATCCCAACCCCTTCCTGAAGACATCGTCGGAGCGCCGGACCCTCCGCATGGCCGGCGGTCCAAGGATGCCTATCCGCTGCAGCGTCCACACATGCTGTGGTGGAAGAGGCGTCAAAGGTGCGCCAGCAGCCTTTTGCGGTGCACCTTCGGCATCTTGTGGACGGAGCGCTATTTTAGCACGCCTTCCTGGGGCTGGGACGCTGTGCCGCGGGGCCAAGGTGTGTGGATACCTCGGCCCCAATCCGCAGCTTCCCGAGGTGTCCCCATGCCGCCTGTCTGCTTAGCCCCTTAATATCCTGTAAATTCTAAAGGTAAGATGCACATTTTCTCATGCCTATGCACCTACCAGGTGAAAGCATATAGAGGCTTATAGGCCTTTAACATAAATAAAAACTGCCAATATTCAGTTTTATCTTATGTTGATTGGCCCAGCTCTTTTTATTGCTAATTTCATATCTGCTTTTGGTTAGAAACTGGTAAATTGGACTGTAACCCTTTCTGTTTCATTCAGATCCAACTATTGTTATTCATTGCATTGTCAGTTTGATACTACACTAGGTCTTATGGATATGACAAAAGTTCATTGGTGTTTGTGAAATATATCAGATTTTTTAAAATTTGATGCTCCAATAAAGTATTTACAAGCTCTAAAATCTGGCATCTGCTTGACTGAGGAGTGAGAAATTGTAGATACGTCGTGAAGTCGTAGGCTTTCATGGCCGGCATCCATAGTTTTTTGTGGGTTTTTCGGGCTGTGTGGCCATGTTTCTTTCTGATGTTTTGCCAGCATCTATTATCAACACCACAATACCTATTCAACACAGAACAACACACAGTTCACCTGGGAACCACTCCTCCCTACCCAGGGTCTCACAGTATACATAGACCCATTCTCTTCCATTCCAGTTTTCTCTGAAGATGCCAGCCATAGATGCTGGCAAAACGTCAGAAAGAAACTCTTCCAGAACATGGTCACACAGCCCGAAAAACCCACAAAAAACTGTAGATACGTCATTTGCAAAAAAAAAAAAAAAAAAAGGAACAAGGCAGGTACTTCTGTGAGAAATCCTATGTCCAGGATTTTATTTTATTTTATTTTGCTTCAGTATTAAAAGTAACAATGCCACAACCATTCATTTTTATTGTGTGAGTTTCAGTCCAAGGAATCTGAATTTCCACTTGGATGCAGGAGGGGAGGGAGGGAGGGAGGAATTCAGTTCTAAAGGTAAATACAGGCCATTCTTCTTTGTAAGAAACCATGGAAGATAAAGACAGCTGACTGTTTTATGGCACTCTCCAGTCACCACTAAAAGATCAACCATAACTTCAGATCATAAAAGTATACGTATGGATGTGTGTTTCATGTACTCCTAACATTGTACATAAGCATAAATAGATACAGTAAGATCACCTAGATAACTTGATATTCCTCATTTTAACTGTGTTGGTCTCAAGACAATTTGAATTACTCCACGGGACTGCAGGAGGTGAGGGGGAGAAGAATTCTATTCTAAAGATAAACACAGGCCATTCTTCCTTGTTAGACACTGTAAATAAAAGCTGATTGTTCACATCACTAATTAACAATAAAAATCCACTAAACAGTGATACTTGGACCACTAATTGTAATAAGAGGTGAGGAGGAAAAGATACCTAAGTGTTTTATAGCCCTCATTCTTTATGAATTTGTCAAGAATGGTGACCCTCTCTGTGAGGGATGACTAAGTTGAAAGGTGCTGTAGAGTGGGGGTGGGGAACAAGGATGCATTCAGCCCTCTCTATTGGTGGCTTAAAAAGCAGTTTTTTGAGGAGGGTACTTTCAGTTATTTCACTTTTAAAAAAAACTGTACAAGGGAAAAATAAATGCTGGAAATGTGAGAGAGAACTAGGCACTTTTTATCATCTCTGGTGGGAGTGTAAACATGCTAAGGAGCTCTGGGATAAGATTCATGAAGCAGTGGAAAAGATATTAAGCTTTAAATTACCAAAGGAGCCTGCAAGATATGTATTGAACATAAATCAAGAAGAAATATTGAAAAAGAGACATGGTAGACTTATCTTTTACATGACTACAGTGGCAAGAAATATATATGCTTCTAAATGGAAACAGAAAACAATACCAGAAATTGATGATTGGATTTTGAAACTATAAGACTTAATGGAAAGTGATAAATTAACACAGATTATTCAGAAGAAACCACTCAAAAATTTGAGAATGTATGGAATCCATTTATTAAGTATATGAAACAAGAAAGGGATCAACAATGGGTAATAGACTTAGAAAAAAACCTTAACTATAAAGTATATTATCTAAAGAGAGATATGTCCATTTGTCTCAATTGTAAATGGAAATTTATAGTTTATATTTCTATGAGGATAAATCATATATATTATTAAAATACAATATAGTGCTGTTATATTAGTAGAATAATAGTTAGTAGTATAAAGTCAGGAGAAAAAATATATATAAAAAGTATAAATCAGAACCAGTAGATGTGGTTAGGAAGTCAATATGTTATGTTTGATATGTGGAATATGTATGTACTGTCTATTATATAGATGTTTGTGTGTTGATTTTGTCAGTTTTGTATATAAATGTTTTTAATTAATAAATTCATTTTAAAAATTAAAAAAAACTGTAAAAATGAATGCATATAATATTGCAAGTTGGACTTTTCACACTATAATAATTGAGCAGGATGTGAGGCATAATATATAATTATGGATAATATATGTAATATGTAATGGAGTGAAAGCTGGTGTGTGTGTTGGACTAGGACTTTTGGAGATGGAGGTCTGAATTTCCACTTGGCCACGGAAGCCCAAACCCTCTGAACCTTAGAGGAAGGCAATGGCTACCCATCCTCAAACAAACCTTGCCATGATGGGTTCACATTAGAATTATCATAAGTTGGAATAGACTTGAACACACACAATATCATGTTACAGAATATATCATATGCATGTATAAAACAACCAGCAGAATTAAATATTAGGGAGAGCTTTCTCTACATTCCCATAATCACAATACTGTTTGAAAAAGAATTACAGTTCTTGAATTCACCTTTGAGTGCTTTTATCAATGAATGGTATTGTAATTTTTCCCTCCAATGTGAATCCAAGCTTCTCCTTCAGAAATAGTACATTACATCCTCTCCCCCCACCCCTGCTATATTTGGGATTGTTTCTAACAGCCTTTTGACTTGCCTGATATGCTTTCACCTGAATTTTGAATTAGTTGCTTCTTATGTAGCCCACTGTAGTCAATTATAGCTATTATAATTAATTGGGTTACATATTCACAAGAATAAAATAGCACTTTGTGTTCATATAAATGATGAAGAAAATACTTTTGTTTATATTTATTATATATTAATGTATTTAGAATATTAAGTATAATCCAATTCAGTTTTGATTAGTCTGTTCCATAGTTTTACAGTGTTTCACTGTCTTCTGGTGCAAATGGTGGTGACCTCAGTAGTAAGGATGCAATTTATTTATTTATTTATTTATTTTGCTAAATTAGTTCTTGAAAGAAGTGATGAGTAGTTTTAGGGGGAAAAGTTCAACTGTTAAAAAGTTTTCAAAATGTTTATAATTTTCATTGTTCAGGATTTATTCTATGGAAACATTATCACATGAGGTTTTTGTCTATGTGTATGTGTGTGCAGAAATCATCATTTTCTGCCAGGAAAATTGCATTTGCATTACAGAAATATTAAAATCTGTGCAGAAAATACAGTTTTCTATGCAATCCACCCTTCTTGCAGCTGGATTTTGTGCAGAATAAGTCCTGAACTGTGAATATTCTTATCAGTCCAGAATTCTTCTTATCAAGATTTCTTGGCACTCAAAAAACACATTCTTTGACCATTTTCTTAATATTTTAAAATATTCTTTCCATCCCTGCTCAGTGTATAATCACCCATTTCATGTTCACTATTTCATTAAATGTAAGAAAGCAGTCTCTGCAAACAAACATGGAATAGTCTAGGGATGGGTCAATGTGTCCCTTTTGCTTCTGCTCATTTCTTCTTTTTTTAACTTTGCATTCATTGGGGTTCCTTCCTATAGACATATTTTTAAAAGTCTATATAAAAATTTGTTCATATTTTCACAGTCTAATACATGCATAAATACCTTATAAATACATTACTCAGACAGTTTTCCAATATACACTATACACTGTTTACAGTTACCCTTTAAAAAAATGATGGCAGGGATATGCATAAGTTTAATTGATAACTACATTTCTGTTGCACACTTTCCCCTAAAATGTATATTTTTGTTCACTATTTTTGATTGAGGAATTCTAGCAGAAGAAATATGTATTTTGTTATGCAAGGTCTTTATCTTTCACCTATTGGTTCGAGAATTAAGTACTTTCATATGAACATTCAACTGTCCTCCATCCCAACTGGAGTCACTGACTCCTGCCCATAAAATATGTTTTCCCATTTAATGAATTCAGATTTGATCATGAATAATATTGTCAACTGTGTGTGGTTTGATGCATATCGTATAGTCTTTCAGCTAAGAATACTCTACACATTCTTTTGACTAAGAATAGCTTCATAATCTCTAAGTTCATCTGGGATCTTTTTATATTACTGTTACTAAAACCTCACAATTGTTTGTCAGGAATCTTAAGAACTAATCCTGTAGATTTGTGGACTGGTATATTTATTAGAAGTGGGATTAGCATTGGCAGAATTCTCTTCACCATGATAAAACTTCTCAACTCAGCCATAAACCTCATTTATATTGAAAGAATCGCAACTGAGTCTCATAAATCCCCAAAACATTTGTGTCACATTATAAATAAATGTACCTTATAAACTACAGTAGTTCATTTCTTATTTATCAAGTCAGTCTTGCAGATTCATCACAAATGTAGTGAGAAGAAAAATGTCAACAGCAATTTCTGTTTCATCTTTTTATATCTGCTCACACATACACACACACACACACACAATGGCTATATAAATAATTGCATTCTAATTACTAGTACTCAATTTCATTGACTTTTCTTGATTTTGGCTGTTGCCAACACAGAGGACCTTATCCCACGGGGGCTGAAGCAGTCGCATCCCCGTCCCTTCGCGCTTCCTTACCCAGAAAGCAGCATCATCCCAGCATCATTCAGGTTGCGGGAAATGTAATTCCCATTTCGACCAGGCATTCAAAAGAATGGGGATGATGCCTGGATGATGCAGCATCATGCTGCATTGGGATGGGGATGCGAGTGGGTTACCTGCGACGTCGTGGGATCAGCCAGCGACAGGAAGCGCAATCGCACAGGGATGTGGCCAGGATGCGACAGGGATGGGCGGGGTCTCCCTGGGACGTCGTGGGATCAGCCGGCGACAGGAAGCGCGATCGCACGGGGATGTGGCCAGGATGCGACAGGGATGGGCGGGGTCTCCCTGCGACGTCATGGGATCAGCCGGGGTAAGGAAGCGTGATCGCACTGGGATGCGAGTGCTTTAGACCCCCGTGGGATAAGGTCCAGAGTGTGATAGTATGATATAAAAGAATCAACAATCCCGACATTTTATATACCTGTAGCAGAACTATTTTCCCTGTTACTAATATTAATAGATGATTTTTGAAGTCATATGTCAGAGGGAAAAGTCATACTTTTTATAAAATATATGAGAAGCTAAAAATAATATGTAACACTGTACAGAATTCTTGTTTGTTTTTACTTCTGGAGACCTCTGGTTTATGTTGTATTTAGAACTGTATTATAATTGTAATTAGTTTGTATATCAACAACTAAAAGAGAGACTTAAAATGGCTGAAAAGTTACATGGAACAGCAAGGGAGGAATAATAGAATCATAGAATCATAGAGTTAGAAGAGGACACAGGGACCATCCAGTCTAACCCCTTTCCATGCAGGAATACTCAATCAAAGCACTCCCCACAGATGACTATCCAGCCTATGTTTAAAAACCTCTGAAGAAGATTCCACACTTTCTGAGGCAGCGTGTTATACTTAGTGTTATGACAGAATAATTCTTTTTGTGCCTGAAGAATGGTGGGCAATAAAATTACTTTTCTCCCCACATGAAAATTGTTAAATAATTACAATGTCTCATTTCTCACAATGGCAAGTGATCAGCCATTCCAACCAGTGGTGGGAAATTCTTTTTGAAGCTCATTCATTTGCTTTATGGCATCATTGCAATAAAACCGCAGGGGTGCAAAAGGGTGTGAATTTTCACATACTAGTGAAGGTAAAGCTTCTTGTCAATGAGGTGTTGAGATTTCCAAGCTCTAATTTTCTTTCTCTATCCTGCTCTCTTCAGCACATACACTGCACTGAACTGAGTTATGGAGTCCAGTTATTGTTGGACTGCAAATTCTAGCAGCCCCTAGCTGGTGTAGCCAATGCTGAGAAATGCTGGGAGCTGCAGTCCAACATTTGGAGCTTGGAAGCCATGCAGGGTCAGTCAACCCTGGTTAGTACTTAGGAGACTGCCAGGGAATACTAGGTGTTGTAGGCTAGCTTTCACAGGAAGGAACTGCGAAAATCACCTTTCAGGATTCCTCATCTAAGAAAACCCTAAGAAATTCACAGGTCCCCCATAGGTTGATGGGCTTCTTGAAGGTGCATGCAGGAATACACAGAATCCTAGAATTGGAAGAATCCCTCAAGGGCCATCTATTCCAACTCCCTTCTGTCATGCAGGAATACATAGGATCCTAGAGTTGGAAGGGATCCCCAAGGGCCATCTAATAATGATCTATTAGCTTAACAAAAGCCCAGCCCCTGGAAATGTTAATAAAAGGGGGTAAGAAACATTAAATCTCTCATGATTATCTGATTTATGGTGACTTTATCTTAAGGTCTTCTTGGAAAGGCTAGTTCAAAGGGAGGGGGGATTACCATTGACCTTCTCTGAGGTAATTTCCCTCCCTTTCTCCTTCTGCCTTCAAATTCTCACATTGGGGCAGAAGGTAAGCTGAAGTGGCAATTCTCTTCTGCCAAGCAGGAATTCTGCCATGGAGAAATCCTAGCATTGGAAAGGATCCCAGGAGTCATCTAGTCTAACCCCCTCCTGACATGAAGGAATACCTTAACAGCTTTACCTTCACTAATGTGTGAAAATGTGTGAAAATTCACATCCTCTTGCACCCCTGCCATTTTATTGCAATGATGCCATAAAGCAAATGAACGAGCTTTATTTGCAAGTGAACCATTTGTAAATTCTCACACTTAGATGATCAGGTGGCACATTTCTCATCTCGTACAGAAAGCAATTAAAAGGCCAGAAAAATCCACAATTCATGTGTTTAGCAAAACCATGATGAGTAATCATCACACCACTAGTTCCACTGTCAAGCAGATCTTAAGGTCAGAAAGTTCTTCCTAATGTTTAGGTCCACTCTCTTTTCCTGTAGCCTGAATCCATTGCTTCATGTCCTAGTCTCTGGAGCTGCAGAAATAAAATTGCTCCATCCTCAATATGACAGCCCTTCAAGTATTTAAACATGGATATCATGTCACCCATTAACCTTCTCTTCTCCAGGCTAAATATACCCTGCTCCCTAAGCTGGGCATGTTTTCCAGACATTTCAGCCTTTTGGTTGGCCTCCTTTCGACACTCTCCAGCTTTTCAACATCCTTCTTGAATTGTGGTGACCAGAACTGGACACAATATTTGAGACGAGTCCTGACCAACCCAGAATAGAGTGATACTATTATTTGCCTTGAGCTAGACACTATATGTCTATTGATGCAGCCTAGAATTGCATTTGCTTTCTTTGCTGCTGCCTCACATTGCTGACTCATGTTCAGTATGTGGTCCACTAATACTTCTAGATCACTTTTGCATGTACTGCCATCAAACCAAGTGTCACCCATTCTATATCTGTGCATTCCTTTTTTTACTGCCCAAATGTAGCATCCTACGTTTCTCCCTGTTGAAATTCATTTTGTTAGTTTTGGCCCAGCTTTCTATTCTGTTAAGGTCATTTTGAATTCTGAACTTGTCCTCTGGGGTATTAGAGCCAAAATAGATGGCCCAGATGGGGTGGCATGAAGCTGCCCCACCTGAAGATGGATTGGGGCCATGGTAGTTGCATGCTGCAGCCCCAATCTGCCACGATGCTAGTCGAAAAAGGAGTGGGTTTCAACCACTCCTTTTTCAGCCATGGAAAAGTTGCCTTTAAGCTCCACACCCCTGTGTTGACTTCCTGGCATGTTGGAGGTTTGTAGAACCCAGCCAGTGTGTGGCCGCTCTGGGCACCTCCAGGGCATCATGGAGGCATGTGGTATGTGCACTCCATGTCCCCAAGCCATCCGCAGCTGCCCTGAATGCAGCATTTAAAGCTGGTCTATTCTGGCTCTAAGTAACCCTTCCTAATTTAGTGTCACCTGCAATTTTGAAAACCATTTGAAAATTCTATCATCCAAGTAATTGATAAAGATGTTGATTCCCTGTTAACATTTCACCATCTTCTCTATGCAGTGGCTCTACCATTTCCTTGTTTTCCTTTTAATATGGACATAAACAAAAAAAGAAAATCCCCTTTTATTGTTTTTAACCAATCTAGCATGCCTGAGTTTGTTCTGTGCTTTAGCTTTTGTGACTTTCTCCCTACACGAACTGGTTATTTGTTTGAATTCTTTCTTGTACATGACCTTTTGTCAACATATGCAATTGTTTGAAAGCTATCCCACCTTCAGTTCCCTCTGTTTCCCAGAATGGTTTGGAGAGCAGACCTTCCATTCCACAGAACCTCACTCTGCTCCTTTGCAATGCCAGGTTGGTTAAGAACAAGACTCATGCATGACTTATTCTTGGATGAGGATGCCGACCTGGCATGCTTTACAGAGACCTGGCTGGGAGAGGATAGCGCAGTCACCTGGGTGCAGGCCCTCCCAGCCAGGTACTCTGTCAGTGAGCAGGTGAGGGGAAGTGGGTGGGGTGGGGCAGAGTGGATCTAGTTCATAAGACCAATCTAACTTTGATCAGGATACCTGTCTGGAACACAGCCCACTTCAAGTGTATGTACCTGAGCCTGAAGACCAGGGATAGTTTCGGGATTCTACTAGTCTATCATCCACCTCGTTGTCTAGCAGACTCCTTGGTCTCAGAGCTGCTGCTGGAGTCCTCTAGACTTATAGTTTTGGGGGACTTCAACATTCCGCTTGAGACCAGTTTAACAGGCGTGGCTCGGGATCCATCAGCCTTCGAGGGCAGACCATTCTAATAGGTCCACCACCGCCAGCTCTGCATTGATCAGGAAATCACACTGCCTTGATCAGGAAATCATATTGTGGTCTACAGTCTTTCCACCTTCCCAAATATCCACTGAGGCCCAAAAACAGATGCCACTGAGGATTTCCTCCTATGAAGCTTTTTCATACTGCTGTAAAGAAGCCAACAGAGTACATGCAAACAATGGATATGTGTACACTGAAGGAGAGATTTCAGAACAGCAATCTAGAATTGAGCTCAAGGGTATGGTAATGGGGGAGAGGAAATGAAGACATTGCCCTCCAATAAGAATTCTCCTCTCCATAGGAAATATTTCCTCAGTCCCCAAGTTTCTAGTGTTTCAATAACTTGATACTTCAGTTGAACATTTTGCAGAGGGATCTTGTAGCAATTTTGAAATTAACTGAATGAAGGATGTTGCAGCATAAGCTTTTGTAGACTTGGAGGCTGTCTGCATGGGATGACTCAGGCCAGGTCTGGATCTTGGCAGACTGGATATGGATCCAGTGGATCTGGCCTAATCCCAGGGTAAATGAGGCTTAAATGAGAAGCCCTGGTGGCGCAGTGGTTAAATGCCTGTACTGCAGCCACTTACTCATAGACCACAAGATTGTGACTTCAATACTAGCCAGGGCTCAGGCTAGACTCAGGCCTGCATCCTTCCGAGGTTGCTAAAATGAGCACCCAACTGTTGGGGGGCAATGAGCTTACAGTTGTAAACTGCTTAGACATCCCATAGCCTAGCGTGATATGAAGCTGTATATAAATGAAGCTGCTTTTGCTTTGCTACACATGGGTCACATTGACCCACTGGAAGATTAGATGGCCCTGCATGGGTGCAGCCAGGTGCCACATTTCCACATCAGATACAGCAGTGTGAGTGTTTTATGTAACAGCAATGGGAGAGTAAGGTAAGGTGTGTACACCAGTACCGGGTGCATGGGTATCAGTGGGTGCCCATCCCCAAGCCAGCCCAGCGATCAATCCAGGTTAGCACCTGGGCCAAGATACCAAACAACAACAACAAAAACAACAGAAGCTTAATTTAAATTTAACATTTAAAATTACCTGGGCAACAAGATCTGGGTACCAGGAAGGCATTCTTCCTGCATACTTTTCCACGTTCCCATCACAAAGGCTCTGCCAGAATTTAAATCCTCTCCTGCTTTGTTTCTCACCTTCTCAACTTTTCCATTACAAAGCCTCTGCGAGATTTCAAATCCTTTTGCCACTGATCCACCTCAGAGAGGGGCAGCAGAAGGAGTGGGGCAAGGAGTTGTATTGGCAGGAAAAGGATTTTATGTCTGTTATTTCACATTTCCTTATGTGAAGGTGGAAAACAAAATTAGGCAGGAATTTAAATTGTCAGAGGCTTCCATGAGTTAAGATGGAAAACAAAGTGAGGCCAGTGGTGACGCTAGTGGGTGCAGCCCACACCAAGTAACATACCCAGAAGAAGGGTGACACTTGATTGGGCCCTCCTGGCTTGCCATGGTGGCAACTTCCACTGCCACAGGAAAGGAAAGAGCTGAATACCCCTTTCCCAGCTTTGGGAAGATCATGAGGAGGCCTCTGCAGCTATAGCAAAGGAGAGGGCCAAGATCATCCTTTTGTTGTCCACCATCACCCCAGCATCACCCTCTATACACACTGGATGTCACCAGGATAGGGGTGCCACTGAGTGAGGCAGAGGCTTTGTGATGTGAAGGTGGAAAGAGAATGAGGAAAAGGTTTAAATTCTGCTTGTGGCTTTCTGGTGGAATTGACTTCTGTGGGGGAGAGAGAGGCTTACCTGAGTCTCGCTGCAGCAACCTGGGACCACTTCTCAGTTTGGCCATCACAGGTTAAAAAAAAATCAAACATTTCTTTATTTCAATCCTCAATTGCTCAAATCCATGGATATCAAACCTCCAGATACCAATGGCCCACTGTATTTTAAAATGGCTAGCTTTTCTGGAAGCTTCACACAATACTTTTTAATTAAAATACATTAATTGGGGCTTATGGGTGTCATTACTGATGAAAACAGAAACCTATTTTATAGTGACTGATGCCCAAGTCCTTCTGTCCCCCAATTTTATCTCTGCCACTCACTGAAAATGCTTACAACACCTCTGACTGAGTTGAAATGTTTGTGAATCTATTTTTTTCAGACAAAATCCTGAGATTTCCCTCCTCTCACATTCTAAAGAAAGGCAATTGTATATTCATTACCAGTATTTTGTAGTAGATTCTAGACATTTATAGACATTTATAGACATTTTATAGTAGATACACTATACTTGCTGTTGCTTTTTCATCACTACAGGAAAAAATATCAAACAAGCCACAATATTCTCCCCATAGCAGAACATCCTGAAATATTTCAGATGAATTATTTTGCAGAGAAAAACATGTGGGTGTTTTGCAAACAGAAACATGTTTTCTGCACAGATAATTTTTTTTAAATAACAGCAACAACAGCAAAAAAACAAAAACAAAAACAAAAAAACCTCAAGTATTTTTCTGTGCACAATACTTCCCCCAAGACACAATACTTCCCCCAGGACATTCAAATATCAGGAGAAAACAGCAAAAGACTTGCAGTTCTGTCATTCTTCTCAATGGGTTTTCCCTGCTGTCATGAAGCCTAAAACCTTTTGACCTCAAAACAAAAAACAAAAAGGTAATATCCTTTCCATGCCTAGTAGATGTCATATCCTTCTTTTGAAAGACTGAAGGCTGAAGACATTGTGAAGGATACAGAACAGTGGCTAGGTTGGAAACTCTTGCTCTTTTCAACACTTACAATGAAAAAAAATGAATCGAGTGATGGTCTACCCATTGTTGTGATGTCCTTTCTGGACTGAGGCTGAATTATTTCTGTGAAACAAAAAGAGAATGAATTTTAATTACTAATGGTTTTACAGCTGTCCTACAACAAAATTTTCAGAATGAGCCACTATAAATAAAACCCAACAACAACTATTAAAATATGAGGATATTTGAAAAACAACAATACAGTTCTTTTATAAATTAATATTTATTTAAGAATTTTAACACAAAGTTACATCTTAATATACAGCCAACAAAACAAACACATTAAAAATCACTACAACAATGACAATGATGAAAATAATTCCTAATTCTACCTTTTCAATATAACTGTTGGTGCTGCTTTATGCTAATCACTTTTACAACCCCATAGCATCATCAATAGTACTCTGTTTTATCATTCACATTATTGTTCCTCTTTCTTTAAAATTAAGTCCTTTTATTTCTCAAAAATCTCTCTATTTACTCATTGTATTCTTGATTTTCTGTTCTTACTCTTAATTTTCTACTCATTGTATTACTATATGTCCTCAATTTGATTTTACGTATTCTAACATTTACCATTTTGATAAATTTCTATACAGTCAAACATTTTCTACAACTATTAAGACATAAATGGGGTTTCCTCATTTTTTTTCATTTTTTAAAACAATATAATAATAATAATAATAATAATAATAATAATAATAATAATAACAACAACAACAACAACAACAACAACATTTATTTATGTCCCACCCCTTTGAGATCAATCGGGGCAGCTAACAAGAATAAAATATACTTACAACAGTAAAATCTAATTCCCTTCCCCCCTTAAAAAGTTATTAAATCAATTATAAATTAAAACATACAATAAAACACAGCAATAATATTTAAAAACAATCACAATGTGGCTGCGATTCTTAAAACTAAAAACCTAGAAGCCCTCTTACGGGAGGGATTCCTGAGGCTGGGATTATCTATCACTGAAAGGCCTGCTGGAAGAAATCCGTCTTGACAGCCTTTTTAAAGCTGTCTAAAGATGTCAGTTGACGGATCTGATCCGGCAGGCCATTCCATAGTCTGGGGGCGACCACCGAAAAAGCCCTCTGGGAGGTAGCCGCAAGCCTAGCTCTTTGTGGCTGCAGCAAATTCTTCCCAGAGGCCCAGAGTGCATGGGGAGGATTATAAGGGAGGAGGCGGCCCCTAAGATAGTTTGGGCCCAAGCCATTTAGGGATTTAAAGGTAATAACCAACAACTTATACTGGGCCTGGAAACTTATAGGCAGCCAGTGGAGGGACATTAAAACCAGAGTAATATGGTCCCTCCTAGATGTTTCAGACACTAATCTGGCTGCCATATTCTGTACTAACTGTAGTTTCCGAACCAAGCACGAGGGTAGCCCCATGTAGAGCACATTACAGAAATCTAGACGTGAGGTTACCAGCGCGTGCACAACAGTCTCAAAATCCCTTACTTCCAGAAAAGGGCACAGCTGGCGTATCAGCCGAAACTGATAACAGGCACTCCTGACTGTCACATTTACTTGATTTGTCATCAGGAACGATGAGTCAAGGAGCACCCCCAGACTGTGAACACAGTCACTGGAGGAGAGTGTGACCCCATCCAGGACTGGAGGTTCCAGCCCAATTCTTGGTTTCGGGGCCGTTACCGTGAGCACATCCATCTTGTCTGGATTCAGTTTCAATCTGTTTTTCCTCATCCAGCCCATTACTACCCAAAGACATTCACTGAGATAGGAGATGCCATTGGAATTCGAGGCCGACGAATGAGACATGGAGAAATAGATTTTAGTGTCATCAGCATACTGATAACACCCAGCTCCATAACTCTGTATAATCTCACCCAGCGGCTTCATATAGATGTGTAATAACATCGGGGACAGAATAGCACCCTGTGGAAATCAACAGGTGAGTTCCCTTTTACTGGAGCAGCTATCCCCAAGCTGGACCCTCTGGGATCTGCTCAAAAGGAAGGAATGGAACCACTGAAGTGCAGTGCCTCCAATTCCCAGCCCCCTCAGACGATCCAAGAGGATGCCATGATCTATCATGTCAAAAGCCGCTGAGAGGTCTAAGAGCACCAACAGGATCACACTATCCCTGTCGATGCTCATACGCAGATCGTCGGTCAAGGCAACCATGGCAGTCTCAACCCCAAAGCCTGTCCTGAAGCCAGTTTGAAATGGGTCTAGATAATCGGTTTCATCCAAGACAGCTTGGAGTTGAAGAGCAGCCGCTCTCTCGATTACCTTGCTCAAGAATGGTAATAAAGAGACTGGCCTATAGTTGTTCATATCCAGGGGGTCCAGGGAAGGTTTTTTCAGAAGCAGCTTAACGGCCGCCTCCTTCAAACACGGTGGAATATAGCCTTCCTTGAGGGATGCATTGATGATGTCCATAAGGAACATCCTCAAAACATCCCCTCCCTAGATGGCCAGCCATGATGGGCAAGCATCGAGAGGGCAAGTCGTTTTCCTCACTCTTCCAAGGAGCTTGTCCACATCATCAGTACTCACAGATTGAAACTGATTCAGAATAATTTCAATAACAGAGTCGCTGGATGCCTCGTCAATAATTTCTGTCAGAACATTGGCATCTAAGTCGGCTCTTATGTGAGAGATTTTATCTGCAAAGAAGTTGTTAAATGCATCACAGCAGGCTGTTGTCGGGTTAAGCAAGGGATTTTGCACAGGGAGTACCTGCGTCAGCTCACTCACTACTCTAAATAGCTCTGCTGGATGAGACTCTGCAGAAGCAATACGTGCAGAAGAGAAGGATCTCTGCGCTACACATATTGCTTCCCTATAGGACCAAAGAAAGTTCCTATGGCGAGTTCTGTCAGATAAGAGTTGAGTCTTCCGCCACCTGCGTTCTAGTCATTGTCCAAACCACTTCATTTTCCTAACCTCTGGTGTATACCATGGCTTACAGTTTGAAGTGGATTGGCAAGGACGCTTAGGAGTGATCGTGTCGATCATTCTGGTAAAATCGGTGTTCCAAGTGTTAACCAGAGCATTGACAGGATCACTGGCATTACCAACCATTAGACCCTCCAAAGCTTTCTGGAATCCAATTGGTTCCATTAGCCCTCGAGGGCGGACCATTCTAATAGGTCCATCACCCCCAGAGGGATGGATAAAGGCTCTTAATTCCGCCTTGACTAGGAAATGATCTGTCCATGACAGGGCAGTGGTTTTCATGACCTCTGCCCATGGATATTCCTGTTCCATACTAAAGACCACATCGAGAGTATGACCTGCACAATGTATGGGCCCAACGACCAATTGGGAAAGGCCCATGTTAGTCATGGTTTCCATGAACTCCTGAGCTGCTGTTAAGCTGGTCTTGAGCGGGTCTTGAGCGGGTCTTGAGTGGGATGTTGAAGTTTCCCAAGACTAAAAGTCTGGGGGACTCCAGCAGCAACTCAGAGACCAGCTGTGTCAGCTCGGTTAGGGAGTCTGCTAGACAACGGGGTGGTCGGTATACTAGCAGAATCCCCAAACAATCCCTGATCCTCAAGCTAAGGTACATACACTTGAATTGGACTGTGTTCTGGACAGGTATCCTGGTCAAAGTCAGATTATTCTTATGAACCAGAGCCACTCTGCCCCCCCCCCCCATCCACTTCCCTTCACTGCTCACTAACAGAATACCCGGCTGGGAGAGCCTATGCCCATGTAACAGTGCTATCCTCTCCCAGCCAGGTTTCTGTAAAGCAAGCCAGGTTGGCATCTTCATCCAGAAGAAGATCATGGATGATGTGAGTTTTAGTTTGAACCGACCTGGCATTGCAAAGGAGCATAGTGAGGTTCTGTTGAATGGTTGGTTTGCTCGCCAATCCATTCTGGGAAACAGAGGGAACTGAAGGAGAGATAACTCTCAAGCAGTGATCTCATCTTCTTTTGTAACATTTGTTCGCTCCATTCCATCCATATCTCCCATTCCCCACCACAACTCCAATAGCCGCCCCCACCTAATTTCCGGCCTCAGATAAAGGGGGAGACAATAAATCCACAGAAAAAGGGTAGGGTAACTAGAGCTGGAACCAACCCCAACCCATGACCTAGTTTCCGTGACAAAGCCTTTAAAGAGGCTGCCTGGGTCTCCCTGGCCCCCGTCACAACCACAGCTGCTCTGCTGCTGGGTAGTGGTGGTGGAAGAGGCAGCCTTTTAAAAGAGCTGCTTGTGCCTCCCCGGCCCCTCACTGCCGCAGCTGCTCCTCTGTCAGGTGGTAGTGGTGGTAAAAAGTCAGCCTTTTAAAAGAGCTGCTTGGGCCTCCCTGGCCCCGCCGCCACCACAGCTGCTCACTGCCGGGTGGGGGTGGTAGAAAAGCAGCCTTTTAAAGGAGCTGCTTGGGCCTCTCTGGCCCCGTCGCTGCCACAGCTGCTCCGCTGCTGGGTGGTGGTGGTGGAAGAAGCAGCCTTTTATGGTCTGTCCAGGCCTCCCCAGCCCCCATCGTAGCTGCAGCTGCTCCGCTGTCGGGTGGTGGGTGGTAAAAGGTCAGCCTTTTAAAAGAGCTGCTTGGGCCTCCCCGGCCCCACCGCCGCTGCTGCTGCTCCACTGCCGCTGAGCTAAATAAAGTTCCCCATACTAGACTTTTGGCTACAGGGAGACAGTATTCTGGAAGGCAAAAGGGCGAAAAAACAGTTAAATTGTCAAAGAGGGAACAAGAACTCAACAGTAGGAGGCAAAAAATTTACACAGGCAGCAAGTAGGGAAGACACATGGTCTTAGATGTCTCTACACTAATGCCCAGAGCATGGGAAATAAGCAAAATGAACTTGAACATATAGCAAATATGATATAATTGGCATCACTGAAACCTAGCAGGATGAATATCATGATTGGAATGTAGTAGTAGAAAGGTTTAACCTTTTTAAGAGAAATAGGCCAAACAGGTTTGGAGGAGGAATAGCATTATATGTCAAGGATAGTTACACCACTGAAGAAATCCAGGACTTCAATCCTAGAAGCCAGGTAGAGAGCATCTGGATAAAATTTAAAGGGGAGGGAAACAACAGGGATGTTGTTATGGGAGTCTACTACAGACCCCCAAGTCAGATGGAGGAATTGGATGATGCCTTTCTAAAACAGATGACCACACTCAGAAAGGAGAGATATAGTAGTGATGGGTGACTTCAAATATCCTGATATTTGCTGGAAGTCAAACTCAGCCAAAACTTTAAGTTTAACAAATTCCTCACTTGCCTTGAAGACAATTTCATTGCCCAAAAGGTGGAAGAGGCAACAAGAGGATCCACTATTTTAGATCTGATCCTAACCAATAAGGATGACCTGGTTAATGCGGTGAAGTGGTGAGATCCTTAGGCAGAAGTGATCATATTCTCGTGGAGTTTGTTATACGGTGGAAAGGAGAAGCCAGGCATAGTCAGACATGCATTCTAGACTTTAGGAGAGCTGATTTCATTAAACTTAGGGAAAAACTGGGGGTGATTCCATGGTCAGGAATACTAAAAGAGAAGGGAGTTCAGGGTGGATGGGAGTTTATCAAAAGGGAGATACTGAAGGCACAATTTAAAACAGTTCCAATGAGGAGGAAGAATGGGAGGTGTCTCAAGAAACCAGGATGGATGACTAAGGAAGTTACAACTGAGCTAAGTTTTAAATGGAACATGTACAAGAAATGGAATTTAGTGGCGGACCTTACATTTCTCTGTGTTGAAATTGATTTTGTTAGCTTTGCTCCAGCTTTCTAATCTATTAAGGTCATTTTGAATTTTCATCCTGTCCTTGGGTGTTAGCTACTCCTCCTAATTTGGTGTCATCTGCAAATTTGATAAGCATGCCTCATTAAATGTGGTTTCTTTTTTTGGAGTATGTTCATAGCAAAAGGAAGAAAAAGAAAATGGTAGGGTCACTGTGCTGAGAAGATGGCAAAATGCTAACAGGAGACAGAGAAAAGGCAGAATTACTGAACAACTTCTTTGCTTTAGTCTTCTCAGAAAAAAAAAGGATGCTCAAACTGAGGAAAATGGAGCAACTGACACAATAGGGGAAATGTAGCACAGAATAAGTAAAGAGGTAGTACAGGAATACCTGGTTAATCTAAATGGATATAAGTCTCCAGGACCAGATGAACTGCATCCAAGGGTATTTAAAGAATTGGCAAATGTAATATTAGAGCCATTGGCAATAATCTTTGAGAACTCCTAGAGAACAGGAGAAGTCCCAGCAGACTGGAGGAGGGCAAACATCCCCATCTTGCTTGTTCAAACAATGCCCTTATTCATGCCCAGGATTCCATAGGATGTAGCCTCAGCACTTAAATTGGTGTCAAATTGTAATATTTCTACAGTGTTGACACACCCTAAAAATGATGTATTTGTATGTTTGTTTGTTTGTTTGCTATTATCATTAGGATGTAAATAGTAAACAATGACAAATTCTAATTGTTTGCACCAGAAGAAAAACAATATCCACATTGGAAAAGGAAGCTAAGACTTACTGGAACATTTTTTAAACATTTAAAAAGCCATTGTTGTTGTTAACTGCCTTCATGTCAATTTCGACTCATGGCTACCCTGCTGATGAAAAATCTCCAAGACCCTCTGTCCTCCACTGCTCTGCCCAACTCCTGAAAACTCATACTCATGATCTCTTTAATAAAGTCCATCCATTTAGCATTTGGCCTTCCTCTCTTTCTACTTCCCTCCACCTTTCTCAACATTATTTTTTTTCTAATGATTCATGTCTTCTCATGATGTGTCCAAAGTATGCCAGCCCAAATTTTGTCATCCTGCCTTCCAGGGAGATTTCCAGCTTGATCTGCTCTAGGACCCATTTGTTTGTCTTTTTGGCCATCCTCAGCACACTTCTCGAGCACCACATCTCAAATGAATTGATTTTATTCCTATCTTCTTTTTTTAACTGTCCAGCTCTCACATCCATACATTGTAATGGGGAATAGAATGGCTTGTTTGATTCTAACTTTTGTGCTGAGTTGTATAGCTTTATATTTTAAGATCTAGTTCTTTCATAGCTGCCCTCCCCATTTTTAATCTTCCTCTGATTTCCTGGCTGCAGTTCTCTTTCCTATTAATGTTTAATCCCAGAGATGAGAACTCTTTTGCTATTTCTATTTCTTCATTGTCTAGTTTCAATTATGTACGTTCTCTATGGTCATTATTTTTGTTTTCTTTATATTCAACAGTAAGCCTGCCTTAGCACTTTCTTCTTTGTTTTTCCTTAGTAGTTGTTAGAAGTATGGGAGGTTTTCTGCTAGTATTATCGTGTTGTCAGCATATTTCAGATTGTTGAGGTGGTATCTTATTCAGCATATTGAGTAAATAAATTTCTAGCCTCAATTCATAATTTATGTTTAGTATATGTATATTATTTCTATTTCTTCATTGTCTAGGTTGAAATTGTGAAGGTCCTTGGTTGTCATTATTTTTGTTTTCTTTATTTTCAACATTAAGCCTGCCTTAGCACTTTCTTCTTTGATCTTCCTTAGTAGATGTTCCAGGTCTATGAGATTTTCTACTAGTACTATTATGTCATCTGCATATCTTAGATTGTTGATATTCCTTCCTCCTATTTTCACTCCTCCTTCTTCTGTGTCCAAGCCTGTTTTTCTTATAATATGTTCTGCATACAAATTAAACAGATAGGGTGATAGGATGCAGCCTTGTCTGACTCCTTTGCCAACTGGGAACCATCTATTTCTTCATGTTCTGTTCTGACAGAAGTCTCTTGTCTTGAGTACAGATTCCTCATCAGGACTATCAGGTGTGTTGGCACTTCTATGTCTTTAAGGGCATTCCATAGTCTTTCATGATCATCTCTTTTGTATAATTCTGCTGTGTATTGCATCCAATGTCTTTGTATTCCTTCCTGATCTTGAATTATGTTATTTTTATTGTCATAGATCAGGCAACCTATGGCCCGCGGGCTGGATCTGGCCTGCTGAGGCCTTGTTACCGGCCCCTGGCCGGTCCAGTTGCCAATGCCGCCGCCGCCTTTTTTTCCTGGGCTTCTCTGGTCGCCATTTTGTGTTCTGACACAAATGACGGCCAGGTTGCATGCAGCACGCTCTTCCTCCTCCACCTCGCCGTCTGCCCTCCATCCTCCGCAGAAGGCCAGCGAGCTTATCTGCTGCCTGCCTGCCTCCCTCCCCTGCGCTGCTGTCCTAAAATTGCAGCACTCTTTAAACTGAAGCCAGGGCTCTTTCCTGGGCTGCCCCATGGCAGTAGCAACCCAGAAGAGAGCTTTGACTTCAGTTTAAAGGGGATCGATCCTCAGCTTTTCCATCCCCAAAGCAGAGGCTGCAAGGGTCCCTCCTTTTGGGAATGGAAAAACTGCCTTTAAACCAAAGCCAAGGCTCTTTCCTAGGCTACCCCATTGAAGTAGCAACCCAGAAGAGAGCTTTGACTTCGGTTTAAAGGGGATCGATCCTCAGCTTTTCCATCCCCAAAGCAGAGGCTGCAAGGGTCCCTCTTTTTGGGGATGGAAAAACCACCTTTAAACTGAAGCCAGAGCTATTTCCTGGGCTGCCCCATGGCAGTAGCAACCCAGAAGAGAGCTTTGACTTCAGTTTAAAGGGGATCGATCCTTGACTTTTCCATCCCCAAAGCAGAGACTGCAAGAGTCCCTCCTTTTGGGGATGGAAAAACCGCCTTTAAACCGAAGCCAGGGCTCTTTCCTGGGCTGCCCCATTGAAGTAGCAACCCAGAAGAGAGCTTTGACTTTGGTTTAAAGGGGATCGATCCTCGGCTTTTCCATCCCCAAAGCAGAGGCTGCAAGGGTCCCTCCTTTTGGGGGTGGGAAAAACACCTCTAAACCAAAGCCAGGGCTTTGCCCCAGCCCTCCTTGGGGTATGCGGGGCTGTTCTGGGCCTTCCCGGGGCCCCTTCACTGGGCTCTGCTCCAAGACATGGTGCCACCACTGGCTCTGGGCACAGATAAGCCTTAAAATTTAATGTGTTGTTCTTGTTGTTGTTGTATGCATGCCTTCAAGTCATTTCTGCCTCATGGCAACATCATGAGGTTTTGTTGGCAGGTTTCTTCAGAGGAGGTTTGCCATTTCCACCCTCTGAGGCTGAGAGAGCGTGACTTGGCCAGGGTAATCCAGTGCCTTGGAGTCATTTCTGGCTTATTTTGACCCTACCATGGGGGTTATCTTGGCAGGTTACTTCAGAGGGGGGTTGCCATTTCCACCCTCTGAGGCTGAGAGAGTGTGACTTGGCCAAGGCAATCCAGTGCCTTGGAGTAATTTCTGACTTATTTTGACCTTATCATGGTCAAAACTGCATTATTAGTACAGTGCAGATGCACTCATAGATTTAAATTGCACTGGAGAAGTAATGCAGTTTGACCCCCCCCCCCCTTTTAAGTGCTGTAAGTTTTGTCCTATGAGATCCAGGGATCTGTAGTTTTGCAAGCTTTCTCTGGTCCAAGAGTAATGGTGCCTTACCAAACTGCAAATCTTAGCATTTTGCAAGATGGATCCATGAAAGTGGTGCCAAACTGTAAAAACAATGTAGTTTGACCCCACATTTAAGTGCCATAGCTCTGTTTTATAGGATCCTGGGATTTGTAGTTTTGCAAGGTCCTTAGCTTTTTATGTCCAAAAATGCTGGTGCATTTTTGGATTGTGGTGTTTGACTGAGATGTCAGTTTTTTTATTTCAGTTAATACATTTTTTAATATATCTGGAAAATCAACTACCAGGTGGCCTTGGGCAAGTCACACTCTCTCAGCCTCAGAGGAAGACAAAGGCAACCCCTCCTTGGAACCAATTCTGCCAACCTATGATAGGTTTGCCCAGGGGTCCTCAAGCTATTCAGAAGACACTGTTCAGAAGGGATTTGCCTTTGCCATCTTCTGAGGCTGAGAGGGTGTGACTTGCTCAAAGTCAGGCAGTGGGTTTCCCTGGTTGAGCAGGGATTCGTTGACCATCTCATTAGCCAGAAGCAGGCCCAGAGTTCCCATTGAAATACCGGTAAGTTTGTTGATTTAACTTTACTTCTTCTTCATTTTAAATATTGTATTTGTTCCCGTTTTGTTTTTTTACATCAAAATATGATGTGTGCAGTGTATGTAGGTATTATTTTTTTTATTTCATTTTTTGCTTATTTATTTATTTAATTATTTACTTCGGCCCTCCAATAGTCTGAGGGTCAGCGACCGGGCCCCCGGCTCAAAAAGGTTGCCTACCCCTGTCACAGATCATCCTAGTCCTTGGTTTTATTTTTCTTTTGATTTTCTGGATCTTGTAAAATAGATCTCTTGTTCTTCCCTTTTTGTTGTTGTCTTTTGTTTCTCTGCATTGGATGTTGTAGTAATTTTCTTTAGCTTTCTCACAAGCCATTGTACTGTTGCATTCAACAACAGCAACAATGTTTATTGATTTGTCTGCTGATCATATCAACAATAAAATAGAAAATACAAAAATGCATACACAAATAGGCACAAATCACTAACCTAAAACTCGTATAACAATAAAAATTGAATAAATAGTAAATTTCATAAGGGAGTAAGTTATAAGATAAGACAGGGGGTATGCAGTGACAAATATGAAAGTTCAATTGGAATGTTTAAATAAGCTCATCACCATGGCAGGGGACCCCGTTTTTTGTGATAAACAGATTTCTCAGGTGTGCAGCTTTTATAATAAATTTTGCAATGCAACGGACTAAATGTAAATACTCCCCAAAAAGGAAATAGGACAATTTAACTGTTGGATCCCAGTGAGTCGTTCTATCCAAATGTGGTTGTAAATATTGGGATCTCACCTTAGCATATATGCAACAGTCAAATAGGATATGCACCATGTCCTCTATGGTTGGTGCACCACAGATACATGTTCTTTCATGATATGGTATTTTTTGAAACCATCCTGTTCTTACCATGGAATTCAGTTGCTCATATATAGCTCTGGTGAAAGCTATTCTCTGTCTGTGTTATGCTTAGCCTAAGACACTTTTCTAAACTAAATATTGTTTTATTTCTGGCTAACCAATTTAGAGACTTAAAGCTGGCCAACAAAGCTATGTCATTTTGAGCACTGATGTTCAAAACTCTTTGTTTTAATGTTTCCTGGGCTGTATGACCAGAAGAAAGTAGATAAAATGGAGAGAAGCCTAGCTGGTACATTAGTTGGAACAGCTGACACGCCCAAAAGTTTGATCGCCGGAGATCTAACTGTTCTTCTAGGCAGAGTTTGGGAAGTCTCCCAGGATCCATTTTAAGAATCCTTAGCCAGTAATTAAAGACTTTTAATTGGCTAGAATGGGCCCCAAGTTCTGCTATCACTGCTTGGGCAGGAGTGATCTTATCTGTTCCAAGTATCCTCCTTAAGAAGCAGCTCTGTGCCTGCTCCAAAAGGATTACTTTCATGTAACCCCACAGTTCTGCCCCATAAGACAGAATAGGCATAATTTTAGCCTTATATACTTTTAAAATAGGGGATATACTAGTGGGATGGTTGTAATTTATCAATTTATATAATACTTTGGAATTGACTGTAGCTCTCTATTTCTTCTAAAGTGGTTTGTCCAGTTCCCTGTATTCAAAAAGGACACTTCTAGGTATAAATATGAGTTGACTTGCTCAATCGGTACTCCCTCCAGGAGCCAATTATATTTGTTGTACCTTTTCCCAAATACCACCACCTTGGACTTATCTTTGTTGATGGTTAAAGAGTTGAGGGAAGAGTAAGGGGGGAAGCAGATGGCACAAAGGGCCGTTTTGGGGGCAAGGAATGGGAGGGGCAGCCGCACGGTGGGTGCCCAACCCCTTCCCGAAGGCATCGTCGGAGCGCCGGCCCCTCTGCACGGCTGGCGCTCCGACGATGCCTTCCCGCTGCAGCATCCGCACACGCTGCGGTGGAAGAGTCGCCGAAGGTGCACCGCCAGCCTTTTGCAGCACACCTTCGGCGACTTGTGGAAGGAGCGCTATTTTAGAGTTCCTTCCAGGGGCGGTGAAGCTGCGCCGCAGGGCCGAGATGTGCGGATACCTTGGCCCCGCAGTGCAGCTTCCCAGGGTGGCCCAGGGCTACCCGTCTGCTTCCCCCCTTAGTAGCTAGATTCTGTAAAAGTCATCTCAAACGCATCTGCAAGAGAGCGATCAGAACTATGTCATCGGCATAGAGAAGGACATTTAAAAAATGTATTGCCTAACTTTGGTGTATGGACTGATGTTGAGAAAAAGAAGCCTGGGATGTCATTGACATATAAATTGAGTAAAGTAGGGGCCAGGGGCCCTGTCTAACTCCTCTATGCATGTTGACTTCCTTGGTCAGTGCACTGTTGGCTCCAATGTGCACTTTAAGACAGGTATCTGTGTGGAGTTCCTTAAGTAGATGAAGGTGTCTTGGCTCTATATTCAATTCTGCCAGTTTGAACCAGAGGATATCCCTGTTAATTGTGTCAAATGCTGCTCTAAGATCAATAAAGTCAATGAAAGTAGTTTTCCTTCAGACATACTTTATTGTAAGATGATGTAAAGTAAAACAGTTATCCATAGTGGATCTTCCTGATCTAAATCCCACTTATTCTTCCACTAACAAGTTTTTGTCAACCATTCAGTCCTCAATTTTTCCTAATAGGTATTTTGCATACATTTTAGCCACAATGCCAATAAGGCTTATGGATCTATAGTATCGAAACAACGATGTAAAGTTTCCATCCAGATGGAAAATGGCCTGTGTTATTAATAAAGGTGAACAGGCCGGCCAAAACAAGAGCCCACCAATCCACGTAGGTCTTAAAAAATTCTGGTGGGAGTAACTGCCTCGGCAGACGGCTAATTGTGCTGTCTCCGAGGCAGGGAAGAGGAGGGGCAGCCGCACGCTCGGTGCCCCTTCCTCCTCCCGAGGTCGTCCTCGGAGCCGCCGGCCCTCCACACGGCCGGCGCTCCGAGGGCAACCTCCCACCGCAGCGTCTGCACACGCTGCGGCGGAAGGGTCACCGAAAGTGCGCCCCACACTTTTGGGGCGCACTTTCGGCGACGTATAAAAGGAGCGCTGATTTAGCGCTCCTTTCAGGGACGCCGACAGTGCGCCATGGTGAGGATGCCTCAGTCCCGCGGCACACCGTCCCACAACGTCCCAGAGCCTCTCGTCTGCTTCCCCCCAAAATCTTCACCTGGTGCTTTATTGTGGTTTCAAAGACTGTATAATATTTTTAGTTTCAGCCATTCTGACTGGAGACCACAAAGGGAGCTCTGCTAAAAATAAGTGGCCATTTATTGAATCAACTGTGAGTCCTTGATTAGGATCTCAGAACAGACTTGAGAAAAAATCCTCCTAAACTAAGGCTGGAATGGGGGCATCTGAAATAAATCTTCATTCTTTCATCACACCATTTACTGTATTCCAGAAAATGGCTGTATTTGATCCTTTGATGGATAATTCCAAATCCACCCATAGCCTGGCTGTATAATTAACCTTCTTTATTGACAAAAACTTCTTATAATTGTGTCTAAGAGTTAACATCCTTGAATGACTACTATTGAAGGGTGGTATTGAGTCTGACACATGACAGATCTTAGGTGTTTCCTGGCCCTAACACAATCATAACCAAACCAAGTAGATCTTGTAATGTGAGGATTGCTGTATGGGGACTCATCAATTAAAAACTTTCTTAATAGGAAACAAAGGTTTGTGAAGCCAATGAGGGGTTCATCCCTGTCTACACTGCCTAACATTATTAATCTATATTCTGGCATGAGCTGCTCAGAGATCAGGAACTTGGAAAGTAACTTGGTATCAACCTTACTCCATTTGAGCCTCCTGTCCTGACCAACTTCCAGATTAGCCAGCAGGTTTTCTACTCCAGGACTACTAGATCTAAGGCCTGAGTAGCCTTGGAAAGTAACAGTAACAGGTTGATGGTCACTATCTTCCCTCATGTAGACTTTAATGTCTGAGAATAAGCTAGTATTTTCAGATGAAACACAAATATAGTCCAAAACACTGCTAGTAGCTCTAGAGTAGAACATGAATGAATAAACAAAGCTATTGGCTCTGCCACCCAATATTTTGAGGTTGCAGTTGTACACTAAGGAAAGAACTCAAGAACCCACTTGGTTCCTTATCAGGTCTCGAGAATGCCACAATGTCTCATTTTGGAGGTAATGTGCTGGAAAAATGCCCCTTTGTACAAACTCCTGAAAAGAAGACCCCACTCTGGCATTAAAATCCCCCAGTAAGATTTTGATGGCCCCAGGACATTTTAAATTTAATTATAAAATGAATTTTTCAAATCCAGCCCACATGTCACTAGTAAAAAAAAAAAGTGAAGTAATTGGGGACAGGTATACATTCATGCATATTATATATGTGGATATAAATTGGAAGTTTACCACTAATATGTAACGTGGGGCTGAGTCCAGGGCTAACTCCTCACTCTACCAACCCAATGTTTCATTCACAAGTATACTTAAGTCCCCTAGAGTTCTCCCCTTATTTTTATCTTTTCTTGCTGCTCTAGACCAGGATTTAAAACCTGGTAGATTTGCCTGCTCATCTGCCATGGTGAGCCATGTTTCTTGGAGGGCTATTATGTGAAATTTTGTCAAAAAAATCAACCCGATCCTCACTGGCATCTCTGTTTCTCCATCCTGCAATGTTCCAGGTTAAGAGTGGAATGTTACTCTCTGGCTTATTGTGCTAGTGATTTCATTCAATTGTCCTAGATGATCATTGTAAATACATCCATTATTTCCCAGACTACTATTTTGTCTGGAATCTGTTCTACCCAGAATGGGGTCACAACTATTCCATACCTTCACAGGAGTTGGGTCTGTACTTTGGGCTAACTTAGCTAGATCCTGGGCCCATGTTTTCCAACCTCATCACTGTGTAATTCATAAGGTAGGGATCTGGTAAGATGTAAGTCCAGCTCTATTTCATAGGGTAACTCGACGCTCAGCACTTGGCATGGTATCTGAGGGGCTCCTTCCAGGGGGCATAGTCCATTTAGATGACAATAGAACTGGTTTGGGCAGAACATCTTTATCCAAAGAATCACTTAAGCCCTGGGTAGGTTGTGGGATCTCAGACTGACCTCTTTTACTTGGAGACAAATTACAATTCAGCAGCAGTCCCATTCTTTTAGTAGTTTCCCATTGCTCTTGCACAAAAAGGACTGAGGGACCATCCCTATGATTATATTCCAAAATCAGACATTGTGTTTCTGTGTTGTGCCCCTTTAAACTTCATGTGCTCATATGCTGCTGTTTTAATCTTGAAACTAGAGGCGGTATAGCGCCATTGCAAAACATACGGCTTGGAAAAATGCCTTTTGTTGCTAGTTTGGCTCTTAAGCACAGAAGTGTTAAAGGTATGCAGTCTGAATAAAAACTTAATATAATTCTTGTTTGGCCACTTGCAGAAGTCAACATTTCCACTGTATGAAGATTTAAATATTTGACTTCTATTTTTAGCAAAAATTGCAAATGCCTCTTAGGAGCTGTATAGTGTTCCAAGGGAGGGAGGGAATGGGGGACGGGACTATTCCTCTACAATTAAATACTGCCAAACAAACTTTAGTGGGAATAAGCACCAATTTTGCACACTTTCCTATTTAATGGAATAACAAAGTAGACTACTTAAAAGAAGCTTTATCCAAGACTGTCTCACATATAGGGCCTCTGCAGACCGGCCCAAAGGGTCGGCCTGGACGCAGAGATGGGGATAGGCAGCAGCACTCTCCCCATCCTGACGACTTTCTAATGCTGCCCCATCCCCATCCCGACAACTTCCTGATGCTGCATGCTGTTACGCATGCCGCACGATGTCAGGACGTCATCCCAGTGCAGCATCCTGATGTGCTACACCAGAAGGGGTGCTAAACAGCCATGTACCAGCTCTAAGGGCATCCTTTTGCCGCCCCCGAAAGGAGCAACATTTTGCTACTTTTTCAGGGGCAGCAAAAGGGAGGATTGGGGTTGTGACATGGGGTAGCCATGGCCCCGATCTGCGGCTAGCAGGGGTGACCCAGAGCTGCTTGTTTGCAGCCCCTCTTAGGGTCTTTGCAGACTGCCAGAAATAGTGCAGTTCACTTTAACTGCCCTGATTCAGTGCTAAGGAATCATGGGACCTGTAGTTTATTGTAGAACCAGAGCTCTCTGACAGAGAAGGCTCAATGTCTCAGAAAAAAATACAATTCTCATGATTCCCTAGCACTGAGGGCAGTTAAAATGGACTCAATGTGTACTATTTCTAGTACAGTCTGCAAAGGCCCTTTGGGGGGATGCAGATGGCGAAAAATGCCATCTTCAATCCCAGGAGGGGGAGGGGCATCCAGATGCTGGGCGCCCCACCCCTTCCTGAGGATGTCATTGGAGTGACAGCCCGTCCACATGACAGGCGCTTCGATGACGTCCTTCCGGCTCAGCGTCCGCACACACTGAGCCGGAAGAGACACCAAAGAGGCGTGCCACACCTCTAGCGGTGCCCCTTTTGCAGCTTCTTTCACAGGTGGCGAAAGGGAGGATCGGGGCCGAGGTGTCCGGCAGCCTTAGCTTCAATCCTTCACTTCCAGGGGCAGCCCAAGGCCGCCCATCTGCATCCCCCCTTAGCCTGCTTTGCAAGCCTTTTCTCTTTCTGTTTCTTAATAATAGAATCCATTTTGCAATTAAATGTCCTTAGCTCCTTATAGATATGCTAAACTGTTTAATAATAATAATAATAATAATAATAATAATAATAATAATAATTTATACTCCGCCCCTCTATTAAAAACAATCGGGGTGGCTTACAACAATTAAAAATACATCAATTTACAGCTAAAAATCCCAAAACCCACCCTCCCCATTAAAAAAGTATTAAACTATACATCAATAAAATCTACAGAAATCTTAAAAATCACGAGGTATTTTAAACCAAGCAGCAGACAAGCCAAAAACTCAGCGAAGATGAGAGGCACAATGTGTTGTGTTGTATTAAAACAGTTTAGCTGATCCAGCAGCTCGATGGCCCTCACATCTTTGTCCTTTTCTTTACTAATGCTGTTTGGGTCTTCTGTATGATTTACATCTTCACAAGGTCGTTTGGCTGCCTTATCTTCCTCGTGTTCCTCACTTTCATTTTCATTTCCAACTAAAGCTGATAAGTAGTTCACAGTAGGAACTTGAATATTGTAGAAGTCAGCAATTTTGGATTGTTTGGCTGTTTGGGGAGTATTTGCTTCTGAATCTCTCTGATGCTTCTTTTGCTCCCATAATTAGCCACTTAAATGCTTCTTATCTGCAGCACTGAATAACAAAAGGCCTAAGCAAACTGCCAGAAATAGTGCACATTAAATTGAGGCACTGCCCTGGCTCAATGCTAGGGAATCATGGGAACTGTATTTTTTTCTGGGACATTGAGCCTTCTCTGTGAAAGAGCTCTGGTGCCACAATAAATTACAGTTCCCATGATTCCCTAGCACTGAGCCAGGGCAGTGCCTCTATTTAATGTGCACTATATCTGGCAGTCTGCTTAGGCCCTAAATTAACTAAGGCCCTAAGCAGACGACTAATAAAGTCGTCTTCTGGGCAGAGAAGAGGAGGGGCAGCCGCACGAACGGCGCCCCTTCCTCTCTCCGAGGTCGCCCCCAGATGCGCCGGCCGTCCACACGACCGGCGCATTGGGGATGACCTCACGGCGCAGCGCCCACATGCGCTGCGCCGTTTGAGTCAGAGAAAGTGCGCCCGCCGCTTTTGCGGCGCACTTTCTCTGACATCTAAAAGGAGCGCCAATTTGGTGCTCCTTTTAGAGTCGCCGGCGGTGCGCCTGGATGCGGAGGCTGCAGCCCCGCGGCGCTCCGTTTGGCGGCGGCTCCGGGGCCTCCGTCTGCTGAGGCCCTAAATGTTTGAGCAAAAAAAGTAAAACATTTGGGATTATATTAAAAGAAAATTATCTTACCTTGAGTGGAGCTCCTTGCAGTGCGACTTTTCATCTTGCCTTTCCCTTCCGGTCTCCCTTGTTGCATTCATAATTTTTCATTTGTTCTTATCTCCGTTTTGTTTTGTCTCTCTTCTTTCCTTTATTGTTTGCAGTGTTTTATCTGTCATCTATGGTTTCTTCACTTTCTTTTTGTTTGTTGGAAGTTTCTGTCTGCATTCCTCTTTTATTATATCCCTGGTTTCAGACCATAGTTCCTCCAGTTCTCGGTCTATTATGCTTAGTAGTGCAAATCTGTTTCTTATGTTGTCAGTAAATTCTGTTGAGATATTATTTAGATCATATTTTGGTGTAACCACTGGTTTTGTTTTCTTCTTGAGTCTTACTCTTATTTCTGGTATGAGTAATTCGTGATCTGTGCCATTCGTGGTCTAGTCTTGGCCACATCTATAGAGTTCTGCCATCTTTTACTTCTAATTATATAGTCTATTTAATTTTTGTGTTGACCATCTGGTGATGTCCATGTGTATAGCCTTCTTTCTGTTTGTATAAAAGTGTGTTTGCAATTAATAGGTTGTTGACTTCATAAAAATCTATGAGACAGTCACTTGCTTCGTTTCTTTTGCCTAATCCAAATTTGTCTATTGTTTTTTATTCTTCTTTGCTCCCAGCTTTTGCATTCCAATCTCCAATGATCAGCTTGACATCTTGTGTTGGTGTGCTGTCAATTTCTTCCTCTGCCCCTTCATAGAATCTATCAATTTCTTCCTATTCTGCCTCTGTAGTTGGCGCATATATTTCAATGATGGTGATATTCATAGGTTTTCCATGGAGCCTTACTGAGATGATTCAATATGATTTTGCATCGTATCCTTTGACTCCTTTTGCTACATCTTTTCTTAATTCCTCATGTCTTTTTCATTCTCTGAGTAGAACACTGTGTGGTTGTCTGATTCAAAGTGGCCCATTCCTGTCCATTAACTCACTTACTCCCAATACTTTTATGTTCATAAGTTCCATTTCCATTTTTACTATGTCTAGCTTCTGTTGGTGCTCTTATCCTGCCTATGTATCACCTGAGATGTCTTATCATAGGGTTTTTTAGGTGAGCGGATTACACAAGGAGGACCATCTACACTTCTCTGTTCTTTTCACTTTAGTGACACCCACCACTACTGCTGCTACCCAGTAGTTATTTCCTATATCCTCTCTCCTCCCCCTATTATTGTTGAATTGATGTTTCCCTACTCATCTCCTCCTTCATTCCTCCTTTTTCCTTCCCCCCTCATGTCCTTCTTTCATTTAGTTCCTCATCTGTTGTCATCAGCTGCCTCATGGACTCTGCTGGGGGAGTGGTCTGGTGTGGTTCCTCTTGGTTATGCAGGGCTTGCCTTCTTTCCTTTGTCCTCCAATGTATCTGTGGGGATGAGGGGGGAACTATGATGGCTCTATCTTCCCTCTTGGCTGTGCAGGGCTTGATAAAAAGCCATCTAAGATAATATTTTTTAAAAAAGAATAATAAATATTATAAAAAGCCATCCAAGCTAAATATTTTTTTTAAAAAAGCAATTAGGCTGTTTAATTTTTTTCCCCAAAGAAAAAGTTGCCACATTAGTCATTTGCAGTATAAAGAGGAGGAAGCAGGTGGAGGAGGAATGTTGCAGTACCTTCAAGACTAATTGGTTTTTATTTTTGCATGAGCTTTCATGGGTAGAACTCCACTTTGGATGCTGATTGAGTGATAATAAAGTTTCAGGTATAAGGGATGCAGTGGTTTAGTGGTTAAGATGCCAATTCTGATGATTGGAAGATCGGGAAAGTTTGCAGTTCAAGGCCCAAGTGCTGCACAATGGGGTGAGCTCCTGTCACTAGTCCCAGCTTTTACCAATCTAGCAGCTGGAAAACATGCAAATACAAGTAGATAAATAGCTGCCACTCTCAGCATTTGGTGCAGTCATGCTGGTCACATGACCACCAGAGCAGTCCTCGGACAATGCTGGCTCTTCGGTTTAGTAACAGAGATGAGCACTGCCCCCTAGAGTCAGTTATGACTAGACATTCATGTCAAGGGACTACCTTTACCTTTTACTATAAAACATATATACTCAATTGTGGGAATGTAATGGAATGTAATAGGATCCAGAAGGATGCAAATCATGAACCTTTTCCTAAATATTTTAAAGTAATGTTTGTTTTAAGGAGGTTTGTGACACCTTTTAGACTAACAGGTTAATACTAAAATGAACTTTTTGTGGATTACCATGAAACTGACTCATGAAAGCTCTTACTAAAATAAACTTGATCATTCCATATATATCTCGTATATTCCTATATTTTACTATGTGTTATTTATATTTATTTCTTTATTATACTCTTGCCTTTCTCTCATGATGGGATGCAAGATGGTTTTCCAAACCTTTATAAATGGTAAGGTGCATGCATGTCAGAGCCAGTTTGGCATAGTAGTTTGAATATTGGAGTACAACTCTGGTGACCAGAGTTCACTTCCCAGCTTGACCACAAAACCTACTGGTGACCTTGAGCAAATTGCATGCTCTCAGCCTCAGAGGAAGGCAATGGGAAACCTCTTCAAAACAAATCTTGTCAAGAAAACACCTGTTGGGGGTCACAATAAGTCAGAAATAACTTGAAGGCACACAACAATAAATTTAAGGTATTAGATAGTTTAAGTTAAATGCTGACCTGTGGACTGGAATGTCATTAACTAAACTGTTGTCTTCACTTGACCAGTGCCTTTATTCTTAAACCCTGAATAGGCAAGTTCCTCCTTCAGGTATGACAAGGTATCTTCTTTTCTTTTTATTTTTGTTTCTTCCTTATACTTTCTTTCTTTCAAAAGATCTGAGTGCTTCATTTAATTCTTTTAACCCATGGCTTTTATATGAAAGTAATTGTTTCTACTTCAATGGTTTTCCTCTAATCACGGCTATACTGACATAAGCATACTTATTACATACCTATTCAAACTGAGATTCTTTGTTTCTTAGAAGAGTTTAGGGTTGTGGTGAGGAAATCTTAATTTGAATGGTTTTCTGAGTGGCCTTACTATTTTAAAAATGGCATTTAAGATGTTACACAGTCTAATCATTCTTTTAAAAAAAGAATAATTTCATGTTTAAAATAATCTATTATCTTTCAATTTCAACACATGCTCATTTTTTTTAAAAAAAGTTCCACTTTTACCAAGGCAGAAATATTTGAAGAGTATTGATTAAAACATCTGCTTAACACAAGTCTCTGAGATATTTAATTTTCAGTGGCAGAAAGTAGATTTGATAGTCTTCATGAAGAATGGAAGTTTATGATACTGCTAGGACTCATATCAGTTTTTAATTAATGAGCACCTGATGGGAAGCTCAGTGATGGAGTCAACAAAAACAAAGTACAATTAAAAGCTGAAAACTAAGTGACCAGATGGGAAGCGAATACCCAAGGACCTTAATTACTCTCCTTTTTTGTTTTGTTTTTAACAATAACCACAAAGGTTGCTTTCTTTGGTGTATTCTTATTCAATTTTAATCTTGGTACTCAATCACTCCCACATACTTGTGGTCAGTGAGAAGTAGGAAAGAATTAAGATACTTGATCTAAGACATATCAGAATGTGAGAGGGGAGATACTCTGCTCTTCATGATGTACATTTTGTTTTAAGTTTAATAGTTTAGAAGAACAAGTGGGGAATGATCTTCCATTGCATAGATATAGTGGCATAAAGCTACAGAACATGTATTGCCTTTCGGTTTGAAGGTGATATCTATTCCATAGTCTCTGGACTATAATCTTCCACAAAGAAGTTCACAGAGAGGGAATAAGATTGTAGACTATCATCTTATTCCTTCTCTGTGAACATCTTTATAGAATTCTCTTTCTTACAAGTCTGTGTCCTAGGAACATTAGAATACCCATGCTGGATTCAACAAAAGGCCTAAGCTAGTCCAGCTTTCTGTTCAAACATTGGCCAATCAGTTGTCCATGGGAAGACCACCAGCAAGATAGGTGTGCAACTACACCCTCCATCTTGCACTCTCCAACAAGTGATATTATATGCATATTGCCTTTGAGACTAGGGTGACATACAGATAACCTTACCAACTCATTCTCTATGAATTTATCCATCCCCTTTTCAGAGCCATGTAAGGGCCTCGGCAGACAGCTTATTAAGCCATCCTGGAGACAGAGAAGAGGAGGGGCAGCCGCACGCTCGGCGCCACTTCCTCCTCCCGAGGTTGCCCTCGGAGCTGCCGGCCCTCTGCACGGTCGGCGCTCCGGGGGCAACCTCCCGCCGCAGCGTCCGCACACGCTGCGGCGGATAAGTCAGTGAAAGTATGCCTCACGCTTTTGGGGCGCACTTTCACTGACTTGTGAAAGGAGTGCTATTTTAGCGCTCCTTTCAGGGATGGGGAAGGAGCGCCGCAGGATCGAGGTGTGGGGATGCCTCGGTCCTGCGACGCACCTTCCTAGGGTGGTGCAGAGCCGCCAGTCTGCTTCCCCCTAACTTCTCTGCCAACACTATAATTGATGACAGTGGGTTTCACAGTCAATCTCTTCCTTGTGTCAAAAAATATGTCCTTTCATCTGATCTGAATCTCTTGCCATTTGGCTTTAGTGGACTTCTGGTCCATTTGGCTTCTAATACAACATAGCTTTTAGTATTAGAAAGGAGGGGGAAAGTATTACTATGCTGAGCAATGTGAATTGAAACTATAACCTTTTAAGGCTGTTGTTATCCATTCCCCTACACAACAGTTTTTGTGGGGATTACTGTGGATCTTCACAGTCTTCTCATCCATTGAGTAAATGTGAGTATACTGGAGATCTGGGAAGATTATGTCTTTTCTTTCTGGTAATGGAATCACAGGTTGATGCTACCTAAGTTTCCATTTTCCTTTCATGCCCAATATTTAGGATTGTGTGGGATCTTTAGGGATGAACAAGTCAGTTGCACAATACCATTAGATAACATGTAACACTGTTTTTTAAAAAAATCTTATTTAAAAATATATGTAAAAGGATTAATTAAAACCAAATAACAAGATCATCCCAAGTACAGTCTGTAAACAGATTACTAGGTTCAAACAGACTTCTCTTTCATCTAACACATCCCCCCAGAGGTGTACATGGTTTCCTAGTAACAGATTTAAATATGAAGTGGATTTACAAAATTCAAAAAGGGAGACCATTTTTAAAAAATGATATACCACATCCATTGGGGGATTTCATTCTGTCAGAAAGTTTTTTCATTAAAAGGGAGTCCCATATTCTTTGCCACAAACCCTCCAAATTTAATTGGCTGGTTTTCCACTTCTGAGCAATCTCTACAGCAAATAATAATAATAATAATAATAATAGATGTTTATATTTAATGTTTTTGTTATGATCAATAAAAATTGACATTAGTACTAAAACAGGGCACAATTAAATTTTTTTATTAGTAATCTGAGAGATTTTAGGGAGAACCTGTTTCCAAAAGTTAAAAATTCAAGTAAAATAAAACCACATATGGAGGTACGTTCCTCTATCTGAACAAGCTCTCCAACAAAAAGGAGAGGAAGTTTTACTAATATAAGTCAAGTGAACAGGAGTCATGTACTATTGATGGATTAGTTCTAAGGAACATTCTTTAAAAAGAGTTGATCTAGAACTAAATGGGGGGCATTGATTCCAAATGTGTTGCCATGCAGAATTTGGTACTGATATTGAGTAATCTGGTATCGATATTGTCTAAGGGCCTGAATAGACTGCCAGAAAGAATCCAGCTTGAGGCCACTTTAACAGCTCTGGCTCAGTGCTAGGGAATCATGGGGACTGTAGTTTATTATGGCACCAGCGCTCTCTGACAGAGAAGGCTCAATGTCTCAGGAAAAACTACAATTCCTATGATTCCCTAGCATTGAGCCAGGGCAGTTAAAGTGTTCTCAAGCTGGATTATTTCTGGCAGACTGTTCAGGCCCTAACACTGGTCTTAAATCACTAGCTGCCCATCCACTACTGGATTGAATATGGTGCTGCTGATTACTTAAAGCCCTAAACAGCTTGGGACTATAATATTTAAAGCAGTGTCCTTCCTTATTTATACCTGCCAGAGAACTGAAATCTGTAAGAGGGGACCTCCTTTCTGTTGTATCAGTGGGTGCAGTGCAAAGTTGGAGGGGAAAAAAATAAGGCCTTACTGGTTGTGATGCCAAGATTACAGAATACTCTTCCCTTTGAGGTCTATCTGATGTCAAGATTTGTTTCTTTCTAATGCCAAGTCAAAACATGATTTTTTATTGAAGCTTTCAGGGACTAATTTATTCCATCCTATATATATGTATATATTTCTAAATTGCTGTAGTTTTTAAAGTGGTTTTAACTGTTCTCATGAAAAATATGTTTTAATCTTGTTTAAATTATTTATGCTTTTAATCTGGAAGTATTTGCAGTTCTTTATATTGCATATTGCCCTTAAATCCTATGATAAAAGGCATGATAGAAGTGTTCTAGAAAATAAAAAAAAATACAATGTCTCTGTGCACACTAACCTAAAAGAGCATATAGACACATAGGGCCTTTGCAGACTGCCAGAAATAATGCAAATTGAGTCCACTTTAACTGTCCTGACTCAGTGCTAGGGAATCAGTGCAGAATGCCTCCCTCCTGACTCATTGGGTGGGGATCCTTGTTGCGCAGGCCATTTTGGGACAAGGAACGACTGGTTGGCTGGGCGCGCAGGAATTCCCACCTCGATTCCTACGTGCTTAGCCAATCATCTATTGTAAAAGTTGTGGCAAAGCACGTTGGGAAATCTCATGGTGCTGAAGGCAACACAAGATTTCCTGTGGTATTTTAGGATTATATAGCCTCACGCTGCCATGTGGCGGCAGCCATTTTAGAGCAGCAGCTGAGCGAGTCACATTGCTTAGCTGCTTTCTCTGGCTCTTTGCGAGGCTTTGGGCCTAGCAATTCTTCACTGTGCCTTTTGCTAATTGTTTGCTGCTAGATTTTGAGTACTGCGTGGAGGTGATCAATTTTGCGCTTGTCGCTTCAGTGGCTTAAGGCCAAGCGAGGCCTTCAGGCTGGTCGCTTAAGGCCTTAGGAGAGGCCAACAGGACCTCGAATGCCCAGCTAGGGTGGACACCATGCCAAGGCAGGTGCTGCATCAGGTGGCTCTCTGCCGGGTGCATGGACCGTGTCGGCTGAACTTCAGGCCTAGCGGCGCCCTGGTGATTCTGGACCAGTAAGGTCGGGGTTCCACTTATCTGGTGGGGTGGGGTAGGGCACGTCCAGCCTCCATGGGCTCAGCAATCTCCCCCTACAGTGGGTGTTTGTTGGAAAGGTTTCCCGTTTGGGTCCCGGTGAACACCTTCTCTGTGTGTTTGCCAGTGAAGCTTCCTGGTGGTTGATGTCTCGAGACTTGGGAAGGGTGGCCTTGCGGCCTGGTGTAGTCATCTGAAGTGGGTGGCACGTTTGGTGGACCCATGCTTGTAGCTAGGTGTACACTTGCGTAGGATAATGCCCCGCAGCAAGGCCCAATCAAAAAGGCGTGCAGCTCCTGCTGCGTCAGGTCTTGGTCACTCTGCACCAAAGAGGCCTTCAAAAACAGCTGGCAGAAATGATGAAATTGTAGCACAGCTCACACAACTGGGCAAGATCATGCAAGCTTGTGTTTCAGTGTGCAATCAGCTTGCTCAAAAGGGGCTTCAGGCTACAGCTGCTAACCCCTCTGCCAACACTTCTGCTTTGCAAAACATAGAAGTGCTGCCCCCTCAACCTTTGCCTGAGTCTCAGGCGGTCGACACAGTGCATGGTCCTCTGGTTGCTACGGCTATGGAGGTAGGGCAACCTACCATAGCCGATGTGTGGGAACTCCTGCAATGGGTTCCAGGTGTGGGGCAACAGAGTGCTGTTGCCCCTGTGTCTGATCAGCCTACCTTGGCGGATCTATATAACCTCCTGCGTGGAGCGGTTTTTCCAGGTGGAGGTGCGATGGAATGGACCTCCGAGGCAGGGAGAGTGGACCATGCAGGTGCCTCTACATCTCAAATGGACACCCGAGATGTTGCAGGGCCACACTTCGGGGGAACTTCACAGTCAGCTGGTGATGCTTCCCAGCAAGCTTCTACATCAGGTGTGTCTCTTTCTCCCCCTGCACAGGCGTCATGGCCCACCTCGGTATGGGCTCCAGGTGGGACAGGGCCTGGGGGTGGTACATCCCAGCTCTGCATTGCTGGAAGCACCCTTGATTGCTCCTGAGTCTTCCCAGGCGTCTGACTCGAGGGTGCAGGTGGGGCAGCCAGTGGTTTCCATGGCTGGTGAGGTATCAAGAGTGTCTTCTTTGGGAATGGTTCATCTGGCAGGAGTGGAAAGGGTAGGGGAATGCAACCCATATGCTGGAATGTCCACTCCCCTGGGCTCCCCTCCGCTTACCACCAAAGAAAGAATCTGGAAAGGGGAATATATAGACTTATTCTCCCTTACTTTTCGCAATCCTGAACCAAGGATCATGGTAAAGGATGGAATAGTGTTTAGCCTCCCAGAAGAGTTCCAGGTGTTTAAACACCTTAAGCTGGAAAGTAATTTCGTCAATTGGATAATGGGTTTCACTATATACAGGGGAGTTGTGGAGGAAAAAGAACCAAATATCAGGAGATCATGATCAAAGCATATACTAACTGCCATCACAATTCCCATGGTGCAGCATGGTTGCAATATGATGAGTAGTTCAGAATGAGGGCTGCACAAGACTGCTCTCTATCCTGGAGACACGTACAATCTGAGCTGTGGGCAGATGTAATGGTGGGGGCCTCCCCTTCGAGCCATTCTGACAATGGGTTTGTGCCCGTGGTTACACAGCCGAGAGGGCAAAATGTGAGGCTCAGAATGGGAGAAAAAAAGCAATTTGGTGTTTGCTGGGACTTCAATGCAGGTAAGTGCAGGAGACAATCCTTCAGGTTTGAGCACAAGTGCAATACCTGTGGGGAGAATCACCCCGGCACTTCCTGTGTTAGAGGCAGGAGGTCAGGAGTCAGTGGCACACCCCAGCCATTGTCACCAGGAGGGAAAAGCACTGTCACCAGTTAATGTGGAGGCACTGGTAGCATGACTCCGGATATACCCCAACAGGGACTCAGCCTCTTAAATATTCTATGGGTTTTCTATGGGTTTTCGCATCCCTTACTCAGGTCCCAGGGAGTATCCTTATGCACCTAATACTCGTTCTGTGAAGGATTTGCCAGCTGTAGTAAGGGACAAGCTGACTAAAGAGGTTGCAGCGGGAAGGATTTCAGGCCCTCACGATCACTTGCCAATTACTACCCTTCGCTTATCCCCGCTGGGTGTGGTGCCCAAGAAGGCCCCAGGGAAATATAGGTTAATCCACAATTTATCTTACCCAAAGGGGGATTCCATTAATAATGCCATAGACGCAAATCTAACATCTGTTAAGTATGCCTCCTTTGACTCAGTGGTTAAGATGGTCAGGGCATTAGGCAGGGGGGCACTGTTGGCAAAATGTGATATGAAATCTGCCTTCAGGTTGTTCCCAGTACACCCAGATGACTTTGATCTCTTGGGTTTTCAATTCGAAGGAAATTATTATTTCGACAATGCCAATGGGAGTGCTCTATTTCCTGTTCAGCTTTTGAAACATTTAGCACCTTCCTGCATTGGTGTGTTGTCAAGAGGTCAGGCAATACTGCAATCACCCACTACTTGGATGATTTCTTGATAGCCGGAGCTCCCAATTCGTCAAGATGTAGTGATACTTTAGCCTCCTTTCAGGGTTTAATGGCAGAGTTGGGAGTTCCTTTAGCAGAAGAAAAGACAGAGGGTCCTGACACACGGCTTACTTTTTTGGGGATCGAGATGGATACCATTGCTGGGATATCTCGTTTACTAAATGACAAGCTAATGGCTATGAGGGAGCAGGTTAGGTCAATGATGGGGAAGCACAAGGCTACACTTTATGACTTTCAATCCCTTACAGGCTTGTTAATTTTTGCATGTAAGTTAATAGTTCCGGGACGAGCATTTTGCACATGACTTTATAGGGCCACTAAAGGGGTTTCTCTTCCACATCATCATATAAGAATCACGAGAGGGAATCGTGAGGACTTGAAGGTCTGGGAGTCATTTTTGGAACAATTCAATGGAATGTCATTATGGAGGTCTGAAATGATGCTGAGGGCAGATTTTCAGGTACACTCTGATGCTGGTGGTGCCCACGGATTTGGAGGGTTGGACAGAACACAGTCTGACCAGAGACCTGATGTTTTGGAACTTTTTCCCATAATATACTTATGGGCAAATCAATTTGCAAACAAGACCATCTGGTTTTGGTGTGACAGCCAGGTGGTGGTTCAGGTAGTAAATTCCCAGTCCTCCAAGTCCTCAAGGGTGATGAACCTGGTTAGGGACATGGTGACTCAGTGCTTGATGTTCAATGTTTTGTTTCAAGCTCACCATGTGCCGGGTTTGCTTATCCCTTTGGCGGATGCCCTCTCTTGTTTTCAGTTCTCCAGGTTTTGGCAGCTGGTGCCCAAGGCTTTGACGCACCAATTGGAGATACCAGCTCTTCAATGGATCCTTGGAGACTAGAAATCAACAGGGCGATCCTTCAATCTATCGCCCCATCTACACGCAAGTCTTATCTGACAGCTTTGAATGCATTTAGACAGTTTTTGTTGGAATTAGGGGAGTTAGAGTTCTGGCCCATTAAGGTGGACCTCGTTCTTCAATTTATAGTGTATCTTAGGCAAATGGGTTTGTCTCTTGTTACTATCAGGGGCAGGTTGGCTGCCCTGACCTTTTATTCCAAGGCTAGTAGTTATCATGACCCTACCATAGATTTTAGGGTTAGGAGAGCTTTAGAGGGTTGGACTAGAGAATCTCCTGTTATTAAGGACACTCGCCTCCCAATAACTGGCCCAGTTTTAGTAAAATTATGGCAACACTTAGCCAATACTTGTTTTTCACTCGAGGAATTGGCTTTGCTCGCTATAGCTTTCTTTGCGGCCTTGAGAATTAGCAAGCTTGTCCCTGGCTCCTGCAATGATCAATCCGATAGGGCACTCCTTCTTTCAGTTGTCATATGGATTCAAATTTCCATCAGGTGTTCGAAGACTGACCAGTTAGCTAAAGATCAGTCTATTACCTTAGCTAAGGCACCTGAGGGTCAGATCTGCCTTGTGCTGGCACTGGCAGATTACTTAAAGGTTAGACTGAATCTGTCAGGATATTTGTTTGTGCATACATCAGGTATGCTTCTAACTCAGTTTCAGTTTAGGGTAGTTTTGAAGGAGACTTTGGGGGGTTGCAGACTGCCAGAAATAGTGCAAATTGAGTCCACTTTTAGGGTTAGGGTTAGGGAATCATGGGGACTGTATTTTATTGTGGCACCAGAGCTCTCTGACAGAGAAGGCTCAATGTCCCAGAAAAAAAAAAACAATTCCCATGATTCCCTAGTACTAACCCTAACCCTAAAAGTGGACTCAATTTGCACTATTTCTGGCAGTCTGCAACCCCCCTTTGAGGTGAGCCAACTTATTTCCCGCTCACTTTTCTTCTCATTCTTTCCATATTGATGTGGTGACCACCGCAGCTATTCATGGGCTAAGTGATGCCGATATTTGCCAAATTAGCCAGTGGCAATCAAAGGCATTCAAATCTTACATACACACTTGATGGAATTGTCCAATGTGTGTTAAAACTAATTGACCTTATTTGTCATTTCATAGCAGGCTTCTTCTGTGGAAAGATCTGGATAGTGGGCCACAGTCTAATGTTCTGGGCAGAACGCCATATAGTGGAACATCGGCACGACCCCACCTTGGGATTGGCGAACATTGGCAGCCTGCAATGGTTTGGTCGCAGGGGCATGCAATGGAGAGCCTTACTTCCCATGATTATTGAACTTTTAAGGACCCGTCCACACCCCAGGTTTTAGTAATACATCTGGGAGAGAACGACCTAGTCAAGATTCCGTGCCTCCAGCTCGTGAAGCAAATGGTGAAGGACTTGCAAGAGATAAGGAAGCTTATTCCTGGCACTATCTTGCTATGGACCAAATTACTTCCAAGACGTAGTCGGCCCGGGGCTCGTAAAGATGCTGCCATTAATGGTGCATGACGTTGGCTCAATCGTTCTGTGTCTAAACAACTGACCAAATTGGGCATTTTTGTAATTGACCACGTCGGCATTCAGATATCCATGCCTCAGCTATACAGGGGGGATGGGGTACACTTCTCTTCTGAGGGTTCCGAGGTTTATGTGCGGTCACTTTCTGAGCACATCAAGAAAGCAGTCTGTGTGGGGGGGGAGAGGGGATGCCAAGCTAGGCTGGTGGGTAATGACCCCCTACCCACAAAAAAATAATTGGCTAATTAAAATTTGATTGCGATTAATTAGGCTAAATTAAATTAGGGAAAGTGACATCAGTAGTTAAGTTCATGACGTCATTACTTTGGTTACATCATATAAAGACATATGACATCATTTCTGGTGCGGAGGGGTGAAATTGTTTTTTATTGTTATTTACATGCTTTGTCACATGAAGTGAGGGACCACCCACTTGGAATTGGTTACACCTTCACATACACATGTGACAAAGCATTGTGTATTTAATTGTAAATTGTTTTGTAAATAGACCCTGTACAGCAGAATTGTGGCCTGTTTATACCCATAAGAGGCGTCACTTGTCCTTTGTGCTGGTGCAACTGTAGTTTATTCAATCAATCATTTTATTACAGCCGTTCGGCCAGTATAACTGTAGTTTATTGTGGCACCAGAGCTCTCTGACAGAGAAGTCTCAGTGTCTCAGAAAAAAAAAAATACAATTCCCATGATTCTCTAGCACTGAGCCAGGGCAGTTAAAGTGGACTCAATTGCACTATTTCTGGCAGTCTGCAAAGACCCATAGTATCATACTGGAGGTACATGAGATTTAATAAATTTACCCTGTAAACCAGGGGTAGGCAACCTTTCCCCTTTAAGGGCCGAGGGACTTCAGCTCCCAGAATCCCAGGGGCTATTGGCCAACATGGGACTATTGGCCAACATAGCTGAGGCTTCTGGGAGCTGAAGTCCCTCGGCCCTTAAAGGGGAATGGTTGGCTACCCCTGCTGTAAACCCTCTTTAGAGGACATAGATAAACTTGGTGAATAGATAGGCTACTGTTGTCTGTTTGTTAAGGATCTAATATCCCCAACAAGTTCACTTAACAGCAGCTCAGGCAGAGGTATATCTAGCATATTTGACAGTTGGAGCATGTACATGGGCTCCTCTGCTTCCTGAGCCAAAATAACATGGCTGGCTTTGGGGGGCGGGTTGTGTGGGCTCCAGCTTTACCTGAAGCAAACCAGCCTTTCTGGGAGGCCAAATCTCAATGGCAGAGTTACACAGCAGAGACAGGAATGACTTCCTCACCCCTTATATGAGTGCAGCTCCTGGGACTAAAGCTGCTTTAGGTAGGCCTAGACCAGGAACAATGGAGGGCTGGCAATGAAAAATTTGATCCCCTGGTGCTCTATGGTCCACTTTCTCCCTCTTGCCCTCTCCTCCCTGTAACTCTGAGAAAGAATTAAGAAGAACCATTACCAGTTCCTGTCTTCAGTAAGCCACCAGAAGAAGCATTTATTTCAGGCACAAGAGACTTCACATTGTAGGGCCTTATTCAATTCTTCTCGTTCCCTGGAAGTGCCATCTTCCCCCTTTCTACCAGCTACAGACTTTGTAAAGTCTCTACTCTCAGACCAGTTGGCAAGGGGCCCCAGGATCCAGCTGCCCCAGTTTGGGCCTTCCTGGTCTTCCCTCCTTCCCTCCCCTTTCACGTTTAAGGAGCATCATGTTCTCCTCCCCCCACCCAAGAAAAGGGAGGACTCCTTTTGTTGCACCCTCTTATTGCCTGCACCAGGATGGACTGCTTCCATTGTCCCATCCTTGTTATACCACTGAGTCCACGTAAACCAAATAGTACAGGTGTGCCCCCTAAACCTGTAACTCTAACATGAAAAAAGAGAAATATTTGGGAACATAACTCAATGGATTATTTTAAAAGTAATTAAAAATTAAACTCATTCTTTTATAAAAGTAATTTCAAAAATTCTTATTTTGCAACAGTATAATACATGTTGTCATTGAGGATTAACCATGGTTGGTGTACATAGTGTGTGTGTATGTATAGGCCTTCAAGTTGCCTGATGACTTCTCATAGCCCCATGAATTTCATAGTTTTCTTAGGCAAGGAATACTCAGAGATGGTTTTGTCACTTACTTTTTCTGAACTATATCCTAGAGCACCTGGTATTCATTGGCAGTCTCCCATCCAAGTACTAACCAAGGTTGGCCATAGTTAGCTTCCAAGATCAGATAGGATCATATGCCTTTGGGATATTTAGGCAGTAATTCATAGAGTGTTGGTTTATTCTTGGCTGGGTAGGAAACAAACAAAAAAACAAAAGTGAAGAGACAAGTAGGATAGGGTATCCTGGAAAAGGCAACAGCCAACTGTCTGTCTAAAACCTTGAACAGAGTACTCTGTACTGCAAGATTTTGTGGATGGTTCCCTTATGCCTGATATTCATCAGCCTTCTAAGTGAAAAGTGATATGATTCATTACCAGGTGTCAAATCACATTTACATTTTGGTTGGCACTTTCTTATTCTTAAATGTGAGCCCTTAATTGTCAACCACCTACTAATTGGCTAGTCAAAGCCAAAAGGCCAGATGTAACTTCTTTCATTTTGCTCTCTCCCTGGGTTTATAGCTGGATTTGAGCTAAGGTGGGAATAAGTGTTTTACAGCAGCAATTAGTTTATTCCTGGGGCAAACTGCAAATAGAACTGGGTCTGCATAAGCAGCAAGAACCTTGTTTTCTATTCCACTGTGACTGAGGAAATGACATTGAGCTGGCTGATGGCCAATGCAAACCCTAAATGCCAGCTGGCAACTGTCAGATAAGGGGTATTTTGTTATTGTTATTATTTAACATTTTACTCTGGAGGTTGAAGAAATATATTATTAATTGATTTCTTTTTTCCCATCCCACCTGCATCTGTATTTAAGAATATATCCATTGATGTTCATGTAAATTGACAGTGAACTGCTTATTAGTTCAACTATTTAACGATCCTGATTTCTTTTTGCTCTTTCTTCCCATATAACAAAAATCAGGATTATGCACATAAAAGCAAGAACACATGATTCTTATATGATACTTTGCTTCCAGGAATTATTTTTTAAAAATTCTTCAGTGGACCAAAGTGAACATTTTTACAGGTATCAAAACATGTTTAGGTGAAAGTTTAGATAGACAAGGAAAGGTTAAACAACACCAAGAAATACTATAGACAAAGGCTAGAAATGAAGTACAGCCACAGGTAAAGAAAGATAAAAAATTTAACAAGAAATGCCATTTAGTTCAGTCTAAGAATTGTTCGTTAAGTTAAAAAACAAAATACAGACTCTATTCAAAGATTTCTCATTTCCTGTGCTAGTAGGCCACACAGAGATTGAACTGAGGATTTCCCCCCACCCACTTTTATGTTGACCCATATTTTGGTGCTTGCACTGACTGCAGTCATTTGTTGAAGATCAAAGTCTTATTCAGGTTTTATATTTAGTAGCAAGCTGAAAATATGAGTAGGAATCTGGCCAGTTTTCTGATGACCATGTACAGGTTGTTGTTGTGTGCTTTCAAGTCATTTCTGACTTATGGCGATCTTAAGGCATATCTCTATCACAGGATTTTCTTGGCAAGATTTGTTCAAATGAGGTTTGTTCTTGCCTTGCTCTGAGGCTGAGAGTTTGACTTGCCCAAGGTCACCAGTAGGTTTCCATGGCCATGCAGGGATTCGACCCCCGATCTGCCAGTGTCATAGTCCAACACTCAAAGCACTAAACCACACTGATTCTAGAGAACCCCAAATTTCTAAACCTGGAGGTGCAGCCATATGGTATTCCATTCCATGTGAAATTCTATGAATACAGCTGAATATGCAGAGGTTTCCTCCCCACAGATAGACATTCATATTGTATATGTGGATGCTATAGGGAGGAGGTACTTCACAAGTATAACATCTGGAGGGATACATTCAGAAGGGTCCTTCTCCTTGCTCACATTTTCACCTTACTTCTAAATACTTTCATAGGGCTGAAATGGCCAGGAAATGTATTATTTAAATCAATGGAGGTGGGGAGTGATGAAAGGGTTGGAAATATAAAAACAGATTAAATGTGACAACTGTTTTGGGCCATGAATTGGGTCAAGTTTTTAATTCTGTAACAGAAGAGAGAGAGAAAGGGTGACATATGAATCCCATTACTATTTTAATATTTCAATGATCCAGAATGTCAGGCCATTCCAAATATTCAGCAAAATGGCATTGTAAAATCTTGGAAATTCAGCTATTCTCACTTCTGTAATCCAGACCTGCCAGTTAGTCATAAAGTTTTTCAACTGAATCCTGATATGTGAGTTTAAATTAACATCTGAGCAATCCACTTCCTTATCCTCAGAAAAAATTATAATTGCAGAGTTCTCCAAATATTAGATAAGTTTCTTCCTGTCATAAGAGCACTTTTATGTTACTACATTTATTCACAGTTGGATGCTTTCAGTCCTCCTATATGATAATACTATAGTTTGTTTTCCATGAATGTTTATTTTAAATTTTGTACTGCTTTCACATATGGATAAAACTGTAAATATTCCTGACAAATGATCAACATTCTGTAAGCTTTAAAAGTAAAAGTAAAGGAATTCTCTGTTGACAAGGTTGTCAAGTCATGTCCGACTGCAAGGGGTGGTACTCATCTCCATTACTAAGCCAAAGAGCCAGCATTGTCAGAGACTACTCAGCCTTACAAATAACCATTTTATCAGAAAAAATGTTGTTGTAGTTGTGTGCTTTCAAGTAATTTCCAACTTATGGCAGCCCTAAGGTGAACCCATCACAATGTTTTCTTAGCAAGATCTGTTCAGAGGGGGTTGTCTTTGCCTTCTCTGAGGCTGAAAGAGTGTGACCTGGCCAGGGTCACCTATGAGTTTCCATGGCTGAGCAGGGTTTTGAACCTTGTTCTCCAGAGTTGTATTCCAAAATTCAAACCATTACACCATGCTGCCTCTCAGCAAACAATTTACCTTACTAATAAATAATGTTGGGATTAATATAGTTAGGATGGGATAATTTTAAAAGTTGATCTTATGGAGATTCTTGTTTTTCCACTGTAAGGTCATGTTGCTATTGCATTGCAAAGTCATTCTTGCACCACTGTAGATTGCAACCCTCCACCCCACCAGTAAAATTCATATGTGTTTTTTTTTTAAATTTCTCAAAATGATCACATTTTGTTCCTGTTGTTTAAATGGATATATATTTTGTATGCACACTTCCTCAGTGTGTAAAGCATACTCATCTGCATTTTTCAAACGTATGCATTTTTTATTCTAACATGTTTTGTTACATTTTACCAAACACAGAGCAAATTTAGAAATATACAGATTTCCAGTCACAAAATGCTTTCATGTCAATGTTTGGCTTAAGCAAGAGTCAATTGGGTAATCTTATATTATGATGAAAAGGTAATACATTTCTTGAAGTTCAGTACAGGTCAGGGCTCCTGTATCTTTAATGGAGCAGAAACACATTGCGTGATGTCTCCCAGGTAGAACTATGCAATGTCACTTCCCTTACCACATAGCTACCTTTTAGCATTTACTGGCTAGTAGGGAGAGGAATGAGGTGGGGGATAGAAAAGCATCCACCTATGTTTTATATCTGGACAGCACTGATGTGGTCCTCCAGAACAACTCTGGGTTCCTGCCTCACTTACAGAAACCAGTAGCTGGCTCTGGGGGGGAAGCAGACGAGAGCTTCCCAGACGCCTTGGGTCGGTGCGCCGTGGGGCTGCAGCCTCTGCACCTCGGCGCACCAGCGGCGTCCCTGGAAGGAGCGTTAGCGCTCCTTCCTCAAGACAGGGAAAGTGCGCCCTAAAAGCGTCGGGCGCACTTTCTCTGTCTTTTCCGCCGCAGCGCGTCCGGTCGCTGCGGCAGGTGGTTGCCCCGGAAGCGCTGGCCGTGCGGAGGGCCGGCAGCTCCCAGGGTGACCTCAGGAAGAGGAAGGAGCGCCACACGTGTGGTTGCTCCTCCTCTTCCGGGTCTCGCAGACGACTCAATTAGTCGTCTGCCGAGGCCCTCTGTTGATTTGGGGGGGGAATGTAACAGCTGAAAGATAGGTTGGGAGGATGGGTGAGGAAGGTGACTTCATCTTAGTTCCTGCTCCAGGATCTGTTGACTATTGAAAACACAGGATTCCTGTCCCATATGAAACCTACCAACCCTATTTCAGTCATCCATAGATACAAAAGAGATGTATTATCAGTAGGACACTCATGCTGGTTTTTAAAGGTCTCTGTCTTGTTCAGATAAGGAAATGCTGGTTGAAAGCTCCACTATCTTCTTTTCATTCTGTGTGACAGTAAGTGAAAGCCTGTGAGAAATCAGTGTGTAGAAGAAAAGTTTTCTTTACTTTTGGATTTTTCAATAATCTTAAGCAAAATAGATATGAATTTTCACTTATTTTGTTCTATAATTATTATCATTATTAATTTATTTAATTTCTGTCTTGCCTTTCTCTATGAAGGGACCCAAAGCTGCTCACAAATGAAATTCTAAAAAACAATATCACAATAAAACAATTAAAAAGATCAGCTAAAAACAATATAAAATACAAACATGAAACCCACAACATCCATATAAATCCATCCCATAATTTTGCATTATGCATTAAAAGCCTGCCTGAAAAGAGCTGTTTTTGCCTGCTGGTAAAAGGCAAACAAGGAGGGGGCCAGTATTACTTCTTGTGGAAGGGCATTCCAGAGGGCAGAGGGCAGGAGCAGCCACCAAGAAGGCTCTTTTGCACATGATACTGGAAATATCAGTTAAAAAACAAAACAAAAACATCCTGGGTAAGATCATGAGAGATCTCATGTTTTTCAAGAACTTTCATTTCATTGTGGAAGTTTTGGACAAAAAGTTGGCTGGAATTCACTAAGGGGGGAAGCAGACGGAGGCGCCGGAGACACCGCCAGACGGAGCGCCGCGGGAACGCAGCCTCCGCACCCCGGCGCTCCTGCGGTGTCCCTGGAAGGAGCGCTAAATCAGCGCTCCTTCCACGAGACAGGGAAAGTGCGCCTTAAAAGCATAGGCCGCACTTTCCCTGCCTTTTCTGCCACAGCTCGTCCGATCGCTGCGGCGGGAGGTTGCCCCGGAAGCGTCGGCTGTGCGGAGGGCCGGCAGCTCCCAGGGCGACCTCAGGAAGAGGAAGAAGCGCCGCGCGTGTGGTTGCTCCTCCTCTTCCGGGTCTCGCAGACGACTCAATTAGTCTTCTGCCAAGGCCCTTAGGCAGGTAACGAATGCATAACCCTGTAGCTATGCAATGCCTCCCCCCTGCCCAAACATACCAATCCCCAATTACCAAGCAACAGCAACTATGATCAACGATCATATGTTCTTCTTCCCATCAAAAAGCACTGCCCACTGCCATGAGCAATCTCTGGTATGATAGTCATATCCCTTACACCAGACATTTTTCATGTGAGGTGGGGTGGGAATCACAGTCAGCTGCTTCCTACTTGACAAGGGAGCAGACTTATGTGGCTCGCAGTGACTGCTATCCAGTAATTAGGGATTGAAGGACTTAGTTTACATATCCCCTAAAGTAAGCAATATGTTGGGATCATGAATATGAACCAATCACAACATGATCCAGTCATTTTAGGTTATGCATTCATAACTGCCTTACTGAATTCTGACCATTGTATCTTATGCAACATGTGATGCTTTGCACAACAATGAAGGTGACAAAAAATTCTACTCCATTTGTTTTCAACCATGGACAAACCATGGGCATGGTGGTTCTTGAAAATATAATAAAATTTGTAGATGTTATTTTGATTGATTTTACTCACTAATATTATGAGAAAACACACACAAACGAAAGTGCCAAAATGAGACAGAAGATGGGTGGCATGTGAGAATGTGTAAAACTGGTAGTAGAGATGCAAACTTTATTTATATAATGTTTGTATTTCAGTTATCACTTTTATGAAAATTGTTTACAGTGTGTTAGAATATATTATATAGACTATATAATATAGAATATATTATATATAATATCTTTACTCTTGCTAAATGATGAGTCAGCCTGCAGAGGGGGTGCATATTGCCTCATATTGGTCAGATGGATCTTGCATTGCTCAAAATTCTGTCATCTTATTCTCCACATCCAACTTTGTAAGACACATTTCCCAATGTTCTATAGGTCCTACCAACTATTTGGAGACAGTTTTCTGTCTTTTTCTGGATGATGTGGTAAGAGGGTCTTCAGGAGGGAGTACATGAAAGATCCATTCAGTGAGCTTGCTTTTCATTCACTTGACACTAGATTTCCCCCCAGATTCAGGAATGAAAACTTCAAAGTCTTCAATGCAGAATCAAAAGATAGCCCTGGAACTGTTTTATCATCTGTGAACAAATAAACAACATTATTTCCAGAGTTCAGATCTCTAGGAGCAGCCTTCAGTTTTAGTTTTAATTTGCCTCTTTTTCCTTGTGCAAGCTGAAATTTTTGTATAAATGTGGGGCTAACAGAGTTGGTAGATGAAAAGAATGCTGCTGAGCATTATAAGCCAAAGTGAAATTCAGAGAGGTTTGACTCGGCTCAAAGTGGCTCAGGAAATTTCGTACTGAGTGAGTGTGTTTCCAGACTATCCATTACTAAATTCTGCATGCCAGATTCAGTGTCACATAGATGTTAACACAGACATATGAGAAAACACAGTGGTAGCTAACTTTTCACCTTATCTTTACAGGTGAAGTATTAAACAAACTTAATATTATGGCAGAGAAATTTTGTTTATACAGCAAACAGAACACCTTATACTACACATATCTTATTTCAGTTACTCAGAAAATGTTGAACAACCAGAGATAAACAGTGAACCTCAATGAATCTTTCTTCTTTATTATCCCAAACTGAATGTGTGAATAATAATTTTAGTTAAATTTAAACAAAACAAAGAGCAAAATCTCCAAACAGAAATAAAGTGCATGAAGCACTGGTATTGTGAATGATCACTCTGGAATGGCAAAACAAATGATGTTGGACAAAATGAATTTTAAAGTACCCTGAGTTTAGAATATATCTTGTTTTTCAACTTTTCTGAAAAGGAACTGTCAATTTCTTGTTTCTGCAACTTTGGTGAGACTAAAATATGAGTGTTTATAGGAAACCTTTGAATACTGATGGACAAAAGCATTTTACAGTGAATGATGAACATTCTACACTGCAAAGTTCAAATATAGTGATTTGATAAGGAAATTGCATTGCAGCAAAATTCAGATCTCATGGCTTCTTGTTCCAGTTTTGTTCAGGGATGTCTACAAAGCTTTATTATGCACAATTTAGAAATAACTTATATATGAACCTTTAAATAACTAGGAACAGATAATTTAAATTGTTGACCAGTATTCTGCACCAGCTGCTTAATTACTTGATATACACATCACAATCATGACAATTGTGATGTCTAAATCATAATTGATCTGTCACCTGAAACCTCAGATAGGCCCTTAAGAGTGAGGATTTTCATGCTTAGCCTGCCAGGGTCCCAAATCACATTTCGAGAGAGAGATTCTTTATGGCACTTTATTAAATCTTGCAAGATTGAGTAGACATGGCTTAGTAGCAAATCACATGTTCTCCCATTACTGGTGAGAACAACATTCTTATGCAGTTTTACAATTATTTCTATGACATCAGAGCAAGCTGTGATTGGAAGACTGCATTTTATATATCGGGGTAGGCAACCTTTCCCCTTTAAGGGCCGAGGGACTTCAGGTCCCAGAATCCCAGGAGCTATTGGCCAACATGGGACTATTGGCCAACATGGCTGAGGCTTCTGGGAGCTGAAGTCCCTCGGCCCTTAAAGGGGAAAGGTTGCCTACCCCTGTTATATATGAACATAACCTAAACTTGTGGACACTGCTTGAACACTAACTCATGATTGGCTGCTCAGGCTTTGCTTGCTAATGAAATGCATAGATATAAGATGGGGGACACCTGGCTTAACACAACTACATGTAAAAGGGATCTAGGACTCCTAGTAGACCACAGGTTGAACATGAGTCAACAGTGTGATGCAGCAGCTAAAATGGCCAATGAGATTTTAGGCTGTATCAATAGACGTATAGTGTCTAGATCAGGGGTAGGCAACCTGTCCCCTTTAAGGGCTGAGGGACTTCAGTTCCCAGAAGCCTCAGCCATGTTGGCCAATAGTCCCATGTTGGCCAATAGCTCCTGGGATTCTGGTAGCTGAAGTCCCTCGGCCCTTAAAGAGGACAGGTTGCCTACCCCTGGTCTAGATCAAGGGAAGTAATAGTGTCACTGTGTTCTGCTTTGTTCAGGCCTCACCTGGAATACTGTGCCCAGTTCGGGGCACCACAATTCAAAAACCATGTTGAGAAACTGGAGCGTGTCCAAAGGAGCGTGACTAAAATGGTGAAGGGTCTGGAAACCATGCCCTATGAGGAACAACTTAGGAAATTGGGTATGTTTAACCTGGAGAAGAGACAGTTAAGAGGTGTTATGATAGCCCTGTTTAAATATTTGAAGGGATATTGAGGAGGGAGCAAACTTGTTTTCTGTTGCTTCAGAGAACAGGACCTGGAACAATGGATGCAAACTACAGGAAAAGAGATTCCACCTAATCATTAAGAGAAAGTTCTTGACAGTAAGAGCTGTTTGACAGTAAAATGCACTCCCTCAGAGTATGGGGGAGTCTCCTCCTTTGAAGGTTTTTAAACAGAGGTTGGATGGACATCTGTCAGGGGTGCTTTGATTGAGAGTTCCTATGACAGGGGGTTGGACTGGATGGCCGTTGTGGTCTCTTCCAACTCGATGATGCTATGATTTTTCTGCTTATGCTTAGCAAAACTGAACATCTATTTTCTATTCACCTCTCAGAAATGTGTTATCTTTTTTAGATTTACTTCCTTAAGTTTCCATAGAAAGCAATATCAGTTGCTACCTCAAAGGATTAGACCCTAAGGCTGAAGGCTTCTGATTGATTCTCTAAGTAAAGCTGTAAGGCTTCAGGCCTACTTTCTGACCTTTGGCTATCAGTTCCATATTCGCACTCAGTACTTCGTTAGGATTGTAACATTATTGCCATGATCATAACTCTTCCCCACCTACCTTACTAGGCAACAGCTGAATGGCTAAAAGGACACCCATTCTGCCAGAATTAGGAACATGGCCAGGAGAGGTTACTTAGGCAAATAATAATAATAATAATAATAATAATAATAAGTTTTATTTATAGCCCGCCTCTCTGCCCAACAATCGAGGCAGGTTACACAAGTTAAAAATCAACAATGTAAAACAGTCCCGACCCTAAATCCCACCTCCCAACCCCTTAAAACAGAATTAAACAAGAGGAAAATTTAAAACAATAGACTACTACATAAAACAACAATGCAATGACCAACCCAAGCATCGCAAGGAGGCCGATAAAATACCAGACAAAATATCTCCCCAGGGCAGAAGTATCCGGTGGGTATTATTCTGGGAAGGCCTGCCAGAAAAGATCCGTCTTCACTGCCTTCTTAAAGGCAGTGAGCGTAGAAATAAGATGGATCTCGTCCGGCAGGCCGTTCCATAGCCTGGGGGCAGTAGTGGAGAAGGCCCTCTGGGAGGTCTGGGACAGCCTGGTCTTTATTGGCTGTAACAGGTTCCTCCCAGAGGACCGAAGGGCTCGAGGGGGATCATACGGAGAGAGGCAGTCCCTAAGATAAGATGGACCCAAGCCATATAGGGCTTTAAAGGTTAAAACCAACACCTTGTACTGTGCCCGGAAACTAATTGGCAGCCAGTGGAGGGATTTAAGCACTGGTGTTATATGCTCCCTCCGAGATGTCCCAGTAATTAATCTGGCTGCCATATTTTGTACTAATTGAAGTTTCCGGGTTAGGCACAAGTGTAGCCCCATGTAGAGCGCGTTGCAGTAATCCAGTCGTGAGGTTACCAGTGCATGTACCACAGTTTCCAAGTCCCTCGTGTCCAGATAAGGGCGCAGTTGGCGTATCAGCCGAAGCTGACAACAGGCGCTCCTGACTGCCGCATTCACCTGACTAGTCATGTGAAGCGATGAGTCAAGGAGTACCCCCAAACTGCGAACACAGTCCTTGGAGGAGAGTGTGACTCCATCCAGGACTGGAGACTGTATTCCCAGATCTGGTTTCGGGCCTGTGACTGTGAGTACCTCCGTTTTGTCTGGATTTAACTTCAATCTGTTTTTCCTCATCCAGTCCATTACCGCTCTTAGACAGTCATTAAGAGGTGAGACGCCATCTGAGGTCTGAGTCGATGATCTGGTCATGGAGAGGTATATCTGGGTGTCATCAACGTACTGAAGACACCATGCTCCATGCCTCCTAATGATCTCCCCCAGCGGTTTCATGTATATATTAAACAGCATCGGGGACAAAATGGTGCCCTGAGGGACGCCACAATTAACCTCTATCTTAGATGAGCAACTGTCCCCGAGCCTCACCCTCTGGGATCTGCCCGAGAGGAAGGAACGGAACCACTGCAAAGCAGTACCTCCGATTCCTAACTCTCTCAGGCGATCCAAAAGGATGGCATGATCTATAGTATCAAAGGCTGCAGAGAGATCCAAGAGCACTAACAGGGTCACACTACCCCAGGCGATACTCAAGCGGAGGTGGGAGAGAACTTCCGGTGGTATGGCGGTGCGGTAGTCTCTCGGATCCGTGCGAGAGAAGAGAGACTACTGATTACGAGTTCAAGACCCCTAGGCGCGAATGCCGGGGGTGAAATTATCTCCCCAGAAATGGGAGATTTAGAGGGGCTCATCGACCCTGTTAGAAGGCTCAAAGAAGTGAGATCATCTCGAAGGAGCTTAGAGCCGAAAACGGGAGAAGAACCATGGAGATCTGAGCAGACCACGACCGTAATCAGAAGCCGCGAGTCGGCAGAAGCGCCGCCGCCACTTAAAGCCTACAAGTAAGCAACAATTAAAAAACTTTCTACCACAGCAAGAGGGCTGTCTCCTACAGTATCTTAGTCCTAAGTGGCAAATTCGATCTTGTGCCAAACTTAGCACAAAGCTAATTTGGAGATCTTAAAAGACAAATCCTCCATTTTGATCTCCCTTTCATTTTGGAAATAAGGGGCGAAACGGACGAAGCATATTTTTTGGTGAACTTATTGGACGACGACTGAACCATCAATCTAATTGGGACTAATTGGACTATCTTATTATATTTGATAAAGATTTCCCCTAAAGCTTGCAAGAGAGACTGTGCTTTATAAAGTTAGAGATTTACAGCAAAGTGAAAGTGGTGAGAAAAACGGCAAGAGAAAGCGGAAAGGGAAGGTGAGGGGACCGCTTGAAAGAATCGGATTTCTACATGTTGGAAAATTAGCAACATTGTTTCAAGGGACTTAATAAACTTTAAATACTACTCGGATCCAGCTGGCATTTTTGGGGAACATTGTTTCCCTACTAAAACTGATGGATTAAATTGGATTTAAATCAACTTGCCATTCAAACAATATGGAGGACCGCGTGGACTTTTGATTCTCTACGCTGGGCGTTTCTTTCCCTGGAACATTTAATTATCCTGGTCGACTTTTGGGATCCTGGTCATCTTCTTTAGACTTTTATCAACGTTGGAGGAATTTAAAACTCAAAAGATCTTCTTCTCTCTGCGAAGTAATCTTTACAGTAACCTTTAACAATAACTATTAACTTTAACTATAAGGGATTCCCAGTTGGGTCTGTTATACACTGTTAAAGTGATGGATATAGATCGTGCTGGGAGAAGAAGGGGGGGGGAGTGAAAGTGAGTGTTGAGGAAAGAGGAGCAGGAGACTATATCTGTGCTGAATCTTGAAAATCACATTATTACTAGTGTATTAAGCTTTCTAAAGTGCTGTATTATTTTATTGATTTATTTGTCTCTCATCTGTACTTGTATTCCCTAAGATGGTGGTGAACATTATAGTGTGTTATTTTGTGTAAAGGGGGAAGTATTGTGAAAGAAAGGGAATATATATATATATAACAGTGTGTGATATATTTCATTATATTGCATTATTGAGTTGTTTCTATCTAAAAGGAAATATATCTTAATTAAGGGGGATCCTAGTTTCAGGATTTGATAAACTTGGATTAACACTGATTATATAACTTGGTTTATAATAAGTATATTTAAAACATTTAAAACTATACAGCATTGTTAAAATTCTATATAGACTTTTGTGAATACTTGACTTTCGATCTTCTTTCTAGCTAATCTAAGAATTGAGTGTTTCTCGCTTATTTTGGATCTGAAATTGAAATATTTATATATAGAAGTGGCTTAGGTATTAATATATTTGAAGCTTATAACTTTGTTCAAAAATCTATATTGATAACTGTATTTATTAATTTTTGGGTCTATTTCTTTTTTTTTAAGCTTTTGAGTTTAATTGGTATCAAGATTTGTGATACAGTGGGTGGTTTAATTAGTTTAAGGATTTCTGTTTAGTGGAATTAGAAGGATTTAGTTGTAATAAGATCAGATATATAGTGAGAGTAGAGCTCAAATAGTTTTATTTTTATTATCTACGTATATTAACCACTATTGTTTGCTCACTTAGGATTCATAGTAGTATAAAGATAGGGTAAACACTGAGATAATTACTAGCCCCCAAATTGATTCTGTTCCTCTTCTATATAGAGAGGTACCACTCCATCTTCTTTTTACTGTAATATTTTTTTTCTTTTTTCTAAAGCCTTATTTAAAATAAGTCCAAAGCTCTATAGAACTTGATATCTGTTGTGTGTTTTTTTAACATAGACCCTAGAGACATTTATTAATTTATAAAATTGGTTGGGCAAAAATTTAAAACTAAATAAGTAAGCCAATCAAAGGCTAAATTAAATGCATAATTAGTGTAAAAGGATTATAGATAGCTAAATTAATATAAAATTAGAGATCACCCCAAATTAAAATTTAGAGAACAAATAAAAGGGGAAGAAGGGGAGGGGGAAGGAAAAAATTGTGAAGCTATTATTTGCAATTGACCGTAACCCTGAAGTAATATAAAAATAAAAATAAGAAAATAAAAAAGGATAATATAAAGAGGGAAAGCAAAGGGAAGAACAAAGGAGAAAGGATAGGAAGGAGAGATTAATAAGCAAAGAAGGAATACAAAGTCTAATATAACTTTGAATAGATAACACTAAGGAAATATCATTAAAAATTAAAATAGTGAGGGTATATCTAACTATACTAAAGAAGAGAATACAATCAAGAAGAGAAAAAGAAAAGCAATCATATACCAATCTTAGAAGGGCCTCGGTGGAAATGGCAGCAAAAGGGAACGAGCAGAATTATCTGTTGGATGAAATTAAGAGACTACATGCGGAACTGAGAAACGAAATTAGGGAGTCAAAAGAAGAAACTAGAAAAGAAATCAGAGAATCAAGAGAAAAGATGAAGCGTGAAGTGAAATATGAAGCGAAATTAATAAGACAAGATTTGGATAGAATCAATAAGGACATTGAAAAAATTTCAAAGAAAACAGAGGAGTTAGAAAATAAGACAAAGGGAATAGAGATGAGATTGGAAGAATCTTCCAAACAACAAGAGGAAGACCATGAATGGCTATTACGACTTGAACTTAAACAAAGGGAGAAATGTATTAAATTGAGAGGCCTCCCAGAACAACCTAAAGAAGATCTTTATGATTTCCTCATACCTTACTTAGCAAAATACTTGGACCGCTCCATTCAGGAAATCTTACCAGAAATAAATAGGATGTACCGAATTAACTCTAAAGTGTCCAGAAATAAAAACTTGCCAAGAGACATTGTAATCTATTGGACTAGGAAACAATTAAGAGATGAATTTATACAAAAGAACTTCAGAACTAGATTTGTGGTTAAAGGAAACGAAATTCAGATATTTAAAGATATTCCGGTACAAATACTGAAAAAACGCATGGAATACAAATTTCTGTCTGAGCAGCTGAAGACCTACAAGATCCCATTTAGATGGGAAGAGATTGAAGGTATTTCCTTGACTTGGAACCAGCAAAGGTATAAGTTGAACTTGATCAAAAAGCCTGTGCATTCTGGAAAGAGCATAGAAAAGAGATTGAAAAATTTGCTAAGGGTAAGTATATAAATCCATCTAAGGAAAGTGGGAAGGAATTGCCAACATGTAAAAATAAAACTTTCAAAGCTGCAAATGGGAACGACGGCAGAAAAGATAGAAGCAAAGATGGGAAAGAGAGTGAGGAAAGTGTATCCGAAGAGGAGGAAGATGAATTGGAGAATAGAGATGAAGGAAGTAAAGATGATTTAGCTAGGGGAGGTAGATCAGATGACTCAGATACAGCAGGTGGTGCTAGTATGGGATAAAGATAATATATGAAAATAAACTAAGAGAGGGAAAACGTGTTTTGTATAAATAAGGAAATTTAAATTTGGAATAGTTGAAATTATATACCACATGAAAATTCTGTCTCTAAATGTTAAAGGTCTTAACTCAAAAGTAAAGAGAAAAAGATTGTTTCACTACTTAGGAAAACAAAAATGTCAAATTGTGTGCCTTCAAAAAATTCATATAAAAAAAAACAGAAATTAGATTATTGAGTAACAAGAAATTAGGAAATGTCTTTGTATCAGCAAACAAAAATAAAAAAAATGGTGTAGCGATTTATACCCCTAGTCAATTTCAATCTGTTGAAGTGTTAAATGACCCCAAAGGACATTATCTAGGAATATCCATAATATGGGAAGGTGAGAAAATAGTACTTTAGGAATTTATGGACCCCAAACAAATAAAGGATCATTTTTTCAAAAAAATTACTCAGAGCTCAAAGAGATTGATTATGACCAATTAATTTTGATGGGAGACTTTAATGGTGTTATCAATCCAGAATTGGATAGAAAATCTAAAAATCCAAAAGCAAAATTATTAGGTAAACTTCCTAAAACTTTTTTTGAGTTATCAGAGGATTTTGGTCTACAAGATGTGTGGAGATTCTTATCTAGGATAGATATGTTTCTATTATCTAAAGCAATGTTAAATCGTGTGACTATGATTCAAGTTCTCCCGAGAGATGTTTCTGATCACAATGGCCTAATACTGAGACTACAAGAGAGAACCAAACAATTTAATTGGAAATTAAAGGATAGTTTAATTGGAAACAAAACAATAATAGAGAAAGCAAAAGAAGTAATTAAAATGTATTTCCAAGAAAACGAAACAAATAATATGAAAATAACTACAATTTGGGATGCAGGAAAAGCGGTATTTAGGGGATTTTTTATCAATCAAGAGGCTCATATTTTGAAAATGAAAAGGGAAAAAGATAATATAATAAGGAACAAAATAATCCAAAAAGAAAAAGAATTAACTTGTAATTTAGGTGACACTATATGACTACAAGAGTTAAAGATTTTAAAAATACAAGAAGCTAGGAAAAATACTTTAGAATTAGGAAAAAAGATAAAAGCAACTAAACAAAAATACTTTGAGCATGCAGATAAAACGGGGATATGGCTAGCTGAAAGATTAAGGAAAAACCGAGAAGACAAAATAATAACAGAAATAAAACATGAAGGACAAATTATAACTCAACAGGATAAAATAAAAGATTTATTCTTTAGCTTTTTTGCTAGATTATATAAGGATGAACCGATTGAGCAAGAGTACTTAAGGAATTTTCTTGAAAAACAAGATTTTGCCACCCCGAATTTAGATCAAATTAAAGAATTGAACAGAGACATCTCACTTACGGAAATAAAAGACGCAATTAATCGGTCTAAAGATGCAAAAGCTGCTGGACCGGATGGCTTTACAAATAAATTCTATAAGGTGTTCATTGAAGAAGTAAGTGGTCCCCTTCAAAAGTGATGAATTCTATCTTATCAGAAGGCCTTCCTGAAACATGGAAACAGGCGGGCATAATACTTATTCCAAAAGAAGGTAAATCTAAATTAGAAATTGGCAACTATAGATCTATTTCTCTCCTTAATTCAGACTATAAGTTATTTGCAAGTATCCTATCTAACAGATTGAAAAATTATTTAAAAGAATGGATTAGCGTGAATCAAAGAGGTTTTTTGCCGGGACACCAAATTAAAGATAACACGAGAATGGTTTTGAATATACTTGAATACTATGAGAAACATAGTGATAAAAAATTGGCCATGTTATTTGTAAACTTAGAAAAGGCTTTTGATTCCATTAATTGGCAAACACTTATAGAAATTGTTGTGAAAATGGAATTGGGCACCAAATTTACCAATTGGATTCGAAAAATGTATAATGATCAAAAAGCACAAATTATAATTAATGGGGCCAAATCAGATCATGTAAAAATTGCAAGGGGTACTAGACAGGGGTGCCCCCTCTCTCCACTATTGTTTTTGTTAGTGATAGAGAGGTTAATTGTGGGAATTCAAAAACATGATTCAATCCAAGGAACCAAGATTAAGAACTTTAACTGTAAAATAAGAGCTTTTGCTGATGACTTGGTCCTATTTTTGGAGGATCCGGACAAAAGTATAGGGGAAGTTTTAGAAATATTTAGAGAATTCGGTAATGCGACAGGTTGCAAATGGAATAAGGATAAATCATTTATTATGACTAAAAATATGTCCTTATTTGAAGAAAAAGAATTTGAATGTAAAGTGGGGATGAAAATACAAAATAAAATAAAATATTTAGGGATTATGATAACAAAAAAAAAACAATAAATCTTTTTGAAAACAATTATACTAAAGTATGGGCAATAATAAAAAAAGAGTTGAAACAATGGAGAAAGAAACGATTATCTCTTATGGGCAGAATAGCTACAGTTAAGATGTTGATACTCCCGAAAATGTTGTACTTATTCCAAACAATTCCAATCATAACAAACAAAAATAAAATTGTGGCATAAGGATATTAGTGAATTTATTTGGCAAAATAAAAGACCCAGAATACGACTAAAATTTTTACAAGAAGCAAAAGAGAGAGGCAGACTTGGATTACCTAATTTGGAAATCTATTATGAGGCTTGTTCTTTGGCTTGGATACGGGTTTGGATCTTACTAGAATCAGAAGAACTTTTGGAATTGGAGGGAGAGGGGTTGTGTTACGGATGGCATGCTTATTTAGGTTATAAAAAAATCAAAGTGAACAAAGAATTTAACAATCATTGTATCAGGGGACCCTTGCTCAAGATCTGGAATAAGTATAAAGATAGATTTATGCCACAATTTCCTTCCTGGTTCTCACCACACGAGGCAATCCATAGAAGAGAAATGAGACATACATCTCCATGGATAACATATAGAACTTTAATAGATAAAGAAAGGGAAGGTGATTATAAAATGAAATCGCATGCCGAATTAACTGAAAAAGGCTTTAACTTAGATTGGTTTAAATATAGTCAATTAACTGCACGGTTCAAATTGGATCTAAAAACAAAAGGGATAAATCTAAACTATAATGAAATAGATAAAATTTGGTTGGATAATAAAAAATGGATTGGTAAATTTTACAAACTTTTACTTAAATGGGACATGGAGGATGAAACGGTAAAAGAAAACATGATACAATGGGCCAAAAATTTTGGGTACTCAATCAAATTTGAACAGTGGGAATTCGCGTGGACCAAGGCCTTGAAACATACTGCTTCTCAAAATTTAAGGGAAAACTTTTATAAGGTTTTCTTTAGACGGTATTTGTCACCTGATAAAATCGCAAAAATGTACAATTGTACTAACCTTTGTTGGAAATGTGGTAGAGAACCAGGAACAATTTATCACTGTATGTGGTCTTGTAAATTAGTTAAAAGCTATTGGTTACATGTAAATGGAATAGTTAATATGATCCTTGGAAAAGATATTCAATGTCGCCCTGAAACCTATCTGCTAAACATTTGGGATAAAGAATTAGATAAAGAAATGGGTAGAATTTTATTTTACTTAATAACGACTGCAAGAATTCCAACATTGGGAAAAAAATACGGTTCCCAGTATGAATGAATGGGTTATTAAACTTTATGAGGCCATTGAAATGGATATTTTGACGGAATATCTTAGAGGTAAAAATATAGAAAATGATCTATGTCATTGGACCCCAGTCTTAAATTATTTAGAGAGAAAATGGGGAAAATCAGCGACACTCTCTTATTGAACCAAGAGGAAAGATGGATGTGTAAAACTTTATGAAACATATTGGGTAATAGTAAATAAATCTTTAAAATTAATTTTCTATAACTGGAAAACAAGTTATATTTACTTTGTCTTTGATGGGAGATCAAGTAAAGCTAACAGATTTGAGGCACAAGAGTTGCAAAGCTTCATGTTTGTATGTATTAACATTCAAGAGACTAAAATAAAAGTAAAGTTATATAAAACAAATTTAAAGAAAAAAAGGTGACATTATATTTAAAAAGGGTATAATTGAAACTACAACAGCTAATTATGCGTTCACCTAGGACGCACCACTCACTAGCAGCAAATATTAACGGGCTTTTTCTATAACTAATATTTATTGTTTCTTTTTTATTCCTTTCTTTTTTACTTAAAAATGAAAAGGAATACAAATAAAATTTAAAATGACGGTTCTTTTTTGGAGATAAGGTGACCTATTTACATCCAATGACATTGCTGTGGTAGAAAGGTAGGAAGTTCTAGTTTGAGTGGGAAATGAGAGAAAAGTGTGAATAAAACAGAAGGGTGGAAGTAAGTATGAGGGAGAAAATGAAAGTGTTGAAGGTTTGAGAAAGTGATTAGAAGTGGTAGGTAGAGTACCAGGATGAAGTGAATAGAAGGTAACCTAGTTAGAGAAGGTTAGTGATTAAGATGGAGAAAGAGAGAAGTAGGAGAGAAGTAAGAGAAAGTTTAGGAGGGAAGAGGTGAGGAGTGGATTGTTGAAGGTATAGAGGTATAGATGAGATTATAGGCAAGAAGGAATTCCCCCTTAAATTGTATTGGTAGCAACAAGATAAGGAAATTAAATTTTAGGAAGTGTTAAGTAACTTTTAAGTTTGCTATATGTAGCATATGTATACTGCTTAATTAGTTTATTTTTTCTTTCCTTTGAGTTTTTAGGTTATCTTTGTTATTTTTCCTTTTCAATTTTTCAACCTTTGTATTAGTGATGTAGAGTATATGTATTGTGCACTATGTATTTCCTTTGTTTGTTTGTTTTTGATTATTATGTGTGTTGTATTGTGTGATTTGTTTTTTTTTTATTGTAATTTAATAAAAAAAATTAGATACTCAAGCGGAGGTCATCGGTCAGAGCAACCATAGCAGTCTCAACCCCAAATCCTGTCCTAAAGCCGGTTTGAAATGGATCAAGATAATCGGTTTCATCCAAGACTGTCTGGAGTTGTGAGGCGAGTGCCCTCTCGATCACCTTGCTCAAAAAAAGTAGCAAGGAGACTGGTCGGTAATTATTTCTATCCAAGGGTCAAGGGAGGGTTTTTTTTAGGAGTGGCCTAACTGCCGCCTCCTTAAGACAAGATGGCACACAACCCTCCCTAAGGGATGCATTGATCGTGTCCTGAAGGAACACTTTCAAGGCATCGCCCCCCCTGGGTGACCAGCCAAGATGGACATGGATCGAGAGGGCAAGTCGTCTTCCTCATCCTTCCAAGCAGCTTGTCCACGTCATTGGTACTCACAGATTGAAATTCATCCAGTAAAATAGCATCAACGGAGTTGCTGGATGCCTCCTCTGCGGATTCTGCTTGAACACTGGCATCCAAGTCGGCTCTTATCCGAGAGATTTTATCTGCAAAGTGAATATTAAATGCCTCACAGCAGGCTGTTGTTGGGTTAAGCAGGGGACCTGGTGCAGGAGGAACCTTTGCCAGCTCCCCTACCACCCTAAACTGCTCTGCCGGGCAAGACTCTGCAGATGTGATGCGTGCAGTGCAGAAAGATCTCTGCGCTGCAAGTAAAGCCTCCCTATAGGAGTCAAGGTGACTCCTAAGGCGAGTTCTGTCAGATAAGAGTTGAGTCTTTCGCCACTCACACTCCAGTCGTTGTCCAGCCCGCTTTATCCGTCTAAGATCTTCTGAATACCAAGGTTTCCGGTTTGAAGCGGGTCGGAAAGGACACTTGGGAGCGATTGTGTCGATAGCCCTGGCGAGGTCGATGTTCCAAGTATTCACCAAGGCTTCAACAGAATCGCCGTTGCCAACCATTAAACCCTCTAAGGCTTTCTGGAAGCCAATAGGTTCCATTAGCCTTCGAGGGCAGACCAATCTAATAGGTCCGCCACCCCCGGGGGATAGGATATAGCCTTGAGCTCCACCCTGATCAGGAAATGATCTGTCCATGACAAGGGGGAGATTGTCTTGACCTCCACCCATGGCTGTCCCTGCTCCATACTAAAGACCGCATCGAGGGTATGACCTGCACAATGTGTAGGCCCGTCGACCAATTGGGATAAGCCCATGATTGTCATGGTATCCATGAACTCCCAAGCTGTGCCAGATAGATCTTGTAATCTGGTTTCGAGTGGAATGTTGAAGTCACCCAGGACCAATAGCCTGGGCGACTCCAGCATCAACTCAGAAACCAGGGCAGTCAGCTTGGATAGGGAGTCTGTTAAGCAACGGGGTGGCCGGTATACCAACAGAATCCCCAAACTATCCCTGGTTTTCAGGCTTAGGTACATACACTCAATGTGTGTCGTTTTCTGGATAGGTTTCCTGATCAAGGTCAAGGTGTTCCTGTGGACCAAGGCTATACCTCCCCCCGCCCACTTTCCCTCACCTGCTCAATAACTGAGTACCCAGCTGGGAGAGCCTGCACCCATGACACAGAGCTGGCATCCCCCAGCCAGGTCTCAGTAAAGCACGCCAGGTCGGCCGCCTCATCCACTAACAGGTCGTGGATGATGTGGGTTTTATTTTTGACGGACCTGGCATTGCAAAGGAGCAGATTAAGGGTCTGTGTAATGGCTGGCACATTCTCCAAGTTATCCTGGGAAACGGAGCAAACTGAAGGAGGGATGGAAACCAAACATCGATCCCTCCTTCTTTTGTAACATCTGTTTGCTCCGTAGCCGCCATACCTTCCCATCCCCCATATAATCGGAATATCCGCCCCCAGGCAACAACTATCCCCGGTTTGTGGGAGGGGAGGAGAATCGTCTGAAGGGCCATCCTCCTTCACATAAGGCTGCGGTTGCATATTAACTGTAGGCTAAAGGCAGACCTTAAGCCCAGGTCTCTCTTGCGGCCTCTGCAAGGCTGGGGAAATTGCCACCACCGTATATACCGATGGGGAATGTCTCTGAATGGGGATTTCAAACCCACCAGCATACTCATAAACACCCTAAGTGCGGCTTCTCCAGGACACCCAGATGGTAAGGAGGGGTTAGAGGGCGCCCAGATGGTAAAGGGCTGAAGGTCGCCCCAATAATAGGGCGTAGGCAGGGCCCAGCATCCTTCTTGACCTCCGTAGGCCAGGAGAGTTGCTGCCACCACTTGAGCCAGTGGGGTATGTTCCACGGTGGGGTTTTTAAGCCCGCCGGCATCTCCACGTGGTCCCGTGGTCCGCGGCTCCTCCAGGCTGCCCAGGTGGTAAGGGAGGGTTGAAGGCTGCCCAGATGGTAAGGAGCTGATGATCGCCCCAATCGCAGGGCGTAGGCAGAGCCCAGTGTCCTTCTCCGAGGCCGGAAGAGTCGCCGCCCCCGCTTGAGATCTTATATACAATCTTATACGTAATTAAATATCTAAAACAAAATATTGACCTATGTTTCTAAGAGATCCATTCCTAAAGGTTTGTCCATGACCAGTGGATTCACAGATGAATAGACTATTGAATGAGTTAAAATGGCCAGGAATGGGCCACATTGAATCAGACAACCATAGTGTTCTACTCAGGTAATGAAAAGACAAGAAATGGGGTGGCTTTCATACTAAGAAAAGATATGGCAAAAATCAGACTGAATCATTTCAGTAAGGCTCCATGGTAAACCTATGAATATCACCATCATTCACATATATACACCAACCACAGAGGCAGAACAGGAAGAAATTGATAGATTCTATGAAGGAGCACAGGAAGAAATTGACAGCACACCAACACAGGATGTCAAGCTGATCATTGGAGATTGGAAACCAAAATTTGGAAGAAAAGAAGAATCAAAAACAGTAGGCAGATTTGGATTAGGCAAAAGAAATGAAGCGCGTGAGTGTCTCATAGATTTTTGTGAAACCAGCAACCTATTCATTGCAAACACATTTTTCATGCAAACAGAAAAAAGGCTATACACATGGGAATCACCAGCTGGTCAATGCAAAAATCAAATAGAGTATATAATTGGTAGTAAAAGATGGCGGAATACTATACTGGTGGCCAAGACTAGACCAGGTGCCAACTGTGGCACAAATCACAAATTACTCATATCAAAAATAAAAGTAAGGTTCAAGAAGAAAGCAAAACCAGTGATTATACTAAAATATGATCTAAATATCTCAACAGAATTTACTGACAACATAAGGAACAGATTTGCACTACTAAGCATAATAGATTAAGAACCCAGATGAATTATGGTCTGAAACCAGGGACATAATAAAAGAGGAATGCAGACAGAAACTTCCAATAAACAAAAAGAAAGTGAAGAAACCATGGATGACAGATAAAAGGTTGCAAGCAATAAAGGAAAGAAGAGAAACAAAATAAAAGGGAGATAGGAATGCAACAGTACAACGGCTTGTGCGGAAAGATAAAGAAAATTACTACAATGACCAATGAAGCGAAACAGAAGACAACAACAAAAAGGGAAGAACAAGAGATCTATTTAACAAGATCTGGGAAATCAAAAGAAAATTCAAAACAAGGACTGGGATGATCTATGACAATAAAAGTAACTTAATTCAAGACCAGGAAGCAATAAAAAGATGTTGGATGCAATACACAGAAGAATTATACAAAAGAGATGACAAAATAAAGGACTCATGGAATGAAGAGTCGTATGAAGATGAACCCCAAATTCTAAAAAGTGAAGTGGAAACTGCAATGAGAGAAATAGTGAAAAACAAATCACAAGGAACAGATGATATTCCAATTGAACTGCATCAATACACAATGAAATAGTCAACTCTAGTGCTAACCAACATATGTCAACAGATATGGAAAACAAAATAATGGCCAACAGATTGGAAGTGATCAATATACATCCCTATCCACAAAAAGGGAGACACAAGAGACTGCAGCAACTATAGGACCACAGCACTACTCTCCCATGCAAGCAAAATTATTTTCAGAATACTGCAACATGGACTTTAATCATACATGGAGATAGAAATCCCAGAGGTCCAAGTGGTTCAGGAAAAGAAGAGGCACTAGGGACCACATTCCAAACATACAATGGCTAATGGAGTGCACCAAGGAATTCCAAAAGAAAATCAGCATGTGCTTTATAGACTATTGCAAAGCCTTTGACTGCATAGATTATGAAAGGCTATAGAATACCCTTGAAGACATGGGAGTGCCAAAACATCTGATAGTCCTGATTAAGAATCTGTACTCAGAACAAGAGGCTACTGTCAGAACAGAACATGGAGAAACAGAATGGTTTCCAATTGACAAAGGGCTCAGACAAGGCTGCATACTTTCACCCTATCTGTTCAACCTGTACACAGAACATATTATTAGAAAAGCAGGCTTGGGCACAGAAGAAGGAGGAGTGAAAATAGGAGGAAGGAATGTCAACAATCTAAGATATGCAGATGATACTAGCAGAAAACCTCAAAGACCTGGAACACCTACTAAGAAAGATTAATGAAGAGAGTGCAAATTTAGGCTTACAGTTGAACATCAAGAAAACAAAAATAATGACCATGAAGGGCGTTCCCAAGTTTAACCTAGACCAGGGGTAGGCAACCTTTCTGAGCCAGGGGCCGGGTTGCTGTCCCTCAGACAATTGGGGGGCCGAAGCACCATAAATAAATAAATAAAAATATTTTTTTAAAAAAATTAAAAAATTAAAAAATATGCATGCACACTCTCTCAGCCCCAGAAAAGCCATGGCAAAACCCCTGTGGAGATTTTGCCAAGAAAAACCCAAGAATAATTAATAACAACAATAAACAATATCATCATGGCGGGTGGCGGTGGCGGCAGCAGGACTGGCTTGGGGCCAGTCCAAAGGCCTCGGGGGCCACATCCGGCCCCTGGGCCTTAGGTTGCCTACCCCTGACCTAGACAATGAAGAAACAGATATAGTAAAAGAATTCCCATATCTGGGATCAAACATTGATAGAAATGGGAACTGCAGTCAGGAAATCAGAAGAAGACTAAGAATGGGGTGGGTGGCTATGAGCGAACTAGAAAAGATTCTAAAATGCAAAGCAACTCAGCACAAGAGTTAGACTCATACAAGCCATTGTATTCCTTTTTACCATGTATGGATGTGAGAGCTGGACAGTTAAGAAAGGTGATAGGAAGAAAGTCAATTCATTTGAGATGTGGTGCTGGAGAAGAGAGCTGAGGATCCCATGGACAGCCAAAAGGACAAACAAATGGGTCCTAGAGCAGGTCAAGACAGAAACCTCCCTGGAAGCCAAGATGACCAAAATGAGACTGTTGTACTGCAGACATATCATGAGAAGAGAGGATTCTTTGGGACAAACAATAATGCTGGGGAAGGTGGAGGGAGGTAGGAAGAGAGGAAGGCTGCATTCCAGATGGATGTACTCTATTAAGGAGGTCACGGGTATGGTGTTGCAAGAATTAGCAGGGCAATGGAGGACAGAAGGTCTTGAAGATGTCTCATTCATAGGGTTGCCATGAGTCAACTTTGACTTGAGGGCAGTTAACAACAACAACAACAACAACAAACCATCTTCCAGACAAAATGTTAAAATAATACTGCTCCACAGTATTCTCACAGTAATCCACAGCAATCTTCTAATGACTAGCTGGAGAGGAGAGGTTAAATCATTGCATATTTTATGTAGAGACAATCCTACAGTGACCATGACTAAAATTATCACAACCATAGCAGAGATGTTTTGAGTTTACATTCTGGACCCCAAGAAGGAAACAAAGACCACCCAACAGCTCGCTGTGATGAATTCACAAGACACTTTGCAGATAAAATTGCTTGTATTCACTCTGACTTGGATGCTGTAGTTGAGACATGTCCAGTGGATGTAATCATAGTGCCTGCTTGTCCCACAGTATTGGATAAGTTTTAATTTGTGCAGCCTGAGGATGTGGATAGGATCCTTGGAGAGGTGAGAGCCACCCCGTGCATACTGGATCCTTGCCCTTCCTGGCTTTTGAAATCAGCTAGAGGGGGACTGCCTGAGTCAGTAAAGGGAGTGGTGAATGCTTCACTGCAGCAAGGCAAATCTCCATCCTGCCTAAAGGAAGCTGTGGTGAAGCTGTTACTAAAAGAGACCTCTCTGGATCCCTCCATCCTGGATAACTATTGGCCAGTCTCTAATATTCCATTTCCGGGCAAGGTTCTGGAGTGGGTGATGGCCTCCCAGTTCCAGGGATTTCTGGATGAAATGGATTATCTAGATCCATTTCAGTCTGTCTTAAGACCTGGCTATGGCACAGAGATGGGTTTGGTCACCTTGGTAGATGACCTTCACAGGGAACTGGACAGAGGGAGTGTGTTCCTGTTGGTCCTGTTAGATCTCTCCATAGCTTTCAATACCATTGACTATGGAATCCTTCTAAGCTGCCTTTATGGGATGGGAATTGGGAGCACTGCTATGCAATGGTTCCAGTCTTACTCCAAGGAAGCTGTCTCTGTGCTGAACTGGTGTCTGCTGTCAATAATGGACTGGATGAGGGCAAACAAATTGAAGCTTAATCCAGACAAGACAGAAGTGCTCCTGGTCAGTCATATGGCAGATGAGGGAATTGAGGCTGTGCCTGAGATGAATTACACTCCACCTGAAATCTCAGGCTCGCAGCTTGGGTGTGCTCCTGGACTCAACTCTGAGCCTGGATGCCCATGTTTTAGCAGTGGCCAGGAGTGCATTTGCACAATTAAAACTTGTGCGCCAGCTGCAACCATTCCTTGAGACATCAGATCTGGCCATAGTGACACATGCTTTGGTTATATCCCATTTGAACTCTTGTAACATGCTCTACGTGGGGCTGTCTTTGGAAACTATTTGGAAACTTCAGTGGGTCCAAAATGCCACACCTAGAACACTGACCAGAGCCAATTATAGGGAGTGTATAACTCCTGTATTGAAACAGCTTCACTGGCAGCTTCACTGGCTACTGGTTCATTTCCAAGCACAATTTGAATGCTGGTCATGACCTATAAAGCCCTACACGGCTTAGATCCAGACTATACGAACCACCTAGAACCCTAATATCCTCAGAAGAAGCTTTCTCTCGGTTCCACCACCATCCCACACTTGTTTGGTGAGGACACGAGAGAGAGCCTTCTCAGTGGCTGCTCTCACCCTCCCTTCCATGGGAGGCTAGGCTGGCCCCTTCATTGCTGGCCTTTCACCAGCAGGCGAAGACATTTTTATTTAAAAAAGCCTTTTAAAATCCTGCAGGCTTTGTTTCATTGGGGGATGGAGGGGTTAATTTTAGATTATTATTATTTTTAACTTTGTTTTAAATTTTATATTTGTAATTTTTATATTTTTATGGTTTTCATTGTACTATTTTAATTGTAGTTTTAATGTGTTTTAAATATGTTGTTAGCCATCTTGGGTCCCACTTTGGGAGAAAGGAGGGATAAAAATAAAATAAAATAAAATAAAAAGTTAGGGCTAGTCTACCCATCAGTGTATTATGTGAACTGCTACCAGTTTTCATACATTCATAAAATCCATTATTTAACTGTACAGGGTCTATTGATAAACAATAAATAATAACAAATTTTGTCACGCGTGTAAGTGAAGATGTAACCACCCAAGTGGGTGGTCCTTCACCACACGTGACAAAGCAAATAAACAAGCATCAACAAATAAACAAATAAACAAACCCCTCCCCGGAAATGATGTCATATTTCATCATGTGAAGTAATTTTATGACGTCAAGCATTAAATGCCTACATCATTTCCTGTCAATTTGTTTTATGCCAAAAATTTTCCACAATTTTAATTAGCCGAATTAAATTATTCTGTGGGATGGGGGTCATTACCCACCACAAGAGGGGGTCAGCCCAGCTAGGTATCCCCTCTCCCCCCCCCCCCCGCAGATCGCTTTTTCAATTTGGTCAGAGAGTGCATTTATGTACATTTCTGACACCTCTGGAGAGAGGTGAACCCCATCCCCCCTGTACAGCTGCAGCCAGTCAAGCTTAATGCCGTGCTCCACCAAGAAAATTCCCAGTTTAGCAAGATGCTTAGCCATGTAGTGGTTAAGCCAACGCTGAGCATTGTTGATAGCTGAGTCCTTCTGCGCTCCAGGCCAGCAACGCCTAGGGACAAGTTTAGTCCACAGGATCACAGCACCAGGGAAGATGTTTTGTACTTCCTCCATATCTTTAACAATCTGCTTGGCCAATGGAATCTGAACAAGGCCATTCTCCCCCAGGTGTACGACCACAGCCCGGGGTTGAGGACACGAACGCGCCAACTCTTTGATAAATGGAAGGAGAGATGGCCACATCATTCCCCTTTGACCAAACCAGTCCATACATCCAATATTGGCAAGGCCCAATGTGTTGTCATAGTGATGCTCCAACAGGTAGCATTCCTCCCAGAAGACCAGGCTGTGTCCCACTACCCAAATTCTTCCAGCGTAAAAGCCAGCTGAAACAAAACAACACAATCAACATGGCTTATCAGGAGTCCCACTACCCGATTGCCTAACATAGGACTTAAATGCATGTGAACGCCACCTGCCAATTCTGCAAATATCGGCTTCACTCAAACCATGAGTGGCCACAGCTGTCGCAGCTCCAATTTGAAAGGAGTGCTAAGAAAAACATTCCTGAGGCAACTCAGCCTTCCTTACAGCCTCTTTTAACACAGCCCTAAATTGAAATTGGGTTAAGGGCAAACCAGAAAAGTTAATAAACAAATATCCAGCCACATTAGGCCTAATTTTCAAATAGTTGCCCATCGCTATCACTGGGCAAATTTGACCCTGCTGCACCTTAGCCAGGAAGATAGACTGACTTTTTGCAAATTGGTCAGTCTTGGAACACCTAATGTGAATTCGAATCCCCTGTCCTGTTAAGCTGATATCAGAGATCAATAGTGCCCTGCTGGATTTATCATTACGAGATCCAGGCACAATTTCACTAATTCTCAAAGCAGCAAAAAAATGCTATAGCAAATACTGCTTTAAATAAGGTGAATAAAAAGTTTGAGCTAATTGATCCCATAACTTAAGAAGGACAGGGCCAATTATCAGCCTCCAAGGGTCCTTTGTGACAGGGGATTCTCTAGACCATCCCTCCACTGCTCTTTTGACCCTGAAATCATTGGTAGGGTCAAAACAGCCCTTTCCCCTAGAGTAAAAGGCCAGGGCGGCTAACCTGCCTCTAATAGTGACAGGTGAAGTCTAGATTGCTTAAGAGTTACAATAAAGCGAAGGACCAAGTCAACATTAATAGGCCATTTTAGATCCTCCCCAATTTCCTGCAAAAATTGGCTAAACGAATTTAAAGCTGTTTAGTATGACTTGCGTGTTGATGGGGCAATAGAGTTTAATATTGCCCTATGAACTTTTAATTTCCAAGGTTACAGAGGTTCTAATTTCCAAGGTTCTCACTGGCCATTCCAAAAAAAACTCCAAAGCCATGGGCACCAGCAGCATCACAATGCACCTGAAAATCTTCCTGAAGCAGCATTTCAGTTCTCCAAAACGATATACCATTCAAATGCTCCAAAAAGGAGTACCAAACCTTCAAATCCTCATGAATGCCCCTTGTGATTCTAATGTGTGATGCTGGGCCACTATCCCTGCAGTAGCCCTGTACAGTCTAGCACAAAATGCTCGTCCTGGAACTACCACCCTACAGGCAAAATTCAAAAGACCTGTAAGTGATTGAAATTCATGAAGGGTAGCTTTTTGTTTCCCTAACGTGATCTCTAATTGTTGCTTCATAGCCACAAGTTTCTCATTGGGCAATCAAGAAATTCCAATCATAGTATCAATCTCAATGCCCAAAAAGGTAAGCTGAGTACGTGGCCCCTCTGTCTTTTTCTCCGCTAAAGGCACACCAAGCTCCTGAATCAGGTCCTGAAATTGAACTAAATATCCTGGCACTGAGAGGAATTAGGATTACCAGCAATTAGAAAATCATCTAAATAATGAGCAATAGCTCTATTACCAGTTCTCTGAACTGCACACCAATGGACAAAGGTACTGAATGTCTCGAAAGCTGAACAAGAAATAGAACATCCCATTGGCATAGCTTTGTCAAAATAAAATTTTCCTTCAAACTGAAAACCCAGTAGGTCAAAATCATCTGGGTATACATGAAGGAGTCTAAATGCAGATTTAATATCACATTTAACCAAGACAGCTCCTGTGCCTAAGTTCCTGATCATCTTAACTTCTGAGTCAAATGAAGTGTACCTAACTGAGGTAAGCTCAGGATCAATAGCATCATTCACTGACTCCCCTTTAAGATAAGATAAATTATGAATTAGCCTAAATTCCCCAGGGGCTTTTTTAGGCACTACGCCCAATGGAGATAAGCGAAGTGTGGGGATGGGCAGCTGATCATGGGGTCCAGAAATTCTCCCAGCTGCTATTTCCTTAGCTAACTTGTCCCTTACCACACTCGGCAATTCCCTCACAGAATAAGCATTAGGTGCAAAATGATAGGCCCTAGGGCCTGTATAAGGAAGATGAAAGCCCTTGAAACAAGTATAAAGTGGCCTCTCTGTTATGGTAAACCTTTAGCCATGCCACCATAATATCCAATTTAATTGGTGATGGGGCCTTTTCCCACAGGTGACACTAGCTGGGGGACAGAACCCCTCCTGTTTGCTTACCTCTAACACAGGAATTTCCGGAGTGACCACCCCCACAGGTGTTACACTTGTGGTCAAACCTGCAGGGTTGTCTTTTACACTTGCTGGCATTAAAGTCCCAGCATAAGCCAAACTGCCTTTTTTCTCGCATTCGGCCCTCTCGGTAAGGTAACCATTGGGACAAAGCCGTTATCACACCTGCTCGAGGGGGAGGCCCCCACCATAACATCAGCCCAGAGCTCGGACTGCATGTGCTTCCAAGATAAGGAGCGATCCTGTGCCGCTCTCATCCTAAACTGCTTATCATATTGGAGCCAAGCTGCACCCCTTGAATTGTGGTAGCAATTGGTATAGGCTTTTATCGTGATCTCCTCATATTTAGAAAAATCAGGAGATCTGAGAGGCTCTTTTTCTTCTATAAGACCTCTGTAAATGGCGAAGCCCATAATCCAATTAAAATTGCGCTCAAGCTTAGGGCGTTTGAGTGCCTGAAACTCTTTTGGCAAACTAAAAACAATCCCATCCTTCATCATAATCCTTGGCTAGGGGTCCCTAAAAGTCAAAGTAAATAAATCAATATATTCACCCTTCCAAATCCTTTCCTTAGTGGAGAGAGGAAGGTGAGAACCAAGGGGTGTAGACATACCAGCATAAGGAGTAGCTTCCACATTCCCCACCACTCCAGACAACAGAAGAGCACTAGAAATAGGCACCACTAGTGTGGTGCTAGCAACAGCCAAAGGCTGACCACACTGCACCCTCATGTCAGGGACCTGTGAAATTGCAGGCGCCTGCACAGATACATTGAAAATCACAGGGTTAGGCCATTCCAAAGCCACACCCTGCCCAACCGGGCTGCCTGGAGCCCATACCGAGGTAGGCCAATTAGCATGTACAGTATTAGGAGACAAACCTGAACCTGAAGCTTGCTGGGAAGCTTCACCAACTGACTGCAGCTGTCCCCCGAAGTGTGGCCCCACAAGAGCTCAGGTGTCCAAGGTAGCAGAGGCAGCAGCAGCCTGATCACCTCCCTATTCACCACCGGTCTGCTCCAATGCACCACCTGGAAGAACCACCCCCTGTAAGAGGTTGTATAAATCAGCCATAGTTGGCTGCCTGGACACAAGGGGAACCACACCCTGTGTCCCCAAACCCGGGACTCTTTGTAGGAGATCCCACACATCGGCAATAGTAGGGTGCCCGAGCTCCACTGCCAAAACCACCGACGGGCCCAGTGTAGCCATAGTCAGCTGAGAGTCAGGTGCCACCACCGGAAGAGACACTTCAGTGTTACTAACACCCGAAGGGCTGGCACTCGAGGTGGAGGCAGTAGCCTGTAATTCCTTCTGTGCAAGTTGGTTGCAGAGCACCACACAAGCCTGAACAGTTTTGTCCAGTTGTGCAACTTGGGCAACTATCTCATCTTCTCTGCTGCTAGACTTTCTCATCTCTCTCTTCTGAAAATCTGCTGCCATTCAAATCCATCTGATGGATTTCCACATGTTTGCTAATGTGCATACTCACAGATACTCCAGTAAAAACCATGAAATCTTTTTCTGAGGAATCTATGGAGTGCCCCCCTCACAAAAGCCTGAACTCCTCAGAATCATGTGTGACAGGATCACATTCTATTCAGATAAAATGAGGAGTATTTTAATCATATAGACAAGCCCTTAGATAAGGTGGCAATCCATCAGATGGATTTACGTTATCTATCAAAACATGAACAAATTTTTCTGTTAATCCCAAATACCTGTACTACCAAAATACATAAAGGGTTAATTCCCTTCCTAACTGTCCCATAAGGTCAGATTGTAGGTCAGCTCTAGAGCCACCTACTCAATTTGTGGGTTATTATTATTATTATTTAAAAAGCCCTTTATATCCCTAATTCCATTTTATATACGGAATTCTTCAGATTTCAGTAAACAACATCTCTGAGGAAATAATTGAAAGAATGTTTGAAAATATTTTAAAAAATTGAAAAACATGTCATTGAAGTATCAACAAATACTACATGAGAAGAATCTTGGATTGGTGAGGACATTCACAGTTTGGGACTTTGCGTAAAATTTGCAAGTGATCATTTTCCTTAGGAAATAGTATTTTCTGTACAAAAAAATTATATTTCTGCAAACTGTGTGGTTTTAAATACTCTCACATTTAGAAGAAAGTTGCTTACTCGTTGTTTTCTTCAAGAAGAAATGTAGTGAAGAATTACATTGCTACTCTGAAGGTAGTGAGGGAGACCTGTTAGTCTGTATGGATTTGAGATCTCTTTATAGATGTATACCTCAAAGGAATTTCTTTGGACAGGAGAGAAGTGAAAGAATTCACCTTCTCACTTCCTCATCACCATTGCTGCAATAGTCTTGAATAAGAAAAAAAATCAAGTTTTTGTTGAAGTTCAACACCTTTTACTTTTGAATAAAAATGTTGCAGAAAACTGGGACTGGCGACATTACGGACTGAAGGAAAGTGAGTTGTTTATTGAAGAAAGTAACACTAGCAGGCCCAGCAAGAAATAACTTTCCAGAGGTGCTGAGCCCCGAACCAAGCCTCTGCAGACTGGCCCAAAGGGCTGGCCTGGAGGCAGAGTTGGGGCAGGGCAAACGCACATCGGCCACTCCAACTCCATGCCACTGCACACCTTTACACACAGTGCGCGGTGTCAGGATGCCCTTCCGGCACAGCGTTCAAACACGCTGTGCTGAAAAGGGTGCTGAAGAGCCATGCACTGGCTCTAAGGGCGGCCTTTTGCTGCCCCTAAAAGGAGTGGCATTTTGCCACTCTTTTAGAGCAGCAAAAGGGAGGATCAGGGCCACGGCTGGGGTTGCGTGGCCCTGATCTGCAGCTTCCTGGACAGCCCAGAGCCGCCCATCTGCAGTCCCCCTGAGAAACCTTTTATAGGTTCATACATATTCAAAGAGCATTTCTATCCCCTCCCTTCTTGGATAACTAGTTTCACAATATTCAGCACTTCTTACTTTGTTTACAGAACAAAAAAATGTTTGTTTAAAGACCTCCAAAGAAGGAGACTCCACCACACCCTGAGGGAATATGTTCCACTGTCGAACAGCTCTCACTGTTCGGAAGTTCCTCCTAATATTGAGGTGGAATCTCTTTTCCTGCAGCTTGCATCCATTGTTCCAGGTCCTGTTCTCTGGCAAAGCAGAAAACAAACTAGCGCCCTCCTCAATATGACATCCCTTCAAATATTTAAACAGGGTTATCATATTCCCTCTTAACCGTCTCTTCTCTAGGCTAAACATACCCAGTTCCCTAAGTCGTTCCTTGTAGGGCATGGTTTCCAGACCCTTCACCATTTTAGTCCTCCTCCTCTGGACACGCTCCAGTTTTTCAACATCCTTTCTGAATTGTGGTGCTCAGAACTGGACACAGTATTCCACATGGGGCCTGACCAAAGCAGAATACAGTGGCACTATTAATTCCCTAGATCTAGATACTATACTTCTACTAAGGCAGTCTAAAATTGCATTGGTCTTTTTAGCTGTGGCATCAGACTGTTGAGTCATGTTCAACTTGTGGTCCACTAGGACTCCTAGATCTCTTTCACACGTAATCTTGTTAAGCCAGGTGTCCCCGATCTTATATCTAGCATTTTATTTTTTTGCCCTAAGTGCAGTACCTTACATTTCCGTGTGTTGAAATTCATTTTGTTAGTTTTGGCCCAGTTTTTTAATCTATTAAGATCATTTTGAATTTTCATCCTGTTCTCTGGGGTATTAGCTATTCCTCCTAATTTGGTGTCATCTTCAAATTTGAGAAGCATGCCCCCCATTCCTTCATCCAAATCATTGATAAAAAATGTTGAAGAGCACTGGGCCCAGGAAAGAACCCTGTGGCACCCCACTGGTCACTCCTCTCCAGGATAAAGAGGAGCCATTGCTGAGCACCCTTTGGGTTTGGTCAGTCAACCAGTTATTAATCCACCTAACAGTTGTTTTGTCTAGCCCACATTTTACTATCTTGTTTGCAAAAATATTGTGTGGGACCTTGTCAAAAGCCTTACTGAAATCAAGATATGCTATGTCTACCTCATTCCCTTCATCTACCAACCTGGTAATTTTATCAAAAAAAGAGATCAGATTAGCCTGGCATGACTTGTTTTTGAGAAACCCATGTTGACTTTTAGTGATTATGGCATTCCCTTCTAAATGTTCACAGACTCTCTGTTTAATGAACTGTTCTAGAATCTTTCCCGGTATTGATGTCAGACTAACTGGGCGATAGTTGTTGGGATCCTCTTTTTTTCCCCTTTTTGAAGATAGGGACAATGTTTGCCCTCCTCCAGTCTGCTGGGACTTCTCCTGTTCTCCAGGAGTTATCAAAGATCATTGCCAATGGCTCTGAGATTACATTTCCCAGTTCTTTCAATATCTCAGTGTTTCCCTAAGTTTGTTGAAATCAGCTCTCCTAAAGTCTAGAATGAGTGTTTGATTATGCCTAGCTTCTCCTTTCCACTGTATAAGGACCTTATCACACGGGGTCCAAGCAGTTGCATCCCCGTCCCATTGCGCTTCCTTCAGGTCACGGGAAATGTAATTCCCATTTCGACCAGGAAGCCAAAAGTCGCGGGATGATACGGGGATGCGACAGGGATGCGACAGGGATGGGCGGGGTTTCCTTGCGACGTTGTGTGATCGAACGGGGTAAGGAAGCGCGATGGGACGGGGATACGACCAGGGTGCAACGGGGATGGGCGGGGTTTCCCTGTGACGTCGTTTGATCGCACGGGTAAGGGAAGCACGATGGGACGGGGATGCCACGGGGATGGGACTGCTTTAGACCCCCATGTGATAAGGTCCAAAGAAACTCCAGGAGAACATGATCACACCCACCTAAGGTTCCCACCACTTGTGCCCCATTGACCAGGTCATCCCTGGTGGTTAGGATCAGATCTAAAATAGCTGATCCCCTTGTTGCCTCTTCCACCTTTTGGACAAAGAAATTGTCTTCGAGGCAAGTGAGGAATTTGCTAGACCTTGGAGTATTGGCTGAGTTTGACTTCCAGCAATTATCAGGATAGTTGGTCACCCATCACTACTATTAAATCTTTCCTTTCTGAGTGTGTGATCATCTGTTTCATCTGTTCTAGAAAGGCATCATCCAATTCCTCAGTTTGACTTGGGGGTCTGTAGTAGACTCCTACTATAACATCCGTGTTGTTTCCTTTCCCTTTAATTTTTATCCAGATGCTTACAGTACAGGGAGTCTGAAGTCTTATCAGTGTGAACCATGACTGCAGTACAGAGCATCACCTGTGCTTAGTCAAAAAGAAGTAACCAGGGAAACAAAAATGTCCAAAGTCTCATCTGGAGTCCTATTTGATTATCTAGTCTGCCCCCCCCCCAAGTTATCATAGAAACTCATAGAAACCTATCGTAAAAACCCAATACACACACACACACACACACACATGCATTTGGCTACTTCAAAAGGAGTGATCATGGGATGTCCCATGACCCTAGAGGTGGTAAATTTATATATGGAGAAGTTTGAAAGCTTAATTGCCTGTACTGAAAGTCTATTTAGAGAGCAACTGATAATTTGTCTCCAATTTATTGTTGTTTTTGTAATTTGGAAAGGAGTGTAATGATTGCAAGGAGTTTCACAAGTGGATAAATTCTAGTAACACCAATATACAATTTCATACAGAGTACAGTGCAGTTGACCCTTTCAACCATCGACATTTTGAAGAAAATATTTTTAATTGCAATTTGGACTTTCTTCACCCTAGTATAGTTAATTGGAGCACAACACTAAAATAATTTGGATCTTCCACCATTGTGACATTGGTTTTCCCTCTTTCCTGGAGTTACCTGTAAGATATATGAACATCAATTGAGATAAGGAAACAGCAGGGGCAATTCTGAATGGCAATAGAGCAGAAACCCATATTTGTATACTAGCTGTGGCCACTGAATAACAAATAGCTGATGACAGATTTTGTATGTTATTTCCTCCATAGAAAAGAAATGTGAATACTGTGCAATTCCCCTCTTTCATCCTTTTATTTACATCTATTATTAACTGATACTGCTTTTCCTCCAAAGCTTAAAGTCTCTAGTTGTGTCCTTTACTCAAATACAGCCAGCCAGCCATACCCATGGATTTTACATCCAGAGATTCAACCATTTAAGGCTTGAAAATATTTTTAATTCCAAAAAGCAAACCTTGATTTTTGCCATTTTATATAAGGGACACCATTTTACTACTCTATTGTATATATTGTGACTTCAGGATTCATGAATTTTGATATCCACAAGGAGCCCTGAGCCAAACCCCAGCAGATACCAAAGGCCCACTTATAATTCAGAAATTCATTTTTTGGACCTAAGGCTAAAAAGAGTATTTATTTATTTATTTATTTATTTATTTATACCCTGCCATTCAGCTGGAAAGGCTTTCAGGGCAGCATACTAACAATTAATTTGACAGTTCTCTTCCCTCAGGTATACAATCTAAAGAAGACACCAAACATAAGGAAAAGGGAAGGGCTGTGAAGACGGGATGTTGGCTATGCTTCTCCCTCAGAAGCCACAGCCATGGCAGTTAGAATGAAGGTGACCTCTCACCATGCACTAGGGCCAAGGCACAATGGTGCTTTGCCAGACTATTCTTCTCCCCCACAGAGGCCATGTAGGAGATCAATTCACTACCTCCTTATATAGAAAATCCACAGATGTTAAGCCCTATTTATAATTTGACAGATCATATTCCAGGTTTCTTCGGTGCAGTCATCCCAAAGGATTAAAAGACAACTGCTCCTGTGAAACTGAGGCAAGGAGATGACCTCTTCATGGAGAGAAGTGAAGAAGGAAGATGGGTTTGAGAGAGAGGTTGGAAGGAATGAGGAAGAGAGGAAGGAAATGGAAAGGTAAGATAGGAAGAGAGATGAATATGAAGAGGATTTTGCAATCTAGTACAGTGAGTAAAATGAATAAGGAACTGACTATAAGAAGCTAGCTAGAGAAGGTAGAAGGAAGAAAGAAAGGAAAAATGAAAGGTGTTGGGGTAATGAAGTACAATATATATTATATTATATATTTCTATTATATATTTCTATAATAGGTAGTTTGGATAACTTATGAAGATATGTTTAGTTTGTGTAGAAGGTGTGTTTGTTCCTAATTGTAAGGTACTATGTATTTGTATTGTCTGATAATTTGGAATGTATAGAATGTTTTAGTATATAAAATAATAAAATAAAAAATAGGAAATTATAAAATGAAAACACAAGAAGAATTAATAGATGTGGGTTTTAGGTTAGATTAGTTCAAATATAGGCAAATAGCGAATTGTTACAATTCAGATTTAAAAGCTCAAGGTATTGATTTAGAATTAAATGATTTTGACAAAATCTGGATAGGCAATAATGACTTCCAAGAGGACTTTCTCTGCCTCCGCTCCCAGATTATGGAATGGCCTATTGGATGAGATCTGTCTCATTTCCACTCTTGACTGCTTTAAAAAAGCAGTTAAGATGGATCTTTTCTGGCAGGCCTTCCCTGAATAATATCCCAGCCCAAAAGACAAAAAAGATCTGGCCATTGCCCTCCTACCGCCTTGTCTACTGCGCTGTGAATTTTTGGCTGTAGTTTTGCCGTATTGTCTGTAGATTTTAGCCATTGGCATTTTAACTCTGTATTAGTTTAATTTATTTTTAAGGGGAGGGTGGGTTTGGGATGGATCTGGATTGATTTTAACTTTTGTGATGTTTTTAATTTGTTGTACACCACCCCGATTGTGTTGCAGAGGGGTGGGATATAAATAAAAAATATTATTATTATTATTATTTTTAAAATTATTATAATAAAAATGGATAGGTAAATTTTATAAAATCTTATTAAATTGGGATTTAGAAGAAGAAATAATAAAAGAAAATATTATACAATGGACAAAAAATTTCGGACATACAATCAAATTAGAAAAGTGGGAATACATTTGGACAAAAGGACTAAGACATACAGTATTTCAAAATCTCAAGGAAAATTTTTATAAAGTCTACTTTCAATGGTTCCTAACCCCGGTAAAGTTAGCTAAAATGTACAAAGGGAGTAACAATATGTGCTGGAAATGTGGAAAGGAAACCGGCACACTATACCACTGTTTGTGGACATGTGTTCATGTCCAGAAATATTGGTTTAAAGTAAATGAAATAATAAATGTGATGTTAGAGAAAAAATAAATTGCCTCCCAGAGACATATTTATGAAATATGTGGGATAAAGATCTAGAAAAAGAAGTTGGAAAGTTACTTTTTTTTTATCTAATAACTACAGCATGAATAACACTTTTATAAAAATGGAAGATGAAGACTGTCTCAAATATAAATGACTGGCTACATAAACTCTATGATTCAAGATAATCTAGTGAGGACAAGTGAGAAGTAGGTGTGATTAGTAAGATGAAAGAAGAGGTAGTAAGAAGGGGATGGAAGGTTAGTAAGAAGGTATGAGCAAGTGGTAGAAGGTTTGTGAATGTATTAAGAGATGAAGCAGAAAGTGTTAAAGAAATGGAGAAGAGTGGGAACAGAGAAAGAGGTTAGAGAAAAGAATTTACAGATGAAGGAGAATGAGTAGTGGAAGGGAAGATGAAGGAATTGTGGGAAGGAGAATGTAGGAGTTAAGAGAGGGGAGCTGAATAACTATAAGAGTAGATATGAGATTAAAAATCATACCTGAATTAATATCTAGTACTATCTGGACTAATAATGAATTGTTGATACATAGCAAGTTTGCATAGATTTTAGAATATATGTATGTATTTCTGTTTGTTTTAATGTGTCTTTTTCAGTAAAAGTAAAAAAAAAAAAGTCTTAGTGCTTATTCCATAAATGTCAGGCTCTGTTGGAATGTATGTGTAGTGAAGCAGCAGAGAAAAATCAAATAAAGAAGGAATTGTGTGTAATTTGTTGGAACTTGAAATACTGTAAAGCAGCTTAACAATGCAGGATTTGACTGCTACAGATATGAAGCACCAGTATGTCTTATGTTATTTTGAGTGCAAAAAAGAAAGCATCAGGCTGTTGACTTTAGAGTGTAACAAACTGATAAGGTTCACCACCTCTCCCACATACACACAGACTTTTTAGGTTAAAAAGGAGGAACAGCTTATAAAAATGAAACAGTTTGGTTTTTTTTTTTTAGTGTTTGAGGTAAAAGGAAGGGGACAGAGTTGACAGAATTTGAACACTTAGGGGGGAAGCAGACGGCGCAAAGCGCTGTCTTCAGGGCAAGGAAGGGGAGGGGCAGCCACACGCTGGGTGCCCCAACCCCTTCCCGAAAATGTCATCGGAGCAGCCGGCCCTCTGCATGGCCGGCGCTCCGACAATGCCTTTCCGCTGCAGCGTCCACACATGTTGCAGCGGAAGAGACACCGAAGGTGCACTGGCAGCCTTTTGCAGCACACGTTCGGCGATTTGTGGAAGGAGCACTATTTTAGTGCTCCTTCCTGGGGCAGCAAAGCTGCGGATCGGGGCTGATGAATGCGGATGCCTCGGCCCCGATCCGCAGCTTCCTGGGGTGGCCCTGTGCCACCCGTCTGCTTAGCCCCTTAGAGAGGCAGATAGGGAAGAAATCAGAGGATGAGAGGAGGTGAATGAACATGAAAACCTGTTTTTCATTAGGATCAGTCCAAAAACATGTCAAAACATCTCCCCATATGAACCACTTCAAGCCCTAAGATCTCCAGGAGGAGGCTTTCTCTCTGTCCCGCCACCATCACAGGATCGCCTGGTAAGGACATGAGAGAAAGCCTTCTCAATGGCTGCTCCTGCCCTCTGAAATGCCCTTCCACAAGAAGCAAGGCTGGCCCCCTCCTTGCTTGCCTTTTGCCAGCAGGCAAAAATGGTTCTTTTCAGGCAGGCTTTTAATGCATAATGCAACATTATGGGATAGATTTTATATGAGTATTGTGGTTTTAATGTTTGCATTTTATATTGTTTTGTGGGTGATGTCTTAAATTATTTTATTGTGATATTGTTTTTTAGAATTTTATTTGCGAGTTGCCTTGGGTCCTTCACAGAGAAAGGCAGGATAGAAAATAAATAAATAAATAAATAAATAAATAAGGGTGAAGTAGCAAAAGATCCAGAATCTGGGCAGATCCAAAAGGAAGGATTGACTGAAATAGCTATACTACTATACTCATTGAAGCATCACATGAGAGTTCAGCATTCTGAACTGACTAATTATGAATTTAATTGACTAATAAATATGTGGCAATGTAGTGCCTTGGTTGAATTAGAAATAAGAAGAGATTTGTCATAGACTACTCCAGCTACCCATTGGAATCTAGAACTATAAATGTCTTTATTTGCTACCTAATGTTAAAGACAAAATGGAAGCTTCAGAGATGAGTTAACAGTTGGGAATAAACTTATACAGGACCATCTTCTTTCATTTTAAGGCCTGGACTACTTTTCCTTGATATATCTGTTTCTATGGAAGATACTGAAACCAAATTAAAATGAGAAAAATAAGTCCGTGCTGAAACTCAGATAAAAGAAATTGAAATCCTCTTTTAAAATCCACCAAATAATGTAAAACCCTATCCCCTGTTCAAACAGATTAAAAGTTTGAGATCTCTCCACATCTCTCCAGGTCTGAACTTTGGAGATCTAGCAATCAAGATACTTGATTGCAGATACTTCCAATATTTGTATATATTTTATATCTGCACAGGGCTACAAGAGAAAATCACCAATGTGTGTGTGTGTGTGTGTGTGTGTGGAGAAGCCCTAAACCCTGATGTCCAGGAGAAATTCAAGAAAGTAGGAGATTTATTCTATGTCTAGATGTGGAGAGTGGAACAATAACTAGGGTATATTTAATTAGAAGGAGGAAAGAGGGAAGGAAGCAGCAGAAAAATTTTGGATAGTTGATGGACAGACTCTAAAAATGGGAGGACATAATGTCCAATAATTTACTTAGCCACAGGCCAAGAATGAGAATGTCTTATACCAGGGGTAGGCAACCTTTCCCCTTTAAGGGCCGAGGGACTTCAGCTCCCAGAAGCCTCAGCCATGTTGGCCAATAGTCCCATATTGGCCAATAGCTCCTGGGATTCTGGGAGCTGAAGTCCCTCGGCCCTTAAAGGGGAAAGGTTGCCTACCCCTGTCTTATACCTTCCTACTGAGCTGAAATTCAGCTATAGGTCTCAATATCATGGACTGCCTAGTGGAAAAATTGCTCTGTTTTCCACTATCTTCTTGGTACTGTATACTTTATTCCCATCTTTCAACTCACTTTAGAAACTCCTCAAAATATTCTAACAGTTTCAAAAATTCTTATGATCCCCTACTAGCCACACAATAATTCCAAATCTCCTTCTGCCCCCCAAAACCTTGCTAAAACAAGGGACTACACATGGCAAGCTTATACTACTAGAAGTTGGTAGATTTGCTTGAATGTAGGAATGTGTTAGAATTTCATTCCATTCTGTTTTTGATTAAATCAGTTTCCTAACTCTCAAATTTCTTCATATTCAGGATGAAAAGAATTTTTTTTTTATTTGACTCAGTGATTTGAGTATGTAGCTCTCATATATCCTCCAACTGTCTCAGTTTCACAAGAACAGTCCTGGGGCCTCGGCAGATGACTAAAAGAGTCGTCTTCCAGGCAGGGAAGAGGAGGGGCAGCCGCACGAGCGGCGCCCCTTCCTCTCCCCGAGGTCGCCCCCAGAAGCGCCGGCCGTCCGCACGGCCGGCGCACCGGGGATGACCTCACGGCGCAGCGTCCACATGCGCTGCGCCGTTTGAGCCAGGGAAAGTGCGCCCGCCGCTTTTAGGGCGCACTTTCCCTTACATCTAAAAGGAGCGCCAATTTGGTGCTCCTTTTAGATGCGCCGCAGGAGCGCCGCGGTCCGGAGGCTGAACTCCGGCGGCGCTCCGACCCGCGGCATCTCCGGGGCCTCCGTCTGCTGAGGCCCCTGGTTACTTTTTCAGCTGCTTTTTCAGTTGCTCTTGTCAGCTTTACTTTTTCAGCTGCTTTTAAAATGTCCCACTTTTTCCCTCTTTGTCTTCAGCTTACTTCAGTTGCTGTAGACGGACTTCAAAATTCAAAAGTAGTTTGTATTCTGTTAACAAAGCAGCAGGGAGAGGAGAAGAGAGGACAGGAGAGGAGAGGCAGGAGTGGAATCTCATCTTTTCTAATGGGATCAGGCAAAACAAATTACTCTGCCCTTTCCTTTGCATGTTCTTCCTTATCAATAACTTATTTCTTATTAGTAACACTTGCCACCTTGATCATATTTTGATGTCACTTGGCCATACATCCCCATCTTTTGATCTGTGAAATGTTGGAAGGTATGTAGTCTTAAAATTATGGGCTAAAAATCTGGCAAGTGCTCCAGTTCCCTCTCCTTCCCTTTGAACGGAAACCTAATCTCTCACATCTATAAAACATGCAGGTACAACATGGCCTTCTCCAAACTGGGTATTGCAGTACTGATTGCATCTGAAGACAGAATTTTCTTTCAGTTGGTCTTTTAAAATTTTTATTGCCAAGTTAGCAAATTTATTCATATTCTGGAAGAAAGACACCCCCCGACGAGTCGGGAGGGGTTTCTTGTTGCACTGGCCATATTAGGACATGAGAGGCCTAATTGGTTAAGCGCGGGGGAGTATTGAGCACCCGCGCGCCTGGTCCGATCAAGTTGCTTTGTTCATATTCCAAAGTCTCATGATGCCTGAAATCTCCTGAGACTTGGAATGAGAGTTTGTGCTTTATAGCTCTACGCTGCCATGTGGCAGCAGCCATTTTAGAGCTTGAACTGAGCGAGTCACATCGCTCTGCTCTGTGCTCTGGCTAATTGCTTGGCTTTGGCCTAGCGTTTATTCTTGGCTTTTGCTGCATTTGGCTTTTGCTGATTTTGCTCCGTCTTTTGCAAGTAGGAGTGTTCAGTTCGTCCCTCCCTGAGCAATTCGGAAGGACGAGTGAGGCCTTCGGGCCGGTCCCCTTGGGCCTGCAAGGGCCTTCTCATCTCCAACATCTGGAGGGCTGCTTCATCTGAGGCGGGTGCTGCAATAGGCATCCTCACCGGGTGGGCGGACCTGGTACTGGATTCAGGCCCAGCGGCACCCTGATATCACTGGTCTGGTAAGGTCGGGACACCATCGCTGGCTTGGGAGGGCTGTTACACCTCTACCCAGCGGTGAGTGTGTGTGGAAGACAGTATTGTCTTCGGGTTGGGGTTCTGTTTAGGACCCTTGGTGGACACCTTCCCCCCTTTGTTTGTTGCCAGTGATGCTTCCTGGCTGTTTGCGTCTCTTGCTGAGACTTGGGGAAGGGTGGCCTTTGGCCTGGTGGTAATCACCCAAGGTCGGGTGATTGTGTTTTGGAGCCATGTTCCACTCACTGAGGGGAGTGATGCCCCACAGTAAGGCCCAATCCAAGAGGTGTGCAGCTTTGGCTGTGCCCAATTCTGGACACTCTGCTTCAAAAAGGCCTTCTCACTCTACCAGCAGAGATGATGAGATTGCTACCCAGTTAGTACAACTGGGAAAAACAGTGCAGGCCTGTGTTGCGGTTTGCAATCAGGTTGCCCAGAAGAGGCTACAGGCTATAGCAGGGGTAGGCAACCTGTCCCCTTTAAGGGCCGAGGGACTTCAGCTCCCAGAATCCCAGGAGCTGTTGGCCAACATGGGACTATTGGCCAACATGGCTGAGGCTTCTGGGAGCTGAAGTCCCTCGGCCCTTAAAGGGGAAAGGTTGCCTACCCCTGGGCTATAGCCACCAGTCCTATTGCCAGCACTTCTGGGACCTCTGACACAGAAGTGCTGCCCCCTCTTGTGGCACCTGATGCTCAGGTGATGGATGCTACACCGGGTCCTTCGGTGGTTTTGGCTGTGGAGGCTGGGCACCCCACTATTGCCGATTTGTGGGATCTCCTGAAAAGGGTCCCTGGTGTGGAGATTCAGGGTGCGGCTGCCCCTGTTTCTGAGCAGTCTACTATGGCGGACCTATATAACCTCTTGCGAGGAGTGGTTCTTCCAGGTGCTGGTGCAATGGAGCAGACTCGTGATGCACAAAGAGGAGATCAAGCTGCTGCTGCTTCATCTTTGCCTGACACCCGAGCTGTTGCGGGGCCACACTTCGGGGGACCAGTGCAGTTGGCTGGTGATGCTTCCCAGAAAGCTTCAGTTTCAGGTTTGTCTGATACCACTATTGCACATGCAAACTGGCCCACCTCGGTATGGGCTCCAGGTGGCTAGGTTAGTCAGGGTGTGGGTGTGGAACGACCCAACCCTGTGGCTTTGGATGCAAATGTGCAGGCACCTGCAGTTACATAGGTCCCTGACTCTAGGGTGCAGGATGGGCGCCCAGTGGTTTTGGCTAGCAACACCTCTGCGGTGTCTCCTTTGAGTGTTCCTATGTTATCAGGAGCTGCTGTGCATTCTGAATCAACCCCTTATGCTGGGATGTCTACACCACTTGGTTCACACCTTCCTCTTTCTACTAAAGAAAGAATTTGGAAGAGAGAGTATATTGATTTATTTTCGCTTACTTTCAGGGATCCCAAACCGAGGATCATGGTAAAGGATGGGATTGTGTTTAGTCTTCCCAAAGAGTTTCAAGCACTCAAACGCCTTAAGCTGGAGTGCAATTTTGTAAATTGGATTATGGGTTTCACTTTTTACAGAGGTGTCATAGAGGAAAAGGAGCCATTGAGGTCCCCTGATTTTTCTAAATATCAGGAGATCATGATAAAAGCCATCACAATGCTAGAGGTGCAGCTTGGCTGCAATACGATGAGTAGTTTAGAATGAGAGCTGCACAGGATCACTCCCTGTGAGAGATAGACAGTCCGAGCTTTGGGCTGATATTATGGTGGGGGCCTCCCCCTCGAGCAGGTGCGACAATGGGTTTGTTCCCATGGTTACTATGCCGAGAAGGCCGAATGCGAGGCCTGGCATGGGGGAAAGAAAACAATTTGGCATCTGCTGAGACTAAGTTAGGCAAGTACAAGAGGCAGCCCTGCAGGTTCAACCATAAGTGTAACACCTGTGGGAGTGGTCACTCTGGTGCTTCCTGTAGTAGAGGTAAGCAGTCAGGAGTGGGTGTGCCCCCCGGCCAGTATCACCTGGAGGAAAAGGCACCATCACCAATTAAGCTAACTGAAATTGTGGCATGGTTGAAGGTATACCCTAATAAAGACGCTGCATCTTATTTATTTCATGGTTTTTCCCTAGGTTTTCGTATCCCTTATACAGGTCCTAGGGTTCATCGCTATGCGCCCAATGCTCGTTCCTTGAGGGAGCTCCCGAACATCATGAGGGAGAAATTAGCAAAAGAAATCGCTGCTGGGAGAATTTCAGGATCTCATTTTTTATTTTTTAAAATTTTTATTACACCGTGTATAATACACATTATACAATCATGTTTCATATAGTAATTTTCTCCCTTCACCCCTCCCCCCGTAAGAAAACAGCATAGAGAAATTTACATTCAAATCTAATTAACAATCGATTTTGGAGATATGGAAAATATTATTGATTATCTTATTAACTTCCTCATACCCCATTTTACTTTTCACGTTCTTAAGTACTGTTCCCCATTTGTCTTCCCATGGTTCTTTAATGTTTTCTCCAATATATTTTAATCTTCTTTCCCCAAGGAAGTTGAATAATATATATTCTTTTGTATATTTAAATAAGTAATCCTTATTCCAATTTGATTTTTTTCCTCCATTCATAAGCAATCACTGCATGAGCAGCTTAGAAATTGCTTTATTACATATTTTTGATTATGATTCAATCCTAATTCCCCTAAATCGAGAGTCAAGCAATTTTCTTTACTTAATTGTATTTCTATCCCTACAATTGTATTTATCTGTTGCTTAACCTCTATCCAATTTTTTTTGTACAAATGGACATTCTCACCACATATGAATATATATTCCTTTAATTCAACATCCATGCCAACATTTGGATTGAAATTTATCATTTATAAATGCTAATTGGTGAGGTGTCCTATACCATTTTCCAATTATTTTCATATGTTGTTCTTTCACATTTGTATTTTTAATTGTTACAATGTCTTGTAGCCAAATTTTCATTTTATCTATATCAATCAATAAATCTTTTTACCAGTTCATTGTCAATCCCTCTATCATTCTAAATTGGGTTATTAACATACTCTTATAAATGTTTCCTATTATTCCTTTACCCCCTTCTAATAATTCATTTTGTTCATCAATATTTAATTGTGTTTCATCTAGCAATTTTATTATCCCTTTTATTTGAATCCAATATTGCTTACCTATTAAATTAGTTAATTTTTCTTCCTGTATTCATGCCCCTGTTAAATCATATGAATCTCCAATTATTTTAAATCCCTTATTCTTTATTTTTTAAATTATCTTTCCAAGCTCTTCATTGCTACTTTTATTTAAATATTCAATTGGTAGCCATTTCCTATTTTTTATACCCAGGTTTTTACTCCACTTCTCCCATATTTTATAATTCACCCTCATTGGACCAATTCTTTTCTCTTTTTCTTTTTTCCCCTGAAAGATAGATACAAACTCCATTTGATTGCTCTGTCTTTCTAATTTAACTCACTTTGTATTATAATTTTATTCTACCTCTATCATTCTTAGCAATTGAACTGCCTCAAAATATAGTTCGAGTGATGGAACTCCCCATCCTCCTTTACTTTGATGCTCATATAATAATGCCTTAGATAATCTGGTGTTGTTTTTTTTAAATTCCCTGATATCCATTTTAATATTGGCCTATCCCATTTCTTTAAAACTTTACTAGGAATTGTTTCTGGGATAGTTTGAAACAGATATAAAAACTTTGGTAGTACCATTATTTTGAACATTCTAATTTTTGTTAGCATTTTCCAATTTTTACTTGCCCATTTAGAAATTTGATTATTAATTTTTCCATAATTGATTATAATTACCTTGTACAATATTGTCTAACTTAGTTGGTAAATTTACACCTAAATATCTCATATTTTTAATCCCCAATTTCAATCTTGACACAATTTGGATTTCTTTTTGTTCCTGCCAATTTGTATTCAAAAACATTATCTCGGATTTATCCATATTAAATTTAAGCCCAGAAATGTTTTTAAATTTCTAAAATATTTCCAATAACTTGGTTACTGCTTGATTCAGTTTCTGTGTCACTATCAGAGCATCATCTGCAAATAAATTTAATTTAATCTCTTCTTTATTTATTTTATATCCCTTTATCTCTTCTGCATTCCTAATCATATTTGCAAACGGTTCCATTGCTAATATAAATAATAAAGGGGAAAGTGGGCAACCTTGCCTTACTCCACTTTTTATTTTAAATTTTCTTGATTTCTCTCCATTTATCATGATTTGTGCTTCTGTATTGTATATTTCTTGGTTGGTTTCACTAAACCTTTCCCCTAATCCAAAATCTCTACAAATTTTATATAGATATTCATGATTTATTGAATTGAATGCTTTGTAGACATCTAGTTTTATCAAGGCTAATTTATTTTTGTATTGTTTGGCATGATATAGTATATTAAATAAATTCCTTATCGGTTCATAAATGTATCTGCCTTTCACAAATCCATATTGTTCTTCTTTAATTAAAGTAGATAAATATTCTTTTAATCTATTGGCTATGATTTTCATTAAAAAAATTGTAATCTTGATTGCTTAATGTGACAGGATGATAAGATTTGGAATTGGCTGGATCTTTATTGGGTTTAAGTATTAATATAATTTCAGGTAGTTTCCATGATTCTGGGATTATTTTATTATCCAAAATTTCATTGTAAATTTTAGTCATATGCTCACTCAATTCATTTTTAAAGGTTTTATAACATATAGATGTAAATCCGTCTGGGCCAGGAGATTTAAATCCTTTTAAATCTTGTATTACTCTTTCTATCTCTTGTTTAGTTATTGGGGAGTTAATATGGTTACTCTGTATTTCAGTTAATTTTATATTTATATTTATTTTCTGATCCTCCACCTTCTTCTCTTCATACAGCCTTTCATAAAATTTAACATTAGACTTCTCTTATTCTCTCCTCATCAGTTATTATTTCTCCTTTGTCCCCTCTAATTTTACTAATCCTCTTTTTCTCTTTTTTTCTTTTTAAGGTATTTAGTCCAACTTTTCATACTTCTAGTATCCAATGTCTTAAATTCATTCCTAATGTACATTTGATTTCTTAATATAGTTGTTTGATCTAATTCTTTAATTTCTTCTCTTTTTTTATCCCACTGTTCTTTTATAGTTGTGTTCTTATGTTTATTATATTCTTTCTGTAACTATTCCACTTCTTCTATCAATTTCTTTCTATATATTTTTTCTTCTTTTTAATTCCTATTTCTATACTTAAACATTTTCCCCCTTACCACTGCTTTAAATGCATCCCATAGTATATGTTTTGAAATGTTTCCCCTATCATTAAAATCAAAATAATTTTTAATTTCCTCCCTAATTTGTTGTTTATTTTCTTCCTTCAAAATAACCACAGGATCAAAAATCCATTTTTTAGATCTTTTAATAATGCTTCCTTCAATCTTTATGTATAATGCTGCGTGATCTGCGAGCCAGATTCCTCCAGCGTGAATTTCTTTTATCTTCAAACTATTGTCTTTTTTTGACAAGGAAATAATCAATTCGACTAAATTTTTTATGTCTAGCTGAATAATATGTATTTTCATAATTATTATTTCCTTTGCTTTCATAACCATCAATAATATTCAATTTCGCCAAATTAATTTTAGGATTTTCCTTTCTATTCTTTTTCTTTCTTATTCTTCCCCTTATATTACCCTTTGTATTACATCTTAATATGTCAAAGTTGAAGTCTCCTCCCAGAAATAGATCCCCCTCATAAAAGTTTTCCAATAGAAAACACCTTATTTATAAATTCCACTTGTTTTTCATTTGGGACATAAATACAAGCAAACGTAACTTTTATTTTCTTTATATTTTCTTTAACAAAAATATATCTCCCCTCATTATCTTTTTAAATCTTATCTACTTGAAAATTTATTCCATCTTTCATTAATATTGCCACTCCTCTTGCTTTATTTGTTCCCCTTGACTCAAACTGCAAATCCCATCCACCATAGTTAAAGAGTTTGGCTCTGTTTCTTCTTGAAATATGTGTTTCCTGAAACATGGCTATCTGAATTTGTTGTTCTTTGAGCATCTTATTCAACCTATAACTTTTCACTGGGGTATGCACTCCATTAACATTTAATGACATAATATTCATATCAACCATTCACTCTATTCCCTTTTCCCTCATTGTTTTTCCACTCTCCTTTTCTTGCTCTCTGATCTGCTGTTTCTTTCCTTCCCCTCCCCTCCTGCCCTTTCCCTCCCCCTCCCTCATCTGAATTCAGGTTCTCTCCTCCATTGGAAGGGGCACAAGCTTTTGCCAGCTTGTTACCCATGTCAGATCTCTTCCCTTTGGAGATGCGTTCTTCACTTATCCCCCTCCCTCCTTATTATTATAACCTTTATTACTCCATATTTAATGTTACTCAATCTATTATAACTTTCCTATTCCATTATTACATCTACTACATTATATAGTCCATCACATTGTGCTTCCTCGATCTTTCCTGCTTCTCAGCTGTCTGTCGCATTTCTCTTTCCATCTAATATCTTTCGCCTGTCTTGCCGGTTTAATTCAGTCTTCTTCTTTATCATCCTCCCTGCTCACAGATTCTCCTTGACCTTGTCCAAGTCCCAGCTGTTTCAGCAGTCGCTGACCCTCCTCCATGTTAGAAGCTTTCAACAATGTTCCGTCCTTGAAAACCAAGAGAACTGTAGGGAAACCCCAAGTGTACTTAATTAAGACATCTTGTTATATCTCTGAGCAAATTTCTATGTTTAATAGTCTCCGATGCCAGGTCTTGATAAATCTAAATTTTCTGTCCATTATATTCCAAATTTTGTATTGATATCAGTTTTTTAAAAACCATGTCTTTCATATTTTCTCTTCCAAATGCAATAATTATATCCTTCCTTCTGCTCTTTCCTTGTGTCCCCAAACTCCAGTGGGCTCTCTCTAAATCATTTGGAGAGATTTTTAAATCATAACTTTTCCACCATGTTGTCAATATAGTAATTAAATCACTAGATTTTGCTTGTTCTGGAAAGTTTCTTATTCTTAAATTTCTCCTTCTTTATCTGTTCTCAGCATCTAGGAGTCTGTTTCAAAGCATTGTAACTTGGTTATTTAGCATTTCCAATTGTTGTTCATTGTTTTCAGCTTTCCCCTTTGCCTCTTCAGCTATTTTTTTTAGTCCACTTATCTGTTCTGTAAGGATTGTAATTGTAGTTTGCATGTTTTGGGAAGCTTCAAACAGCTTGTCTAATTTACGATCGAGGACTTCTAGCATAACCCCAGTGGGAGGACTCACCGTAGCTGTCTCCATGATGTTCTTAATCACACTGCAGCCGGCTTTTTTTCTCTCCCACTAGATTCCTTTTTGTTCAGAATTCTTGCTTGTCCAGGATCATAATTCTAATGTCCAAATTAAGTGCTTTGCACTTTTTTATCCAACTCGAGCTTTGGACGGAGCAATAATACATCTATTTTATATCTCTTAGAAGGGAGAGTACACGAAGGCGTCTAATCTGTTTCGCTGTGCATGCACACCAATTTCAGGAACTCATGATCAGCTGCCTATTCCCATGCTTCGCTTATCCCCGTTGGGTGTGGTGCCTAAAAAAGCCCCTGGGGAACCCAGGTTGATTCACAATTTATCTTACCTGAAGGGTGATTCTGTGAATGATGCTATAGATCCTGGGCTTATGTCTGTTAAGTATGCATCATTCGACTCTGCAGTCAAGATGATTAGGAATCTAGGCAAGGGGGCCCTTTTAGCAAATTGCGACATTAAGTCCACCTTCAGGCTCCTGCCTTTTCACTCAGATGATTTTGACTTACTGGGTTTTCAATTTGAAGGAAAGTATTTCTTCGACAAAGCCATGCCAATGGGGTGCTCGATTTCTGGTTCAGCTTTCGAGAGTTTCAGCAGCTTTCTTCATTGGTCTGCAGTTAAGCGGACATGTAATAGAGCCATAACACACTATTTAGATGACTTCTTGATTGCTGGGAGTCCCAATTCCTCACAATGTGGGGATTCTTTGGTCATTTTTCAGGACTTAATGTCCGAGTTAGGAGTTCCCTTAGCGAAAGAAAAGACTGAAGGGCCAGACACACAGCTTACCTTTTTGGGTATAGAGATTGACACCATAGGTGGGATTTCTCGATTGCCAAATGATAATTTGGTGGCTATGAGGCAACAAGTTAGGATAATGTTTGGGAAGCAAAAAGCGACCACAAATTTCAATCCCTTACAGAACTGTTGAATTTCGCCTGTAAGGTTGTAGTCCCGGGACGAGCATTCTGTGCGAGATTATATAGGGCTACTGCAGGGGTAGGTGCACCTCATCATCACATTAGGATCACAAGGGGGATTCAAGAGGATTTGAAGGTTTGGGACTCCTTTTTGGAGCAATTCAATGGGACTTCGTTTTGGAGATTTGAAATGCTGCTTCGAGCAGACTTTCAAGTGCATTCGGATGCTGCTGGTGCCCATGGCTTTGGTGTTTATTGGAATGGCCAGTGGGCTGTGGGGGCATGGCCTTCTGCATGGTCAGAGCATGGTCTGACTAGAGACCTGACGTTTCTGGAGCTTTTTCCTATTGTAGTGGCTGTGCATTTGTGGGCAAGCCAATTTGCTAACAAGACTGTCTGGTTTTGGTGTGACAACCAGGCAGTCGTCTACGTGGTAAATTCTCAGTCTTCCAAGTCCCCCAGAGTCATGTGTTTGGTAAGAGCGATGGTCATGCAGTGTTTGAAATTTAATGTGCTATTCCAGGCTCAACATGTTCCTTATGTGCTTAACCCTTTGGTGGATGCCCTTTCTCATTTTCAGCTCTCCAGGTTTCGGCAGCTGGCTTCCGAGGCATCAACACACCTGATGGAGGTACCAGCCTGGCTTTGGAGCCCTGGAGATTAGAAATTCACAGGTCAATCCTGAATTCCATCACGCCATCTACACACAAGTCCTACCAAGCTGCATTGAATATGTTTAATCAATTTTTATTGGAAATTGGGGAGGTTCAAAGTTAGCCGATTAGGGTGGACCTGATCCTACATTTTATAGTTTATCTCAGACAAGCAGGTCTCTCGCCTGTTACTATTAAGGGCAGGCTGGCCACCCTGGCATTTCACTCCAGGGCAAGGGGTTGCTTTGATCCTACCACAGACTTTAGGGTTAAAAAAGCTGTGGAAGGTTGGTCCAGAGAATCCCCTGCAACAAAGGACTCATGATGGCCAATAACTGGCACAGTCCTGGCTAGGTTATGGGAACAGTTAGCTGATGCATGTTATTCACCTGAGGAGGCAGCTTTATTTAAGGCAGTATTTGCCATAGCCTTCTTTGCAGCATTACGAATTAGTGAAATTGTGCTCGGATCTTGTAATGATCAATCTGGCAGGGCACTTTTAATTTCGGATGTTGTCTTAACTGAACAGGAGATTCAAATTTGTATTAGGTGCTCTAAGACTGATCAGTTAGCAAAGGGTCAGTCTATTTCCTTAGCCAAAGCGTCTAGTGGACAAATTTGCCCGGTGCTAGCAATGAACAATTATTTGAAGATTAGGCCCAAATTGGCGGGCTATCTCTTCATACATTTGTCTGGTATGCCCTTAACACAATTTCAATTTAGGGCAGTGTTGAAGGAGACACTAAAACTGGCTAAGCTGCCTCAGGCATACTTCTATTTGCACTCCTTCCGTATTGGAGTGGCAACAGCTGTGGCCACTCATGGCTTGAGTGAAGCTGATATTTGCTGAATTGGCCGGTGGTGTTTTCGTGCATTTAAGTCATATGTTAGGCCGTCAGGGAATGTGACTCCTGATCAGCCATGTTAATTTTCCTTGTTTCAATTTCAGCTGGCTTTTTTCAAGGCAAGATATGGATTGTGGGCCACAGTTTGTACTTCTGGGCAGAATGCCACATTCTTGAGCATCAGCGTGACTCTTCATTGGGCTTGTCGCACATCGGAACCATTAAGTGGTTTGGACAAAGTGGCATGATGTGGGGAGCACTCCTTCCTTGGATCTTGCAATTGGCTCGGTCGTATCCGCAACCCCGGGTTTTAGTTATACACCTTGGGGAAAATGACTTAGTTATAGTACCTTGTTTGCAGCTGGCAAAGCAGATGGTGAGAGATCTGCAAGAAATTCAAAAGGTTTTCCCGGGAGCTGTAAACCTTTGGTCCAAGCTCCTGCCAAGGCGTAGCTGGCCTGGAGCTCGCAAAGATGCTGCGATTAACAATGCTCGATGATGGCTTAATTGTTCTGTTGTCAAACAGTTGTCTAAACTTGGCATTTTTGTAATTGGATATGTGATTAAACTGGATAGGCCGCAGCTGTACAGGGGGGATGGGGTCCACCTCTCACCTGAAGCTTCAGAGATTTATGTTAAGGCACTTTCTGAACAAATTGAGAAAGCAGTCTGCGAGGGGGAGAGAGGGGATGCCTAGCTAGGCTGGCTCCCTCTTGTGGTGGGTAATGACCCCCACCCCACAGGAAAATTAATATGGTTAAGTAAATTAATTGGGGTAAATTGGATAATGTTAAATTAAAAGGAAGTGATGAATGCAGTTGAATGCATGACATCACAAATTGAATGACGTCATATGATGTAATATGATGTCATTTCTGGAGGGGAGGGTTTATGTAAATTTGTTGTTATTATTGTTTGCTTACATACTTTGTCACATGCAGTGAAGGTCCACCCACCGGGGCGGGTTACACCTTCACCTACACATGTGACAAAATTGTTGGAAATTTATTCTTGTAAATAGACCCTGTACAGCTAAATAAAAGTTGTGGCCTGTTTTAACCCAAAAAGAGGCATCTCGTGTCGATTTTTGTAATATGCTCTACATGGGACTGCCCTTGTGCCTGGTTCGGAAATTACAGCTGGTACAAAATATGGCAGCCAGGCTTGTCTCGGGAACATCTAGGAGGGACCACATTATTCCAGTTTTGAGGTCCCTCCGCTGGCTGCCTATCAGCTTCTGGGCACAGTACAAGGTGTTGGTTATTACCTTTAAAGCCCTAAATGGCTTGGGCCCAAACTATCGCAGGGACCGCCTTCTCCCATGCAATCCTCCCCGCGCTCTCCAGTCCTCTGGGAGGAATTTGCTTCAGCCTCGAAAGTCCAGGCTTTCAGCAACCTCCCAGAGGGCTTTTTCTGTTGTCGCCCCCAGACTCTGGAATGGCCTGCCGGACGAGATCCATCAATTAACATCGCTAGATAGTTTTAAAAGAGCTGTCAAGACGGATCTCTTCCGGCAGGCCTTTCCAGACTAAGTATCCTGGCCTCGGCTACTTCATCCCTTCAAATGATCTTTCCATAGCCCCATCTACTGAGGGAATGAGCACACATTGCCATGGCCCAATTGCTGCTGTTGCAAGATGTTATATGTTTTTAAATTGTTTTAATGTGTTTTAATTTGTTATTGATTTAATACTGTTTTAAGGGGTGGGTGGGAATGTCATGATTTATTATGTATGATTTTATTGTTGTGACTCACCCTGATTGGGTGAGTCACAACAATAAAATCATACATAATAAATTGAATGATGTCATATGATGTAATATGACATCATTTCCGGAGGGGAGGGGTTATGTAAATTTGTTATTATTATTTGCTTACATACTTTGTCACATGCGGTGAAGGTCCACCCACTGACCTTCACCTACACATGTGACAAAATTGGAAGTTTATTCTTGTAAATAGAACCTGTACAACTAAATAAAAGTTGTGGCCTGTTTAAACTCAAAAAGAGGTGTCTCGTGTCTTTTGTCCCAGTGCAAAAGAATTTAAGGATTAAAGGCAGGAAGATGCATACTTGTAATTCTGCCTTTTGTTTCTGAGCCTATCACTACATAAGAAGGCAATTGCAGCAATTTTTACAGAACACTTTCTTGGTTACCTGCTATTGCATCCACAACCAGCTCTAAATGTGTGCTATTTTTACTTTTCTCCTTCTCTTCCTTTCACTTCTACTGGATCTCCCTCAGAATATACTTCTCTAAACCCAAGTCCTGGGCACTAAGGAGATGGAAGGGAAAAGTCAGTTCATCTCCAGGATTTCCCAATGCACAATGACCACACAAGAGCCCTTCCATAGTGTGCAATTATAACTATTGTGTTTCCCCAAAAATAAGACTCCACCTTATATTTATTTGGCTTCAAGAAGATATACTATGGCTTATTTTCAGGGGATGTCTTTTTTTATTATTACAATAAGAGACCCACAGACTGTTGCTGGTTGGTACCGGTACCGTACTGGGGGAGAGAGACCCACAGTGCTGATCAGCCTAACTCTGTCCTGACTCTGTCCTATCGCTGTGTGCCTGTCTGCAAGTCTTGTGGCGTCAGGGCACCCTCTTGGTGCAGTGTGCATACATGCTGCACCAAAAGGGTGCAAAACAGCTGCAGCAGTGGCTTAAAGGCCAGCTCTTTGCCACACTCTTAGAGCCACTCCTTTCAGGGGTGACAAAGACAAAGATTGGGGCCGCAACCCATTGAGCTGCAGCCCTGGCTCTTTTCTGGGCTGCCCCTGGGAGCAGTTGATCCACTACTCCCAGGGGCAGCCCAGAAAAGAGCCACAGCTGCAGCCCATGGGCCGGCACTTTGCCAGCCCCAAAACGAGTTGCCCTTTGAGCCGCTCCTTTCGGGGGTAGCAAAGACAACAATCCCCTTTGAGCCGCAGCCGCGTCTCTTTTCTAGGCTGCCCCTGGGAGTGGTGGATCCACTGCTCCCAGGGTCAACCAAGAAAAGAGCCACAGCTGCAGCTCAAAGGCCAGCGCTTTGCCACCCCCAAAAGGAGTTGCCCTTTGAGCCACTCCTTTCAGGGGTGGCAAAGATGACAATCTCGTTTGAGCCGCAGCCGCGGCTCTTTTCTGGGCTGCCCCTGGGAGCAGTTGATCCACTGCTCCCAGGTTCAGCCAAGAAAAGAGCCGCGACTGCAGCTCAAAGGCCAGCATTTTGCCACCCCCAAATGGCCCTATGGCTTCTTTTCGGGGTATGGCTTATATTATGCCTAAGTTTACAAAGCCTGCTACAGCTTATTTTATGGGTATGTCTTATTTTCGGGGAAACATGATAACTATAACTCTGCTTTAACTTCCATGATTTCATAAATTGGATCCTGGGTTTTCTAGTTTAAGATGGGGCATTTCGAATTCTTAACCAGATTCTTAGCACCTAACAAAACTGTGAACCCAGAATTCCACATGCAGCCATGGAATAGTACTATGAAAGGACCCCTGGATAGAGCACAGCCATATATAAGATGTGGATATTCATGTTCCCTTCAAAGTGTATTCCATAGTGCAAAGGTCTGGTAGGAAAATCTGCTTCAGTATGAATTCCATTTACCTTGCTGCAAAGATTCTTTTGCTTGATGCTTTGTGCCTGAAACATGCATTGAAAAAACAGGGCTCTAAATCACACTCTTCATTTTCACTAAATCATTTGCATTTAACTGAGATGAGAATCAGCCATCTGGCAGTTGCTTCTTTGGTTACTATGTTGTGTCTATATGCACATATTATGATAACGAATTGTGCTTTGTGCTTTTTCTCCCACCTGATCTTGAGAGCCTGAGTGTTTTCTAATTTCATACTACATAAGTCTTGATGCATGTAATGCTCAGCAGGTAGAAGAAAGCATATATACAATAAATGTTACTGAGCCATCAAACCAAGATGCCTGTTCACAGAGATAAGGACTGTGCAGTAACGGGTGTGGGTGGGGAAGATGTCTCATAAAAGTTAAAAAGAAAAGTTGATACAAGAAAAGATGAAAAATCATTTTCAGAGTTTCCTACAAGAATGACTAAGAAACTAATCCAGTATATTATAGAAAATGACACAACATCAGAACAAATAGTGCTTGCAGATGTTTCCCCTACCAGCATTGATTTGGCTAAGATTGAAATGTTTTATGATGTTTTCAATTTTAAAGTCTTGAACAACTTTTTGCCTGCAAATGCTTACCTAGCATTTTGTTATGCAAATCAAAAGAAATTATGCTACAGATTGTCTGAACCTTCTTGTGATGTAAGTTTAGCGTGCTCTTCACTGTTTTGAGATAAGAAGAGGAGGTGAGTCTGATTCTGTTCAGGGGGCTTAAAGACTATTGTCTTAAATATTTAAATATTAAAGTGGAAAGTGATGTCCTACAATGGGACTCATCAACACACAAGAAGTAAACAAGAGCACACAAATAGAACAATTGCAAGATCAAAGAAATATGTTGTTTATATTATGAACAAACATATATAGCTTCAGCATGCCTCTGTTTGGGTGGTCTACCCTGTGGTAAATAAAAGGGATGTTGGCATATAAATTAAAGGAACACTCTTACTGCTATGCTGAGATGGACACCAAAGGCTTGGGAAGATGTAATTTTATTGTATTCAAAGTAATTCAAAATAGAGTTTTATATCTTAACCCCAAACATACAATGGTTAACAGAGCACAGCAAGGAATTCCAGGGGAAAAAAATCAGCATGTGCTTTAGAGATTATAGTAAAGCCTTTGACTGCATAGATGACCAAAAGCTATGGCATGCTCTTAAAGACATGGGAGTGCCACTACATTTGATAATCTTGATGGGAAATCTGTACTTAGGACAAAAGACTACTGTTAGAACAGGATACAGAGAAAAAAAATGATTTCCAATTGGCAAAGGGATTATGCAAGGCTGCATTCTATCTATTCAACCTGTATACAGAAAATATTAGTTAAAATCATATAAAATATTACAAACATACATATAAACAAACAGACTTGTTCAATAGGTACAGAGAAAATATCATATGAAGAGCAGGTTTAGACTCAGAAGAGCAGGTTTAGACTCAGAGGAAGGAAGACAGGAGGAAGGAACATCAACAATCTAAGATATGCAGATAACACCATAATACTAGCAGAAAACACCATAGACTTGGAACAAATACTAAGGCAAATTAAAGAAGAAAGTGCAAAGACAGGCTTACTGCTGAACAGAAAGAAAACAAAAATAAAGACCACAGAGGTTTAACATAAATTCAACTTAGATAATGAGGACATCAAAATAGTCAAATATTTTCCATAACTTGGATCAAACATTGATCAGAATGGAAACTGTAGTAAAGAAATCAGAAGACTAGAAACATGAAGGGCAACTATGAAAGAACTAGACAAGAACCTAAATTGTAAAGATATACATCTGAGCACTAAAGTCAGGATCACCCAAGCTATGGTATTCCGATCATCACTAAATCATTTGCATTTAACTGAGATGAGAATCGGCCATCTGATTGTTGTATGGACATGAGAGCTGGACAATGAAGAAAGCAGATAGAAAGAAGATCAAGTAATTTGAGATGTGATGCTGAAGAGTGCTGAGACCAGCCAAACAAATAAACAAATAGGTCCTTGAACAGATCAAGCCTGAACTCTCCCCAGAACAAAAAATGACAAAACTGAAGCTATTATACTTTGGCCATATCATGAGAAAATATGACTCAGAATAAAAGATAATAATGATAGGAGAAGTGAAAGGCAGTAAAAAGAGAGGATGACCACATGCCAGATGGCTACACCAATCAGGGAGGTCATGGGCCTGAACCTGCAGGACCTGAGCAGATTGGTGGAGAATAGAGGTTCTTGGAGATGTCTCATTCACAGGGTCACCATAAGTCAAGGTCAACTCAAAAGAAGTTTAAAACAACCAGCAAAGAGCCCACGTGGTGTAGTGGTTTGAGTGTTGAACTAGTACACTGGGAGACCAGAGTCAGAACTACCACTTAGCCATAGAAACCCACTTTGTGACTTTGAGTTATTCATACTCTCTCAGTCTCAGGGAAGATAAAGATAAACTTCTGTTGAACAAACTTTGCCAAGAACACCCTGTGGTAGGTGTGCCTTGGTGTTACCATAAGTAAGAAATGACTTGAAGACACACAACAACAAAATCTTAACCCCATTTGACAATTTCATCTGCCACCTTTTCCCCTAATTCTAGCCCAGACACATAGATCATGCAATAGTTTCTGATTTTATCAACTTTCCAAATGAAGGAAACTGGAGCAGGACACATTATTGGCATAATGGTGTGAAAGAAATCCAATAGAATTGCATTTCTATATGGGAATACCCATTTAGCATCTCCCAAGACTGCCAATGAAATCTTGCCTCAGAAATTGAAACCCAAAGTATGTGAAGAATGGGCACAAAACTTGTGTACATTTCTAAAATATGTGTAACTAATAATCAGTCAAAAATGCATTTAAAAGATTGCAGTTTGGGGAAAATGTACACAAAAATACACATGAATTTCTGTGTGAGAGGGAAAAAATATCTTGCAACACAGTGTGACAATGGGTCATGCTGGCAGGAAATTGTGAAAACATGACAGACAAATTTGCACATCACTCATTCTTACCAACCCATTCTCTGTGTAGGATTTATTAACGGCCTAGGTTTTGCAATCTCATAACCAAAGAGGTATCTCTTTTGGAGTTAGTGACAAAACTAACATTTTCCATTAGACAGCTTGGACTAGTGAACATCCTGTTCACTAGTTATGAGATGGCAAAGTGGATGTACAGTCTCATAATTCATGGGAATTCATGTTTATGGTTACTAATGACCACATATGTATCCCAAACCCTACTATTCACATGATAGTAGCCCAACCAAAGGATTTTCTAGGAGTGCAGATTGAAGTACTGTGAAATTATGTTGCAGAGTTTTCCTGGCCACAGGACATCTTGAGACAAGTAGCTGAGGCAGAATCAAAAGGGGTCTCTCCAGCTGCCTGTTCTCATTGTACCCTGTGACCAGGAGAATGCTGCAAATGGAACTTCCCAGTGCCACAATCTGCAGCCCCTTGGGAACCATTCAGTTGGGGTTCTGCCATGCTGAAAAGGTAGGGATTATTTTTTGAGGGGAAAGGGCATCATAGCTATGACAACAGAGCTCTGTCACTGAGTTAAATCTGACTGTCCAGCACAGGGGTAGGCAACCTTTCCCCTTTAAGGGCCGAGGGACTTCAGCTCCCAGAAGCCTCAGCCATGTTGGCCAATAGTCCCATGTTGGGCAATAATTCCTGGGATTCTGGGAGCTGAAGTCCCTCGGCCCTTAAAGGGGAAAGGTTGCCTACCCCTGGTCCAGCATTTCAGCCTGTCAGTGTTTTATATATTCTCCAAGGGAAAATAACAATAGTTACCTTAATTGCAAATATATTTTGAACTGCATGGAACTTATTGCACAGGGCCCCATCTCCCACTACAATTTCATTGCCTGCAAAAAATGGTATGCAATCAAGATTGCAATCTTACCTCCTGCACCTTCACACCCAATCTGAGATTAGTTCCAAAACCTCATTGCACACAATACTCCCTTGCTCCCCTCCATTTCCCAGGAAAGCCATGTGGGTGAGAAAGGCTTGCTCAGTTGTGTGTGAAGGGAAAGTAAAACGAGAAAAGCTTGGGGAAAGAGGCAGAGGAGGAGAGTAAGAGTGGGGCTCACCCAGCCTTCACCTACAATCTATACTGCTGGATAAAAGAGGTGTGTGTGTGTGTGTGTGTGTGTTAGAGAGAGAGAGAGAGAGAGAGAGAGAGAGGTAGTAGTAATGCAGTGACAGTAGAGCAACAGTCAGACTCTGGAAAGGAGCTAGATGTCTTCTGATCACCACCATTTCCTCACCAAAATCATAACCACTGATCACCCAAAATTAGCAGAAAAGCATTATTGAACTTTCACACTATGAATCATACATGACAGAAGCTGTATAGGTGATCATTATCAGATTTTTCCTGTAAGTAAAGACTTGCCTTTAACTTGCCTTTCCCATGGTACAAGAACAGAATATCAATGACATCAGGCAAGAGGTGGGAATTGAACACGCTGTTATTCTTGTCTTTTACTGGTCTCGTGCCATAAGCACCTAGAATTTGTCATAGCTTATCAGAGATCATGCTGTTAAGTCATATAGTATTCAGCATATAGTATTAATAAGCTTATAAAGCTTAATGTCATTGACAGGTAATGGGGCTTGGGTGGTATTCCCCCAGGCATTTGGGAACATTGCTTTCCACATTCCAGAAAATCTCAGGTCAAGCTTTAATTTTTTTTCCATTTAGGGGGATTGCAGACTGCCAGAAATAGTGCAAATTGAGTCCATTTTTAGGGTTAGGGTTAGGGAATCATGGGAACTGTAGTTTATTGTGGCACCAGAGCTCTCTGACAGAGAAGGCTCAATGTCTCAGAAAAAAAACAAACCCAATTCCCATGTTTCCCTAGCACTAAGGGCCTTTGCAGACTGTCAGAAATAGTGCACATCAAATTGAGGCACTGCCCTGGCTCAGTGCTAGGGAGTCATGGGAATTGTATTTTTTTTCTGGGACATTGAGCCTTCTCTGTCAGAGAGCTCTGGTTCCACAATAAATTACAGTTCCCATGATTCCCTAGCATTGAGCCAGGGCAGTGCCTCAATTTAATGTGCACTATTTCTGGCAGTCTGCTTAGGCCCTTTCCCTAACCCTAAAAATGGACTCAATTTGCACTATTTCTGGCAGTCTGCAACCCCCCTAAGTCAAATCTCAAAATTATTTAAAGCACTATGAAAGCACATGCACACACAGTAAGTGATGGCTATGTTAAAAGAGACAATGTATCTTGAAAGTATTTATCAAGAGATGAAGGGGGATTACAGTAATATGATTGAAAGTGGGAGGTGGGAAGGAAAGGATATAGCGAGGAAACAGTAGAGGGGAAAGAGTTTCATGAAGCAGTAATATTTATTTTTATTTCAACACAGCAATGCAAGAAGCCATTCTGGGAAGTTTTCTATCTGAATAGTGAGGCAAAAAGCAAATGTCTAAATAAATAAATAAAGAGCAGTCTGTGTATATTAGGAAATACTTTATTTTTATTTAAAAGATTTAAAATTTTTTTAAAACATCTTATTTCAGAGCTGGTGCATTTATACAGGGTACAATGACGTGTTCTGCGCAGGTGCACAGGTGTGCAGAGATATGTTCCTGTGCCCGTACACATGTGTCTGAGAGAACTAAAAAAAATTAAAGCAACTGCTGCTGGCCCATGCGGTTGCTCCATCTCCCTTTGCGGTGTCCTCGGGGCCAGCAGTGCGGTTGTTAAGGATTCAATACAGCCTTGGAAAACCTGCATTGACTCTCCCCAATGCAGTTGCTCCATCCTCATTTAGGGCATCTTTGGGGCAGGTGGTGCGGTTGCTGCAGCTTACAGAAAAAGCAGCTTCAGGTCACCTTTTCCTGCCTGTCTGCATCGGCCCTTTATCTGCCACATCTCCATTCTTTAGAATCTTGGGATTTGTAGTTTTATGAGGCAATGACACTCTTTGACAGAAAAAGTCTAAAATCTTGTAAAACTATCAATTTCAGGATTCCATAGGATGGAGTCATGACAGAAAGGGGGGAAGCAGACTGTGCTGCGGGGCCGAGGTATCCGCACACCTCGGTCCCGCGGTGCAGCTTTGCCACCCCTGGAAGGAGCACTAAAATAGCGCTCCTTCCACAAGTCGCCAAAGGTGCACCGCAAAAGGCTGGTGGTGCACCTTCGACTACTCTTCTGCCGCAGCATGTGCGGACGCTGCAGTGGGAAGGCATCGTTGGAGCGCCGGCCATGCGGAGGGGCTGGCACTCTGACGATGCCTTCAGGAAGGGGTTGGGGCACCCACCGTGTGGCTGCCCCTCCCCTTCCTTGCCCCCAAAACGGCCCTTTGTGCCATCTGCTTCCCCTCTTTGTTGTGTCAAACTGCATTATTTCTACAGTGCAGATGCACCCTAAGTGACCATAAGCAAAGGGAAGAAGGCATATATAACTCATAAGCAAATCATAGAAGATACCTCAAACTTTGAAAGAGTATTTTTGGTTGCCATTGAAATGGCAGTGTCTACTTTCAAACAAAAGTGTCAAAAGAAGTGGTAGACTTTGACTGTAGTTACTGCTGTACCCTAGTTACAGCAGTATGTGTAGAGAAACCATGGTAAAAAGTGTAAGAAAAGTGTGTCCTTGCAACTTATGCAAATCTCTAATTTTTTTATTCTCTTCCCACATGCACCTGTACAAATATGGAGAAAGATATCACCATGAAAGATGTCAAGACATATTTTACTATAATTAGGTTTATGTATAGATAGATATAGATGTAGATGTAGATATATAGATATCTCCATTACCTGTTCTATAAAACCAATAGTGAACTTTTCTTGGGAAATCATTTTTAATAGTTTGTACATTAAGAAATGCTATTTAAATGAACAATCCATAATCATACAAATGAAATTTTCTTTAAATATGATACTTATCATTGTTAGTGCCACACAAATAGCCTTTATTATTACTCTAATAGACAATCAGTAGAGCACTTTTCAACAGAGTTCCATTGATTTCCAAGGGATGGGAGTATGTGGAGGCAATACAGAAGACCACACTACAGGGGTCTATTGTATACTGAAAACACCTTCTAATTTAGTTTTCTCAACCAACCACTTGAGCACCAGACCAAAATCAATAGTTTCACAGAGTGCCTTTTCTAAAAGAACAATGAATATGTTTTAGCTAAGCAGACTTGGGTTGCCATTAAAATGAGGGGTCTGTTGTCCCTTCCATTCTGTGTTTTTGTTTTGTTTTGTTTTGTTTTGTTTTACATATTTTTTCTGGCTGGCTTGTCATTAATTGTGCCCATGTACCCAGAAACTCAGATAACAAATGCAAAGTAACATATTGTAATTAATCCCTCATTAAGCTTGCATACTGGAACAGCTTTTCCAAAAATAAAAAAGAGGAAAACAAAGGAAATAAAAATCTTCCCAAAGCAAATATTTTCCCCTAAGGCTCACACATGACTCTAATAAGGTAGTGGTTGGCTTTTATGACAGATTTCGGATATAAATAAGGAAATATCTCCCAGTGTATGAAATTTCCTGCTGTTTTTACTATTTCTGTAGTAGCACTGTGCAACAGGAGATGTTGAGTTTTAAATTAAATGTCAGCAGTAATCTAGCAGTGGAAACATTAGACAGCTGACAACTCTTAAAGAAAACCCTCTTTCAACTCAGAGTTATTTACAAAACATTTCTAAGAAGAAGAAGAGATATTATGACAGAGATAGAAAAAAATATGTCTTTTAAATCTGGATTTGAGCTGCATTAGCCAGAAAGTGGCTAGATTGTTGCTAAGATTTTATGATGGTTGGCCAGTATGCACAAAATTAAGACAGTTCAGCACCAAAGAACTCATGTGGACATCTATCATTTCACTTCAATTAATTTATTCCATCCTGTTCTACTACAATGCAAATATTTCACAATCACCAAAAAAAAAAAAAAAAAAATATCAAACTTCAGCTTCAATTTATTTGCCTGCACTAAGATGAAGTATTGCCACCATTGGGTATTTTTTTTAAGTTCACAATTATGTTGGATTGTATTTATTTATTTATTCAATATATTTATACCCTGCCTTTTTCTCAGGACTCAAGGTGGCTTATAAACAATTAAAACAAAAGACATCTAAAAATCCAAAACCTATTCATATAAAGATTTTTTAAAAATTAAGCAAATAGTATTATTAAAAATACAAAGTTAAAACAGTTCAAAACACATTTAAGAAATCATAGAAAAGATGAAAGCATTTTCTGCTACAGAAGTAAGAGCCTGAAGTCTGGCCTAAATAAAAAATATATTTGATTGCCAGTGGAAAGAGAGCAGAGATGGAGCCAATTGAACCTCCCATGGAAGGGAATTCCATCTTCCAGTTTTGGCAAATCAAATAGTATTATAAAAATGAATTTGGAGATGCTATTATTAGTATGTGCAGTCTATATGTCTGTCTGCATATTCATGAGCTTAGGACTGTTGCAGACCGGCCCAAAAGTCTGACCTGGTGGAAGAATTGGGATGGGGCAGCCGCACGCCGGCTGCCCCAACCCCACCCCGATGCCGTCCTGACATCGCATGGCTGTATGCATGGCACATGGCATCAAGACACCTTTCCGGTAGGGCACAGAAGAGCTGCAGCACTGGCTCTTAGGGTGGCCTTTTGCTGCCCCTAAAAAGAGCTGCATTTTGCCGCTCTTTCAGGGATGGCAAAGGAAGGATTTGGGCCACGGCGTGGGGTTGCTGTGGCCCTGATCTGCCGCTCCCTTGGGCAGCTCTCTGCTGCCCCAAATGGGCCATCTGCATCAGCCCTAAGTCAAGCATTTGAACTTTGGCTGCACTCTTATATATGCTTGTTTGGTAGCAAGACTGGTCGAAATCGAGACTGGAATGTACCTTCTTGAGTTGATGTGGCCACAATTGGACTGTTCAAGGCCTCTTCACTTTGGCCAAAGCCCAAATTGTTCTGAACTGGCCCAATTTGAATTCATTTGAAGTTAATTGCTGCTGTGTGCCTTCAAGTCATTTCAGACTTAGAGCAACACTAAGGGGGGAAGCAGACGGGCAGTACGGGGCCACCCCAGGAAACTGCGGATCAGGGTCGAGGTATCTGCACACCTCGGCCCCGTGGCGCAGCATCCCAGCCCCAGGAAGGAGCGCTAAAATAGCACTCCTTCCGCAAGATGCCGAAGGTGCGCCACAAAAGACTGCTGCCGCACCTTCGGCGCCTCTTCCGCCGCAGCTTGTGTGGACGCTGCGGCGGATAGGTATCCTCGGAGTGCAGGCTGTGCGGAGGGTCCGGGGCTCCGACAATGTCTTCGGGAAGGGGTTGGGGCGCTCAGCGTGTGGCTGCCACTCCCCTTCCTTGCCCTGAAGACGGCGCTTTGCGCCGTCTGCTTCCCCCCTAAGGCAAAACTATCATGGGATTTTCATGGCAGGATTTGTTAAGAGAGGGTTTGCCTTTGCCTTCTTTTGAAGCTTACCCAGCAAATTTCCATGGCTAAATGGGATTAGAATCCTGGTCTTCAGAATCATGCTCCAATGTTCAAACACTATATTTGACATGTTCCAAGAAGCTGATGACATAACATACTCAGGTGCAATCCAGATAGTTCTCACATTGTTGCTTCTGTAATAGGTTCAACTGTTGACATTACACAATAAATATCAATCATTGATAATGGAGCCCTATTGCAATTTATAAACTGAAGCTTTGTAATTATTTCTACATTGCCATAAAGTTCAACAAAGAATGTGAAGTCAACCTTTGATTTTAAAGGATTAGTGGATATGAACTTATTTCTTCATCCTTTCTGAAAAATGCAGGGGTTTCCTGGAAATATAAACATGTCAGATAGAAATGGTGATGTGGTTGGCTGACACAATTTCATTTGATTTGTATCAGTTACTGTAGCAAAATTGAAAGCTTGCATTATTTGCAATATCACTTGTTTTAGAAACATATGAGCAGCACATTAGTAAAGAAGATGACAGTGAATATGGGACACCTGCTGACTTGTTGTTCATACTCTTATTCTTTTGCTTTGTTGCACTTTGTTTGTTTTTACATTAAAATGGTTATTCCCCTAGAGCAATCTATTTGATAGAACATCAGGTCTTTCCAAAATTAAGGTATTTCCAATAATTGTGTAGTCACTAATAAAACACAAGTTTCTAAGCAAAGTTGTTTCTTTACTCAAGTCCATGATTCCAAATATAGACTGGTATCTGTTCAGTCTACAATCCACAAATACAGTATCAACTCTAGTGTTAACTAAAATATACCAGCAAATATAGAAAAAAAAATAATGGCCAACAGATTGGAAATGTTCAATATACATCCCCATCCACAAAAAAAGAGACACAAAAGATTGCAGGAACTATAGGACCACAGCATTAATTTCCCATGCAAGCAAAATTATACTTAATATTCTACAACTAGATTCCAATCATGTATGGAGAGACAAATCCCAGAGGTTCAAGTGGGGGTCAGGAAAAGCAGAGGCACTAGGGACCACATAACAAACATGATGGCTAAGGGAGTGCACCAAGGAATTCCAAAAGAAAATCAGCAAGTGCTTTATACACTATGGGCCTAAGCAGACGGGAGGCCATGGGCTGCCCTGTGAAGCTGTGGATTGGGGACAAGGTAGCCGCACTCCTCGGCCCCAATGCACAGCTTCTCAGGCCCAATGCACAGCTTCTCAGGCCCAATGCACAGCTTCTCAGGCCGCACTCCTCAGGCCCAATGCACAGCTTCTCAGGCCCCTATTTTAGCGCTCCTTCCGCAAGATGCTGAAGGTGCGCTGCAAGAGGCGTTGGGCGCACTTCCAGCATCTCTTCCGCCGCAGCGTGTGCTGATGCTGAGGCGGAATTACATCGTCAGAGCACCAGTCATGCAGAGCGACAGGCGCTCCGATGACGTGTTCGGGAAGGGGTTGGGGCGCCCAGCGTGAGGCTGCCCCTTCTCTTCCTTGCCTCCAAGACGGGGCAAAGCGCCATCTGCTTCTCCCCTATAGCAAACCCTTTGACTGAATAGATCACAAAAACCAGGTAATGCTCTTAAAGACATGGGAGTGCTACCATATCTGATAGTCCTGATAAATAATCTGTATTTAGGACAAGAGGCCACTGTTAGAATAGCATATGTGGAAACAAAAAGGCAAGGGGGTCAGGCAAGGCTGCATATTATCAGCCTACTTGTCCAACTTTTTTGTTTTATTTTTTTAGAAAAAAAAAGTTGTCTTTTCCTTTATTATTATTCACAATTTAGCCTCAATGTATGTATTCATCTGCTAAAAAAGCAGGAGCCAAACATTATTTTTAATAATTTAGATAATGTCATTGCAGTTGTAAATTAAATCCATTTTCTTAATCTAGCCCCTAAAATAAAAGTAGTCATATTATGAGTATGTTAAAAGTTCAAAATAGGTCTTAAAATTTACTTCATTATCTTTTATTAGTTTAAAATCATATAAAATATTACAAACATATATATATATGAACAAATAAACTTATTCAAATATATGCAGAAAATGTCATAGACTCAGAGGGAGGAGGAATGAATACATAAGAAAGGAACATCAACAATCTAAGGTATACTTATATAATACTATACTACTAGTGGAAAACATCATAGGCTTAGGGCCTTTACAGACTGCCAGAAATAATGCAACTTGAGTCCACTTTAACTGCCCTGGCTCAGTGCTAGGGAATCATGGGAACTGTAGTTTGTTCTGAGACATTGAGCCTTCTCTGTCAGAGAGCTCTGGTGTCACAATAAACTACAGTTCCCATGATTCCCTATCACTGAGCCAGGGCAGTTAAAGTGGACTCAAGTTGTATTATTTCTGGCAGTCTGTAAAGGCCCTTAGAACAGTTACTTAGGAAGGTCAAAGAAGAAAGTGCAAAGGCAGGCTTACTGTTGAACATAAACAAAAATAATGACCACAGAGGATCTATATAAATTCAAATTAGACAATGAGCAAATCAAAATTGTTAAAGATTTCCCATACCTTGGATGAAACATTGATCAGAACAGAGACTGCACTCAAGAGATCAAAAGAAGACTACGAATGGCAAGGGCAGCAATGAAAGATATAGACAAGATTCTGAAGTGTAATGATCCACAACTGAGCACTAAAGTTAGAATCATCCAAACCATTGTAATCCTAATCATCATGTATGGACAGTGAAAAAAGTGGATAAAAGGAGAATTAACTAATTTGAGATGTGGTGCTGGAGATGAGTGCTGAAAATACTGTGTACAGCCAAAAACCCAACAAATGGGTCCTTGAAGAAATCAAGCCTGAACTATCTCTGGAAGGCAAGATGACTAAATTGAAGCTGTCACACTTTGGCTATATAATGAGAAGGTATGACTCATTAGAAAAGACAATAATATCAGGAAAGGTAGTAGAAAAGGAGGAAGACCATATGCCAGATGATTAAGTAGGGAGGTCATGGGCCTGAATTAAAAAAGACTTAAGCAAAGCAGTGGAGGATAGTAGGTCTTGGATATGTCTCATCCACAGGGTTGTCATGAGTCAAGATTGACTCATGGGCAGCTAACATCATCCTGTTCAGTAGTTACAAAGTTGTAAGCTGGACTCATGATGTGATAACTGGGGGCAGGGGGATCATGATTGTTCATGACTCACAAACAATCTTTTCAGAAACCAGTTTTTGAAGCACTGCAGGAGAGGGAGCTGGGAAATAACATCTGCTGCACTCACTTAGGAGACTATCCCCTGATGCTTTAAATTGAATTAAGCCTCCTAGGCTGCAACATGGATTTCCTGGAAATATAAACATGTCAGATAGAAACAGGATGGAGGCAGGGATTATCAAATGCTAAATCGCTGCCGAATCACTGGCTGCCATCAGCCTGAGTCTCAGCCGGGCTCAACCAGCATTTTTTAGAAATTTTAATGCCTTCCGGCTTCTAAAAAGTGCTGGCTGAGCCCAGCTGGGACCCGGGCTGATGGCGGCCAGCAATTTGGTGGCAATCTAGCATGTGATAATTCCTGCCTCCATCCCACCTCCCAGCTGCAGCATGGGAGGCTTAATTCAATTTATAATGCCAAGTGACAAGCTCAATTGTCTCTGAGTGCATTGAGGCTAGCAATTTAGCAGGACCCCAAAGGGTTTCTCCATCTGCCTGTTCTTGATGTGCCCTACAACCTGAAGAGTGCTGCAGATATGATTTCCCAGCACTTCAGTTTGCAGCACCCTGATCTGCAGCACCTCACAGACTGGTTAGGATTCTGGTATATGGAAAAAGTAGTTTTGGGGTGCTCTTTTTTGGTCATAAAGATTATATCACCATAGTTACATCTGATAATCCAGGATCTCAGCCAATTTTTTTTAAAAAAGAAAATCCAATAAAATTAAAATAATTGCATGGAAGTTATCATCAAGTGTTTGTTCTAGAAGTATCTGACTCAAACAATTGTTTGAGACACCTTATTTTGCAATATAGTATATGATCCCTATTACCAGTATTTACCATGTGTGCTCCTTCTACTTATAATGATCTAATCCTGTTCTTAGCATAATTTATGGTGTTGTTAATTAGTGCTGCTAAGTTAAGAGCAGCAATTAATTCATAGAACTGAAGGCCTAAGCAGACTGCCAGAAATAGTGCACATTAAATTGAGGCACTGCCCTGGCTCAGTGCTAAGGAATCATGGGAACTGTAATTTATTGTGGCACTAGAGCTCTCTCACAGAGAAGGCTCAATGTCCCAGAAAAAAAATACAGTTCCCATGATTCCCTAGCACTGAGCCAGGGCAGTGCCTCAATTTAATGTGCACTATTTCTGGCAGTCTGCTTAGGCCTTCAAAGACATATGAGTTCATTACAAGAACCAGGCTGCTTCAAACCAAAAGCTATATAGTCCTTCTCTTTATATGGCCTACACAGTGGCAAACAAGTTGACAATGGAAATAGGACTTTTCTGCCTCTGAAATACTGTGGTCCTTCTGTGCTACCGAGAATACTACTTCTGATACTAGAGATAGCATATAGGCATCATGACTAGGGGGTGTTGCAGACTGGCCTAAAGGGCAGCCTCGGGGTGGAGTTGAGGTGGGGCAGCCGGCCGCTGGCTGCCCCAACCCCAGTCCAACACCGTCCTGCCACCGTTCACCCGTATGCACGGCATGCAGAGCCAGGACGCTCTCCTGGCACAGCGTGTAGACACGCTGCATCAAAAGGGCATGAAAGAGCCATGGTGCCAGCTCTTAGGGCGGCCTTTTTCCACCCCTAAAAGGAGCAGCATTTTGTCACTCTTTTGGAAAGTGGGATCGATGTCTGAAAGCTATCCCACCTTCAGTTCACTCTGTTTCCCGGAATGGTTTGGAGAGCACACCAACCATTCCTCAGAGCCTTACCTTGCTCCTTTGCAATGCCAGGTCAGTTAAAAATAAGACCCATATTATTTATGACCTCCTTGTAGATGAAGATGCTGACTTGACTTGCTTTACTACATGGACGCAAGCCTTTCCGTCTGGGTACTCTGTCAGTCAGCAGGTAAGGGGAAGTGGGTGTGGGAGAGGAGTGGCTCTGGTTCATAAAAACATCCTTACCTTGATCAGGGTACCTGTCCAAAACACAGTTCACTTCGAGTGTATGTACCTAAGCCTGAGGTGTTGAATTGTGATGATGATGGATGTACAGCAAACAGTCCATGAAACCAGTCACCAAGACCCAGGCAGCTTCAGCAAGCTCCTTCTTTTATTGCAAAAATCAGCATGAGCAAAAACAAATAATAATAATAATAATAATAATAATAATAATAATAATAATAATAGCATTTTCACTTTAGCCAGAATGGCTAAGCAGGAACAAAACTTTAACTGCTACATTTTGAAAGTTAGTCAAGCTACAGCATCAGCAAAATATTTTCAGTTAATCCATTTAGCTTGAAGGTTTTAAAAGAAGTAAAGTGTTTTTCCAGAAACACAATTTTAGCCCACATATCTCCACCTCTTTGGGTGTAGCCTTTTCAGACTGATTGGTTGATGTTTCATGACGTGTGTTAGCCCAACCTCTATTTTCCATATTACATCATGTGACTGCCGTTCCCAAAACATCCTTTGTTATTGAAAACCCCTTGTGTAAATAAAACTGTTTCTCACAGACTTTCAGCTTGTTAACTAACTTTGTTTTGACTAACACACACCCGTGGAGCTGGGTGTTGTGAATCTAGCCTCAGAAAACAGATTTTCTCAGCAAGGAAAAATACAGACACACATCTTTACATTTCAACATTTTAACATTGACTATATATCCCATCAAAACCTGACATGAGGACCACGGATAGTTTGGGGATTCTGTTAGTATACTGACCACCCCGTTGTCTAGCAGACTCCCTAACTGAGCTGAAACAGCTGGTCTCAGAATTGCTGTTGGAGTTGTCTGGACTTTTAGTTCTGGGCAATTTCAACATCCCCCTCAAGACCAGTTTGTGAAATATAACAGGTGTGACTTGGAAGTTCATGGATTCCATGATAAACATGGGCCTATCCCAATTGGTCATTGGGCCCACTAATTGTGTGGGTCATACCTTCGATGCGGTCTTCAGTACAGAACAAGAATATCCATGGGCGGAGATTAAAAAAACCCTCCACATTGTTATGGACGGATCATTTCCTTTTCAAGGCTGAACTGAGAACCACTGTCCACCCCACCCCAATCTTACCAAGGCTATTGACACAATTGCTCCCAAACGTCCTTTCCAACCCTCTTCGAACTGAAAGCCATGGTATACAACAGAGCTTAGGAAGATGAAGCAGGTTGGACAATACATCTGGTGGAGAATTTGACTCTTATCTGACAATTGTCATAGGAACTTTCTTCATTCCTATCGAGAGGCAATACGTGCAGCTCAGAGATCCTTCTATTCTGCACATATTACGTCTGCAGAGTCCTGTCCAGTAGAACTGTTTAGGGTGGTAGGGGAGCTGACGTGGATTCCGCCCATGCAGAACCCACTACTTAATCCAACTATAGCTTGCTGTGATGCATTTAACAACTTCTTTGCAGATAAAATCTCTCAGATAAGAGCTGAGTTAGATGCCAGCGTTGTAAAAGAATCAACTTATGAGGTCACCAGCAACTTTGTTAGTGAAATTATACAGGATTAATTTCAATCTGCAAGTACCAATGACATGGACAAGCTCCTTGGAAGTGTGAAGAAGACTTCTCACCCTCTCAATCCTTGCCCGTCTTGGCTGGCTGTCCGGGGGGGGGGGGGGGATGCATTGAGGCTGCTCCTTAGGGACATCATCAGTGCATCCCTCAGGGAGGGGCATATTCCATCTTGTTTGAAGGAAGCAGTGGTCAGGCTGCTTCTGAAGAAGCCTTCCCTGGACCTCCTGGATATGAACAACTACAGGCTGGTTGCCTTGTTACCTTTCTTAAGCAAAGTGATCGAGAGAGCAGTCACTCTTCAACTCCAAGCTGTCTTGGAAGAAACCGATTATCTAGACCCATTTCAAACTGGCTTTAGGACAGGATTTGGAGTTGAGGCTGCCATGGTGGCCTTGGGTGATGACCTTTGTTTGAGCATTGACAGGGGTAGTGTGACCCTGTTTAATACTCTTAGGGGGGTTGCAGACTGCCAGAAATAGTGCAAATTGAGTCCACTTTAAGGGTTAGGGTTAGGGAATCATGGGAACTGTATTTTATTGTGGCACCAGAGCTCTCTGACTGCAAAGGCTCAATGTCTCAGAAAAAAACACAATTCCCATGATTGCCTTGCACTAACCCTAACCCTAACCCTAAAAGTGGACTCAATTTGCACTATTTCTGGCAGTCTGCAACCCCCCTAAGACCTCTCAGCGGCTTTCGACACAATAGATCACAACATCCTCTTGGATCGCGTGAGAAGGTTAGGAATTGGAGGCACTGCATTGCAGTGGTTCAGTTCTTTCCTCTCAGGCAGATTCCAGAGGGTGTTGTTCGGGGACAGTTGCTCCTCTAAAAAGGAGCTTAATTGTGGTGTCCTGCAAGGCACCATCCTGTCCCCGATGTTGTTCAATATATATATATATATATATATATATATATATATATATATATATATGAAGGTGCTGGGAGAGATCATCCAGAGGCATGGGGTGGGGTGTTATCAGTATGCTGATGACACCCAGATATATTTCTCCATGCCTTGGTCATCGGCCATGACTTCAGATGGCGTCTCTCCTCTCAATGACTATCTTAGAGCAGTAATGGGCTGGGTGAGGAAAAACAGATTGAGACTGAATCCAAATAAAACGGAGGTACTAACAGTAGCAGTCCCAAAACTAGGTATTGGGATACAACTTCCAGTCCTGGACGGGGTCACACTCTTCGTGAAGGACTGTATTTGCAGTCTGGGGGTACTTCTGGATCCGTCCCTCCAGATGACTCATCAGGTAAATGCGATGGTCAGGAGCTCCTGCTATCAGCTTTGGCTGATACGTCAGCTGCGCCCTTTCCTGGAAGTAAGGGATCTTGAAACTGTGGTACATGTGCTGGTGACCTCTCATCTTGATTTCTGCAATGCACTCTGCATGGGGCTACCCTCGTGTTTAGCCCAGAAACTTCAATTATTACAGAATATGGCAGCCAGACTGGTCTCCAGTACATTTAGGAGAAACCCTATAACACCTGTTCCAAAGTCACTTCACTGGCTGCCAATCAGTTTCCGGGCTCAGTACAAGGTGTTGGTTATTACCTTTAAAGCCCTAAATGGCTTGGGTCCAACCTATCTTCGGGACCGCCTCTCTCCATATAATCCAACCCACACACTCCGGTCCTCTGGGAGGAATTTCCTTCAGTCTGTTAAAACTAGGCGGTCTGCAACCTCCCAGAGGGCCTTCTCAGCAACTGCTCCCAGAATATGGAATGGTCTGCTGGACGAGATCCATCAGATTACCATTTTAAACAGCTTTAAAAAAATTGTGAATATGGATCTCTTCTGGCAGGCCTTTCCTGACTAGTTTTTCCTGGCCTAAGTAGCGAGTTCATTCTTCTCCCCACCCTCTGCTGCATTTATAACTGTCTGCCTGCCTGCTATTAGGATTTTTAGTTGTTTTTTTATTTACCTGTTTTAAAATTCTTGATATTTAATACTATTTTAAGGGGTGGTTGGGTTTTAGGGATTGTATACTGTGATATTTTACTGTTGTAAGCTGCCCTGATTGCTCCTGCAGAGGGGTGGGATAGTAATGAATTTTATTATTTTTATTATTATTATTATTAAAAGGGAGGATCAGGGCCGTGGTGTGCAGTTGCCACAGCCCCAATCCAATGCTAACAGGGGTGGCCCAGAGCCACCCGTCTGCATATCCCCTAGTATCCATTGATAAGACTTATCCTTCAAGCTTTTTTTCTAATTCTATCTTAAAGCTATCCAAGTTGGTGACAATTATTCTAGTTTGTAGCAATAACTCACACACATTATTTATATGTTGTATGGAAACATGTGCCTTCAAGGGGCAATACTGTCATTGCTGTTTCATTGCCAAGAGTGCATTGCAGGTGGCTTTCCATTGCACCTGTCCCACCAGCTGGGAATGCAATAGCTACAATCTAGCTTTTCCAGTTTGTAAAGTTGGCAATATCCATACCAGCTCTAATTTGCTCTTTCTTTGTATTTCAGTAAAATCCATCCCATGCCTGAGGATTGCAGATTTAGCATTACCAACCTCAACATATTTTCTGTCATATTCAGACCTTACTATTTATTCTGTCTTCACTGATGAGGTATGTACATAGAGCCATTTAATATGTATGCATTTTTTTTTTACATTTTTTGGATAAATTGTTTCTTTTACACATTATGTAGTGGCACAATGTTTGACTCCTCCATCTGAACTTTAATTGAAATAAGCATCAAGTTGCTGAACAGGTGTGATCTGTCCAGTTCAGTAAATATTTGATGCCACTTTTGGCATTTGGATTCTTTACATTATGAAACACTGTTTTGTTTGGAAAGCAACAGTGAATTAGTTTTTTTGAAGCTGCCTTCTCCCCCATCAGGTTGTTAAATATTTGATTTAAAAGAACCATAATTGCTTACTTACATAACTGTTTTTGGAAGCTGAAAATTCTTTCTGTTCTAATGACTGAACAAAAAGTATGCATTTTTGCAAGGCTGGAATTGGATATCATTTTGTGATAGCCACTCAAATATTTTGCCACAGTACCTGCTACTGTGGCCACTTTTCTATTAAAACCTTGGATTTCTCTCCATATTAAAATAAATCTCCTGCAAACACAGTTATTTGCAAAACAGTTCTGCAACTTATTTGTTTAACCATCAAAAAAGATGCAAAATTATATTCAATTTGGGCTCATCTAAACAGGCCAAATAAAGTGGTCTCACCTCATCCTCACAGTGACCTGTCTTCATGACAAAGGGTAAAAACCTGTTTTCAGGATGTAAGGCCAGTTCTGATCCAAATCTACCCTAGCCCTCCTCTTAAACCAGTTTTTTAAAAGTATCCTTTGTTCCAGATTTTTCAGGAAAATCTGGTCCACTCTATAGTGATGCCATGTGAGTGACACTGGACATCTCATTTCTAACCACAGAGGGAGTGACTCGTACTAGCAGCAGCAATGCCAGGTGACATAATGAGGATGTTTGATTAGGAAGTCACCTGGCATCACTACATGTTGCATAGATAATGGGGGGAAACTAAGGCACTGAGCAGAATGGCCAGGAAAACACAGGCTTGGCCTGAGCTTTCCTGACCCAGGTGCTAACCTGGTTTGTACCCTGCACTGGTACAGGGAAGGGTGGTTGCTTGGACACCCACCCCTCTCTGTGTCACAGACCCAATACCACCATGTGCCCTTTACCTTACTCTCCCATTGTCACTACTGAAAAGACCCTTGTCACTGAGCCTGATGCAGAAATGAGGCACCTGGCTGCACCCATATGGCCAGGTGCCCCAATTCTGTATCAGATACAATGATCAGATTCTTTTCAGTAGCAGCATTGGGACAGTAAGATAAGGGACATATGGGGCCATCTAATCTGTCAGCGTCCTTGGTAAACCACAGGTCAATTTGACCCACATTAAGCCCTGTTTACCCCAGGGTCATGCCAGATTGACTGGATTGTGTCTGGTCTGGCAGTATCTGGATTGAACTTGGGCCTTGGGTATTGACCTGTGTTTTCCAAACAGGATGATGTGGGGCTGGGAAAAACATGGGCCTTTTGGTTCATGCTGACAGCCCCTGGGGCAGCTCAATGGCCAGAATTCTTCAGTAGTGTCCAAGAATATTCTGGATAGTGTAGATAAGCCCCAGTATTTATATTATACCAATACAAAAATCTGAACAATATAAAGTTTCAATAATGGTGATATTATAGATGTGACAGCTAGGAGTGCTTACTATCAACTTCGGCTGATATGCTGACTGTGCCTCAACCTAGAGCTGGAAGACCTAAAGATGGTAGTGCACATTCAATTATGAATTTTAAATGATGAATTTTAAATGTGGGTTGTTTTAATATGTGTACAGCTTATTTGTTCTTTTAAACTGATGTGTGTTTTAACTGATGTTGTTTGTCTTTTAATTGTTGTTGTTCCCCACCTCGATCCATGCGGAGAGGCAGGTAAGAAAGAAATATGATTATTATTAATACAGTTGGCCCTTAGTATCCATGGGGGTTCTGTTTCACACTTCCCCCCGATGCCAAAAACCGTGTTACCTTGTCCTGTAATTTTTAATGGATGTGCATGTATGACCATGCTGCTGCAGCTACATGCATGCACCACCATTAGGGCCAATGGGGCTTGCCATCTGAAGATGCTCAAATCTGCAGATGGCAAGCTCATGGTTGGGGCAAGCAGGCTGTATTATTATTATATTATGGACGTGCAGGCCAATTTCTAACAGAAAGGACGTCCAGGCCAGTTTCTAACAGAAAGGAGAAAGAGAAAGAGGCTTTCTAGGCAGTTTCTGCCAGGAAAGGAGAAAGAGAAGGAGGCTTTCCAGGCCAGTTCCTGCTAGGAAAGAGGAAGAAAGCAGTTTCCAGGCAGCCATCTTGAGAGGGTAAGTTTTTAAATTCTTTTTAAAAACTCTTGGGGAGAGTGTGACTGTTACTCAGCGGGTGGGGCTTTCTTGAATCACATTTGCAAGTCAATAGGGGGGGGGGCTAAGCAGTTAGCTCTATACAACTGCTGCCAGAGACCAGTTTCAGGTCAGTTTCGGCCAGGACAGGGGAAGGAGGAGGAGGAGGCTCTCCAGGCCAGTTTCTAACAGAAAGGAGAAAGAGAAAGAGGCTTTCTAGGCAGTTTCTGCCAGGATGTCAGGGACAGCCAGGTGGAGGACTTGGAGGACTCTGAGGGGGAGGATGTGGGGCCTGATCCTAGCTTGGTGCTACCAGCTCCCATGGACCCAGCTGAACCTGGACCTAGCTGTGTGGAACCCAGTGAGCAACAGCCCCTGCCTCAGCAGCCTAGCCTCCCTCCTCAGCAGCCTAGCATTTCCCCAGCAGAAAGCCTTTCCCCAGCAGAGGTTTCATGCCAGGAAGAAGCAGAGGAGCAAGAGATTGAAATCCCTACCTTTGCTCAGAGGAGAACAGATAGGGAGGGGCTGCGGCGTTCTCGAAGGCTAGCTGAGAAACGCGCAGCCAAAGAGAAACACCTGGGGGAGAGGAACTGAGGCTAGATAAGCAGCTGGGGAATGCCAAGCTCTTTGTCAAGGCTTATCTTGGATTCCCCGGTGAAAGCTCTTGGCTCTCGGCTTGACTTTATACTGCTTAGACCCTGCGACCTTTGGAACGACTCTGGACTACCTGCTTGCTATAACCCTGAACTTTGGAGTGCTCTCTGGACTGGACTTTTGGAACCCTTGGTGTATTGGTATGTCATTTACAACTGGCTTGCTGTCTGAGAAGAGACCTCTGTCTTTATCAGCCACGTGTTGGCAGCTTTCCCGGACACAGGAAAGGAGACAGAGAAGGAGGCTTTCCAGTCCAGTTCCTGCTGGGAAAGAGGAAGAAAGCAGTTTCCAGGCAGCCATCTTGAGAGGATAAGTTTTTAAATTCTTTTTAAAAACTCTTGGGGAGAGTATGACTGTTACTCAGCGGGTGGGGCTTTCTTGAGTCACATTTGCAAGTCAATAGGGGGTGGGCTAGGCAGTTAGCTCTATACAACTGCTGCCAGAGCTGCGTGCCTAACGGTGCGCAAATTTTATAACCAGTACTAATTGTAGAAAAGTTCCGTTCATCAGCAGACTTAAACACTGGTCTTAGCAAGGGATTTTCTTTGAGGAGGAAAGCCATAGTCCTCTTTCAGGTACTAACTAAGGGGGGTTGCAGACTGCCAGAAATAGTGTGAATTCAGTCCACTTTTAGGGTTAGGGTTAGTGCTAGGGAATCATGGGAACTGTTATTTTTCTGAGACATTGAGCCTTCTCTGTCAGACAACTCTGATGCCACAATAAAATACAGTTCCCATGGTTCCCTAACTCTAACCCTAACCCTAAAAGTGGACTGAATTCACACTATTTCTGGCAGTCTGCAACCCCCCTAAGTCTTAGTATGGACACTGAAGGAACTGCTGCCGTCACCTGCAATACCTGTGGGATGTTTGTATTCTTACCTACAGATGTGGGGAACTACACATGCTCCAAGTGCAAGTTGGTAGCCCTCTTGGAGGACAAAGTACAGCAGCTGGAGGCGTGGGTAGCTACACTTCAACATATTAGGGAGCAAGAGGCTTTCCTTGACAGAACAGAACAAACGGTCTTGGACAGGGAACACACAGAGGAAGTCGCTGGGGAAGAGAAGGTCACATCACACACACAGGAGGTAGAAAGCTGGAGGAAGGTCACACGCAGAAGTAAGGAGACCAGGGATCGTTCTGGGAGCTTGCAGCTATAGAATCGATTTCAAGCTCTTACTCTTAGCAAGGAGGACGAGGAAGAGCAGCATAGACAGATTTCAGAGACAGAGCAGGGGACCCTGGGAGTTCCAACACAGGGAACAGTCACTGCTAAGCCTCGGAGGAGGTGTGTGGTCGTGGTGGGGGACTCCTTGCTGAGGGGGACAGAAACAGTGGTTTGTAGGCCTGACAAGATGTCTCGGGAGGTGTGTTGTCTCCCTGGGGCAAAGATCCGAGATGTGACAGAGAGGCTGACAAGACTGGTCAGGCCTACTGACCAATACCCCTTTCTTTTGGTCCATGTGGGAACGAATGACACAGCAAGACACAGCCTTCAGAATATCAAAAGGGATTACGAGGCTCTAGGTAAGAAGCTGAAAGAAATGGATGCACAGATTGTCATCTCGTCTCTTCTGCCAGTTCAAGGGCATGGTCCAGGAAGAGAGAGGAAGATAGCAGATGTCAACAATTGGCTCCGCAGATGGTGTCGTCAAGAACGATTCGGATTCTTGGATCATGGGCTGCGGTTCCATGAGGGCGGACTCCTGGCAAGGGATGGGTTGCATCTCACACCAGTTGGAAGAAATGTTTTTGCCAACGGTCTCAAGAATTTCATCAGGAGGGCTTTAAACTGAACTGTGTGGGGAAGGGAGACAACGTCCTGGAAGACAAAAGGACTGGAGAAAATAGTCAAACTGTCACAGAGGAAACAAGGCAAACAGTACAGGGACCCAACAGTGGGAGGCAAAAAAACATGCACAGGCAGCAAGTAAAGGGGACACATGGTCTTAGATGTCTCTACACTAATGCACAGAGCATGGGAAATAAGCAAGATGAACTTGAACTCCTAGCACAACAAAGCAAATATGATATAATAGGCATCACTGAAACCTGGTGGGATGAGTCTCATGACTGGAAGGTAGAAATAAAGGGGTATAACCTTTTCAAGAGAAACAGGACAAACAGGAAAGGAGGAGGAATAGCATTATATGTCAGGGATATTTACACCAGTGAAGAAATCCAGGACATCAATCCTGGAAGCCAAGTGGAGAGCATCTGGATAAAAATTAAAAGGGAGGGAAACAACAGGGATGTTAGTGTGGGAGTCTACTACAGACCCCCAACTCAAGCAGAAGAATTGGATGATGCCTTTCTAGAACAGATGACCACACACAGTGCGATGCAGCAGCTAAAAAGGCCAATGCAATTTTAGGCTGCATCAGTAGAAGTATAGTGTCTAGATCAAGAGAAGTAATAGTGCCACTCTATTCTGCTTTGGTCAGGCCTCACCTGGAATACTGTGTCCAGTTCTGGGCACCACACTTCAAAAAGGATGTGGAGAAACTGGAGTGTGTCCAAAGGAGGGCAACTAAAATGGTGAAGGGTCTGGAAACCAAGCCCTATGCGGAACGACTTAGGGAGCTGGGGATGTTTAGCCTGGAGAAGAAAAGGCTGAGAGGTGATATGATAGCCGTGTTTAAATATTTGAAGGGATGTCATATCGAGGAGGGAACAAGCTTGTTTTCTGCTGCTCCAGAGACTAGGACCCGAAACAATGGATGCAAGCTGCAAGAAAAGAGATTCCACCTCAACATTAGGAGGAACTTCCTGACAGTAAGGGCAGTTAGACAGTGGAACACACTCCCTCGGAGAGTAGTGGAGTCTCCTTTCTTGGAGGTCTTTAAGCAGAGGCTGGATGGCCATCTGTTGGGGATGCTTTGATTGCATGGCAGGGGGTTGGACTGGATATCCCTTGTGGTCTCTTCCAACTCTATGATTCTATGATTCTATGATTCTATTATTACTAATGAACAAAATTTGACACTATCACAAAATGTCATTTATATACCTCAAGTGGGTGACTACCTGGATGTCAGTGGCTGCGTGAGCATCACACTGGACATCACAGAGTTGCACCCTTCCCTTTTGTGCCTACTTTCTGTAGATCTTTTAAACTCCAGATTCTTCTCTATGTTCCAAGGGTTGTGGGAATTAATTTTGCTTTGTCCTCCTTGGATTGTTTTAGTTCCAGAAGAGCCCTTTTCCTGAAACAAGACTTGACTGGAAGTAACTATAGTTGGTTTTTAATGGCCTTTCTGAACAGAAAAAAAAATTAGGTGGGAAGAATGTGGTGAAATAGCTAGAGTACATGAAAGCATGTTCTATTTTTTTAAAAAATAGTGTTTCTCTTGGGAACTGCAAAAACAGGTTTGAGTGGAATGGATGATAGGTTCATGTGGCCCTTGGGTTGCACTTTCTCCACCCTTGTATAGTCCATTGGACCACCATGCTAAAATAATTTGGACCTGCCGCCATTGTGACATTGATTTTCCCTCTTTCCCAATGTTACCTGCAAAATGTATGAACATCATATAAGGGGGAAAAGCAGAATCAATTCTGAATGGCAATAGAACAGAAACCCATATTTATACCATAGGTCTGACCACTGAATAGTTATAGCTGATTACAGGACTGCATATTATTTCCTCCATAGAAAAGAATGAAGAATGTTGTATGCATCAGTCCTTTGCTTCAATCTTTTATTAACATTTATTATTAACTGATGCTGCCTTTCCTCTAAAGCCTAAACATCTCTAGTTGTGTCTTTTACCCAAGTACAGCCAGCTGTCCATATCAATGTATTCTGCAAGTACAGATTCAACCAAGGGCCCATTGTAGGTAATGTAGAGTGACAATTATGGAATGACATTATTATTTCCTAAACCCATTTCAAGTAAGATTATCTTTTTATAATCTTAGCACTACCCTGCAAATCTTCCTAAAACATCTGTGTCTTTTCCCCAGAACAAGTGATATGCTATGTCAGAAGTGGATTGGCCAATTCAACTACACTGTATTGTTTATTTGGTGTGGATATGAAGCTAAAAAGAAGGGCTTTCAGTGTTCCCTTTCTCTGGGGCATTTACTTATCTATCTACAAGGAAAGCCTATTGGAAATATGGAAATAGCTAAGCTGCAGATCTATAGAGAGAGCTATTGAACTTCAAGGCACTTTGCCTTCAGCTAGCCTGCACTGCAACTCATACTGTGCCTCTGTCTTCAAAATTCAGATTGCCTTCTTTTCACATTCAATCTGTCTCTGCAGAGCATTTGTAAGTGCCTTGTCAGTTCAGGAAAAAAAACATTCACAGCAGTAATAAGATACCTGGCATTCTTTTGTCTAGCCCCTGATGAAATCAGTAATCAAGGAAACCAATCTCATAGCATTACTTGGTGTGCATCCCACAGAAGGGGTATTTTTCATAATTTCTTTTCATAATCCTTAATGTTTGTTGATTCCTATTAAAAATTATATTTGGAAAATGCAAAGTAGACTTTAGAAGGGAAAGGTGCCTCGGGTTATGATATAAAATATGACAAAATTCTTGGAATGACCAGCCATTTGAATTGTGCTGCCTCTTTAATAACTTACAGAGGAACTACATTTTGTATTTTCTTAGCATAAAATGTAATATAAAGAGGACAGGCAGTTACTATATGGAAAATTAGATTATTTATCCATCTCAAATAAGGATTTCTTCCAAATCTCCAACAGCTTCAAATAGATATTAACCAGCATTTGGGTAACCTGTAACTCCCCATAACATAGTTATCAGACAACTGTGAAACAGTCTCCCTATGGTACTCTCTGAAAACCAGAACAACTGAAGTACACTGCTCTAACTCACAACTGACCCAGTCCATGGTGACATGTATTAAAAGTAACTAAATAATGACTGAGCAAAAGCAACCTCTGTTTGGGCATGATTATTGAGGTGACCAAGGCCAACTCAGTCCCAAAATCATACCTATACCGAATTTGAAATTAATTTAGATTACTAGTATCATCCCAAAGTACTTATAATTGTGCTGTCATCTCTCTCTCTCAATTTCTCTCTCTAAAATGAATGCATGCAAAAGCCTGGCACTTATTAGGGACCATAACGTCGAGATTGGGCTTTTTGAAGAGTAGCCACACTGCCTTTTTGGAGTTCATGGGCACTCCTTCCTTATATAAAGAAAATTCACCACACCCTGAATACTTTGATCAGACCTGCTACAATAATAGCAAGGTTACTCCAGAGAAGAGCAATTTTATCTTCAAAGGAAAAAAATCACAATAGGCTTCTGAAGGATCTTGGCATCCATTCACAAGATTAAGTGTTATCAACTCTCTGATCACTTCCTGACCTAGATGCCTCCCTGAGGACAAAATGGAGACAGCAAAATAAGTGTTTATTAATGTATTATCGCTGACATATAACAGGTATGATTACATAATTTTGTAGTCTAATATGTCAACTTCTCAGCAAGTGATGTGTCATTAACACTCTAGTTATTGTCCAAATTGTTTCACTGAGCATAGCTCCCTAGAATACTAGGGAGCAAAATGAGCATCACAATGGCTGTGAGTTCCAGCCCACAACACCGGCTGCAACGCCGACAGACTCAGAGGCCCAGAAGTGGCTTGGCAGGAGGCAGAGGCGGCGTCAGCTCCCTTATAGCCCCCGCTCTCCAGCCACCAATACTCGGCTGTGAGTTCCAGCCCACAACACCGGCTGCAATGCTAATGGACTCAGAGGTCCAGAAGCGGCGTAGGAGGAGGCAGAGGCGGCGTCAGCTCTATCTACATAGCGGCGGTGATGTCCTGAGCCTCGGGAGGAGGATTTTGCCGGCTCGTGTAGCCGTGAATAGACTAGATGAGTGACCAATGACTGTCTTAGCTGCTGGGCTGCTGGGAGGAGTTGCAGTTATCTTAAACTGTTTTACCATCTCTCCCCCGGCAGCATATTGCATCCGCGGCACCCTGACCTTCTCCTGTAAACCTCACATTATATAAGGACTCGTAGCAATTGTGTAGTTTGTCATTATAGCCCTGTGGGACCAGAGGTTTAATAACATCACCTTACATGTCGATGAGGTGTTGAGCGGAATTAAGCCCTTTATTATTGGGTTCTGTACTTGAGGTGAGGATGAGATTTGGGATTGTTCTTCATCCTAATTATTGTAATTTTGTCTTTGATTTTAACATCTATGATTTCACCTGAGGCCGGGAATGTGAAGGGGGCAACTATCGGAGTTGCGTTGGGGAATGGGAGGTATGGTTGGACCAGGAGGAACATATGTTACAAAAGAAGACGGGAACACTGTTTAGTAGCTATCCCGCCTTCAGTTCCTTCTGGTTCTCAGAATGACTTGGAGAGCAGACCCACCATTCCACAGAACCTCACTTTGCTCCTTTGCAATGCCAGGTCGGTTAAAAATAAGATCCAAATCATCCAGGATCTTCTCCTGGATGAGGACACCAACCTGGCTTGCTTTACAGAGACCTGGCTGGGAGATGACAGTGTAGCTATATGGGCGCAGGCTCTCCCAGCTGGGTACTCTGTTAGTGAGCAGGTGAGGGGAAGTGGGGGGGGGGGGCGGAGTGGCCTTAATTCATAAGAACTCTCTGACCTTGACCAGGATACCTGTCCGGAACACGTTCCATTTCGAGTGTATGTACCTCAGCCTGAAGACCAGGGATAGTTTGGGGATTCTGCTAGTCTACCGACCACCCCGTTGTCTAGCAGACTCCCTGATCGAGCTGACGCAACTGGTCTCTGAGCTGCTGTTGGAGACTCCCAGACTTTTAGTCTTGGGGGACTTCAACATCCCGCTCGAGACCAGTTTAACAGGTGCGTCTCAGGAGTTCATGGAGACCATGACAAGCATGGGCCTATCCCAATTGGTCAATGGGTCCAGACATTGTGCAGGTCATACACTCAATGCGGTCTTCAGTACGGAACAGGAATATCCATGGGCGGAGGTGATAAGCACCTCCGCATTGTCATGGACGGATCATTTCCTGGTCAAGATGGAACTTAGGGCCTACATCTGCCCTTCCGGGGGTGGTGGACCTATTAAAATGCTCCACCTTCGAAGGCTAATGGAGCCAATTGGATTCCAAAGAGCCTTGGAGGGTTTAATGGTGGGGGATGCCAGTGACTCTGTCAATGCTCTGGTTAACACCTGGAACATCAATCTCACCAGGGCTATCGACACAATCGCTCCCAAGCGTCCTTTCCATCCTGCTTCAAACCGAAAGCCTTGGTATACACCGGAGCTTAGGAGAATGAAGCGGTTTGGCCAACGACTAGAGCACAGGTGGCGGAAGACTCGACTCTTATCAGACAGAACTCGCCATAGGAACTTTCTTCGTTCCGATTGGGAGGCAATACTTGCAGCGAAGAGAGTCTTCTTCTCTGCTCGGATTGCGTCTGCAGAGTCCCGTCCAGCAGAGCTGTTTAAGGTGGTGAGGGAGACGATGCAGATATCTTCTGCACCGAATCCCTTACTAAACCCGACGACGGCCTGCTGTGATGCGTTCAATAACTACTTTGCAGATAAAATCTCTCAGATAAGAGCCGACTTGGATGCCACTTTTGAATTAGAGTCTATAGGCAAGGTGTCCATTAACTCTGCCAATGTAGTTATACTGGATCAGAGGATGTGGACAAGCTGCTTGGTATGGTGAGGAAGACAACCTGCCCTCTCAATCCTTGCCCATCATGGCTGGCCGTCCGGGGGGGTACGCATTGAGGAGACCCCTTGTGGATATCATTGGTGCATCCTTCAGGGAAGGATATGTTCCATCTTGTTTGAAAGAAGCAGCTGTTAGGCCGCTTCTGAAAATACCTTCCCTGGACCCCCTGGATATGAAAAATTATAGGCTGGTGTCATTGCTGCCATTTTTGAGCAAGGTGTTCGAGATGGCGGTTGCTCTTCAGCTCCAAGCAGTCTTGGATGAAGCCGATTATCTAGACCCATTTCAAACCGACTTTAGGACAGGCTTTGGGGTGGAGACTGCCATGGTTGCCTTGACCGACGATCTGCGTCTGAGCATTGACAGGGGTAGTGTGACCCTGTTGGTGCTCCTAGACCTCTCAGCGGCTTTTGACACAATAGATCACGGCATCCTCTTGGGCCGCCTGAGGGAGTTGGGCATCGGGGGCACTGCTTTGCAGTGGTTCCGGTCCTTTCTCTCGGGTAGGTCCCAGAGGGTGCTGCTCGGGGACTGTAGCTCCAGTAAGAGGGAACTCACTTGTGGGGTCCCTCAGGGAGCTATTCTGTCCCCGACATTATTTAACATCTATATGAAGATGCTAGGTGAGATTATACAGAGTTATGTGCTGGGTGTTATCAGTACGCTGATGACACTCAAATCTATTTCTCCGTGTCTCGTTCGTCGGCCGTGAATTCCAATGGCATCTCTTCTCTCAATGAATGTCTTCAGGCAGTAATGGGCTGGATGAGGAAAAACAAATTGAAGCTGAATCCAGACAAGACGGAGGTGCTCACGGTAGCGGCCCTGAAACCAAGAATTGGATTGCAACCTCCAGTCCTGGATGGGGTCACACTCTCCTCCAATGACTGTGTTCACAGTCTGGGGGTGCTCCTTGATTCGTCGCTCCTGATGACAAATCAGGTTAATGCGATGGTCAAGAGTGCCTGTTATCAGCTCCGGCTGATACGCCAGCTGCGCCCTTTTCTGGAAGTAAGGGATCTCGAGACTGCTGTGCACGCACTGGTAACCTCCCGCCTTGACTTCTGTAATGTGCTCTACATGGGGCTACCCTCGTGCCAGGTCCGGAAGCTACAATTAGTTCAAAATATGACAGCCAGACTTATTTCTGGAACATCCAGGAGGGACCACATCACTCCGGTCTTGAGATCCCTCCATTGGCTTCCTGTTCGCTTCTGGGCCCAGTACAAGGTGTTGGTTATTACCTTTAAAGCCCTAAATGGCTTGGGTCCAAGTTATATCAGAGACCGCCTCCTCCCGTACAATCCCCCCCTGCGCATTCTGTTCCTCTGGGAGGAAACTTTTAGAGCCAAAAAGAGCTAGATTATCTGCAACCTCCCAGAGAGCCTTTTCTGTTTTTGCCCCCAGACTCTGGAATGACCTGCCGGACGAGATTCGTCAGTTAACATCTTTGGATAGTTTTAAAAAAGCTGTCAAGACGGATCTCTTCTGGCAGGCCTTTCCAGATTAGATGGCCGGCCTTGGGTTGTTCGTATCTAGGACATTATGTCACACCGGCTCCCTCACTATGTAAAATTGGAATATCTCATGGGGTTATTGACATTGTAATTATTTGATTTTAATATAATAGATATTAGTTTTTATTTTGTAACTGTTTAATACTGTTTTAAGGGTGGGAGGGAATATTTTGTATTGTATTTTATGTTGTTAACCTCCCGGATTAGGAAACCATTGGGCGGTATACAAATAAATTATTATTATTATTATTATTATTATTATTATTATTGCCAGATTGGGCACTCAGGAGCAGTGATGTCAATTGCTCTTCATACCTCATCATTTGACAATGATATTAGGGCCTCAACAGAATCAGCATCTGTATCAGCATCTATATCTGGAAAAACCCATAGAATATTCAGGAGTCCATCAAATTTATTTCTCTAGTCTTCCATTGCTGCAGGGAGAAATTGAAGTTGTGAGTCCAAATTTTACCAGGAACTGATCTGACCATGACAATGGGTTGATTGTCCTAATCATCAGTCTGCTCATGTCACAATTTGAGACAAAGCCTAAATCTAGAGTGTGGGTGACTCTGAGAGTTTGGCCAATGACAACTTCCAGTGATGCCATGGAGACCTTTAAGTTCTGATCATTGGAAGCAGTCTTAGCATGAGCACTGAACTCCCTATCAAACATGATTTTGTATTCCACCTCCACTCTTGTAGCATCTACAAATAGGAACAGCTCTCCTATTTGAGGAAATTGAAAGCTGGACAGCTACTTGACATATCAAAACTTTTTGCTCTTTACTAATTCATCCCAAAAGAGAGATGTAGCTGTATGTAAGCATAGTTCAGTGATTATTGGAGATGGCGGCTAAAGAAATTAATAAATTTATAATATAGTGATATATGGGCAAAATATTTGCACATTTTCCCTTTTACCATCCTTTGATTTTAGAGATTTCCAAGTTCCGATGTGATAAGAGTTTGGATAAGTAGCTCCTGAAATTGTTATTTGTGATGCTTGCAGTAAATTTCTCAAGTGGTCTGACCAGGAACATTGAGTTCAATGAACCATAGCTACTCTCCTGGCAAAACTCACTGTTGTAGTTTAGGGTGACTAAGGGCCTTTGCAGACTGCCAGAAATAGTGCAAATTGAGTCCACTTTTAGGGTTAGGGTTAGTGCTAGGGAGTCATGGGATTTTTTTTTTCTGAGACATTGAGCCTTCTCTGTCAGAGAGCTCTGGTGCCACAATAAACTACAGTTCCCATGATTCCCTAACCCTAACCCTAACCCTTAAAGTTGACTCAATTTGCACTATTTCTGGCAGTCTGCAAAGTCCCTAAATCTTTAACACATTCTAAACTTAAAATGTTCACCACATTCTCTTTAAAATACTCCATTTTAGTTACATATTTAGTTACAATCAATGAAATATTCTGGGATTTCTTGGATGAAGTATAAACTAAAAATGATTCCACCTTATGGACTGTCAAATCATAATCCCAATAATTTTTCAGTGTATAGGAACATCATCACTAGCTTGGCTTAAGTTCAGGCTTTCAAATTTGTCAGGTGTGAACAATCAGAGAAATCAGAGGTTTCTTTCTTTAAAAATATTTTTGTTCTCAAAATCAAGGCAGAGCTTGTAGACTGAGTGCTTGATTAAAGAGCTGCTGCTCACATACAGCCATTTTTTTTAAAAAAAAACCTATGATTACACACTAATGGTTGTTTTAATGAACATTTTGTTTATAGCTATGGTACTTTTTTCTCTTTTGGGGGCTTATAAAGAGAATTCCTGTAATTAAGTTTTTTTCCTTCACATAAAACTGTAGTTATGAAAGGCTAAAAAAGTGGAGTAGACATTGCTTAAAAGTTTTTTATTTGCATTTGGTTCATCTCTCTCTGCTTGCCTCCACCAGCACTGCCCAAGGATTCTCCTGTGGGAGACTGCTCTTTCCAGGACTCAGGTCAATGGTAAGCTACTGTCAAGACAAGTAAACAAGATCATGGAGTGCAGCAGTGGATCTACTGTTCACTTTAAATTGGTCTATTAATCTTTGTTTTATTTGACAGTTTAGGATGCAGAACAGGCATACAGTATTTGTAGCCAAAAGTCTATATGGCTCATATCTAAAATAGAATTACCTCTCCCTAAATCCATTGTAATATGGAGTGACATTCACTGGACTCAATGCCATCTACAGATAGTTTGTTATCTGGAACAGAGCCCAAATGACATCAACTGCTACAGCCAACATAATATTTGTTTCAACAGTTATACTCTAGTTGCATATCTACAGAGTTTTCCCATGCTTCCATTGAAACAGCTCTCCCTGCAGTATTCCAGGCCTAAAGACTGCAGCTATGCAGCACAATCTAAGAAAAGTCACGTACAAATGAAGACATCAATGTTGTGCATGCTTGTGTGTGTGCCTGTGCCATTGTCACATATCCACTTATGGTGACCCTGTGAATTTTCCTTAGGCAAGGAATATTAGAGGTGGTTTTACCAGTTCTTGGAAGTAATTTTACTTGGAGGTAGGGCTGATAGTGGCCTGGATCTCTGACCTTATTGGAGAGTGGGAAATCAATATTTATTATGAAGTGCAAACTGGAAATTCCCTCATCCCCCTTCCTGCTGACACAAAAATGATTTCCTTGATCAGTAATCAGGGCTTAACTATCCTGTTTAATTCCACTGAATGGAGATCCTGCCAAGCTGGGTCAGACTGCTACACTTCCCTATTGTGAGGTATTGTGTAGCTTTCAGAGACTTGAGCAAACCTACCTGGATTTGAAAGAGGGTAAATATCTATAATGATTGTCTTTGTCTTATGTATGCAGGCCATTATTAATACTAACCAGATCAATTAAAAGTCATTATCAGTACCTGAATGGCATGTTCACCTCTGTCCTTTGTGAGCCCAACAATCTTGAAATCATATTTTGTCCCACCCAGATGTGTTCCTATCACTTTTAGAAACTCACTTTCCCAAGTTAGGAAGAGGTTAAAATGCAGAGAGAGCGCCTCTTAGACCTGCTTACCTTATTCTCATTGACCTACTCCTCTTTCTGAGACCTGCTTTCTGCTGCTCCCATCTCCAGTCATCATCTTCCCATCAGAGGCTGAGAAAATCCTTGTGTGTGTTTTAGTCTGTAGTTACTTAAGTTTAGCTTTAGCCTCCTTAGATTGGCTAGAAGAAGGTTTTTAGCTTCCATGGTGTCCCCTCTCTTTTACTTTGAGAAACAGCTTGCATTGAGCATAGACTGTTGCACTGGCACAAAGGACACAAGACCTCTCTTTTTGGATTTAAACAGGCCATAACTTTTATTTAGATGTACAGGGTCTAACCAATAAACATTAACAAATGTATCACGTGAGTAAGTGAAGGTATAACCCCCCAAGTGGGTGGTCCTTCATTGCACGTGACAGAACAAGTAAACAATAATAACAAATTTACAAACCCCTCCCCCCGGAAATGACACCATATTTTGTCATATGACATCATGCAATTTTATGACGTCATGCATTTAACTGCATATGTCATTTCCTTTAAATTTGTGTTATGCCAATTTTACCCCAATTTTTTAAATAGCCAGATTAAATTTTTCTGTGGGGTGGGGGGTCATTACCCGCCACAAGAGGGGGCCAGCCTAGCTAGGCATCCCCTCTCCTCCCCCCCCCCCCGCAGACCGCTTTTGCAATTTGGTCAGAGAGTGCTGTGACGTACATCTCCAATCCCTCTGGAGAGAGGTGAACCCCATCCCCCCTGTACAGCTGTGGCCGGTCAAGTTTAATACCATGCTCCACCAAAAAGATGCCAAATTTAGAGAGCTGCTTAGCCACATAACGGTTAAGCCAGCGCTGAGCATTATTAATTGCTGAGTCCTTCTGTGCTCCAGGCCAGCAACGCCTTGGCAAAAGTTTGGTCCACAGGATCACAGCACCGGACAAAATCTTTTGGACTTCCTGCATGTCCTTAACTATCTATTTGGCCAGCTGCAAGCACGGGATCTGAACCAAATCGTTCTCCCCCAGGTGTACCACCAAAACCCAGGGTCGTGAACGCGAACATGCCAACTCCATAATAAAGGGAAGGAGAGATCCCCACATCATGCCCCTTTGTCAAAACTACTCAGTAAGTCCAATATGCGAAAGGCCCAACATATTGTCACAACGATGCTCCAAAAGGTGGCGTTCCACCCAGAAGACCAGGCTATGGCCCACGATCCAAATATTGCCACGGTAAAAGCCAGCTGAAACGAAACAAAACAAGTTAACGTGGCTTATCAGGAGTCCGGTTACCTGATTGCCTGACATAGGACTTAAATGCACATGAATGCCATCTGCCAATTCTGCAAATATCGGCTGCAAATACCATCAAACCATGAGTGGCAGCAGCTGTCACTGCTCCAATATGAAAGGAGTGCGAGGAGAAACATTCATGAGACAACTCAGCCCTCTTTACAGTCTCTTTTAGCACAGCCCTAAATCAAAATTGTGTTAAGGGCAAACCAGACAAGTGAATAAACAAGTAGCCAGCCAAATTAGGCCTAATATTCAAATAATTAATCATCACTATCACTGGGAAAATTTGACCTTGTGGTGCTTTAGCCAAGAAAATAGACTGACCTTTTGCTAACTGGTCTGTCTTAGAATGCCTAAGGTGAATTTGAATCCCCTGTCCTGTTAGATTGAGATCAGAAATTGATTGTGCCCTGCCAGATTTATCATTACGAGATCCAGGCACAATCTCACTGATTCTTAAAGCAGCAAAAAAAAAGGCTATAGCAAATACCACTTTAAATAAAGCCTCTTCCCCAGGCGAATAACATGTGTGGGCTAATTGATCCAATAACTTAAGAAGGACAGGGCCAGTAATTGGCCATCGTGAATCCTTTGTGACAGGGGATTCTCTGGACCATCCCTCCACTGCTCTTTTGACCCTAAAGTCATTAGTAGGATTAAAACAGCCCTTTGCCCTAGAGTAAAATGCCAGGGCAGCCAACCTGCCCCTGATAGTGACAGGTGAAAGTCCTGTGTGCTTAAGATATACAATAAAGCGAAGGACAAAGTCAACATCAATAGGCCACTTTTGAACCTCCCCAATTTCCTGTAAGAATTGATTAAACAAATTCAAAGCTGTTTGGTAGGACTTGCATGTAGACGGAGCAATGGAGTTCAAAATTGCCCTATGAACTTCTAATCTCCAAGGTTCCAGAGCAACGCCGGTACCTCCAACGGGTGTGTCGACATCTTGGGAACCAGCTGCCAGAACCTGGAGAACTGAAAATGAGAAAGAGTGTCCGCCAAAGGGTAAGCACACCAGGAACATGTTGAGCTTTAAATAACACATTATAATTCAAGCATTGTAACACCATTGCCCTTACCAAACCCATAACTTTAGGAGACTTGGAGGACTAAGAGTTTACCACGTGCACGACCGCCTGGTTGTCACACCAAAACCAGACAGTCCTATTAGCAAACTGGCTTGCCCACAAGTGCACAGCCACCACTATTGGAAACAGTTCCAAAAACGTAAGTCTCTAGTCAGACCACTTTTCACCCATGCAGCAGGCCATGCCTCTGCAGCCCACTGGCCATTCCAATAAACACTGAAGCCATGGGCACCAGCAGCATCAGAATGCACCTGAAAGTCTGTCCTAAGCAGCATTTCAAATCTCCAAAACGATATGCCATTGAAATGCTCCAAAAAGGAGTCCCAAACCTTCAAATCTTCACAAATGTCCCTTGTGATTCTAATGTGGTGATGCTGAGCCACTATCCCTGCAATAGCCCTATACAGTCTTGCACAAAATGCTTGTCCTGGAACTACAACCCTATAGGCAAAGTTCAAAAGACCTGTAAGAGATTGAAATTCATGAAGGGTAGCTTTTTGTTTCCCTAACATGGTCCCAACTTGTTGCTTCATAGCCACTAGTTTTTCATTAGGCAAACGAGAAATTCCGGCTATGGTATCTCGATACCCAAAAAGGTAAGTCAAGTATGTGGCCCCTCTGTCTTTTCCTCCGCTAAAGGCACACCTAGCTCATGCATTAATTCAGGGGTAGGCAACCTTTCCCCTTTAAGGGCCGAGGGACTTCAGCTCCCACAATCCCAGGAGCTATTGGCCAACATGGGACTATTGGCCAACATGGCTGAGGCTTCTGGGAGATGAACTCCCTCGGCCCTTAAAGGGGAAAGGTTGCCTACCCCTACATTAATTCCTGAAATTGAACTAAGGAATCCTCGCACTGTGAAGAATTGGGATTTCCAGCAATTAAAAAATCATCTAAATAATGAGCTATGGCTCTATTACCAGTCCACTTAACTGCACACCAATGGAGAAAGGCACTGAATGTCTCAAAAGCTGAACAAGAAATTGAGCATCCTATTTTATAATTTTGTTAAAGAAATATTTTCCTTCAAACTGAAAATCCAGTAAGTCAAAGTCATTTGGGTGTACAGGAAGGAGTCTAAATGCAGATTTAATATCACACTTAGCTAAAAGAGCTCCCGAGTGTCAGGGACCTGTGAGATTGCAGGCACCTGCACAGATGCATTCAAAACCACATAGTTGGGCCGTTCCAAAGCCACATCCTGCCCAACCGGGCTGCCTGGAGCCCATACCGATGTAGGCCAATTAGCATGTACATTATTAGGAGACAAACCTGAACCTGAAGCTTGCTGGGAAGCTTCACCAACTGACTGCAGCTGTCCCCCGAAGTGTGGCCCCACAACAGCTCAGGTGTCCAAGGCAGCAGGCAGCAGCAGCCTGATCACCTCCCTATTCACCACCGGTCTGCTATATTGCACCACCTGGAAGAACCACCCCTTGTAAGAGGTTGTATAAATCAGCCAAAGTGGGCTGCCCGGACACAGAGGGAACCACACCCTGTGTCCCCAAACTCAGGACTCTTTGCAGGAGATCCCACATATTGGCAATAGTGAGGTGCCTGGCCTCCACTGCTGAAACCACCAATGGGCCCAGTGTAGCGTCTGCCACCTGAGACTCAGATGCCACTAAAGGAAGTGACACTTCAGTGTTACTAGCACCCGAAGGGCTGGCACTCTAGGTGGAGGCTGTAGCCTGTAGTTCCTTCTGTGTAAGTTGATTGCAAAGTGCCACACAAGCCTGAACAGTTTTGCCCAGTTGTGCCACCTGGGCAGAAATCTCATTGTCTCTGCTGCTAGACTGAGAAGGCCTTTTTGAAGCAGAGTAACCTGAACTAGGCACGGCTGAAGCCGTGTGCCTCTTGGATTGGGCCTTGCTATGTGGCATCTTAACCTCAGTGAACAGAACGTGGGCCCGAACCAAATCACCCAACCGTGGATGATTACCACCAGGCCACCAGGCCACCCTTTCCCAAGTCTCACAGGAGACACAACAGCCAGGAAGCGTCACTGGCAACCACCATGGGAAAGGTGTCCACCGAGGGTCCTATGTGGATCCCTCACCCGAAGACTGCCATCTTCCACACACTCACCACTGGGTAGAAGTGTAACCAACCCTCCTGAACCAGCGATGGGTCCCAACCTTACCAGACTGGGGTTACCGGGGCGTCTCAGGGCCTGAAGATCAAGTACCGGCTCTATGCACCCAGTGAAAGATGCCTCCCACAGAGCCCTCCTCGGGTGTGCACCCCCGAGAAGTGAGGATGCGGAGGTGCCACAGGCCCACGAAGGCCAGCCCGAAAGCCTCACTCGCCCCCCCCCCATGGGTTGCTTGAGGAACAATACCTGAGCCCCTGATACAAGCAAAGATAAGAATAGGCAAAAGCCAAATAGGCAAAAGCTGAAATTAGTGAAAGCCAAGGGAGCGCTAAGCTGAAAGCCAAGCAAGCCCAAAGCAAAGAGCGGAGCGATGTTGCTCACTCTGTCTCAGCTCTAAAATGGCTGCCTCCGTGTGGCAGCACAGACCTATAAGTAACAAACTCTTGTCCCAAGTCTCGCGAGACCAATAACACCGCGAGACTTGGAGCAACAACCAAACGACCCAATTGGACAAGGCACGCGGGTGTACTTGTTCCCCTGCACGCCTTGACTAACCAGGCATCTCCTATCCTTATTTGGCCAGCACAACAAGAAACCCCTCCCGACTCATCAGGGGGTGTCTTTCTGTTAGTTTCTGCTGCTATCTTTTTTCATCTGATCAATAAAGAAATAATTCTTTTTACTGCAAAATCATCTTGTCCTTCTGCTCATCTTTACTTGGAGTCACTTTCGTTAATTGTCCATTTTTAAGACCTACAACCTGAAAGGCCCTACAGACAGTGCCCAGAATAGCTTTCTTCCCAAAATCAGTAAATCCAGTGAACTGTTCTCTTCAAAGAAATTCATGCCATACAGTTTGTAATCTAAACCTTTCAGTATCTTCTGAATTTGTTTAGCTTTAAAACAGTAATATCTACAGTGGATGCATACCCATCAGTTGCTTGAATTCGTAAACAGTTCACCATTTGGTTCATTTATAAGTAGCATAGCTCAATTGTTCAGTAAACTCTGACTATGTAAGAACTTTACTCTGACTTTCTGTTTAGTATGCTACAAAATTATAAATGATTTCAGAGCATAATTTTCACTAATATGAGCTCACTGTCTCAGTCCCTTAATCAGACACTTGAATATTTTGTCAGCGTTTGTCATCATAAGCGTTACATGCAGTAATAACTTTGGAGCTGAACAAAATTAATGTTGTCAAACCTGAAATACTTTTTCATATACAGCAGCCAAAGTGCACTGCAGTAGTTGTTTCATTTATCCTGATAAAATTGACTTGTAATGTGTCATTAATATTCCTGTTTTCTAGAAGGGAAATAGAGGGTGATATGCCTGAAGCTGCTCAACAAATAAATGGCTAAATAATTCATTGCACCATGTTGGGGTTTTAGAGTTCAACATTTTATGCAATAGGTCACAGTAACTACCTACAAGTGTTTCAAAACATTATCTTTTGATGTTTTAGATGCTGGGCATTTTTCTTTTCTTTCTTTTCAGTTAAGACAGAGACTGCATCTGAACTGCAGAATTAATGCAGTTAGATACCCTTTTAACTGCCATGGCTCAATTCTATGGAATTCTGAAATTTGTACTTTATGAGCTATTTAGCCTTCTCTGCTGCCACAACAAATAATAAATCTCAGGATTCCATATGGTGGAATGCTTGACAGATAAAGTGGTGTCAAACTGCATTAATCTTGTAGTGTGGCAGCAGCCTATGATAACCTAAATGTACATTTCTCAAAAGAATTGAATTTCAATTACCAGTACAGATACACCTCAGTGAATAAAGTAGATATGTTCATCGGCATTAATTCTTTAACAGAAAATTTTATTCCACAGGCAGAAATAACATGGAAAGAATAGGGATAGGTTCCTATACAACACACACATACAAGCCCTTCAACATGTTTCAGACTCAACTGGGGGTGGGTTTGGCAGACTTCCAGGAGTGTTGGGAAAAAATCAGATGTATACAAACAAGCATAAAGAAATGTGAGACTCCTTGATGAAATTATGCCTCTCCTCTACATTATACAAACTGACCATTCAATAATTATGGAACGCAGTTAATCTTCCCCAAATACAACTGTATTATCCTTTCTCAGGCTGCTGACATACTGCAGAATGAATGCAATTTAACACCACTTTAATGGAATTTTGGGGGTTGTAGTTTGTTGAGCACCAGAGCTCTCTGACAGATGAGGCCAAATAACTCACAAAACTTCAAATTCTAGAATTCCATAGCATTAAGCCATGGCAGTTAATATGATCTCAAACTGAATTAATTATGCAATGTGGATGCAGCTTCAGTAATGTTCTCTTTTACACCATAGAATTGTCCATCATTGCACTCTCACAGAAATTCTTCCAGGATCCAGGTACTGAAGTTAAACTTTGGCTTCCACTGTGGATGGATTCACCTAATCACTTTGTATACATGTTACATGAAAGCATTCCTAGGAATCTAAATGTAACATAACACAATATAAAAATGCCTGTCCTCTACAGATTTGTTAGATTCTACTTTTTATGCCATCCAAGATGGTGATCACAGCCAAATATACTGTGGCAATGATTCCAGAATTGACTTTTGTCTCTCCTGCATCCATTGCCAACCTACTTCATTGGATGAAAGCAGAGGAGACATGCCATATGGCCATAGACCTTGAAACATTTCAAAAGCAGTTTCTCATACCTCTTGAGGGTTTGCTGTTCCAAGGAATATGTTAGAAATCCCAGTGCAGAAAAACTGCAGGATGGTTAAAAAGAAATTATCCAGATTATGTTTTGCAATCTTGTATCATTTATTGGAAACTACAGTCATTTGGTATTATTTTTTATAAATGATTATAATTTGGAAAAGACAAAGTTTACAAGAATAATTTCATTGTAGAAGCTTGCAAAGCAGAGCAGCTGAAGCATGTTATTAAAAGCAGGCTATATTTCATACCTTGATACTACAGAAGTTGTTTTCCCTTGCACCAAAACACATCTACTTTTGGAAAATCAATTTATTCTTAGCAAAAGCAAAAACTATTAGCAACAACATTCCAATAATTGGAACACGTTTCTCAGGCCTTTCCCACAAAATACCTTTGATTAGAAATGGATTGGTTACAAATGGGTAGAAAGGGTTTTTTTACAATAAAAGTTATTAAGGTTGTGTTAAATGAAGGAATGAAAAATAGGCAAAAGGCTTATTATGTGAAATTTTTAGCAAAGACCTTGAATATGTTTTGAAGGAAACTGAAAGATTTGGTAAGCATAAGGAAATCTTTTACCCTGTAATTTTTTTTAACATATTGACACACTAATACAACATCATTTTCTTAGGTCAAAGCTGGACAATTTTTACATTCACAGGTGTACTTCAAGCACAGGAGAAAAAGCTCTTCACAAAGTCAAAGTCTACTGTGACTGAAGAAAGGGGAGCAAAATAAAGTCTGACAAATCTACGTGTCAACCTCAATAGGTACCCTTCACCTTCTCATTCTAAGGTCCAAAACACACTGCAAAAAAAATAAAATAAAAAAAATCCAGTTTGAGACTGCTTTAACTGTCCTGGATCAGTGCTAGAGACTCCTGGGAATTGTAGTTTAATGTGGCACCAAAGCTCTCTGACAGAGAAGGCTAAATGTCTCACAAAACTACAGTTCCCAGAATTTCCTAGCATTGAGCCCCGGCAGTTAAAGCGATATCAAACTGGATTATTTCTGTAGCATGTTTTGAACCTAACATGTCACTTCAGTTGGTGGGCACTTATGGAGAAGTATTGATGTTTCACTAGTGTTTCATGAACTCTTGCATCAAGGATTTTCAAAAACTGTGAAAAAAAATTATATTGGATGATTGGATCTTCTTTTGAGGAATGATGGCTTTCTCCAGATCAGGTCATTGTTAAAGCTCTTCTCTAGGCAACCCCACCAAATGAGGACTATTCTGAATGTAATCTCACCGAATATATTGGTGAGTGGGGATATATTCAGTTTAGTGGTGGCCCCCTAATTTATGGAAAACCCTGCCATGCTTTGCCTTGTCCTAGGACTGGCACTAGCAAGTACTTGGAAGGCTTGGAGTGGCCAGCATGCTGCAATTGTCTGGGCCTTTGAAATCTGCATGCTTCTAGCTCCAGATCAGCCCTCCTAAATTCTGCTGCTTATTGGAGGAGTGGACGATTATAAAGGCCAAAACTGTGGCTTGGAGTCTATATTTTTCTTTCTGTTCAAGGATTCCCACAGGATTTGTTGCTGCTTTGTGGAGAAACCAACATGGGGATGTGGCACCCCCCCTCCATGTTGCTCCTTATGAGGAGCAATTTCTGAGGTTATGGTCTCCATGATTACCAAGTCTGGTTTAAAGACTCACTATCTAAGGACTTAATGTTTAGTTGTGGCCCAGTCATGGTGCTTGGCTGAGGAGGAATAGTAGTTGAACTGATGTAAGTCATCTGAGTCAAAACTGGAACCAGGGCATTGCTCAATTTTTTGGGCCAGACACCTCCAGGGAGGCTTATCTGCTGCGCTATCACATTTTCAGCATGAGAAAAATGTTTTATTTTCCTAGACCTTAAAAGTTACTCTATTTGCATTACTTCTATATTGTCTTACTTCTTAGAAATAAAAGAAAATTTTAGTTCTTGTGTTGCATTTTATTTCATTGTTTTAAATTGAACAGAGTAACCTACCATGGAAAAAGATTAAATGAAAATTAGTTATGAATAGCTAGTCCATGCATGCACATATGTGCACACATCTGAACACACATACACAAACAAAGATAAAAGTGTATACATGCATAGATGCTGTTCAGACCTTTGGAATGGTACATAGAATTTGTAGAACAGGCAATACTGGGCACAGTCTCTCTCTCCTCATCTGTCTTTGCATGTTGAATACACATGAATATATGAGTTAATGAAACAGGGCTATAGGCATATACAGTGGTATATAGTTGTTTGTACTTTTATTCCTATACAAACATTCTGAAGTTGCAATTCATAACTTTGGATTTCTCCTACAAATACTATTTTTTTTTCAAAACCTTTCACATCTAGACTTTCACACTGTCTTGTTCTTAATTTATTACTTTTATTGCCAATATGATTTCTTCCCCCTGCTTCTAGCTCATGCTACATAATTCAATTTTGGCATGCCAAATCCTGCTTGAAATTCTCTGGTCCAGAGACTAGGTATGTACTAAGGCACTGGCTTGTCATCTTTCTAATACACATATGTGCTGTATTTTATTTTACACAATGCACTAGGTTTCTTGATAGAAACCTTTGCTGTGTCTCTACAGACTTCACAGCCCAGTGGCTGATGTAGTGAATTATAACTGGAATAAAATGCAAATTGCAAACTTCTTTACTAACTCATGCTTTTGAATTGCTTTTGTAGTTTGCTTCAGCCTGTGTTTTTATTTCATTATCTACATTTACCTATCACCATATTTATTTCCATGCTTTTGGACTCATCTGTGTACAGTGCAGTAGTTGCCAATTGAAAATGTAAATTAACTCTTACACTGTATGACATTATGAAATTATAGTGTCTTCTTATTTTGCCAGTGCAGAGCTTCAGACAATTGCCCTGCTCTAGCAATAATTTCCAAGGCTGAGAGTCATATCCTGAATTAGTTTGTACCAACAGTGTGGGCTCACATTAGAAGTACACAGACTGCGAATCACTTGGCCAATAGCAGTTCCTTGTGCAACCATCACAGAGCACAAGGGCTAGAATGTCTTTCCAAAGTCTATCCAGGAGTAGCTGTTTTGGCCATACAGCAAGCTACAATAACATCAACAATCCACAAAACATCAATAGCTTTATTGGGGAACAACAACATCTGGACAAAATGTGACTATAACATCATCATACTTTTCTTTCTTCTTTATAATTTATGACATTTTGCCTGAAGAAGAGGCCAAAGGAGATTTGAAAGCTTGCAACATGTATTTTGTGCATTTTGTTTGACCCAAATTCACTCTTTTGTGGATTTTGGATGTTATTGTACTTTCCAAAATCTACTATGGTGCTCTAGACACAGTGCTCTTTGTTCATACAATAGACCCTCTGACCTCATGGCCCCATTCCCTCTCTGTCATTATGCCTTGATAGTGGGAGGTGGACCATTGTGATGAGGTAGAGAAGTCAATGAAGATAGTAAGTTTAATTATGCTGGGCTATACTGGGCTGTGTATTGGACAGTACTGAAAAGACAGGACAGACAGTGGAGCTTATCTCATTACCTTTTAATTTGACATCAGCCTTCCAGGATGCAGACAGGACACATCCTAGAGGCAGGAAGTATTACATTGTAATTCACCGCTGAATTGCCAGGCGACTGCAGCCCAGGTCCCAGCCACTCTCAGCCAGCCGCCATTAAAACTCCACAGCTTTCCATTTTCAAAAAAGGGCCAGCTGCAGTCACCCGGCGATTCAGTGGTGAATTATAATGTGATAATTCCCGCCTCCACACTGCATCCCAGCTGCATCCCAGAAGGCTGATATTGAATTAAAAGGTAATTATATAAATTCCAGAGAAGATGAAAGGCACTGTATGCTGAACTGAGTCCACAGATTGGTACTTCCCCATCTCTGGATGAAAGCAATGAGTATCCTGTGATAGGCAATTGAAACTATAGTCTTATGAACCTCAGAATAACTAAGATTCGTTGATTGAAAAGAGTTTTACTTCTGCATTAACATGTGCAAGATCAGGCAGTGTTTTCTGACCTTAATCCCAGGTCAAAATTCTTATTCCAGACAAATGAGGACACAGGATTATCAAAGAGTAGTGGAAAATGTTACTATTTTATGTGCATGTGATTTACATGACCTAATAAAAGGGGTATTTTAAAACTGGGAAGCAATTTTTTAGTCTGAAAGATGAATAATGAATAGCAATGGATGAATTATGATTAATAAGCTTCTTCCAGAGCTCAAGAGGTAAAATATTTTAATGTGTTTCCAATAACCTATAGTGTTGCAGAATCACTGAAACCATGAGAAATTATTTATGTAGGCTATATTGAAATAGCTTAGTTTGTATAAAAATGCATATCTATACATGGTTAGTGGTCCACACTAAATTATTGGTAGAAAAAAATGTTCAACCATAATACAATAAAATATTTAAATAGAAATGACCTTGTAAAAGATATGTATCAAGGGGACATCATGAGTTCATTGCTGCCATATTATTTCCTTGTGTAGACTAAGAATTTTTATGGACAAATCAGTTGTTAACATTTCCTTACAATTTATGTTTATGAAATTGAAGGCATGCTTATTGCTTTTAACATGGTCTACTGTCATTTCTAGTTATAATAGCGGTTAAATATCTGACGTGACATTTGAAAAGTTACATTCAGGCTCTTTTTCAGACTTCTAAACTTATAAATCCATGAAACATGTAAGATCTCTACCATAACCAAACAGACTTGGCATTTAGATATGTATTTATGATTCCTGCTATCTACTTAACAAAGCCAAGCATGACTTCAAGCAAGATGATCACTTGAAGGCATTTCTAAAGGATGGACATGTTAGTCCACATGAGGTTTTTTCTGCTTTGTGCATTCAATTATACAAGCTATGGCTTCAGAAAGTAATACCAGAGAGAAGGACACAGCAGAAGGTGGGTGGAATGGTAAGAGGTGAAAGAAATACAGTGGTTCTAGGGCTGCCATAGTTTTCTTTTGGGACATACTGGATTAAAAAGACAGTTTTGAGCTTCATTCACACTACATAATAAACTGTTTTTAAGGTGAATCAATGAAGTGATTTAGCACCAAATAGATGTTCGCACTATTTGAGCTGTGATCGAGCCTACCCATTTCAATTTAATCCACTTCATGTTCATATTCATCAATGGATCAATTCAACATGGAGTCGCATCACAAGAGTGACTGTGTCATAGGGAACCAAATCAAATTGACAGCACGTTCACACTTGCACTGAATCAATTCACTTCAAAAGAAGTGTGGAATGCCATGGATCCAGAAGAACCAGTTTAACTGGGTTTAGCACTGCACCCCCTGGCAAACCATGCCAGAAATTCAGTGCAAATGTGAACAAGAGCCCTTTAAACCAGTTCAGATTGGTTTGAAAAACAGGTTATTATGTAGTGTGAAAGAGGTCTTGGAGTCAGTGAATCCAACCTTAGCAAACCCCAACCTTGTCTGGTCTGCAGCTCCCATAATCCCATAGTTTGCATGGTCAGTAAAAAAAAAGTAACATTCCCAATGTTATTCTGCCTGCATTCTCTCTCTACGTACTCTCAGAAAGCCCCCCTTTTGCTCTCTCCACCATAACATCACTGACATCCAAAGAGCAATAGCAACAGAGTGACCACTTTGTGACCATTTCACGAAAGAGTGTATTTGGGCCACTTTCTCTTCCAAGAGAGATCCTTCAATGTCCACAAGAACAGAGATCCCTAGAAATTATTGCTCCTAAAATGCCCTGCCAGTACCCATAGAACTGGACTAGGAAGCAGCACATTTTATGGCTTCTTGGAGGGAACACTAAATGAGGTGCACCAGTTTTATTTTATCGATAGTTAATTTTATTCTAAGGGCCTCTCACACTATGCAATTATAGCAATATGATTCCACTTTTACTGCCATGGCAACATCTTATGGAATCTTGGGATTTGCAGTTTTGTGAGATATGACAGCTTTATGACAGAAAATTCTAAATGTGCCTACCTAAACTGCAAAGCCCAAGATTCCATAGGATGGAGCCATGGCATTTAAAGTTGAGCAATAGTGCTATAATTGTGTAATATGAAAGGATCCTAGATCTACATTAATTAGCAATTTTATAAAACAAAACCCTCCAAAATATGTATTTAATTATGTAATTTAATTTGTAAGTATGTAACTCTCTCTCTCTCTCTCTCTCTCACACACACACACACACACACATCTACATATTTCAATTGAGAACCAGTATGGGGTAGTGGTTTGAGTGCTGGATTATGACTCTAGAGGGTTTGAATCTCAGTTCAACCATGTAAACCCACTGGATGACCTTAGGCAAGTCACATTTTCTCAGCCACCTTCTGAAGAAACTTGCCAAAAAATTCCCATGATTTTCCCCATCCCCATGAAAAAATCACCATAGGGTAACCATAAGTCAGAAACAACATGAAGGCACACAATAGTTCAATGTGCATTTTATGTGTATAAATTTCCAGAACCATATTTCAGTTTTTAAGAAGGCAAATTTATACTTTGTGCTACTTTAATAATGACAAATAAGGGCTTTTCTCATAGGATTGCATGAATATCAACTTTCCCAAGCTTCCCAGGAATCAAAAGGGTTCATCTAGGTTTTGCAAGGCTCCATTGAAGCACTGCATGTCTACCAGGGGCCACTGTTGCCAAAAGCTGCAATATTGAGGAACGCATAAGTGAGTATATAAAATGCTATGTTGTTCTTAGATATGAGCAGTACTATGGGAACCTGGATATGTGGCTACCCTACACTCATTTTCAGCAACAGTCACATTGATTAGGTAAGAAGTGGGCCAGGACAGTAATGCTTGAAAAGCAGCAATAAGACATGGTACTGGATATAGATAATGACATTTTAGATAGAACTAGAGCTGCATGGAATTAGAGAGGGCAGACAAAACTAATCATTAGACCAGTCAATAATTATGAATATGTGTCCTTTGCATACATAAGTAAAGTGTAGGAAAGAGGAAAGTGTAGGAAAGAGGGGAGGAGGGAATTATATTGTTTTAGATTGTATGTATTTTATTATTGCTCATTGTTGTTCACCGCCCGGATTGGTTCGCCATAGGGCGGTATACAAATAAAAATTATTATTATTATTATTATTATTATTATTATTATTATTACATGAAAGAGTGAGACTTCCCTCCCACTCCATCAGCTATTTATCCAGTTGTAAAAAGCAGACCAGTTATTACAAATTAGGAAAGACATTGGTCTTGTAATTTCCATTGGACTCTGCCACATTTAAGAGAACTAAGAATTGAAATTTTAATACATAGAAATTCTCAGTTACTTAGTTACTCCTTTAAACAGGAACCTGGATCATGAAAAGTACTCTAAATATAGCAAAGTATAACTTCTTTACATTTCACATTTCTGCTTTTTAATGAGGTCACTTTAGAATTCCTCTAGATCATTAATATATCACAATTTTTTTTCTTGGGAACTGATGAAGGGACTAACACACGATTCACTCAGGCAGTTTGATATCTTCAAAGGAATGAAAGAATGTTGCATAGTTACCTGTCATTTTGTTCTGTTATTCCTAGGCTTGAGGCCAACAGCAGGTTGCTGTGAGACTGTACTTTAACCCTGTTTTTGAGATGTGATGGGCCAAACTAATTATTTAAACTTCATCCTCTTAGAAGTGAAGCCAGGAAACTGACAGTTTGCATTAATCTCTCTCCGGATGACAATGGGCTAGTTTAGCTTCATTTTCTCCATCAGGTAAGCCTGATTACCATTGTTCTTTCATTATGTAGTTTGTGGAGTGTGTGTGTGTGTGGGGGGGGGAGAAATAGATCAAGAATGGTTTTCATCAGAGACTTTAATCATGCTATCACTTTACCTGGTTGACTGGATTTTATGGGGTTTCTCACAACACCATCCTTTATTCATAATCCTTCTTCGATCTTCCCTTTTCCATGGATTCTTCCACCTTTTTCCTTACCACAGAGAATCCATTAAGAAGAAAAAGATGAAATAGTTGCCCAGTGCCTTCTATCTGCTGGTGTGTCAACTATAGAAATGCCCTAAGTTGCTGACAGAGTAATATACTCTTTAGAGCAAATGCTTAAGTTGTTCGAACATTTGTATTAGACAACTGTTTAAAAAGAATTGTCAAGGTATGCCCTATATACATAGTAAAAAGATGATTTATCAGCACTTTAAGAGCTCCTGAGTGGGTGACGATGTTCAGGGGGGAAATGGTAGTGCATACTTTGATGACTGTACCATATCAGATTTTACATTTCACTGCATTAAGAAACCACTCATGTTATGGACAAGTCTGGGCTACAAGTCTTTGTCATGTATGAAGTGCTCTTCGTTATAACCTAATTGTGTGGTTTGGCTAAAAACAAGTAATAGGACTTTGATATGGGAAATTTCCAAATAGAGTTTCTAGAAATGACATTATTATAGACAAAGCAATCTGACAGCTTATTTCATCCCAGCATTTAACCACAAATTAGGTACAGGTTGAAAGTTCAGTTCAACATGGGCTTAAGAGTAATGGTGGCTACCATGGGCTTTGAACTTCCTTGTGGGTTAGCATTTTGGTACCCCTTCTAAACTACTCAGAGCTGTGGAGTAGAGGGAGGAGGGGAAGAATTATTTTTTTTTCCATATTGTAATAGAGAAGGAACCCCTGAAAGAAGAAAAAAAGGGAGCTTCAAACAATCTGCCACCTTTCTCAGCAACAGAGATAGGAAATTATTACTATATGCAACTGGAGGGAGCAACGTAGAGTGGATGCACACTTGTGGGAAGGGGCTGCCTTTGCTCGACTGGCCAAATGGAGGCTGGGGAATAAAGAGTCACCACAGCAATGATGATGTGGCATTGATGGGGAGAATGGAGCCAAAGAACATTTAGACCCTGCTATCCTGTTGCCTTTCATTCCAATGATGATCAGCCAATTCACCCATCTCTACTACAGTGTAGGGCATCACAAGTGGGGTGTGGGCTGCACCGGGTGACAACTGAATGGGGGGGGGGGGTGACACCATTGCTCCCCAAACATCTACATTTTGGCAGAAATGGGTTATGGTTTTCACCTGCATCTCTTTAAAACACTGAAGAGATGGTCTGAGTGGGACAAGGCTTAGTGGGAAGAAAAAAGATAGATCAATTTTTTTAAAAAAAAAATTTTAAATGCTTTTAAAATTTTCATTCAAAACATCACATCTTACCAAATTTTCGCTTTCAAACATGAAACAATGTAAATGTAAATACATTTAGCCTGTGCGTATGTTTGTTGTAATTTAAAGATACAATTTTAATTTTTCTAGGTTTTTTATGTCACAACTATTGCCATTACATATAAATGATATATGGGAATTAGGATTTATGAGTAATATTAGTCCAAAAACATTACTAAGGATTCTGTATGGCATGGTATGGGAGAAGGCCAATGGGGGGGGGGACACCATGAATCACCCTCCCAGGTGACGCCAACTGTCCCATAACTACTACAGGGTTGCTCTTTAGGCCTCAAGGGCTCTGCCCAAGCATGATTTAACATAACATGTATACCCTTCACAGTCCTGCCATTGTCACAGGCCAACCTGGGCCCACAGGCTCTTGACAGGGCCTTCTTGGTAGCTGCTTCAATGGGTGAATATGCTGGCTCCCTCTCTGTTCTCTTTTTGCAAAGAGGTAAAGGCACAGATTTAAATAGGCAATTGCTGAATAACTGTGAAGTCGAAGGCTTTCATAGCTGGCATCCATGGTTTTTGTGGGTTTTTGGGCTATGCGGCTGTCTTCTAGAAGAGTTTCTTCCTGATGTTTTGCCAGCATCTGTGGCTGGCATCTTCAGAGAATGCATTCTCTGAAAATGCCAGCCACAGTTGCTGGTGAAACATGGAGAAGAAACTCTTCTAGAAGACAGCCACATGGCCCAACCCGCCCCCCCCCCCCAAAAAAAACCCATACCAAATAACTGCTCGTGAAAAAGGCTTTTAATTTGATGGGTGGATATGGGTGTGCTGCATTTTTATCTTTATTGTTATGTCTTTTTAGTGATTGCATACCATTTTAAATTATAGGTGCTTTTGTACAATAGCTATTTTTTAAACTTTGTGTTTTCAGGTTTTTATTTGTATATTATTTTAAACTTGTTGAATGCCACTTGTTGTGCAGAAGGCGGGATATAAATCAAATGAAGAAATAAAGGAACAAACAAACAAGTTCACTCCAGTATTTTCTACTCTGATGGGCAGCAGCACTCTTGGGTCTGAGACAAAGAAGGATCTTTCACATCACCTTCTAACTAGTCTTATTAAATGCGGAGTGAAAAGCATGAACTTCTTTACTGCTGAACTCCAGTCTCTTTAATGTGGTAAAACATAATTTCCAAAGAAGCCCATCACACTTCAAGGCAGCATATTCCATTGCCAAATATCTCCTATTGTCAGGATGTTCTTCCTGATGTTGAGGTGGAATTGATAATTTCCACAGTTCTACATTTGAACATGAATCTTTCTTGTACACTAATAGGTTGTACCATGTCTGTATGAACCTACTATCCAACCTGCATTGTTGTTACATGCTGCCAAAACAGAAAGTTTCTTATGAAAGATAGCATAGATACTTTTCAATTTGTGCAGTATAAAGATGTGGACAGGATCCTTGGAGAAGTGAGAACCACTATTTGTAGACTAGACCCTTGCCCTTCCTGGCTTATTAAACAAGCCAGAGGAGGATTGGCAGAATGGTTAAGGGAAGTGATTAATGCCTCTTTACAATAAGACAGGGTCTCAACATGCCTAAAGGAGGCTGTGGTAAGTCTTCTTTGGATCCTACAGGCCAGTCTCCAACCTTCCATTTTTGGGCAAGGTGCTAAAGCATGTGATGGCTTCTCAAATCCAGTTGTTCCTGGATGAGATGGATTATCTAGATCCATTTCAGTCAGGTTTTAGGCCTGATTATGGGACAGAAACTGCTTTGGTTGCCTTGGTGGATGACCTATACATGGAACTGGACAGGGAGAGTTTATCCCTGTTAGTTCTACTGGACCTTGCAGCAGCTGTTGATACCATCAACCATGATATCCTTCTGAGCCATCTCTCTGGCACTGTTCTTCAGTGGCTCCATTCTTTCTAGGTGGGGTGTTGTCAGAAGGTGGTGCTGGGGGATTCCTCTTGGACTACTTGGTCATTTCTCTGTGTGTTCCCTCAGGGTTCAGTCCTGTCCTCTATACTTTTTAACATCTACATGAAATCTCTGGAATAGGTTGTCCAGAGTTTTGGAATAAGGTGTCACCTATACGCTGATGATACCTAGCTGTATCACTCTTTTCCACCTAATTCCAAGGAAGCTATTTCTGTCCTAAACCAGTGTCTGGCCACTGTAATGGACTGAATGAGGGCAAACAAATGGAAACTTAATCCATACAAGACATAGGTGCTCCTGATCAGCCGAAGGACAGATTTGGGAATAGGGATTCAGCCTGTGTTAGATGGGGTTACATTCCCCCTGAAAATTCAAGTTCATAGTTTGGGGGTACTTTTGGATTCAGCACTGAGCCTGGAAGACCAGGTGTGCTTTTGCACAACTAAAACTCATGCACCAACTGTGCCTTTCCTGAAGACGTCAGATCTGGCCATGGTGGTACATGCCTTGGTTACATCCATTTGGATTATTATAATGCCTTTGAAAAGTTCTCAGAAACTTCAGTTGGCTCAAAGAGCTGTCAGGTTGTTAACTGGAACTAACTACAGGAAGCATACTGTTAGCGTGGTGATGCAGTGCGTGGGAACCACGTAACGTGAAGCTCCAGGATCCAGACTGTCTTCGATGAAGCAAGCAACATTGTCAGTTACAGGAAAACTCCTTTCCCCTCCAGACAGAGCAGAGAGAGACTCAGCATATGTCTCACGAAGAAGCTTTTAATCTTCAGAAGTTCTATGTACAAAAGCTATGTACAATAATACACCAACGCACTCTCCAACAATCTCCACCTTCCACTATCAACCCACATCAACGTGTGTCCAGAGGCTTGTCCCTTATATAGCCAGTGCTCCACATGGCTTTCTAGCCCTGCCTCTTCCTTTTGGACACCTGTCAATCATAGGTATGACTCAACATGTTTGCAGCCCTTTTGCAGCATTTACTGTGCTTTACAGCACCAGGTGACTCCCTGTCATTATGTCACCTCCTGTTTCATCAGCCTTGATGTTGCATGACTCAGCAGTGGCCAAATGCTTAGTCATCATGGCTGCTGCCATTCACCACATTGTGCATTTTCCCTGGAACATTATTCCAACACATACAACGCCCTTGTTGCAACAGCTCCATTGGCTGCCAGTCCATTTCTAGGCACAATTCAAAGTGCTGATTTTGACCTATAAAGCGCTATATGGCTTGGGTCAAGGCTCTTTGAATGAACTTAATAGATTAGAAAGCTGGGCTAAAGCTAACAAAATTAATTTCAACACAGAGACATGTAAGGTACTGCACTTAGGGCAAAAAAATGAAATGCATAGAAATAAGATGAGGGACACTTGGCTTAATGAGACTACCTGTGAAAGGGATCTAGGAGTCCTAGTAGACCACAAGTTGAACACGAGTCAGCAGTGTGATGCAGCAGCTAGAAAGGCACATGCTGATTTTCTTTTGGAATTTCCTGGTGCCCTCCATTAGCCATCGTATATTTGTAATGTGGTCCCTCATGCCTCTTCCTTTCCTGACCCCTATTTGGACCTCTGGGATTTCTCTCTTCATTTATGGTTGGAGACTATGTTTCAGAATTTTGAGCATGATTTTGCTTGCATGGGAGATCAGTGCTATGGTCCTATAGTTGTGTCTCCCTTTTTGTGGATGGGGATGTATATTGATCACTTCCAATTGATTGTCCACCATCTTGTTTTCCATATCTATTGACATATGTTGGTTATTACTTGAGTTGACTCTGTCAATGTGGATTGCAGTAGTTCAATTGGAATGTCTTTTCCTTTTTTGTGGATGGGGATGTATATTGATCATTTCCAATCAGTTGTCCATCGTTTTGTTTTCCATATCTGTTGACATATTTTGGTTATCACTTGAGTTGACTCTGTCAGTGTGGATTGCAGCAGTTCAATTGGAATGTCATCTGGTGACATCTGGGGATTTGTGTTTTTTTTTTTGTTTGTTTTTTTGTTTTTTTGGTTTTTTTTTTGCTATTTCTCTTATTGCAGTTTCCAGCTCACTTTTTAGAATTTGGTGTTCATCTTCATATGGTTCTTCATTCCATGTATCCTTCATTTTGTCGTCTCTTTTGTATAATCTTCTGTGTATTGCATCCAACATCTTTTTATTACTTCCTGGTCTTGAATTATGTTATTTTTATTGTCATAGATCATCCCAGTCCTTCGTTTGAATTTTCCTTTGATTTCCTGAATCTTGTGAAATAGATCTCTTGTTCTTCTCTTTTTGTCTTCTATTTCTCTGCATTGGTCATTGTAGTAATTTTTATCTTTCCACACATGCCGTTGTACTCTTGCATTCATAATTCTTAGTTTGTTCCTCTCTCCCTTTTGTTTTTCTTCTCTTCTTTTCTTTATTGCTTGTAGTGTTTTTTCTGTCAACCATGGTTTTTTTCACTTTCTTTTTGTTTATAGAAAATGTCTGTTTGCATTCTTCTTTTATTATGTCCCTGGCTTCAGACCATAGTTCCTCTGGTTCTCGGTCTATTATGCTTAGTAATGCAAATCTGTTTCTTATGTTGTCAGTAAATTCTGTTGAGATATTATTTAGATCATATTTTGGTATCATCACTGGTTTTGTTTTCTTCTTGAGTCTTACTCTTATTTTTGTTATGACTAATTCATGATCTGTGCCACAGTCAGTGCCTGGTCTAGTCTTGGCCACCAGTATAGAATTCCGCCATCTTTTGCTTCTAGTTATATAGTCTATTTGATTTTTGTGTTGACCATCAGGTGATATAGCCTTTTTTCTGGTTGTATGAAGAATATGTTTGCAATGAATAGGTTATTGGCTTCACAAAAATCTATCAGATGCTCACCTGCTTCATTTCTTTTGCCTAATCCAAATCTGCGTATTGTTTAGATTCCTCTTTGCTTCCAACTTTCATGTTCCAATCTCCAATGATCAGCTTGACATCCTGTGTTGGTGTGCTGTCAATTTCTTCCTGTCCTCCTTCATAGAATCTATCAATTTCTTCCTGTTCTGCCTCTGTAGTTGGTGCATATACTTGAATTATGGTGATATTCTTAGGTTTCCCATGGAGCCTTACTGAAATGATTCGGTCTGATTTAGCATTGTATCCACTGACTGCTTTTGCCACATCTTTTCTTAGTATGAAAGCCACACCATTTCTTGTCTTTTCATTCCCTGAGTAGAGCACTGTGTAGTTGTCACTGTGTAGTTGTCTTTATACAACATTTGACATATTCTATTTTAATTCATAACTATTTTAACTTTTAAAATGGTTTAATTCTATTTTAATATATATATATATATATATATATATATATACATTGTTTTAAATCTGCTGTTCACAACCTTGAGTCTATATATTGGGATAAAGGTGGGATATAAGACAACAACAACAACAACAACAACAATAATAATAATTTCAAGAGTCCTGATCATCAGCTGCCCTGCTCAGGTCCCACAAACTCAGGACCTTGGCTTCATGGGTTGAATCAATCCACCTGTAGCGTGGTCTCCCTCTTTTCCTATTGAACATTTTATTGAACATTTTAATCTTTTTCCAACTCTGGTGTTGTCTCATGATATATCTAAAGTATGGCAGTCTCAGTTTCAACTCTCTTGAACTTGAATAAGTTGTATATTTTGGTTATATGTATTTATATGTATATTTTGGTTATATGTATTTGTCAGTTTACTTTATATTATATTGTATTGTTTTTGTATTTCATGTTCGGGTATGCAGATAGGGAGGATCTAGCATACACACACATAGAGTTGAAGCACGTAGGCAGGAATGCCCAGAAAATGGTCTTCTGTGAAGAATCTTGCTCCAGACAGCACAGGAAAAATCCTCCCACACACAGACTGTTGCTTTCAGCTTGGAGAAATGAATCACTGGACAGCGAGACTTTACTCAATGAGGGCTTTAATCTTTGTTGCAAATATTTACAAAGATACATGGAGTACCAGACATCCATTTTGAATACTCACAGCTATACAGACCAACAGTGCATCACCAACCACAAATAACCAACCAAAGGAGATTCTGACCCTCTCCCATATATAAGTGGTCTTCTTAGGAACATGTGACAGCCATGCACTAATGAAACCTAACTGATTTCATCCCCAGTGCCTGTTGCATCAGGCCTGTTGCTTCAGGCCTCCCATGATGCATACCTGGCTGGTCTCACCTACTGTGCATGTTGCATTAGACCTCCCATGATGCACAGCTTGCCAAATGCTGACTCATGCACCTACCACTTGAACTGTAGTAACCTTGTTACCATTGCTCCAGTTTCTTTCAGTGGCCACATCAATATCATTTTCCAGCTCAGGGTGCCACATGGTCTTGACATTTCTATTTGGATATTTTTTTTAAAAAAAGTATATTCAGTTTTATCTGTATCACATAGTTTTATATTTGTATTGTTCTTGCTTTCCCCTGTGTCTCTGTGTGTATCTATATATTTTAAATTATAACCTTTTGATAGGGCTGGGTGTTTGTTCTTTTACTTGTAAGGTGGCTTGTACATCAGTAGTCCTATATCAATCAAATCACATCAATCAATCAATCATCATCACCATGACCACCACTACCACCACCATTTTTTATCCTCCTTTATATTTAATGAATGTATAGGTCCTCAGAATGGAACTAGTGTAGCACAATGGTTAAGATGCTGAATGACAAATGCGTTCCAACTCTTGCTTTTCCCACTCAATGATCTGAGGCAAGCCATTGCGTTTCAGAACTTTTGCCATCTGCAGTATGGCTGCTGAAAATATTACAACAACTGAAGGTATGTCAAAATGGTTCAGAACCATATTTATCTTTTAATGGATGATTATTTTGATTCTTAATTATTCCTAGAAAGGGGAAGTGTTCCTACAGCTGTGGCAGATTGGGTCATCTCTAAAATTATACTAAATCCTGAGGAGCACAACATCTAAAGCACACTACTGGAGTTCACTAGAAAGAAAAGAACAAGGGACTGGATTGTCATTCTCTGAAGACTAGGCTTGTTTGGGTGCAGGGCAGATGAGCGTTACTAAAACCCACTTTACTAACATCAATAAGTGTGTGTGTGTGTGCATGTGTGCGTGTGTTTTACTATGAAACAAAAAACCTAGATGAAAAAACCCAGACTTTTTGCACAACCAAATGGCATTATTATGAGAAGTGGATTTACTTCTGTTTCCTTGGGTCCTGAATGTTCAGTCCCCAAGTTTATGGATAAAATGGGCACCAGGACTAAACTGCTGTAGTACACTGAGCATTCTCTGAACAGTTCCATTCAATGTCTCCACAGTTTGCCAGATATCTTATAGATGATTGGGAAGTAATAGTGCCACTCTATTCCACTTTGTTCAGGCCTCACCTGAAATACTGCATCCAAATCTGGCCACCACAATTCAAAAAGCATATTGACAAGCTGGGTTGTGTCCAGAGGAGGGCAACCAAAATGATGAAGGATCTGGAAACCATGCCATATGAGGAGCGACTTAAGTTGCTGGGTATTCTTAGCCTTGAGAAGAGAAGATTAAGAAGTGATATGATAGCCCTACTTAAATATTTGAAGGGATGCCATGTTGAGGATGGAGCAAGCTTATTTTCTGCTGCTCCAGAGACTAGGACACAGAACAATGGATGCAAGCTGCAGGAAAAGAGATTCCACCTCAACAATAGGAGCAACTTCCTGACACTAAGAGCTATTCAACAGTGGAACACACTCTCTCAGAGTGTGGTGGAGTCTCATTCTTTGCAGGTCTTTAAACAGAGGCTGGATGGCCATCTGTTGGGGGTGCTTTGATTGTGAGTTCCTGCATTGTGTGTGTGGGGGGGTAGGATTGGATGGCCCATGTGGTCTCTTCCAACTAGGATTCTTTGATTCTTAGCCCAGCTGTTCACAGTGACTGTAGTAGAAAAGGGAAGACTTGACAGCAGCTGATGCTGAAGCTAACCCACTTTCACCTTGCAAGAGCTTAAGTACAGTCTAGCTGCTGTTGTCATCAAATGAGTGGAATGAATTCAGGAGTGGTGCTTTGGTGTGGTGTTGTAGCTCAAGTCTGAACTCATGAGTCCCACTAAGACAACACAGTGATGAGAACCTGTCTGTCTGCTTCAATGAGTGTGATGCATGAGAATCTCTCTTGCATTAACCATGAGAACATTTTAAATACACTTGGTGTTGCATTGCTTTATTTGTTTATGGCAAAGGCTGCTGTATCAGAGTTGATAATTTGTTGTTTGTTTGTTTGTTGTTGTTGTGTGCCTTCAAGTTTTTTCTGACTTATGGCAACATTTTCTTGTAATAGCATTTCCCCATCCTCTGCAGTATTTGTTACATTGATTTTATCAACATATGATGTCTAAGACTTATAGCATTCAGTGTGAGAAAAATATTCAGTTTCAGCTCCATTGTTAATATGCTAGGCTTGTAGAGAGGAAGTGTCAGAAAGAAGGGAAAGAACTAATTTGTTCATTGGGAGCATAATAGCTGCACACAGTTTCTAAATTCTTATCTGTGCTGACAGCTGGGCCAAAGAGGGTTGCATTGTCATCACTTTGTTAGGATTTCTTATACTCCTTTACATTGCATAATTAATATATAAGAGAATTTAAAATGACTGCTATCAATACAAAATTAATTTGATATTCAAGAATATCCTAGCCAACTTAACTCATTTTAGCTATTGTTTATAATGTCTTATTTGCTATAATATGTTTACGAGCACACATTCCTTATTTTCACAACAACCTTCTGTGGCAGTTTGTGCCAATTTGCCAAAACCCATCTAAGGAGATTAGGATAACGCCCAGTCCGACTGTAGTCATGTTCATTTATACTTGAGGTTATCTTCAGATCTCTTTCAACATCCAAAAGGGATTTGGATATGACATTCAAAATACACAACAGTGGCCAGTATACTATAGGGTAGTCTAAACTAGAATGGTGTTTATTAAAAAAAAAAAAAGTACTGTAATAGTTTAAATCTATTTTAATGCTCACTTTTTGATATATATTTTATTTGTATTCTTTTAAATTGTGAACCACTTTGTATTGCAATTGGGGGGTAAAGCAGGATATTATTATTATTATTATTATTATTATTATTTAATGAATGGTGAGTCAACAGATGTGCAAAACACAATTGATTCATCCGGGTCTACTCTAATTAGGAGTAACAATAGATTTAGGTCAATATTATTTTTTTAAAGGTTGACTTTAAAGATGCAAAACCTCCATGACAGTATATAAAATAAAGTAAATAATATATATTTTAGCAATAATCTTTAGTAAAAAGAGGAATTTAGTAAAATAAATAGTATTTAAAATTTTGGAACAAAACCATCAGCCCCCAAATTAAGAAAATACTAGAAACAGCCATGTCCTGCTTTCCCCAAGGTCTGTTAAATTCTCTTTGGAAAAGTTCCACCTCATCCTCAATATTTCAAGATCACAAACCCAAAATAATACTTTGTTTCTGGATTGTAACTCTGGATTTTCTCATTTCTGGAAGATGTTTGGGAAAAGCAATAAACTTTTCTTCATTCAGTATCAAGACATTCTGGAACTTTTTTCCCTGTAGTGATGGGAAACCAAATAATTTTATAAAGAAAGCTACAGAGTTTCCCCAAAAGCAGCACAATTTCTCACAAAAGCTAAAGAGCTTTCCAAAAGATGGTGGAGAAAGCACAAAACAGAATTTTCACTACTTTAAAATTGCACAGCTTTAAATGTTGTTGTGTTGCAGTGTGCCTTCAAGTCATTTCTGACTTATGGTGTCTAGAAGGTGAGCCTAGCATGGATTTTTCCCCAGCAAGATTTCTTCAAAGGGGGATTGCCTTTAACTTACTCTGAAGCTGAGAGAATGTGACTTGCCCAAGATCACCCAGTGGCTTTCCATGGATGAGTGGGGATTCAAACACTGTTCTACAGACTCAAAGTCCAACATTCAAACCAGTACACCTTGCTGACTCTTACTTTTGTGCAACTTTAAATGTTATATAATATTAAATGCTGGATAGTTTTAAAAGTTTTTTTCCACCTAAGAGACAGGGGAAAGCAGGAAACATGTCTATCTTCAAAAGCAATGGAGCTTTGTTGATTTGCTGATGTGTTTTTCTGCTCTCTGGTTTTGTACTTTCCCTCTAAGTCCAGTCTATTCCAAGTTTTTGTTCCACTCCTTATCTAGTCTAGTCCTTTTCTTCAGTTGATCCTTCTGATTCTTAAATATGGTCCATGTCCAATCTATGTTTAGCGCCGTCTGTTTCTCATCTGGTCCTGACAAGTCATTTCCCCAAAAATATTGAAGCTTACAATAAAAATCAAGTCCATTTTGTTTTTAGTCTTAAGTCTCTATGGTGTCTCTATGATATGACATAATATCCCCTCCCAAACTTCTGTTTCCACTTCCTCTGCTTTCCTCCACTCTGCTCTGTATTTTCTCTCCCTAGACTCTATGTTGGTCCCCCTCCAGTCTATCACTTCTGCTCACATTTTGTCATGTCCTTTGTTTCCCTGCATTTGTTTTCCTTCTTCTTTTCTGTGTTCATCCACCTGGCCTTACTTGAAACTGCTGCTAGTAAGTAAACTGTCTTGATCTATTAACTATTATGTGTCCCCAGTATTATGTATTAATGATTATTTATACTTTGAGTTCAAATAAATCCAGTTGAATCCAAACTGCTCATACTAAATGAATTCTTAGTAATGTCTCTAAAATATCCAAAAGTATCAAAAAATATCCAAAGATAAACATCCACAATAGTCCATTGCTGGAAATAATAATAATAATGTCCCAATCAAACTTCCTCTCATGTCACCAATCAACTCTGTCCATTAGTATTTAAACCAAACAAATCTATCTATTCAAAATCAAAACACATATGTCAATCCGATTCTGTAATTCAAACTGAAATTATCTTCTGTCTTCTCTCTCAGGAAAAATAAACACAACCACCAAAGTTCTTGATTTCTGGAGAAGGGGATATCCCATTTGGCTTCCCCCGCTCCTATTACTACAAACCCCTCCTGTCTTTTGCCCTCAGTCCATTTCTTTTCTTTATTTTTTTATTTTTTTAAATTTTACTCCAAAAGATTTAAGGATTTTATAGTCCAATAAAATTGTCCATAGAGGCTTAACTGTTAAAAAATATTTCTGAGAACTTAGCTGTTAACATATTTCTGAGAACCAACAGCTGAGGATTTGATACTTAATGTAGATTCAAAAAAGAAATTCAAAGGAATAAAATAGGCAGCAACTTGTGTTCCAAGTTTGAAATGGAGTCCTAGGACCTTATCAAACGCTGGCCATGAAGCAAAGAAAAAGCGAAGAAAAACAGAAGTAGAAATAAATTCGGTTCCGTAGCGAAATCGCCCTTTTGGCCATTTCGCAATTAATACCAAGGCTCCCTTCTCTCCCGTCACAAAAAGCCGGGAGGAAAGGCAGCCATGGGAACCGGGGAGGAGGAGGGCTGGAGGACTGGAGAAGGGAAGGCAGCCCATGGAGAGAGAGAGATCGCCTCCCTCTTCCCTCTTCCCTCTTCCTCTCCTCCTCTTCTTTCCAATCCGGTTTGCCTTTTGCCAAGGCAATCGCTTCCCCTCGCTGGGATTTTCGCCCTGCCCACCAATTCGCAATGAATGCGAAGGCTCCCTAGGTACATCCTCTACAAACCGAATGTCAAAATCTCCCTGCTCCTGACGGATTAGCTCCGTATTCTGCCGAGTTCTGGGGCAGCGTCGTGTGTAGACACGGGGAACAATACGGATTAGCTCCGTGTTCTGGGGCAGCGTCGTGTGTAGACACGGGGGAACAATACGGATTAGCTCCGTGTTCTGGGGCAGCGTCATGTGTAAACACGGGGGAATAATATGTATTAGCTGTGGATGCCCTTTGGATTAGCTTTGCTTCAGACCCCATGTGATAAGGTCCCTAGATGTGGTCATGGTTTCCCCAGGATCCTCTCTGCTTATTTGCACTTGAATGTCTCAATTACTGGAAATTTCTGAGCACCCAGAGAAGACAATGAACCTCTGTGGAGCCCCTCTGAACCCCCTATGCCAAGGGGGTAAATTTTGGCCACCAGCAATGTTCTTCATTAGCCAATTATCGCACTGAGCAAGTAAGACCTAGACATCAAGCTAGGATTCCACTCTACCAAGCACCATTGCCAACCAGAAGTCTCTTGAATTTGCTTTGTATGTAAATCTCATAAGGCTATAAAATAGGCTGTATAGTAACAGAGTTTGAAAGCAGTTAAATGGCTTCAGAGTCACAACCACAAATAGCCAAATCACAGTCACTATTGCAAGAAAGGAGATGATAAAAACACCAGACTCCAATCTCACCATTTGGAAGAGATAAAGAAAATGAGACAAGAAATTAAACAAGCTAAACTGGAAATGAGACAGTAAATGAAACAAGATAAACTAGAAATCAAATTGGAGCTGAAACAGAGGAGAGATAAAATAAGACAAAGTGATGAGCTGAAAGCCATACATTCATCTATGGGTAATATAACAACAGAACTGAAGAAAGCAAATCAGAAGATACAAAAATTAGAAGAGATCAACAAAGACCTGGAAGAAACAACCAGAAAGTTAACTCTGAAATGACAACAAAAAGAGGAGGAAAGACTTAAAATATAAATGAAATTGAGAGATAGATGTCTGAAAATCAGAGGCCTGAAAGAACAATGAGAGAAGTCATGTGAATGTCTTACATTACCTCTGGCTGAGTTTGTGGGTATAGATCATGAAAGTTTCAAATTTGAGATTGAGAAGATGTTTAGAATAGACTCTTGGACAGAAAAAAAAAAACCAACCAAAGGACATAATAATATATTTTATTAGAACACAAATTAAAGAAACAATTTTACAAAAACATCTACAAACAAAGTTGAAAATCAAAGAGAAGTTCTTCAGTTTAAGGATATACCAAATGGAATCTTGAACAAAAGAAAAGAGTACAATTTCTTGACAAAGACTTTAAGATCAAACAAGATATTCTACAAATGGGAGTATCCGACAAGTCTTCTTCCACTTTTAAACAAAAGAGATTGAAATTAACACCATCCAGATAGCAAAGGACTTTTTGGAACACTACAAATCTGATCTATCTGGGTTGCAAAGAGAAGAACAGGAAGAAGAGGAATGATCATCAACATGAGATGTACAAGAAGATATAGTGGAGGAGCATAAGCCACTGGAAAAAGAAGAAAGGAAACTATCAGAGCTGGTTGGAGCAAAAGTGATAGAAGAACAAAAACATCTAGTGAATTATATGATGATTAATAAAATTAGAATCTTATCACAGAATGTTAAAGGATGAAAGAAGAAATGTAAGAAGATCTTCCATTACATAACTAAACAAATCACTGATACTACATATATTCAGGATAAGCATATAAAGAAGAAAGACAACAGATTGCTGAAAAATACCAGATTAGGTCAGAAATATACAGCAGCACCTGATAAAAGGGAAAAAAGGAGCAATGATATATGTTTAAAATACTATTGAATCAAAGGATTTTTTGTAGACCCTAAAGGTCATTTCATTGGAATTGAGATTAAATGGCAAGATACCAAAGCAATGGTTGTTGGAGTATGTGCTCCATTAGAAAATAAAAAGCATCTTCTTTGAGAATTTGTCAAAGATCTTATCAGAATTTATATATGAAAATGTCCTCATGTTGGGTGACTGGAATGGTACTATAAATCCAATAATTGACCAGAAAGCTGAAAATAAAATTTATGTGAAACAAGGAAAATTACCTAAATCTTTCTTTGGTCTAAAAATATGCTGGCTTTAGAAGATACATAGCAAGTCAAATACAGTTTTGCAAAAGAATACACTTTCCTTTCAAACAGACACAATTCATGGTTCAGATTGGGAAAGTTTCTGAATTCAGCATGGTTCAATTTAAATGTGGAAAAATGGATGAACTACCAAATGTTTTTTCAGTCCATAATCCAATAATGATGGTTTTGAATAATGAGAGAAAATAATTTAATTGGCCCTTAGATGAGTCTTTAATGAATTATGAAAAAATTCAACTTAAAACAAAACACAAAAATTATTTTAAGAAGAAAATTGGGAAGTTAAAAATGAAATTGTTTAGGATGCTGGCAAGGCCGTTACAAGAGGATTTTTCCTTCAGCAAGCTTTCAAAAGAAAAAGAAAAATGAAAAGAAATGGAAAATTGATGGAACTACAAATGCAGGTAAAACTGAAAGAACAAGAATTAGAAACTAGTAGATCTACAAAAACTATACAAAAAGAGATTTAAAAGACTAAGAAGTAGATACAATTATTATTAGTAGAAGATCTAGAAAGGAAATTGAGATATCTGAAACAGAACCATTTTGAATTCACAAATAAACCTGGGAGATGGTTAGCTAAAACATTAAGGAAAGAGAACAGAGAAAAATGATAATTTGTATAAAATCAGATGAGAAGATATTGCCAACAGAAAATCAAATAAAAGAATATTTCATGAAGTATTATAAAGATTTATACAAAGAAAACCATACACAATTAGAAACACTTAAAAGATTATCTGGATAAACAAAAATTTGAAAATTAATGAACAACAAAGGGAAGAATTAAATAAGGAAATATCATCCAAGGAAGTAATGGAAGCCATCAAGAGATTAAAACCAGGGAAAGCACCAGGTCCTGATGGCTTCAGCACAAAATATTACAAGACCTTTTGGGAAGAATTGATAATGCCACAGGTTCAATTTATGAATGGCATTATTCAAGTGGAGATAGCGAATTCTTGGAGAATGGCTAACATAACATTAATATGAAAGGAAGAAAAAGAGATACTTGAACATAATTATAGACCAAATTCCTTTTTGAATATTGATCACAAAATTTTCACTACTATATTAGCAGAAAGATTTAAGAAAATATTTGTAACCATGATTCATGAAGATCAGGCTGGTTTTCTCCCTAAAAGATCCTTGAAGAACAATATTAGAAATGTATTGGACATTGTTGAATACCACAAAAAGAAGATAGATTTAAAAATTGTGTTTATCTTCTTAGATGCAGAGAAGGAATTTGACAACGTCAATTGGAACTTCATGTTGGAGGCCTTACAAAGAATGCAACTTGGAAATCGCTTTATCAAATCCATAGAAACATTATATACAAATCAACATGCACAAATTGTCATTAATGGAGAGAGAACTAAACCATTCCCCATTCAAAGAGGTACAAGACAAGGATGGCCTCTTTCTCCTTTACTTTTTGTATCAATTTTAGAAATCTTAGCAAATGAGATTAGAGAAGATGTAGAGATAGAAGGAGAGAAAATAAAAGGTGATAAGCATAAACTGAAATTCTACACAGATGATATGGTTGTTTACTTAGTAAATCTGGTACAGAGTATCAATCCCTTATTGAAACAGCTGACAACTGTTGGACAATTAGCAGGTTTCAGAATCAACAAAGAAAAAACAAAAATGTTATCATTGAATATGTCAAAGGAAGAGATAGAGGAAATGACAAAAATAACTGGTTTTAGAAATGAGAAAATAATAAAGTATTTAGGAATCTTTGTCACTACAAAGAATATGGACTTATTCAAAAAGAATTACAAAAAATATGGTAGGAAATCAAAATGGATCTAAATCAATTAAAAAAATCTCCAAATATCTTTATTAGGAAGAGTATCAGCAATTAAAATGAATATTCTACTGAAAATGTTGTTTCTTTTTCAAAATATATCGATTTTGACAAATGCTCTACCATTCAAAGAATGGCAAGAAGATATTTCAAGTTGCATATGGTCTGGAAGAAAACCTAGGATCGAAATGAAACGTTTACAAGATGATACAGAAAAAGACAGACTTGGTCTACCTCATTTAAAGAACTATTATTATGCATCAAGTATGATCTGGTGAAGAGAATGGCTGCATCTAAATAATGAAAGATTACTAAGATTGGAAGCGCAAGGAAATCATTACAGTTGGCACACTTATCTATTCCATGATAAAGTTAAGGTAAATCAAGATTTTAATGACCATATCATAAGGAAAGCTTTATTCAAACTCTGGGTTAAATTTAAGATGCATAGTAATAGCAAGATACTTTTTTAGGCCTCTGTCAATGAAGCTATTTATCCAAGAGAAAAATTAGGTAAAGCGGAATGGATGAAATACAAAGACATATTGGTAAAAGAAATGACAAATAATTTTAAAATGAAAATTTATGAACTGAGACAAGAAGTTTACAATATACAATGGTTCACTTATAGACAGATAAAAGAAAGATTTAAGATGGATAATAAATTATATGGAATCACAGATAAACAAACAGAATTAGAGAAATTATTGACAATGACAGTAGACAAAAAATTACTCTCAAAGATACACAAATTTCTGCTTAGAAATGGAAACAGAGTTAATAAAAGATTGAATGATAAAGGGGGCCCAAGACATAGATGAATCTATTCAACTTGATGAGTGGGAAAAGGCATGGGGGGGGGGGGAAGATTGAGATATACTTTGTGTATGGACTTGAAAGAATTTTTTTATAAAATGCAACTCAGGTGGTACCTGACCCCAGACAGATTATATAAAATTTATAAAAACAGTAAAGACAGGTGCTGGAAATGCTCAATAGAAAAAGGAATATTTTATCATACATGGCGGTCATGTACAAAAGCCAGAAACTATTGGATACAAATACATAAAGCAATCACAGAAATATTACAAGTTAAAATGGATAATAATCCCAAAATCTTTTTCTTTGGAATGTTAAATGAAGTTTGGAAAAAGACAATGAAAAAGTTTTAGTTTACATGATCACCTATGCAAAATATTGGAAAGAGGAGAAAATTCCTGATGTATCAGCATGGTATTTGAAGTTACTTGAATATGTGGGAAATGACAAGCTTACACAAGCTTACTTAGAAACAATTCAATTGAAAAATGTGAGAAAGATTGGTTGAAAATAGTGATCTAATTGAAATCTGTTTAAAATGTATTGAATTAATATAAGGGTAATACATATGTATTTATAGACAAATATATAATAGACTAAAGGGGGGAAATAAATGATAGGTCTATCATCATTATGTTTAAAACGTCAATAAGTTAACTGATTATACATGCATAATAAAGTAGAGAGGTGTAATAACTATACATATGGTTTTCATAGAAATTTAAAAGTCAAATATTTTCAGAAATAAGAACTAACAGACAGATGAGGAAGTTAAGAATTAATGTTTTATGTTGATTTATTTGATTTGATGTTTCATTTCTGTTTTTATTGAAGATTGCTATAGTGAATGTAAGATAATTGTAATGTATGTTTGTTAAAATTATGTTTTAATTAGCTGTGTTAATAATGTGTGTTAATAAATAAATGAATGAAAAAAAAGCTATAGAACTTTGTAAAAAAATGGAGAAAAAGCACAACGTGGAATGTTGCGCAACTTTAAATGTTGGACCTCTTTAAACCTATTACAACTTTGAAACAGGCCTGAAAGTACACAATAGACCACATTGTCCACATAACAACAGACAAACAGCACACACAGAAAGACAACATTTTAATATTCAGGTCTAAGTCCAATTATTAAATTCAACTAGAGAAGACCCATTAAATCAATTGGATTCATCATGCAGCAATTGATTCAGTAGATCTGCTGAGACTAACCAACAGGGTTCCACTAGCATCTGAGGAAGTAGACTGAAGTCTACGAAAGCTCATGCTGCCAACTTCTTTCAGTTTGTCTCAAAAATACTATAAGATATCTCTACATAGTGATTCTACAGACTAACATGGCTGTATCCTTGAATTCTTCCAACAGGGTTCCAGCCACAGTTTTCTATTTGTATTATTGTTAGGGGGGGTTGGGGGGGAGAGTATTTTGTGCAGTTTCCCTATGTACACATGTGGCAAAAAATAGGTAAACTTTATTTTTTTTCTTGAAAATCTGTATAGTTTCTCAAACTGTGCAGTTCACTAAGCGCACAGAATTTATTGTGCTGGGGGGGGGGGGGGGGGGAGGAATGTGTAACTTATCCCAAAAAAGTGTGGAAACTTTCTAGGTGTTATTTTGCTTCCTGCATAAGGAGCTCCAAATTTCAAACCTAATCAAGATTGTCACATTGCCATTCCATCCCCAGTTATGAGAATGAATGAAAGAAAAATCATCATCATCATCATTGTCATCATCATCATCCCACCTTTCTCTCCAAATTGGGATTGAAGGCAGAAAGATACCCCCCGACACGTCGGGAGGGGTCTTCTGTTGCGATGGGCCATATAAGAGCACTGATGCCTGATTGGCTGGGCGGATCGGTTGACCATGGCACACAACTGCATTGTAGGCTCAGGGGCTTTGTGGGCCTGGATGCAACCTAGCCCTCTTCGGAGCCAGAAGAGTGAGGAGGAGCAAAGCACGGCATTGGGGAGGCAAGCCGCAGCTCTCCTTGTGCTGTGATCTTTGTGACCCATGAAGAGGAACAGAGTGTGGCCTTGGGGTTCCAAGTGGCGGCTCTCTTTTGCCCCCACGGTGGTCTCAGCCTTTGAGCAGCCCTGTTTGCTGGCTGCCACGAGGCCTGGGTGGCTATGAGGCCTTGCCATTGGGCTAGCAAGCCCGTTACCTGGCAACTGAGTGAGCGGGCCCCCCTGTGGTGGACCGGGGGACCTGAAATACAGGCCTGAAGGCCACAGGGAGGTCCCCCCCACTTCATTAAACAGGTTTCTGGCCTGGGCTTTGGTGTTTGCTGAGGAGACGCAGGCCAGCTCTCCTTGTCACTGTGCTATAGGCTATAGGCCTTGGTTCTTGGTGTCCCTGGGGGGGATGAGGTTGGGGCCCTCTGTGGCCTGGAGTCCTGCCTGTGGTGCAAGCTGTGTTTATTTGTTGGAACATGTGCCATTCATTTAAATTGCCCTGCTTTGGGCTTTACCTGTAATCCCCCCTCCCATCCCATTCAGGAGCAGGAGTTAGTTCAGATGAGGTATATATATATATATATATATAATTAAATTTTAACATTGCATTTTAATTGGTGGTGGCCTGAGGAGTTTATTCCCACTCAGGGACACACTAACCTTGATCTATTAACACAGAGGTGTTTTGGTTACTTTAATTGGACTATATTACTTGTAAAATCCTTATTTAAGGGTATAGCCTTAATTGGAACACTATATCCTGATCAAATTAGTTTGAATTGTCAATACAATCCTATTGGACAACAATGCCCCACAGTAAGGCTCGGTCCAAACGGCGTGCAGCCTCTGTTGGCCCTAAGGCTGGCCAGTCAGTGCCTAAGCAGGCTTCTAATCCTTAGAATAGGGATGATGAGATTGCTGCACATTTGGCACAGATGGGAAACACAATGCAGGCCTGTGCAGAGGTCTGTGAGCAGTTAGCTCAACAAGGTGTGCGGGGGGGGGGCTAACTTAGGGTCACAGGCTAGCACTTCTTTAGTTGGGGATCAAACTACTCAGGTGCAACCGGCTACTGCACATAGGACACCTCTGGTGGACATGGCATGTGGTTCCCCTACTACCTCAGCTATGGAGGTTGGGCATCCAACCGTTGGGCATCCAACTGTAGCTGATGTAATGGAGCTTTTAAAGAAAGTTCCTGGTCTGGGACAACAGGGTGCAGCTGCCCCTGTGTTAGAGCAACCCACTTTGGCAGATCTCTTTAACTTTGTGCAAAAAGTGGTTGTTTCAGGTCAAGGCAGTGGGACGACTCCTGAAACTTCAGAGGCTTCCAGCAGAGATATGGCAAATGCTTCTGTGTGACAACACAACACCCGAGCTGCTACTGCGACACTCTCAGTGGGAGCTCTACAAGCATCTGCTGATGCTTCATGCCAAGCGATGAGCTCAGGTTTGTCTCATGCTTCTAATTTGCTGGCTTCATGGCCCACCTTGGTATGGGCTTCAGATGGACAGGCTTTGGTAGGGTAAAAACCACCCCATCCTTTACCATGATCCTCAGCTCAGGATCGCGGAACGTGAGCGAAAATAAATCAATGTACTCACCTTTCCATATTCTCTCCTTAGTGGCCAGGGGAAGGTGTGACCCAAGGGGAGTGGACATTCCTGCATACGGATTGCAGTCAACCGCTCTGTCTGCCCCAGAAATGCCCAATGCTCTCACCAATGCCATTCCCCTTGCTTCACCTATTGTAGTAGCCAAATTCTGGTTAGACTGCACCCTCTGCGTCAGTGGCGGCACCCTTGACAAATCCTGGGCTTGGTCAGGTTATGGACTCGAGTTAGAGTTCGTAGGGCTTTGGAGGGATGAGCTAAGGAGTCAATAACAGGTCCAATCCTGATTAAGATTTGGCAATATCTCCCATCAACATGTTTCACACCCGAAGAGGTGACATTGTTTAGAGCAGCATTTTCATTGGCCTTTTTTGCTGCCATGAGAATCAGTGAAATTGTGCCTAGTTCCCATTCCGATGAATCTGGCAGGGCACTTTCATTTTCAGATGTCCATATTTCAGAACAAGGGATCCAGCTGTCCATTAGGCAGTCAAAGACTGATCAATTAGGAAAAGGTCAATCCGTAGTTTTGTCTCGGGGGCCTGAGGGTCACATTTGCCCCATTTTTGGCAATGTATGATTACCTCAGAATAAGGCCAAGTGTACCTGGTTATTTGTTTTTGTATCTCTCTGGCTTTCCGTTGACACAGTTTCAATTTCGGGAGGCTTTGAGGCATGCCAATTTGCAAGCAGCCCAATTTTCTTCACATTCTTTTAGGATTGGTGCAGCAACTGCTACTGCAGCACATGGTTTAAGCAATGCTGCAATTCGTAGAATTGGCCACTGGCGTTCTAGGGCTTTTAAATCTTATGTTCGCACTTAGTACAAATATCAATGTTATTCATTATACTTGTTTTCTATTGCATTTTGCAGGTTTGGATCATGGTAACATATGGATACTTGGTCACAGCCTGGTGTTTTGGGCTGAGCAGCACATCATTGAACATCAACGAGATTCGAGCATGAGACTGAAAGACGTCGGAACTTTGTGTTGGTTCGGACGTAGAGGAATGCTTTGGGGAGCTCTCCTACCCCAAATTATTGAACTGTTGGTGGCTTTTACACATCCCAAGATCCTGCTAGTCCATTTAGGGGGAAATGATTTAGCAAAGCTTACTTCTTTACAGTTAGCAAAAAGAATTGTTAAAGACATGCAGGATGTTAGGCGAAGACTGCCAAATACTATTCTCATGTGGACAAAGTTTTTGCCTCGGCACTCTTGGTCTGGTGCTCGGAGTGATGCGGCCATCAACGGTGCTCAACATTGGCTGAATAGAACTGTGGCCAAGACCTTGGGGGGAATGGGAGTTGTTATTGTTGAACATGAGAGAATTCAAGTTTCTATGCCACACCTGTACAGGGGAGGTGGAATACATCTCTCCCCAGAGGGAAATGATGTATACTTGACTTCTGTTGCATCATACATTAAAAGAGTGATCTTGGGGGGAGGGGATGCCAAGCTAAGCTGGCCTCCTCCTGTGGCGGGCAGGGACCCCCCCCCGGGGGCGATAATTAGGTTAATTGGAAATTACAAATTGGGTTAATAAAAATTCAAAAATGGGTATACGTCATTTTGTTAACTAAAAATGCATGATGTCATCAAACATTTGAAGATGTCATAATGTGATAGCATCATAAGAATTCTTATGATGTCATTTCCAGTTGGGGGAGGGGTTTATATAATTAGCTTTATATATGTTGTTTAAACTAATGGTCTTGACGCATGCCGTGATAGAGGTGGTTTAATTTAATAATGGTTGTGCTTATCTAAACGGACACATGTGTCAAGAATAAATTCTGGTATTAGGCAAATGACTGCTTAAATTGTTTGGAGACCCTGTACAGAAATAAAAGTTGTGGCCAATGTTTTATCCAAAGAATCGCGTTCGGTGTTCTTTGTGCCGATATCCTATCATTTTCTCTTTACAGCAAGCTTCTCTTGACCTGGAGTTTCTTCAGTGACAGAACTGTGTTTTATATCTAGGCTCTTCACAAAAATGGTTGTAATATATTCCTACATGTTATACTGAAAAAACAGTTCTATCAGACAAATTTCCATATAGATTTGGTCTCCAATTGTTCATACTTGCCAAGGTTTTAACATAACCCTGACAGAGCATGTAGGAGAAAAAGCAAGACTTGCTGATGTCAGTTTAAGAGAAAGTCTCATCCTGGTTTAGACTTTCAATAAGAGAAATCAATTTAAAATCTAACTAATACCTTATTTTTATCAAGGGAAGTATAGCTTATTTCCCAGAATGTTCCTTTGTTATCACTGTGTGGTATTATAACAACCAGATTTGATTTTTTTAAAAAAAGCCACAAAGACTGACATAATGCATATGCAAAAGAGATTAATATTGCTTTAAAGGCTGCAACCTTGGATCTCCCCCACGCCCAGCCTTTTGTATTTCTAAAACCAGCATTTTATTTCCTTCACTAAATGCCCTCCTTCTGCATTGAGAAATTGGTTGAACAGTAAAGTAGGGAAACAGTTGCTGTTCACAATTACTAGCTGCCAATATTAATATGTCAGCTTAGCTGGACTTTTGAGAAAGGAAGGAAGGTGAGGTTTTGTTCACATAAAGCAGGTAAAGACATACCAGTTGAAAGAAACTATTGTTGCTGTTAACTGCTGTCAAGTTAACTTCAATTTACAGTGACCCCATGAATGAGAGTACTCCAAGTCACAATTCTCAATAGCCCTGCTCAATCTTGCAGAGCCGTGGCTTCCTCAATTGAGCTTATCCACTTGCAAAGTGCTCTTCTTCTTTTCCTACTGCCTTCTACCTTACCAAGCATTATTGCCTTTTCTAGTGAGTCATGATGTCTCATGATATGGCCAAAGTATGACAGTCTCAGTTTAATCATCTTGGCTTCTAGGGAAAGTTCAGGCTTGATTTCCTCTAGGACACATTTGTTGTTGTTGTGGTGGTGGTGGTGGTTGTGTGTCTCCAAGTCATTTCTGACTTATGATGACCTAAAGTTGAATCTATCATGAGGTTTTCTTGGCAAGATGCTTCAGAGGGGGTTTGCCATCAACACTGATATTCTCTGAGGCAGAGAGTGTGTGACTTGCCCAGGGTCACCCAGTGGGTTTTACATGCCAAAGCCAGGATTTCAATTCTGGTCTCCAGAGTCATAGATCAACACTCAAATCATGACACCACACTGGCAATCAGGACCCATTTATTGATCAATTTAAACATTCAGGAATATTTTTGTAATCAGTGCCTGATGAAAACTTTCATCCTTCCTCTAGTCTACTAGATCTAAATCATACACACATACAGTATTACTAAATACTTGGCTAGCTATTTCAGTCAAAATGTGAATTGCACTCTTCTTCATCTTTTGAAACTCCTTGTTTCAAAGCCTCTCAGAACATACAGTGGGCCCTCCACATTCACTGGGGTTAGAGATACGGGGGGGGGGGGCTCCATGAAAGTGGAAAAATCACAGATCACCATCACCATCACTATCACCACCATCATCATCATTTTTTTCTTTTTTTATTACCAGAGAGAACACTTTTCTTGGAATTTCTAGGTCATAGAGTTGTCCTGGAGGACCTACAAAAGCCTACAGAATTGTTCTCTCCAGGAATCTCTAATTCTCCATTGCAACTTCTGGTGAAAGTTGGTCATAGAATTGCACTGGAGGAAATAGAGGTTCCTAGGGAGAAGATATTAATCAAATCTGTGAATAATCAAACCCACACAAGTCAAAGTCACAAATGTGGAGGGCCAATTGTAGTGGGAAAGGGCTTGTTATCATTCAGGCATTCACCACCTCTAGGTTTGACTCTGAACTGAAAAAGAAGCTATCCAAGGCACTGAACCTTATCTACTTATCTCCAGGTTTGACTCAGCCTTCCATGCTTTTGTAGGTCGGTAAAACGAGTACTCAGCTTGTTGGGGGCAATTGGCTTATAGATCATAAACCACTCAAAGACTGCTGAGTTCACTATTAAGTGGTATAGAAATGTAAATGCTATTGCTATCTAGGAAATAGGTTGCACTTTGAAGAGATCCTTTAAATCTCATGCTACAACCTAGTGTAGATCCAATGTTCTCTTGCTACCGAAGTGACCAGCGAGTCATACTCTCATCTCCCATCTTGACAGTACTAACAGTACCAGAGAAGCTCATTTTAGGATATGGTTGAGTGACTGGCACTTACAAGGACATGTTCAGCAGTGGGACAAGTGAAGGAGTAGTGGTTGCTGGGCATAACAATGCTGTTGTGCCTCTAGCAGCTCCCAAATAAACAGAGTGCTGAAGTCAAGCCATTTCCATTCCTCCTTGCCTTGTCCCTGCATTGCTCAGCCAACAGCTGTAATGCACTCTTCGGCCTGCCCCATCCATTCAATAGGACCTAAACCTCCACAACCAGCTACCCAAACCCACAGGACATTATAATATGGATTAAATATTCCCCTAAGAACAAGAATAAGAATGATTTGGGCAATAGATCCGAGCCATGGGCAAATCAAAACTGATAACAAGCTCAGAGTTAAAGGTAAAGGGCACACCAGAGGCAGAGCCAAGGAACAAACATGAATCAGAAGTGAGGAAGAAGCTACAGCTGAAGATGAAAAGCAAGCAGCAAGCAGTGATGAAAGGTTTGCACAAAAGTAGGACTGAGGAATCCTGAGGAATCAAGGACTGAGGGAAGTACATAGGAATGTGCCTCAGTAAAAATGTGCTTTCTGAGATAAGACCCTGAGGTTTAGCTTAGGCCTTCTTCTTCGAGAGGATCCAATGTCCAACATGGGTCAGTAGGGCCAGTCCAGAGTTTAAGAGTATTTGGCTTGCTAGGCAGATGTGATCATCCACTATTCTGGGACTCACTATACTTGAAAGCTGTGCACAAATCCAAAGTGTCTCATTTTGAGCTCCAGTATGTTCTGCCAGGTTCCCTAGATTCACAAGTATTTCAGACCTAGGTTGCAGTGGACAGTTTACAGTGAAATAATAAAAGGTTTTTGTTCATGGAGACTATTTTTCTTTCTTACTAATCCATATAGGATAATGACTGCACATGTGTGATCATGTACACACACAGCTGGTTCATACATGCTGCTGTACTTTAAATGTACCTGGTGTTCATGTAACTTCTTTCTTTCTTTCTTTCTTTCTTTCTTTCTTTCTTTCTTTTGATAACAGACAATTGCAGCTGTAAAAAAACCCTAAGAGATAAAATCCTCTCTTAATTGAGCCCCAGAACTAGTCACCTTGAGAATGTGTCAGAGAATAATCAAATATTGCAAAACATTGTCACCTTCATTAAAACATGAAAAAGCAATGCCTTCATAGCCTAATTAAGAAGTGTGACAACAGTTTTGAGAACAGTTTAGTAACTGGCAGCATCTGGGAATTTGATCTAAGGATTACAGTAGTCAGTCAAACCATAATCTATTTAAAAAACAACACCACCCTTATCATGAAGCTGGAGGACCCAGGAAAGTGTAGATTTATACTCTTTTGTTTGACAGCTATGTATTTTTCAACATGCTCACAGGCTCATGGTTTAAAAACATGCTGTCATACAATACTTCATTAAGTCAATCAGTTTGTTTATAGGGATATAATTAGACATTTTCTAGATTGGCAGGACCTTGAAATGGTCCTTTGATTATAACTCCATAATAATGGAGTCTGTCATCTTACCCATCTATAAAGTGGCATGGTACTGAATAAATAACAGATAATAAATATTGACTTTCTAATTACTATTGCTGGATATGTTTGGTATGAGCCTGAATTTGAGAAACATGCATCCAGAGCTAGTAGTGTTGGCCATACAGCAAAGTACAATAACATCCAAAATCCACAAAATAGTGAAACCCCTTATTGGCCAATCAAAATGCACAAAATACACGATCCAAACTTTTGAAGCACCACTGGCTTCTTCATAAGGCAAAGGTTTCAGAGATAAAACAGGAGAAAGGGGGGAAATAGTGTTAGAGTCATAGGCCATGTAGGAATAATGGATTCTGCCTACATGGATATCTCTCCATATCAGCTTAACTGACAACAACTATAACGACATCTTGACAAAATGTAGGCCCATGACTCCAACTTTGTCATTTTTTTTCTTTCAGCTGTTTGATTTTTAACACCTTTGGCTGATAAAGAAGCTAGTGGAGCTTCAAACACTTGCATCATGTATTTTGTGCATTTGGTTGGCCAATAAAGGTATCGCTTTTGTAGAGTTTGGAGGTATTGCATTATATTATCTATGTGTATAGTTCAATCACTTTATGGGATTTCCACTTAACCATGATCAGAATGGAAACAGGAAATAATGTATACACTTCACATGCATGTACATGCCATCATCCTATGTGTCATGGAAAGAGTACATGATGCCAAAACAAAGCTATGGTATCTGCAGCTTGGGATACTAAATTCTGCTTAAGTCACTATTCCATTTTATTCCAAACTTTTTACCCTGTCTTCATTAGTCCAAAGTAGCTGAAACTCATTGCATGTGAATACAGAAAAAGGATTTAATGTTGCCCTTAGTACTACAGTGGAATTTATTTTAAGATTAATTCTTGCAAAATTACTTTTTATACAGACACTGAGGATGTGCTTAGGGCATGATTTCTAGGTTTTTGAGAACTGTGCTTTGACTCTGATGAATGTCTAGTGTCACTTCTATGCCCTTCAGTTGTATAGTAGAACAAAGGATATAAAGGCTTCCTTGTTTCATCTGCCCAAAGAGAAGAAAGCTGCATGGAATATTTTTATTGTTCTATTCTTAGGTATTTTATACTAGTGATTTTCCATTTACAGAAGTCAATGTGAGATTATGCACTTGTATGTACACAAAGGGATTCATATAGCAGGAACGCTGTACTTACTCTTTTCAAATGATGGAAAATTTCTACTAGTTTGTACGAATATGTAGAGCAGCATAAATATCTCACCTGTGTATATGCTACAATGAAATAAATAGTAAAGAAAGAATACATAGCAATAGGGGAGGAGTATTAAAAATTTCACTGTGTACAAATGATATGAAAATCTGTCAATCTCATTAGTAACTATCTCTAATTAGTCACTCTTAGTAATTCTGGATTAGCCTTATATTCCAAACTTGCAACAATTTTAGGGGGGGGGATAAAAATGTCAGACAAGTCTTCCTTATTATGTTTGTGCCCTCAAGTTGCCTGTTGACTTATGGCAAGCTCATGAATTTCACAGGGTTTTCTTAGATAAGGAATAATCAGCGGTGGGTTTACCTATTCTTTCCTCTGAAATACTGTATAGCCTACACTGGCTATTAATTGGCAGTTTCCCATCAAGTTACTAACCAGAGCCGACCCTGCTTAAATTGCAAGCTCAGACAGGATCTAGAGCCTTTAGGGTATTGAAGCCCTTATAATAGGGCTCTGTAAAACTTGGCATTCTTGATAGACTTTCCATATGTCTTTCTGTGTTATGATTCTAAATAGAAACAACTGACGGTGTCAGTAGTAACATCTCACATTTTAGAACAAATATTCTGTATGTGGCAGACTTAAGTGGTTTAATACCAACTTGCTGTTCCAGACAATCTTGTCAACTGTAGTTTCTCTCTCAGTAGCTCCATAAGGTAGGTTTGCTGAAAGACAGTGTAAACCCAAAGTCACATGCTAAATTCCATGACCATCCATAGATTAGAACTTGCGTATATTTCTTCCAGTCCAGCACATTAAGCATTACTCTCTACTGGTTCTCTCAGATTGGTTGTTAGTAGAGAAAATAGCATGAAGACTGAAGCATAGTTGGGGGAGGGGAGGAATGTAACAATGAATGACCTGAATTTACATAATTAGAATGGAAATTAGCATAATTTACACAATTAGTTTTTTAGTTTTTTTCATAATATGCAAATAGGTGTGCAGATTTGAGGAACTGGAATATGGCACCCTATTAAAGAGGGGATGGTTTAAATGGAAATTCTTCTCCTTCTTCCATATCTCCCTTCAAGACTACAGCTGCTTCCTGTACAGTTTTGAAGACCAAACTGTATATGTTGCTTACTCTAAGAAGATTTTTAATGCCACTCAGAGTCAATGGCATGCTATGAATTTAAAGTAGAACTTTAAGGGGGGGGGGGGGGCTGGCAACAAACTATATACATGTTACACAACACTGGTATTCCCTGGACACATTTCTCAGGAAGTTTCAATAGAAAAAGCCCACAGCAATCTGTCAGACAATAACAGTGAAGCAATGTTATTCTGCTAAGTGGCACAAGAAATGTGCTCAATTCAAATCAGTGTGCTTTGGCAGTGTCACAAGCAGGAGATCTGCATTATTTGGATTTGTAAAAATTATATTGCCAATCAACATCCTTGTTGATAAAAGGTGACCCATACAATGTTATCAAAAGAGGTCAAAGGTCTAGACAAGGCAGTCTGCGGTATTGTCTATTGAATCATAGAATCATAGAATTATAGAGTTGGAAGAGACCACAAGGGCCATCCAGTCCAACCCCCTGTCATGCAGGAACTCCCAATTAAAGCATCCCTGACAGATGGCCATCCAGCCACTGCTTAAAGATGCCACTGGGACCACAAAACTGGGATGTGAGGGCCACATGAAGTCCACCACACTCCAAGGGAGACTCCACTACACTCCGAGGGAGTGTGTTCCACTGTCGAACAGCCCTTATTGTCAGGAAGTTCCTCCTATTGTTAAGGTGGAATCTCTTTTCCTGGAGCTTGCACCCATTGTTCCGGGTCCTAGTCTCTGGAGCAGCAGAAAACAAGCTTGTTCCCTCCTCAATATGACATCCCTTCAAATATTTAAACAAGGCTATCATATCACCTCTCAGCCTTCTCTTCTCCAGGCTAAACATCCCCAGCTCCCTAAGTCGTTCCTCATAGGGCTTGGTTTCCAGACCCTTCACCATTTTAGTTGCCCTCCTTTGGACACGCTCCAGTTTCTCCACATCCTTTTTGAATTGTGGTGCCCAGAACTGGACACAATATTCCAGGTGAAGCCTGACCAAAGCAGAATAGAGTGGCAATATTACTTATATTGATCTAGACACTATACTTCTATTGATGCAATCTAAAATTGCATTAGCCTTTTTAGCTGCTGCATCACACTGTTGACTCATGTTCAACTTGTGGTCTACCTGGGCTCCTAGATCCCTTTCACACGTAGTCTCATTCAGCCAAGTGTTCCCCATCGTATACCTGTGCTTGTTGTTTTTCCGCCCAAAGTGCAGTACCTTACATTTCTCTGTGTTGAATTTCATTTTGTTAGCTTTGGCCCAGAATTCTAATCTGTTCAAGTCATTTTGAATTTTGGTCCTGTCTTCTGGGGTATTAGCTACTCCTACTAATTTGGTGTCATCTGCAAATTTGATAACTATGCCCCCAATACTGTCATCAAGTCATTGATAAAGATATTGAATAGCACTGGGCCCAGGACAGAGCCCTGTGGCACCCCACTGGTCACTTCTTTCTGGATTGAAAAGGAGCCATTGTTCAGCACCCTTTGGGTTCGGCCAGTCAACCAATTACAAATCCATGTAACAGTTACTTTGGGCCGTTGCAGACTGCCAGAAATAGTGCACATTAAATTGAGGCACTGCCCTGGCTCAGTGCTAGGGAGCATGGGAATTGTATTTTTTTCTGGGACATTGAGCCTTCTCTGTCCGAGAGCTCTGGTGCCACAATAAATTACAGTTCCCATGATTCCCTAGCACTGAGTCAGGGCTATGCCTCAATTTAATGTGCACTATTTCTGGCAGTCTGCAAAGGCCCTTTGTTTAGCCCACATTTTACCAGCTTGTTTGCAAGAATGTCATGGGGAACCTTGTCAAAGGCCTTACTGAAATCAAGATATACTATATCTACAGTATTCCCTTCATCTACCAAGCTGGTAATTTTATCACAAAAAGAGATCAGATTTGTCTGGCATGACTTGTTTCTCTGAAATCCATGTTGACTTTTTGTGATTGTGGAATTACCTTCCAGGTGTTCACAGACTCTCTCTTTAATTATCTGCTCCAGAATCTTTCCCGGTATTGATGTCAGACTAACTGGACAATAATTGTTGGGATCCTCTTTTTTTTCCTTTTTGAGGATGGCAACAACATTTGCCCTCCTCCAGTCTGCTGGGACTTCTCCTGTTCTCCAGGAGTTCTCAAAGATTATTGCCAATGGTTCCGATATTACATTTGCCAGTTCTTTTAGTACCCTTGGATGTAATTCATCTGGTCCTGGATACTTATATTCATTTAGATTAACCAGGTATTCCTGTACTATCTCTTTACTTATTCTGTGCTGAAATTCTCCTATTCTGTCCTCTTCTCCATTATCCTCAGGTTGAGCACCCTTTGCCTTTTCTGAGAAGACTGAAGCAAAGAAGGTGTTGAGTAATTCTGCCTTTTCTCTATCCCCTGTTAACTTTTTGCCATCTCCTCTACACAGTGGCCCTACCATTTCCTTCTTCTTCCTTTTGCTGCAGACATACCAAAAAAGCCCTTTTTTATTGTTCTTAACCTCTCTAGCAAGCCTGAGTTCATTCTCTGCTTTAGCTTTTCTGACTTTACCCCTACACGTGCTGGCTATTGTTTGAATTCCTCTTTTCCCCATTTTTCTATTTCTTATACATGCTCCGTTTAAAACTTAGTTCAGTTGAAAGTTCCTTAGTCATCCATTCTGGTTTCTTGAGGCACCTCCCATTTTTCTTCTTCATTGGAACTGTTTGAAATTGTGCCTTCAGTATCTCCCTTTTGAGAAACTCCCATCCATCTTGAACTCCCTTCTCTTTTAGTATTCCTGATCACGGGATCACCCCCAGTATTTCTCTAAGTTTACTAAAATCAGCTTTCCTAAAGTCTAGAATGTGTGTCTGACTATGCCTGGCTTCTCCTTTCCTCTGTATAATAAATTCCAGGAGAACATGATCACTCCCACCTAAGGATCCAACCACTTGCACCCCATTAACTAGGTCTTCCCTGTTAGTTAGGATCAGATCCAAAATAGCTGACTCCCTTGTTACCTCTTCCACCTTTTGGACAATGAAATTGTCTTCAAGGCATGTGAGGAATTTGCTAGACCTTGAAGATTTTGCTGAGTTTGAATTCCAGCAAATATCAGGATAGTTGAAGTCACACATCACTACTATATTTCTCCTTTCTGAGTGTGTGGTCATCTGTTCTAGAAAGGCATCATCCATTTCCCCTGCCTGAGCCGGGGGTCTGTAGTAGACTCCCACAATAACATTCCTGTTGTTTCCTTCTCCTTTAATTTTTATCCAGATGCTCTCCACCTGTCTTTCAGCATTGATGTCCTGGATTTCTTCACTGGTGTAAATATCACTGACATATAATGCCATTGCTCCTCCTTTTCTGTTTGGCCTGTTTCTCTTGAAAAGTTTATACCCCTGTATTTCTACATTCCAATCATGAGACTCATCCCACCAGGTTTCAGTGATGCCTATTATATCATATTTGTTTTGTTGTGCTAGGAGTTCAAGTTCATCTTGCTTGTTTCCCATGCTCTGTGCATTAGTGTAGAGACATCTAAGACCATATGTCCCCTTTACTTGCTGCCTGTGCATGTTTTTTTGCCTCCTACTGTTGGGTCCTTGCACTGTTTGCTTTGTTCCCTCTATGACAGTTTGTTTTTCCCAGTCCTTTTGTCTTCCAGAACACTGTCTCCCTTCCCCAAATAACTCAGTTTATTGGTTCAGAAAATGAATGAAACTGTTAGTTAAACATCCCTGCATTATGGTGATGGCAGTCCAACACCTCTTTCTCCTTTTTTTAAAATGTACCCAAACTAAGAATATTTCCAGACATGTGGAAACAACAAAATGCCCCTATAACTTAGCCTTATATTAAATAGATACCTGGGAAATCAATGGGAGATTCAGTTCAATTAATCACATCTTATAAGTTTATTGAATATTCAATTTAAATTTCTTCTGGGAGTTACCCACCTCCCAATAAGATGGCTTTGGTTGTAAAATAATTCCCCTTGATTTCAGCTGAATAGCAGGCAGACAACATCAACCAAAAAACTACCAAGAAGGTTCAGAAATGTCCTTCCCCTGAGAGCAGCTTTACTAACCTAATGCAAGGATTCTGATAAATTAGATTATGGGAGGTTTTTTTTGTTGTTAATTTAAACACAACAGTGGACTATTTCCAAACATGTCTCACTTTGGTTATTGAATTACCATTTTAAATGGGCAATTGGAATTAATTTTAATGTCTTCCTCTTGCCAGTTTTTTGTTTTTGTTTTTTGGTGTATCGTCGTCCCTCCATTCTCATGGACTTGAAGTCTGTGGTTTTTTTCAGTGGATGTTGTTAATTAATTGTTGTATTGTTTTTTGTTTCAATTGACTTTTATTATTTTACCTATTGTTTGTATTAGATTGTACGCCTCTGGCAGGTTTTTATTCTATTTTATGTTGATTTTCTCTTTGTACAGCGCTGTATATATTGACAGCGCTTTAGAAATAAACTATAATAATAATAATAATAATAATAATAATAATAATAACAACAACAACAACAACATAAGAGACCAGGGAAGAGACTCAGGAGCTGGGCGGTGAGCCTCCTCCCCCGCCCCTCCTCCCTTGGAACACCTGGCCTCATGGGAGCCCTCAAAGCCTCTGCAAGCCCTGACCACCAGCTACAGCAGAGACCTGGGAAGAGACTCGGGAGCCAGGTGGTGAGCCTCCTCCCCCGCCCCTCCTCCCTCGGAACACCTGGCCTCATGGGAGCTTTCAAAGCCTCTGCAAGCCCTGACCACCAGCTACAGCAGAGACCTGGGAAGAGACTCGGGAGCTGGGTGGTGAGCCTCCTCCCCCACCCCCTCCTCCCTTGGAACACCTGGCCTCATGGGAGCCCTCAAGCCTCTGCAAGCCCTGACCACCAGCTACAGCACAGACCTGGGAAGAGACTCAGGAGCCGGGCGGTGAGCCTTCTCCCCCGCCCCCTCCTCCCTCGGAACACCTGGCCTCATGGGAGCCCTCAAAGCCTCTGCAAGCCCTGACCACTGGCTACAGCAGAGACCTGGGAAGAGACTCAGGAGCCGGGCGGTGAGCCTCCTCCCCCGCCCCCTCCTCCCTCGGAACACCTGGCCTTATGGGAGCCTTCAAAGCCTCTGCAAGCCCTGACTACCGGCTACAGCAGAGACCTGGGAAGAGACTCAGGAGCTGGGTGGTGAGCCTCCTCCCCTGCCCCCTCCTCCCTCAGAACACCTGGCCTCATGGGAGCGGAGGCAAGGATGGGATCGGAGGATGTAGCAGCAGAGCCCGAGTCTCAGCCTTTAAGACTCTTGGGGGTGTGGCCCTGATTCTCAGCGGGAGGCTATCTCTATTTTTTTGTATATTTAGAATGCCTTTGTTTATTGTATAGATGTACATTGTGAGTTGAGCTAATTTTAATTGTCTTTTAATTTGTTTTGTTTGATTTGTTTTTGGGGGGTGGGAATGAGGGATGAGATTTGAATTAATTTTAGTTGTTTTGATGTTTTGAATGTTGTACGCCACCCCGATTGCCTGGCAGAGGGGCGGGATATAAATAAAAATTATTATTATATTATTATTAAGAACATAGAATTATAGAATTATGTAATTCTAAGAGAGGGAGAGGGAGAGACATATGTTGGAAAGGTCTGATCTATTCAAGGAAGGCCTGCTGGAAGAGATCCATTTTGATGGCTTTTTTGAAATTCTCCAAGCTAGTTACTTGATAGATCTCTTCCGGCAGTGCATTCCATAGTCTGGGAGCAGCGACCGAAAAAGACCTCTAGGAGGTTGCTGTTAATCTGGTTCTCCTTAATTGTAGCAAGTTCTTTCTAGAGGATCTAAGAGCACGGGGCGGATTGTATGGAAGGAGGCAATCCCTTAGATAGGTTGGACCTAGACCATGTGGGGCTTTAAAGGTCATTACCAACACCTTATACTGTGCTTGGAAACCAATAGGCAGCCAGTGAAGGGATTTCAAAATTGGTGTAATATGATGCCTTCTAGATTTTCCTGTTGCGAAACTAGCTGCCATATTTTGTACCAGTTGTAGTTTCCAAACTAGGTATAAGGGTAGCCCCATGTAGAGTGCATTACAGAAATCGAGTCATGAGGTTATCAGTGCATGTACTACAGTTTCTAGGTCCTTTGTCTCCAGATAAGGGTGCAGTTGGCATATCTGCCGAAGCTGATAACAGGCGCTCCTGACCGCCGCATTTACCTGATTGGTCATGTGAAGCGACGGGTCTAGGAGCACCCCCAGACTGCAAACACAGTCCTTTGAGGAGAACGTGACCACTTCTAGGATTGAAGATTGTATCCCAATACCTGGTTTAGGGGCCCCTACTGTAAGCACCTCCATTTTCTCTGGATTCAGTTTAAGTCGGTTTTTCCTCATCCAGTCCATTACCACTACAAAACAGTGATTGAGGGGAGAAATGTCATCTGTCGTCATGGTTGATGATTGAGACATGGAAAAGTATATTTGGGTGTCATCAGCGTACTGACAACATCCAGCCCCATGTCTCCAGATGATTTTCCCCAGCAGCCTCATATAGATGTTAAAAAGCATCGGGGACAGGATGGTGCCCTGGGAGACACCACAATTCAGCTCTATTTTAGACAAGTAACTGTCCATGAGCATCACCCTCTGGAATCTGCCTGAGAAGAATGAATGGAACTACTGAAGTACAGTGCCTCCAATTCCTAACTCTTTCAGGCGTTCCAGGAGGATGCTATGATCTATTGTGTCAAAGGCCACTGAGAGATCCAAAAGCATCAACTGGGTCACACTTCCCCTATCAATGTTTTGGCGAAGGTCATCTACCAGAGCAACTATGGTAGTCTCCACCACATATCCCGGTCTGAAGCTGATTTAAAATGGATCTAGAAAATCGGTTTCATCCAAAATCACTTGGAGTTGAGATGCGATGCCCCTTGCGATCACCTTGCTCAGGAATAGAAGGTGGGAAACACGTCTATAATTTTTCAAATCCAGGGAGTCCAGGGAAGGCTTCTTCAGGAGCGGTCTCACAATTGCTTCCTTTAGACAAGATGGTAATACTCCTTCTCTAAGGGATGCATTGATGGTCTCCTTGAGAAAGGCCATCAATGCGTTAAGGCCCTCCGACTGCATGGCATTTATATGCCAGACACTGTCGGACCAGCTTGAAGCCACCATGGGGCCATGGTGGAATGGGAAAAGCTGCCTTTTCCCCAGGTGACTTCCAACTTGCCAATGAATGGTTGAAGCTGTCAGGTTATTTTACTTCGAAGTAGTCAATTGCTTATAGCTGAAAAATAGCATTTTAAAATTACTATCTATGATTGCACATGATTGCTATTCGGGATCAGACTTGATAGTCAACCAGGACTCTAGATGAGACTTTGGAAATTTCCTGTCTATCTGGTTGCTTCTGTTAGCTAAGCACAGGCAATGCTCTGTACTGCAGTCACAGTTTGCACTGATAAGACCGCAGACTTTTCTTTGTCCTACATAGATTCTCGTGTTCTGTAAACAATGCCTGCTTAGCAAGAAATGCTGAATATTGTGAAACTAACTGAACTAGAGAGGGAGGTGGGAGTGGTCTTCCTATATGCTTGACATGCTTGTAAGATCATTATAAAAAGATCCTTAGGAGCTCAGTTCGGGGCTCAGCACCTCTGGAAAATTATTTCTTGCTGAGCCCACTAGAGTGACAATTTTCAATAAAACTCACTTTCCTTCAGTCTGTGGTATCTCTGGTTCCCATTATTCTGCTACAATTTCTTCTGAATATATATGAGATACACTTCTACATGTTATTCCAGTCTACATGTTATTCCAGTCTTCAAATCCTAAAATTTCTATTATTACCCATTATTATCTCATATAATTAAATATCTGCTCCCACTTCTTTTTAAAATTATTCAATTATCTTTCTTTAATTGAGTTACACCATTTTTTTGTTTTTTTTAATTTAATTTATTAATAATTATAACATATACAACAAAAAACATAATACAAAAGACAAATACAAGTACATAGCACTGCATATTCTCACATGCACACCTCTTTCTACACTCAAGTCTAACCATTCACACATTTACATCCTACATACACTTTTAATATAACTCCAAATGTTGCAAAGTAATATTATCTTCTTCCAAATAAATATATAATTGCCTAAAAAACCTAACAAATTTCCTTTACCCCTCTATTAAACCAAACTCTTTTCTTCCTATATTTATCCCTTGAACATTCCTGATATCTTTATCAAATTGCTATCCTTATTCAGTCAAATCATATTAATGTTTCCCATATCAATCCTCATAGTTTGTTTTCATTCATATCCTTCTTTATCACAGTATTCCTTAAAAGCTATCCAACCTCTAACCACTTCCTCTTCCTCTTTATCATTTAATAAACCAGTCAAAATATCCTATTTTGTTGATTTTTTCTTTACAATCTAGCTAAAATCAGGTGTTTTCTTTCGGTATCTACTGCCAAGACTTTGGCTCATGCCCTGGTTATCTTGTGCCTAGACTACTGTAACCTTCTCTTGATGGCTTCCTCATTCCCACCTTGGTCTTTTGATCACTGTTCAACATTCTGCTGTCAGGATTATCTTTTTGGCCTGTTGTTATGATCACATCAGCCCTCTGTTGATTTCTCTTCACTGGCTTCTCATTCCTTTCAGGATTCATAATAAGCTTCTTCTTTTAACCTTTAAATTCCTATGTGGTATGGCTCCCCCTTATTTTTCAGGTGTTATCTCCTCTTACCACTCTGCTCATGCTTTATGATCCAGGGGCTCGGGGCTTCTGAGCCAGCCAAGGCTTTTCTCTTCCCTGGCTTCACCCTTTCTCCCTTGCTGCCCCGTATTCATGGAATCAACTCCCCAAACATTTGTGGACGATGACTTCCTTGGTTAACTTTAAGTATAAATTAAAAACAGTCTTGTTTATGGAAGCATTTAAGATCTCAGCCTGATACTTTGGCAGGTTAGATTAAGAGTATTGCTGCTCCATAGTTACAGCTTTAGAGTTACCTGATGGTTAAAATGTTTATTGTAAAATTTTATGCTTTGGAATTTTAGACCGTACACAGTAGGCAGGTTTTATCTTATTTTTATTTTGTTTGGCTGATTATGTAAAGCACCGTGTAAAACTTGTGGTGTTTATATAAATAAACTTGAGTATGATAATAATACTCTATTTCTCCATCCCTAACAACCTCCAGCCCCCAGAGAATTTCTTCCCTGTTTTTGAATGGAATTGAACAAGACTGGCTGCAGTATAAACAAGGAAATTTCTGTTAAGTTTTCAGAAATCCCTCACCTTCACTTCCTTCTCAACTTTACCTATAGCTCTGATACTCAGATGAAGACTTGCAATGTTCTTGAGAAATTTTGGGCCTGTGGGAGATGAGCAAAAGAGATAGTTACTAATCCAGCTATTTTATAATATATTTCATAAAAGACATGCATCTTGCTAACTAGAGATCAATCCCTAGTTCACTATGGGGGTCTCTTCCATCCTTTGTGGTTTTGGGAACCACAACTCCTTGCTCAAAGAAGCTCACATAATGTAATTTAGAAATATTACAAGTACTTCACTGCCTGAAAGCAATTTTAAAAAGGATTTTTTTTTGGGGGGGGGGTATAAAATAATTATTTTTATGCACTTTATGTATTTGAAATGAGGTGAGTTGTTATTCCTGGCGAAAGAGCATTAAGTACTAGCGGGGGGGGGGGGGAAGTCTCAGATAATCAGAATGGCAAATAAACCTCCAGCTGATTTATTTCCAATGTCTTAATGAGAAAGCATAAATTAATGCATAATAGAATCAAAAGAGAGAAGCCACATAGACAAAAAGTCTAAATATTTAACCTGGCTGAAAGTGTTGGGAATTCTTGGTCTTTCAAGAAAGATTTCAGTAATTATTTTTTGTTTAAGTCAAGTAAAATGTTTATTGCTTTGTGATAATTATAAAAAATGATATTGAGGAGGGATCACAGTGGAGGGAGCAATGGGCCAGAATAAACTTTGTTTACTGTAACTAGCAAACACTCTATGTTGTCATGCAATTTGCATCCCACTCCCACACAAAGGGTTGGGATTGGATGCATAGTTTGCCCATACCCACAGGGAGACAAGACTTAAAAGATGCCGCCAAAGGCTGGAAGATTTTGGGGGTGTGGGCAGAGCCAATTTATGGTCTGCTGTCCCCCACTTCTTCACTTCAATTTTGTAATTGAGGAGAACAGACAATCATTAGGCTGGGCTAAGTGTTCTATTTTTCATCTTTCCCAACTTTAAGGGGGAGAGGACATTGGGTTTTGGCGTACTTACCTGTCCCTTTAGCTGTCTCTAATATTTTCCTGGTTTATCTCAGCGAAGGGGGAAGATGCAAGGGGGTGTGGCCAGGAGTACCTCGCCTCCACTGTGGAACTAATATTACAGGCAAAGATTTGAAGCTTAAAGCTTCACCCTGTATCCAGGGCCAGTGACTACACTCACAAAGCTCACTGCTGTCGCTACTCAAGAAGGAGAAGGTGGAGCTCCTCCTTTTGCAGCTCTGCTCAGAGAAGGGCTGGTGGAGATGCTGGGAGCTTTAGCAGGGCATCCTGCTGGGCTCCTCCTTCTGCAGCTCTGCTCAGAGAAGGGCTGATGGAGATGCTGGGAGCTTTAGCAGGGCATCCTGCTGGGCTCCTCCTTCTGCAGCTCTGCTCAGGGAAGGGCTGGTGGAGGTGCTGGGAGCTTTAGAAGGGTGTCCTGCTGGGCTCCTCCTTCTGCAGCTCTGCTCAGGGAAGGGCTGGTGGAGATGCTGGGAGCTTTAGTAGGGCATCCTTCTGGGCTCCTCCTTCTGCAGCCAGTGAAGTGACTTTAGAACAGGTGTTATATGGTCTTTCCTCATTATTCCCGAGATGAACCTGGCTGCCATATTCTGTACTAATTGGAGTTTTTGGACCAAGCACGAGGGTAGCCCCATGTAGAGCGCATTGCAGAAATCAAAGTGGGAGGTTACTGGTGAGTGCACCACAGTTTTGAGGTCCTCTACTTCCAGGAAAGGGCACAGCTGGCGTATCAGCTGAAGCTGATAACAGGGGCTCCTAACCGTCGCATTTACCTGGTTAGTCATTTGAAGCGACAGGTCCAGGAGCACCTCTAGACTGTGAACACAGTCCTTGGAGGAGAGTGTGACCCCATCCAGGACTGGAGGTTGTATCCCAATACCTGGTTTCGGGGCCGCTACTGTGAGTACCTCTGTTTTGTCTGGATTCAGTCTCAAACTGTTTTTCCTCATCCAGTCCATTACTGCCTTAAGACAGTCATTGAGAGGAGAGATGCCATTTGAAGTCAAAGCCGAAGACTGAGACATGGAAAAATATATCTGGGTGTCATCAGCATACTAGTCTGTTCATTTTTAAATCACTTTGTGATTTTGCTGGATGTTGCCATCACACAATGCTTTCTGGGTTATTCCTAGTATCTCATAGACCAGGGATCCCCAAACTACAGTCTGCGGGCTGAACCCGGCCCACTGAGGCTTTTCAACCGGCCTGCGGCTGGTCCTGCTGCCGGCGCCCCATGCACATGACGCAGGGCACCATTTTGTGTTCCAAAATGGCGCCCGGCATCGCGCGTGCATGCACATGACTCCAGGTGCCAGTTTGGAACACAAACGGCGCTGGAGTAGTGTGCATGCACACATGACTCAGCGTGCCATTTTGTCTTCCAAAATGGCACCTGCAGTCGTGAACATGCATGCGTGACACTGGGTGCATGCGCATGACTCCAGACACCATTTTGGAACACAAAATGGTGCCTCATGTCGCATGTGCATGTGCACTACTCGGGTACCATTTTGTGTTCCAAAATGGTGCCTGGAGTTGTGCGCATGCGTGCACAATGCCAAGCGCATGCACATGACTCTGGGCACAATTTTGGAACACAATATGGTGCCCAAGTAGTGTGCACGCGTGTGCGCATGCGTGTGCGCACACATGCACCTCTGGACACTTTTTTTTTTCAACCGGCCACCGGCTGAAAAAGTGTGGGGACCTCTGTCATAGACATTTGAAGATAATTCATTGGCTTAATTGTGGTGACTTCACTTTTAGTCCTTAGTGTTTTATTGATTAGCTGGATTAGTTACATTTTGCTTACCCTGTCAATTTTTTCTGCTTGGCTATGCTGCTTAGCAAAGAAAAAAGGCGCAAAGGTCCAGCTCCAAAGGTTCCTAAACATCCCTTAGTTGAGCCTTTATCTAGCAATGATTCAGATGATTTGCTGGTGGAAGAGATGTTCTCTAGGATCTAAGCCCTGGAGAAGGCACATGGGGTGTCTGCTAGGACTATTCTTCAATATTCTCAACCTCCTCAGGCTGCTTGTAAGCGTGCTAGATACAAACAATTGTTTAACAAGATGAAATCTCATATCACTCTTTGGAACACGAACATGCTCAGGCTGCTGCGTGGGTGTTCACGTCATTGGGTGCTGAGGCCATGCCGCAACTGGACACAGATGTCACACCTCTACCAACTGTGGTGCTACCTCCATCAGCACCTTATACAATGCTCCTGTTGCAGGATACTTGTGGCCATGGGGGGTGTGGGGTTATTCACAGCAACAAAATCATTCATTGCCGAAGGAAGCGGCAGCTGTAGCACCAGCAATGCAAGTACCACAGAGGCCACTAGCCCCACCCGCTTGGGCAGGAGTAGGCAACCTTTCCCCTTTAAGCTCCCAGAATCCCAGGAGCTATTGGCCAACATGGGACTATTGGCCAACATGGCTGAGGCTTCTGGAAGCTGAAGTCCCTCAGCCCTTAAAGGGGAAAGGTTGCCTACCCCTGCGCTTGGGGAATGTGGACTGGCTATTCCATGACATCCCCTTACCTATTTCTGCCAGCCTGGGATTTAACTCAACAAGGATTTAACTCAAGCATGGCTACAACACAGTAGCAAACTGTCATTCCCTACAATTAGTTGTCCCTTCCTCTGGGGCAGTGGTCCCCAAACTTTTTCAGTCTACAGCCCCCTTTCCTATTGGGTGACAACCCTAGTGCCCCCCATGCCTATTTCTAATGGTATTAGGTCCACTGTTCTACTGCGGGGAGGGGGGGGGAGAAAAAGTATCCTAAGCAAGGGAAGTAGCTGCTTTTGGGTAATTTTGCAAATGAAGTAAATGCTATCCTGTTTGCCATGCAACCCCACTGGGTGATCCTGGGCAATCTTCCAGCCACAGGGGAAGGTAATGACAAACCCCCTCTGAATAATTTTTTTTCAAGAAAACCCCATGATAGGTTGTCCTTAGGGTCACAATGAGTCAAAACAACTTGAAGGCACACAACAAGAATTGCTGCTAGTGAGACCAAAATGCACAAAATAGATGAAACAAGCTTTTGAAGCTCAACTGTGGCTTCTTCACTGGGCAAAGGTGTATATAATCAAACAGGAGAAAGGTATCACTGTTTTGTGGATTTTGGATATTATTGTTTGCAGTGTGGCCAACACAGCTACTCCTGGATATGCTTTCTAGATTTCAGGATACTGTATTTTAGACACAACAGGGGAATTCTAAAGAAGAAGGAACAAAGGGCTGAAACTTAACTTTTTGAGGTCTTTACCTCTAACAATTTACCTCTAACAAAATTCAAACATTTGTTTTTTGTTTTTAAAATGGGACTGCATTTGATGTGTTTTAAGCAGCACTGAATTTTTTTTCCCCAGATGCAGCAACAGAGACTTCTTGAGAAATTCAATATTATCTGCCAAAGGAGAGGGCAGGTATTTTCACACAGGAAAGAAAAAGAAAGAAGGTTTCTCATTTTGTTCTTAATGGACTTATTTGCAAATTTTATTTCCTGGACTTCATTGTTTGTCTTCCAGAGCCCATATGTCCCCCTTTTTTTCAAACACACACACGCACACACACATTTCCATGGGGGAGGGAAATGGAAGAAGGGGAGCTCCAGCCCATTACCATGCAGCTAAGAGGAAACAGGGACTCTGGATCTTTAAAAAGGGTCTTCCCCTTTTTCAAACACACACACAAACATTTATGGATGAAGGGGGGCTGGAGGGAAGGGCAGCTCCAGTCCCAAACAAGCAAAAAATTCTACCATGCAAGCACCATTGCCACACACATATTGGGACATAAGAAAGTCTCCTTGCTGCTCCAAGTCTCTGCTTGCCTCCTTTCCCTTCCCACCTCTGGGTTCTGGGTCTGGCACACCTGCAAAGTACTACCCAGAGTCTTAGAGATCAGGATGTTTCTTTTCTTGAGGTTTCACTCCTGTCTTCAGGAACCTGAGACATGCTGCTTTTCAAAGACTTCAGTCCCAGACTTTCATGGTTTTTCAGCAGCAATCACAACCCTATTTGCAACCCCCATCCCCACAATTCCCTGCCCTTCAGTGCTCCCTGGAGCTTTCCAACATCCCCAGGGGGGCACTACCACTACCATTTTGGGGACCACTGCTCTAGGGGATCACCTTCTCCAGTCTAGTATAGATAAGATACTCAGGGGTGAATATGTAGGTGTCTTTTTCCTACTCTACCAGGAGATTGAAAAGAAAAATAAGGAGGAGCCAGATGATAAAGATAAGGAGGCTTTAAAATAGCAAAAAGTTAAATGACATTTTTAACTGGTTGAACTGGTTGTTTATCTATGCAGGTGTAATTGCTAAGGCACAGCCCATGATACTCTAACTGTGAATTGGCCCAATATTGATTACAAGGTTTTTGTAATGGTTTTTGTATCCCATTTCAGGGAGCGCATTGCTTGTTCTTATCTAATAATCTTAAGTCTATTATAGGCATGGAGCACATTGTTAGGGCAGAAAGAGATTTCTGAGGCTCGCGTAGTTTGTTCATTTCTAGTTTCCTCCTTTAGGCAATATACCTAAGAAAGCCCCAGGAGAATACATCATCCATTACTTGTCCTACTCCTACAGGTCATCCATCAGTGATGCCATCCCTCATGAGTTATGTTCTATTAGGTACATGTCATTTGATGAGGCAATTAGGTTAGTTTGCAGCTATGGTTTGGGAGCTAAACTTGCCATGTGCAAAATCAAGTCTGCATTCCATCTCTTACCAGTCCACCCATCAAATTTTGAGTTGTTGGGTTTTCGGTTCGACGGCCAGGTTTTTATGGACTGAGCCCTCGCCATGGGTTGCTCAGTTTCATGTTCAGGCCTTGAACTGTTTAGCACTTTTTTAGAGTGGTCCCTTAGGGGGAAAAAAACTGGTTTTCATAGTGTGGTGCACTATCTGGATGATTTCTTATTCATTGGTCAGTCAGGTTCTGGTCACTGTTCTTTTTTATTGAGAGAGTTTGAAGCCCCTGCTGTTGAACTGGGTGTGTCATTAGCCCGTGAGAAGTCTGAAGGACCTTACACTTGATTTGAACTTTTGGGGATTACTATTGATACGATTAATCAACTTTCTGTGCTTCCAGGGGATAAAGTTTCTAGCTTATTGCAGCGCCTTCATCACTTCTTAACCCAACAAAAGGCTACACTACAAGATTTTCAGGAGATCATTGGTCACTTGAATTATGCTTGTAAGGTAGTTGCCCTGGGCAGAACATTTTTATGGCATCTGTGTGACACAATTAGCAGGGTTCATAGGCCACAGAATTTGGTGTACATCTGGTATCAAGGCTGATCTGGAGGTTCAGATACAATTTTTGAATGGATTTAATGTGGCTTCTTTTTGGCTAGAAGAACTTAAGCTTAAGGATGCTTTGCAAATAGTGTCTGATGCTGCAGGGTCAGTGGGATTTGGAGTGGTCTTTACTGGAAAATGGTGTGCACAGGCATGGCCTGATGATCGGGCTCTTTCAGGATTGACCACTGATTTGACCTTTCTTGATTTTTTTTTCTAATTTTGGTGGCTGTGACAATATGGGCTGAGGAGCTGTCAAACTCTTCAGTCAATTTTTGCTGTGACAGCCTTGCTACTGTGCATGTTATTAACTCATTAAGCTCCAAATCTCAAAAGGTTATGCACCTTATCTGGGCTTACTCTTCAGTTTCTACACTTTAACAATTTGTTTACAGCACGACACATGCCAGCGATTGATAATGCTATTCCAGATGCTCTTTCCCATAAGCATATGGAACATTTCAGGACACTAGTGCCGGAAGCAGCACTGATGCCAGAACTGATGCCGGAACATCTGTGGAGTCTTGGCAGTGGGAGGTAGCAAGAGCATTGAGTTTGTTCATTGCACCATCCACCAGGCAGAGCTACCTTAGAGCTTTAAAAGATTTTTTTCAGTTTAGGGCTAGACACACTTTAACTAACCTCTTACCTCCACTTGTGCTACACTGAGTACACTTTTGCATGTACCTACATGGTAGAGGATTTACTCCTTCTTCTATTTGGTTGCACCTTTCAGAGATTGCATTTTGGCTGAAATTACAAGGGGTTTCATCAGAAAAGTGCTTGAAGGCAGGACTAAGGAGAGGGGTAGAGTAGTGAATGCTAGGATTCTGCTTTCTCTAGTTATATTGAAAGATTTACACCAAGTATGGTCTGATATTTGCATATCACCTTATGAGGCTCTACTATTCCATGCCACCTCCTTTGCAGCATTCTTTGGGGTGTTAAGAATGAGTGAATTGGTTTTGTCTTCCAAACAAGACACAACTCAAAAGGCTTTATATTTTGCCAATCCCCTGATTACACCCCAGTCTATTACGCTGTTCATTTCTTCTTCCAAAACTGACCAACAAGGCAAGGGCTCAACCATTTCACTTGAATTAGCTGAGGACTTTCACATCGGCCCAGTTCAAGCATTCCTTGACTACATACATGTGAGAGGACACAGTGCAGGTCCTTTGTTTATTCATCAGGATGCTTCACCACTTACTAGATATCAGTTCTGGATTATTACTTCTAGGGTACTAGCTACACTTGGTCTCGCAAATGCGCTGTTTGCCACACTCTTTTCGCATAGATGCTGCTTCAACTGCTGATGCATTTGGATTTCACTCTCAAGCTATCAAGCAAATTGACCAATGGAAGTCCTCTGCTTATCAGAAATATGTTCAGAACTTTCATTGTTAACATGTTTTTCTTCTTTTTCAGATCACAGCTTGTGGCCAAGGAGACATCGAGTGCTGGTGTGTGACCACAGCATCATATATTATGCAGCCTGCTAAGCCAAGTTGAGTCACTTCAGATCCCATCTTGGATTGAGTGATGTTGCTCAGTTTCAATGACTCAGCAAGTGTGGCTGCTTTGGCATGATCTGTTGCAGAGATGCTACCATGTCAGGTATGGAGAGACAAAGGCGACACTTGTTGCCTAGATAAAGCCCAATGACAGGCTAATTCTGAGTTTCAGTGTGCTTTGGAAAGTGGGTTGGGTCACTTTTTACAAATCATATTTCAAAGACCCAAGTTTTATCAAGTTCTTGGAGTTCATCTGTCTGAACTAGGTGATTCTATTTTCTTAACAGACCTCTAACAAGGCATTAAGGGTGTTTTGGATGCCTTGGTGGGAAATAGGGGCTAAACAAATGCTTGGCCCATATCGTTGGCATGATTTCAAAGAAATCTGGATTTTGTTGAGCACCTAGGACACCGTTTGGGTGGAAGGGAAGTTATGGAACCACCTCTTTGAGCCTTGAAACCTGGGAGGTGGGGAAAGAGATACCCCTTGGGACTGCATGGAGGATAAAGCCCTCTCTTTAATTCTTGGGCATTGGGAGAGAGACGTTCATGTTAGTTTTTCTGATGCGGGCTGGCCAATGGATAACCCAGCTTTTAGGTTACTGTTTGGGCTCAGGTGCTATCACCCAGGGGAGGCTGTGGAGGTGGTTTCAGAGATAGACCACTGGCTGCAGCTGCTCCCATCCTTGGCTATTTCCCTGCCTGGTTTGCAGTTCCCTTAAGAAATTAATAAATAGGTTAAGTTAATAAGTGGCCCTATTTGAACCCCCTTTCTGTTGTCTTGTCTCATTATTCCTGGGGTGGGCAGGCAATTGCTTGCCTAGCAATTAAGCATCACCATGAAATGATGTTTTTTGGAGTGAACAAAAACAGTTGGAATTCCAGAACAAATAAGTAGATCTGTATAGGGAAATGGGATGCACCATTAACATAGGCCCCTGGGTAGCTCTCAGCAACATCTTGTTATAGTAATCATATTTCCATGGTAACAAAATGAATCTTAAGTTTAGTGGGATTTGAAATAACACAGCAAATGGCTTTATTAACCAGACAAAACTGAAGAAAATAGAATACTTTTTTCAACATACCCTATGGGGTGTCCTTGGCAAACTCTTCCATAGCAAATACAGAGCTTGAAAGCCACTGAATCAATGTAAATTCCCAAAGTATTGACTTACCATCTTCCCATTTTTTTAATGGATCTACTCTTATTAGTACTAACAATTAGATTTAAATCTTATTTACCTGCAATGAGGTTTTAAAAATATTTTTTCAAGGATTAAGGTATAACAATATCTTCATTGCATTGCAGTGATTGCATTGAAAAGTAATGCAATAGTTGGGAATAATAGCTGGCATTCACTGTTGCAGTTATAGATCCATTACTGAAAGTTACAGTTCCTTAACTACTCTATATGCAGTTAGACTACATAGACTACTGTAAAATTATGCAAATACTCCTGTAACCCTTAACAGCCAATATCCAGATCATGTGAAGGAGATCTGTTTACCTGCCTGTCAGGGCACAGGTAGGAAGAAGATTCTTCCTGCTAATGAAGGAAAATTAGATAATCGGCAGTGGAACTCTGTCAGAAGTTCCTGTTGCAGCCTCTTTCACTGGTGGGAGACACTGAAAGCATGGAAAGGCAGCTGAACAGACCTCAATTGACCAATTTGGCTAATAGCTGTTGAGGTCAGTGAGAGGGTGGTGTTGAGCCAGGAGGTGATATTTGATTACACATATGTAACTATATAGCCAATGTAGAATAGTGTCAACCTTTTATTTTTGGTGTAATGAGTACTATTTTTTTGTTAAATTGCTTGTTACATCTGAAGGATATTCTAAACAATTTTTAGCAATTTTATACCAAGTTCTATACGAAAACCTAAGGTATTTTCCCCAATATGCAGGGTTTCTTTTCTTTTTCTTTCTTTTTTAAAGTAGTTATTCAAGATAATAGTTAAACTCTTATCTATATTATTTTTATATTTTTTTTGGAAATTGTTAATTATTTTTCAAAGCTAAAGCTTTGTTACAGTTCTGCAAGAATGAGATTACAGGTGTTGGCAGCTTCAGAGTTACAGTTTACATAGCTGATAACATAAACCCATAAATTATATCAAAAAGAGGGAGCTTTTTAGAAACTTTAATAGGAATTCATTTGAAAACAACAGTGGGAACTACACAGTGTATAATGAATCAAGAGGTCAAAATAAATAGATCCACAGCTTTTCTTTGAAAGAACTTAGAATAGTACAGAGACAAGGGAAAGGTAGTTTAGACAAAGCAAATTATGAAAACTGTTTTATTCTCAGCCTGTACAAGGTCTTTATTACTTACATCCTTAAGTTACAAAGTTTAAGAATTCTAGCATCAGGAGGTCTGAGAATCCTGCATGTGCCCCCTTCAACTTTTATAGACTATAATATGAGGACCTTTTCCTTGCCACTGCCAGTTTTTTCTTGCCTCTTTTTAATGGCAATTTTGCTTTCCTTTGTCTTTGGAAAAGAAAATTTGGATTGGAAGTTTTTGTTCTAGTATATGGCCACACAGCCCAAAAACCCCACAAAAAACTTTGGATGCTGGCCATGAAATCCTTCGACTTCACAATTTGGAATGACCCTGATCATGATTGTTCATTATTGGCTATCATATTTTACTCTCAGCTCTAAATCCAATATTTACTATGTTCAAATCACAAATAAATTGGTGTCACTCACAAACTTGCAAATGTACATTCAGTCCCCTAATTATAGATATGTATATTTTTATAAACAAGTGAAGAAGTTCCTATGCCAATACATTGAGGGAGAGGGGACTGTTTGTGTCTCTTAATTGTTAAAACTGCTTTTTCTTGTTCCTACTTTTTGCTTATTTCAGTTTAACATGTTAAGTATATTATATGATTTTCTTGGAGGACTATACCAAAAGTGCATTTTTCTGAATGTCTGTATGTGTATGAATTCCACATGGCCCCAGATGTATTCTGCAATGACCTCCAAGTACCACCAAGGCAAGGCAGGCAGGTCATACCTAGGTCACTTGGAAAACTGGAAAAACCCCAAGCCCCAAAGTTAGGCAGAAAGTGTGGGGGTTGCAAATGGACCATCATCACCTCCATAATCAATAGGATGGGCAATAATGACCTAGATGTCTCACCTGATGGGCCAGCTAACAATTTAATCCTTTCCCATTTCCCTTGAATATTGCCAGACTGGATTACCTCACCCAGGCAATCTCACACCTTTGCCCTGCATCTAGTTTAACCCTTAAAAACCCCTGGATTTTTCCCCTCAGTGTCGCTAGTTGGAGTTTATGGGGACCCTGCATCACTGTGTTCTCTGATCTATTTACCAGCACTTCTGTTCAAACCAACACTCTCAGAACAGTTGTGTCTCACACCACATCATCTAATTGGATCCCAGAGAAAGCCTCATCTGTAGTAAGTATCATCCTTAGTTCTGCTGCAACATCTTTTCCAAGCTAACCCCTGATTTCCTGAGCCTTGAATAAGTGTGTGCATGCATGTGAATTGCTGTGTTATTTCTCCTTTAATAAATAATACTTTTAATTGGAGAATTCTGTCTCTGCATCAATTCTTAGCCCCCCCCCCCAACTATTGGTATACACATGGAAGACAGTCTCGCAGGGTCCTTGTAGTCAACTCCCTCTCAATTTGAGCTATTTAAAATTCCCCTTAATAGACTTTTGGCTACACTATCAATTTAAGATTTGGATCCTTTAAGAATTCTAAGATGGATAAAAATTGGAGCTGCTATCCTGTTTCTTTCCCATCCTATTTTTCAGTAAGGTCTAGAACACTTGACACCACTATCTGTTTCAGTTTCTTGACTTGTTGTTGAAAATATTAGTTCATGCATAGGTATCTGACTTTCACTTTCAAAAGTAAAGATAGATTAAAAATGCATTATTTGTGATCTCCTTATCTTTTTCTTGTATTCATTTGACTCCTAGGTAATCTTGTGAAGGCAAATATAATTGTGTTTAGTTTCACTGGCATTTTTCCATTACATGCAATTTTAGTTTTATAGCATTATCATCCCAGCTAACAATAGTTACAACTCACACTAAGTCCTAGGTCTCCCCTAAGATTTAACCCACCCATTTCTACCCATTTTCTGTCACCACATGGGGGCAGAAATGGGTTGGAACCACTGGCAGGATACCATGGGGGTGGACTGTGGCATTCTGCCCATGTGTATGTGCCCTGGGTTCCATGATCTGCTAGTGCACAGTCATTATTGTCCTTGCTGGAACATGCATTTATCCTGTATAGGGCTGATAATAAATATCTTTAGGGAAAGGGATGTAATGATTGGTGAATCTGCTTTATTTGTGGCATATTTCATTTCCTTGAAAGAAATAAGGAGCAATTCTGATGACGGACAAAAGGTCAAGTGGAACTTCTTTCATTTTATCTCACCACTTTGCAATAAAACTGAAGTATTTTGAACTAAAATGAAGGGCCTTTGCAGACTGCCAGAAACAGTGCAAATTGAGTCCACTTTAAGGGTTAGGGTTAGTGCTAGGGAATCATGGGATTTTTTTTCTGAGACATTGAGCCTTCTCTGTCAGAGAGCTCTGGTGCCACAATAAAATACAGTTCCCATGATTCCCTAACCCTAACCCTTAAAGTGGACTCAATTTGCACTATTTCTAACAGTCTGCAAAGGCCCATAGTTAGTAGCCTGATTCCCCCTCCCCATATAATGTGGCTGCTAGAAATCTCATTCACTTCACCATTATAGGGCCTCGGCAGACGACCAATAGGGTCGTCTCCAAGGCAAGGAAGAGGAGGGGCAGCCGCACGAGTGGTGCCCCTTCCTCCTCCCGAGGTTGCCCTCGGAGCTGCCAGCCCTCCGCACGGCCGGCGTGCCCAGGGCAACCTCCCGCCACTTCACACGCTGCGGCGGAAAAGCCAGGGAAAGTGCGCCTGATGCGTTTAGGGCGCACTTTCCCTGACTTCTGAAAGGAGTGCCAATTTGGTGCTCCTATCAGGGATGCCGCCGGTGCGCTGCCGTGCAAGTGCCTCGATCCAGCGGTGCACCGTCACAGGGCGTCCCCGATGCCCTGGTCTGCATCCCCCCATAGTAAAGTGTTAATTCTTAATAACCTGAATATAGCTTATCTTGATAAGTGTTAATTGAAAACAATATATGGAACTGAAAATGGTTAGATAATTGAGATATCCCCATTTCTGCTCATAAGACAGTAGTAGGGTATAAAAAAATGAGGGCAAAGGTTAAATTTACAACTCTTTTTTGGTGGTTTGCTCTTCCCATAGAATCATGAAGTTGAGTCTGTTAGTGTGTGGATGATGAGTGTTGTAGTGATGCCCTTTGGCACCCAGCAGAGTCTGCAGGACAAGCTGGCTGCTGTGATCTACAGCCACTTTGTAATTCTTACCAACAACTGGCTCAGCTTCTCTTCTTCAGCACCCTGTCTTCCTCAGTTAAGAAGACACATTGTACAGTCCAAAAGCATAGTTTATTAATGCATATAAAAAGTAAAAATAAGATAACTAAGTAAAATCCATTGTGATGAACTTGTCCAGTTCAGCCATACAAGATTATATCTTGAACAATCCCAAAAGCATTAGGATCCAACTTGTTGCAGTTAAAACCACTGTTTCCAGCCACACACGCTCACATCTTGAACAATAACAATTCTTAGACAAAGGATTATCTAGGCCCTTCCCATACTCCACCTTCTAGGTGTTAACCTCATGTTAATTGGACAATGCCTGTATGATGTATACTATCCCAGCCTCTTGCTGTCCATCATCCACCACGTGACTATCTTTCCCAAGCTAACGATGTTTACGTATTTGATATATCTTGTTATCCATAACAAAGTCTGGTTCCATTAGTTCTACCTCTGGGAAAGTACATGTTGATGTCTGTGTTGGCCACCTGGTGTTGATTCACTTTGTTTTTCTAGATGTTGTTTTGTTCTTTGTCCAAAAGCTGTTCTCAAGTGGAAAATTACAGACACACACACATCTTTACATTTCACCTTTGACTGTATATCCCATCCATATCCTAACAGAGTCATGTTTAGATTTACTTGTAATGTTATTTTCTCCTGAGTCTGTACAGCAAAGAATTGTTCTTGTTCACAGCAACTCTCATCTTTAAAACCAAGTTACCAGTAAGCAAGATGAGCAAATGTAAAACATTTAAAATGTAAAATATGTAAAATGTAAAGCAAGTGTAAAACAGGAGCCCTGGTAGTATACTGCAGCCACTCACTCACAAGGTTGTGAGTTCAATACCAGACAGGGGCTCAGGGTTGATTCAACCTGGCATCCTTCCAAAGTAGCTAAAACGAGTACCCAGCTTGTTGGGGGCAATCAGCTTACACATTGTAAATCACTTAGGAAGTGCTTAACTGCACTGATAAGTGGCATAAAAATGTACTTGCTATTACTATTGCTATAAAATATACACATGCATGTGCATGTGCATGTGTGTGTGTGCACGCACACACACACACACACACACATTAAACAAAAAAACCCTCCACAAGTTTTCCATTACAAGCACATCTTCACAGGGGAGAAACACTCAGCATAAATAAGGCATAAGTTACAACACTTCTCCACAAAGAAAATGCATTAGGTCTTGTGGTGAACTACAAGTTTTATTCCCTCATTAGGCTGACCCAGTCCCTGACCTGTGGCTCTGTTTCATTCTGATACTAACGAGGAATGCAAAAGCTATCTTAACTCATGAAAATAAAATGTGCTTGAAAACTCTAAGGTGCAGTTGAATTTCATCTTCTTAGACAAGGCTCTTGCTTTGTCTCCCTACTCCTTCCTCTACAAACTGATATGGAGCTAAGACATAGAATGAATATTTCTTCCAGTATTAGTAAGGAAGAAAAACAACAGTGAATTACATTTATCATTGTGTTCTTGGTCTTTAATATTCATGCCAGCTGGCTTTTAAGCAGCACAAAGCATATTTGCTGCTCTGTACAAAGTTTGCCAGTATATCAGTATTTTTATTGTTCCAGTCATTACAGACATTACAACAATCTTTCAATAATTAAAGCAAAATTTTAAAAAAATCAAAGATATTTTATAATGTTGTGTATACTGGACTATATTGATTTCAGGTGGGTGAATTCTATTATTGTCCAGCATGATTAGAATTCCCCAGATTGAAATCTATACTCCATGCTTTTTCCTCATTACAATTTTTTTATCATATTTATCTACAAGTAAATTTTTAACTTGTAGTTCCTAGGTTTGTTCTCTGCCCTGCAATCCTCTGAGTCCCTGTGCAAGGTAAGACTTTTGGGATAAAGAAATCCTTCTCAATTGGGATGTGGAGAAATCTTGCTAGATTACTCATTTGCAATGAGACAGCCTGTCTCAACACATTGAAGGCTGTTGCAGACTGGCTCAAAGGGCCGGCCTGAGGGTGGAGTTGGGGCTGAGCAGCCGCACGCCAGCAGTCCCATCCCCACTCCGATGCCGTCCTGATGCACAGCATCAGGATGCCCTCCCAGTGCAGTTTTTAAATACGCTGTGCTGAAAGGGTGTGGTAGAGCCACAGCGCCAGCTCTTGGGGTGGCCTTTTGCCACCCCTAAAAGGAGTGGCCTTTTGCTGCTCTTTTAGGGGTGGCAAAAGGGAGGATTGGGGCCACAACTTTTAGGAGCGGCAAAAGGGAGGATTGGGGCCACCGATCTGCCGCTCCCTGAGGTGGCTCTCTGCCATCCCAAATGGCCGATCTGCATTGGCCCTGAGGCAGCCTGTCAAAAGTCTGTTAACCCCCACAAAATAGTGTGATGAAGTCTTGCTAGTATTGCAATGGTGACAGGCTTGAAAGATTCCAAGGGAATTTTTTAAAAAAGGAATGGAGAAGTAGCCAGAAACAAGCCAGCTATGAGTAGGACAAACCATGGTTGAGTGGCCATAGCAAAGCAATGCATGCTGTAAGAACAACTTAGGCAACAAGCCATGGTTAACCTCAATGCTGACATATAATGTGTGAATGCATCTATTTTATCACTGTTTATATAGATCTAGATGTTATAGATCAGTGATAGCAAACCTTTTAGGGGCCCAGTGCCCAAACTAAAAGGCCTTCGAGAACTGGGTTGGTCCTGGAGTATTCTGGTACCAGAACTGCCCTCAATTCTCCCCACTACCTGCACATTCCAGAGAAATGCTGGGTGGCTTTTTACACAGTGTCTCACAATGCTACCCAGTGCCACCACTGCTGGTGTAGCTTGCTCTTTCTGAGTTTGAAAATGAGACATCCATTATCAAGCTCATGGCTAGGTGCTTTGTTTAACCCTCAGAGGGAGTGACTTGTACCAGAAGCAGAGGCAACAGGCAGCACAGCAGGATGCTGTGTAAACAACCATCCATCATCCTCTGGATTACTCTGCATTTTCCTGGAAGATTTGAAGCAAAAGGTAAGTTATTTTAAACCAGTTTAAGGGATGGATGACCTGGATTCTGTGCAGAACTAGCCTTTCTCTTTGAAGACAATCTGCACCTGAATTGGGGCTTTTCCCAGTATCATCTGGATGAGGCAACATGAAGGTGGGGAGAAGCCAGTTTTAATAGGCTGTGTAGGCATGGTGAAGGACAGTATTGCCACCAAATATTATAGGGTGATATTATAATAATCTATTATAAAACCTAGGATTTCACCACTTTTTTATACTACCACCTGAGACAAGACAAGTTGCTTTAGTATGATCACTAGATACTTGACAATGATTTTGGCTATTGCTTCTTCCCTGCAGATTATTTTTGTACTTCTTTTGCCTAAACCTGCCAGGGGTGCATGACAATGAAAAATCAATTGATGAAGAATCAATTTTTAAAACTAATTTAAAGAGTAAGATAATTTTAAGTGAATAAATGTATTTATATTTCTCAGTATCACCAAGATCTAGTACTTAAAGTGTATTTTCATTTTAATACCATTCATTTATTTTATTTTTTTCAGAGAGTTTTTCTTTTTGTTATGGTAAAGCAGCCTCTTGAACACTTTGGTGCTTGAGATCAGTCCAATAATAAATAGCTTATATGAATGAGAAAATGACTGCCCATACAATCACTTTATTTACTTAAGTTGCATATCTACTTTCAATTTATCTTCTTAGTCTCATATACAAAACCTATTCCATCATGTACCTGATTGTGATTTCAGCAGTATCCTGAGAGTGAAGTTTAAAATGTGGATTGGGTGGGACCAACATGTTAATATTATCTGGCACTATATCAATGTCAGACTCACAGAAAGAAGAGAAAGTTAAAATCAATATATAAAATACTAAATTAAATATATTTAATAATAGTCTGGTAATGCTGAGATAAACGACACGAGAGATGAAATAGGTTTTCTATGAATCTTTACAGCTCCGAATAAATAATTTATGAAGTGTTCAAAATAAATATGAAATTCCACTAGAGTGTGAAGAGTGCTCATTTTGAAAGCTTGAAGTTATCATATGATAAAGGAATGTAATCCAACAGATTTGTTTTTGTTTTTAAGGAAAGGAAAAGCAAAGGAATGAAACAGTACAAAGGCCACATGCCTTCATTGTTGAAAAGAAAATATAGAACCGCTTGGAATTCTTTTTCTTTCCCAAACCCATCTGGATTTGGATATAATGTCCCAACATAAGAACCTAAAATTACATTTGACCCATATGTTCATTTACAGTATGAAGTAATGTCTTTAGTAATACATTAGTTTCCCACGGGAAAAACATTCTTCTTTGACACCTAATTTTTTTGGACTGACATTTCAAAGTTTGCTGGCAAATGGGATTCCCAGACTTACATGCATCAATGTGTACAACCATGATTATACTATAAAATGATTTCAGGCACTTCTCTAAGAACATACAGCAATTGCACCTTCACCATCCTACTTTCACAATTCTACCAGTTTGGCTACAAGAGCAAGAAGATTTTTTTGTTCTAGCTTAAAACGATACAGGACACTATATTAATTCATTTTTTAAAAAAATGTTTAAAATGAAGCATTAGGCACTGTTAAAAACAAATCATAGAATACTGAATAGTACTGGTAGCTGAATGTCCAATATTAGTTAAAAGCAGTGTGAAGATTATTATTATTATTATTATTATTATTATTATTATTATTTATACCCCACCCCTCTGTCAACAATCGGGGTGGCTAATAGCAGTTAAAATTCTATACAGTATGTAAAACACAACCCTAGTCCCACCCTCCCCTTAAAAAGTAATTAAACTAAGCATATCTTAAAACATCTTAATTAAACAATATAAATAATGATTCTACTAACAGACTTCTAGATAATTATGAATTAAGCAAGCAGAGAAGCGGCTACATCCAAGGAGGGAGGAAGCAGAATGGGGGAATTTCAGAGGCCAGGAAGTCAGTCAGGAAAAGCCTGCCAGAAGAGATCCATCTTAATGGCTTTTTCAAAGCTGCTCAAGGTCTTAATTTGATGGATCTCATCCAGCAGGCCGTTCCACAATCTGGGGGCTATTACCAAAAATGCCCTCTGGGAGGTTGCAGACAGCCTAGATTTTAGTGGCTGAAGCAAGTTCCTCCCAGAGGACCGGAGAGCGTGGGGAGGATTATATAGGATGAGGCGATCTTTAAGATCTTTAAGGCTTATATAAAAAGTTTGCAGAGAGAACCTGCAATGTCTCTCTCTCTCTCTCTCTCTCTCTCTCGAGGGAATTCCACTGATGCAAACTGAAAAAGCCTGTAAAGCCCAGAATTTTGCTAGCAGCAGGCCCACAAATAGAGTTGCCTGACCAGGTTGGCCTTGTTGCTGCTGGAGGGGAAAGAGGCTGTTGATTGAGGCTTCTGGCCCAGCAGAGACTGCACTAGACTAACAAGGCTGGGATTGGCCATTGGGAGCCGGAAGGGGCGGTACTTCCTGCCCAGCATTGAGACTAAAGTTCCTAGTGGGTGCTGGGGGTGGAAGTACCATCTGATTGGGGGATGGCATGGGCAAGCAATGATTGGTTGGGGAGCCAGAGGGGGTGGAACTTCTGCCTCCCAGCTCTTGATTGGTCCAGAGGCCTATTTAAGGCCATGTGGTGCCCAAGGACAGTGCCATTCCATGGCAAACAGTGATTCCAAGGCTAATCTTGGAGAATGAGCAGATAATTAGAGTCTTTTCCATCAAAAACTTAATCCCAAATCATTTAGCACTTTAAAGAGTTCCACTAGAACTTTCACTTGGTCCTTGCTATGACTACTTAGCTAATGCCATTGGTATAGTATGTTCACTGCATATGTTCACTGCTTTCCTAAGGTGGCATGTCTATTAGAACATGTTATACTTTTGAAATTCAAGATTACTAGAATGTCTGATTATCTAGCGAGTTCATAGTTCACAAACATAACAATCCTTGGATTTTCAATAGTTTTATCATTGATGAAATTGTTGAAAGTTCTAGGATGGTGGTGGTATTTATTTATATCCTATTTTTTTCTGCAAAATTAGGACTCAAAGTGGCTTACAATTTAAAAGAACAGTACAATTAAAAACATACAAAAATTAAAATAGAATTAAATTATACAATATTAAAACAGACTACTTGTTTTAAAAAATATAATATAATATAATATAATATAATATAATATAATAATAAGATAAAAGCTCTAAAAAAAAAAAAAAAACAACACCAAAAAACCACACACTTTAAAACAGTACAACATCCCGACTTCCGGGTTGGTATGGCGAACCAACGAGATGTGTTCTGAAACAGTCTCTGTGAGTGAACCATCTAACTAGAGGTAGAAATTGGTTGTTGGTTTATTATCAACAACCGGAAGTGTCCTCCTCGTAAGGGGGACTCGGAGGGCAAATTCAATGAGCTGCTTGTCATGGTCAGTCAGAAGCTGGATTTGGAGGAGGAGGAGGAGGATGGGGCTCCTACAGAGCAAGAGGTAATTGAGGCTACACCAGGGGCTATTCCTGCTCCAGAGCAAGAGGTAATTGAGGCTACACTAGGTGTTAATCCTGTTCTGCCAGAGCCCAGACCTGATCTCCCAGCCCCAGAGGAGGAGGCTCAGTCAGGTCCTAGTGCTCATGGGATTTCTCTGGTGGTACAGCAGCCTAGTGGTGACTCTGGGGAGGAATCAGGCTTGAAGGTTCCCTCCTTCAGGCAGCGCAGGGTTGAAAGTGCTGGCAGATGCAGATCCTAGAGAATTGCTGTGAGACAATTAGCTAATCAGCCTCATCTGGTATGGGGGAGGGCGTCCCGTATTTAGGAAGCAGAGAGATGCCAACTCAATGCCAGAGTTTATTGCATGATCCTTTGGTGTGATTGCTGCCTGCACTGGCTCCCTGTACCTTGACTCTTTGTGCCTTTGACTCTTGACTTCGGAATGGACTGGACTATTGCTATCCTCTGGCTGACCTGACCTTGGACTGAACTGACTATCGTGACCCCTGTATTCCTGACTTTAGCTCTGGCTTTTGGTTTGCTCTTTCTCTCAATTCCTGCAAGCCTGGTGGACTATTTCCAGCTGCATAGCTAGTTACCTTGTTGAGCCATCCTTATCAGCGTAGGTTTGTGTGTGCTGGCCACAATCCAGGACACTGCTCTTAAATAAGAACAACAAGAAAAGAGTTTGGGAGAGAAGTGAAAGACCTAACTAGAAACAGTAGTGAAAAAGAGCCACATCTACCTCCAAGTTCTCCCCTAAGATGGGGTTGAGGAATGCCACCAACTTTTTAAATATATGTGAGTTAATTTTCTTTTGTCTTTTCTAAAAGACTGTTTGTCATTGTGGCAGAATGCCTAACCAAGCCCAGTTGAGCACCTTTCTCTAAATCATAGCAGCTGTGCTGAAGAGAAAGAGAATATAGTGAAAATGATTCCCTTTAAATGAATGAATTAAGAGAACAGAAGATAGAGACCAGACTAAGACTGACTAGGCTAAAAATGTTTAAATAAGAAGACAGAGAATGATAGACTATGAAAAGTAATACAAAATGAAATGATTGGTTGCAGACTTACATGAAAGGAAGCTTATAGAAACACACAGAGAATGCTGAAGTAATTTTCCTCGAAGGAAGGAGAAAAAAATATTGGGGAGGAGTGTTGAAGTAGCAGAACAAAGCCTGATGCAGTTGGTACAAAGGTTTGTGGGAACTGAAGTCTTCTAACTATATAAATTAATAGCGGCCATGACTGGGAACAAAATTGGTTCTTTTAGCCCACCCATAAGACTATTATTTGCAGCAACAACAGCGGTGGCACAGCTGGGAGTGAGCTTGGGAAAAAGAGCTGGTCTGCATATCTTTTTTTTTTATTTATTTAAATTTTATTATAATAAAATATACAACAAAACATACATACGTACATACATACATTAACCACATTAAACACATATACTCCACCTACCCCTACAAAAATATCCTACAAAAACACAAATACACAATAAATAACTTCCTAGGTTTCGACTCAGCGAACAAAAAAAATTGGCTTCCATAACTCATCTCGGTCAATTATAACATATGGGAAACACGCCCAAATAATAATAAAAGAGCTTACAAAAGGAAAAGAACAAACAACATGTAACCTTAAAAAGAAGACCTTCCATGTCTCATCCCTTCGATTCTTTACCGGGAGGAGGGTAATCTTTGTTTTCATGGTACGTGCTCCCTTATGAATTTCTTATTTGACAGAATTCCCAAAGAGATTTTCCAATTTAAATCTCCACTGATTTTCCAAATTAAATCTCCACCAGTAGTTCCTTATAATCACTGTTCACTAAATACCTTTTTAATGGGACCCATATTTTCTTTTGTTTTTCCCATGAGTGCCCTCTTAAGATCATCGTTAATTTATCCATGGACATATTTTCTATTAATTTATAGATCCAATCTCTTATTGTTGGTATATTTTTACATCTCCATTTCCCGGCATATGTCATTCTGGCTGTGGTGGTTATATAAAATATCAGTTTACCAAATTCTGTTTCTAGCTTCTTATCTTCAACCATACTTAGCAAATAGAATTTGGGGTCTGGCTTACTTTGAATGGGAAGTATCTGCTTTACTTGATCGTTTATCTTTTGCCAGTATTTCTTGGCCCTCTTGCACCTCCACCAGGCATGTATGAAACTACCCTCTTCCTTTCCACATTTCCAGCATTTGTTATTAACACCTTTATATATTTTAGCAAGTGTAGTTGGAGTCAAATACCATCTTAAGTACATTTTGTGCAGATTTTCTCTGAGATCATAACTAAGGGTATATTTAAGTCTATGAACCCAGGATTTTCCCCATTGTTCAAGAGGGATCGTTTCTTTTAGGTCTATAGCCCATCTTATCATATAATCTTTAATGACCTCATCCTCAAGACTCAGCTTAAGTAACAGGTGGTAAAATTCTGATATTCTAATCCTTTTCTTATCTTTTAAGATGTTTTCAAAATCTTCATTTCCTTTCCCAATCCCTCTCATGCTACGATCTTTTATAAACCTATCATGGAGTTGCATATAAAGAAACCAACCACATCAATACCCTTTATTCATTAATTCATCTCTTGTATTTAACTCAATCTGATCTGATCCCCGTAAATTGTATGTTATCTCTTCATATGTTATCCAATGATTGTCACTTAATTTCTCTCTCCATGCAAACGCTTCATTTATCGAAACCCAAAGGGGAATTTTCCTGCACAGCGTATTCTTATATTTGTCCCATACCTTGATCAGGGCTCTCCGAATGAAATGATTTTTGAATTCTTTATGTACCTTGCATTTGTCATAGAACAGGTAACCATGTAGACCAAATCTCAAATCTGCCCTTTCTAGCAGCATAACATCTGTGTTTTTCAGAAGAAGCCAATCAGTTAGCCAAATGAAACAACATGCATGATAATAAACCTCTAAATTAGGAATTGCTAAACCACCCCTTTCAATCCTATCTTGTAAGATTTTCATCTTCACTCTGGGACTTTTGCCCCCCCACAAAAACTTGGAGAGATCTTGGTGTCATTCTTTGAATGGGGTTCTATTATGTATTATAGGTAAATTTTGGAACAAGAAGAGTATCTTAGGAAGGATCCTCATCTTAATTACCGAAATCTTGCCCAGCCAGGATAATCTTAAATTGGAACACTTCTTCATTTCCTTTTTAATTTCTACCCATTTCTTTTGGTAATTATTCTTAAATAGATTTACATTTTTGGAGGTCACCACGATTCCCAGATATTTAAACTCTTTCTTGATTTAAAAGCCTGTTTCTGCCATCAATTTCACTTTTTCAGCCTCCTTTAAATTCAGAGGTAAAATTCCTGTTTTATTTTTATTTGTCCTTAAACCAGAGACCTTAGTAAAGGAGTCCAATTCATCTAATACTAATGATATCATGTTTGGGTTAGAAATGGTCAGTAATAAATCATCTGCATAAGCTTTCAATTTTATTTGCTGCCCCTTTATTCTTACTCCTTCTATTCCCACATTTTCTCTGATATTATGATTAAGAATCTCCAGAACTACCAAGAATAATAAGGGAGACAGTGGACAGCCTTGCCTTGTCCCCTTCTGCACCTGAAATGGTTTTGTTTTGTCTGTATTCACCACAATTCTGGCGGATTGTCTATTGTATATCGTCTCTATCCAGCCAATAAACCTAGGACCTGCATTTATTTTCTTCAAACATTCTATCATAAATTCCCAACTCACACTGTCAAAAGCTTTATGAAAATCCAAAAAGATTACTGCTAATTTCCTACTAATATCTTTTTCATGAAATTCGATAACATCTATTAAATATCTAATATTGTCTTTCACACAGCGACTTGGTAAAAAACCATTCTGATCCTTCAAGAACCATTCACTTAAGATTTTCCTTAACCGTTCCGCCAATATAGTGGCAAAAATTTTATAATCCGTATTCAGGAGCGAGATGGGGTGATAATTTTGAACATCGGAAGTGTCTGAGCCTTCTTTTGGAAATAAACTCACATTTGCTTCTGCCCATGTATCTGGTTCCCCTAGGATGTCAATACTTTGCAACAATTCCAATAAAGGCGGTGTTAATTCTTCCTGAAAGACCTTATAGAATTCCGCGGGAAATCCATCAGGTCCTGTGGCTTTCCCCGATTTGCACTTTTTAATAGCATCCTGAACTTCTTGTAACGTGAAGGTTTTATTCAAGCTCTGTCTTTGCACCTCATTAAATTGTTTAATTGTTGAATTATCAAGATATTTTTTTAATTTCTTCTCTGGAGATCTCCTCTTTTTTATATAAGTTCTTATAAAATTTCCATATTATTTGCTTAATATCATTTTGTTCCGTAAAAACTTTCTCATTGTCTTTTAATCTATGAATCGTCTTTTTCTCTCTCTCTTTTCTTAGTAAATGCACTAGAAGTTTCCCTGGCTTATTTGCCCCTTCAAACATCTTTTGTTTTGCATATTTCATTTTTCTTGCCAAATCCTCTGAAACCCAGGATGTTAACTTTAACTCCAAACCTTTCATCTCGTCTTTAATTTTAACATCCCTTGGGGTCTGTATCAACTGCAATTCCTTCTCTTTTAGTTGATTTTGGATTTCATTAATTTCTTTCTCCCTTTCCTTTTTCAATTCAAAGCTTTTTTTTTATCAGGACACCCCGTATTACCACTTTGGAGGCATCCCATATTATCTTATTTGGAATCTTTAGGTCCTTATTCTCTAAAAAGTAGTTTTTTAATTGATTCTTAACCATATCCACTGTCTCCTTTTGCTGCAATAACTTATCATTAAGTCGCCATCTAAATTCTTTGCGTATTGTGTTACATTCCATTAGTACTAATTGGTGATCAGACTTAAATTTAGGAAGTATCCTGACATTACCTATTTTAGGGCTTATATTCTTAGAAGTCAATATAAGATCAATACGTGACCAGGATTTATGGCGATCTGAGTAAAAGGTGAACTCTTTTTTATCTTCATTCCTGCTCCTCCATACATCTATCAGATCATATTGTTCAATCATATCAAAGAATTCTTTTGGAAGTTTCCCTTGGCATGGCTTTACAATACGATGGGATAGTCTATCCACTATTGGGTTGATAACTCCGTTAAAGTCTCCCATCAATATTAGGGACTCTATGTTTAAATCAACTATTTTGGACATTAGATTTTTTTTTAAAATTACCTTTATTTGTATTTGTTGCATATATTCCAATAATGGTTAACTTCACACTTTGCCAATATAAATCTACGCCAATATAGTGGCCTTTTGGATCATTAAGAACTTCCTTCGGATCATATTTTGCCTTAACATAAAGTACCATGCCTTTTTTCCTAATGGAGCCCAAATTATGGTTTTTTAAAAGTCTGATATCATCCTTTTTATTCTTTTTATTTGTCTCTTGAAGACAGACTATATCACCTTTTAATTTATTTAAGTAATGAAATATTTGTTTTCTCTTAATCGGACCATTAAGGCCCTTCGTATTCCAAGTAATTAGTCTGTCCATTTTATTCAGCTTAACTCTAACTCATCTTCTTCGTTAATACTTTTCCCATAATCCTCTAAATCTGTCCCTTCCAAATCACTCTCTAGTTCCTCTGGATTATTTAACATGGAAGTTCCTTGCCGGTTCATCACATTATCTCCTGTTGCCTGTAAAAGTTCAACACTGATATTCTCTGTAGTCATCTCTGGGTTATCATCTAATTTCAGAGGCACTAATGCTGTACTTTTATTCTTTTTATTAGCTCTTTTCCTAACCAGTTTCCCTTCTTCTATCTCTTGAATTCTTACCATTGACTTTTCCTCTCTGTCTGGGTTATTATTGTTCTTTCTTTCATCCTCTGACCTATTTCTCTCTTTCTGTTTTCTTTTGCTTTCAAATCATTCATCCAATTTAAAGTCTCCTCTATACCTTTTCCAAAATTCCTTTGCTTCAGTTAATGATCGCAGCTCCACCTTGGTTTTTTTTTAAACCAAAAAGAAAGCCCCTCTGGAATTAACCATCTATAGTTAATTTGAAATCTTTTCAGTTGATTGGTCAGGAAAGTGTATTCTTTCCATTTCCTCAAAACATTTGGGGCTACATCTTTAAAGATTTTAAGTTCGATGTCACCTATTACTAATGGAGTCTCATTCTGCGTTTTCAAGAGCTGATCTCTAGCTTAGCTCCCCCCCACTGTTTTCAGTGACAGTGGAGGTGCATGGCTGGAAGTGAAGTTGGGGAGGGGCAGTTCAGCCTGCCCCCATTGTCACCAGTAGCAGTGGTGGTGTGTGGCTGGGACAAAGCCAGGGGAGGGACTGTTTTAATGACCCCCAGTGTTATTAGAGGAAGTGATGGCTCGTGGCTGGAAATAAGCTTGGTGAGGGGCAGACTAGCCTGCTCCCCTTAATATCAACAGCAGTGGCGATGGCACAATCCAGAACAAGCTTGGAGAAGGGCTATTTAGCCTGCCTTCAACACCATCAATTTGCCCCCATCATCATCAGAGGCAGTGACAGCAATGCGGTAGGAAATAAGCTTGGAGAGTGGGCCATTTAGCTCACCCCCAATACAACTAACAGTAACAACGGTGGTGCAGTAGAGAATAAAAGCAGAGCGGAGGTTAGACTTCCCCCAGCATCAGTACTACCAGCAGCGGCAGTGGTGACGCAGCCAGGATTGAACTCAGGGAGGTAGTTATTTAATCTGCCCCCCAGTACTAATACCTAATACAATAGTGCTGATGGTATAGCCTGGAGTAAACCTGTGGAGGAGGCTGATTAATTTGCCTCCAATATTAATAACATCAGAGGTAGTGGAGATGGAACGGCCAATTGTGACTTGGTCTAAAAGAGAAGTAAGGAAGAGAAAAGGGGAGAAGAAAGGGGGGAACCTTCTTATCCCCCACTTTTTTGAAGTTAATATTAGGATTATATTTAACATTTGGACTGTATCCAAAATTAAAAGGGTATGCTAAATTGAATAACTGATGAAAGCTGTTTTAAAATATTGGATACTAGATATGGAATGATAATGGAATTTTTTCTTGTGGTTTAATTAAGAAATAGTATATTAACTATTGGAATAGAAGAGGTAATACAAGTCAGTAATAATAGTGCTACATCAACCATGTATTTAGATAGAAATTCAAGCCAAATGGCTACAACAAAAAATTAGAAGATCACAGGCTCAGGCTCAGGTTCAGGCACAGTTGACCTGTAGACCTTCAATTGAGTAACCCAAAGGACTAGATTTAAATATGTCACTGATGGAAGAATTAATGAAAATTAGAACCGATTTAAGTAAGGAAATTCAGGACTTTAGACAGGAGATGATAGCATTGAAAACCAAAATTAAAAGCAAACTAAAGGAAGATCTTAAAGGAGTCAGTGGAGCAATAGACAGGATGTCATTAAAAATGAATAAAATAAAAAATAAAATGGAAAAAAAATTGAAGCTAAACATGAAAATTTTGAAGAAAATTTAAATGAAATAAAACAAAAACAAAAAGACTTAGCAGAGGAAAGTGTGACGAAAGATGTGAAAATTCGAGAAAGATCCCTAAATATAAGAGGTATCCTGGAGCAAGAAGGTAAAGATTTATAGCAAAAAAATTGTGCAAATCTTGGGGGATTATTTAGATAAAGAGTTTGGTCAATGTGAAATGGAATTGGACAATTTGTATAGATTGAATTAATATGAGGCACAAAAAAAAAGAAGATCCCGAGAGATGTAGTAGTTTTCTTTGTTAGAAAATAATTAAGAGATACTATATTGTTTAAACATAAGACTAATCCCATCAGATTTGAAGGTAAATAATTACAATTATTTAAAGATATACCTCCAGTAATCATAAGAAAAAGAAGGGAATATAAATTCTTGACGACCACACTCCGGGAAAGACAAATTACCTACAGGTGGAAGATGCCAGAAGGTCTCATATTTTGGTTCCAAAAAAAAAAAAAAGAGAGAATAGAGATAAAGTCAGTGAAAGAAGTGAAAGAATTTTGGAAGCATTTTAGGAAGGAGAGTAGGAGAGAAAAAATAAAGAAGGAAAGCAATCAGAAGAGCTAGACAATAAAGAAAGAAAAAAGATAGAAGCTAAGCAGATAAATAAGACACCAGAGGAGAAAAAAGAGCAAGAAGATAGATCACAATATAGAAATACAGATATAGGAAATAAAAGGAAAAAGAGGACCTAATATATGAAAGAAAAGATCACTGTAATAGATCAGAAGGAAATAATACTCTCACAAGAAGAGAGCGAGGGAAATTCAGAAGAGGAGGGAGATTTGGAGGAAAAATAATCCTCAAATCAAATTGAGAATGATATAGAAGAAATTTAGAATAAGCCAAGGGGGAAAAAAAGATGAATACCTTGAAAATAGCATTTTGGAATATAAAAAGGTTTGAATGGTCGTATTAAGAGGGACAAGGTATTTCATTATATAAAGAAACAGAATTATGAAGTCTTTTGTTTGCAAGAGACTAGAATAAGGAAAATGGATGTAAGATTTCTAGAGAGTCCTAAGCTGGGAAAGGTGTTTGTTACAGCAGCTAGAAATAAAAAGAAAGGTGTGGCTTTATATATTAACTCAAAATATGAGACACTGGACGTGTTAAATGACAAGCAGGGACATTATGTGCTTTGCAGATTATATTGAATGGTGAAAAAATTCTTCTGCTTGGAATTTATGGTCCATTGGAAAAAAAGGGAAATTTTTATAAATTATTGTTAAATAAAATGGAAAGTTTATCATTTGATGCATGTGTGAAAATGGGGGATTGGAATTGAGGTGTTGATACACAAATTGATAGATTTTCAGAGAGAGAGAAAAAAAAAAGACTTAATCAAGGCAAACTGCCCAAAGAATTTTTTGAACTAATAGAACATTTATGTGTAAGAGAGATATGGAGAGAAAAATAGGGTGACAAAAGAGATTATACATTTTTTTTCGGATAGACAGCAATCATGGGCTAGGCTGGATATGATATTAGCTTCATCCCATCTAATCCCCAAAGTTTTGAATATAGAAATAAAACCAAGATTACTTTCAGATCATAATCCGGTTGTAATATCATTTAGTTTATGTTGCAGAGACTTTAGCTGGAGACTAAAGGAGGAATTTTTGAACGAGGATACAAAGAAGCGATAATTTGTATAGAAAATTATTTTAATGGAAATATGAATATAAAGGTACAAGTATAAACATGGTCTGGGAAGCAGCAAAAGCCATGGTCAGAGGATTTTTTATGGAAAAAGGCATCTAATTAAGAAGTTAAGAACACAGAAATTAAGAGAATTACAAGAAAACGTAGCTGAAAAGGAAAAGAAATTGAAACAGTCCTCAAAGAAGAAAGAATTGATAGCAGAAATTAAAATATTACAGCTGCAGGTCTCTCTATATTTAATGGAAGATCTACCAAAAAAAAAATTAACTATATGAGGCAAAAAACTTTTGAGGGGGCTAACAAACCTGGGAAATGGATGGTATATCAGATGAGAAAAGAAAAGATGAAAAAACAAATAGTATGTCTGAAAGAGAAAGAACAAAAACATACGAACCAGGATAAGCTGAAAGAAATAGTTTATGAATTCTATGACCAGCTATATAGGAGAGATGATCTACAAGAGAATAGCATAAGTAAATATCTGGACAAAAGTGTATTAGAACCTTTTAGTGAAGATCAGAGAGAACAATTAAACAGAAAAATTACATCAGAGGAGGTGATGGAAGTGATTAAGAAAGCAAAAACAGGAAAAACTCCAGGACCGGATGCTTTTCCATCAGAATATTATAAAAAATTTGTCCAGCAATTAACACAGCTGTTATGCAAGGTAATTAATGGAATATTGGAGAACAAGGTCCCCCCTACATGGGGTCAAGCCAACATTGCTCTGATACTGAAAGAAGGCAAGGATAGTCAAGATATAAAAAAAATACAGAGGGGAGGTCTCGCTCTACCAAATTTGCAGATATATTATGATGTCAACTGTCTGGAATGGCTTATGGACTGGATATTATTGAAAGATAGGAAGATACTCTGCCTAGAAGGGGTAGACCAAATATTTGGTTGGCATGCCTACTTATTTTATGGGAAACAGAGGATACATAAAATTTTTGTTAATCATTATGTTAGAAAGTCCCTTATGAAAGTCTGGCTCAAGTACAAAGAAAGATTGTGCCCAGGATTACCAATGTGGACCTCAATTCATGAGGCATTTCACAACAGAGAGACAATAGCACAGGAAAAATGGATTACATATAAAGACTTAGTAATTAGATCTCCAACAAACCAAAATCTTGAATTTAAAAAGCTGGAACAACTTCTGGAAGGATACTCCCTGGGATGCCTGTTGCACAGGCAACTGAGGGAAAGATTCTTAACAGATAAGAAAATAGCAGGGATAAGAACTAAAAAGATCAAATTTGAAGAGAGTCTGCTATCTGAAAATACACATAAAATAACTTTATTTTACAAATGTTTGATGGAAATGGAAATGGAGGAAGAAGTGGTGAAAGAGCAAATGGTTAAATGGTCCCAAGATTTAAAGCAAAGTATTGGGTTAGAACAATGGGGAAAAGTGTGGAATAAATAATTAAGATATACTACATGTTCTAACCTAAAAGAGAACTTTTATAAAATGCAGTACAGATGGTACATAAAACCAGTTAAATTAGCCAGGATGCATAAAGGACTCTCAAATAAATGTTGGAAGTGTAAACAGGAGACAGGAACATTCTATCATATATGGTGGAACTATAAAAAAGCAAAAAAAATATTGGAACAATATTCATAGAAGTGTTAAGTAAATTCTGCAGTCCCAATTAACAATGGAACCTAAGTTTTACCTTTTAAATATGTGTGATAATGAACAAATTGAGTGTAAATATGGAAAACTCCTTTTCTATATGACCAACAGTGCCAGAATAGTACATGCAGGCAAATGCAAAACTGGAAACCTTCCTTTGACAGAGGAATGGCTCTATAAGCTGATTGATTTGATGCAGTTGGATAAATCTACCAATCTGTTGAGAGGACATGATTGGAAAGAAAATGGAAAAAATTGGGAGCCACTATTTGACTACGTACATAGAAAAGAATTTAAAGGTGACAAGAAGAAAGAGTATAATAATAGTAATAACAACAATAATAATAATAATTACAGTTTATTTATATAGCACTGTAGATTTAAGTGATTTAGAAAGAAAAAGGTCATGAATTGCCACCACTTTTCGGGCAGCAGAGCAACAGTTCCAGAATGAACAGAAGAATGGAAGCTGGGAGATAGGAAGAGGGTGAATGGGGATCAGGTTAGGAGACATACGTGGAGCCATGGGAAAGAAAAGATTCACTGCCCAATATTCAACAGAAGAAGATATAACAATGACAAGAACAGAAAAGTAATAGCCAAAAATACACAATGACATTGCCTGTCTCCATAAGAAACCAGGAGTCTAATAAATGAAGTAGTGAAATGTTGCTGGGCAGGGAAATTACTGCTAATAAGAACAGATTAAGACAGGGGTAGGCAACCTTTTTGAGCCGGAGGCAGGGTTGCTGTCCCTCAGACAATTGGGGGACTGACGCACCAAAAATAAATAAATAAATAAATAAATAAAATAAAAATATTTTTTTAAAAAATATTTTAAAAATATGCATGCACACTCTCTCAGCCCCAGAAAAGCCATGGCAAAACCCCTGTGGGGATTTTGTCAAGAAAACCCCAAGAACAAGTAATAACAACAATAATCAATATCATCATAGCAGGTGGTGGCGGCGGCGGCAGGACTGGCCTGGGGCGGGTCTAAAGGCCTTGGGGGGCCGCATCCAGCCCCCGGGCCTTAGGTTGCCTACCCCTGGATTAAGATGTGAAAACGTTTAGAAAAATATTAGGCTGAAATAAGGAAATGGTATCAGGGATATATAAATCTAAGCTGTGATTTTTTTGGTTGTTCTATAAATTAATTCTTATAAAACTTATAATTTATTCTTAATCTTAGGAAAATAGAGAAAGGTTCTATACAAATATAAAAGATGATGACTTGGTAAGGGTTCAGGAAGTCTCATGTAAGAATGAAGGTAACAAACTGTCAATGTATACGAATAGTGAGATTATCAGGTATGATAGTGTTAGTCAATGTTTATTGTCTAAAGTAAGAATGGTTACTAGGAATGTATGTATGAATATTTGTATTAATGTCTAATGCAGGGGTCGGCAAACTACGGCCCGCAGGCTGAACCCGGCCTGCCGAGGCCTTCCTACCAGCCCCCGGTCGATCCTGCTGACGCCGCCGCCTTTCTCGAACGCATGCGACTATGGGGCACCATTTTGTGTTCCAAAATGGCGCCCGGAGTCTCACGCGACCTTTCCCATCCTGCCCCACGACAGGAAAGGTTGTGCAAGACTCCAGGTGCCATTTTGGAAAAGAAAATGGCGCCCAAGAGTCGCATGCGCTTATGCACTGGGGCCAGGTGCGGTCACCAGAGCCCTCCTCGTGTGGTTGCCGGAGCCCTCCTGGGGACCCCCGTGGCCACGCTGGGCCTCTCTGAAGCCCGGTGCAGTCGCCAGAGCCCTCCTGGGGGACCCTTGCGGCTGCACCAGGCCTCCCCTGGGCCCGGTGCATTTTTTTTCTTTTTTAACTTCAGCCCTCTGCTGTTCTGAGGAACCCTGAACTGACCCCCAGCTCAAAAAGTTTGCCGACCCCTGATCTACATCTTCCCTTAAGTGTTTTACAATAGTATTTTATTCAGACAAAATGATTCTTGTATTCAGTCATAATAATTGGAAAAAGCAAAAAAAAAAAAAAAAAAAAAACCACAAACCTGAACAAGTCTCCTTAAGGCTACTGCTTATCAGGAGGCATAAAACAGAGAGATATATCTTAGTTATTTTAAAACTTTTAGACAGCAATCAGATATTATTTTGGCAGGAGCTAAGTGAGCTCCTGTGTAAAATTTTGAACAATTTGCAGAGAAATTCTTGAATAGATCTATATGTTGTGTGGGGAGTTAATCTTTCTTCCTAGCCATGCCTACACTGTAGACCAGCCCTCACCCCTTGTTGCCACTTCTTTATAATGGACCTCAGCACCACCTCAAAAACATTTTGCTAAATGGCACTGAGAGAGGAGAGACAGAACTATCACTGTGGGGATGCTTTTTAGGAAAAAATGAAAAAAGATCAAATGTCTATCCACACACTCAAAAGCACATACAGATACATAACCATTATTTCTTCCATTGCATGGTTCATGGTTTATTAATCCATTTAAAGTGGGTGGTGGCTGGCTGGCTGTATGGCTGTGATCCTATTGGTTGGCACAATTATACTGGCATGGCATCTTCCCAAACATATTTCTCTCCCTACCCCAAGAGCTAGTATCCTGGCTTCCTTCAAAAGACTATATTGTTTATGAAGAAACAGTCACTGGAACTGGAAGGAAAGCAAAGGAATGAAAACATGGTGTGAGAATTTTGACAGAGAAGGTATACGTTTCGTTTGCATTTCATGCTGTTAATAGAAATGAGGCCAGACACAGTGTTTCATTTTTAAGGAGGGGAGAAGAGATCTGTGTGAGATCATGTGCCAGATATATTTTTTAAAAAATCTAAATCTTCAAGTGTATGAGCAGAGTGGATAAGCCATATTGGTTTGCTAGTGAAGAAAATGTACTATAAACAAAAATAAAGATAAATTATTCATATGTTCAACAATGTAGCTCTAGTAGTGAAGACTATTTCCACAACAGTACCATTTGCTCAGATTTTTGACAGGATGCTTTCACACAAGAAGTGAGTTTATCAGTCATAATCCACTGTTCCTGTTAAACTGTATTTTAGAGCATGTGTTTTAAAGACCAAAGGGCAATAGTCAATACAATAATGTCCACTAATGAAATAGGCTTGATGAAATTATCACACAGTATCCAAGAACAAGATTTGTCTACTATTGACATCACTAAAAAGACTTTATTCCTGCTGGCCAGTGGTGTCATTAGGGTTGGTGTCATGCAGTGTGGTAACTCATGGTGTCACTTCCATTGACCTCCTCCTCACCTCTTCTTACTTACCTGCCTCCAATGTAGGGCTGCAGCCAACTCAAACAGCCATCCTGCAATCTTTCAATTAAACTGAGTTACCACAATGGCACTGGGTAGGAGTGTCATCATTTTGGTCTTTTTTTTCTTCCCACTGAAGGGGAAGGGCCTTAATGGAGGCTGGATGGGAGGGAGGAATGGATGGCCTCTGGACCTGCCATCAATTGTCCTACTGGTTGATTGCTAAGGGATGTTTTTAACCCCATTCAGAATTGGTTGTAAAACTAGGAAGTCCTTAAGACCTGAAAATTTCATTATTATTGACAGTCATTTCAGTGTTACCCCTTCTGATAGTGTCACTTGGTTCAGTGAACAGCCCCTGGACCCCACTAGTGATGCCACTGCTCTTGATATTCTGTGATGGATAATAAAGGAGACGAGTATTGGCCAAGTGATCTATAGAGATAGACAAGAAAAATGTGTACTGAATTGTTTGCATTGACTGAAACTTAAAAGTTTACCTTCGTGTAGTTCAGTTTATGTTGCGTGTGTTGTGCCCTTTCAAGTCATTTATGACTTATGGCAGGGGTAGGCAACCTTTCCCCTTTAAGGGCTGAGGGACTTCAGGTCCCAGAAGCCTCAGCTATGTTGGTCAATAGTCCCATGTTGGCCAATAGCTCCTGGGATTCTGGGAGCTGAAGTCCCTCGGCCCTTAAAGGGGAAAGGTTGCCTACCCCTGACTTATGGTACCCTAAGGTGAACCTACCACAGAATTTTCTTCACATGATTTGTTGAGGGAGGGGGTTTGTGTTTGCCTTCTTCTGAGGCTGAGAGAGTGTGATATGGTCACCCAGTAGATTTCCATAGTCAAGTGGGGTTTTGAACCTTGGTCTCCAAAGTCCAACAATCAAACCATTACACCATGCTGGCTCTCAGTAGTGAAGTGATAATATGAAAGAATGTCCCATTTGGTTCACTGGAAAAAATGAGCTCCAGATAGAGATACCACTTCAAATCATTTTATTTAGCTGATTTACTTTAATTATTTTAACACAAGCAATAATGTTAGTAGAAAACAGAAAATCATCTCAGAGGAGACTCTTGGTGCCATTTTGGAATACAAAATGGTGCCCCGGAGGCGGTCCTGTGTGGCCGTGCTGGGCCTCTCAGAGGCCCGGTGCGCTCGCTGGAGCCCTCCTGGGGGTCCCCCATGGCCGCGCAGGGCCTGTCCAAGGCCCGTTGCGGCTGCGGGGGACCCCCAGGAGGGCTCAGGTGGCCGCGCAGGGCCTCTCTAAAGCCCGGTGCGCTCGCCGGAGCCCTCCTGGGAGTCCCCCACAGTTGGGGTCTGGTGGCCACGCAGGGCCCCTCCGAGGCCTGGTGCAGCCACAGGGGACCCCCAGGAGGGCTCCAGTGGCCACGCAGGGCCTCTCCGAGGCCCGGTGCACTCACCGGAGCCCTCCTGGGGGTCCCCTGCAGCTGCGCAGGGCCTATCGGAGGCCCGGTGCGCCCCCTGGAGCTCTCCTGGGGATCCTCCGCGGCTGCTCAGGGCCTCTCCGAGGCCTGGTGCGCTCACTGGAGCCTTCCTGGGGGTCCCCTGCAGCCACGCAGGGCCTGTCCGAGGCCCGGTGTGGTTGCCAGAGCCCTCCTAGGGGATCCCCGTGACTGCGCCAGGCAAACTTCGGGGTTCCTCGGAACATCGGAGGGCCGGAGTAAAAAATAAATTTAAAAAACTGCACTGGGCCCCGGTGTGTTTTCCCCCCCTCCCTTCGATGTTCCAAGGAACCCTGTACCGGCCCCTGGCTCAAAAAGTTTGCTGACCGCTGGCCTAGATCATTTAAGTAAATCTTAGAGCACAAATGTGTTCAGAGTTTATCCCCAGATGTATGGAGAAAAAATCACCAATAATTGGCTGTACTGATCATACAAACTAATTTATGCATTTCAGACAGTAGGCACATTTGACATTTAGGTTGTTCTTATTATTTGATGCCTTCAACTTATTGTCCTAAAGCAAACTTATTATGGGGGTTATTTGACAGAATTTGTTCAGAGATGGTTTGCCTTTCTCAGGCTGAGAGTTTGACTTGTCTAAGGTCACCCACTGGATTTCTATGGCTGAGTGGGAATTTGAACCTTGGTCTCACAGTGTCCTAGTTCAACACTCAAACCACTACACCATGCTGGTTCAAATTTAGGTATCAGTTTTAAATCACTCCCCATTTGCCATCTCACCTACTTTTGTTTCACTTCTGGAATACAGCAATCCACAGTAACTTTCCTATATCACAATTTGGCCTGTGAGCTGATAAAGGTTCTTCCTCCTTCTTCTTAGTTAATAGATTGTTAATTTGAAATGCAAGTATGGGAATTGGCCAGATGACAATTGCAGTCATGATAGCTGCATATGTCTTTCTACAATTGTTTTGAAAGGGGGAATTCAGCACCTCCTGTGTACAACAACCCCATAGGCACATAAACTACCTTTCTCAGGCCAGCATGAATTCCTATGACCATTTAGTGTCCTGAGGAGGGTTGGGAAATACAGATAACATCCAGCTGTGTTTTTGCAGCTGGGTGCATAAAGAAGGAACCAACCTGGGGGTTTATCCACACTATGAAAATAATCCAGGATGAATCCATTGTTCACACACATCCTGAATGCACCCGATTAAGGCTTTTGGGGGAGGGAATGCCCACCCCCCACTTAATCCAGGATAATCAATATTGGGTTCCCCCCAAGTTTTTTTTTTTAAAAAGATCTGCATCATTAGTAGTGTGAATAACTAATGTAAATAGACCCAGATGGATCCGAGATAAAATGCTGCATGCCTTGAATGTGTTTCAAATGCATTCACATTGTTGACTCAATCTTTATTCAAATGCTTGCACATATGAGCAACCACACCTGCAGAGATGTTCATCAATGTGGTTCCATAGTGTGAATAGCAAACCTAGAATGCATGAGTGAGATGATTCACATTGTTGCACTAAAAACATTTGTATAACTCCCTGGACTTCGTGGGGACCTGGGACTGAAGTATGCTGTCTCTTCACATATGTAGCTTCAGCCTGCCCTCTCCTGGCCATTAAATTACTATGGGAAAATACCAGTGGAGAAAAGGTGTGGGTAGATGGGAGAGAATGGAAAGCTTATGTGCTGCCAGTACAATGAATTATCTTTTCCACTGCATCTCTAAAGTAGGGATGGGGAATATGTAGGGTCCTCCAGATGTCACTGGACTACACCTTCCATAAGCTCTCACCTTTGACTGTTGTGGCTGGCAGGCTATACATTCTTCTTTTCTGAAGGTATGAGATTGGTATGAACAATGTTAGTATGAACTTGAGTCATGTAATGGAGGTTCTTTTATATTAGGTTCTTCTCTTTCTAAGGCTGCAAAACATGTAACACTATTTGAGGTGGAAGTGGCTAATAACATGCCAAGTAAAACTCATCTGCATGGAAATTCGATATTTTGAACTATGACCTTATGGAACAGAATGGTATTAAGAACCATCACAAAGCATTTTGCTTAAAACTTTGGTTAATATTATTGGTGCATGTAACTTCTAAAGGCAGACCATGTACTAGAATGACTCATAGGTATTAGTCACAATTGTGACATTAAATATACCTGACCACTATTCCCAAATCTATATTGGGAATGCATATAGTAGTATATACTTCTGTAAAGTTTACATTTGGTATAAAGGAATTTGAGTTGTGAAAGGAAATGAAAGAATAATGTCTGTTGGCTGCCCACAACTGACCCCTCCTGGCTCTCAGTTAATACAAAAGAAATAAAAGTTCAAAGCTGTCAGAAAAGAGGGATTGTGTTTTAACAATTGAATTATTTTCCCAAAATTGAATTCAGAGTTTGTGAAAGTTGGTAGATTGACAACCCTTGAGACTGAAATTCTTTCTCCAGAGGTATAGTGCTAAGCTTTTACAACATACTGTAGTTGTGATGTTCAACAACCTCTATAGTTAACAGGATAATTAAGTTTATGTACTAAATCATTTCTTAGTTTCCACTATGACAGTCAAAATAAATTTCTGAAAACTGTTACTTAATGCAGGTTGCTCTGACATTTCCACCTTGTAGATACTTGATTTTGGAATAGATTAAGATTCCTAGGTGTCCAGATAGATTGCTACTATGAGACACTTCATTGCCATAACTTCAATTTGTATCTGTCTACTTAGACTTCATTCTATTTCTCTGTATTGTTAGTGGCTTTGGATAACCTTTCTGAACAATAAACCCTTGAACATAGGTGTAATGAGTATAACCAAGATTTCCTAACTGTATCTGTATTACAGTGTTTTTTTTCCAATGAAGCAAAATAGCATGTAAGGGAGACAGTAGGACTACACTGACCAACAACAACCCCATGTACATGGCATTCCATGTCTCCTTATAGCTGCATATTTAGAATCAATGTGTAGGGATCTAAACACATATTGATTGGCCCAGATTCCTCTTCACATGTAGGGGACATAGACACATGCATTTGTACATAAATATCATCTTTCACACACACCAGATGCGTGACTGCAAGACGTATGGGCTTCTGTGTGTCAACATGAAGAAGGCATGGTTAGCTGGCATGCACATTCCACCCTTCATAAGTTTGGGTGTTTGAAGACTACTAGCCAATGTCTCTCCTATTTCTTTCTGATAATTGCAAATCCATCAGGCTGTGACTCATCATTTTATCACACTAATTTGGCTACCACCTGTGGTTGTGGGAGAAAATACTAATATCTTTTATCTTTGCTTCTTATATTTACATCATGCTTAAGAGATATTGGTCAACAATAAATTTTTCTTGCAAAAAATTAAATGACAATCTCTACTCTAGGCACTGAGACTAGTCAACTGAATTTGAACATACTTTGGTTATTATGTTAGCACATTGTTCAAAACACAGTCACTATCACACAACTTTGCTTTGCTGACATTATGCTTTACTATGTTTAATAACAATTTATTTACATTCATAAAATATTTTATTAAAATATTTATATTCATATTTACTTAAAAACACAGATTGGCAGATCAAGAATCAGGCTGTCTAGCCAACTAGAAATGAACATTTCTGAGTTAAAATCTGTTAAGAACAATCCCAAACCTTCTGTCCAAATGTTGCTTGCCAGATGCAATTCACCAGGAGCTAATTTCTCAAGTGAGTCAGGCTAACATAAACAGATGGATTTTTGCTCTTCCAAGAGCCAGTTGTAATAATCTATGGCTCTGGAACATTGAGGTCAATTTGTCTTTATATCAGAAGATGGGGAATCAGGATTTTTACTGTCCTTCACCAAATAAGACTTATAATAATAATAATAATAATAATAATAATAATAATAATAATAAGTTTTATTTCTAACCTGCCCCTCTGCGTCTAGTACTTTCCTTTGAGAATATCTCTCCCTTTTACATTGTTTCAAGCATTCTCTGGAAAGTGTAATTTACATTTTATATATATCAATGCAATTTCATAAAGATGCTTGATTATGACCATTCAAGCTGGTGTAATATTGAGAGTGGAGAAATAACACCCCCTGCGTATTATTCTACAACACCAAAGTCACCTATGTGAAGGAAGAGGGCATTTTTTGTCATTTGCAGGAAAATTCAAAGATTGATATCTCTTTTCTTGCTTTCCAACACTATCACAACCAAAGAGGTTGCAAATAGGACCTTGCTCAGAATGGGGATATTTGATAGAAATGAAGGAAACTGCACAATTCAGGCATTCATCTGAATATGAGGATGGTAAATTTATGTTAGGAAGTAGGGACACACACAGTGAATGTGCCTCTGGTGTGATTATACCTGAAGGCTTCTCTTTAAAATTTCACATATTTAACACAGATCTCTGAAGAATGTTGAACATGCTTAGAAAGCTCTCTTCAATTGGAACTCCATAAGATACACACAGAAACTCACTCTATACCTATGTACTGAATACCTGGAGGTGTGAGGAGGAGACCTGTGAAAAGGGAGAACTGGGGACTGGGCTTAATCTACCCATAAATGGGAAAATAAGGGGAAATGATATCAACAAAAATAGGTGCAGGGAGAGGAAAGACTTAGGAAAATGGCAGTTCTTCCTCCATGGGATTAGTCTGACTGCCATGCAGCAATTTAGTTGTCATATTTCAGTGCCCCATATCCAAGTATACATTATGTAAATTATTATGATTATTATTTTAATTTGCATTCTAAGCAAATTCAATAAATTTTATTGTAGTTTTCTGCCATGTTTTAAACTTGGTACCATTTTTGTAGTAGCCACTGATTTGAGATAGCAAATACATAACAATGTCAAAATTGCTGTGAAGTTTGGTTCCAGGACCCCCTGTGGATACCACAATCTGTGGATGCACAAGCCCCATTATATACAATGGTGTAGTAAAATAGTGTCCCTTATATAAAATGGCAAAATCAGGCTTTGCTTTTTGAATGGGGGTGTATTTTCAAACTGTGGATGGTTGAATCTGTGGATACAGAATCCATCAATATGAAGAGTTGGACATGCTTGGAACAAGTATATCCAAGTTTAACTCCTTGCTTGGTCATGAAATTTATCTCTCAGAAAACTGACCTTATGAATCAATTTGAGAAACAGGGAGAGAGGAACCATGTAAAGTGGACATGTGTGTTCTTGGTGCAGTAAAAATTAAAGCAAGAACAAGTACAAAAAATCCCCAGATTTATTGGGAATATGTTTCATGATCTATCAGAGGGAAGTAAGTACTGGCAGAACACCGTTTTCATTGGAGCATGCCAGCAGCTTCTTCCCAGAAACCCAGGCAGTTTTACAAGCTCTCATTGTTGAGCAGAAGTACCTGTCCATTAGGATCTAACATGGTTGACTTTAGGGCAGGGCATTCACAAAGGGAATCTCACTATGGGAAGATTCCATTTAGGTCTGCTGGGAGAGAATAAAAACATTTTCTAACTGCACAGCTTGGTGTGGTAATCCCTGTGGGCCTTTCTTTCCTCTCTTGAAAATCACAGAATCATAGAGTTGAAAGGGTCCCTATGGGCCAATGGCATCACTAGAGGGTGCAGGGCATGCAGACCACACCAGGTGACACTCTAAGGGGGAGTGACACCACTGCTCCTCAAACACATACCTTTTGGCAGAAATGGATTGTGGCATTCAATTTCCTTCCTTTTAAAATGCTTTAAGATATGCTATTTTAGAGTGGGGTGATGCTTAGTGGGAGGAGAAAGGAAAGGCCCCAGATATTTTAAAATTAAAATTTCAAATTTCAAAACTTTAATTTTAGTATTTTAAAAAAATGATTTTTTTTAAATTTTATAATTAAAAATATGTAAAAAACATCACATTTTAACTAAATCTTCACCATGTATATGTAAATACATTTAGGTTGTGTATATGATATTGTAATTTCAAGGTATAATTTTAATTTTGCTAGTTGTTTATGTCACAACTATTAGTAGTATTACATTTAGTGGGATATGAGAATTACAATTTACAGTCATATTAGTGCAAAACAGCATTACTAAGGATTCTTTGTGGTGTGAAATGGGAGGAGGTCAATGAGGGGATGACACCATGAGTTATTGCACTGGATGACACCAACACTACTGATGGCACTGCTATGGGCTATTAGGTCCAGCCTCTGATCAGTGCAGGAGAAAGTAATGAGAAATGCAATAATGGAATGTGAAGAAATGTTTGATCCTTTTCTGTCTTCTATTTCTCTTCTCTGAATCACACCAGCTTTTCCATCCCATACCCTTTCTTCTGAACTGGAGCTGGAGTTATTCCATACATCCCTAAGAGATCAGAGTGATATCAAAATGGGCACAAGCTACCTGTGTAAGAGATAATTGTACTGGTTATTAAGTGATGCAGTAAATACTTATCTAGGAGTGTAGGAGCCCTGGTGGAAGAATAGTTAAATGCCAGTATGGCAGCCACTCACTCACAAATCTCAAGGTTCAATCCCAGCCAGGGGCTCAGGGTTGACTCAATCTTGCATTCTTCCAAGGTGGCTAAAATGACTACCCAGATTGTTGGGGGCAATTAGCTTACAGTTATAAACCACTTAGAGACTGCTTAATGTGGTATGAAGTGGTATATAAATGAAGTTGCTGTTGTTGTTGTTTTTGCTATTATTTATAGCAGTGAAAGCTCATATATCTTTGATCTATTAGGCAGTCAGAATTCCTCCAATGGTATGCAGGTTGAGTAGGCCATAAAAACACTATCCCAAGAGTAAACAAAATATTCCTAGGCGCATTCATAAATAACTCCTTCCTAATGAAACATAATGCAAGAAGAGTGGTCATATGCAAAAATCTTCAATACAAAAGTCTAACAAAATAAATCACTACTGTGTAGAAGCAAGCGCCTCTCTCTTTTAGAAACATTGAAAACAGAAAAACCAAGGCGCCATCTCTCTGCCCAAAAGATGACAAGGCAGGTTGGTTCTGAGTTTCTCACACAAAACTAAGTGATCTTATGCATTTACTCATTGGAGTGTTCTGCCAGGAAGAAAAACGTGGCCTAGCAGTGAGGCCTCCCACACTTGAAGGAAGTTGTCACGGCCCATTTAGCTTGCTGAGTCACATGCAATTCAGGTCTGGGTAGCATGAAATGCCATCAAGCCCACAAAAACATACAAATGTGATTCCAATGAATGTAAAACAACATTAACAAGCTTCTGTGTAATAGCACAAGCATATGACCCAGCAAGCTAACTATGTAAGGTGGAGCTTCATTTGGTCTCGGAATAAGGCTTTATGACAAAAAGAATGTATTCTCTTTCAATGACTGCAATGCACCTTGGGTTACAAGCATTTATGATCATATATAACTTTAAAACTGGCTGAAGCCGATAAGAACTCTGTTACACAGATCTAAAACTACTATGCAATCTGTGGTTTGCTCTTTCATCTAGATCTCATCTATGATGATAGCACTCTTTAGTTTGCTATTGTTATATATTGTAACTCAGTGCAAGGCTTTAAAGAGCTGGGGAATAGCTTTCCCCCTCAATGTAAGCCATTTAAGAATAGGGCAGAGTAAAGAAGGTCAGCACCAGAAATGGGTTGCTGAAAAATCACAAATTGCTGCATCAGTTCAAATATGAATTTAGTAATTTTCTTATTTCCAACCTCGGTGAGTGAATGATTTCTTATGTCACTTGTGTATAAAGCTGGATTGAACAGATCATATTTGCTTTGACAAAATTCATGAAAATAAAATAAAAATCACAAAATATGTTCCCACCTTGCTAGCAGAAATAATGTGGCTCCAACTGGGCACAATAGGACTGTAATTCTATCAAATGATTCCAGAGAGTGATGACACACCAAGGTATTGAAGCTCAGGTGGTGTTTTCCTCTTATCAGAAACAGAAGATGGAATTACAGCCTGTTTAAAGCACTCTAGAGAGATTTACTACAGCATTATAATAGCCCCTAATGACAAATGTTCTATTAAAAGTGCTAAAGTTAAAGGTGTGTTTTAATAGAGGTTACATAACACAAATTTCCCAGAGCAAGACTACCTGAACAATAATGAAAATGGTCACTAGAAAATCTCAGCACATCCTTTTGAAGGAAAAGAAATCACAATAATTGTGAATAGTATGGTCCATTCAGAAAGAGAATGGGGGGCTGCTTCAGCTGCCAATTCAAGATAATTGGACTTCTGTTCTGTTTTTCTCTCCTGGATACATAATTTTCAGTGTTGTACAACAAGTGGACCCATGTTGTAGTAAAGGATGAGAAAATCTGTCAATCCCACTTCCTCTTGCATTCAGGTTTATTAGACCTTGAGTTCTTTCCATCTTGAATGTGAAGAAACTGGTGGATTATTTATTTATACAAATGTAAATGATTTCTCCCCATATGCATTATGAAATCCAATATGTACAACCACTAAGAGCATGGGGATGAACCTGTTGTACCTGCCTGCTATACAGATATTAAAGATGAATAGAAGTGTAAATTCTGAACTATTGCATCCTTGTATGCAAGGATAAATAATTAAAACTGTTTCCGTCCTGATGAAGAGGAAAACAAATATTCCTCTGTGGTGTCCTCCTAAACTTCAAACATCCCAAAGTGTTGCAGAAGAATAATTCTTCTTGTGTTTTTGCACAACAATGTTTCTACAAAGAAAACAGATTTTATCCTACAAAAATGTATTTTCTGCACAGAATACAGATTTTTTTTTTAACCAACCTCACATTTATCTCCACAGAATCATTTCTATCAAACACAAAAACATGTTTTTACACAAAAACATTTCTACATAGAAAACAGATTCTCTCCTGGGGAAAAAATGCACAGAAAACAGGGGTTAAAAAGTTTCTTTCAGTAAACCCCACATTTATTTCACAGATCATTGGGACACTGAATACCAGAAGAAAATTGAGCAAAAATCTCACTGGTTTACTATCTTTCTCAATGAGTGTTCCTGTCCAGAAATCTGGAAGTTAATAATTGTGGCTATTCTTATCCATCTTTAATACAGTGCCTCTTGGAGAGAAAAACATGATGGCACAGTTCAGCACAAACATGGCTAACTTTTTTTTTTTTTTTTTTTTTTGGTCACCGAGGAACTTTTGTTACTAGAGATCTTTGAGAGATGCTAGAAAGTTCTAGCAGATAATCTTCTGTACCATGGTTTACACACACACACACACTGGCACTTGTACCCTCAGGTGGTGCGAGATGGAATTTCAGCAGTGCAACAAAGATACTTGTATGAACCTGGGTTCAATTCTCTTTTGTCTATCAAGACAAAACACAAGAATTGCCTGAATCTACAGGCAGGCCTGTGGATCACAGTCAAAAAGAAAGCTCCATGTTTTGACAAAATCACAAATGAGAAGCAGCAGCAAAAAAGTATTGAATTTTATGTTCACAATTGGGATTGATTTTCTTGTTTACATTTTTTAAAATAAATTAGAATCTGATTGCTTCATTTAGTTTTGCATTTTAGGCTCTGAGTTAAAAGCTTCTTTACTTTTTAAAGTTCAGTTTGTTCTCCCGCAGTATTGCATGTGGTTCAACTGATGGTTCAAAAATTAGAAATTGGACTTCATCTTCAAATATAGGGGTGCACACATTAATGATGTATTTTCTTAGAGTGTGCAGCATAGAAAAGGTTGGGAACCACTGCTCTGTACTAACAAAAAATCCCTTTTTTCCCTGGGGAAATAATAACAAACCAATATAAAACCAATGCAATGGCAATAATCAAGAGTGGAAGTAAGAGTGCCTCAGTGAAAGCTATGTTTTCACCAGTGATGTTCCCTGACTGGGTGACACCCAGTGCGGGGGTGGGTGGGACTTCTTGGGGGCCAGAATCCCAGTGGGTGGACTTCTGGCATTCAGGCCACATGGGAGAGCACATGGGCCTCATGGAAGTGTGTGCACGTGGGCCAGAGAGACACCCATGAGGCCCCAGGGACCAGCCCTCAAGAAGGCCCAGGGAGCAGCCCCGCCACTTCGAGAAAGCCTGGGGAGCAGCCCCATTGCCCCAAGAAGGCCCAGAGAGCAGCCTCCATATGGACCTAGCACCCATGAGGGGCAGGGGACTGATTGGCCATCACCTCGCTCTTCTGGGGTGCTTCCCTTCTTGGGTGTCACCCGGTACGGCCCATACCCCTGTACCCCCACCCCCCACCCCGTTATGCTACTGGTGTTCACTAGCATAATACTTTGTCATTAATCGCAGATCTTATATTGTACATAACTGAATCCACCACACCACTGTTGTAACTAAACTCCCTGATCTTTTTTTTAAAAAAAACTTTCCTCTTTCATTTCTACAAACATGTTCTAAAATCTCACATTAATGTGCTATAAACACTTATGCATGTTTTAATCATTGTTTTAAGTACGCTCAAAGATTAATGAGCAAGCAAGAGTTTTTATGATAGTTTCATAAACATGCTTTTGGAAAAGAGACAATTGATTATTGCAATATCGCAGAGAGGGAAGTAAACATGCATGTTTTAGGAAATGGGTAACACTGAATAAGGCAATTCTGGAAAAAATGGTTAAAACTATTGTTACTTCACCTGCAAGGAGTCTGGTATTCTCAGAGATTACACTGAAATGTGAGTGGATTTGACATTACATTTGAGAATTAGGAGTATTTATTGGGAAGAGATGTATATATAAACATTTCATATTTAGTAAAATAGCATGATCATAATGCTCTAGCACAAGGGAATCAGATTTGCACAAATTTCAGTTTATTGAAGAGAAGTCAAAAGAAACAGGAATATCTCTAGAAACTCTCATATAGAAAAGGGGGGAGAGGAAAGGGTCTTCTTCCCATGAGGCAGTGAGAAGAGGAATAACAGAAATAACAGAGTAATAGAAAATGTCCCATTTTTTTCATTGTACAATCTGTCCGGTGAGCTGTACACTGCCCAAATAACCTCACACAGCACCCCAGACATGTTTATGGGATAAAGTAATCTAAAAAAAAAAAAAAAAAAAAAACTCACCAGAATAAACTCATATAAAATCCTGAAAATGAAACAGAAAAAAATAAGTGCAGAAAGATTCAGAAAATAAGAGGAGAGTTTTTAGTGAAGCATCATACTGAGCACTATCATTTCCTTCCTCCTGCTTCAAACATAGCACAAAGGGCCCTAGTTGATCTTCATATTAGTCAACCACTATCTTTGTTCTGAGTGTTATCTCTCCAGACACTGTCTCTATATATCTGTGTTACTCATCCACACTCCCTTGAAAATGCATCCTTCCCCTATTTGCATTTCTATAATCATTATCATCATCACCACCATCTTGTTATTCCACCTTTTTTCCAGTTTAGAACTCAACGCAGCTTACAACAGATTTAAAATAAACTAAAGATTCACAAAATACAAAAGTTAAAAAGTGATTAAGGTATCAAAAAATTAAAACTAATTAAAAACAAACTAATAAAAAACTCAACAGCTCAATAAAAATAACAAATAGGAAATCCACCACATTTTAAAGAAGGGATGGGCCTTAAACAATTAGTCCTCAAAGTCCTGTTGAAATAAAAATATATTTCCTGTCTACAGAAAGAGAGTAGGGAGGGTGCCAATCTAACCTTTCTTGGGACGTTACCACACTGGCCCTACAGCAGCGTCATTTCAGCCTCACTTCAGCCTCATTTCAGCCTCGTTTCAGACTTTTTTTCCGTGTGTTCACACGACGTCGCAGCAAACCCCGCCCTTCCCTACCTCGTCTCGGCGTCATTTCAGCTTCGTTTCAGTCCTTTTGACTTCCGAGAATTTTAAGGAATACACCCGAGCGGTCGGCACTATACCGGAATGACGCTGATCTCGGCATAGGTATAAACACGAGATCCTTGTCATTCCGCATTGCCTTGTTTTACGGCCGATGGTTCCTTGCGGTATTCCCCAAGTGGGAGCAGAGGCGGAGGCGCTGGGGCTGCCGGGGGACCAACACCTTCCCCACCAGCACACCTGGAGCTGGAGCGCAGCCGGGAACTTGTGGTAACGTCCACTGCCTTGCCTTGCCTTGCTTTGCCAGCACCAGAGAGGGATCTCCCTCCTGGACCCCTTGCCTTGCCTTGCTTTGCTAGCGCCAGAGAGGGATCTCCCTCCTGGACCCCTTGCCTTGCCCTTCTTTGCCAGCACCAGAGAGGGATCTCCCTCCTGGACTCCTTGCCTTGCCTTGCTTTGCCAGCACCAGAGAGGGACCTCCCTCCTGGACCCCTTGCCTTGCCCTTCTTTGCCAGCGCCAGGGAGGGATCCCCTCCTGGACCCCTTGCCTTGCCTTGCTTTGCCAGCGCCAGAGAGGGATCCCCTCCTGGACCCCTTGCCTTGCCCTTCTTTGCCAGCACCAGAGAGGGATCTCCCTCCTGGACTCCTTGCCTTGCCTTGCTTTGCCAGCACCAGAGAGGGACCTCCCTCCTGGACCCCTTGCCTTGATTTGCTTTGCCAGCGCCAGAAGAGAGGGATCCCCTCCTGGACCCCTTGCCTTGCCCTGTCTGCGCATGTGCATGAACATCCTTGCCGGATCGAGGTAGGGATCTTTCAACTTGTGTGTGAACAGGAGTTCCGAGCCCCCGGAGCGGAACCATTCCGGAATCTCACATTCCTCACTGATTCCATTCTAGTGTGGTAATGTGTTCCGCTTGCCGGGCACATTCCGGAATGAGCCCAAAATGGTTCCGAAATGATTCCGACCAGCTTTCTCGCCGCTCCCTTACTGCAAGTGTGATAACATCCTTGGATTGAAGTTCTAGAGTTGGGTGGACAGCCATTCAGAAGGCCCTCACCCATTTTTTCTACCAGATTTACCTGTGAAGATGCTGAGATAAAGAGAAGTGCCTAACTAGCAGATCCCAAAATGTCCCCCTTTCATTTTTAGCTCATCAACATTTTTGTACATTCATGTTGAACTATTTGGATCTAATATAGTTGGGCTTCATGCTATAGCTTCCTGTTATCTAGATTTCTAGAACTTAAGCCAACTTGAGACAACCTGAAGTTTGGCATGAAACTAACAAGTTTTAAGCTAACAGATCTTCTCTCTCTCTCTCTCTCTCTCTCTCTCTCTCTCTGGCTTTACTTCGCAAACGAGGATTCAGGAAGGACTCATCCCACGCTTTTTGCAAGCGCGCTGATGACTAAAAAGGCCAATCCGAGATAAACAAGTCCGGTTGCAGAAAGCACAGCAGAAGATCTCCTTGGGTGATGTTTCTGGGTTGTGATTCTTTCTGCGTTGTCGTTTCTCTTCGAGATTTGTTCGGTGTGACTTCTCAAATAAGGCTGCAGCATTGTGGATAGTGCATCTCCATGCCTCCCGATGTGAGGCCAGGGTGGACCATTGTTGGTGATCAATTTGGCCGAGCCTGAGATGTTGTTTCAGGGAGTCCTTGTATCGCTTTTTTGGAGCGCCCCTCTTATGCTGACCTGTGGCGAGTTCACCGTAGAGTACTATTTTTGGGAGGCGATGGTCCTCCATCCTAGAAACGTGCCCTGCACAGCGCAGCTGCATTTTCAATAGCATGGCCTCAATGCTGGTGATCCCTGCTTGCTCAAGGACAGGAACATTCATCACATAGTCAGTCCAGTGTATATTTAGGATTGTGCGTATACAGCGCTGATGAAAGCATTCGAGAAGTCGTAAGTGTTGGCGATAAGTGACCCATGTTTCAGACCCATAAAGGAGAATAAACAGTACAATGGCTCTATACACACTGATTTTTGTGCTCCGCCTCAGGTGTTTGTTACTCCAGACTCTTTTGTAAAGTCTTCCAAATGCGCTATATGCCTTTGCTAATCTGTGATTGATCTCTTTGTCAATCTTGGGGTCTGAGGAGATGATGCTTCCCAGGTAGGTGAACTGCTGAACGGACTTAAGCACAGATTTGCCTACAGCGATGTGGGGATCGTGGTGTTTGTCCTGTGGTGCAGGCTGGTAGAGAACTTCCGTTTTCTTCAGGTTGACTTCCAGCCCAAACAGCTCTGATGTTAGGTGCTGCAGAGCTGCTTCTGTGTGGGCAACAAGGGTAGCATCGTCAGCGAAGAGCAGCTCACGGACTAGATAGTTTAGAGTCTTAGTGTGAGCCCTCAGACGGCTTAAGTTAAACAAGCTACCATCAACACGGTAACATATATAGATGCCGTCTTCTTCTTCGAGCTCTGCTGCAGCCCTTTGGAGCATCATGCTGAAGAAGATTGTAAATAAAGTTGGAGCAAGAACACAACCTTGCTTCACTCCATTAGTTATTAAAAAGGGCTCTGAAAGAGCATCGCCGTATTTGACTTGACCATGCTGGCCCTCATATAGCAAGATAATCATTTTGAGGAATTTGAGGGGGCATCCTAGTCTTTCCAGGATCTGCCATACACCTTTTCTACTCACAGTGTCGAAGGCTTTGGTGAGGTCAACAAATGTTACATAGAGTCCCTTGTTCTGCTCTCTGCATTTCTCTTGCAGTTGTCTAAGGGCAAATACCATATCTGTAGTACTCCTATTGGCTCTGAAGCCACACTGGCTTTCAGGAAGGAGTTCTTCTGCAATAGCAGTAACTAATCTGTTCAGGAGTATCCTTGCAAGGATTTCTCCAGCAATAGAGATCAGTGTTATACTTCGATAGTTTGAGCAATCGGATTTTGCTCCTTTTTTCTTGTACAGGGTGATGATGACTGCATCTCGGAGATCTGATGGTAGTTCCCCTTTTTCCCAGCAAGGAGTTTGTGGAATTTAGCATGGAGTACATGACCTCCGTGTTTCCAAACTTCAGGTGGGACTCCATCAGTCCCAGCTGCCTTGCCGTTTTTCATCTGCTGTATGGCCTTAAGGGTCTCTTCCAAAGTGGGAGCTATGTCCAATTCGTTTTTCATTGGTTTTTGTACCATATGTTCAATAGCTGAGCCTTGGACTACTCGGTTGGCACTGAAGAGACTTTGAAAATGTTCAGCCCATCGATTCAGGATGGAGGCTTTATCAGTAATTAGTGTTTGACCATCTGTACTGTATAAGGAGCTTTGGACCTGATAAGTAGGTCCAAACACTGTTTTAAGAGCTTCGTAAAATCCTCTAAGATCACCCAGATCTGCACAGTGTTGTGTCTTTTCTGCTATATTGATCCACCACTTGTTCTGAATGTCTCGGAGTTTTTGTTGAAGTTTACTACACATGAGACGGAAAGCTGCTTTTCTTACATGACAAGTTGATTGGGCGAGGTATGCCTGGTGAGCAGTTCTCTTCTTTGCCAACAGCTCCTGGATCTCTTGGTTGTTTTCATCAAATCAGTCTTGTTTTTTTTGTTTTTGTTTTTTTGTGGGAGAACCTGAGGGATTCTTCTGCAGACTGGAGGATACTGTTTTGATATGTTGCCAAAGCACTGTAGGAGAAGGATCTGTAGGGTGGTCTTCAAGTTTTGTTTGCAGATTTGCCTGGAAGTTGTCTCTCATGGTAGCTTGTTGAAGATTGTTGACTTGGAGTCTCCTCTTTAAGAAGCCACCCCTCTTAGGTTTGAGCTTGAAATGAAGATTTAGTTTACATCTTACGAGGCAATGGTCTGTTTGGCATTCTGCACTTGGCATCACTCGAGTATGACGGACATCGCAAATGTTTCTCTGGCTGACTAGAACATAGTCAATGAGGTGCCAGTGTTTGGATCGGGGATGCATCCAGGTTGTCTTCAAGCTAAAGCTATCTTTCTGCTGAAAGATAGTGTTTGTAATAGTCAGCTGTTGTTCTGCACAGAACTCTAGCAGGAGGCGTCCGTTATCATTGCAATTTCCAACACCATGCTTGCCTAAAACACCTTTCCAGGCTTCAGAGTTCTTTCCTACTCTGGCATTGAAGTCACCAAGGATAATAATTTTATCTTCTACAGGGACTTTTTGTATGAGGTGGCGTAGGTCTGTGTAGAATTTGTCTTTCTCTAAAGGGTCGGCTTGCATAGTTGGGGCATATATACTGAAGAGAACAACATGTGGGAGGCATAAGGAGATAATGCGATCAGAGTGACCTGTTGGCAAGGTTTTGAGTTTGGAGGCAATGGAGTTTTTAATCATAAAGCCTACTCCTGAAAGATGTTTTTCAGTTTTGGGTTTGCCAGACCAGTAAAGTGTGTAGCCTGCGCCCTGTTCTTTAAGGCTGCCTTCCTCATGGAGACGAACTTCACTAAGAACAGCAATGTCAATATTAAGTCTTGTTAGTTCATGGGCTATTAAAGCAGAGTGATGCTCAGGACGTCCACTATCTGCAGAGTCTTGCATGGTTCTGATGTTCCAGCATGCAAGCGTCAGTTTATTTACACCTTTGGAGGTCGGTGTGTGCCTTTGTTTCTTTGTCTTTGTTCGACCGCATTAGAAGATGCTCGTTGGCTGCGGCTAGCCAACCGGGTAGGTGGGGCTAAGCTTTCATTAGGCCACCTTTTCTAGGCCCCTCTCCGTATGGAGCAAGCAGTGCTCGCCTTAAAAAAGGCTGCTTGGTCATTCAGGATGCTGCCGAACAAGACTGTCATCTCCCGGGTCAGCCTCAAGCGACCAAAGTCCTGAACCACCTGCATGCAGGGTTGGGTCTGTGGCTTCCAGTGCATCTTTACACCTGCCGTTTTGTCCCTCACCTATCGCTACAGGGCTTTTTCAAAGATTGGATTTGTCCTTCGAGCCTGTGCAATGGATTTTTCTGGTGGAGCGCAGCGTGCACAGAACTGGCCTCACCCTTTAAACCAAAGGTTTGTCTGCTATGGCCTTGCAAGCATGGACGGTAGCAACGAGATCCTCGGGTCGTAGGTTTGTTTAGAGTTTCCTTTGCATAGATGGTTGACCTTACAGGGTTGGACGAGCACCATCTGCCAGGGTTTGGAATTAGAGTTTTCCTTCTCCTAGGATGGTTGACAGGATGGTTAGGGAGCCCATCCTGCTCTTTGACGCTCTTTGTCAGACCCTTTGGTTTTGACCTGTCTGGCATGGGAAGCCCTACTGGTGGCTATTATACTACCACCAGCATAGCTCAAAAACTACATTAGGGTACGCAAGCCCCACGACAAGGGGGTGTCAATATACAATTTTAGCCACCAACATACAATTATGTAAGAGTGTGCATTTTAAATTTCCTCTTCAAAATAAAATAGAGCACTGCACTCCTCATCTGATGGTGCTGAGAAGGGCAGTTGGTGCTAGGCTTGCCTTCAGAGGCTCTGCCTCTGGCTCCTCCTCCGATGGTGGTGAGAAGGGCAGTTGGTGCTAGGCTTGCCTTCAGAGGCTCTGCCTCTGGCTCCTCCTCCGATGATGGTGAGAAGGGTAGTTGGTGCTAGGCTTGCCTTCAGAGGCTCTGCCTCTGGATCCTCCTCTGATGGTGGTGAGAAGGGCAGTTGGTGCTAGGCTTGCCTTCAGAGGCTCTGTCTCTGGCTCCTCCTCCGATCTTGTACTAACAGATAAAATAGTACAAATCATGGTACCAAATGAGTGTCATATTTGTAATAAAACTATAAATGTACTATTTATCATATTTTCTAGGCATTTCATATTTTGCCAAAGACAAGAATCAAAGGTCAAATCCCATCTTATATACTATGAATGAATTTGAATTAATTAAAAAAATTTACAAAAAAGAGAAAGAATTAACTAATGCAATACTTGTTTTCACTGCTGCTGAAAGCTTCATTAAAGACATAATTAATCGTTTTGGAATCTAGTCACAATTTTTTAATTATACATATAATCACATATCAAAAACATGCCACGTGCTCTTCAATATAAAACTTTAATGAATTTCACCTTTTATGCAATTTTTGATGAAAAAATATTGATTGAAATGTAAGTAATGTACCAGTTAAGCATTAAAATATCACTGGCTTGCTTGCTGATAGGAGGAGGCTGGAAATATATCATCCTGCTGCATCCGAATTGCAGGCAGAAAATGCTTCTGTTGCTCAGTGTGGTTGCTGGCTGTTGAGGTAGTGGTTTTTGAAGGGGGGAGGGCATTTTTAATTTTGGGAATAATGTCACAGTCACAAACCAAAATATGAAACAGTTACAGCTGCTCAACAAGATGCCAACCTACAATTTGAATTAATATATAAGAATTATCAAAAGCCAGCATCATGTAGTGGTTTGAGCGTTGCACTACAGTTCTGGAGACCAGGGTTCAAATCCTTGCTCAGTTATGGAAACTTCCTTAATAACCTTAGTCAAGTCACATTCTCTCAGCCTCAGAAGGAGGCAAAAACAACCCTCTGAACAAATCTTGCTAAAACAACAACAACAAAGCCAATAACCATATGATAGCTTTGCCTTTGGGATGACATAAGTCAGAAATGATTTGAAGGCACACAACAACAACAATAATCATATTGTAATATAGTTAATATAATCCTAAATGTATAAATTTAGAATATATATATATAGAATTAGTATAGGTCCATGAGCAAATTCTTTTTTAAAAATTGATTTATTATGATTCATACATGCCAAGTCAACAATACAATAAATAAACAAGAAAAATTATAACAATTATATACAGTAGCAGAAGAAGAGCAAAGCACATAAAGTCACCTATACATCATTATATATCTGTATGAAATCCTTACTATTATCTATATATATCTTTTGCACTGCAAATACTAACTATTCACTTTTCCGGATTACTAAATCCTGGTTCATTTATGCCTTTATGTCCATCTAGTCTCTTCTTCATTATTTTTCATTCCTTCTTTATTTCCTGTTCCAATTACCACATGATCCTTCCTGGCCTTTCAATCTCATATCCTCCTAGTGTTGTTCATCTCTCTATGCCTTTTCATTCTCATTCCTCTGTATTTTCTGCTTCTATCCCTTTTCTCTATCCTCATCTGTACTATTTTCTGTCTGTACTCCCCTTCCTTTCCAGACTATTTTTCTTTTTTCTCCAAATCTTCTCTTCCAGACACTCAAACATTGTTCCTCATTCTTCATGCCTTCCTCCTCTTTACCTGTTTCCTTACTCTTCCTTTCCCCTTTGCAGACTGCTAGAAATAGTGCAAATTGAATCCACTTTAAGTGCCCTGACTCAGTGCTAGGAAATCATGGGAACTGTAGTTTATTGTGGCACAAGAGCTCTCTGACAGAGAAGGCTCAATGTCTCAGAAAAAAATACAATTCCCATGATTCCCTAGCACTGAGCCAGGGCAGTTAATGTGGACTCAATTTGCACTATTTCTAGCAGTCTGCAAAGGCCTTCTTCTCTAATTTCTCAACCTTCTCTTTAATCCTTGTTAATTTATCAACCTTTCTTTTGTAACTATCTTTCCCTTTTATCCTTCATATTAACCTATGTTCTACTTACTCTTTAACTTCTTTCTCAGTTGCATTCCATGAACAAATTCACTGGCAAACCAAATTTAGGCCTTTAAGACAATAATTTAAGATTGTTAAATTAACTTTATAAGTTTAAGTTGATGGTTGGTTGGTTTGTAATATAATGGCTTCCTCCCCTCATTTGTGAAACTCCTGCTCTGCTTCCAGGTGCAAATAATAATAGTTTATCTTGATGTCCAAGGTAGGCACACTATGGTTGACATAAATTAGGAATTATCTAATGAGTAGGACATGATAAGAAACAATTAGCAAAACAAAATGTTGGTTTCAAATCATAGAATGGAGACAATCCCTAATCATCTGCTTTTAACAGAAAAAAATGCAAATAATTTGAGTTGGATTTCCACAAGTCTTAAGTGAGGTTCCACTGGCACTGATATGATCAGAATGATAGGATCAGTTTTATTTGTCTGTAGCATAATTCCCATTACAAAGCACTATGTTATTACAATATAATTGTTAAGTAAATTGATTTCAAGTAGAACAGTTGTTTGTGTATAACAAGGAAATAAAACATACAACGGGAAATAAAAACCAAATATTTATAAAATAATATACAGAGCAACACAGGCAACTGACCCTTTCCACAGCTCTCTTCTGACACCATTATCAATTTGCTGTGGATCCTTTGGGCTGCTGCTACAAGTGATGTCATCCAACTTACCGAGCTGGCAGATTTGTGGGGGGAGAGGGCGCTAGGAGTCTGCTGGGGTCCTGCTTCTGGCCTTGGTGCCAGCTGCTCTCATCCAGAGCTGTGGTGGGGTTGCGCGGCCCTGATTGGCTGGCTGGGGCTTTGGGGTAAGACTTCTGTTGTGGGTGGGAGAGAAACTACAAGTCCTGGCATGCCTGGCATCCAGAAGGGACGGGATGTCCAGCTGTCCCCATTGGCTCAGTGGGTCAGAAGGGGAGGGTCTTCCTACCCTCCCCATTGAGTGATTGGTGATAGGTGAGGGCCTATATGTGTCTTTCCAGCTGGCGCCATTCCAGCTTGGATCTCTTAGCTGACAGCATCAGGCTCAGGAGATCCTGGTGAAGATGAGCAGTAACAAGGCGGTGAGAAGGGCCCATGCTGCTCAGGCCAGGCCATGGTCTCCCACCTGCAGGTACCTTTGCAAGGTAAAAGGCCCAGGTCCTGTGGGAGGGGGCCCACTTGCATCAGGCCTCCCATTCACCCCACTTTCCAACACCCAAGTCCAAGGAATTCAAGAGCAGGAGGTGTGCTCCCCATTATATCTAATAAGTCATCCAAGAAAGGGGGGCTGCCAGGCCTGCAACCAGATGAAATTGGGCAGCCTAGAGAAATGGGGGGAACTTCAAGGCCCGCCACCAGGGGATAGGCCAGGCACCATAGAAAATTGTGGGTGGCCATGGCCCCTGGAAGCAGTAAACAGTGGCCTGCACCCCCATGGCACCCCTGGTGGTCCTGCCTTGGCCACTCCACAGTCCTCTGCCCATGCTGAGGGACAAGGAGGTGCTAATGGGCATCACTCATACCCTTTCTATGCTGGTTGAGCAAGTGGGCCTCCTAGGAATGCTGCCCCCACTGGGGGTGAGCTCGAAGGTGACACCCCCCAATTCTGATCCCCTGCTAGAGGAGGGCCAACAGAGGACTCAATCAGCTTCCAGCACCACCAACAGAAGCTCATCTAGCAGCAGCTACAGCAGTTCTTCTAGCTGCAGCTCCATGACCAATTCCACCTCCAGTGCATCCTCCACACCTGACAAATGGAGGAAATGGAAAAGGAGGATGGGTGGGAAGAAGGATAAGAATAAGTCTCAGAGCAGGGATGCTCACAACAGTAGGGATGGGGATAGTGAGTTCTCTGATCATGAACCTAGGAGGGAGACCTACTGGTTGGAGAAGCCTGCATCCCTGGCCTATCCTTGTGGGCTATAAGACACAGGACCCACCAGGGTTGGCCTCAGCTTTCAATAGTTTCACTGATTATGAGGTTCCCCTGGTATCCATCTTAGCAAAAAGGTTAGGGAAAAAATTCTCAAAGGCTATTATGTTGATGTTTTTTCTTTGCTCAAATTTCAAGGGGTAGAGGGACGGACACACAGGTCTGAGCAGAAGGGGAAGTGGGAGGCAAAGGTGGACCCAGTCAAGTGGTCCTTTACCAATTGGAAGGTGGGTTACTCTGTTTTCATGGGTGTGGTCCAGATGGCCTATCCCAAGTGAGGTTGGCACCTCTCCAACCACATGGCAAACATGTTAAAAGCCAAGACACAGATTTCAGGAAGCAGGCATCACAGAGTGGGAGGATCAGATGGGACCTCATCAATGACAAGCTTTGGCTGCTCCTTGTGGGTCCCCACATCAGAGGAAAGGGGATCCATCCAAGCCTTCTAAATGGTAAGAAGAAGGGATTTCCACAAGCTTGTGGGTTGGGAATTCAATTTGGGAAAATGCATCCACTCCCACTACAAATTTGAGCACAGTTGTGAGCTTTGCCTGGGCCCTACACAACAAACTTGCTTATTCCCACCCTGTCAGTGCTCAGCAGCCCTTTTGCCCTGATGCCTCAGCCCAGCATCTTCCAGAAAGAAAGGAGGAGCCTCTGGCTTAGGAACCAGAGGGATGGGGGGTCCAAAATAGGTCTTCTGAGGCTGCCCAGCCTGAGTTTTTCCTTGCCCTCACCCCTGTCTGCCCTTCAGCCTTGGCTCCCTTCTCTGCAAGTACCCAGACAGGAGGGCAGGCATTTTTCTAGAGGAAGGCTTTAAGAAGGGTTTCAGGATCCCTGCAGCAGGACTCAGGGTAGCATCTGACACCAGGAGCCTTAAATCAGTTTGTGACATGCTGCAGGTTCTCAGAGACAAAACCAGAAAGGAATGTAAGGCAGGGCGGGTGGAGGGCCCCTTTCCTGAGCCACTGATGCCCAATCTCCAGGTTTCCCTCTGTGAGTTGTCCCTAAGAAGGCACCAAGGGAATTCCACCTTCATTCACCACCTGTCATACCCCCCCCCCGGGGCATCTGTCAATGATGCCATCCCACCCAAGTTGTACTCAGTGTAGTATGCCTCTTTTGACCAGGATGTCTGGCTTGTCTGGGCAAGCGGATGTGGGGCCCTTACAGTCAAGTGTGACATCCAGTCAGCTTTACAGCTGCTGCCTATCCACCTTGATGATTTTTTGCATCTTTGGATTCAAATTTGAAGGGCAGTGGTATTTTGACAAGGCTAAACCCATGGGCTGTTCTGTCAGCTATGTGGCCTTTGAAACCTTCAGTTCCTTCTTCAAATGGTAAGTGAAGGGTTGGGCTGGATCTCCTCTGATCACTCATTACCTAGATGACTTCCTTTTCATTGGGAAAGCTGGGGATGGGGGTTGTGAGAAACTTTTGGCCATTTTCCAGGTCTTGGCTGATGAGCTGGGTGTCCCCTTTGCAGCAGAGTAGATGGAGGGACTCTCCATTTCCCTCACATACATGGGTATCCAATTAGATTTGGTGGCAGGTGTGTCATGCTTGTCAGAGGACAATTTCCGTGCCCTGCAAGGCCTGATCCAGTCCATAATCCTATCTCAAAAGTCCACTCTCAAGGACATCCAGTCTCTCTTGAGGTACCTCTAGCAGGGCATTCTGTGCCCACCTGGCCAGGGTTACAGCAAGGGTCAAGGCGGCTCATCATCACATATGCATCACTAAGGGCATCAAATTGGACCTATCAACTTGGTTGCTCTGGGGCTATAATGGGGTTTCCATATGGCAGCAGTCTTGTGGCTTGGGACAGGAGCTCCAGGTCCACTCAGACATGGCTGGTATCCTGGATTTTGGAGTTTTTTTACAGGGCCATTGGTACACTCAAAGGTGGCCAGTGCACTGGTCCCAGGGTGGGATCCTTTGGGACCTCGCCTTCTTAGAATTTTTCCACATCTTGGTGGTGGTTCACATTTGGGGTGACTCCTTCAGAAGTAAGATGGTTTGTTTCTGGTGTGACAACCAGGCCGTGATCAGTGTGCTAAACCACCAGTCATCCAAGTCCGAGAGAGTCATGATTTTGGTCTTCCACTTTGTGTTGAAGTTTCTCCACAACAACATTACTTTTAAAGCCCATTTCATGCTAGGCCTTTGGAATAATGTTGCAGATTCTCTCATTTTGAGGAGGCCAGGATTTGGTATTTGGCACCCGTAGCAGAACCCCTCACCTATGCCTTTCCTGAAGGAGCTGTGGGCTCTTGGAAGTGGGCTGTAAAACAAGGAGTTCTGTCTTCTCTGGCTCCTGCCACACTGAGAACTTACCACAGGGTTGTTTCCCAGTTTTTCACCTTCTGCTTGGAAGTGGGCCTCTGGGCATGTTGGCCAGTGCATTCTTGACACATCCTGCAGTTCCTTATGTGGTTGTGGAGCCGAGGTTTTGCCCCACGCATCATGTCAATCCACCCAGTTGCCGTTTCCTTCTTTTCCAAGGCCACAGGTTCCCAGGACCCTTGTTCATCCTTTGTTGTCTGGAGGGCCATTGAAGGTTGGAAGAGGTCATTGCCCAGGAGGGTGGATCAGAGGAGGTCTATCTGTTTCAAGCTGTTATCCTGGCTCTCTCTCCACTTAAGGAGAGTGTGTCATTTCAGGGGGGAGGCCTGCCTTCTTTGTGCAGCTTTTGGTATGGCCTTTTTCAGGGTCCTATGGGTGGGTGAGCTGTTTCTTTTTCCAGAAGGAACTGAGAGGGATGGGTGTTGAGGTTGGGGGATGTCACTGTTTTTGGAGATGCTGTTGTCTTAATCTTTTGCAGATCCAAGTGCTACCAGCTAGGAAAGGGTCTACCATCAAACTTCAGCCTCATGGTTCCATGGCTGTTGGATTTGCCCAGTCCAGACTTTGTGCAGATACCTCGTATCCAGCCCTCCCACTGAAGGCCCCCTATTTCTTTATGAGAACAATACACCACTCACCATATATCAACTTGTGATGGTCTTCAGGCTGGCCTTGCAGCATATATGGCTGCTAGCCAAAGAGTTTGGGGGGGCACTTATTCTGCATCAGGGCTTCTATGACTGCAGCAGGATGTGGCCTTGCCGTGGTCACCATAATATGGAAGGGCAGGTGGAAGTCAAAGACATTCACCAGCAACATCCAACCAGGCTTGGATCCCTACACTGCACAATTGGGAGGACTGAAGAGCAGGGGAAGTTTCAGCTATCCTTCCAATTCACTGTCTGGTGGTTATTGTTGTGGTGTCCACCCCCCTTCCCCCCCACAAATGTATCAGCCTTGATTCTAATAGATACAGTGTGATCTGCCAAAAGGCCACAAACAGCATCAGGCAATTGCTAACCCCCCCCTCAAAAAACAAACAAACAAACAAACAAACACTCCCAGAGAATAAGTCCTAGGAGCCCTGGTGGTGCAGTGGTTAAATGCCTGTACTGCAGCCACTCACTCATAGACCACAAGGTTGCAAGTTTAATACTAGCCAGGACTCAGGCTAGACTCAGGCCTGCATCCTTCCAAGGTCGCTAAAATGAGTACCCAACTGTTGGGGGGCAAGGAGCTTACAGTTGTAAACAGCTTAGACATCCCATAGCATGATATGAAGCGGTATATAAATGAAGCTGCTTTGCTTTGTATAAAGTACATAAGGATAGTAGCTAATAAACTAGTTATCACTGGCACTTTTCTCCTTCCTTTAACCCCTGGTCTCCTGCCAAACTGTTCCAGAGGGTTGTGAGTGTGATGAACAGAAAGACAGCAGGGAGCTGTGAAGACCAGAAGACAGATGACCAATCTTGAGCAGCTGGAAGGAGATAAATAGCTCAGGCGTTGAGGGATATAGTCAGTTAGGGAGTTAGGAACTGTGGAACAGAAGGCTCGGAACCTTCAAGAGTGTCAGAGGTATAGTGAGGCAGTACCTTAAGCCAGAGGCTGTGGATTGTTCCTGAGGGAACTAAGTGGAACAAAGATAAGAGACAAAAGGAAAAGGAAAACAACTCTTTGTGGTTCAACAGAGCTCTAGTGCAGAGAGGGTCTGTGTGGTTAGGTTGTAATCATAGAAACAGCTGAAGGATTGTATTTGAAATAGCTACACTACACTTGAAACAGTAACCAAGTTATATTATTACCAAGTTTGAAAACCAAGAAACATTGCCTGTATGTTTGAAACACAATAAAACCATCTTATATTTTATAAAAACCAATTTTGGCCTCTGTGTGAGAATTTTGAACAAACGCTACCAGTGTGTTATTAATAGTTCTGGGACTGGTATCTGATGAGGGCTATGAAGCCAGTCACATAAAACTCTAAAAGAGAGAAATAGTCAAGGTGGCAGGATTGGTTCGTCACAGTGAGGAGTTCCATAACAGCAAGTAAGGTGTTGTTGTTAAAGAGAAATGGAGAAAACTGACACCCTCGTTCACCAGAATGATGCCTCCTATGCATGTGGGTTTCTTCCATAAATTGAAGAAGGCATTCCACTTGCCAAGGGTTAAGTCTGGACTAACCCACAGAGGTGATATTACTATTGATATTACTGTTGGTATAATATAGATATTACTATAGTGATACCTCTCAAATAATATCTTTTATATTTGTATTTGTATTTCTAATTAGACTTTCCTTCAGGAAATTCAGCCATGCTCTATGAGAAGTGGCTTAGGGAGCAGGGTATGTTTAGCCTGGAGAAGAGAAGGTTAAGAGGTGATACAGTGGCCCTGTTTAAATATTTAAATGGGTGTCATATTGAGGATGGAGCAAGCTTGCTTTCTGTTGCTCCAGAGATTAGGACATGGAGCAATGGGTTCAAACTACAGGAAAAGGGATTCCACCTAAACATTAAGAAGAACTTCCTGACAGTAAGAGCTGTTTGACAGTGGGACATACTCCCTCAGACATGGCGGAGTTTCATTTTTAGAGGTTTTTAAACAGAGGCTGGATAACCAACTGTTGGGAGTGCTTTGATCATGTCTTCCTGCATGGCAGGGGATTGGACTGAATGGCCCCTGTAGTCTCTTCCAATTCTATGATTCTATGAAATTCAACCTTTTACACTCAGAAAACAGAACTGACAAGTTAAGAGATAGTGAAATTGCCCAAGGCTACTCAGCAGAGTGAGGATTGGAGTAGTTAAAAATTGAACTAAGTATAAATAACAATGCAGATAGATAAACATATCTATCATTATAGACAAGCCTTCTACAGGCTTCTATTTGCTGTAAATGGCTGATTCTGGATTTTTTTTTATAGAATTTAAGTTAAAAAGGCAAAAGCAAATGCACATTATCTCTACCTTGAAATATATGTCCTGCTTTTTCAATGTATTGCATAAAACCAGAGATGTATAACCTAAGAAGCACATTTATTTCAAGACATAGCTATACATGATGAGTAAATTTCAGGATTAATGTAGGTATCTATGCAAACCTCTTTGATCAGAAAGTTAACCAGAATATTTTAATAATAATAATTTTGGGAGCCTCTAGTTATCTTTAAAATATAGTAGTACCTTCTAGAGCATCCAAGAAGCTTTAACAAATGAGCTAAATATACACTAATCTTCTTAAGATTTTTACATCTACATACTTAATAGTGCAACATTTTACCTGCACCAAGCTTTCCGTGTTTCTTATATGCAGCCTAGTAAAAATGCAGAAGTATCTTCTTAAAGTGAAGATTCAGAGGAAAGTTGTCTTTTCTTAAAAGTGTTGCAAAATGTTAAAAATTATAAAGAAGATATATTTAGTTTAGATTCATCTAGCATCATTAGCCATGGAAAAATTCCATTATCATAACAAAAGAGAGGCAGAGCTGGTTTAACTAGCATAATTAGACATTAAAAATGTTGCCATCCCAAAGATTCCACTACTGGAAAAAGAAAGAGATGTTAGCAGACATCATTAGCAGGCATCATTAAAATCTGGCACTGGAATACCCTCAAATGCACATCAAAAGATGGGAAACAATCTGAGTTCAATTGGCTTGTCAGCCATTAAGCTTCCATTATTATAATGAGCCATGGAGAAAAAAAGTGTCAAAGTTCAAGCATATGCCTTGTAGAACCACAACATATAAATCTCTGTTTTAAGACTTTTCTGTCACTACATTTGAAGCAGTATCACATCAGAGCAAGCCAATTGCCATCTGTTTCTATCAGGACAAAAACAACATCTTTATGTATTTTCATCAGAAGATGAGGCATGTTTTCCCCCTTTATCTGCCTAGCTAAATCTATTTTTTTAAATTAAATACATTTGTTAAATTTATAAGTACTCCAGATAACAGAGATTAAATTGCTGTCAGGTCATTTCTCTGGATAGCTTACTTTTCTGATATTTATGTTCTATTCAAAAATTGTGGCTATCACATAGGCCATGGGATACATGGGGCCCTTTAAGGTCATTTTTGAAATGTTTTCTATTTCCCCTCTTATCATTTCTCTTACCTAAGCTGTGCAGCCAAAAAACATTACTTTAAAAAAGTGGCAGCACAGTGATATCATTGTGTAGTGTGAAAGTACACCTGGTCCTACTGAAAAAATGTACAGCCAGTCTGTTATAGGAAGGATGAGTTGTGAAAAGAGAAGGGGAGATACTGGATCTGAGGGGGCAGCCATTACAGTTGTAGAGGGCAGAGGCTAATATAGAAAGGAGAGATAGTTATGCTTTAATTAAAGGCACAGAATAGCTTGTTAGTTGTCCCTAAACTGTCCCTCAACTCAAACAACCTGGATAGTCATGCAACAGTATCCCTGGGTTGAAAAAGTGGCTCGTGAATGACAGGTCAGTGAATGAAAAGGCAGCTGCCATTCAGGACATGAACTTGGATGAGCATGCCAACCTTGCATGTATTACAGAGATCTGATTGGATGAGGTTGAGGGATTAATCCCACCCTAGCTTTATCCACCAGGGATCTCTGTTCAGCAGCAAGTGAGACCTGAAGAGCAGGGAGGTGGAGTGGCATTATTCTATCAAAATTCCAGCCCCATAACCAGATGCTCTATCCCTCAGTTTTCTGAAGCTGAGTGGACAGGACAAGAGATTCTGTTGCTGCTCACCCTGCTGCTCAATCCTTGAAGCAGGGATTGTTGATGGAATATCCCTTCTTGTACTGCAGAAGGATATCAACAGCCATTCTTCCACGGTCGCCTTAGTTGATGACCTCTGTCTGGGTATCGACAGGGGAAGTGTGACCCTGTTGGTGCTCTTGGACATCTCAGCAGCATTCGATACCATAGACCATGGTATCCTTCTGGGACTCCTGAGGGAGTTAGGTATTGGGGGCACTGCGCTCTAGTGGCTCCGGTCCTACCTCTTAGGCAGATCCCAGATGGTGAGGCTGGGGGATAGCTGCTCCTGTAAGAGGGAGCTGACATCTGGCATCCCGCAGGGTGCTATACTGTCCCCCATGCTGTTTAACATTTACATGAAGCTGCTGGGAGAGATCATCCGGAGATATGGGGCTCAGGGTTATCTGCTGATGACACCCAACTCTACTTCTCCATGTCTTCGACTACTGCAGTGACTAAGGATGGTGTCGCTCTTCTAGATGCCTGCCTTGGGGCAGTAATGGCCTGGATGAGGGAAAACAAACTCAAGCTGAATCCAGAGAAAACGGAGGTGCTTGTAATAGGTACCCTCGGCCTGGAGACGGAGTTTTGTCAACCTATCCTTGATGGGGTCACACTTCCCCTAAAGGACAAAGTATGCAGCTTGGGAGTACTCCTGGACTCATCTCTACAGTTGTCATTTCAAGTAGATGCTATGGCCAGGAGTGCTTGGAATCAACTTTGGTTGATTCGCCAACTGCATCCCTACCTGGACTGAAGGGACCTTGAAACAGTAGTACTTGCCCTGGTAATTTCTTGTTTTGACTTCTGCAATGTGCTCTACATGGGGCTACCTTTGTATCAAGTTCGGAAGCTTAAACTGGTTCAAAATGCAGCAGCCAGGTTGCTCACTGGAACATTTAGGGTGAACCATATTACACCTGTACTAAAAACTCTTCACTGGCTACCGATCAGCTTCTGGGCACAATACAAAGTGTTGGTCGTTACCTTTAAAGCCCTACATGGCTTGGGCCCGAGTTACTTGAGGGAACGCCTCTCCCCATACAATCCGCCTCGCGCTCTCAGAACATCAGGGAAGAATTTATTAGATCATTATACTGCCAGATTAAGATCAACTTCCCAAAGATCATTCACGGCTGCGGCCCCTAAGTTATGGGACAGCCTGCCAGAACAGATCTGTCTTATTACCATGATAGAAGCCTTTAAGAAGGCACTTAAGATGGAACTCTTCCGGCGGGCCTATCCACCTGATCTCCCAAATTGAATTTAAAGCTAAACAGTACTGTCTTATGCAGCCTGCCAGTCTAGGAAGTTGTTTGATTATCTAGGGCATCTAAGGTATTAGATTTTGTGCTGTTTTTATAGTATGGTTTGTTGTTTTTATCCTTGTTATGTTTTTATTATATCCTTGTACATTGTTGTACATTTTATTGTTGTACTCCCACCTCAATCCATAGGGAGAGGCGGGAAAATATAAATACATTATTATTATTATTATTATTATTATTATTATTATTATTATGAGACTGACTTGTCAGGACTTCAAGTCTGCAATGACAACTATATGTTATTTTCCTAAATTATATCTGTCCCTAACCATGCTGATGGGCACAAAAACTGGGAATGATCTGAGAATGAAGGAACTATCTATAGTTCTGTTGTCATGGACAGATCACCACCTGGTGCTGTTTTTGACCAATAAAACCCTAGACAGCTCAAGTTCATGTTCTTTGAAGGGCTGTATTCTCCCTTACAAACCAACTTGTGCTTTCAGACCTTCAAGGGACATTTATCTCTGTCCCAGCACCCTCACAGGTACATCTGGTGGGAACATGGGAGAGGTCCTTCTCAGTGTTTGCCCATAGGCTTTGGAACTTCCTTCCCTAGCACCCTCCCTATTTTCTTATTGCAGACATGTAAACACTTTTCTGTTTAGACAGGCATTTGATTATTAACTACGTAAGGCCCATCTGACCAAAACAATGTGCTGGATCTTGCTAGATCTTCTGCAGGTGTGTGTTTGTGTGCATGTTTAATGATACATGTTTTTTATCTGAATTTTATTTTTTATTATTATTATTTAATCTCATTTTAACTTTGGTATCTTGAATTTTACCAACATGTTTTTTAATTTGTTGTAAGCTGCTTTGAGTCCTGAAATGGAAAAATGCAAGATAGAAATAATATTATTTTTTCCTGACCTTATCAACCTATTTCTCTTCTCATCAGCAAAGCTTATCAGCATAAAGTTGTTGCCTTGTTTCTGTCTATTTATCTGCCTGCAAAACTGAGGCAGCAAGTTTTCCCTACACATATCTGTGTGACTTTACATTGTGTTTTCTTGTAAGAAATGGTCTACCACCAACTACTCAAAAGTCACTAATAGTATAAATCAATGTTCTGTCACTGTCTAGCACCACAAAACTGATTACCAACAGTGCAGTGTCACTGCCACTTCTGCTTGCAAAAGGGAACTGGGCTAGCATGCAGAGATTTTGGGAAATCAATAAAAGAATGCTAGAAAATAATGGGAGAGAGGGAGGACAGTTCATAGTATGAGAAAGATTAAAATGAGGCTGTATCTATATGAGGTTACTCAACTACATTTATGAGGATTTGCAAGTTTACATCAGTTTCAAAACAAAATTAGCAACATATTCCATAAATTTCTGGACTCAGTTCTGACTCATGGTGACCCTGTGGATGAGACATCTCCAAGATTCCATATTCTCCACTGCCTTGCCCAGATCCTGCAAGCCCTCCCCCATAACCCCCCTGATCGAGTCTATCCATCTGGTTTGTGGTCTTCCTCTCTTTCTTCTACCCTCCACCTTTCCTAGCATTATTGTTTTTTCTAGTGGCCCATGCCTTCTCATTATGTGGCTAAAGAACGATAATCTCAACTTGATCATCTTTGCTTCCAAGGAGAGCCCTGGTCTGATCTGTTCAAGAACCCATTTGTTTGTCCTTTTGGCTGTCCAAGATATCCTAAGTACTCTTCTCCAGCACCACATTTCAAATGAGTTGATTTTTTTTTCTGTCTGTTTCCTTCACTGTCCAGCTCTCACATCCATACATGGTAATTGGGAATACAATGGCCTGAACAATTCTGACTTTAGTGCTCAGTTGTATGTCTTTGCTCTTCAGTATCTTTTCCAGTTCTTTCCTAGCTGCCCTTCCCATTCCTAGTCTTCTTCTTATTTCTTGACTGGAGTCTCCATTCTGTCAATGTTTATCCTAGATATGGGAATTTTTTAACTATTTCAATTTCCTCATTGTCTAGATTGAATTTGTGTATTTCTTCTGTGGTCATTATTTTTGTTTTCTTTATGTTCAGCATCAGACCTGCCTTTGCACTTTCATCTTTGACCTTTCTTATTAACTGTCCCAATTCCTGAACATCTTCTGCTAATATTATGGTGTGTTCTGAATATCTTAGGTTGTTAATGTTGCTTCCCCCTATCTTAACTTCTCCTTTTTTATTTCTAATTCTGCTTTTCTTATGATATTTTCAGTATATAAGTTTAACAAGTAGGATGATAGGATGCAGCCTTGCCTGACCCCTTTTCCTATTGGGAACCACTCTGTTTCCCTGAATTCTGTTCTGATGGTGGCCTCTTGTCCTTGGTATAGATTCCTCATCAGGACTATCAGATGTGGTGGCACCCCCATGTCTGAGTGCATTCCATAATTTTTCATGATCTATACAATCAAATGTTTTGCTGTAGTCTATGAAACGCATGCTGATTCTTTTTTGGAATAAATTAGTACAAGTATATATATATATATATATATATATATATTTCCCTCAGTTCTATGCACCCAATAAGGTGCCAATGCAGACATTCAGGATACAAAGTACATGCATTCTTAAAGATAGAAATCATAAAGCTCTAAATAAAAGTACAGGGTAGATACAAATACATGAGGCTACTGCAAGGAATTTACCCTTCTATTTTCACCTATACCCATGAATTGAAATCTGTTGCCTGACCCAAGGTGACAAAGGCCTATTACTTATTCCACAGAAATCACAGTGCCTTTCCTCTTCATGTCTCTCTCTCTGAACTGAAATACTTCCTTCCTAAAGCCCTGTTGAGGCTACTCATTGGCCTAAACAATCCAAAGGGGGTACACGTGTCTCTTTTATATGTGCAATCCCCAACTAATGATCCAACATGAAAACAGGCCTCCACCCTCATGGAAGTTGCTGATTGTGTATTACACAAAAAGAACATTTCAGCCACAAAAGCATACATATATTATACCTTGGGATTATGCAGAATCCCAAAATTGTATGTGAAGGGGAATGTATGCATCATGGTCAAAAAGGAAAAATGCCTATGATGGCTTACTAGAAGAGATACCAGAATCCAGGGCAAGGGCTTCTCAATTTCTTTCTGAGATCTTGACAACTCTCCAGGATCACCTACCAGACACAATTGGGGAAAGCCCTTAAAAGGATGTATTTCAATAGCAGAAGCCATGTCTTGGTCTCCCATTATGGCTATTTCTTTGAGATTCTACATTACTTATCTTGTATTTTTATTATTATTACAGGCATGGCATTCTTTCACTTCAGTGTCCCAGACAGTGTTAATGGTGAGTACAACCATGAAAAAACTGTTAAGAGAATTTCCCTCTAACTCCCAAGAAATCTGATTAAATAGTTAAATTCAATTATACATCTATAAATAAGGGGAATAATTATGAGTGGCTATTTACACACAAAGAAAACATCCCAATGGTTTGAGTGTTAGACTATGGCTCACAGAGACTATCCCTGCTCAGCATGGAAGCCCACTGTGCCCTTGGGCAAGTCACCCTCTCTCAGGCTTAGCAGAAGGCAAAAGCAACCTCTGAATTAATTTTGCCAGGACTGCCTTAGAATTTCCACTCTAGGCCCAAAACAGCATTTACACACATTTATATCATGGGAAAAGGCAATTTTCTAGCTATGTTAATCTGATTTCTCAGATTAGCAGGGCTTGAGGTTTCCACTTCCAGATGCCACAGGAGCAGCTGTTAATCAGAACATACAATAGTAAGAAAGCTCTGCATAGGTAGTTCAGTTCATGTGAGAGGACTTCAAAAATAATCACAGTGAAGGGCTACAAAGCACATTCAGTGACATTTTCTGCACCATTTTCTGTTATGGTGATTTAGCTTGTGTGATTAATGTCTGTCAATGAAAAAACAAGCCAATAGCTGCATCCTAGTAGGTCAAAAAGAAGAACAAATGTTTCTTTAAATAGAATGAAATAGAACAGTTTGTATATTTGCTTTTTTTAAACAACAACAACAACAACAACAACAACCAAACCTTGCATTACAGTTTCTTTTATTGCTTATCTATGCATTGGTAATTGGAAATCAGCCCAGAAATATTCCGTGAACCACAGATTAAATGCCTACACCATTTCATTTACAAAGTTAATATCTTCTTCCTGCTATTTCATTTGCAATGGCTTATTCTGGCCCATCAATGCTTGATTCCCACCAGCGCACATGTGCAATTTTCATTAATGTTAAAAGAATTTAGCATACCTTTAAATTATCAGGTAACATTTTTCAAGAATGTTTTTCTCAGCAGTTCGTCACTCTTTGCTGCATATTCACTTACCATCTCTGACAGCACTAAAAATGATATAAGGTAGAATGGAAAGAAAAATATTGAATCATTAGAAAGGAATTAATTACAGTGATGAAGACCAGCTGAAACAAAATAAAAAAAAAAACCTGACTGATCTTACTATGCATATAATATACAGATTGATTTGCAGAGCACTACATATTTTATATTGTGGCTCAAATCCATTTACATGATTAGCCTAAGTCACAATGGTTAATGCCACAACCTTAAGTGAGGCTGCATCCACACTGTAGAAATAATCCAGTTTGACACCATTTTGAGGCAGGAAGGAGTGGCCAGAAGCTGCTCCGAGCCTTATTGCCCTGGAGCCATGGTGAACACATGCTGCGGCCCCAAGGGCACCTCCTGCTATGCCCCAAATAGGAGGAGAAAATATCCACTCCTTTTGTGGAAGGACAGTACAGTCCCAGAGCAGCTTCTAGGTGCTCTGGGGGGCATGCTTTGTGTAAATGCCATGCCTCTGGAGCAGCTGGAAGCCACTCCCATCTGTCCATCTGTTTCAGGCCTTTAACTGCCATGGCTTAATGCTATGGAATTCTGAGAACTAAAGTTTTGTGAGAAATTTAGCCTTCTCTGTCAGAGAGAGCTTTGGTGCCACAACAAACTACAGTTCCCAGAATTGCATTACATTAAGCAGTTGGAGTTAAAGTTGTGTAAAACTATGTTATTTCTGCAGCGTGGATGCAGCTTGAGCTAATGACTTGATATCCATCCATTAATGTGCTCTTTCCCCAGATATGTATTTTGTACATTTCACCAAAATACCAACAGCCATCTGCTTGAGCTTGTAATCATTTCCCCTTCTCAAACATTCTGAGAAGTCATATCAAAGTTTGAAAATGTTACTTATTTGACTACAACTTCCATAATTCCCCAGCTAGCAAGGCCATATTTTGAGCTGTTTTCCAGAAAGTGAAGTTCGTAAAATCTCCACCCCTGTTGAGAAAGGTATGAAGATAAATTTTATCATATATCAACACTTATGTGGCTTCCCCAAAGGCAATGGATCAAGGGATCCTCAGGAAAAATATGTGCTGTGAATGGGGAAGATGGGGAAATTAACAGAAATGAAGGGGCAGATGTGCACAAGCAGATGTACCTTCTCACTGTGAAAAATCTACTTTGGATCTAAGCCAATCCTTTCCCCTCATCCTTAAATTAATGTTTCAATTCATCCACATATCCTTGACATTCACATTTTTTTTATTATTATTCCAAGTAATTTCCATAGAACAGACAAGGTAGTTCATGTTACTATGATCATTTCTGTCCTGAATGATCAACATTTGGCTTTCCCATTTTAAGATGGAGCCATTATTATCTCAGAAAGACAGAGCTTGGGAACAGCCAGTAAAACCATGGCACATTTCTTTTACTGGAAATATTTAACAATCATTAAGATTTTATCAAGCTAAGGAAAAGTGGTACCAGAGGTTAATACTATGCCTTCAGTATGATTTTCTAACTCTTTTTATCTTGATTATTAAGACACTGGATTGTATCTGTAGGTTACTGTCTGCCAACAGAACAGATGCTGAAGTAACAATGGATTCCCTCTGTTCATGCAACCCACCATAAACCTCACAAAATCTGTCCAAGTTGATTGGGGGGTGCTGTTATGCACTCTTGCATACCTCACACTGTATTTTGGGGTCCTCATATTTGAATGTCTCATATTTGGAGAGAGCATGTTTTTGAGAGATCAGCTCTTTCAGGAACACTAAAAGGTCAGGTTCATAGGGAAAAATGAATTGTTTCTCCAGGCACGTGTACATCCAAGTGAACAAAATTATCAAATCTACAGTGCTTCTGTCTTCCATCAAATAGGCCATATTTCTTCTTGCAACCTGAGACAAAAGATCTTCCCACCAAAAGCAGTAAGACAGTCTCTCACTGCCTACACCCTGCAGTGATCCCAGCCAAACCAATTTAGAAGCCTATAGGGAAGTGTAAGTGGGAAGAAAGGAAGGAGAACTACAATTATGGAAGTAGAAATCCATTCATATAGAAACCAATTAATGTATTTAAGGTGAGCCTCTATGGGAAACATGTAGCTACTTATTTAATGTTATTTTATCAGTAATGGCTGAGATTCTGCACTACATAGAATCATAAAATCATAGAATTTGATGACCTCTGTTCAAAAACCTCCAAAGAAGAAGGCTCCACCACCCTCTAGGGCAGCATGTTCCATTGTTGAACAGTTCTTACACCCAATGTTTACATGGAATCTCTTTTCCTGTAGTTTGAATAGAGCAAATTCAGTGTGTTTGTGTGTATGCACCTTCAAGTGTGTATGCACCTTCAAATCCATGAATTTCATAGGATTTTCTGAGACAAGGAACACTCAGGTGGTTTAGCTAGTTCTTTCCTATAAAATATAGCCAACAGCACCTGGTATTTCCCATCCAAGTACTAACCAGGGCTGACACTGCTTAGCTTCCATGGTCAGAAAGATCAGGGTCAGGATCCTTTAGGGTATTTAGCACCTTTTAAAACATGTTGTAATGCATAACTTTACAACAACAGAGTTACTACACTGATATAGCAAACCATGTTAGATGATTATGACAATGGCCAATAGAACACTGCACAAGATGTCCTGTTGGGGCTTCCACTGCATAACATGGCACCATGCAAGATGCCTTATTGTGGGGTTCCCACTTTACAAGAGGACACTGAAAGGTGGAGGCTTTTTTCCTCCATTCTGGATTGCCAGTGCTCTATTGGGAGCTGTTACCCTCCCTCTCCTGGCACTGTCCTTGCACAAGGGCAGCCTGTGAAGGTGACAACCTGGCACTACCAAAATCTCTTGAAAACCCTTTTCTCTTTTTCTCTGTGTACCACCTTTGCCGCCACTTTGTGATGGTAAGACTCACTCACCCAACTATTTTTCTCTGAAGGCAGCACAATGGGTCTTTTTAGCTCTCCGCTGACACCAATATGTGAAGGCTTCATGCCTAGCTGCCACCAAATTGCACAATGAGACCCTTGAACTTGGATCCCTCACTTGAGTGACTCCCAAACATTTCTGTGGCTATGGGCCACTCCATAGGAAGATAGAGCACTCACTATTTTGAGTGTTCTCAGCAATAATAGTATTATTACCCCTGGTAGCTTTTGACTTATAGTTTCTTAAAATACCTCAAGTGACCACATTTTGAACCAAAAAAGAGAAAACATTATTTACATGATAGTTGGTTACATATTGTAATAGGAAAAACCAAACTGTGAACTATGAGCCCCCAGCAACTTCAGTTACTTGCAAAACAGGAGTAAGAGAGGAGACCAAAGTAAGTTTGTAAACACAGGTTTATTATGCCAGCAGTCCCAAAAGGAATTAGCATTCCAAAGTTTTGGGCCCTGAACAGAAGAAAATGGCTTCATTTTCTACACCTCCAAACAAAGAAATCCAATTCTTACACCTCATTGGATATTTAAAACTTTAAACATATAGAATCTCAAGCAATAGGAGTAAAGATTTGAGAATACATTATTGTCAAGTTATGCATGGGATATAGAGTGATGGAAATGTACAATATGTATGGAGTTTTCCATGAAGAAGGATTTAAGTGGTAAAAAGGACTTAATCTAGCACCAGATGGCTCCACAGACGTAAACAGAAACTTTCTCATAGATGCAACATATAGACACAGATTTTGTTATGAGAAAACAGGATATCAAAAAGGTAAACGATGACATCAATGGGTTGCTTAGAGACAGGTCACATGGGAGATGACACACACAGCTAGGGGCTGGATCAGAGGCTGGGTTAATACACGTCATACAGGCATTATCCAATCAGCATAAGGTCAACACTCAGAAGGTGGAGTATGGGAAGGGCCAAGGGAATCCTTTGTTTAAGCTTGTTTATATTCACACAGTGTGTGTGTGTGTGTGTGTGTGTGTGTATGTGTGTGTGTCTGGCAGTGGTTTTAACTATGGAGTTAAGTTTTGGCTTTTAGCATGTTTATACTGCTTTTATAATGTAACCCCTGGATCTGGAAACATGGATCTGTAACTTCTTCTTCACTTTCAACTACAAGTTGGGATCCTATGCCTTTGGATCTGTTAAAGATGTAATCTCTCATGGCTGAACTGGATAAGTTCATCACAATGGATTTTACTTAGTAATCTTATTTTTTTTATATGCATTAATAAAACTATACTTTTGGACTTTGCAATGTGTCTTCTTGACTGAGGAAGACAGGATCCTGAAGAAGAGAAGCTGAGCTAGTTAATGGTAAGAGATACAAAGGGCCTTTGCAGACTGCCAGAAATAGTGCAAATTGAGTCCACTTTAACTGCCCTGACTCAGTGCTAGGGAATCGTGAGAATTGTATTTTTTTCTGAGACATTGAGCCTTCTCTGTCAGAGAGCTCTGGTCCCACAATAAACTACAACTCCCATGATTCCCTAGCACTGAGTCAGGGCAGTTAAAGTGGACTCAATTTGCACTATTTCTGGCAGTCTGCAAAGGCCCAAAGTGGCTGTGGATCATAGCAGCCAGCTTGTCCTGCAGATTCTGTTGGGTGTCAAAGAGCATCACTGCAACACCCATCATCCACACACTGACAATTATAATCTACTTAACCATATTCCAATGTTCTCTTATCAGCAGAAAGATGGTATCATGGAGCCCCTTTACATAGAGTATCTTGCCTTCTATCAGTGATTTATTATGGCTGCCACTCTGGCATCTTAATGCACAGGGTCTTCAAAAAGGGCAATCTATCTATAAACATCCCTGCATTCCTGCTGTTAATACCTTCCAGCATTTCATTTCTTTTCAGAGACCTCAACTCCCAGAATCCTCTATGTGTGGCCACTTGGCATCTATTTTTCTACATTTCTAACATAGATTGGCTAAAATATATTGATTATTGAAACTTCTCCTCCTCAGTTTCTTTCCTCTGTTTTGTATTCAGAGTTGATATGGTGTCTCTGTGCATAAACAATTACAATTATTTACAGTATCTGTTACTATATTCTTTAAGTGGTTTCTAGATTTCAGTTTCACATAGGAGTTTTGACTAAACTCTGAGCTTTAAACTTTGATGCTACTTTCTGAATTTACCTGTCACACCAATTCAGTTTCCACACTTGACCTTTCTTAAGGCTAAGCTGGCTACTCAAAAACCCTTCCAACTGCCCCTTTCAGCAGTGTATCACAGCCACCTTGACTATTAAAATCCCTCAGGGTCTAGTAAACCTAGCCACCTTGACTATTAAAATCCCTCAGGGTCTAGTAAAAGTACTAAGGCAGGTGTAATGTTGAACATAAAGAAAACAAAAATAATGACCACTGAGGAGTTTCACAAGTTCAACCTAGACAATGAAGAAATAGAAATAGTAAAAGAATTTCCATACCTGGAATCATACATTGATAGAAATGGGGACTGCTGTCAGGAAATCAGAAGAAGAATGAGGAGGATGGCTATGAAAGAACTAGAAAAGATTCTAAAATGCAAAGATATACAACTCAGAACAAAACTTAGAATCATACAAGCCATCGTATTCCCTATTACCATGTATGGATGTGAGAGCTGGACAGTTAAGAAAGATGATAGGGAGAAAATCAATTCATTTGAGAAGTGGTGCTGGAGAAGTGTGCTGAGGATTCCATGGATAGCCAAAAAGACAAACTAATGGGTCTTAGAGCAGATCAAGCCGGAAACCTTCCTGGGAGCCAAGATGACCTAATTGAGGCTGTCGTACTTTGAACACATCATGAGAAGGGACGACTCATTGGAAAAGACAATAATGCTGGGAAAGGTGGAAGGAAGTAGGAAGAGAGGAAGGCCACATGTCAGATGGATGGACTCTATTAAGGAGGTCATGGGTATGGGTCTGCAGGAATTAAGTAAAGCAGTGGAGGACAGAGGGTCTTGGAGATGTCTCATCTATAGGGTCACCATGGGTTGAGATCAACTTGAGGGCAGTTGACAACAATTTGCCCCAATCCTTTCAGTAACCCCATAAAGTTGATCCCTTAAAGCAATGACATTCACATAAGTGTTGATTCATCATTCAATAGTTGACTCAGTTGATCTAATTTAGTTACAAAAATAAGATTTGGGCCATAGTCTGTTAATCTGTGGCCTGCATTTTGGTTTGTTGTAATTTGTGCTTTTCTGCTAGTGCTAGTAACAAAATTAGAGATTTTTTTTTTCTTGTACCTCTGATACACCATTGCTCTGAATAAGTAAGAAGTGGGAGAGTGAATCATGGATTAGCTGGGCAGCTGAAGTGGTAGCAATCTCAGAACTACTGCCAATAATCTTTCAGAATTCCTGAAAAACAGGAGAGGTCTCAGCAGATTGGAGGAGGGCAAATGTTGTTCGCATCTTCAAAAAGGCAAAAAGAAAAAGAAAAAAGAAGACCCAAATAATTACTGCCCAGTCATCCTGACATCAATACCAAGAAAGATTCTAGAGCAGATCATTAAACTGACAGTCTATAAGCACTTACAAAGGAATGTCATGATTACTAAAAGTCAGCATGGGTTTTTCAAAAATAAGTCATGCCAGACTAACCTTATATCTTTTTTGATAGAATCTTAAGCTTGGTAGATGAAGGGACTCTTAACATCTGTTATCAATTTTCTTATCTCTCTGTTGGAAACTGCTCAGAAATGCAATTAGGATAAATATCCCAAAGTTAAAGTGCTGACCTTAACTGGCACTTCACTTTAAGGAGTATAAAATCCTTGCCTTTACTATTTGAAATACAAACTCAAAAAGGAATTGAGGAACATGTTAAATTTTAAAGCAAAGAATGAGAAATGAAATCACATGAAAAAGATACTCTTAGGGCCTTTGCAGACTGCCAGAAATAGTGCAAATTGAGTCCACTTTAAGGGTTAGGGTTAGGGAGTCATGGGAACTGTATTTTATTGTGGCACCAGAGCTCTCTGACAGAGAAGGCTCAATGTCTCGGGGGGGGGGGGGAAACAATTCCCATGACTCCCTAGCACTAACCCTAACCCTTAAAGTGGACTCAATTTGCACTATTTCTGGCAGTCTGCAAAGGCCCTTAGGTACCTAAATTAAGCACAAAGAATTATGGAACAAAATAGTTTTACTGGAAATATTTACTGGAAATGTTTCTGTTCCAAGTACTGGTTAATACTGTTGTATTATAAATTAGGGTCTATCAAAATAAATATATTATACTCAATTTATATTCTATAAATTGGAACATGTTATAATTTCATCAAACATTGGCAAAATGATGCTTCAAGAGCCATTCCAAATATTGGGTCTGTCCCACATTTGATGTGGTATATATTATATTATGTGTAGCATATGTATCACAGGAAACGCATAGGCCAAGATCCTGCATTGTCAGATGTAATTACCATTACAGGCTTGTATCATCGTACCCTGATGGACCTATATCATCGTACCTACTTCTGCCAATGTTACCCCCTCAACAACAACAAAATCCTAAGTGAGACAGTATTTTAATTGAAGGTTTTACAAGATGCTGCACATTGAGGAGCTGGAGAATTATGATGTTTTTAAGGATGAAGATAATAGAAATAAAAGAAAAGAAACTTTAAAGCATTACTTTAAGGAAAATAAGAGTGAAGGAATACAGAATAAAATTATATGGGATGCAAGTAAGATGTCAATCAGGGGTACATTTATTAAGTTACAATTAGAGCAAAGAAGAAGGGAGAATGAAAAAGAAAAGAAAATAAGAGGATTAAAATGTAAAGAGGAAGAATGGAAAAAAGAAAGGAGATAAGAAACTGAAATGTGTAATTGATAACTTACAACAACAGTTAAGAATATTGGCAGTTAAAGAGACAGAAAGGATATTAAAGATTATTAAGCAAAAGCATTTTTAATCAGGAAACAAAGCTGGTAGAATATTGGCAAACAAATTGAGAAGAGAAAGAGATAAAAAATAATTACGGAGATACAATATAATGGAAAATTGTTTACAGATCAAAGAAATATCAAGTGTTTAAGGAAGATTATGAAGATATTTATAGAAATGTATCAAATGATAAATGTATCAGTGATAAAGATAAAATAATAAGATATCTGAAGTAACAGAAAATTGTTGCACTAAATGAGGAACAAGAAAGGATTCTAAGGGGGTTGCAGACTGCCAGAAATAGTGCAAATTGAGTCCTCTTTTAGGGTTAGGGTTAGGGTTAGGGAATCATGGGAACTGTATTTTATTGTGGCACCAGAGCTCTCTGACAGAGAAGGCTCAATGTCTCAGAAAAAAAAAACAATTCCCATGATTCCCTAGCACTAACCCTAACCCTTAAAGTGGACTCAATTTGCACTATTTCTGGTAGTCTGCAACCCCCCTAAATCAATCTATTACTGCTAAATAGATATCAGAAGTAATTGGAAGGATGAAGTGTCAGGGTATGCCAGTTTGCATACTAAGTTGTGACTGGATGAAGGTATAGCAAAGTGGCAGGTGAAGCTCATGATGGCAAGCCAGCACTGGCAATTAGTGATGCAATCAGCCAATTAGGCCAGGTAGTTTTGATAGCCACTTAGCAGAGTATAATTGCATTAGGAAACTGTTTGATTTTTAGAGCGTGTATTACTCTCCATGCTGGTTAGGACCTGTTGCTTTCCATATTGCTGGGAAGTAAGTTTTTCTCCTTGCTAGGGAGTTGTAGTACTGCAGGCATGCAGGAAGTTATGCTATGCTGATTTATTTTTGCATTGTATATATTTGTACTTAGCCATGATGCTACATTTTTGCTTTGCTTATTTTTGTCTTACACTCTGTTGAGTAAAGCTCTATTTTTGTTGATTCCACAATTCTGCTGTGATATTTTGCAATACACCCTAACATGAAGCTGGGGAAAGCACCTGGCCCTGATGGTCTACCACAATCTATTATAAAAAGATGAAAGAGGTGTTAGTCAAGCTGTTGAAAGATATGATGAATGATATTCATAAATAAGGAATACCAGAATCTTGGAAGGAAGCCTTTATATCTTTAATTCCAAAAGAAAACAATGAGAGATATGATCTGAAAAACTATAGACCAATATCTTTAACAAATACAGATTATAAGATCTTTACCACAATCATAGCAACAAGGATGAAAAACAATATTTAAATCGATAATTCACAAAGATCAGAATGGGTTCATACCAAAAAGACAGATTAAGAATAATTTAAGAATGGTATTGAACATTATTGAACACTTTGAACACCATAACAAAAGAAAATTGGTTATGATTCTGATAGATGCAGAGATGGCTTTTGACAGGGTTAACTGGTAATTCATGTTGGAACTGATTAAATGAATGAAGATAGGGGAAATGTTCATGAAGTGGACTATATAAGGCTATATATAAGGAGCAAAGGGCCCAAATAATAATTAATGAAGGAAGAATAGAAAGTATTAAAATTGAGAGAGGTACTAGGCAAGGCTGCCCTTTCTCGCCTCTGCTGTTTATAATTGTGTTAGAGCAGGGGTAGGCAAACTTTTTGAGCTGTTCAGACTATTGGAGGGCCAAAGTAAATTAATTAATTAATTAATTAATTGCAAAAATTAAAAAATTAAAAATAATTCCTACACACTGCACCCATCATATTTTGAAGTACAAAAACAAAACGGGAACATATACAATATTTAAAATGAAGAACAAGAACAAGTAAAGTTAAATAAACAAACTTTATTCTGTATTTTAATGGGAACTATGGGCCTGCTTCTGGCTAATGAGAGTGTCAATGTCCGGTTCCATATTTGTCACTGCTAGTCGTAACAAGTGATGAAAGTGTGAATCAGTTAGTCTAGATCTGGTTGGCGATTTCATATGTTTCATCCTGGAAAAAGTCTGTTCACAGACGTTAAGTGCTGCCAAAGACGGTTGCCATTTGAGTGCATGGTTCCTGAGATTAGAATATTTCTCAGAGGGGAGAGATGCATAGAAATTAAGAAGGCTGCTTGATTTGAATGCATCTTTCAAAGAGTCACAACTATGCAGGATGACCAATGGGTGCATCTACTATTAATACAATTTGGCACCACTTTAACTGCCCTGGCTGCATCCTACTTAACCCTGGGATTTGCAGTTTGGTGTGGCACCACCCTCTTGGTCAGAGGTTTGCAAAACTGAGTACAAAAAGGAAGTATGCTTTTTAAATGAATGCTGGTTTTATAGAAATTTAGCATCCTAAATGCAAAAAGAGAGAGAGAGAGAGAGAGAGACCTGAGATTTGCACCAGTTTCTCCCCAACAAAACATATTTGGAGCAAACATATTTTGTTGCAAACATGCAAAAGCCACAAAACAAGGATAACTTGCTTACACAAAATGCACAAAGTACATAATGCAAGCTTTGCAATTTGTACTGGGCTTGCAAAGCTTGCATTTTGGTTGCAACAATAAAAGTGTGGCTATTTTGTGCATTTTGGGTGTTGCAAAATTCTCTTCCATTTTTTTTAAATTGCTATTGTTTCCCCGCCAAATGCAACAGAAAAACCCTGGAGGTGGGTTTAGTTCAGTGCAAAAGAAAGAATCTGTCCCATTGTTGCATTGTCCAAATTGGTAATCGAGCTTTAAATGCTTTTCTTCCTTGCTGCACAATACCCAGCATCCTAAAAATATTTTGGGTCCTTCCTCTGTGCCAACTTTTCCAGATGCATCTGTTGGCATGAGTGAATCATGTATCTGAGGCTGGAGTCTGGAGAGCTGGCCTCGAATCCCTTCTTGGCTATGCAAACCCACTTTGGCCAAGTCTCATTCTCTCAGCCTCAGAGGAAGGCTATGGCAAACCCTCTCTGAAGAAATTTTGCCAATTAAACCCCACGAAAACAGCAACAAATCAGCATCAACACAACAACAATTAATAATAGAAATTTTGCCAAGAAAACCCCAAGAAATCATCATAATCATCATCATCATCATCAACAACAACAACAACAACAAATAAAAATGCTACCTTAAATGAAACAAACAAACACAGGGGTGGCATGAGTGAAGCATGTGTCTGAGTCTGGAGTCTGGAGAGCTGGTCTTGAATCCTTGCTTGGCTATGCAAACCAACTTTGGCCAAGTCACACTCTCTCAACCTCAGAGGAAGGCTATGGCAAACCCCCTCTGAAGAAAATTTTCCCAGAAAATCCCAGGATAGGATCGCCATAAATCAGAAACAACTTGAAGCCACACAACAACAAGGGAGGCACACTCTCTCAGCTTCAGAGGAAGGCTGTGGCAAACCCCCTCTGAAGAAATTTGGCCAAGAAAACCCCAGGATAGGGTCTCCCTAAGTTGGAAATGACTTGAAGCCACACAACAACAAAAGCAAGGGAGGCAATAGCAATGGCAAGTTCCCTCCCCCCCCCCCCCCCCGTGAACCAACATTTCTCCTTGTGGCTCTCACTCTCAGCCTTTGAGGAAGGCTATGGCAAACCCCCTCTGAAACCTCCAAGAAAACCCCAGGATAGGGTCTCTATAAGTCGGAAATGACTTGAAGCCACACGACAACAGCAAGGGAGGTATAGCAATGGCAAGTTCCCTCCCCCCCCCGGTGAACCAACCTCTCTCCTCGTGGCTCTCGCTCTCCTCCCTCGTGTGCCCCCTTACTGCTCTTCTATTTATGCAGGGCTGGACATTCGTGCATGGAGGGCAGAGAAAGAGGCGGAGGAGGCCACACACTCGCTGGCTCATGCACAACCCGGCCGCCATTTTGTGTTCCCCCATGGCGGAACACAAAATGTCGGCCAGAGACACACACGAGAGAGAAAGGCAGTGGCGGCGGTGTCAGGAAGGGCCAGGAGCCGGTAACAAGGCCTCTATGGGCCGGGTTCGGCCCACGGGCCGTAGTTTGCTGACCCTTGTGTTAGAGGTACAACTAAGCAATAAGATTAGAGAAGATTTGAAAATAGGAAAGGTCAAAATGCAGGGACATATGTGAAGTTGTAGGCTTTCATGGCCGGCATCCATAGTTTTTTGTGGGTTTTTTGGGCTGTGTGGCCATGTTCTAGAAGAGTTTCTTTCTGACGTTTCGCCAGCATGTGTGGCTGGCATCTTCAGAGAAAACTGGAATGGAAGAGAATGGGTCTATATACTGTGAGACCCTGGGTAGGGAGGAGTGGTTCCCAGGTAAACTGTGTGTTGTTCTGTGTTGAATAGTTATTGTTCTATTGTTAATGGCATGGCTCCAGGGTGGGAGGAAGTGCACTCAAGGTTATTGTCTGCTAATCCCATGTAAACTGAGTATTGTTCTGTGTTGAATTGGCATGGCTTCCAGGTGAGGATATGCAATCAAGGAGATTGTCTGCTATTGTCTGCTGGGGAAGCCCCTGACCCTGGTTGCTTTCCCATTTGCATTTGCTGAGTGCTGATTTTCTTATTTTGTAGGACTGGTAGCCATATCTTGTTTACTTTAAGAGTTTCTTCTTTCCTGTTGAAGTTATCCAAGTGTTTGTGGATTTTGATGGCTTCCCTGTGCATTCTGACCTGATAGTTGTTGGCATGGTCCAGAATTTCAGTGTTTTCAAACAGCATTTTATGCCCAGGATGGTTTATAATGTGTTCTGCTACTGCTGATTTTTCTGGCTGGCCCAGTCTGCAGTGTCTCTCATGTTCCTTGACTCATGTTTGTACACTGCATTTGGTGGTCCCTATGTAGACTTGTCTGCAGCTGCATGGTATGTGGTAAACTCCTGTGGCTGTGAGAGGGTCTCTTCTGTCCTTCGCTGAGCGCAGCATTTGTTGGATTTTCTTAGTTGGTTTGTAAACCATTTGGAGGTTGTGTTTCCTCACTACTTTCCCTATTCTGTCTGTGACTTCTTTGATATATGGTAAAATTACCTTCCCTTTGGGTGGCTGCTTGTCTTCAGTCCTCTGGGTTTTTCTGGGTCTGGCAGCCCTTCTGATGTCTGAACTGGAGTAACCATTTGCCTGTAGAGCCTGGTCTAGGTGCTTCAATTCCTCTTCCAAGAAGTGGGGTTCACAGATGCATTTTGCCCGGTCTACCAGTGTTTTTATTGTGCTTCTTTTTTATCCTGGGTGATGGTTAGAGTTCTTGTGCAGGTATCTGTCTGTATGTGTGGGTTTTCTGTATACTGTGTGTCCCAGACGTTGGTTTGGTTTGCAGATGACTAGGACTTCTAGGAATGGCAGTGTTCCTTCCTTTTCTTTTTCCATAGTGAATTGGATGTTAGGTTGGATGTTGTTCAGGTGATTCAGGAACCCAACCAGATCTTCTTCTCCATGGCTCCAAATGGTGAAAGTGTCATCCATGTATCGGAACCAAGTTGTGGGCTTTTTCAGTGCTTTTTCCAGGACTTGTTTTTCAAAGTGTTCCATGTAGAAGTTTGCGATCACTGGGCTTAGAGGGCTTCCTGTTGCTACCACATCTCTCTGTTCTTAGAATCCATTGTCCCACTGGAAATAGCTTGTGGTGAGGCAATGTTCAAACAAGGCTGTGATGTCCTCTGGAAAAATTTGTCGGATGAGTGTCATGGTTTAATTTAGTTTTAAGGGGTGGGAGGGTTTGGGTGGAGGGGTGGAGGGTGTGGGATGATGGAATGTTTTAACTGTTGTATTTTTTTAACTTGCTGTAAGCCACCCCGATTGCCGAGAATATAGTGTAAGCAATGGGCTTCAGTGAATTCTATTCAGAGAAGGTGAATATTTATATTTTAGGAAGTTATTTAAGTGTTCTTATGGATAATATAATGTGAATAATGTACGGTTTATGTTTGCAAGTGTTTGGGGTTTTTTCTAAATTGTAAATGTGTTTTATAAGAACTTAATAATAAAAAAAAGCACTAAATATATGTTCTCTGGTTCATAACAGGGTAAAACAGACCAGCAGCTTCAGCCAGCTTGGGGGTGGCATGGGGGCATGGTATTTGGATGACACATGCCCTGACACCGCCCCCAAGCTGGCATCACACTACCCGCCTAACAACATGATGGACATTGTTGCAGTGCTCTGGCAGCATGGTGTTTATATGTTGTATGCCACAGGAGTGCCAATATGCCACTGCAGCAGTGGAAAAGTTGCCTTTTTGCCACTGCAAAAAGGAGCAGTTTTTTGCCACTTCTTTTTGTGGCAGCAAAATGTTAGAGTGGGACCATGGTGTGCTGTTGTCACAGTGCCAAACTTGTTCTTTCAGGGGCAGCATCACACCACCCGTTTGGGCCAGTCTGTTTTGGCCCATAGTCTTCCTATGAATTTAAAGAGATTTAATATTGTCTTCAGGTGTATGTACTTGTCCACACACCTGTCATAGCCAGCCAAGAGTAGGTCTCGGAGGAGGAGGAGGAGGATGGGGCTCCTCCAGAGCAAGAGGTAATTGAGGCTACACCAGGTGCTAATCCTGCTCCAGAGCAAGAGGTAATTTAGGCTACACCAGGTGTTAATCCTGCTCTGCCAGAGCCCAGCCCTGATCTCCCAGCCCCAGAGGAAGAGGCTCAGCCAGGTCCTAGTGCTCATGGCATTCCTCTGGTGGTACAGCAGCCTAGTGGTGACTCTGGGGAGGAACCAGGCTTGAAGGTTCCCTCCTTCAGGCAGCGCAGGGCTGAAAGTGCTGGCAGACGTAGATCCCAGAGAATTGCTGTGAGGCAATTAGCTAATCAGCCTCATCGGGTACGGGGGAGGACATCCCCTATTTAGGAAGCAGAGAGACACCAACTCAACACCAGAGTTTACTGCATGATCCTTTGGTGTGATTGCTACCTGCACTGGCTCCCTGTACCTCGATCCTTGTGGCCTTGACTCTTGACTTCGGAATGGACTGGACTATTGCTACCCTCTGGCTGACCTGACCTTGGACTGGACTGACTATTGTGACCCCTGTATTCCTGACTTCAGCTCTGGCTTTTGGTTTGCTCTTTCTCTCACTCCCTGCAATGTTTGTGGACTATTTCTAGCTGCATAGCTAGTCACCTTGTTGAGCCATCCTAATCGGTGTAGGTTTGTGTGTGCTGGCCACAATCCAGGACAACACCACACATATCATGGAGGAAACAAATGCACATTTGATTTGTAATGTGTAGAGCTGGCCTGAAAAATTAAACATTTTGGGAAAATGCTCTCATTGTGTATGGAACTTCTTTTCTTTGTGGGTGGGGTGAGGAAAACCTGGGAGTGGAGGAACTTTGTATAGTTCTGTTTTTGTCAATACATCACAGTCTGTGGGCAGGGCAACTGCTGAGATTGAAAACTTCTGCATGGATGGTTTCCTGATGACTTTTGGGAAGTTTTCTGCTGCCTCAGGAGGTAATTATATTAAAGCTATGGTCAATATGGAGTGGTGGAAGGAAGGTGGACATAATCATTCCTGAATATCTCATCTCTCAGTGGAACCAGATAGGCCCCTTTGTTTGTCAGAAAGCTGTCGGTAATTAAATGAATGAGAACTAGAGAAATGTTGGAAGAAAACTTGAGTGGGGCCAGTCAAACACTGGCTAGAACCTCTCTGAGGGTCTACTGTAAAGCAATATGGGCAGGAAAAAATCAGAACTTAATCTAGTAACTTAATCAAATGTAAAGAATGTGCTTCCTCAACTGCACAATGAACAACGCTGAAAGGAAACAGGGAGGTTTGAAGGCCAGAATCCCTTGTGTTTGGGACCAAGTGCTGGTCACATGAAGTGGGTAGAGGCAGAGGCTATTTAATGCTCTGTCCCCACCTTTGTGTGTCCTCTTTGCTCATCTTGCTTTTTTCTTCTTTTCTTTTTCACCTACCCCACATTGTATCTGTTGGGAACTGGAAAACTGGCTATGTGTGGTGTCTAAAATTGGTACTTGCTTGGCAGGTTACAAGAGAAGAATTTATTAAATCAGTGTACACCTTGACATCCTTTTGGTGAACAATTGGGCTCTGAAACTGCCTCTCCAGGTCATAAGACCCAGGGGTATGGAAAAGGAGTCTGGCCTTGGGGTTGACCTGGGGAGCCCTGGTGGCACAGTGGTTAAATGCCTGTACTGCAGCCACTCACTCATAGACCACAAGGTTGTGAGTTCAATACTAGCCAGGGCTCAGGCTAGACACAGGCCTGCATCCTTCTGAGGTTGCTAAAATGAGTACCCAACTGTTGGGGGGGCAATGAGCTTACAGTTGTAAACCGCTTAGACATCCCATAGCACAATATGAAGTGGTATATAAATGAAGCTGCTTTTATAAAGTCTTGTGACTTGGGTGGCGGATCCCCCTGGGCTTTTCTTCCAGTAAACAGCTGTTCAGGCAACAACCAGTGTTTTTTGTTTTTTTTAATTGCCCCCAGGGTCCAATGTTTCACCCAAGGCAATATTGGTGCCTGGGCTTCAGCTGGACCCTCACCACCACCTTGATTATCGCCAGGTCCAAATTCAGTTAAATATGGTATAGGTCAATAAAGAGATCCTTATTCAACCCATTTACCTGTGTCTGGTTTCATTATTCCTGGTTGGCCATCAAACTAATGTAAGTAATGTAGGACCACGGGTCGGGGGGGATACTCCCATGGTATTTTTAGGTGAAAACAATACCAATTGATACTTCAGGCCCCAACCCACCCAGTCACCACACCACACTAGCAAGTTATTAAGAGCAAGTACAAAGAAACAATACATTATGGAAGTAAATTAGAAAGTACGTGTTGACGTCTTTTCCAGAAGTAAAGCTCTGGATAGAGAGAAAGAGAAAAGATTATCTGCCAAGATAATGAGAGAGGAAGAGTACAATGGATAGACAATTTATTACTTAAGTTTGGGTAAATCCTCAGTAATAGGTAAGAAATTATACCAAGATTCACTGGGTATGAGATAATAAAATGGAACAGAACTGGGAGTTCTAAGAAGGATTCTGGAAGATCAGACATGCTCAGGCAGAACTCGCAGAAGATAGGAAAGTGAGGCCCAGGAATACAAAAACAAGCAGCTAAACAGATGTTTCAAGTAAGATTGAAGCAACGCAGTTGCAAGATTTTTTTTTAAAAAAAAAAACCATACAAATTAAGGAAACCAGAGGCAATTGCTCTCTTAAGAAAAAAGAAGTGATTATGGCAAAAGAAGTCCTATGGGATAAAAAAGTTTGCAGCTTATAAATGCTTGATGGGTCAAAGTATAGTAAAGTATTTGCATGTAAAGATACACCATGTTGGCAGTTTTGTCTGCTAATGAGTGGCATGTGTTGACCTATTTTCCCTTGAGAGTAAGGTATCTAGGGTTCTCAAGTGGCATATTTTCCCTTGGGTGTGGGGTATCTAGAGTTTTCAAGTGGCAGGATGCTATCATTTCTATTTCAGTAGAAGGTGAGTGCTGGCTAAAATGAGAAATGCAAATGGAGTTACAAAATGGAAATGTTTTAACAAAAGGTGTAACCTATATCTATTTTTCCTAGGCATTACTAACAGTTATGTATGTTGCATAAGTTGTGTTAAAGGTGTGGTTTAGGCACTGTTGTGATAAATTCATGTGAGGCATTCAAAAACAAAGAGGCATCATCTTATGTTAAAAACACTGTCTGGAATCCTCTGTAGCAGTTATAAATGTTAACCTAGAGTGTGTTATGCTTTCATGACTGTGAAAGTCTCTGCTTACCTTGGAATAATAATAATAATAATAATAATAATAATTTGTATCCCGCTTAATGACAACAATCCAAGCAGCTTACAGTAAAAACTTGCACATCATTTCAACCAACCCACCCCATCCCCCTAAAACAGCATTAAATAACGAATGATTAAAAATTACAATAAACAACGGACAAAGCCCTCTGGGAAGTTGCCGCAAGCCTAGCTTTTTGAGGCTGCAGCAAATTCCTCCCAGAGGATCGGAGAGCATGGGGAGGATTATATGGGAAGAGGCGTTCCCTGAGATAGCCTGGACCCAAGCCATTTAGGGCTTTAAAGGTAATAACCAACACCTTATACTGGGCCCAGAAGCTGATAGGCAGCCAGTGGTGTGATTGATGGGGTTCTGTCCCCTTTTGATAGGGAAGCAGCTTGCTGATTTTTCCTCCTTTCACACAATTTCTGACCTGAGGGGGAATTGATACAGGGATCCTGTTTCTGCCTGTCATGCTGGAGATCACTCACCAAAGATGGTTGGACATCAGTCAGCTGCTTTCTGAGTGATGTGGAACAGACTTCCATTGACCACAGTGGCTGCTTCCTGCTTTGTGGTGATTCAGTGTTGTTGGGTATGATTCACTGACTATCGTTGTAACTGCCATGTTTAAACACACATATTTCTCATACAGGATTCCAGCTACCAATATTTTCTAGAACCATTTCATGTAAAGGCCTTTTGAACATGTATATCATATCTGCCTTAGGAAAAAATTCTGTACTAAATTAAAGATATCTCAGGGTTTTTTTTTTCTTCAATACATTGGTTATGAAAAGAAACAAAAAACAATAATTTCATTTTTTTTTGCTCCAAATTTTCAGATGAATGATCCCATGGTTGCATAATACATGATATCAGCCTTGATAATAGGCATTATCTGCAAAAGTAGCATAATCCAGATGCCACTGAAATGGCCTCCAACAGTACCTTAAAAGCCATGAGATCAAAGTGAAAGAAATGTAGCCAAGGCATTAGTCATTATTACAATGATAGAAAGAGGAAACATAGGACCTTGTGAAGAAGAGTGGGAATATTCAGCCAAACAAAAAAACAAAGGGGAATTAGGGAATCAAAGGGAACATAAAAAGGAAAGGGAAAAAAATCAGGTCATGGTTGCTTGGGAACAACTAATTGCATGACTGATAGTATCTGCAGGGTCCTAACAAGCAGAAAATCCTTTTCCAATCAATGACTAGTCTAAGAGTCAGTCAAGGAAAGACATGAGCAAAAAATTCAGTAAACAAAGACTTTAATAATGCCAATATAAAACACTGAAAAAGAGACCCGACGGATGTACTTTATTGTTGAGATAGGCAGGGAAGAACCAACCCTTTAACAGGAATCAAGCTATACTTTCCAGCTGTCAACAAATTTGTTTGGGATTAAAGCTTTTAAGGGCTATCACCCTTTATTGTATTGAATAACAACTTCAGTAGCCCCTTTCTGTTCTGTTATTGAATTTCTTTCTACTTCATCCTTTTTGGAGATCAATAGTGGTTTGGCACTTGCTATCTGGCATGTATCCTGGTGATTTGGCATGTACTGCTGACAAGGAATATATTCTGTTCCTTTTATAGATTCTTAAAAACTTTTTTTGCCTGAAACTCTACAGAAATCCACTTAGAAAACTCTTGTCATCAGCTGCCACTTTGAGTAAAACTGCCAAAACAACAGACCAGTGATATGCCTGTGTCCTTTTCTCCTTATCTCTCTCTTATTTTCTTCTAGCCAGTTTTTATGAGTGCAGGAAAATTGTCACTTTTGTTTTTATAAAGTAGTCTGAAAGGAAACTGTGCATTATTAGTCAACAATAATCCATTTGAAATATAATTTACATGTAGTATTGGGAGGCAAAACAATGGATAAATTTAGAAAATATATATGCATGATCATGCAATGTGCTTTTTGTAATCAGTCACAGATGAATGGGAAATGGGAAATTAAACAATCTAGTCTTTGTTAGTGATGTGTGATAATGTGTAATACCATGAATAAAACAGCTTATGCAAAACACCCTTCAGTGTAATGAAAATAATTGAGGCCACAATTATTGCAATACTGCTAGCTTTTGTTCAATGGGAAAGCAATTTAATGAGATCAGTATTATTATTGCTTAGAATGAGTCCAAGATCTCATAACCCCAATGCAGCTTGGCCAGTAGAAGTTATTAAACAACAACTATTGAGATTTAATCTGGTCCTATTCTTAAACGATCAGTCTACCCTGTGCCCATTCTTAAAGATAAAACAAGCTATGCCCTAAATAAATGCTTATTTGTGTTGGAAGCAGGAAGGTATAGTTCTTACAGACAATTTGCTTTGCCATTTTCAAGTGAAAGCAGACATCCAGCCATTAGATAAGTGATGGATATAAAACAGGACAACAAATGAATAAAGGTCTCTTCAAGTGTTTCTAAGTATGGAAAGGAAATGAAAATGTCTGTTGGGTCTAAGGCTAAATTAAGGGCCTTTGTAGACTGGTCCAAAGGGCTGGCCTGGAGGCAGAGATGGGGTGGACCAGCCACAAGCTGGCCATCCCAACCCCACGGTGATGCCATCCTGATGCCGCACACCATTATGCATGGCATGTGGCGTCAGAACGCTCTTCCGGCACAGCGTTCAAACACGCTATGCCAGAAAGGGCACTAAAGAACTGTGCACCAGCTCTTAGGGCATCATTTTGCTGCTCTTTCAGGGATGGCAAAAAGGAGGATCGGGGCTGTGGCATGAGGTAGCCACAGCCCCGATCAGCTGCTTCCAGGGGTGACCCAGAGCTGCCCGTCTGCACCCCACCTAAGACACACAGGGCCCATGCTATATCCAGTTTAAGAGCCTTATTAACTCTGTCCCATGAGGGAGGGAGGGGGAGTATTTACTGTAGGATTGCCATATCACTCAGACTTACAGATCTTACCTAGGATCTAGGTATGCCACACAGTGACTATCATTTGGCCTGGATTCCAAGCTTCCATTTTTTTTTAAAAAAAGTCTGTAGTCTATATAAAAGCTGAGATACAATTGGAATGTAGAGGCACTCTATGGTCATTTTCTCTCTGCAAGAAATAAGTCCACCTGGGAATTTCAGGCATAAGGGAAGTGAGAGTCAGTTGTCCAAGCAGCAATGTGAAAGAAGCAAGGCAAGAGTATACTGTGAGTGTGCAAGGTGAGGCAAGGGGGAGAGTAGGAGACAGGAGAACTAACAGTGGTGCCCATGAAGCAAGGTACAACATGAGGTGAGAGAGGGAATAAGAGAGACAGGAGAGGCAGCAGTTTGAGTGGCAGCACACAAGAAACAAATGAAAGGCATGCTACTAGGTTGGGAGGTGAAGTGAAGAAAGGAATAGGAGAGAGGGGAAAAACAGCAAGGTGAACAGTAGTGCATAAAAAGCAAACAAGGGGCAGTTTGTGAAGATACAAGGTGAGGGAAGGGAGAAAGCAGGAGATGGAAGAGTAAGTGGTGTAAGTGGCAGAGCACAAGAAGCAACAGAGCAACGTGCCACAATATCACAAGCTGAAGTGAAGGGCAGAGTTAAAAGAATGAGTGGTGTGAGTGCCAAAAGCAGGGAGGGTCATGCTGCAAGGGAGTGAGGTGAAGGATGGAGTAGTATAGAGATAGGAGAGTGAGTAGTATAAGTGCCAGAGCTCAAGAAGCCAGTTAGAGAAGCATTCTAAGGGGTGTACTGAAAGGGCACAAGATGAGGTGGGGTAGAGCAAGAAAAATGGGAGAACTAGCACTGTGAGGAGTGGCACACAAGAAGCAAGGTAGGAGTGCATTGAATAAGGTGAGATGACAGAAAGAGTAGGGAGGAGGAAGGCAGGGTGAGAGGTACAATGGGAGAGTGCAAGGAGATTCCAGCAACTCCTTAGGCAAACTCAGCTCTTAAATAGCCTGACACCAGCTGGTTCTAATCAGAGCTCACTTGCTTGCTGCTTAGCCTGCAGACTGGCTGAGCACCATAGCTCTATCTTTTGTTGGATCATTTTGTTCCTCCTCGTTGATTGAGGAGTTAAGACTCCAGCTGTGTCCTCTGTCTCATCATCAGGTGAGTCTTGCTGCAATTCCACAGGATGAGCTGGCTGAAGCTCTTCAGCAGGGAGGGATGGCTGCTCTGTAGTAGGGAGAGCTGCAGGCTGTTCCCTGTCTCAAGATTTGCCTGGGTCCCTTCCTCAGCCTCCTCATCACACTCTTCCTCCAGTCCTGCAGGTCCCAGTCCTGCAGCTCCTGGCCCATGACAGCACCAGGGCAACCAGACACCATGGTTCTGAGGGTGGCTGCTGCAGCAGTTCTAAACAATCCATGAAAGGAGTGCTATGAGGCCCTGGCCCAGGGACATGCATCATGAGCACACCCTGCCCTCAAATTGGCCCAACGGTGGCCCTCTAGGGGTGTCTGTTTGAGGCCTCTGTTAGTTTCCAAGATCAGACAAGATCTGCTGCCTTTAGGATATTTAGGCCAGATCCTAGCAGAACTTGACAGTTCTTCAGTTTCAAAGAAAACCTAGCCAAAATAAGCAAATTAATAAATTTGTAATTGCATAGTAATGTAAAGCTTTGCCTTTACATGCTAGAAGGAATAATGTCTTTCATTTTCTTCCTCTTACAGGAGAAAGAAACACCAACAAAATAGCAGGTTTTATTTTTTATTTTTTATATATATAGTAAAACCACTATTTCTATGAAAAATAATTCCTTGGAATTCTTCAGCATATGTGAATACAAAGAAAAAGCTGCAGAAGTCTTGGTCCTGCATTATAGTTCCCAATGTGGTAACTTGAATGGGAGCAAACCCTTTTCTCCATTGGGAAGCAAATAAAAATATTGTTTCCATCTCTATGATTGAACTCTTGTCTACTGAAAGAAATGCCATGTTTGAATAAATACATATATATGTTAAGGTTGGAAGTGGCTTGTCTGTTTCCTGGCCTGTATTCCTGTTACCTGTTTCTAGACTCCCGCATTCCTACTTTAGACCTGGCTTTGTTGACCTTTGGACTGTGTTGACCTTGATTCCTGTTGCCTCCCTTGACTTGGACTGCTTGACCCATGCCTTTCTTCTCACAGAGCATCCTTGACCTTAGTTTGAACTTGGTTTGGGCGGAGGCAGCGACGACGGCGGCGGTGAGCAGGAGGCCGCGCTCTAGGGCCCCACCCACGCTCTCCCTCCCCCGGCAAGCAGTAGATGGGCAGCAGTAGCAGGAGCCGAAGACAGGTCCACTTGTGCCTTTTAGGGCCCTTGCAAGCTCCCCCATCATCTTCTGACTCAGCGACAAGCAGTTGCAGTTTGTGGTTATGATTTCTGGTATTTTTAAGGTGTTGTAGGTTGTAAAATTAATTCTCTTTGATCTGAAGGAAAAAGTTTCTGTCTACTCTCTAATTATTAACACTCTGTTTTATCAGGCTGTCACTATAAGGGTTAAATAGAGGTAATACTTTAAGGTTTTGTAGGTTACAAAATTATTCTTATCTGTCTGTAGAGGGAAATAGCAGTCTGAATCTTATACATTACAGTACTAAATAGACATTATAAGTTTAAAACATGATTAAGGAGGGTAATGATACATTAGAATATTTTCCATCTTTAATACAATTTTCAAAAAGGAAAAATGTTCAATCTAAAATAACACAGTTCTTTTCGAATAATAGAGATGAGTTATTACACAGACAGTTGGAACCTAAAATAGAGACGAATTCTATTGAAGCTAAAGAAACAACTTCCCTGTTAATGATGCCTGTATTTGAATGGTCCTTAGATAAGATAGCTTCTTTGAAACCCTTAGATCAGAGTTCCTCCATACCAAATTTGGCCCAGGAGATAGCTCTTGCTGAGGGGAAGCTGTCATCTAAACACACCGTAATAAAAGAACTATCTGAAATAAAATCAGTAAAAGATCAAAGACACGAAGATGTTTTAGGGAGGTACGGTCGTAGTGAAACTACCAAATTACAAAAAGTTATAGGGCTTAATGAAGACCTCAGAACACCTGAACTTAATAAGATAATAACAAAAGAATTAGAAAACCCCGAGTGGGTATATACTCTTTTACAGGATTTGGCAACAGTTAAAAAATTTCTTTCTGAATGTAATAATCTTCTTACCACACTGGTAGACTTACATCTTCAAACCAGTTGTATTAACCAAAAAGAAGATAAGAAATATATGAAATCTGGACAAATTTCTCTATCTCTGAGGACATCTCCTCTTCCAAAGAATGATAGGAATCTTCTACATAGGCCTGTAAACAACTCAAAAAAGGGTCTCAAAAGGAAAAATTCAAATGAAGATTTATCTGAGCCTTTAAATAAACCTTGTAAATTAGGAAAATTTATAAATCAAGGAAAATGTAGGAAATCTATGCTCAGTGACGAATTTAAGTCTAACAAATCAAGTCCACTCCAAATATACAGAACAAAATTAATGTCATCGAATACTGTAGACCCTAATATTAAATCTAGCTGCCAAAAGGGGAGTGTGTCAAATAAGTATTTGGAGGACAAAACTCCCCCGGTTTCCTGGTTGGAACCACCTGACTCCAGGGCACCAAAATTTTCTTCAAACACGGTATTGCACACAAATCAAAATAAGTTAGTCAAAAAACATATTAAGTGGAAAAGCAAAAAGAAATATCAGCTTGTTCTTAGTCAAAACCAAATTGTATTATCAAATTTTCCAAAGCCATTTGAAGTACTTCCACAGGCTGAACGAAAATATCATCTATTAACTGTCTTAGATGGTATATGTCCAAATCAAATTACTGTTAATGATATTACACAAGTTACATATTTATATTCTAATACTGGTCGTGCCCGTGTCTTAATTACGTTCAGAGAAATCAAGTTTGCCACCTTACTGTATAGATATAAATCTTTGCTAAGAAGGAATAACATCTATGTATCTAGGTTTTTCACTAATGTAGCTCCCCCCCAACCATTAATACCGGCTATTTCTTTTTCAACAACGTCTCGATTAGACGAAGTCCATAAAAACAAAGACCAAACAAATGCTGATTATGAAGAAAAAAACTTTAGTTGATGCAATGGTGGACAGGACCTCAAAATACTGAATGATCCCGAATTGCCCCATTTTCCCAATTTCTCAATTACTGAGGAGGAGAAAGATTTAATTGACTCTTTTTTAGTTCTTCCTCAGATTGCGCAGACAGAAATATTAACTAGGCTGGAAAAGCTAAGATTATACCTCTCAAGTATGTGTGTAGAGGAAAAATTCCCTACAACTGAAGGTGGTGAAAAGAAAGGGAATAAAATAACATTTACAGCAGAGATAAATCCATCAGCATGGACAGAAATGAGATATCTTGAGAATGTGGGAAATGGACTATTGTCTGTTGATAACATCCAACATGGAGATACACTGAAAGTGCAAGGCCCAATAGTGTCAAATGTGAGCTACGCTCATCCAAATCTGGAAATTATTGAGGAGCTATCAGACGGAAAAAAACCCTAGTAAAGCCAAAGCTTGTTCTATCCCAGAAGGCAATGATAATATCAATTTCAATTTGGCCATCATTGAGGTTAATAGAAATTCCTCTTCTGTCAATAGATTATGTAATTCTCTCCATGCCAACTTAAATTCATGACAACAAAAGAAGTCTGATATAAGAAAGCTGAATCTACTGTCATGGAATGTCATGGGATGGGCAAGACATACTTGTGACCCTTCGTTTGTTAAATTTATTTCTAAATTTGACATAATATTACTTCAAGAAATGTGGCTGAAGGAAAAGTTAATTTTAAATGGCTTTACAGCACACACGGTTGAGGCTTCTATCTCTCAGAAGGGAGGTCGCCCTAGCGGCGGTTTAGCCATAATGATTGCTACTAATATAAAATATCCTTCCCTTTCCATTCCATCTTTGTCAAATTTGGCTTCTTCTCTATTAGTTAAGTTTAAAAATACTTGGTTGTTAATCGTTAATGTTTATTTTCCTCCTTCTCGGCATAAGGTAACATTGAAGAATATATGGTTAAGATTAGAAACCTATATTGCAGACCTGCTAATCCAGTATCCTGAAGCACTTTTGTTGATGGCGGGGGACTTTAATGTGAGAACTGGTTCAAATGAAGCTGATCTGTATGCCCACTTTCATTATGAACAACCTGAAACAGACCCTGGCTTAGCTCTTCCCCTAAGACAATCAAAGGACAAAAAAATTAATTGGGCTGGTCTTTATCTGGCACAATTATAAATTAAATCTAGTAATTATGAATGGTTCAACTATAGGCGATATTGAAGGGGAATTTACTTTTGTGTCCAAGCAAGGATCTTCTACAATTGATTATTTTTTGATATCATATGAGTTGTTATGTACATCCCCTAGATGTGAAATAGAACAACAGGTTGAGAGTGATCATTTACTTGTCACCCTGACTCTAGATTGTGCAGTACAAACAGACTTTGCAGAAGAAACAGTTCCACCAGAAGGTAACATGGATTTGAGACCTCGTGGCATTAAATGGTCCCCAAAAGTTGAAAATGATCTAAAAATAATCCTTAATTCTAAAAAATGTCTCATTCTAAGAAACTCAATCTTAACAGAAAAATTCCCAGATAATATATTCGAACCTTTCTATCAGCTCAGCACAACTCTTAGAAACTTGTTAACTCAGTCAGCATCTCTTAAAATACCTAGCAAGAAGCCAAGAAGTAAAACCTGGTTTGACCAGGACTGTATTAATATGAAGCAAACCTTGGTAAGCCAATATAAAGAATATAGACATAAAAGTCTACAAACGATCCCGCCTGAATGGTTCGAATCTAAGAAACAATACAAGAAGCTGATAAAAACAAAAAAGAAGATAGTTCTTAAAGAGTCCTGGTCTAATTTAATAACTGCTGCTATAAACAAGGACTCATCATCCTTTTGGAAAATAGTATCTAATGGCCAGCCGAGACCTTCAAGTACGATCTATTACATCTCTGTTAGTTGCTGGGAACAGTTCTATAGCCAACTATACCACCAATTGCAATGCAGTCTAGAACAATCTTCTATTGATATTGAAGAACTCCCGAAATGGTCACCAGTTTCTGTGCAGGAAATAGACAAATTGATCGTTAGAATTTCCTCAGGAAAAGCCCCTGGTAATGATAATATACCTCCTGAAGCATTCAAATCCAACATTGAATGGTGGACACCTGTGTTAGCAGCTTTATTTACAGGTATAGATTCTACAACATATGTCCCTGAAGACTGGGGCCTTGCAATAATTGTCCCAATTTATAAAAAAGGTGACAAATGTGACCCTGGGAATTATAGGCCAATTAGCCTTCTCGATATCATAAGCAAAATGTATGCATTGCATTTGTTAGACAAGTTGCAAGACTGGCTTGAAGAAGAGCAAATCATTAGAGAAGAGCAAGCAGGTTTCAGGAAGAATAGATCCGCAATTGACCATGCCCTAGTTTTAAACCATCTTTCTGAAAAATATGTCGTTTCAGCTAGGGAGACGCTGTTTACTGCTTTTGTTGACCTTAAATCTGCATTTGACCTTGTTTCAAGGGATAGACTATGGAAAAAATTTGAGGCTACCAATATTGATAAACGTTTACTAACTCTAATTCGTAAATTGCACAAAAATTCTCGTGTAGCAATACGATGTAATAATAGGGGTAACACGACAAGACCCATTCATACCCTAAACGGAGTCAGGCAAGGTTGTGTTTTGGCCCCTACCCTTTTTAATTTCTATATTAATTCATTGATTTCGACTTTATCAGAAATACCAGCTCATCCTCCGACCTTGTCAAATAAGCCTCTGTCCATACTTGCATATGCTGATGATATTGTACTCATGTCTATTACAAAAGTAGTTTTAAACAGACTATTAAAAGCATTGGCAACCCATTGTATAAATGATGCTCTAAAGATTAATTATAATAAAACTAAGGTAATGGTCTTTTCCAGGAGCCACACCCAATATAAGTGGACATTAGATAATAACTGTATAGAGCAAGTTTCTTCCTATAAATATCTGGGCATAATGTTTAGTGATAAAGGGACCAGTAAACTTCAACCAAAAATGTGGTTATAAATACGCAAAGAAATATTAAGGCCCTATGTTCTTTCTATTATAATAAGGGAGGTCAGATTGTGCCAGCGGCCCTTCAAGTCTTTGCTGTTAAGATCTTAGCGCAATTATTATACGGAACTGAGGTCTGTACTTTCAAGTCTGTAGTTCCTTTTGAGACAGTTCAAACAAAATTTCTAAGAACAATTCTAGGTATCCCAAATTGTGTTTTGAACGCCACTCTCCATTTAGAATTAGGTCTGTTGTCTGTTGAAGCCCGCATATGGATACGTAAATTCAATCAGTGGCTCAAAATGTCTTTTGTACCGGTTGGGCTGGTGCCACTAATTTTGACTGATTCTTTTTCTTCCTCCTGGAAGGAATCTCTTACTTCTAAACTTTTTTCTCTTGGATTTTCACCAGCAGTTATAATCATTTTAGGATACGATAAAGCAAAATCTGCCATTATACAACGTATAAAGGATATTGATTATCAAATGCATTTAAGTAAGTCAACCTTGTATCCCATTAGAGAACTTAGTAGACCTGGCAAATATGCCAATTATTTTGATCATGTGAATATTTTGAAGTTTAGAATAGCCTTCATGCTTGCAAGGCTTAATATTCTGCCATCATCAGTTCTTGAAGGCAGATATAAAAATATCCCTTATCAGTATAGATATTGTCCTTGTGGTACTGAAGAAACTGAAACCATTAATCATGTTCTCTTTCAGTGTTCCTTGTATGTAGAAATACGTGCCCTGTATATAACTCCAATTGTATTACAGATACCAGGTAGACAAGAGAAATTTTATGGTGATTATCTTCTTGCAGACTGTAATAAGGATACAACCCGAAAAGTTGCCAATTTTTTTGCAGCTGCTATTGTAAACCGCAAAATTTTTTTAAAACAGATGTAAAGATCATCTTAGCGAGCCATTATGACTATTGTGTTTCATCCGTGTTTATCCATCTGATGTTTGTTATAATGAGCTTGATTTGATCTGTTTTGTTGTGCAAACAGAGATGTTTTAGGGGGGTACGGCCGTAGTGTAAATACTAAACTATAAATAGGCACTAGGAGACTAGATCTAATAAGGCATGGTTAATCCGCCAATGTGACAGAGGGCTTGACTATATTTAATTTTCTCAACTATTAACTAGGAATATGAGATTTAGCCGCTGTATAGATACGATAAATGCCCAATGTTTCAATGTGGATCTTCACCCCAATTGTATAACTTGTAATTCTAGTGATTAGTTATAAAGGATTTAATTTAGTTTTAATTACCTTAAATGCTTATAGTTTGATTATTTTATACAGGTAGAGAGTATTTTTTTTATATGTTGTTGTTTTATTTTACTATACTATGTTGTTAGTAATAATATACACTGGTGCTATTATCATTATTAGGTTTAACAATACAATTATAGTATATATTTCATTTTTGTATGTTACCTTTTATATTATATGTTAGATATATAATATGTTAAAAGATTTTAAAATACTTCTGTCAAAAACATAGAGAAGCATATGGCAGATAGCCATACTGATTATTGTAGGATTGTTTAAATTAAATTGTCACCATCTTTGAAGTACTTTGAAGACAGTATTGTATGTCTATAGTTTGCAGATGTACATAAAATTATATTATTTTACATTTACCATAAGTTACCATAAGTTTTTATATTCTTCATAAGTTGAATTTCTTATAGATATTAGGCTAAGAAATGATGCTCTCTTATGTCTGTTCTTCTAAATTGATATATGTCAATGGCTATCAGTATGTTTTGACGAAGTTATTATATGTCACTTAGATGTTTTACTGTATTTTTTAACATGTGTGTTTTTATACTGGCCTAATGGCTGTAATAAATGAAATGTAATATATATGTTAAATAGCTTGTATGTTGCATTTTTGCAGATGACATCTTCCATGATTTTTAGACTTTAAAAAGTACTTTTACAGTAGTTGTAAACATTCTTGTAAACTTCCATTACAGCATAGAAAGTACCTTTATTTTATGAACCAGATTGTTTTTATAGCATGTGTACAGGCCATCACACTGTAAATGTCAACAGAACTAGTAGCTGGTTTGTGTTTTCCACTAGTTACAATTTTTGTAGATGATCTTTCTAATAGAATGTGAAAAAGAGGAAATAACGTTTCTGATACCTGCACAGCCTTGTTACACACACACACACAGACACACAGAAAACATAGGTTTTTTGTGGGTTTTTTCGGGCTGTGTGGCCATGTTCTGAAAGAGTTTCTTTCTGACGTTTCGCCAGCATCTGTGGCTAGCATCTTCAGAGACTGAAAGAGTTTCTTTCTGACGTTTCGCCAGCATCTGTGGCTAGCATGTTCAGAACATGGCCACACAGCCCGAAAAAAACCCACAAAAAAAACTATGGATGCCGGCCATGAAAGCCTACGACTTCACACAGAAAACAATTTGTAGCTTTCCCTGCCCTCTTTACAAAGATTTGAATCAAACTATTACAGTCCGCCAATGCCATACATGGACTCAAGGTCACATGGACAGCAAGCCATGGCTCTCTTAATGGTGTGTGCGTCTGCATCGTGCATGTGGTGCAGTATGCAGGAGCGCACTGCCATTGAAATCAACAAGACTTGAGGTCCCACAGTATTTCCTTTGTGTATGTGTGTGTGGGGGGGTCCAGAATGGATCCCCCACATAAAACAAGGATCTACTGTATTTCACTTTTAATTTTCGTCACACATTAGTTATTTATGCCAACCCTAATAAAATATAGCAGATAGATACAATTATGTAACTTAAATTTTATTTAATTTGGTTTATAAATGTACTTTTCATTTAGGATTGTAGATTGGGTGCTTTGTTGTTGTTGTTTTTTCAGACCCTGAGAGCAATAGGTACAATTGCCCCATGTGATCACTGGTTCTGAATTGTTCTTCCTTTTCTAAATGGACTTCATTCTCCACCCACCCAACTTACCCTAGAGTATCTTAAGGCCACCCTTGCCTCAACCTAGACATTTCCAGTGTCTAGGTTATTTCACAACATAATTCTATGACCCAGTCCAGACCAGCCAGGGCAGACATGATGAAGAGACAATAATTTAAAAAAGTTTTAATTCAATCCAGAGATAAAAATTTTTTGCTAAACTTTCATCTTAGGAAGTTATGTACAGTCAGCAGGAAATAGGCTTTTGGTATAGCATATCCCTCAGTGTGAAATTCATTCTTTCTGAATATACATCTTTTTTTGGTCCCTACATGTAATTAAATACCAATTTATTTAAGATGGGGCTTTTACAAAAAATCTTCAAGGTGGCGTTCTTTCCCTCAAATGACAACTATATGGTTTCTGGGACAATATTTCAGGTCCCAGAAGACTGGTTGACTTAGGGGTGAAGCAGACTTCCCCTTTGCGCTGGCTTGGGGCTGGCATCTGGGCATGGCGTTTAGATGCCGCACACTCTAACATTGCCTCCAAGCCAGCGTTACACCACCCACCCAGTATTTCGGAGCTCCGGTGGCACAGCAGCAGGAGAAAAGCTGGAGTGGTGCCGCAGCATGCGGTTGCCATGACACCCATCCAGCTTTTTCAGTGGCAGCATGAAGCTGCCCCAGCTTTGCCCCTTTCTTTCTTTCTTTCTTTCTTTCTTTCTTTCTTTCTTTCTTTCTTTTTTGTGGGGTGGGGAGATTTCCTTCTCCAAAGGGGAGAGAGACAGAGAGATCAAATGTCAAAGAGGGAAATCCTTCTTGTAAGCCATCTACTACCATCCATGGGAAGTTCTGCAACCAGTGCTTCTATGAAGCTAGATCTCTGATGCCAGAACTCCAGTGTCAGATGTGAAAGCTTTCTGGAGGCATATTGGAAAGATCCACAGGATGAAAAGCACCCCTATTCCCTTGATATGTCCCTGAAATGGGGGAGATGAGACTATAACTGCTGTTGACTTCCTATATTTATTTTTTCTCTCATTAGTAACAATGGGAAAGGAAAAGGTTGGTGGTGACAGAAGATGTACAAGCCCTAAAACTCCAATCTACCAGTGTGGGATGACAGGGTATAGAACAAGGCAGTTCTTCCATCTCAGATTATTCCTCTCTTTCAGTCATAGGATTTAGTTGTAGCTGGTAGCCCTCATGTTAGTAAGGAGATGAAACTCTTTAAAATCTAGATAATACAGCATACTGGATCTTATCCCCCAAATGGGGCCAGCATCTGAGATAGTTGCAGAGCCTTACTATGTAAATACAGTGCTGACAATGGATAGGGTGAGGTGACCACTGAGACTCTCAATTTGAGAAGCACACAAAGTTACATCTTATTTGTGTGCATACGTCTGAGTCATTGAGGACAGTCATTTGAGGAAACAGTTTGAAGTGCTTGAAACTATATATTTCCTACTATCCTCTTTTTACAGTGAATTCCAAATGATCTCAAATGTTGCTTCAATCCTTTCAAATAGCTCAGCATCTCAGTACTTTATTATCATCCAGAATAATGACTTGCTCTTTTTGTTCATAATGCAGATCCCTTTAAAGATGTTTGTCTTAGGCTGCTGCCGCACTTCGGAATTAAGGCAGTGTGACACTGTTTTAACTATCATGGCTCCATCCTATGGAATACTGGGATTTGTTGTTTGTGGGGCACCAGACCTCACAGGGAAGGCTAAATATCTCACAAAACTACCAAACCCAGAATTCCATAGCATTGACCTATGGCAGTTAAAGCAATGTCAAACCATCAAATCTGCAGTGTAGATATAGCCTTTAGTCAGGATTCCCTTTTGAACTGACTGATATACTTGTATACTTGACTGATATACTTGTCCAAACAAAACAAAAACAGAACAGTATCTTGGGAATACTTTGTAGTGTTGTTCTTCAGTATATCTTGCACTGATGAGCCTACCAGTATAATGTGCGTTAGCTACCTACTCCCCATTTGTGTACTAACTAAAAATCCATTACACTGCAGAGACATAATTGCAGCCCAATGTATTTCCAAATAAGTCATTGACAAAAAGGGAGGAACAGCATTTCAGCACCATAAATTGTGCTAACAGTATGCCACTGTTTAGTGAAACGTAAAGCTCTAGAAGATCAATTGTAGTAATTAATATTGTGGTACAATTTTAGCTAGCCATTCTTCTATGTTGAGCAACTATGTTGTGTGTGTGTGTGTGTGTATAATTTGTAATAGATGTGAATAATGAATGAATTATGGAAATGGAGATATACTCCCTAGCTGCTTCCCCATTGAAGTAAACCACCTGTTCTCAACAAATGTACTAAATACTGAACATGGACATGTTGTGGGGGAAAATACAAAATATATTTATTTAGGTACATCTGAACTATACTTAGAATTATAATAATTACAAATTTATTAATTTTAAAATTAATATTCACAGTTAGAACAATTAGAAATGTTACAAAAGAAGAAGGGATTGATGCGTAATACCTATACCTTCTTCAGTTCACTCTGTTTCCCAGGATAATTTGGAGAGCGTACCAGCCATCCCACAGACCCTTACTCTGCTCCTTTGCAATGCCAGGTCAGTTAAAAATAAGACTCATATTATCCACGACCTCTTACTGGATGAGGTGGCCGACCTGGCATACTTTACCGAGACCTGGCTGGGAGATGTCAGCACTGCTATGTGGGTGCAGGCCCTCCCGGCTGGGTATATGGTAAGTGAGCAGATAAGGGAAGGTGAGCGGGGGGCGGGGGGCGGGGGCGGTGTGGCCTTGATTCAATAAAAACAACTTAACCTTGACCAGGAAGCCTATCTGGAAAACAACCTACATCGAGTGTATGTACCTTAGCCTGAAAACCAGGAATAGTTTAGGGATTCTGTTGGTGGTTCCATTCCTTTCTCTCAGGTAGATCCCAGAGGGTGAGGCTTGGGGAAAGTTGCTCTTCTAAAATAGAGCTTAATTGTGGCATCCTCCGGGGTGCCATCCTGTCCCTGACGTTATTTAGCATCTACATGAAGGCGCTGGGAGAGATCATTCGGAGGCATGGAGTGCGGTGTCATCAGTATGCTGATGACACCCAGATATACTTCTCCATGGCCAAATCATCGACTCAGCTTCAGATGGCATCTCTCCTCTCAATGACTGTCTCAGAGCGGTAATGGATTGGATGAGGAAAAACAGATTGAAGTTAAATCCAGACAAAATGAAGGTTCTAACAGTCACAGGCCCGAAACCAGGTGTGGGAATACAGTCTCCAGTCCTGGACGGAGTCACACTCTCCTCTAAGGACTGTGTTCGCAGTTTGGGGGTACTCCTAGATTCATCGCTTCACATGACTAGTCAGATGAATGCGACGGTCAGGAGTGCCTGTTACCAGCTTCGGCTGATACGTCAACTGCACCCTTATCTGGACATGAGGGATCTGGAAACTGTGGTGCATGCTCTGGTAACCTCACATCTGGATTACTGTAACACACTCTACATGGGGCAACCCTTGTGTCTAACCCGGAAACTGCAACTAGTGCAAAATATGGCAGCCAGGTTAATCTTTGGAACATCCAGGAGGGAGCACATAACACCAGTGCTTAAATCCCTCCACTGGCTGCCGATTAGTTTCCGGGCACAGTACAAGGTGTTGATTTTAACCTTTAAAGCCCTATATGGCTTGGGTCCAACTTATCTCAGGGAGCGCCTCTTCCCGTATGATCCCCCCCATGCCCTTCCGTCCTCTGGGAGGAATCTGCTGCAGCCTATGAAGACCAAGCTGGTGAAGACCTCCCAGAGGACCTTCTCTGCAACCAGTCCCAGACTATGGAATGGCCTTCCAGACGGGATCCGTCTTATTACCACCCTTGCTGCCTTTAAGAAAGCAGTAAAGATGGATCTCTTCTGGCAGGCCTTCCCGGAACAACCGCCCGGCTAATTGGAGGTGATCTGCTTTTACCCCTCTTGCCGCTATGACACATTAGCCAAAAATTTATTTTATTTTATTTTAATTGTGTTAACCTGATTTTAATTCCATTCCAGTTTAATTTAGTTTTAAGGGGTGGGAGGGCTAGGGTGCAGGATGAAGGAATGTTTTAACTATTGTTTTTTAACCTTGCTGTACACCGCCCCAATTGCTGAGCAGAGGGATGGGTTACAAATAAAAATTTATGATGATGATGATGATGATGATGATGATGATTAAAAAGTTTTATTTAAGAGGGGAATAAAAGACTTCCAAATTCACTCATGATGAGGACTGTAAGCTGAGGTTTTCTTTTTAACTCCTCTAACTTGTGAATGTTGAAGATATATTTGGAGTCTCACACATTATATGACCTAGAGTTCACACACTTACACACTTTGTCATTTCAAACATACAGGTCATTCCACCTGCTCTGAAGTAGTCGCCTGGAGATGTAACTTTATTAGATTAGTAGATCTAAAATGCATGATCAAGTCTTGCTAAACAGTAAAACCACATTCCTCACATATTTACAAATATAATGTAAAAACTAGAAACAGCTTTACATCTTAACACCAGAACTTTCTGTTAGTGTAGTTAGTTTGCTTTCATATCTTTTCTTTGAAATAACTGAGTGAACAGATATGCAGTACAGCACAGAGGTGTTGTTGCTCCCTAAATTCCACACCATGTGGCCCTTTGTGTAGTGTGCATATTTTTAGACAGTCGCTGTGCATTATGCTCTGTAGATTTGCTCTTCAGAGTAATTATGAAAAATAATTAACTCAGTATGAAAAAAAACACAACTCTATATTGGCTGCATCTGCTTGAAAGCTAACGCTTCCAATTACTGATATTGTGTGTGTGTGTGTGTGTGTGTGTGTTTCACGTTAGCTGGAGACATGATCCCATGCTTACCAGACAGCTATCTGAACTGTATGACTCCTAGTTTGGAGACATGCCTGCCATTTTGACATGCAACACTGACATACAGGAAGTAGCAGCTGTGTGATAGCCAGTTTTCTTAAAAGTGTCAGGTGTCAGGATTAGCTATTTTCTCCTCTTCTAGCTTAAGCCACAAATCCCTCCAGATGGCCTTTTAAAATTAAACTGAGCAATGTTGTTTTTAGCAACATAGTTTCTGATGGTTCATTTTGAATACTTCATTCATCTCATTATTTAAAAAACAGTGCAGTTGTAATTGGTTCTTGTGATGTCTAAAAATAGAACTCATCAAGTATAAGAAGAATTGTGCAGCTTGTCTTACATGTGAGGGGAAAAGAATTCAATAGGAAAGGAAAGGTATTGTAGTTCAGTGGCTTGAGAGTTGGAATAAGACTCTGGAGAGCAAGGTTCAAATCCCTGCCTGGCCATGAAAACCCAATAGTGTGACCAAGAAAATCCCATGACAGGTATGATAAGGTATACTGGGAGAAAATGAGAAACTAGTAAGAGGAACCAGTCTGGACATATCATACCAATAGAATAGAATGGGAAAATGTATGTGTGTCTCCTTGCTCTTTGCTATAGGTCTTCAAGATATAGCTAGCTACCTTGTTATTGTCAGCCTCACAAGAGATGCAGAAAAAGAGTAGGTGAGAAGAGCAAAACTACAAGGCCTAACTGGAAAACAAAGTAGATAACAGGAACCAGTTTAGACTATGACTGATACAGCCTGGATGCTTTCCAGGGATATACAGAGTTCCTGAACACTGAATGTCTTATTGACATCATAAATCCTAAAACACACCTTTCTGCCAAAAGGTACCCTCCTCAATTTATAATAATAATAATAATAATAATAATAATAATAATAATTTTTATTTATAACCCGCCTCTCTGCATTGCAATCGAGGCGGGATACAACAATAATAAAAACATACAAATTTAAAACATTCCTTATCCCAAATCCAACCCTCCCACCCCTTAAAACTGGATTAAACTATTAGGAATTAAAAACAAGATAGAATATAATAAGCAAAACAGTGAGCAAGCATATAGTAGCAGCTACAGGGAGGGGCAGATAAAACCATCCCTTCGAGCCAGGGCGTTATTCCAGGAAGGCCTGCCGGAAGAGATCCATCTTTACTGCTTTTTTAAAAGCAGCAAGAGTGGTAATTAGACGGATCTCGTCCGGCAGGCCATTCCAAAGTCTGGGAGCGGTTGTGGAGAAGGCCCTCTGGGAGGTCTGAGACAGCCTAGTTTTTATTGGCTGTAACAGATTCCTCCCAGAGGACCGAAGGGCCCGGGGGGGATCATATGGGGAGAGGCGGTCCCTAAGATAAGATAGACCCAAGCCATGTAGGGCTTTAAAGGTCAAAACCAGGGGTAGGCAACCTTTCCCCTTTAAGGGCCGAGGGACTTCAGCTCCCAGAATTCCAGGAGCTATTGGCCAACATGGGACTATTGGCCAACATGGCTGAGGCTTCTGGGAGCTGAAGTCCCTCGGCCCTTAAAGGGGAAAGGTTGCCTACCCCTGGTCAAAACCAACACCTTGTACTGTGCCCGGAAACTAATTGGCAGCCAGTGGAGGGATTTAAGCACTGGTGTTATGTGCTCCCTACTTGATGTTCCGGTAATTAGTCTGGCTGCCATGTTCCGTACCAGTTGCAGTTTCCGAGTTAGGCACAAGGGTAGCCCCATGTAGAGTGCATTACAGTAATCCAGACGTGAGGTCACCAGAGCATGTACCACAGTTTCCAGGTCCCTCATGTCCAGATAAGGGTGCAGTTGGCGTATCAGCCGAAGCTGATAACAGGCGCTTCTGACTGCCGCATTCACCTGGCTAGTCATGTGAAGCGACGAATCGAGGATCACCCCTAAACTGCAAACACAGTCCTTAGAGGAGAGTGTAATTCCATCCAGGACTGGGGACTGTATACCCAAATCTGGTTTCGGGCCTGTGACCATGAGTACCTCCGTTTTGTCTGGATTCAACTTCAATCTCTTTTTCCTCATCCAGTCCATTACCGCTCTGAGAGTCATTGAGAGGAGAGACACCATCTGAAGTCTGAGTCGATCTGGTCATGGAGAGATATATCTGGGTGTCGTCAGCATACTGAAGACACCGTGCTCCATGCCTCCGAATGATCTCACCCAGTGGCTTCATGTAGATATTAAATAGCATCGGGGACAGGATGGCACTCTGAGGGACACCACAATTAAGCTCTATTTTGGATGAGCAACTGTCCCCGAGCCTCACCCTCTGGGATCTGCCCAAGAGGAAGGAACGGAACCACTGCAATGCAATGCCCACGATTCCTAACTCTCTCAGGCGATCCAAGAGGATGGCATGATCAATTGTGTCAAAGGCCGCTGAGAGATCCAAGAGCACCAACAGGGTCACACTACCCCTGTCGATACTCAGGTGGAGGTCATCGGTCAGAGCAACCATGGCAGTCTCTACTCTAAATCCTGTCCTGAAGCTGGTTTGAAATGGATCAAGATAATCGGTTTCATCCAAGACTGCTTGGAGTTGAGAAGCAACTGCCCTCTCGATCACCTTGCTTAAAAAAGGAAGCAAGGAGACTGGTCTGTAGTTGTTTCTATCCAGGGGGTCCAGGGAAGGTTTTTTAGGAGTGGCCTAACTGCTGCCTCCTTTAAACAAGATGGTACATTGCCTTCCCTGAATGACGCATTGATTGTGTCCCGAAGGAACACCTTCAATGCGTTCCCCCCCCCCCAGACAACCAGCCAAGATGGGCAAGGATCGAGGGGGCAAGTCATCTTCCTCACCCTACCAAGCAGCTTGTCCACGTCATCGGTACTCACAGATTGAAGTTGATCCAGTAAAATGCCATCAACGGAGTTGCTGGAAACCTCGTCTATGGATCCTGTCAAAACATTGGCGTCCAAGTTGGCTCTTATCCGAGAGATTTTGTCTGCAAAGTAGATATTAAATACCTCACAACAGGCTGTCGTTGGGTTAAATAGGGTGTTTGGCGCAGGGGGAACCTTCGTCAACTCCCCTACCACCCTAAACAGTTCTGCCGGGCGAAACTCTGCAGACGCAATATGTGCAGAACAGAAAGATTTCTGCGCTGCACGTAAGGCCTCCCTGTAGGAATCAAGATGTTTCCTAAGATGAGTTCTGTCAGATGAGAGACGAGTTTTTCGCCATTCGCGCTCTAGTTGTTGTCCGACCCGTTTCATCCTCCTAAGATCCTCTGTATACCAGGGTCTACGATTTGAAGTGGGCCAGAAAGGACGCTTGGGAGCGATTGTGTCAATAGCCCTGGTGAGATTGGTGTTCCAAGTATTCACCAAGGTTTCAACAGAATCGCCGGCATTACCAACCATTAAACCCTCTAAGGCTTTCTGGAAACCAATGGGTTCCATTAGCCTTCGAGGGCGGACCATTCTAATGGGTCCTCCACCCCCAGGAGGGCAGACAGTAGCTCTTAGTTCCACCTTGATCAGGAAATGATCCGCCCATGACAAAACAGAGGTTTCTTTGACCTCCGCCCATGGATATTCCTGCTCTGTACTAAAGACCGCATCGAGGGTATGACCAGCACAATGTGTGGGCCGTCAACCAATTGGGATAGGCCTATGTTAGTCATGGTATCCATGAACTCCCGAGCTGCGCCAGATAGATCTTGTAAGCTGGTTTCGAGTGGAATGTTGAGGTCGCCCAGAACCAGAAGTCTGGGCGACTCCAACAGCAACTTAGAAACCAGGGCAGACAGCTCAATTAGGGAGTCTGTTAAGCAACGGGGTGGCCGGTATACCAACAGGATCCCCAAACTATCCCTGGTTTTCAGGCTGAGGTAAATACACTCGATGTAGGTCATTTTTTGGATAGGCTTTCTGATCAAGTTTAAGGTATTTCTATGGACCAAGGCTACGCCGCCGCCCCGCCCACTTTCCCTTGTCTGCTCACTGACTGAGTACCCAGCTGGGAGGATCTGCGCCCATGTTGCAGCGCTAGCATCCCCGAGCCAGGTCTCAGTGAAACATGCCAGGTCGGCCGCCTCATCCACTAAAAGATTGTGGATGAGATGAGTCTTATTTTTGACCAACCTGGCATTACAAAGGAGCAGATTGAGGGTCTGTGCAATGGTTGGCACGCTCTCCATGTTATCCTGGGAAACAGAGTAAACTGAAGAAGGGACAGATACCAAACATCTGTCCCTTCTTCTTTTGCAACATTTGTTAACTCTGTTACCGCCATATCTTCCCTGTCCCCGCACCACCTCAATGGCCGCTCCCAGACTGTCTCTGGCTACATTATGTAAGGGAAGAAGGGAGCAATCCATCTAATCTCTGTCCCTGATAAGTGGCAGCGTTTATCCAGGGTGAGAGGCAAAAAAAAGGAGGAAGGGGCAGTAAGGTTCTCCTGACTATAGATTCTTCCCAGAACAGATGGTTTGTCCCTTAATAACATTCTAGGGTTTAAGATGTTAGCAATAGATAGTTCTGGTACTGATGATACTGATCCTGCTCAGTCCTTGTAGCCTTCCGCCTCTGCCCATCGCGTAGTTGCTGGGGGAGAAATGATGTGAGACAGGATTTTATCCCCGTCAAAGCTCCTCCCAGCTTCCTTGCAGGGCAAGCCAGCTCAGGCTATTACAGATGACTCACTGAGGACTAGGGCCAAAGTCAGAAACAATCCGAACAGCCCAAACACCGCTGTTAATAACTCAAGCCGCACAGGTGATAGTAATTTAGGGTGCAGCTCAGTCACTCTGTGGGTGTCCCAAGGGAGGGCTCCTCCAGGCTCTCACACAGCTGCGAACAGGGACAGGCAGCCCAGAAGATGTCCTTGAGGGCTGCTGGACTGCCCCAGGTGGTAGTGATTACAAGCAAATATCACTCTTTCAAGGCCAAAACCTCCCGCTATGGTAATGGAGCTGCTAGCTTCCCCGGTCCCGTCGCCCCCACAGCAGGTCCGCTGCTGGGTGGTGGTGGTGAAAGACAGCTCTATATGGGAGCTGCTAGCCTCCCCGGTCCTGTCGCCGCTGCCACAGGTCCGCTGCCCAGTGGCGATGAAAAAAGACAGCTCTGTATAAGGGCTGCAAGCCTCCCCGGTCCCGTCACCGCTGCAGCAGGTCCGCTGCCGGGAGGCGATGGTGAAAGACAGCTCTATAAGGGAGCTGTAAGCCTCCCCGGTCTCGTCGCCACTGCTGCAGGTTCGCTGCCGGGTGGCAATGGAAAAAGACAGCTCTGTATAGGGGCTGCAAGACTCCTCGGTCCCGTCACCGCTGCAGCAGGTCCGCTGCCGGGTGGCGATGGTGAAAGACAGCTCTATAAGGGAGCTGTAAGCCTCCCCGGTCCCGTTGCCACTGCTGCAGGTCCGCTGCCGGGTGGCGATGGAAAAAGACAGCTCTGTATAGAGGCTGCAAGCCTCCCCGGTCCCGTAACTGCTGCAGCAGGTCTGCTGCCGGGTGGCGATGGTGAAAAACAGCTCTATAAGGGAGCTGTAAGCCTCCCCGATCCCGTCGCCACTGCCGCAGGTCCACTGACGGGTGGCGATGGAAAAAGACAGCTCTGTATAGGGGCTGCAAGCCTCCCCGGTCCCGTCACCGCTGCAATTTATGAGTTGCTAGGCAATGCAGGATCATTATGGGATGGTAGTATGTGAGTTATTTAGTATGCATGCTCTAGAAATGTGACCTGCAACTTAGTAACATTGTGGTTACATAGAGATAGGATGCTGTGTGATTATCATGTGGAAAGGTATATATGCATGAATATACCTATTTATTTTCTTTGAGTCAGTCTTTTGGGTCATGAGACTACTGATACCTATTTGCTGTAGCAAATAAAACAACAAATTCTCCTTCCCCCTGTGTGGACATTTGCTTAATCATACTGAGGCTTATATTGAACTCATATTTTTTATGGATATCAGATTCACTTTAGGATTACCATAAATTGGAAATGACTCGAAGGCACACAATAGCAGGGAAAGGGAAAGGTATATGTGGCCAAGATATGTATTTTCTAAGCAATGTTGTTTCTGCTAGAAATATAACTTGCTGGATTTATTTGAGCAGTATTGCTGCATGAAAGAAAATTAATGTTTACATGTAAAGAGCAGTCCTGTCATACACTAAAACAGCATGAACCTTTTAAAAATAATTAAAGGATTTATGTTGTGCAAGAGCCACTTCATATGACCTCTGGCTACATGACTGCTATGGGGAAAGCATTTGAAAAGACAAACATGTTGCTCCTGGTGCAATGTAAACCTTCTGTGTAGATCTCCTATCATAATCTTCTGTAAAAACCAAGGAATCAACATACACATGTCTATTTAAAAATAAGTTTAATTTATTTTCCCTATAGGACTTAAGGCATTTAGAACTGCAGGTGTGACATCTACACTCTCCATGACTATGCACTCATAATTTACTGCACTCATAATACATTGAGGTGATATATTATTATCACAGTCTCTCTCCAAATACCTTGGGGTGAATTACTTGGTATCTTATCCTTTATAATTGCAACAAGTCTGTCAGATGTGATACTGCTAAGGAATGGGTACTTACTGGTAGAAGGTTACCCAGCATGCATCATGGTTATCTGGCTGATAACTCAGACAATTAATAATAATAATAATTTGTATACCGCCCTATGGCAAACCAATCTGGGCGGTTGACAACAGTAAATAACAAGAGTAAAATATAGCATTAAAACATTATAATCCCTCCCCCCCTTAAGAAAGTATTAAACAATATGACAAATTAAAAACACAATATCAAAATATAAAACCATAATTAAAACAACCAAAACCCTGATGTCCCTCTGGGGATCCTCAACCATCACTAAAGATGGGGCCACGGGAGGAATGAGGGGATCAGGAATCAGATGTTACAATAACTGTTGTAGGGGTTGGTAAAGGGGAAATATACTGGTAGTTAGTTCCCCACCTTCTTTGCAAGCAAGTCAGAAGATCATCAATTGGCACAGGTGTTCATTGAAAACAAGGGAAAGGATCTGCACCTGTATTCACAGTGAACAGCAATATCAGTTAGGGTGTATATTTAGTAGGGATATAAATATTCATTTATTTCATTTCTCCTTGCAAAAGCAAAGCCTTTCATAGATTCTTCTCATGATAAGGCCAAGGTTTGACACTCTCAGTTTAATCATCTTGGGGCCTTTGCAGACTGCTAGAAATAGTGCAAATTGAGTCCACTTAGGGGGAAAGCAGACGAGGGCGTCTGGCACACCGCAGGACGGTGAGGCGCGAGAGCAAGGCATCCGCACCGTGGCGCACCGTCGGCGCCCCTCAAAGGAGAGCTAAATCAGCGCTCCTTTCATATGTCAGTGAAAGTGTGCCCTAAAAGTGTAGGGAGCACTTTTACTGACTTATCCACCGCAGCGTGTGCGGATGCTGTGGCGGGAGGTTGCCCTGGGAGTGCCGGCCGTGCGGAGGGCCGGCAGCTCCGAGGGCAACCTTGGGAGGAGGAAGGGGCGCCGAGCGTGCGGCTGCCCCTCCTCTTCCCTGCCTTGGAGACGGCTCTATTAGCCATCTGCCGAGGCCCTTAATTGCCCTGGCTCAGTGCTAAGGAATCATGGGAATTGTATTTTTTTCTGAGACATCAAGCCTTCTCTGTCAGAGAGTTCTGGTACCACAATAAACTACAGTTCCCATGATTCCCTAGCACTGAGTCAAGGCAGTTAAAGTGGACTCAATTTGCACTATTTCTGGCAGTCTGCAAAGGCCCTTGGTTTCTAGGAAGAGTTCAGGTCTGATTTGCTCTAGGATCTCATTTATTGGTCTTTCTAGCAGTCCATAGAATCCACAGAACTCTTCACTAGCATCATATGTCAAATGACCTGATTTTCTTCATATCTTCCTAGAAGATATGAAGCTAGAAGAGTTAAAACACATACTTTCAATGATAATTACACTGTAAATGTTTCAGTTTTATTCCCTGGAGTGATAGATGGCCTGTACAAACAGCCAGAAATAATCCATCTTGAGACCACTGTAACTATTCTGGCTCAATGCTAGGGAATCATGGGAACTGTAATTTTTTCTGAGACATTGAGCCTTCTCTGTCAGAGAGCTCTGGTGCCACAATAAACTGCAGTTAATAATAATAATAATAATAATAATAATAATAATAATAATGATAATAATAATTTATATTCTCTGCAGCGCAATTGGGGTGGCTTACAACAGTTAAAAACACCAATACATATCAATTCCCTAACCCACCCTCCCCTTAAAACAATATTAAACTAGTTAAGATTAAAACATAAAATAGAATAAATAATAATAATACAAAAGGAACATAAAACAATTAAAACAGCAGTGTAAAATAAGCATAAAATAAGCAGCAACAGCTCAAGCGAACAAATTAGCCAAAGTCTAGTGCCAGGATAATTATTCGGGGAAGGCATGCTGGAAAAGATCTGTCTTGACAGCTTTTTTAAAGCTATCAAGGGTGGTAATAAGATGGATCTTGTCTGGCAGGTCATTCCATAATCTGGGAGCTGAGGCAGCGAAAGTCCTCTGGGGAGTCACCGACAGCATAGTTTTTATAGGCTGTAACAGATTCCTCCCAGAGGACTGGAGTGCTTGGGGAGGATCATATGGAAGGAGGTGGTCTCGAAGATAAGTTAGACCCAAGCCATGTAGGGCTTTAAAGGTCATCACCAACACCTTGTACTGTGCCCAGAAACTAATAGGCAGCCAGCGGAGAGCTTTTAGCACAGGTGTTATATGCTGTCTTCTGGAAACACCAGTGACTAGCCTGGCTGCCATATTCTGAACTAATTGAAGTTTCCAGGTCAAGTACAAGGGTAGCCCCACGTAGAGCGTATTACAGAAATCCAGACGAGAGGTTACCAGTGCATGTACCACAGTCTCAAGATCCCTACTTTCCAGGAAAGGGCGCAGCTGGTGTATCAACTGAAGCTGATAACAAGCACTCCTGACTGTCGCATTAACCTGATTTGTCATGTGAAGCACTGAGTAAAACTAAAAAAAAAAAAAAAAAGAATATAAATTATAACTTTATTGATAAGAAATAGAAAAAAAGATGCAGTATCATAACGTATTAGCAAAGAAAGTGTTATTGTTTCCCTTCAGCCAAACTCTGACACAGTCTTAAATGTTGTTAGTCTCCAAGTCTGTATGGCTCTGACTTTGGTCCTTTGCAGACTGCTAGAAATAGTGCAAATTGAGTCCACTTTAAGGGTTAGGGTTAGGGAATCATGGGAACTGTATTTTATTGTGGCACAAGAGCTCTCTGACAGAGAAGGCTCAACGTCTCAGAAAAAAATCCCATGATACCCTAGCACTAACCCTAACCCTTAAAGTGGACTCAATTTGCACTATTTCTGGCAGTCTGCAAAGGCTGTTCTCCTAGCTCTCATTACGCTTTTCATGTTCTCAGACAAGGCATCAGTATCCCTTTCTGAGATTAAGACAAAGGAAAGAGGTTATGTAGCCTAATAGGACTGGTCTTTCTAGAACCTACAATGTTCAAAGGTATGGAAGGGGTTGTGGTTCCTCCTTTCTCCCAAGAATGAGAGAGGAAGAGGATTTCTGTTTACAGATAAAGCTACCTTACTAGCAAAATTTCTGTTTGCCTTAAGGTGTCTTTACAGAGTACACAAAACTCAAGCAGGGTGAATAACATTGTGGGACAGTTAAAGTGGTCCTTAAAGCAAGCCAACATATATATGTATAATAATATTTTTAAAGAAAAGTATATGGATGGCTTAGAATCGTTATTACTAAACTCATCGTCATTTTTCCACAAATGCAACTCATGATATTCAGTATTTGTGAAATATTATGGAATGCATTTCATCAGCATATTTTAGTTAATTCAAAAACATATGTGTTTTTTTAAGTTAACTTAAAATAAACTATGAATCCATCAAAAAACATTGAAAGTTGGCATTACGGGGGGGGCGGGGCCTGAGCAATGGCCAGGTAAGAGCTGCCTACGCTTTCGGAGTGCTTGGAAATAGACAATTGCAGTAAAAAAAAATCTCTCAAAGAGAGAAATGTTGACTCTTTGAGATGAATCCATAACAAGAAGATACAAGGAACATAAAAGGTAAAAAAAAAAAAATCATTATTATCTCAAGAGCAGACTTAAAATACCTTACTTTCGTTTTGTGTGGGACGGAGAATCACGGAGGAAGCCTGTCCGCCATTAAAAAAGACAAATGAGAGACAAACGAGGCAGCTAGAGGCTGTTAGAAATGAACTTTGAGATAAGGAATTTAGTTTTGTAACTGCCTTAAAGTGGAATGGAATTAACCCACAAATCATAATTGGTCAGAAGCTTGAACGAGAGGAGATAAAAGACGATAAAAGCACTGTCCACTGTTAATTGCTTAAAAGGGAGGAACTGGGAGGTGAATAAAACGGAGTAAATATTAAATACGTGTACATGTCAAAAAGACCAAAAATATTAGGGGGAAAGCTTTGGAAGAGAGGTTTAAGACAAACTGAGAAAGATAAACCTTCAGATAGAGCATTTGGAAGGCTTTCCAGATTGGAACAGACTGAACAAACAGAAATGTTAAGAAGCCCCCCTAAAAAAATGGCTGCTCCTGCAAGTTCACTCCCAGAGAAGCAGGAAGAAGGAAAGGGGAAAGATAAAAAACAACAACAAGAAAGTACAGATTCAGGAACAGGAGCAAAAGCAGGAATGATGGATTGTGAACAAATGAGGAGTATGATTACAGAAATTATGAAGCAGGAGAATGAAACGAGACATAAAGAGATGAATGATTTTCTGGAAAGACAGAAAAATGAAATATTACAAGCAAGAGAAGCGGAGAAGCAAACCTTTTTAACAACAATACGAAATGAAAGAGAGGCTATGACAAAGCAATTTCAACTACAAATGCAACTTGAAAGGAAAAGTTCAGATGAAAAGTTTATGGAAATACAAAGAAATATAAAACAAATACAAGAGGATGTGCAAACATTAAAATTTGATAACAAGGAAAGCAAGATTATACAAGGGAGACAACAAAGAGAAATTGAAACCAATAGAGCCAAATTGTCCGAAATGGACAAAAAACTTATATATCTGCAGGATTATCAAAGAAGAACCAATTTTGTTATCAAGAATATGCCAGAGTCGGAGAAAAGAGATAGAAAATATGATTTGCAATCAAAAATTTTGAAATGGTTACATGAAATCTCTCCATCTTTAAATTGGACTGAATCAGACTTTGAAAGAATTCACCGCATTGGACCAGTGACGAATAAGATGACACCACGAGATGTAATAGTAAGAGTAATTAACTACAACAAAAAGGAAGGACTGATGAATATGGTGAGGAAGAATCCGGAAAAATTAAAATTTGAAGATGTCAGTGTAGAAATTTATAACGACTACTGTTTTCAAACGAAAATGTGGAGAAGAGCAATGAAACCATGTACTACTGTGTTGAGGAGAGCGGGAATTTATTACACTTGGGGACATCCTATATTCCTGAAATTTCAAAAAGCAGGAAAAAGATATAGGATCGATTCAGTAGAACAAGGAATACAATTGTTGAAAGATCTCGGGATATATAAAGAAGAAGAAGGAACAACTGGAGAGTCTAAAAAATCTAAAGGAAGTGGAGCTGTCATCCAGGTTGGAGTACTTGGAGGAGAAGAATTATTGGGAGCATGTGGAGGAAGTGAACTTCCATAGACAAAAAGAGAAATTACTGCAATCAAGCACAAAGTTAAATTTATTGTTTTTATGAGCACTCGGGGGGGGGGGCAGTTTCTTTGGGCCTTGGGATGTCTTCGTCACCCCTCTCCACAGGGTTAGCTTCGGCGACTGGGGCTAGAGCAATGTGCTCTAGCAAGAAGAAGTGGAGAGGTAAATGGGACTTGGGGAGGGAAGGGAGGGGAAATAGAGGGAGGAGGGAAGGGATAGGGTTTGCACAAAATGGAGCCATTAGAGAAATAAATAAATGGTATTATGGTAGATAAACTGAAAATTTCAACTTTAAATACCAAAGGTCTTGGATCAGTGATTAAAAGAAGAAGGATTGAAGCTTTATTACGAAGAGATTCGGCAGATATTATTTTTATTCAAGAAACACACCAACGGAAAGAAGGGGAAAATGAACTGAAACTGAATTGGACAAAGAACTATGAGAAAGCATTTGGAAATTCAAAATCAAAAGGGGTAGCAATAATAATTGCAAAAAAATGTAATTTTGTAATAAATAAAGTAATAAAAGATGATGAAGGAAGATATATAATACTACAGGGAGAACTAGGGGAAGATAATTATACACTGGTGAATGTATATGCACCAAATGAAAAACAAGAAGAGTTTTATGAAAGAGTGTTAAAGAAAGTGGAAAAAATACAAAAGCAATACGTAATTATAGCAGGAGACTTTAACATGCAAATGGATAAGATTAAAGATAAATCTAACCCCTCAGTAAAGGATAAACATAGAAATATAACAAACTTAAATAAAATAATGAATAAAAGAGAATTTAAAGATGTCTGGAGACTAGTAAAAGGGGATGAAAAGACATATACATATTATTCTTCTGTACATAAAACATATACTAGAATAGATTATATTTTTGTCTCAAAAAATATGATAACTAAAGTTTTAGACAGTGAAATACTAAGTATAAAAGTAAGTGACCATGCCTTGGTGAGTGCAGAATTTATTATTAAGAAAGATTATGAACAAATAAAGAGGTGGAGGTTAAATACTAAGATATTGAATTATAAAGACATAGTAAACAAAATTGAAAAGGAATGGCAAGAAACATGGGATATAAACAATAAAGAAGTGACGAAAGGATTGTTATGGGACACGATGAAGGCAGTAACAAGAGGAATATGTATGAAAGAAGCATATAACCTTCGAAAAAGACAGGAAGAAAGGGAAAAAAATAGAAACAGATATAGAACAATTAGAGTATAAATATATAGCTAATAGAAATAAACAGATTTATGTAGAATTGAGGGCAAAAAGGGAGGAATTGCAAAAGATAGAGATAGATGAAGTACAGGAAAATTTGATTTATTTAAGAAGGGAATATTTCGAATATAGCAATAAAAATTCAAAAATGTTGGCCAGGGCCACACAGAAAAAGAAAATGGAAAGTATGATAAATATAGTGAAGGATAGATCTGGGATGATGTGTAGAATGATGAAAGAAAAAATAAAAATTTTTAAAGAATTTTATAAAGAATTATATCAAGCAGGAAAAAATCCAATAGATAAAATAGAAAATTATGTAGCAGAAAATTGGGGACAAACAATAATGGAAGAAGATAAAGAACTATTGGAAAAACCCATTGAAAGGAACAGATAATGGAGGTAATTAGAAAATTAAAAAATGGCAAAAGTCCAGGAATGGATGGTCTGGGACCTGAATATTATAAAGTGCTTGAAAAAATATTAATTCCAAAGTTGTTAGAATTATATAATGGAATATTACAAGGAGAGAAAATTCCTTTATCATGGTCTCAATCATTAGTAATATTAATACCAAAAGTAGATAAAGATCCAACTTATCCAGGTTCATATAGACCTATATCATTAATAAATCAGGATGCAAAGATATTAACAGCAATAATAGCAAACAGAATGAATAAATGTGTGTATAAATATATAGGAAAAGATCAATGTGGTTTTGTGAAGGGAAGACAAATGTCTAATTTAGTAGGAAGAGTTTTGAGTAAAATACATGTAATTGGGAGAGAAAAATTAAAAGCAGGAATTTTAGCATTAGATATACTTAAAGCTTTTGACTGTGTGGAATAGCCAACATTAAAAATAATTATGAAAAAGTTTGGAATGGGAGAAAAAATGAGGGGACTAATAGATCAATTATATTGTGATAACTCAATAAAAGTAATAGTTAATGATGGAATTACAAATTAAATAAAAGTAACGAGAGGTACAAGGCAATTGCCCATTGTCACCAATATTATTTGCAATGGTTATAGAAATGTTAGCAAATGTTATAAGGAAGGATAGTAGTTTGGAAGGAATAGGATTGGGAAAAAAAAACATAAAATTAGTTTATTTGCTGATGATACACTATTAACTATTAAAGACTTAAAGGATAAAATAGGAGAAATTAAGGAACATTTGAATTTATTTGGTGAGATAACAGGACTTCAAATTAATTGGAATAAAACAGGAATGATGCTATTTAATTATACAAAAAAGGAAGAATCAGAGCTTATGAAGCAAAAAGAGTTAGGGATAAGAATAAAAAGTAATATAAAATATTTAGGAATTAATATAACAAAAGATTTAAAAGAAATGGAAGAGAAAAATTTCTTAATATTACAGAGAGAAGTTGAAAAAAATAGTAGAATATAAGAAAATTCAATTATCATGGTTTGGAAGAATAGTGTTAGTTAAAATGAAATTTTACCAAAATTAAATTTTCTATTTAGAATGATACCACTAAAAATATCAGAAGTAGAATTAAGTAAATGGCAACAGTTACTAAACGTATATTGTAATGGAGGGAAAAGAAGTAGATTAAATAAACAATTTTGGTATGAGTCTCAGAAAAAAGGAGGGCTAGGCCTCCCTAATATAAAAGGATATTATGAAGCTAACCACTTAAGATATGTAATAGAAGGAATGCTGGACGTACCAGATTTAGATTGGTTAGAAATGGGGGAAAAAGAGATAGATATGAAAATAGAGAAAATCTTTTTTAAAGAAATTAGTAGGAAAGAAATTAAAGAAATTGGAAATCCATTTATGGAAAATATACTAGAAATTTGGAATAAATATAAAAAAGGATTAATGAATGAAAATTCAATAATAACACCAATAATAATGGAAAGATCTTTCCCAAAAAACTTAAAAGATTTGTTAGATAAGGAATTAAAGGAAAGGAAAATAGATAAAATAGAAAATTGGATAGAATTAAAGATAGGAAAAGAAAATATTAAAGAAAAATTTAGGGGGATAAACATGTCTTGGTTACATTTTATGCAAATAGAACAATGGTTTAAGAATTGGAAGAAAAAATATAGAAAAAGGAAAATATACACAATTTGAACAAATAATTCAGAAAGGAAAAGTAATGGAGGAAAATGAAAATATGAAAGGCATAACTAGCAAAATTTATAAAATATTAATGGATAATAAAAGGGAAAAATTAGATCAAATTATTTTAAAAGAAATATGGGAAGATGAATTGAAATGTAAAATTTCTGATAATGAATGGAATAAGATTTGGGAACAAGGACATTTGAAAAATTTATCGGTGCGAATTAAGGAAAATTATTATAAACTGATTTGGAAGTGGTATTTGACACCACTGAGATTACATAATATAAATAAAGAAAATTCAAAATATTGTTGGAGAGGTTCTCAGGAAGTAGGGTCATATCTACATATGTGGTGGCAATGTAAAAATGTACAAAAATTCTGGGAAATAGTAATATTAGAGATAGAAAAGGTTATGAATATAAAGATAGATAGAAAACCGAATATAGCATTGTTATCAATATACTCTGTTCTGTTTTTAATCTTGTTGTACCCTGCCCTGATTGCCATGCAGAGGGGCGGGTTATAAATAAAAATTATTATTATTATTATTATTATTATTATTATTATATAATGAAGTAGAATGGAAGGAGGAAAAAAAATCTTGTAACAAATTTGTTTACTGCTGCGAGATTAATTATAGCAAGAAATTGGAAAACAAAAATAAATGTGAAATTGGAGGATTGGTATAAGGAAGTTTGGAAGATAGCAATTAATGATAAATTAACATGTAGATTGAAAGTGAAAAAAGGATTATTGAAAAGAAATGATTTTGATGAAATATGGGAAAAAATTATTGAAAATGTATTAAGAAAGGAAGTTGGGAAACTGCCTCCATGGGAGGAGTTAAGATTTTGGATGGAGTATAAAGATGGAAATGGCTCCGGGGGTGGGGTGCACGGAGGGGATATTTAGGGGATTTTGTTTAAAAAAAAAAGACTAAGATGTAAAAGTATATAAAAATGTATGGAAAGTTGATTAATTTGCTTTATGTTTGTAAAATTTAAATTTTTTAAAAAAATAATAATAATAGGAACAGATAAAAAAAAAGTTGGCATTACCTTTGGCTGAAAAGTTTAGACAAAGCTGTTTTTAAAAATATTTTTCCTATTCAGAAACATGGAAGCTCCTTTGTACACAGGAGATATCATTTAGGATACAGTGCTCATGTACACTGTAGACAATGCAATAAGATTAGAGGTAATGCTTTGCCATGAGTATTACATTATGATTCACAGAAATCTAATTTTAGGCATGATGGTTTGATGTCAGATAGTCCTAGAGGGATCCTAAAATTAAGATTATTGCCAAAAAAATTTCAATTCCCATGATTCCCTAGCACTGAGCCAGGGCAGTTAAAGTGGACTCAATTTGGAGGAAGGTAAGAAAACAAATAATGTTGGGGTTGTTCCTTCATTAGTGTCAAAACTAAGGGTCATTGGCTATTAGCTGGGTAATAGCATTCTGGCTGATTGTTTCAGCTTGCCCTTTTCTAGGACATGTGTTTAAAATACCTCTACCATCAAAGAGAATATTCTAAACAGTAAAATGTATAGAACAAATCAAACAGTTCAGAGAATGCTGCTTCACTAAGAAGGTATTTCTTACTTCTTCTTTGAGTTTGTTCATTCACCTTGTGAACTTGAAAGCTCAGTTTTATATGAGTGATTTTACATGACGAGAACAGATATGCTTCTCTTTAGACACAATTAGAGACAATTGGGTGCACTGAAACCTAATGGAAATCAATGGGTATAATTTCTTAACCATGAACTGAATGGATTTCAGTGCGGCTAACTTTACCAGCATCTCCATTTCACTCTGATAGAAAGTCCTGTGTTTGTCTCAGTGTATCCTAAGAACATAAATGTCCCCATTAAATTGAAAGTGGTAAATTAATATACAAAAGTGTTGTTGCACTGGAGTTGCCTCTACTGTTAAAGTGAATGTGATGGGTTCATAAACTGGAAACTTCATTTGAATCCCTCCCATCAAAAAAGTCCTATGTAGTACAGCATTCTAGTTCTATGGTAGCCAGACTATTGGAAACCAATGGCGAGATGTGGGTTCAACAGCACCCTTCTGCTTTTGCTTTTCAGGAACTGATGTACATAATCTTCTCACTGAGGGCTATTGTCCAAGCTCTGTTTATTTATATCAGGGGTAGGCAACCTTTCCCCTTTAAGGGCCAAAGGACTTCAGCTCCCAGAATCCCAGGAGCTATTGGCCAACATGGGACTATTGGCCAACATGGCTGAGGCTTCTGGGAGCTGAAGTCTCTCGGCCCTTAAAGGGGAAAGGTTGCCTACCCCTGATTTATATAGATGACTCCTTTAAGCATTTTCCAGTCTTGTTCAGCCTCCTGCTGTGTAGCTGCTAACAGCATTGAAATTCAGTCTTTATGATGCAAGTTGGCATTGCCACCTTGAAACAATGGCAGCCTGAGAAGAGCAGTGAATTCATAAATGACAGGTGGCTTCCATTATCCCTTTATTTCTCATTGTACAAGTGAACAGTCATTGAGTAAAATGCTGATTCAAACAGACACATTTTGGAAGGACACTCTTTGACATAGGGCCTCTGTAGACTGCTAGAAATAGAGCAAATTGAGTCCACTTTAACTGCCCTGGCTCAGTGCTAGGAAATCATGGGAATTGTATTTTTTTCTGAGACATTGAGCCTTCTCTGTCAGAGAGCTCTGGTGCCACAATAAACTACAGTTCCTATTATTCCCTAGCACTGAGACAGGGCAGTTAAAGGGGGGAAGCAGACGAGGGCGTCCAAGACGCCCTGTGACAGTGCACTGCGGGACTGGAGCAGTCGCACCACGGCGCACCATCGGCGCCCCTGAAAGGAGCGCAAAAATAGCGCTCCTTTCAGAAGTCAGTGAAAATGCACCCTAAAAGCGTCGGGCGCACTTTCACTGACTTTTCCGCCACAGCGCATGCGGTCGGAGGTTGAGGACGACCTCAGGAAGAGGAAGGGGTGCTGCATGTGCGGCTGCCCCTCCTCTTCCTCGCCTCGGAGACGGCTCAATAAGCCGTCTGCCGAGGCCCAAAGTGGACTCAATTTGCACTATTTCTGGCAGTCTGCAAAGGCCTATAGTTAATATAATGCTTATCATTCCTGAAACTAATTGCAGCAGTTCTGTGTGGTGCTACATTTGAGGTTTTTCTTTAAACATTTTTCATTCTATATTAAAAAAAAAATATATAGGGCTGGAATTCACTTGGGTGGTTATGAATGTGTAACCTCCATAGTTATGTAACTACACAATGACTCTCAGTTCAGTTGTCCCAATCTCTGTGTACCAGTGTTAGGATAAATCAGGGGTAGGCAACCTTTCCCCTTTAAGGGCCGAGGGACTTCAGCTCCCAGAAGCCTCAGCCATGTTGGCCAATAGTCTCATGTTGGCCAATAGCTCCTGGGATTCTGGGAGCTGAAGTCCCTTGGCCCTTAAAGGGGAAAGGTTGCCTACCCCTGGGATAAATGCTCTTCAGGGGAATTTATAATTAGCTCAAATTACGAGAGGGCACTCCTAACTTATGCCCAGGGATCCATACCAAATGTATACAGAAGGATGGATATTGGCTAAGGAAGGCGCTGAGACATAGAACTACAATTCCCAAATATTTATTAAGCAGTATTAGCATCAACACACACACACACACACACACACACACACACTTGTACACTAAAGGAGAAATGGAGAAAAGCGGGGATAGCTGGGAGAGAGAGAGAGAGGGTTTAGGGGGGTGGATGGAAAAGTTACCTACGCCCGTAGCTCCTGCGGCTTCGGATCTGCGGCGATGGTTGGGTTCAATGAATGGCACGACCGGTAGGGATGAGGGTCGTGGGCGCACTTTAGGGCAGCAAAAGGACAGAGATTCCAGCATGCACACAAAAATGGCAGCACTGAGTGGGCCTGGGACGGTCCCTTATATACCCAAAATCTCTCCTCTAGGCTATTCTGTAACAATCACACAAAGGCCATGATGGGATTATCTATTGTGGGTCTTCCTGTCTAGCTAGATTGGACAAAGGGGTTGGTCTCAGAGCTATTGAGGTATGGGGAGTGCAGACAAAGCGGGATATTTGTTTCCTATTTACCTTGATTATCCTAGGCAGAGCCAATCTTGGACTGTATTTACCTTTCTCCTCAGGCGACTCCCTTGCCCTAGCTGGTTTATTGTGTTCTTGGTCCCCACATGAGTGAGTCATAGTCACCTGAGAGGAATTTCAGGAATTTGCAATTCTCTAGGAAGGGAGGGCTACAGGCAGGGGGTCATAGGGGGAGGAAAGATTTCTCAATTTTAAAATGCCATGTGGTCTTGCCTGACCATGCGGCCACTGAAATATTAAAAGCCAAATAAAATAAAATAAAATTGAGGGGCTCTGGCTAACACCAGGCAGCAGCTACTGTCATCAACAGGGGTTCTGTTGCTCTGTTAATCAGGAAGCAGCTGACTAATGGTTCCAACCCCTCCCATCAGCAATCTCCAGGGTTACAGCCAGAAACAAAGTCCCTCTCTAGTGCAAAGTAGTAATCCTCCTTTGGGCTAGAGATTGCTCATGTGAGGAAAGTGGGTCAGAACACCAATCAGCTACTTCTTCATCAATAGAAAACATATTTCTGCAAATCACAGTGGTTGCTGTCTGGTAAGTAGGGACTGGTGGACTTTCATGGTCCCTGCATATCCTCATGATCAGATACAAATCAGTCACAAATGTGTAACATTAGGTTATCCATTTACAACTGACTTAGGGCCTTTACAGACTGCCAGAAATAATGCAACTTGAGTCCACTTTAACTGTCCTGGCTCGGTGCTAGGGAATCATGGGAATTGTAGTTTTTTTCTGAGACATTGAGCCTTCTCTGTCAGAGAACTCTTGTGCCACAATAAACTACAATTCCCATGATTCACTAGCTCTGAGTCAGAGCAGTTAAAGTGGACTCAAGTTGCATTATTTCTGACAGTCTGTAAAGGCCCTTAGTGGATTCTGGCCAAGGTTTTTTGGTGTTTGTTTCATTGTCCATGTGACCTGCAAAGTGTCAACATGCTGACGCTATGTGTTTTGAACAGTCCTTTCTCCTTTCCCAAAACACCTCATTGTTTTTCTCCTCTCTGGTGTCCTGTTTATGGACGTTATCACACGTGGCCCACATGCGATAATAAACTGGAAATGACAAATTCCGAAAATAAGCCTTGATTCCGCAAATGGTTTGTTAAAATTAATGTCGATGGAGTGGTGAAAACAGTCCTTTAGAACCAAACATCCAAACCTGGAAATTTCAGCAAGCTTCTTTTATTGTAAAAGAGCAAAAGCAAAAACAAATAATAATAATAATAATAATAATAATAATAATAATAACAAGAACTTCACTCTAGCCAGAAGGCTAACAGGAACACAGTCTATTTGCTACATGATTCAAAATTTGTGAGTAGCATCATCAGGAGAAAAGTTTAATTAGTTCATTACAGTTCAAAAGTTAAAAGCAAGTGAATAGCTTTCTAATTCCCAGCTCTCAGCCCCCCAATTCTCCACCCTTCTGGGTGTAGCCTTTACAAGCTGATTGGGTGATAAAACATGACGTGCTTTAGCCCAACCCTTAATTACCATAACAAATCATGTGACTACATTTCCCATAACAATATTGTGTTGACAAAAACCTCAATATAAACAAAATCTCTTTCTCACAGAACTGAAGCTTGTTAGCTCCTTGTTTTGGGCTAAGAACACATCTGGGCTGATAACTGAGTCTGGCTTCAGCAAAAACAACTTTTCACAGCAAGGAAAAATACAGACACACATCTTTTACATTTCAACATTTTAACATTGACTCTATATCCCATTTAAACCTAACATGGTTTTCACACGTAATTACCTTAATTGCGCAATAAAGGAAAGCTCCCCCTGAAACTGCATTTAACGTTCACACACAAGTGAGAATATCCCGTACATGTACTAGAAATGATCTTCTAGCACATTCGCACTACAGCCGCGGCACTACACCCCTTCCCCAGGTCGTCCTCGGAGCAGCCGGCCCTCCGCACAGCCGGCGCTCCGAGGAGCACCTCCCGCTGCAGCGTTCTCCAAGGAGGTCCTCCTTGGAGCACCGGCCCTGCATCAGATCGGTGCTCCGAGGAGGTCCCCCTTGGAAAGCCGGCTCTCCGAGGAGGTCCCCTTGGAAAACCGGCTCTCCGAGGAGGTCCTCCTTGGAGCGCCGGCCCTGCGTCGGGTCGGCACTCCGAGGAGGTCCCTTTCGGAGAGCCGGCTTTCCAAGGGGGACCTCCTCGGAGAGCCGGCTTTCCAAGGGGACCTCCTCCGAGCACCGACCCTCTTCCAAATGCGATCCTTTTCCAAATCCCCCTTCCAAATGCGCATTTGCTTTCCACATTACAGCGATTTTACCTTAATTGAGAAATTACCTTAATTACGCATTTGCATTTCCTCCAAAGAACCAAATTTCAAAGGATCTCGGTTAACACCAGTTCCTGTCCACTTTCTGTCCAGTTTCTGTGCGACGTTGTGTGAAAACACAGGGCACTAATCCAGTTTCTGTCTGGATTTTGTGTGGATTAGCCAGCAGATTTGCCCCCGTGTGATAACGTCCTATGTCTGGTGAGACATCTGGTGTTTATCTGGCCCCTCTTGCCTTCCAAGCCTTTCTCACAGGAAAGTTTCCCATACATCTTGTACATTTCCACTAATGACTCAGTGCTAAGGAATCATGGGAACTGTAGTTTATTGTGTCACCAGAGCTCTCTGACAGAGAAGGCTCAATGTCCCAGGAAAAAATACAATTCCCATGATTCCCTAGCACTTAGCCAGGACAGTTCAACTGGCCTCAATCTGCATTATTTCTGGCAGTCTGTAAAGGCCCTAAGACTCCAAGATCTCTTTTACATGTTCTGCTGTCAAACCATTGTATCATACTCTCAGCCATTCCAGTAAGTTAATCATTTAATCAATCATCCCCCTAAGTGAATGTTGCAAATTTACCCACTAGTTACTGAGAAATACCAAAGGCAATTCAACTATTAGTTTGTTCCCTTTTTTCCTGTTCTTGTAATCCCCTGTCATTGCTGGTTTGCCATTGGGGACTATGTATACAAAAAGCATTAATTTCTTAAGTCGATCTTTAATTTTCTGTTAACCCTGAACCTAACCCAACATGGGAAAATATAATATGAAAGAAAGAGTCTTGAGAGAAATGGTAAGACTTAAATATCCTTTTGCCAGTTCTTTGCTAAAGTTATGTTTTATCTCAAGCATGATGGAAGAGCTGGAGCATGACAGAAGTAATGAACTGGCTTTTAGATATATTGTGTGAATTTTGAAAAATATATGCATTATACATATTTGTGACTACAGTTTTTTTAATTGTTGAAATCATGAGTGTTTAGGATGACCTTTTTTTCAGAAAGATGTGAAGTTATTTGATACACATCCAGAATCCCAAAGTACCTCATACATTTTAAACAGCTCTCTATAATCAATTAATAACTAGCTGTGAAGGGCTTTCACACTGAGGTTATTATTCAAGAAAGTTTGCTCAAAATATGATTAATAGCCTCCTGAACTCTAGTGCAGGGTGTGTACTAATAACTTTTACAGTTAAGTAAACAGCAATTACAGTAAAAAGTACAACTTACTAATTAGAGAATTTGGAAACCATGATAGATTTATGGGGGGGGCACATTTACAGCTCCACCAAAATTTCATTTCAGGCAAATTCGTTTGGATCAATTTGGATAGGCTGTTCACATGAGGCCTGTGCAGATGGGTTATCCAAGCAGTGAGACATGGGTCTGAGTCTTATGGGCCTCGGCAGATGGCTAATAGAGCCGTCTCCGAGGCAGGGAAGAGGAGGGGCAGCCGCACGCTCGGCGCCCCTTCCTCCTCCCAAGTTTGCCCTCGGAGCTGCCGGCCCTCTGCAAGGCCGGTGCTCCCAGGGCAACCTCCCACCACAGCGTCCGCACATGCTGCAGCGGATAAGTCAGTGAAAGTGCGCCCTACGCTTTTGGGGCGCACTTTCACTGACATCTGAAAGGAGCACTGATTTAGCGCTCCTTTCATGGGTGCCGGCGGTGCGCCGCGGTGTGGATGCCTCGCTCCCGCAGCGCACCGTCCCGCGGCATCCCGGACGCCCTCGTCTGCTTCCCCCCTCAAGCATTTGCACCTTTTAGGGTTTAAGGGGGAGGGTATTGGTATGTGGTCAGAAGTATATGCATGCAAAGACTTCTGGGTAAGAAGGAGATCTCAAAGTGGACAAACTCATGGGCACAGATGCATGGGTTTTGCCAGATAATGAAATGGAGTTTAGTACTGTTTTTGTGAAAGCCACATTTGAGTGTTGGACTATGACTCTGGAGACCAGGGTTATAATCCCCACTCAGTCATGGAAACCCACTGGGTGACCTTGAGCAAGTCACACTCTCTAAGACTCAGAGGAAAACAAAGGCAAACCCACTGTGAACAAAACTTACCAAGAAAATTCATTGATAGGTTCACCTTAGGTTTGCCATAAGTAGAAAATGACTTGAAGCTACACAACACACTCACAGACACACATCTTAAAGTTCCATTCAATGCACATACTTCAATACCCATTTTTTCAGGTTTTTTGAACCTGAAGGATTTTAAAGGTTTTTTTTTTAACTTGAACCTGAAGGAGGGCAGCCAGTGTGTGTGTGTTGGGTTGGACAGTGAGAAACTCCCCCCCCCCCCCCCGTGACTCCATTGCTTACAGCTGCTTTGAGTTAATGGAATTCATGCTGGTGATGAATTAGGTCCAGAAATGATAAAGAGCCCAACCAACTTAGAACAGCTGTAGAAAGAATGGTGGTAAAATGCAGATGGTAAAATCCCAAATGGCAGATGGGCCAGCCAGTTCTGCTTTTCATCCAGTAAGTTATCAGGGAAGGCCCAGATGACTCCTGCCAGATGTCTAAAGTGATTGGTTGCAGACAACTTTTGAAATTAGCATGAGGACTACATGAGGGCTACACATGGCCCAGGGAGTGAAGCTGCCCATCCTTGAAATGACCATATAAAAAATTTGACATGCCCAACAGACCATGTGCAGCAACAGGCCTAACAGAAATGTCTTAAGTTGGATGGCAATATAAGTAAGACTTATACCAACTGACAAAATTGCTAGATATTTATGACCACAGGAACTAGTTCCAATTTCATCTCAAACACACTGTGGGGAAAATTATATGAGTATGTAATAGCCATGACTAGCTCAGCCAGTGTAGAATTATTATTATTATTATTATTATTATTATTATTATTATTATTATTTACTAAGCACCATCTGTGTCAAATGGGTACAACTGTAGGACTGCCAGGAAGTTGGAACATATGCCAAGAGAAGCTTAAGTTCCTCTTCCATCATTGTGACTTCCATCTGACTTCATGTACACCATTGTTGTGTGAATTCAATCAGTTTGCCCTATCTGTTATGGAATCAACAACATGAAGAATGTTTAAAAAACAGGGCTATAATGTGAAAATTACATGAAAGAATCAGGGTGTGTAAACCCACATTAAAACCTATTCTGATAAAACAACTAGGAATATTTCTCAAAGGCTTTCTACATTTCCCTTAAAGGTTAAACAAAGTTGTTGGTAGATGAATGGAACATGAGAGAGCCATTAAAATGAATGACAGATGTAGGTGACATCTGAACTTGCTAAATATATTTAGTTTGAAAAGCATTATTATGATTTAAACAAACCAAGAGCTATAGATCCAAAAATGTTATGAAGCTACTTAGCTACTCCCAAAGGGGATTTGCATAGTGAACTGTAAAGCATAGCCTCCAGCTACTATTTCCCTTGATACTGAAACTTGCTGTTGTGATCTATTAGACCTCAGAAAACATTCCCAGTTTTGATATCATCTTCTTCAAATGTATCTTTTATATTTCTTTTTAAAAAAACTGTAATTGGATCCTGAAAATATGCTTTAGGGGTACCATAAAGATCATGAAAAATTCTACAAATGTATGGAAGATGCTCTAAAATGTGAATCTGAAAGGGACAAATTTCCAGGTTTGCAGTCTACAAATTACTGAAGTCAGAGATGTTCTATTTAAGTCAGTAGGATTCCTTTAGAGTATTTGGTTTATGATTCTGGCTCCTGAAACCAATGAGGTGCAAATTGCCGTTATATCAATGAAGAAGTCTTAGAGGTTTGGGGAGAGGTTCATTTGGCTGAAACATTTTCACCTAGCTCTTTTCTCAGTCACTTCCAGATACTTTGCAGTGTTCATCATTCATTATTCCCTGTAGTTAGTGTGTGGAAACTGGACATTTTATGCCTTTGACCTTGCTGTTCTATAAAACTAAGCATGACTTTCAGATCTTTTCCCAGCTAAATATAACCATAGAAGGGGGTGGGGGCATACTCTTTTCCTTTCCATTGGTTCTACACACATGGAGCAGTGTCTGTAACCTACCATTCCCATTTATATGAGAATCTCTACCACCTTAATTCACAGACTTTCAGTAGCACAATCTTCCCCAGACTCCTTGTACTTATAGATTTTTTTCTCCAAAGAACCAAACTCTGATATGCATGAGGGCCCTAGACAGTAACTTGCTGAATAATTCTGGAAAATGGAAAAGCAGACTCTTGTGTCACTAAGAATAAATGAGAGGGCATGTTGTCACTTGTAGATCCTTGCAAATCCTTGTGGGCAGGCTTAGATGTTTAGGGATCCTCTCCATACAGAATTGTGTTCAGAATCACATGCTAAGGGAGAAAAGTCATGTTCTAGATCAGTGGTCCCCAAACTTTTTCAAGCTACTGCCCCCTTTCCTCTTGGGTGACAACCCTAGCACCCCCCATGCCTCTTTCTTGATATTAGGTGCACTGTTCAATGGGGAGGGAGGGAAGAAGAGGGAAAGAATCCTAAGCAAGGGAAGCAGCTGCTTTTGCATAATTTTGCAAATGAAGTAAATGAAATCCTGCTTGCCATGCAACCCCACTGGATAACCATGGCCAAGTCATACTCTCCCAGCCACAGGACAAGGCAATGGCAAACCCCTCTGAAGAAACATTTTCAAGAAAACTCCATTATAGGTTCTCCTTAGGCTCATCATGAGTCAAAACAACTTGAAAGCACACAGGAACAATAATTGCTGCTAGCTAGCCGAAGCTCTGAAGGGAGCCTGGAGTCCCAAAGTTTGTATTTGGGGGAAGAAAGGTGAGGCTGGGGGGTGGCTTGGGAAAGTGTATGAGGGAGGACTCTCTATGGAAGGAACAATACTGCCTGAATGGGGTGCCTGGCAAAGAGAGCAGGTAAGCTCAGCAGGAAGGAATGGCTGCATGGCCACCTGGGCAGCCCATGCCAAGAAATGTCCCTGCAACCACCCTCTTCCTCCTCCTCCTCCTCCTCCAGGCTTCTCCTGGAAAAAGGAGGGAGATGGGAAGAACAGGAAACCCAGGAATCTCTAGAGCATTGACAGTATCCAGCACAAGGGGGAATGGAGGAAGAGCTTGCCGCCTTCCTTCCCTTCTGCTTTGGCCATTCCTTTTGCCTTGAAACCAGACAGTCTTTCTTACCCAAAGAAACTTTTCTCCTTGGGCTCCTTGTAGAGGGAAGCTGAGAAGTTTCAGGAAAAAAAGGTATTTTTGTCCCCAAAGAGGTAAGGGAGCAAGGGAAGAGGAGGGACAGGGTCCCTTTGCTCTGTTCCAGGGTGAGGCAAAGATGGAGAAGCCATGCTAGATCTCTTGTCTCTCAGTCTGGACAGACAAGCTTGTTTCCTGTGCAGCTGTCCATTCAGCCTCCCTCTGCCCTGTCCCAGAAGGTGTACAAAAGAAGTTTTTTGCAACTAGGGTTGCCATAAGTCTCTTCCACAAAACCTCAGATGCAAGTCTACGAATGCTTATGCTACAACTTTTTCCACACAGTCTCAAAGGTGCTACAAGATCCTTAGCATACTGATATTCCAGAGTAACATGACTTATGGTTGAATCTGCACTGCAGAATTAATGCAATTTGACACCGCTTTAACTGCCATGGCTCAATGCTATGGAATCCTGGGTTTGTGGTTTGTTGTTACACCAGAGCTCCCTGAGAGAGGCTACAAAGCTCACAAAACTACAAATCCCCCATTTCCATAGAATTGAGCCATGGCAGTTAAAGCAGTGTTGAACTACATTATTTCTGTCATGCAAATTAAACCTATGTCTCTGAAAAGAACTTACCAAGGTGGGGTTTTTTCTATTTCTATGGGGGAGGGGGGAGGGGGGAAATCTTCCCAAAATCTATAAGACTAAGAGGGACTCCTACTCTAAAAATCATATCCAGGGGTTGCCATGCTGGCCAGCCCATGCAGCAAAGCACAATAACATCCAAAATCCACAAAACAGTGATACCTTTATAGCCCAACCAAAATGCACAAAATAGATGAAACAAACTTTTGAAGCTCATCTGGCTTCTTCATTGGGTAAAGGTGTTAAAAATCAAACAGGATAAAGGTATCAGTTTTGTTGATTTGGGGTGTTATTGTTTGTGGTGTGGCCAACACAGCTACTTCTGGATATACTTTCTAGATTTCAGGATATTGCATTCTAGACACAACAGGGGAAACAAAGGGCTGAGACTTAACTTTTTAAGATCTTTATCTCCAACAAAAGTCAAATGTGTGTGTGTGTGTGTGTGTGTGTTAAAAAATAGGACTGCATTTGATGTGTTTTAAGCAGCATTTAGGAGTTTCTTTTTTTTCAGATGCAACAACACAGAGACTTCTTGAGAAATTCAATATTATCTGCCAAAGGAGGGACAGATATTTTCACACAGGAAAGAAAAAGAAAGAAGGTTTCTCATTGTGTTGCTAATGGACTTATTTGAAATTTTATTTCCTGGGCTTCACTGTTTGTCTTCCAGAGACATTTGTCCCCCCCCCTTTTTTTTTCCAAACACACAGACACATTTCTATCGGAGAGGGAAATGAGGAAAGGGGAGCTCAGCCCATTAGCATGCAACTAAGAGGAAAGAGGTACTATAGACCTTAAAAAAGGGTCCTCCTCTTTTCCAAACACACACACACACACACACACAAACATTTCTATGTGGGGGGGGGGGGGGGAGCTGGAGGGAAGGACAGCTCCAGTCCCAAGCAAGCAAAAAGTTCCACCATGCATGCAGCATTGCCACACACATACTGGGACACAAAAAAGCCTCCTTGCTGCTCCAAGCCTCTGTATGCTACCTTTCCCTTCCTGCCTCTGAGTTCTGGGTCTGGCATACCTGTACAGTACCACCCAGTGCCTCAAGGGTGGGATCAGAATGAGTTTTTTCCCCCTGAGGTTTGACTCCTGCCTTCAGGAATCTGAGACATGCTGCTTTTCAAAGACTTCTGTCCTGGACTTTCATGGCTTTTCAGCAGCAATGCCAACCCTACTTGCACAATTCCCTCCCACCCCCTTTTTCCCTCTCAGTTCCCCCCTGCTGCTCTTTTCCCCCTCAGCTCTTCCCTAGAGCTTTCCAACACTCTCAGGGTGGCACTACCACTCACTTTGGAGACCACTGTTCAAGATCAACAGGAAATACCAAGAAACCCAAGTGACACTTGCTACTCAATATACGATTTTTGGGGCACATTCTTTTCTCTCCAAAGCTCAGGTCCAAAACACATTGCAGAAATAAGCCAGTTTTAATTGCCCTGGTTCAATGCTAGGGAATTCTGGGAACTGTAGTTTTGGGAGACATTTAGCCTTCTCTGTCAGAGAGCTCTGGTGTCAGAATAAACTATAATTCCCAGGATTCTCTAGCACTAAGGGCATCTACAGATGGGCGGCTGTGAGCTGCCCCGAGAAGCCATGGATTGGGACCAAGGCTGCCCCACACCTTGGCCCCAATCCACCCTTATGGTGCCTCTGAAAAGGAGTGCTAAAATAGTGCTCCTTTCAGAGAAGCCAAAAAGGGGCCAGAAGAGGTGCTGGGTACCTCTTCCACACTCCTTCCGGCTCAGCGTGTCTGGACGCTGAGCCAGAAGGATGTCCCCAGAGCACCCACCATGTGCAATGGTGGGTTCTCCGATGATGTCCTCAGAAAGGGGCTGGAGTGCCCGGCATCCAGCTGCCCCTCCCCTTCCTAGAATTGAAGACAGCGCTTTTCGCCATCTATATCCTCCCTGAGTCAGGGTAGTTAAAGTGGTCTCAAAGTGGATTATTTCTGCAGTGTGTTTTGTTCTTCAGATGGTAGTTCCAGCTACCAAAGGCTCCTAGTATTTCTTGTTTGTCTGAATGACTGATTTATATTCTCACTTGTTCCCAAAATGGGATTGAAAGCCATGTTCATGTAAATATTACATAACATACAGGACATGACAGAATACTATAGCTCCCCATAAACTACAGGTAGGCAACTATGTGGGGCAATGATGGCCAATTTTAATCCTCATGTCCCCTCCTCCACCACAGTCTACACTGGCACACTGGTAGCACATTGAAAGTGATGCCATATGCTTTCTGCTTCCCTTTTTATTTGGCATGCAGCTGAATTTTTTTCTTTTTCTTTTTCCAGGGGCTGAGTGTTGGTGGTTGGGAGGAAGAAGACAAAGAATTGTGTTGCAATGCTTTAGCTACAACAGTAGAATCCTAAACAAAAGGGAGGATGGTGTTTTGGCTGATTTGAGATGATATTTTTTGAGAAAATCAAATCCCATATTTGATTTTTTCTTAAAAATTGGAGGACCCAAATGAATAAGACCTGGAGGGTGCAGGGGCTACAAAGGTGGGTGTTGGAGACTGCATGTAGCCCAAGGGATGCACTTTCTGCTGTGTTGAACCATAGTCCCACAAAACAATCTAGTCCCCCAACACCGCCCTGCCACCTTTTATTCTGGACATAATCCAATAAAAAGAATCATAGACATTGCAAGGGGAAAGTTCATGACTGACTATATGGAAAGCCCTTCAAAAATCCAGGAAACCCTGTAGAGCAAGGTTCCTCCACATCCAGTTGCCAGTAGGTCCAGTATCCAATAGGTCAACCAAAGCTGTTTCATTCTCATGCCCTATCTAATAAAAAAGCCAAACTGAAATTAATCCAGATAGTCAGTATCATCCACATAAATCTGAAATTAATCTACAACTATGCTCTGATCACTATCATCAGGAATTGGAACATTTGAGAATTCATACTGATGTGTTTTTATCTTTTTAAAACCTTTGAAATGGTGGTGTTCTTTTCTATTTGGCATTGCTAGAAAGGTTGGGTGCCATTTGTGGTCAGAAAGTAAAGCTTTACATTTACATAGTTTTATTTGCTGTTGTTATATTCCTTCAAGTTTTTTCCAACTTAGGGCAGCCTTGGAGTTTACTTGCAAGATTTGTTCAGAGGGAGTTTACCATAGCCTTGCTCTGAGGCCATGAGAGTGTGAGTTGGCCAAGGTTTTCCATGACCGAGCAAGGAATTAAACTCTGATCTCCTGAGTCCTATTCTGATACTCAAACCATTTTATGAAGCTGGCTCACATAAATAAATTATTGTATTTACATTTACATAATGAATGCAGTGCATATTTACTCAGAAGTAAGGAATGTTGTGGTTACTGGGATTATAGTTTTGCAAATTAACCTGCAGCTCTCTCATGTCAAACATTGGATGGAATATGTTATTACAGACATTTAAAAAAAACAACCAATCACACATATTAATTTGCTAAAAACTTGCCATCAACATGGTTTTAAAATTATGAGCATATCAAACAGTTTGAGGGCTTTGTGATTAAGTATAGGTTAATTCTTTCTAATGTTAAAGTATATGAAACTGCAAACTTAAATATACCTCATCTGTGGGATTTTTTTCAAATATTTTAAGATATGCTGAAAAACTGTCTTCCCACAAAGAACTCCAGGGCATGAACATTCTCTGAAGCAGCTGGGGATTTGTGGATCATTGAACAAATTTTCACCCAACAGCAGTTGTTTGATAAAGCTATTTGGATAATCTTCTGAAGTTATTTTATTACCATCAAATTATTAAAAGAGAATTTCAGTTCACTTTCTGGGGTGTGACTCAAGTGTATTTGAGGAAGTAAATGTGTTCCAACCAGTAGTTATCTGCAAGGCTGGGGAGTGCGGAAGGTTGAGTTTCAGTGGAATGAACAGAAAGAATGTTTTCCCCACCTATATTGTAAGAATTTTCTTTTATAAAGCACATTGAGCCCTGGGTGTTAACTAGCTGTTGTTTCAGCTCTTTGTCATACTAAATCCAAACTATTTAGGGCTCACCAAGATGACAGGTTTCCAAGACAGTATACAGCCTGAAATGGAGAAAAGGTTACTTCATGGGAGAGGTGCCAATTAGGGGTGGAAAGAATATTCAAAAATGTTTTTTTAATGGTTGAAAAAGCTTCAAAGGTTTACATAATATATTTTATGTTTTGGAATTGGCCCAAGAAATGTATCGCTACTTGTGAATTTTGGATTTTTGTTGTATTTAGAACATAATCATACTGCAATGTGACTACCACCAGAACCTATGGAATCCATAAACAATTCTAATATAACAGATGAAAGAGTTCACATTATTATTCATAGTGTAAGCCATTGTGTCTGAAACAGCTACCTGGGACAGAGAGTACATATTGGGAGTTTCTGTGTGTGGCAAGTGTTGTTGTGTGCCTTCAGATTGTTTTCAGCTTATGGCAATCCTAAGGTAAACCTTTCATGGTTTTTTTGGAGGGCTGAGCATGTGTGCCTCTCCCAAGGTCACTCAGTGGTTTTCCATGGCTAAGTAGAAAACCAAACCCTGATTTTGAGTCATAGTTCAATGCTCAAATCACTACACCACACTGGTTTGTATAGTGAACTATATATGTACAATTGTTTGAAATTGGATGCACAGTGTACCTTTTTACAGATACTTAGGATACAACATTGACCTGTTTTCTAAATTATTTATTTAATTTGGCTGAGTTCATAAAGTCTACTTCTATTAACCCCCATTGCTGCTGCTGACCTCCACATATAACTGAACGGACCAGAAAGAGTTGAAGGACAGTGCTGTTACATAACTCGTACAATGAAATCACATAAAGGTATTCTCCTAGCATAAATTAATTGTGCCAAAGACTGTTTTCTTAGAGGTTAGCTAAGTATGGCCCTAAGTACAGCAAGTAATTTTGCAAGCATACATATCTCTCTCACATACATTTTTGACTCAATAGATGGAGAGATAATAAATCATTGATCAACTGGTGAGCTCAGAGATGTAGCCATAGTGGGAGGACAAAAATGAGAGCATTTGCACTTCTAAATAAGAATATTGACTCCATAAATAAAATTTAGTTCCCAAATTTATAGCATGACAAAGAGTGAAACAGAGAAAATGCTTCATATTTAGAAGTTCTTAAGCAAACCAAGGAATGAGAGGTCAGACACCAGACATGTTCAATAAGGCAAATATAGTTAAAAACAATACTACACATGTTATTCCAGAAATGCAAGTGGGATTCAGGAAAGGAGGAAGCAGCAGGGACCACACTGCACACATAAGATGGCTAAGGGAGAACACCAAAGAATTCCAGAAAAAAATCAGCATGTGCTTTGTAGAATATAGGAAAGCATTTGCCTGTATAGATTATGAAAAGCTATGGAATGCACTCCAGGACATGAGGGTGCCACTACATTTGATAGTCCTGATGAGTAGTCTGCATCAAGGACAAGAGGCCACTGGAAATTTTCACATGGGCAAAAGTGACAGGAGCATAGTGGGATGCTGTCATCACTATTGTGCAATTGTGCGAAGATTATCAAATGATGTCATGCGATGTCGCAATAATCACATCATTAACCTGTAAATAAAGAGGAATCCTAGCATCACTTTTTATTCATAGAACTTTCCCATGAATAAAAAGTGATGGGAGAATTTCTCTTTATTCACAAGTTAATGATGTGATTATTGTGACATTGTGCAACATTGATAATCCTAATGCTATTGCGTGATAGTGACAGGAGTCTGAAAATCTTCATTGTCAGAAATGAATTTGGAGAAACAGAGTGGTTCTCAATAGGTAAAGAGGTCAGGCAAGGCTACATCCTATCACCCTATTTGTTCAATTTATAAGCTGAAAACATCATAAGAAAAGCAGAATTACACTCAGAAAAAGGAGGATTGAAGCTAGAAAGAAGGAACATCAACAAGCTAAGGTATGTGGATGACATAATAATACTGACAGAAGATATTACAGAAATGGAACAGTTACTATGAAAGGTCAAAGATGAACATGCAAAGGCAGGGTTAATGCTGAATATAAAGAAAACTAAATAATGACCACAGAAGAAATATATAAATTCAATCTAGACAATGAGGATATCGAAATAGTCAAAGAATTCACATACCTAGGATCAAGCATTGACTAGAGTGGTGACTGCAGTCAAGAAATTAGAAAAAGACTAAGAATAGGTAGGGTAGCTATGAAGGAATTAGAAAAGATCCTGAAGAGCAAAGATACACAACTGAGTACTAAAGTGAGAATTATCCAGGCCTTTGTATTCCCCACTGTCATGTACGGATGTGTGAGCTGGACAGTAAAGGAAGCAGACAGAAAGAAAATCAATGCATTTCAGATGTGGTGTTGGAGAAGAGTGTTTAGGAAACCATAGATAGCCAAAAAGACAAACATATGGATCCTTGAACAGATCAAATCAGAACTCTCCTTGAAACCCAAGATGATCAAATTGAGGCTGTTGTACTTTGGCTACATAATGAGAAGGCATGGATCACTAGAGAAATAATAATGCTAGGAAAGGTAGAGTGTAGAAAAAGGAGGGAAAGACCTCATGTCAGATGGATGGACTCAATCGGGGGGGGGGGGCACAGGCATGGGTTTGAAGGACAATGGAGGATAGGGAGTCTTGGAGGTGTCTCAACCATAGGATTGCCATGAGGGTATCTAACAACAACAAATATCAAAGAACTCTTAAATTTAACATATTTGCATTCCCTTGCTAATGTTACTTCCATTTTTTTGGGGATCCCTCAACTGAATTTCTAAATCCTTAACTCAAGTTTAAAATTAATCCTAGATATTTGGGGATTGATGGAAGATTGGGGGCAGCAGAATTCTTACTTGAGGCACAATTATCTCATTTTGTCCTCTCAGTAGCCACACTCTTGTGCTATGCATTGGCTATGCATTGGTGCTCCATTGCCTATGCACACTGCTAGCATATATTTGTACTATGCTCAATATATATATAGAATCTTGACCCTTATGTCAAAATATATAGAATCTTGACCCTTATGTCAACAGTTTAAGGAAGCAAGACAGACTTCAGATATTACCAACATGCACAATCAGCCATTATTAGATTGTTTTATCCAGATGGCTAGCTTCTGTTCATTCTTTGCAATGTCTGAAAGGCCATTTACACAGGAAAAATACATCCTGCAAAACTTTCCTGTTTGTTTCCCTTCACACCAGCTGGCAGCTCTTGTTTGCAGTGGCTAAAGCTTCTAACATCTCTCAGAGGGTTTTATTAACAATTAGAGAATAGTTAAAAGGCTGTGCCTCCATTTGCCATGCTTAGGATGCAGCTTTAGCAACAGTATTACTAATTTCAGTAAGAGCTCCTGCAGCTGCTGTTAAACAGTCCCATGAGATTGGGGTGTACACATCTTTTGATCTAGTGAGAATGTTCATGTCTGCTTGTTAATCTCTGAATAATTTCAAGAAATGCACAGATGATGATATTCGTGATGATGATTTTGATGGAAAGGTTACCATATCTTACCAAATTGGGTTGCAATTAAACAATTCTACATTAAAATGAAGTATTTAAAACAATAGTAAAACAATTAGCAACACAACAATAGCATAACATAACAAGACAAAACAGTGCTAAAAATGATGACCATGACATCACAAGAAAGCAGACTAGAATTTCAATAGGCTTTAGTTTTCCTCTAAATGTCAACAAAGAGAAGATCATACTAAGTTCTCTGAAGAGAGCATTCCATAAATATGGAGCTGTTTTATACTTTTATCTGTGGACAAAAAAGAGAGACTCAGATGCTGATCATAAAGTTTGGATTGATGTAGGCAGACTTTCTGCTAGCCTTCCTCTATTTAACCTAGCTTTCAAGAGCTCAGTATCAGAACATAAGAATGTTTCAGAATTGATGAATAGGCACCAAGGGTAAAGGGCACAGAAAGGTATAATATGCTCAGAATCTCAGGTCCTATAATCATTATTGCTCCAAAAGACTACAGAGAAAGACCCCTCCCCCCGACGCGTTGGGAGAGGCTCGCAGTTGCGCCGGCCATTTTGGAAGGCCGACGCCACAATTGGTAGAGAGGGCTGGAAGTCCTGCCCTCCCTGCGCCTCTCAACCAATCAGGGGGATCTCATGAGATCCCCCAGCATCTCGCATAATCTCATGAGACTTGAAAGTCTCGCGAGATTTTGGGCGGGATTTGAGGATTATATAATCCCTGCTGCCATGTGGAGGCAGCCATTCTGAGCTTCGGCAGCTGAGAGAGAAGGTTATAGGCCATAGGAGGCCTAGTGAGTGACCCGTCAAGGGTTTATTGTCCCTGCTGGGGAACCTTGGGTGTAGGTTTTTTTTACCCTGCTTGGGTTTATTCTCTCCTGCTTGGAGACTTGTTGCATGGTTATTGTCCCTGCTTGGGACTGGTTAATACAAAGGCCTGGTTTGCCTTATTGGACTTGACCTGCATGGTCAGTTGTCCCTGCTTGGGGCATTACAGATAGCTTTTGTTCTGGACACTCTAGCTATTCTGGTGAAGGGTTATAGTTCTTGCTTTCAACACTATAACTTCTCCCCTGCTTGGGGACTAGTTGCATAGTTATTGTCCCTGCTTGGGACTGGTCAATACAAAGGCCTGGTTTGCCTTATTGACCTTGACCTGCATGGTCTGTTGTCCCTACTTGGGCCATTACAGATAGCATTTGTGTTGGACACTCTAGCTCAGGGGTAGGCAAGCTTTCCCCTTTAAGGGCCGAGGGACTTCAGCTCCCAGAAGCCTCAGCCATGTTGGCCAATTGTCCCATGTTGGCCAATAGCTCCTGGGATTCTGGGAGCTGACGTCCCTCGGCCCTTAAAGGGGAAAGGTTGCCTACCCCTGCTCTAGCTATTCTGGTGAAGGGTGATAATTCTTGCTTTCAACACTATAACTTCTCCTCTGCTTGGGGACTGGTTGTCTGGTTATTGTCCCTGCTTGGGACTGGTTAATACAAAGGCCTGGTTTGCCTTATTGGCCTTGACCTGTATGGTCTGTTGTCCCTGCTTGGGGCATTACAGATAGCTTTTGTACTGGACACTCTAGCTATTCTGGTGAAGGGTTATAGTCCTGCTTTCAACACTGTAACCAAGGGGCCTGGTAATTATTATAAAAGGACAAACTTTGCCATTATGCCATGTAGCAAGGCATAGTCCAGGCGGCGTGCGGTGCCTGCTGGACCTAGCACTGGCCAGTTGGTGCCTAAGCATTTGGCCAAAAATCAGGGTAAGGAGGATGAGATTGTTCTCTACCTGGCCAAGTTGGGACGCACAATGCAAGCTTGTGTAGCTGTGTGTGAACAACTGGCATGGAAGGGAATCCATGGGGGTAGTTCTAAAACTTTGCCTCTTCCAGCTTTAAATGAGGACCAGCTTGTGGCACTACAACCTACACAGGTGCAGGAGGTACCCTCACCTGGTATCACAGTGGGCAATGTATCACATAGTGTCGAGGCTCCAGGTGTAGAGGGTGGGCAGCCAACTATAGCTGATGTGATGGAACTCATGGAATAGGTTCCAGGTCTAATACAATAAGGAGGAGCAGCCACTGCATCAGCACAGCCTACATTGGCTGATCTGTATAGCTTAGTCCAACGGGCAGTGGTTTCAGGTAGGACCAGTGGGCCAGCGACTAAAACCCCTGAGCCATTGAGAATGTGGTGGGAGGTGCTTCCTCCACCCTGCAGTATACAAGCCAGGCATTGGTTACATCACACTCGGCTGGAGGCGCTCAAGCGTTGGTGGATATCCCGCACCAGGTGGTGGGCTCAAGTGTGTTCCCCAAAAAGACACCGGTTTTACAGGTTTCAAGAATTGGCTCCAGATGCAGCAGTGCAACCTTTGACAGTGCCAACCCATCTGTGGAGTCTTGGAGGATAGAGATTGAGAGGGCTATTCAACATTCCGTTGCCCCTTCCACACGCTAATCATACCAGCTTGCAATGCAAGCTTTTAGACAGTTTTTATTGGATGTTGGGAAAATAGAGGTTTGGCCTTTGGAGGTGGAGGTTGTACTCCACTTTGCAGTCCATCTAAAGCAGTCTGGGCTTTCCCCGGTTACCACTAGGGGGAGGTTGGCAGCCCTGGCATTTTACTCTAGGGCAGGTGATTTTAAGGATCCTACTATAGATTTTAGGGTTTGGAAAGCTTTGGAGGGATGGTCTAGGGAGCTCCTGGTGGCACGCGACACCTGCATGCCAGTGATGGATACACTCCTTACACAGATTTGGCATTCCCTCCAAATGGTCTGCTCCTCGCCTGAGGAAGTTACATTGTTTTGGGCTGATTATTCGTTGGCCTTTTTCACAGCTACCAGAATTAGTGAACTGGTCCCTAGCTCTCGCTCTGATAGGTCAGGCAGGGCGCTTTTCTTATCCGATGTTTAATTTTCAGAACAGGGCCTACATGTGTGTTTTAGGTATTCAAAGACTGATCAGTTGGCTAGGGGTCAAACCATAGTTTTGTCCAAGGCTCCCAATGGCCAGATTTGCCCAGTATTAGCCTTATCAGATTACCTCAGATTGCACCCACCATCCCCTGGTTATTTGTTTTTACATGTCTTGGGCCTTCCATTGATGCAGTTTCAATTTCGAGCAGTGTTACGGGAGGCACTGAAGCATACAGGTTTGCCAGCGGCCCAATTCTCTTCTCATTCTTTTCAGATTGGAACTGCGATGGCTGCAGCAGCTCATGGCCTAAGTCATGCTATGATCCGGCATATTGGGCGATGACGCTCTCGAGCATTTAGATCTTACATTCGCCCTTAGTATAGGCTAGGTGTGGATTTGTTACCAAGAGCCTGATGCAACCCTGTATTCATGTTATAATGTGTGTGTTTTGTTGAGCAGGACCAGAACAGGGTGACGTCTGGATTATCGGTCACAGCTTGGTCTTTTGGGACGAACGGCATGCTATTCAGAAAGGCCAAGATCCAAACTTAGGTTTGGAGTAGATTCGACTCATGCAATATTTTGGACAGAGAGGCATGCTATGGGGGGCCCTTCTTCCTCGCATCATTGAATTGGCTGCTATCTTTACACATCCCTGGATTCTACTTATTCATCTAGGTGAAAATGACTTGGTTAAGATTACTGGATGACAGTTGGTCAAAAGGATCGTGATGGACCTACAGGAAATACGACGGCGGTTACCAGGGACAGTTATTCTATGGACCAAGCTCTTGCCATGACAAAATTGGCCTGGAGCAAGGAAAGACTCTGCTATTAATGCGGCTCATTGTTGGGTGAATAGAAGTGTTTCAAGGAGGCTGGAAGATTTGGGGGCATATTGTATATTGCACAATCAGATTGGAATTGATTTACCACATCTGTACAGGGGTGATGGGGTTCATCTCTCCCCGGTAGGCTGTGATGTATATCTGGATTCCATTGCCTCACATATTAAATGTGTCCTTTTGTGGGGGAGGGGATGCCAAGCTAGGCTGGCCCCCTCATGTGGTGGGCAGGGACCCCCCAGGGGATAATTGGATATCTGAATTTATGATATTTGGCCAGTTAAGAGGGATGAAGGGTTTACATCATCAGCTTAAAATTTTATTACATCATCAATCTTAGTGATGATGTCAAAACTTGGATGGGGGATGATTTGTTTATATGTTTAGAAATTTGTGTGAGAACCTTCTTGACATATGCTTTGTGGTAGGCATGACTTATCCCTGATGGCTTGAATTGATTAAGATGAAGATTACATAAGGTGTTATGGCATGCGCAGATACACATGTGTCAAGAAGGAAATTATAATCAAGTTAAGAATTTTTGATGTAAAGTTATTGTTTTAGACCCTGTACAGATGAATAAAGTTGTGGCCATTTTTTTATCCATAAAAGGGTGTTCAGACTTCTTTGTGGCGGTGCATAGTGTTTATGTTACCTCACCTCATTTCAGTCCAGGGTTAATATTTTTCAACATATACAACTTCTACTACCAAATTACTGTCAGTTTTGTCTGCTGATTATGTCCTCAGAAGCATCATCATCATCATCATCATCATCGCCATAGGAAGGGATGTGTGTGGTTAAGGCAGAAGAGATATTAGCCAAAAGTGCTGTCAAAAGATCAGGGTATAATAGTTAGTCTATAAAGTAGGTAAAGGTAAAGGTATTTCCCATTGACAAGGTTGTCAGATTGTGTCTGACCATAGGGGATGGTGCTCATCTCTTTTACACAGCTGAAGAGCCAGTATTGTCAGAAAATACTCTGTGATCATGTGGTCAGCATGATTGCACAGAACAATGTTTACCTTCCCACCAAAGTGGTACCTATTTATCTACTTGCATTTGCATGCTTTAAAACTGCTAGATTGACAGGGGCTGGGACTAGTGATAGGAGCTCACCCCATCATGCAGTACTCGGGCTTCGAACTGCCAACCTGCCAATCTTGCAATCAACAGAGTCAGCAAATTATAAATTATCTATAAAGTAGCCTCTTCCAATCTGGCATCTTCCAGATACTTTGGACCAGGGGTCAGCAAACTATGGCCCCGGGGCTGAACATGGCCCCTTGAGGCCTTTGAACAAATCTGTGGCCAGTCCTGCTGCCGTTGTTGCCACTGCGCGCACGCCACCGTCACCACTGCCTTTCTATTCTGCATGCGACACAGGGAAACATTTTGTGTTCCAAAATGGCAACCGCGCTCGCGCACACATGCGCACGACAGCAGGTGCCATTTTGGAACACAAAACAGCGCCGGTGTCATGTGCATGCGCTCGTGATGCGCGTTGCCATTTTGCGTTCCAAAATGGCGTCCAGCGTCGTGTGCATGCATGCGCGAGCACAGGTGCTATTTTGGAACACAAAATGGCACCTTGCACTCATGCATACATGCGCATGATGCTGGAGAGTAGAGAGCATGCGCACATGTGTGTGCGCTCACACGCACCTCCTGCGCCATTTCCCCCCCCCCTTCGGCCCACTGACGACCTGGCGGACAGAGGAACCCCCCCCCCAAAAAAAAAGGTATGCCGACCCCTGCTTTGGACTATAGTTTCCAGAATTCCTGACATTGGTCATGCTGGTTCAAAATGATGGAAGTTGGAGTCCAACATACTTGAAGGATGTCCAGTTGGGGAAGACTTTTGCAAGGAATGGGAACAAGATAAGGGGACATGGAATGTCAAACCATGATAGTAGTACAACTGGTAGAGCAAGTGCAAGGGGGGGGGAGGGGGTGAACCTGGACCATAGAGCAAATGTTGTTACATTCCAGCTCCCATCAACCCTAGCCAGCTTGGCAAGAGGTCAGGAATAACAGAATCTATAGTTCAAATACAGCTGGAGGACCAAAGATTCCCTACTTTAGTTCTAGAACATATTTGATGAAATACTATTGGTTCTTTAGCAGGTTTATGCATCAGCAGAGCTGACCCAGCATTTAGGAGCAGGTTTACTCTGTCTGCAATGTCTCTAGTCAGGTCAAGGATCCTTTGATATACCCAGGGTCCATTTTTTATTCCCCCCCCCCAAAAAAAAAAAGATTCCTCTTTCCTGGCCATTTCCCTAGAATAAATTCTAAGATCCATGGGGACCTTTTCACCACATTTTGCCCCTTCCGCAGCCATTTTAAGCCCAAGAAAGGCCCTTTCAGAAGCAAAACAACAGCCTTTCCTAAGCCTAAAATGGCCCTGGGGGTGGATTTGGTGGTAATAACCCAATGCCTCCTAGAAGGTATTTGGGTTGCTAGTATACCCTTACTGGATATGGGATTTCTTAATAAATATCTAGAGTTTTGAAAGATCATGGTGACCTGTGGAAACTAGAATGTTACACATTGAAGGACTCATGCTGACCTGAGGACATGCATGAGACCTAAAATAAATGCTGAATGCATATGCTGATCAGACTCCCTCCCATCAGGCTTTCCACATTTCCTCTCAAAATGGAGGCAAAATGAGCCCCACCACAAAACCTGTCAAAGACTACGCCTTCCACCTCACCTCACACTGTTCTCCTATTCAACTTTCATGTCTGGCATTCCAGGGACTTCTCAAATCCAATCAATGTTTTATCAGTCTGGAGTTAAGCCATCATCATTCTGGATACCTTTTGTCAATTCCATTGGGAAACCTTCCAAGCCTTTGTTAAATCATGTGGTAACATCAAGCACTCCTTGAGGGTATAAAATAGTATACAAATATCTGCCTCAGATCTAGCCAAGAATATGTACAGAGAGTCCCGCTCACTCACTCTGTGTAGTCCTCAAATGCTATCTAAGCCACTCTCCATTTTCTGTGGACCTATCTTCAGGACTGGGAATTATTGATCTTTTGAATTCCTGACTCCTTTCTATACAGCCGTCCACACCGTTATTTCTGCTAGCCTTGTATGGTTGCATTGGTTTTATATGTCTGTGTGCACTTTTCTAAATAAAACCCTTCTATGTGAAGTCCAAGGCTTTCTTGGCTGGCATCCATGGGTTTTTGTGGGGGTTTTGGGCTGTGAGGCCATGTTCTAGAAGAATGACATTTCGCCTGCATCTGTGGCTGGAATTTTCAGAGAATGGTGGCATGGAGGTGTGTGGGGTATATATACTACATGAGCCCTGTTGGAACATTGCTTTACTACAAGCTAATTCCAGTAGGACAATGGATTCTATGAGCAGAGAGATGGGGTAGCCACGGGAAGCCCTCTGAGCCCCGTAATAGCAAACATTTACATGGAGAATTTTGAAAGGCAAACCCTGGAAACAGCACCCAAAAAGCCCACAACATGGTTCTGATATGTGGATGACATTTTCATCATTTGGAGCCATGGAGAAGAAGATTTGACTGTGTTTTTGAACCATCTGAACAACATCCACCTGAACACAATGGCATTTACAATGGAAAAAGAAAAGGAAGGAACATTGCCATTCTTGGATGTCCTGGTCATCTGCAAACAAAGCCAATGATTGGACCACACAGTATACAGAAAACCTACACACGTAGAGAGATACCTACACAAGAACTCCAATCATCACCCAGGACAAAAAAGAAGCACAATAAAAACACTGGTAGACCACGCAAAAAGGATCTGTGAACCCCACTATTTGGAAGATGAACTGAAGCACCTAAACTGGGCTCTACAGGCTAATGGTTACTCCAGCTCAGACATCAGAAGAGTGACCAGACCCCGAAAAAAACCACAGGAGTGAAGAAAAACAACTACCCAAAGGGAGTCACAGACAGAATAGGGAAACTGATGAGGAAACAGAACCTCCAAATGATCTACAGACCAACCAAGAAAATCCAGGAAGTGCTGCACTCAGTAAAGGATAGGAGAGACCCTCTCACAGCCGCAGGAGTTTACTGCATAACTTGTAGCTGTGAACAAGTCTACATAGGGACCACAAAATGCAGTGTTCAAATAAGAATCAAAGAACACAAGAGACATTGCAGACTGGGCCAGCCCAAAATATCATCAGTAGCAGAACATGTTATAAACCAACCTAAGCATAAAATGCTATTTGAAAACACTGAAATTCTGGACCATGCCAACAGCTATCAGGTCAGAATGTACAGGAAAGCTATTGAAATCCACAAACACCTGGATAATTTCAACAGGAAAGAGGAAATCCTGAAAGTAAACAAAGTTTGGCTGCCAGTCCTCAAAAACTCCAAAATCAGCACTCAGCAAATGCAAATGAACTACACCCAGGATCAGGGTTTATTCCAGCAGATAATGGACCATTAATTAAATAGACACTAATCCTCCTTGCATAGCCTCCCTCCCTGAGGTCAGTAGTGTGCACCACATAAGTTTGGCGGCAGCACCGGAATACGAAAACATCCAGTGGCTAATAGTATTTTAGCATTGGGATTTGACAAATCCAATAAGCAAAAGTGTGTTTGAAGGGGTCTGAGTTTGAGGAACCAGAAGCCCAAAATTTGTTCTGAACTTGACAGAGGAAAGTTCAGAGGTTTGTGTTTAAAGTAAAGGCATTTGTGTCAGGGGAATAGTCTCTTGAGATAATTGTGAAAGGGTATTTGTAAGAGATTACTCGAAAATTGACCACACTGGAGAAAAAAGAATTATTGCCAGTCCCTGCGGTAATTTGCTGAGGTAATTGTAGGGTACTGTGGAAGAAAAGTGATAAAAGCACAAACCACTTAGTGATTCCTGAGGTATAAGTTGTGTTAAGTAAGGAATCACTACTCTAACTTAAAGTGAAAAGGTTAAGATACCGACCTTTTGAAATCTAGGCGTTGGCATCAGTAAAGTGATCTCTGAGGTATTTGCATAAGGGTATTTGTAGGAGATTACTTAGACACTGACCACGCTAGAAATTATCTAGTCTCTGAGGTAAATGTGCTAAGATATTGGTAGGAGACTAGTGATAAAAGCACAAACACTCTTAGTGATTCCTGAGATAAAAGTTGTGGTAACATAAGGAATCACTACTCTAACTTCAAGAAACAAGTGTTGTTTTTGAGTTCAGTTGAGACACTGACATTTTAGAAGTATTTCCTGAGGTAAAAGTTGTGGGTAATTGTAGGGAAATACTATTAACATGCCTCCTAAGAAGATTAAAGAGCCAGCAGTGGCTGGATTGGTAGAGGAAGAGGCGGTTAGAGAAGAAATGGTAGCTAGCCTTGACACTGCCCTTTCTGAACCTCAAGAAAGTTTAGAGATTTGGAAAATAAAAAAAAGAATAGAAATGGCTAGAACTGAAAAGGAAAATGAGAGGCTTTTAAAAGAAAAAGAAAGAGAAAATGAGAGGCTTTGAGGGGAAAAGAGATTGAAAAGGAACAACAAATTGAAATAGAAAGACTGAGGATATGACAATCTGAAATGGAGTCCCAATTTAGGATGAGAAGTCTAGATCAGGGAATCCCTCAAACCCAGATGGTGGCTGAGGTAAATAGAGCCCCTCAGATTGATATGAAGAGATTCCCCAGATATTATAAAGGGGACAATATTGATTCTTTCTTCACCAATTTTGAGAGGACTTGTGAAGAATTAAAAATAAAAGGAGACAGAATGAGTTATACAAGATCCCAAATTTGTGGGGGTCTAACAGAAATTTATGCTGAGATGAGAAGTGAGGAAGCTCAAAACTATGAGTTATTTAAAGAGTTGGTGAAGCAAAGATTTGGCTTAACTCCAGAACACCACAGAAGGGAGTTTAGAAAGATAAAGAAAAGACCTGAGGAAACTTTTTCTCAACTGGCATGTAGGCTAGATTATTATTTAAAATCTGGATAGATGGTTATAAAGTGATGTCCAAAGAAGAACTGCAAAATTTAATAGGCTTGGAGCAATTTTATAATGTAATTCCCCAAGAGTATAAATACTAATACAAGAGAAAAGGGCCAAAACAGTAGCAGAAGCAGCTAGAATGGTTGATGAACTAGTTTTAATCAGAGGAGATGACAAGGGATTGACAAAAAATAAGGAAGGGTCTCAGTGGAAAGACAAAAAGGACCCCAAAAGATGGCAAGCCCAAAAAGAAAGGAATAGTGAGAGAAAAACTTATAAACCCTGGCATCAAGGGAGAACACCGGAATCTGAGAGGAAAAGTTTTGGGTTGAGAGAGTGTGACCTTGAAAACCAGAAGAGGGATAGATGGTCGACAGAAAATCAGTCCAAACCAAACCAGAGAAATTGTTATCAATGTGGGCTGATAGGGCATTTGAAATCAAACTGTCCAAAACTTTATCAGAAGAATTTAAAATCACCTATTAAGCCAGCATATTATGTGACAGCAGTGAACTAGTCAGACAAACAAAGTTGCAATAGGGAAGCTGAGCTTGCCATGGAAATGACAGTGAGTGAAGCCACTAACTCTGCTAGAACGTGCCTGTTTGTAACTGCTTTGCCTGAGGGACTCAGTTTTAAGGAACATAGAGAATTAATACAGATAGATGGAACCTGGTTGTGGGGTTTCTGTGACTCTGGATCTGAAGTGTGTATAATTAAACCACACTTAGAAAACTTTCAAAACATATGCCCAGAAGAAACACTGACTTTAAAGGGTTTAGGGGGTCCTCTACTTACCACCCCAGTAGCAAAGCTAGACATTTCCTTCAGAGGACACAAACTGCAGTAGAAATTTGCCCTCTGGGATCACATTCCTGTTCCATGTTTAATTGGAAATGATTTGGACAGATATTTTAGGTTTGCTTTAGTGATCACCAGACAACAGAAACAGGAAAAAGCTTCCAAACAAGTTAATCCCATGCCTGAAAAACAAAACAAACCAGATGTCACTAGCAATGAGAGTGGTATATCTGAGATAAAAAATAAGGAGAGTTGTGAGGAGATTCAACTTGAGAACCAAGCAGAATTTGGTCAGGAACAAAAGAGAGATGAAAGTTTAAAACCTTTGTTTGCTCTAGCTGAAGAAGGAGTTGATGTAGAGCTGAGTGCGAATCACCCTCACAGATTTAAAATCATTCAAGACTGCTTATATAGAGAGGTCCTCAAATGTAAATATAATACTCAGAAGGAAATTCAAAAACAATTGGTAGTTCCTCAGAAATATAGAAGCCAGATACTAGAAATAGCCCATTCTAGTTCATTTGGAGGTCACTTGGGAATTAAGAAGACTACCCAGCAAGTCTCTTTAAATTTTTATTGGCCAAAGATGGGAAAAATCTTTGTTGAGGGTATTGGTGAAGTTCAGGAGTATGTAGATGTCAGTGACTATGCTGTTGGCTCATCCCACATGATTGGTGGGCCTGTTTTACCTTCAGAAAGACTTGGGCATGCCTTAATAGAGTGATGGAATCCTGTGGGATTAGTTGGAATCATCTCAACATTTAACTTCCCTGTAGCACTGTATGGCTGGAACACTGCAATTGCAAGCCCTTATCACCCCCAAAGTAATGGGCTTATAGAAAACTTTATTGGAACTTTAGTCAATATGATAAAATCCTACACTGAGGAAAACCAGAATGATTGGGACACCAAATTGCAACACCTATTATTTGCCTATAGAGAGGTGCCACAAGAAAACTTAGGATTCAGTCCATTCGAGTTAATGTTTGAAGACAAAGTAAAAGGATCTTTAGATATCATTCACCAAGAGTGAGAATCTCCAGAGGAAAGAGAGCCAGAAAATGTAGTATCGTATGTCCAGAACCTGATGACATCCTTAAACCAAGTCTTGAGAGTTGTCGGAGAGAACTTGAAAATAGCTCAAGGTCAACAAAAGACTTGGTATGAAAAAAAGGTCCGAACTTGAGTTTTCCTGCATGGAGATGAGGTATTAGTCCTTCAACCAACAAGAGGAAATAACCTGCAGTATGCATGGACAGGTCCAGTTCAAGTCACAGAAAAGATCAACGATGTAAACTATATAGTGGACTTTGGAGATGATGTGGGATGTAAACTGGTTAATGTTAATATGTTAAAACCTTACCAGAGAAAGGAAAATTCTGTCATTATTGAGATGGGGGAGGAGGAAATTCCAGACCCGTATTGGGAATGGGGAAAAGTTCTTAGAGATAAGGCTCCATTAATCTTCAAGCCGGTAAGAGAGAAGGGTTAGAAGATTGAGAATGATTTCAGTAATGATTTTAAGAGAAACACATAAAGAATTTAAATTTGTTGTAATGTATTTAGAGTGCTGAGAATAACCAGCTGACATGTCTCATATCTGTAATGTAAATATATATGCTAAACTTATAAGATGAATATGGTAAGAGAATATAGCAAATAGAGCAATTATTGAAGGTATATTTAAAGATGATAAATATATTGAAGGTATATTTATGAATAATTGCTGTTTGTGTGTAAAAGAAGCCTGAGAATGCATGAATTGGTAGTAGTTATTGGTAAATGGAAAATGTAACTAAGATAATGGGGGGGAAATAAGATGTAACTGTATGGAATATTTGACTGAAATGATAGTAAATATAGATTTAAAGAGTATCTTTCAGTACAGCTTAACAATTTAAAGAGTGAACTAATAATGTAATCTTGTTTAACAAGTAATGCTTTGTATATGTATAAATGTATTGTATATAGAAATGTTGTTGATTATTGAATGTTATTCATGATATAGTTTGATGGTAAATGTAATTGCTTATAGGGGTTTATGGGCCCACATAACCGATTGGTTAAGTGTGTCCATAAACTTGTTGAAAGGGGGAGCTATGTGGTGAACAGATGTCCAGCTGGCCAATCAGGAGGAAGCTGAGAGCCAGCCAATGGGAGTTCAGCTGGGAGTAGTATAAAAGCCCAGGCTGACAGTTAGAGAGAGGAAGAAGTTTTGGGTTAGAGGATGTGTTGGGAAAATTAAGTCAGTGAGAGGCCTGTGTTTAAGGTGTTCCTGAGGGAACTGAATTTTAGAGAGATAGAGTTTAGAAAGGGTAAACTCTAAACACGCAAGAGCTCTGGAAGAGAGAGTTACTGTGGCGTTCTCTCCAGTTAGATATTATCAGCCAGTGGGGCTGAGGTACTGTGATTGAATTTGTAATATATGTTATAAGTCTGTAACTAAGAAAGATTATAATAGCAAGTCCTGAAACAAGTTACCTTTATTGCATTTTGATGTAAAATAAACTTTTCTCTTTTTTTATTCCAACATCACTTGGCCTCTGTTTTAGTCATAAAACACACAACCAATATTTTGTTATTCTGGAGTTGGGACTACACACGAAAAAGGCAGTGTGAGTCCTGACACTTCATTAGGTGGTAGAAGTGGGGATAACAAGTTCCCAAAGTACAGCTGGCTAGAATTAAAGTGTAAAAGTAGGAAGGTGACAGTAGTGTGTGCCACAAGGGTGTCTGGCTCAACCACTGCCTAGTGTTGCATCAGCCTCCTATGACTCAGCACAGCCCAAATGCTGGTTCATCATGGCTGCTACATGACACAAGGTGACCCTATCACCTTTGTCCCACTTCTGGACATTTTCCATAGGATCCATTCCTCAATGATTATAGAGTGATGTAATTGTGCAGTGCCCCAGAATATTTTAATTATTCTTGAGTGAAACATTCGACCTATTTATTCTACTAGCACTGAAATGTTCTTGCCTAGAAACAGAAATGCCAGCACTTTTATACATAAGTCCTGCTCATTTTAAGGGATCTTTCCCTCCATTAACAAAGTTGAAGTAAGTGCAATTTAGAAACAGAATTGACACTCCTGTGGTTACACAATACACTCCAATGTCTCCTTTTGTTTTCCTTGTATTTTAAGCAGAATGACTTCAGCTTCATTTCCTGGTTTGCAAACCTTTGCTCTAGTAATTATTTTTTTATTTGCACCAAGTATGGATCAATAACATCCAAAATAACCATTCCTTGAATATCCTTTTATAATAGTGATCACTGCTTGTGAATTCTTGCTTCAGGCAATGATAAATGCACTGCTACTACACTTCTAAGAAATAAGAAAGACAAGCTTTCATAATAACAAATTAGGACCACTAATTACATTCTGTTTGAAAATCCATTGCATCCTAGACAGATATCCTAGCAACAAACTGGGTCAGTAGTTTTTTTGTAGCCGTATAGGCAGACTGTAGAAATGTTCACAGTGAAAACAGCACTATTCAGTTCTTCCCTTAGCAGAGGGATCAGCAACTCATAACACATGCCCTATATATGCCCCTTCTTGGTTTTGCATTCTACTGAGATTCACTGTGATGATAGCAAATCTCTCCTTTTAAAAAAGCAACAATGATGCATACAAGCAGCATGTCTTGTTTTTACTTTTTAGTTGTGCTTGTGGTGGCTTTCAGAAGTGCAATTGTCTCTTAAAATGAGATGCATGTCATCTATGCACCTCATTTTACTTTTTAAATAACTGATTTTACTGCTGCCAAAAGAAGATTAAGTATTATGGTGAGGGTTCTAACCTGGAAGGTCCAGGACATACAATACAGCCTCTAGGTGACAGAAGTTGCTCACTCCATTGTAGCACTGCAGCATACACCAAGAGAAAACAAGAGAAAATAGAGGTGGATAATCAGTATTCCACAGCTATTTGATTGGTTTTCCTTTTCTTTTTCATGTTACTATGCAACTCACAGTAACAGGGGCAGTGTATAAATGTAGGTAAATGTTAAAGTGTGACCCTACTGTACACTTTTGAAATAATATTTATCATCCCCTGTATGCACAGTGATTTTATAAGACTATAGCTTCAAACAAACCCTTATCATTGATATTTATTATTATGCATCCATTGACCAGTTCTCTAAAGTAATGAGAATTCCAGAGATGAAAGTTTTGGTCCAAGCTTCTGTTTGCATAAAATGAAGTCACAGGATACTTACAGGTTTTGGTGATATGTGTTTTTAATGCATATATACAGGCTGGCATAAGTGTAGCATTTTAATATTCATGTTCTAACAGATACTGCTTTTTCAGTCAGTTTTTTGTGAGGGAGGGAGGCATACCAGTGCCACCTCAATTCCCTGTGCCTCTTGCCCAGTCCCCAAAAATGTCAGTTTGTCTCTATGGGTGCATTTAAACTGTAGAAACAATGCAGTTTGACAACAATTTAGGTGCAATAGCTCCATCCTAATGAATCCTGGGACTTATAGTTTTACAGGGTATTTAGTCTTCTATGCCAAAGCATACTGCTGCCTTATAAAACTGCAAACTACAAGGATTTAATAGAATGGAGCTATGGTAGTTAAAGTGGTGTCAAACTGCATTATTTCTACATTATAACTGCACATTTTGTCTCCTGTTTACATAACTACTTGATTCATTCCTTTTTCTTGGTTTGAAGTGGGGATAAGGATGAGATATTTCTATATGTCACTTATAGTTTCTTCATCCATCTTAACTTTTATTGAGATGCATCAGCTGAATGCTTCTGGCTGTGAACAATGTAAGTGTTGTCTCATTGGGGAAAAAACACAGATAGCCACCCCAATCCAACCCCCCATACAAAAATGCTGAAGATAAGAATTCAAAAGTATTGGAGGGATCATACAGATCAAATGTATGTCACTACAATGTCAAAGATTTTTTTCTTTTTAAAAAAACACACCCTCAATGCAGGAGGAGACTGTTACAATGTATGACTCATTGATACTCCTAGAAGGAAAATTCCTGCTACTTTGGTTAACTATTTAGTGTTCAGATGATAATTTCAAGACCTTCACAGAATCACAGTAATGAATACTGAGCAGGTAGCATGAACAAAGGATAAATCAGGGGTCTGAATGCATTCTGAGCCATTGGACACATTTCTAGTTTTAAGAGTGCTGTGGCTGCTCTCATAAAATGGCTTTCATGATTGCCACCTCCAAATGAGGTTCTAAGTCCTTTCCTTTGTGCCTGGCTTTGAAGGAGGGGAGATGAGAGCAGAGGCACTCTGGAAGTGGTGGCTTGGACAGTCACTTGTACCATGGCTAAAACAATCAGCTATACCATACAAAAATGGGTGGCTCCTAGCCAACAGTGGCTTTATGCCTTCCTTGTTGCTCATACCTTCTCCTTGCACAAATGTAGAGAAAGTTCACTTGCTATTCCTAGTTGTGCTTCCTGCTACCTGTGTCCCATAGAAATAATGCTGGAAATTATATTATTCAGAAACCATTATAGAAAAACTTTAGTACAATTAATGATCAAATCCTCAGTTGTTTCTTCCTCACATACAAGAACAAATAATAAAGATTTCCTGTTCAAAGAACAGTGTTTCTTGTGCAGAAAGCAAGGATGGGGAGCAGGGGAAGGAAATAGCTTTTTGCTTTAAAGTAACCATGTTTTTTTCTACGTAAAATAATTCTTCCACAACATGTCAGCACATTTGAATACAGAGATAAAATCTGTGTAATCTATTATTCTTCCGGGCATGTTTTCCTGACTGTTGAAAACATCCTTGTTTGGGCTGGGAATGAAAAACAACAATATTATTTCCATCCCTAACTGCAATATGTAAACTTCTCTTGTACAGATGCTAAGTTTGTCTCTGTTATACAACTGTATAATATACAACTGTATAATAACTGTATAATAATTCTAGACATAACTACAAGAAAGGCTGAGGGCCTTTGCAGACTGCCAGAAATAGTGCACATTAAATTGAGGCACTGCCCTGGCTCAGTGCTAGGGAATCATGGGAACTGTAATTTATTGTTGCACCAGAGCTCTCTGACAGAGAAGGCTCAATGTCTCAGAAAAAAAATACAATTCCCATGACTCCCTAGCACTGAGCCAGGGCAGTGCCTCAATTTAATGTGCACTATTTCTGGCAGTCTGCACAGGCCCTGAGTGAAGGCACTTGTGAGATGGGACACAACTTCAGTATCCTAAAGTGTGCTTAGCTTCACAAAAGGAGAAAATAATTTTGCACAGAAATTGAAGTTTTATATAAAGTATATTTTGTGCAAATTGCAGAAATATGTGGTCTCAGTGATGTGCTAAAACTAGTTGTGATATGGATTAAACAATATTTGTGATGTTGTTCCTCCATGACTAGTTTTAATGAATCTTGCCAATCATGAGAACTGCTCATATCCTTACTCATAAATCCTTTCATTACTAAAGAGGAAGACCACTGCCAAACTACCCCCAGGTAAAGTCCACATATTTAAAGGAATTGTTATTGAGAAATGGCTAGAGGATAATTTCATTTCACAGGAATGTTTGATTTATGGTTTTAGTTTCTCCAGTATGCTGCATGTTTATGTGTGGTTTGGTTTTTATTCATCTTTAGAAAAGGAGAGATAGAGAAAAAAGTTTCAAAATGTTCTGCCTCCCATTTATGAGTAAGGTGACAATGTGGGGGTGGAGCAATGCATGGTGGGACAGTGATAATAGAGCACAGTTAAATCTGCAGTTGTCCCAGTCCAGCTACAGCAGCTGAAGTGGAGGAAGAGGATCATTTTTGGAAGCTGATGGTATATATAAGGCAACATAATTGAAGATGACTATTTCTGAAAGTGCAATAGAACTTTTTGGAACCTAATGAAACAATCAAATGCAACATCTCCTCCACATGCCAATACCCATGAAACTACATTATGTTTCAGTTTCTACAACTGTAGTTTTACCCTCAGCTTTTTCTGTGCAGAATTTCAGCTGTTCCCATACAAATGCATGCACACATACATTTTTTTACAGAAATATCAATACAGATTGTATCTCCATTACCTGAAATGCTTGGGACCAAAAGTATTTTGGATTTTGTTCAGATTTTGGAATATTAGTATCTGCATAATGAGATATGGAGGTGTGACCAAAGTCTAAACATGAAATTCATTTATGTTCCATATACACCTTATAAACATAACATGAAAGGTAATTGTATACACAATATTTTAAAATAATGTTGTGCATGGATCAAAGTTTGTGTAATAGTGTAGTTTCATCCACAGCTTTTTCAGTGCAGAATTTCAGCTGTTCACATACAAATGCATGCACACATACAAGATACCCAGTAGTTAACATTTGTTCATAGCCACTAACAGAATATTGTCTCTCTATTAATTATGGATGTTAATTGAAGGTGGGAACTAGTTCAAAACCTATGAGCAGTGACAGATAAAGGGTTTTATAACATTAAGCAGGTGGACCATAATATACCAAAAATAGAGTTGTTTTAAAAATCACTTTAAAGCGCTTATGTACCCAGATAAGTTACAGACTGCTTTATATCTACTTCTAAGCCATTAACGGTTGCTTTCAGTATGTATATATTTGAAGCATCCATTTTACCACCCAGAACTCTTCTGGGACTCAGACTAATGATTTTTTCTGTACAGTTTAAAACTGTTTTTAAAATATTATTTTCACTATGCACAATCTTAGCTGTCTCAGTGAGAAGGAAAATATTCAGTTTAAGAAATCTATCAGGTTTTTATGGTATGTTACTAAATAGTTTTCAGTTTGTTCAAACTTGCTGATCTAGTCATTTTGACAGAGTGCAGATGGACTATGTGACAAACCTAATATTGCTATATGACTAGTATACTATGAGTCCTCCTCAGTGCATTCCAAAGAGCAGGTGTTTTTAACAGACCAGGGAGGGGAATGATACAGCCTTGAGATATTACTGAACTGCAACTCCCACTATCCTTCACCCTAGGCTTTGTTAGCTACAGCTGCTGGGAGTTGCAGTAAAACAATTAATATAATTCCTACCTCTGGTACAAATAGTTTATGAGAGAAGAAGCTTAGTGTGATGAAATGATGCACCTGAAGGATTACAGTTATTAAAGTTTCATTTTGTAATTCTGCTAAACCTAATACTTTGAGTTAGAGTAAGTATTAGGGATCAATATTAATGTTATAATGATCTGACACCTGCTTCTCTTTAGAATACTTTGAAGAGTATGGACATTCAGAACTGCAAGACATAGACTATGCAGAAAGGAAAACCCAAGCTTGTAATGTCAAGAATACAACAATACCACAGCACATTGGCACCAATGACATTTGAGACCTTGGTAAAAACAAGTCTTTCACTGCAAGAAGAGGAAAAGGTCAGCCAGATAATCCAGATAAATCTTCTGAATCATTGTTATCTACTCTGTAGTTAAGACCATTAAATGCAATTCAGAAGATAAAACTGTTCTCATTTTAAAACATTGTCATCCCAGCAGTGAATAATAGGGAGAAACAATCTTCACATGTCCATGGATGTGTTCTTAAAGCCTCAGATGGCACTCCCAATGCAATGAATCCAGTGACCTTTTCAAATGCCTTCTAGTTTCTAATACTTTGTTAGGCAACTGAAGGGACCTTTGGAGGATGACAGGAAGTGAATGGGATGGTTATGGACATTTTGTAAAATCTTATACATGCATTTTATATATAATACTTAAATGCTGTTCAGTCTGAGGGTGTCTCCATTGATCTGAGATGAGGAAACCACTCAGGTGAATAATAACTTTAGCAGAAGCTGGGTTTTCCTAACATCTTCATTTATTGCATGAATGCATCTTTCTATTAAACTCTCTTATCTTCACTTTTCACAAAACACTGAATATTATATACCACCTTAAAGTTTGCGTTTTGGAGGCTAACTTTAGCTAATTCTTATCAATCAATACAGACTGATTGGATTCCCATATGGGCTGGGGAAGGAAGTTGATAATCTTTGGTGTCCATATCAAAGACAGTTGCTCAAATTAACATTTTTATATTTCATCAAGTAGGCTTCCTATTCAATTAATTTTGGCCAGGACATAAAAAGAAAAGGTGGAAAAAGAAAATGTAGTTTCAACCTGCACAGGAGTTTGCAGTGGGTTATGGATAACTATTGCTGCTCTGAACATACAGTGATCTGCATAAACATAAACTTTTTCTATTCAGCAACAGGTGATATGTTTGCACTTTCACTGTTTATTTATCTTTATGGATGATTTGAAAGCCCTGTTCAGATGAAACAAGCACTGGAGGGACTGTCCACCTTCTAAACTTTGCAAATGCAGATTATCAAGGGAGGAAGCAGACGGGCGGCCCTGGGCTGTCCCGGGAAGCTGCGCCGCGAGGCCGAGGTATCTGCACACTTCGGCCCTGCGGCGCAGCTTCGCTGCCCCTAGAAGGAGTGCTAAAATAGTGTTCCTTTGCACAAATCACTGAAGGTGTGCCGCAAAAGGCTGGCGGCACACCTTCGGCAACTCTTCCGCCGCAGTGTGTGTGGACGCTGCGGTGAGAAGGCATCGTCAGAGCGCCGGCCGTGCGGAGGGGCCGGCGCTCCGACGATGCCTTTGGGAAGGGGTTGGGGTGCCCACCGTGCGGCTGCCCCTCCCCTTCCTTGCCCCCAAAACAGCCCTTTGCACCGTCTGCTTCCCCCCCAAATTGCTCAGAAAGAGTTTATGTACCTTACAGTGATATAGGTATAGGTTTTATCCAGGTGAAAGTATCATGGTGAAGATAAAACATCATTTTTAGCTTTTCAAATATTATTCTTAGGGCTAAATATTGATGTATTTCTTTTAAGAAAAACCAGCATGCTTTAACAGACCACTTGTAATTTTGTTTGGAAGAAAAAACAGCCATGGAGCTCATATTGGGAAAGAAAAATGCAATCTAGATTACAAAAGACCAATTTCCTAGGGGAAAATTATCCCTTCACACCTATTTGCCTTGACATGTTTTGTTTGTAGCAAGCAGGACTTCTGAGGGACAGTGGCATCACTGGGAGAGTGTGGGAGATGCAGACCAAACCAGGTGACAACCTAAGGGGAGGTGAACCCACTGCTCCTCAAACATCTACATTTTGGCAGAAAAGGGCTGTGGCATTCTCCTGTATCTCTTTAAAATGCTATAAGTGATGTGGTGAGTGGGGTGTAGCTCAGTGAGAGGAGAAAGGAGAGGCCACCAGTGTTGTTGTTGTTTTTTTTAAAAAAAAAAATGAATTTCAAATTTCATTTTTTTAAAAAATAATAATTTTATTTTTTTTAAAAAAAATATTCTTTTTAAATTTTCTTCAAAAACATCACATTTTATCAAATTTTCACTTTAACCACATGAAACTATGCATATGTAAATACATTTAGACTCTGCATGTGATATTGTAATTTAAAGGTATAATTTTAATTTTGCTAGTTGTTTATGTCATAACTATTATTGTTAGATTCAGTGATATATGGGAATTATGATTTATGAGTAACATTAGTACAAAAAATATTACTGAGGATTCTGTATGGTGTGGTATGGGAGAAGGTCACGGGGGGGGGGTGACACCATGAGTCTCCACACCGGTGACACCACTGCTAAGGTGAATAAGAATTTTGCTGGGAGGGGGAGGACTTGACAGGATGCAAATGCAAAGGCTGAATCAGGATAGAGCCTCCCTGCATCGGCTCTAGGTTGCGCTGGCCAATTGAAAGAGGCCGACGCTTGATTGGCTAGGCAGACCGGAAGTTCCGCCCTTCCTGCACCACCCAGTCAATCGGGAAGGGGATCCTCTAGGATCCCCAGCACACTGGTAGTCTCGTGTCTCGTGAGACTACCAGTGAGACTTGGGGGCTATATAGCCCCTGGCTGCCGTGAGGCGGCAGCCATTTTAGATTGGCAGGCAAGCGAAGTGCTTGTCTGCCAGTGTAGAGGAGCAGGCCTAGCTGGGAGAAGGCCTCTATTTGGAGGCGACAGGGAGCACGGCTCGGCGCCCAGCTCCTTGCGCCTGCTGGGGGATGTTCGCGGCTGGGTTTGGCCCGACCTAAGGACACGTTTCGGCTGCTCGAGCCTTGGGCCTCCGCCGCCTTCGTGGTCATGGTTGGATCATGGGCGGCTTGAAAGAGGGCCCGAGGAGGAGCGGCCAGGTCGGCCTTCAGGGGCCTGTGGCGCCGCGTGAGGCATGCGCCCGGTGGTGAGGAGCCTTGGGTTTAACGGTCCTGTGGCCTCGCTTGGCTTGTCTCCCTTGGGGGAGACCATAGGCCAGCAGCCAGACTGCAGGGCCTAGTTCTTCTAGTGAGCCCAGTGTGGCCTGGCTCCCTATTCAGGGAAGGCCTGGTGGTGGGCCTAAGGATTTTGGCCCTTGTTGTGTTTTTACTTGCTGGTTATACCAGCTTGGTTTCTTTGTCCCGAAGGGACTGGACAGGCCATTGGGGGCTTGTTTGGGTCCCTGCTTAGGACAGGTTCTTGTTTTGGGGACCTGTGCTTGGGGGTGCACTTTCCTACACCCTCCCCTTTTCGGGGGGGAGGGAGTATTTTTGTTGCTGTACACATGAATTAAATAAGGACTTTCTTTTAAAGTTTTGGCTATTGGGGTATTCTCTTAACAGGAGCACTTTATTGGTGTTTCTGAGGCTGCTGTTTAATTTCATTCACACAAGGGTTGTAGCAATTTGAGGAATACTATAACCCTAGGCAGCCTTTAGTTAGTTTGTCATCATGCTGTGCAGAAAGCCACAGTCTAAGCAGCGTGCGGCTTCTGCTGGGCCTGGTACTGGGTGGCCAGCACCAAAGAGACCTGATTCACAGGGCAGAGAAGAAGAAATAGTAGCTCATTTGACACAATTAGGCTGTACTATGCAGGCTTGTGTCGCAGTTTGTGAGCAGTTAGCTCAGAGGGGGATACCAGGTGCTAGCTCTGGATCTCAGTCTAACTCTTCTTTAAGTGGGAATCAGATTCAGGGATCTCAGTCTACACAGGTGCAAGTGGCTACTTCACATGACATGCCTTTAGATAGCATGGCACATGGTCCCCCAGCTACCTCAGCTATGGAGGTTGGGCAACCAACTGTAGCTGATGTTATGGAACTGCTGAAGAGAGTTCCTGGTGTGGGAAAACAGGGAGCGGCTGCCCCTGTGCTTGAGCAGCCCACTTTGGCGGATTTGTATAATTTCGTCCAGAGGGCTGTGGTTTCAGGTCATGGCAGTGAGATGGCACCTGAAACACATGAGGTCTCTAACGGGGATGGGGGAAGTTCCTCTTCTACTTTACAGCATGGCACCTGAGCTGCGGTCACGTCACACTTGGAGGTAGCTTCGCAAGCATCGAGGGATGCTTCTCAGTATTTGTCTAACACAGGTTTGTCTCAATCTTTTAATTCTTCACCTTCTTGGCCCACCTTGGTATGGACTCCGGGTGGGCAAGTTGGGCAAATGTGTGGTCCAGATGCATCTACTTCTGTCTCTCTTGGGGCACCCTCGACCTGGAGCAACTCAGGTGTCTGACTTGAGGGTGCTGGTTGCACAGCCCTCAGTTTCCAAAGAAGTGACTCAAGGGTGGTTGTGACCCCACGGTCTAGCTGGAGTGGACAGCAATAGGTCTAGCTGGAGTGGACAGAGCAGTGGAATGCAACCCTTATGCTGGGATGCCCACTCCTTTGGGATCGCATCTCCCACTTCCTACTAAAGAGAGAATTTGGAAAGGGGAGTACATTGACTTTTTTCCCTTACATTTCGCGACCCCGAGCCGAGGATTATGGTAAAGGACAGGGTTGTATTCAGTCTGCCAAAGGAATTCCATTCTCACAAGTGCCCTAGGATTGAGAGGAACTTTGTGAACTGGATGATGGGATTTACCATCTATAGGGGTGTGATCAAACAGAAAGACCCTTCTAGGTCTCCTGATTTTTCTAAGTATCAGGAGATTATGATTAAAGCGTACACAAATTGTCATTTCAATTCGAGGGGGTCCGCATGGCTCCAGTACAACAAGCAGTTTAGGATGAGAGCTGCTTTGGACCCTTCTTTATCTTGGTAGCATGTCCAGTCAGAGTTGTGGGCGGACGTTATGCTGGGGGCCTCCCCTTTGAGCAGGTGTGACAATGGCTTTGTGTCTATGGTCACACAGCTGAAAGGGCAGTATGCAAGGCCTAGCACGGGGGAGAGAAAAACAACAGGTATTTGCTTGGACTTCAACTCAGGTAAGTGCAGGAGGCAGCCCTGCAGGTTTGATCACAAATGTAACACCTGTGGTGGCAACCATCCAGGCACATCCTGTCACAGAAGTAAGAAGTCTGGGTCACCTTTCAACCGAACACAGCGGGGGGGGGGGGGGGAGCACCAACAGCAATTAAGTTGGATGTTTTGGCTGCACGGCTGCAGATTTACCCTAACCGAGATTCTGCACAGTACTTTTTGGAAGGTTTTTCATTCGCTTTTCATATTCCTTATTCTAGTTTGAGGGTGCACTGATTTGCACCTAATGCGTGTACGGTGAGGGAGTTACCAGAGATTGTTAGGGAGAAGTTAGCCAAAGAGCTGGCTGCTGGTAGGATATCTGGCCCCCATCAACACCTTCCTATGCCAACTTTGGGCGTTGTGCCTAAAAAGGCACCAGGTGAATACCGATTAATTCATAATTTGTCATAACCAAAAGGGGAATCTGTGAATGATGCTATTGATCTGGCTTTGACATAGGTGAAATATGCATCATTTGAGTCAGCAGTGCAAATGGTTTGGGCATTGGGTAAGGGTGCCCTGTTGGCTAAGTGTGATATAAAATCTGCCTTCAGGCTTTTGACAGTACATCCTGAGGATTTTGACTTATTAGATTTTCAATTTGAGGGGATGTACTACTTCGATAAAGCAATGCCAATGGGGTGTTCTATTTCGTACTCTGCCTTTGAGAAATTTATTACCTTTTTGCACTGGTGTGCTATCAAGAGGTCAGGTAATCATGGTATTACCCATTATTTGGATGACTTCTTGTTTGCTGGGGCTCCTGGGTCAACAGGGTGTGAGGATACCTTGTTGACATTTCAGGTGTTGATGGCTGAGATGGGTGTCCCTTTGGCAGAGGAGAAGATGGAGGGTCCTGGCACCTGTCTTACTTTTCTGGGTATCGAATTAGATATGGTTGAGGGACTACCCCACCTTCCAGTCAAAAAACTGGAGGCTATGAGATGCCAGGTGAGGTGAATGAGAGGGAAAAGCAAGGCCATGCTTCATGATTTTCAATCCCTGACAGGTTTGTTAAATTTTGCTTGTAAGGTTATAGTGCCAGGATGGGCTTTTTGTGCTCATTTATACAATGCCACAAGAGGGGTTTCCATCCCACATCACCACATTAGGATTACAAGTGGGATAAGGGAGTATTTGAAGATTTGGGAGTCATTCTTGGAGCAATTTAATGGTGTTTCATTTTGGAGGACTGAAATGCTTTTAAAAGCGGATTTTCAGGTACACTCTGATGATTCTGGTGTACACAGCTTTGGTGTTTATTGGAAAGGCCAGTGGGTGGCTGAGAGTTGGCCTCGGTCTTGGGTAGATAATGGTTGGACCTGGGATCTTACTTTTCTTGAACTCTTCCCTATTGTGGTAGCAGTTCATTTGCGGCCAATGCAATTTGCAAATAAAACTGTTTGATTCTGGTGTGATAACCAATCAGTAGTCCATGTGGTGAACTCCCAAAGCTCCAGATCTTTGAGGGTAATGGCATTGGTTAGGTCAATGGTTGCGCCGTGTTTGAAATACAATGTATTGTTCCAGGCTCATCATGTCCTGGGTTTATTAAATCCTTTGGCAGATACCCTTTCCCATTTTCAGTTTTCCAGGTTCTGTCAACTCGCCCCGGAGGCAGCAATGCAACCACTGGAGGTACCGGTACATGTTTGGAGCCTTGGAGAGTAGAGATCGACAGGGCGATTCTCCAGTCTGTCTCTCCTTCGACACGCAAGTTGTATCCGCTCGCAATTCGAGCTTTCAGACAGTTTCTGTCTGTGGAGGGAGAGGTTGAGGTTTGGCCCCTGAGGGTGGAAATTGTTTTGCATTTTGCCGCTCACCTTAGGCATTTTGGTTTGCCCCTGGTTATGATCAGGGGGAGGTTGGCGGCTCTGTCCTTTTATTCCAGGGCTGTTTTACTGACCCTACTATGGACTTTAGAGTTTGCAGGGCTTTGGAGGGATGGACTAGGGAGCTTCCTCCGGCATGCGATAATCACTTGCTGGTAACAGGAACAGTTCTCATTCAGATCTGGCAATCCCTTCAAAATGTGTGCTCCTCGCCACAGGAAGTCATTCTCTTTAGGGCAGCTTTTTCTTTGGCCTTTTTTGCGGCCACTATAATTTGCAAACTTGTTCCTAGCTTCCGATCTGATAAATCAGGAAGGGCACTTTGTTTATCTGACATTCAAATTGTGGAACACGGCATTCACGTCTGTTTCAGATGTTTGAAAATGGATCAGTTGGCTAGTGGCCAAACTGTAGTTTTGTTTAGGGCAAAGGTAGGCAACCTTTCCCCTTTAAGGGCCGAGGGACTTCAGCTCCCAGAAGCCTCAGCCATGTTGGCCAATAGTCCCATGTTGGCCAATAGCTCCTGGGATTCTGGTCTAGGGCATCTGAGGGCCATATTTGTCCTGTTTCGGCATTGTCTGACTACCTCAGACTCCGCCTGGCTGCCCCTGGGTACTTGTTCCTTCATGTCTCAGGTCTTCCTTTGACCCAGTTCCAATTTTGAGCTGTGCTGCAGGAGACATTGAGGCATGCTAGTTTACCGATGGATCAGTTGTCTTTGCATTCTTTTCGAATTTGGGCAGCAACCGCTGCTGAGGCTCAGGGTTTAAGTGAGGCTGCGATCCAACGGATTGGGTGTTAGCAATCCAGGGCTTTTAAATCCTACATCCATCCTTAGTGGTGCTGTTTGTAATGTTGATACCGTTCGTTGGAGTTGTTCATTAATGTAACTTCCATTTCAGTTGAGCAGGTTTGGAACAGGGTGATGTATGGATCATTGGTCACAGCCTTGTTTTTTGGGCTGAGCATCACATCCTTCAATTTTGACGAGACCTTAACCTGTGGATAGAAGAGATCCATTGGATTCGCTGGTTTGGATGCAGAGGCATGCTCTGGGGAGCTCTTCTCCCATGCATCATCGAGCTTTTGGCGACTGAGACACTGCCCAAGATTCTTGTGGTTCATTTGGGTGAAAATGACTTGGTAAAACTCCCTTTTTTCCAGTTGGCCAAGTGAATCTTGAGGGACATGCAAGACATCCAATGAAGATTGCCACAAACTCTAGTTATGTGGACCAAATTTTTGTCTCACTGTACTTGGGCGGGGGCAAGGAAGGACTCTTCTATCAACGCAGCTCATCATTGGCTGAACAGGTCAGTGGCCAAGAAGTGTGGGGTTTTGGGGATTGTGGTTGTGGTTGTGGAACATGTGGGAATTCAGGTTTGTATGCCACATCTGTACAGGGGTGATGGGGTTCATCTCTCCCCCGAGGGATGTGATGTATACTTAGATTCGACTGCTCGTCACATTGAACGAGCTCTTCTGGTGGGGAGGGGATGCCAAGCTAGGCTGGCCCCATCCTGTAGCAGGCAGGGACCCCCCCCCGGGATAATTCAGTTAATTGAAATTAATAAATTCAATTACTTATTGGAATGAAGAGTAGCCATCATAGGGTTAACTACAATCTCTATGATGTCAACAAACAAGTTGATGATGTCACAGCTGGATTACATCATCTGTTTAGTTGTGACATCATATCCAGTGTGTGTGTGGGAGAGATGATTTATTGCATATGGAATCTTTTTGTGCTGGTGCAAAGAGCCTCCCGATGTGTCGGGAGGGGCTCTAGGTTGTGCCGGCCAATTGAAAGAGGCCAACACCTGATTGGCTGGGCGGGCAGAAGTTCCACCCTTCCTGCACAGCCCAGCCAATTGGGAAGGGGATCCTCTAGGATCCCCAGCACACTGGTAGTCTTGCGTCTCACGAGACTACCAGTGAGACTTGGGGGCTATATAGCCCCTAGCTGCCAAGAGGCGGCAGCCATTTTAGATTGGCAGGCAAGCGACCCGACCCACCCACCCTAAATTAATAGTTGCATAATTTATTACTCTCAGGCTTTGGCTGGTTGCCTTCGGGGGCCAGGAGGGAATTTTCCCAGTGTTATTGTAACCTGGGTTTTTTGCCCTTCCTGAGAATAACGTAGTGTGGGATTACATAATACCCATAATTGATATTGTTATTGTATATTGTCAATTAATTGAAGTTGTTAAGTTTTTGCTTATCTTGTCACAACTTGGGTTTCAGGGTCTTGGTTGTTTAATTGTTAAGTGGGGGTTACGAAATTTCTGGTGGGCAGGGACCCCCCCTCCCCCGGGGATAATTCAGTTAATTGAAATTAATAAATTTGATTACTCATTGGGATGAAGAGTAGACATCATAGGGTTAACTAAATTCTCTATGACATCAACAAACAAAGTTGATGATGTCACAGCTCAATTACGTCCTCTGTTTAGTTGTGACATCATATCCAGTGGGGGGGGGAGAGAGAGGATTTATTGAGTTGTTCTTGCCATATGTTAAGAAGGGCTTGGTTTACCCTAATAACGTGTTTAGTTATCTGCATGGACATATGTGTCAAGAACAACATAATTATGATAGATATTTTGTTAATGAAATTGGTTTTCGACCCTGTACAGATAAATAAAGTTGTGGCCGATTTTTACCCCAAAAGAATTGTGTACAGAATCTTTTTGTGCCGGTGCAACATATCTGTGTCACTGCCTCTTCTTCCAAAATCATACTGTTGTAATACATTCAAGTTTCTTTACATGTATGAATACTCTCATTAGTATTTTGATTCTTTAATAATCTTTAAATCTTTAAAAAGTATGTCTTTACATAATAAAAGTATGACCCCCGTATCCACAGATCCAGTAACTGGCTTCATTTACTTGCATCTGGAAAAAAAAAGATGTCTCTAGGCATCTGGTGAAAGTTGATCAGTCATGCTGGAGAACCTCCAGATGCCTAGAGAAACCACTTCAGTATGACTTTATCATCAGCTAACACTAGAAATATAGTGTCCTCCATTATCTGTGATCTATGCTAAGTTAGGAAATATATCCCCCATAAATACGGGGGTTGTACTGCATACACTTTTCATTAAATATTTAGTAAATAATTCCAGTCTGCAGCCTACTCCTCTCTCATTTTGGGGTGATGAATCTACTTGAGTTTATGTAATAAATTTAGAGGACCTATCAAGGTGCTCAACTCTACCCTCAAAACTGGGTTTTGTCACCAACCCACTGACATGGAAGCCATTGCTCCTCTGTGTCAGACTGTACTACTTCATACCAAAAAAAAAAAAAAAAAAAAAAAAGGAAAGCAAATCTCTGTTTAAAAAACCTCTGCATCATCCCAGCTGCCACTTTTCCCCAAGATGGGACCTCAGTATTTGATCTATTAGAAGGACCCTCCTCTGTGTTCGATCAGTAGAGGAAATATATTCTGGGAGGATATGGAAGAGGGCTTTTTCTACAATGGTACCCTGGTTGTGTTATTCTCTCCCTCTGTAGGTCCAATTTATATTAACATTAGAATTAATTTGGTACCAAGTTAGAATCTAGTTTTTATTAAAGCTTTCAGGCCAAGCTGATTTTATCCAGGCTGCACATGTTTTATAGTTATATCATTCAAGATAATTTTAACTTTTTTAAACTGTCTGATTTTAAATTGGAAAACTATGTAAGTATATTTTAATCTTTTAAACTTCTGTAATTATTTTGTTGTTTTAAGTTTATTTTATTGTATACCACCCAAGATGTTTAGATAATGATGAGATATACATATTTTAATGAATGAATAAATAGGGACAATTGGTGAGCTTTCTTTGGGTCATTCTTTCAACCAGCACCAAATGCATTTAACATTAGAGAGGTCTATCCCAAATTTTACCAGTTTGTCCACAAAACCATATTGGAACCTTGTCAAATGCCTTTCTGAAATCAAGATACATGCATTCACAGTATTCCTGTGATCCAACAAACTTGTGACTCTATTAAGAAAGGAAATATTTGTTAGATGCAGCTTAATCTGCACTGACTCTTGGTCAACACCACAATCTAAATGATCAAAGACTGACTGTTTAATTATCTGGTATAGAACATTTCCTGATATCAACTTTCCTGGTATCAACTTCAGGCTGACCAGCCTTTAGGTTGCCTGCCTTTTGAAGATGAAGATATTTGCATTCCTCTAGTCTACAGAGACCTCATAAGGGGGATGGTGGGGTTTGGGGCTTTTATTCTGTATTCTTGGAGCAATTTTTAACTGTTGTAAGCTGCCCCAATTGTTTTTAACAGAGGGGTGGGGTTATTATTATTATTATTATTATTATTATTACATGTTCTCCAAAAATCCTCAGATAGTATATGCAAAAGTTTTGAGATTACACCTGCAAGTCTCTGCACCTTTGGATGCAAATGTTCTGGCTCTGAAGAATTTAATTCATTTAAAATAATTAGGTGTTCCCATAGCACCTCTACACCAATGTTTGTCTGAAGCTCCTTTTCCACACCATTGATTCTTGTTTTATCAAACTGAGGGGGGTTGCAGACTGCCAGAAATAGTGCAAAGGGTATGTAGTGGAGGGTAAGAGGATGTAGAGAAAAGGGAGAGGGTAGGACTGAGAGGAGAGATAGAGTAGAGAAATGGATGATGAGGAAGGATAGAAGATAAGAAAGTAAAAGAAAGGAAGGGGAGGATGAGGAGGATGAAAGATAGAGGTAAAGGAGTGTAAGTTGGATGTAGACGAACTAAATGAAGTACTTGAATATACCCCAATCTGAGCGTGTATAAAATATGAAATCTGTGCAAGGATATTTTTTTTTGTAAGTTTCTCTATGTGTACATGTATAAATATGTTTGTATGTTGTTTTTTTAACCAATAAATTTAATAATAATAATAATAATAATAATAATAATAATAATAATAATAATATAGTGCAAATTGAGTCTACTTTTAGGGTTAGGGTTAGGGTTAGGGAATCATGGGAACTGTATTTTATTGTGGCACCAGAGCTCTCTGACAGAGAAGGCTCAATGTCTCAGAAACAAAAACAATGTCCATGATTCCCTAGCACTAACCACAACCCTTAAAATGGACTCAATTTGCACTATTTCTGGCAGTCTGCAACCCCCCTGAGTTCACATGCTTCATGGATGTTGAGGTATAATGAGGTAGACAGGAAGAGAATGTGGTTTAAATCCTATTTTTTTTTTAAGAATATGGGATTTACCTACATGTTGTTTCAGTAGGTGCAATGGGGATGTGTCATTCATGTATATGTGTGTGTGTGTGTTTTGTTTTGCTTTAAAGTGACAATAAATAATGATTTCAGTGAATTTTGAGAATCAGCAAAGTAAAGTTTTTTTTTCATACAAGTTGTTACTGTAATTTTAATAATGGGGGTGGAATCTTGTTGGGGACCTAAGTGGACTTACCCATGTGTGGAATTAGAATTGTGCAGATGCATAAACTCATATCCACTAGAGAGCTACTTCAAAGCAACATTTGATCTTAGCCAAAAGGCCAGTAAGAGGGGGAACTAGGAGCTTGTCCAGACACTCTATTGTGAACAGAAGGATTATCTACAAGTCAACTGCAAGGAGAATCTAATGGGACTGAAGAGCTACCTAGACCCTTTAAATGCAGTCTCTGATGGGAGATGTTAATGATGCACGCACCCCTTTTTTAAAATCAACACGCAGTTAAAACATTAATAATAAACAGTAAAAGTGGTTTGAAGAAAACCTTGCAATTTGCTCTTTCAAATTAATAGATTTCAATATACAAGGAAGCAAAAAGAGCCACCTGAAACTATTGGAAAACTGTAGTAAAGAAGCCATAAAGCTATGTAGCTGAAATAAAGAGGCAGTAAAGGAGCTGGAGTAGGAGTGAAGTGGGGGAAAGCTGGAAAAGAAGGGCATGGATCAGAATATAAAAGGAAAGCAAGGAAAGATGGAGAGGGGAAAGGCTAAAGACTGAAAGAGAAAACAAAAATACTATGACAGGAAGAAGCGGAAAAAACTTAAAGGAAAGGATAAAGGGCAAAAAGCCAGCCAATTGGTGCTTGGCGAGTGGCTGAAGCCAAGAGAAAAATACAGAGTGGCAGGGCGACACTCAGAAACAAAAGAAAATAGAGAAAAAGAGGATGCTAATGGACAAAGACTTTGAAACCCAGGAAAAGGATACAAAGTGGTGAGGAATGCATCCAGGAGAAGGTAGGGGTGGCTTGAGAAAACAACAATAATAATAAAGGGTTGTACTATTAAAACTACAAACTACTAAGACAGGAATAGACCCAGATAAGGACATAAAACAGTCATAAGTAAAAGGGGAAAGAGAACGCTTGACAGGAAGAGGAGGAAATACATGGAAGTTTAATAATTGACTCTCAATAGAATAAAAAAGATTAGACACAATCACTCTTTAAATAAGAAGGAAGAGTCTCAGAAAAAGGAGATAAAGGAAAGGGCCATCTTGCTACAAGTAACACTTATACTGATGAACTTAATCAATAACCAGACTAATTAAGGGAAAATGAATAAATTAATTAATATAAGTTTGTTGAAAACTAATGACTATAAATTGAATCACATATGAATTACATATGAATTGAGTGATATCTTGATATACTTGATTAGAATACTTGATTTGGTACACTTGATTGGAGTACACGTCATAAAAGGGGACTAGAAATTAAGAACTTGAAATCTGAACTAAGGGGGGCAGAAAGGTAATGTAAACTGCATGTATATGTGCAAACTCTAGATGTACTGAATGTACTGAATTGATTTATTGAATTTAATGAATGGAATCAAAATTTATGGAAGCTATTGAATTCATTCAATTGAATTAGATAAATTTGGAATTATCAGGAATATAGAAGTATAAAGACTTATCAGATAATAGTAGAAATTGTATAAGATAATTAATGAGTTGCAATTACAGTTAATTTAATGGGACAGAATTTATTCAATGTTCATGAAACAACTGATGTATTTCTGTGTTAAAAATTAATTCATACTAATTTGATCTAAACTAATTGATTTCTCTCTGAGATTAATAATTAATTTGTATAAAATACTTAATTTGTACATAATGGCATCTGGAACAAAGGGTCTGATATAATCTCACATAGGTAGCAACCCAAAGAAGGGGTTCCAGAGGAAGTAATAAGAATTCCCCTTTCCAAGGGCTTTTTTGCCTACCCCATACTCTTTCCAGATGAACCTTGGGAAATTGGCCTGGGTGGTGTCTAAATAGGTTGATTCAGCATGATTTGAAAGAAATTTGGATTTCGGTGAGCACCTAAGACACTCTTTGGGTGGAAAGGAGGTCTACGGAAACACCTCTTTGGGCCTTGGGACCTGGGAGGTGGGGAAAGAGACACCCCTTGGGACTGCATGGAGAATAATCCCCTCTCTTTATTTCTTGGGCATTGGGAGAAGGACTTTCATGTTAGTCTTCCTGATGTGGGCCTGCCAACGTATAGCCCAGCTTTTGGATTACCATTGGGGGTCAAATGCTATGCACAGGGGAGACTGCAGAGGTGGTCTCAGAGATAGAGCACCAGCTGCAGCTGCTCCCATCCATGGCTATCTCCCCACCTGATGTGCAGTTCAGTTAAGAAATTAATAAATAGATCAAGTTAATAAATGGCCTTTCCATTGTCTTCGCTCATTATTCCTGGGTTGGGTGGGCAAATAAATTTAGAGCAAGAAACAATAAAACAGGTCATGATTAAATGGCCACAGGACATAGGAAAAAAATATTGAATTAGAAAACTGGGGGAAAACTTGGCAGAATACCAACAAATTCACATTTTGTCAAGACCTAAAAGAAAATTTCCTAAAAATAATGTGTTGGTATCTTTCACCAAGCATATTAAACATAATGTACAACACTGGAATTGTAAGGTGTTGGAAATGTCAAAACATATTGGAACATTCTTTCATATGTGGTGGAATTGTACTTTAGCAAAGAAATACTGGAAGAGCATTCATAGAACATTAACTGAAATATTACATAGAACATTAACTGAAATATTAAAGTACCAAAAAGCCCAGAACTTTTTCTGTTGAACATGATTTACAAGATCAAAAAAAGGTGGAAAAAAGATTTAGACATATATTGCTATATATGGTAACATCAGCCCGAATTGTATATGCTAAATATTGGGGGGAAACTGAAATACCAAATATAGAAGAGTGGTTAGTAAAATTGAGAGAGATGATGAATATGAATATTCTAACAACACTAATTCAGGATAGACCAATAGATGTAATAGAAAAACAATGGGATTCAATAAAAATATAGAATAAAATCAACCAATGTATAGATAGAAAAAGAACTGTACACTGAACTTCAGTTACATATAGAAATCAATTATTGTGAAGTGGATAATGGAAAGAAAGGATGATTTTATAAACAGGTGTATATATGAAGAAAAATGATGAAAAGATATAGTAGTTCTCAGAAATTTTCAGTTAGGAAGAGACAGATAATGATATGGTAGCAAGTAGGGTGAAATCAACTGTGAAGGAATCATTTATAGGACACATTAATATAACAATTAGAAATTAGAAAACAACTCAGGTATGTGTTCGTGTATGTTTGTATTTGTATTTTTATGAATCTTTGTTTTGTGAGGGTTATTTGTCTATTTGCTTAATTTATGTATATAATAAAATTTAAAAAAAATAACAAAGTAACATTTCAAGCTCTAGGAATAACTTCTATTGATATGTGGAACAACTGTACAATTACTTGGTCCTCTAAAACCAGCCACTGTAATTATTCCACTCCTAGAATTTTAGGGAAAACTCATAGAACAAATGACATTCTAGTTTGAGTTATCTGTGCTTCCAAGTGTCCTGTTTGTCTTTCTTCAGATCTTTCCTCTAGCTAGCCTTGGGGCTGTATGCCAAAGTCCTTACTCAAACATTTAAGAACAGAAGAAAAACAGCTGAGAAACAGCTGGGCATTTGGGGAACAATCCCCTCTAACATTAATTATCACTCTCAGTCTGGAGACCTGGCTAAGATTATTTCTATTGTGATGAATGACTATGACTTCCAGGTGACTTCTGGGGACTTTGGTCTTGTGCCACCATATTAATAATGGATTGCAGGCAACATTCTGTCTTTGGTCTCATCAAACAATTCAGTGAGTTTGAATGCTAAGATCTTGTTAGAAACTTGTAGATTTTGTTCCTCTTATTGTCTTTTACATTTTTAAAGTACATAATGAGAAGGAACTAGCAACATTTTCTTAACTTTCTTAAATAATGGATTTGGATTCAGGTCATGAATTAAAATTATATATAACAATTTAAAGTATCTAGAAATCTTAGGTAATCTAGATTCATATTGATTTGGTTCACTTTTTCTACTGCTCTGGTAATAGGTAATTTGTGACTTTAACAAACAGATATTGACCTTCCTACTGGCAGGTTTGTTGCAAAGAGAATTAATCAATTTTGAAGAAAACTACATGACTTAAGTGCTGCTGAAATTACTTAAAAGCTGCACAAATGCCCAGTTTCATAAGTGATAGAAACCCCCTAGTCTCCTTCAATTCTTTGCTATTTCCTTTTCCTCTCTGTATTTCCCCCCTTTCTCCCTCTTTCCTTCCACTTTCCAGGCAGCATAACCTTTCAATCTGTCTTTCTTTTAACTGTCTCAGGACTTTGGACCCCTGCAGAAACAAACAAACATGGAGTTGCCAGAAAAAGAAGAAAAGGGATATCCCAAGCCTTTCTCCAGCTTCGTCTCTTCTCATTAGGAAAGATTAGAGGAATTTGTCATCAAGTGACTGAAAATAGCATCATAGAAAACAGATGGATTTTAATTATCTAAAATGAACCCATTTTAAAAATAGCCTCAATATGCACCTAACATAAGTCCTCTTTGTTTCTACGCCAAGAGGTTTCATACTCTTGGAGCCTTGCCAGAGATAGGCACACATAGGAACACATTCTCTTTTATCAGTGTTAATTGCTGAGTAAGGGCCTCTGCAGAACGGCCCAAAGGGCCGGCCTGGAGGCAGATATGGGGAGGAGCAGCCTCAGGCCAGCTGCCCCAACCCCAGCCCGACAACATCCTGATGCTGCACACTGTTAAGCTAAGCATGTGGTGTCAGGATGTCCTCCTGTCTCAGCGTCCTGACATGCTGTGCCAGAAGGGGCAAGAAAGAGCTGTGTGCCAGCTCTTAGGGTGCCCTTTTGCCACCCCTGACAGGAATGGCATTTTGCCGTTCTTTTTGGGGTGGCAAAAGGGAGGATTGGGGCCCCAGCATGTGGTAGCCGCAGCCCCGATCCTCCACTTCCTGAGGCTACCTAGAGCCGCCCATCTGCAGCCCCCCTTTGATTGAAAAAAAGCTATTACTTTTGTCAATTTGTGTGCTCATGTTGTAAAGAACGTATATTATGCACCACTGGGAACTGGGAGATGTTCCATTCTTTTGAACTAAATAGTGAAATGGACATGGCCCTTAAGGACAGAATAGTTCTTTAGTCAGTTCATTTTCCATTTTGTTGGCAGGTCTGTTGTCTCCATATGAGGAATAGAAAGAATGTTTTCAAATATTCTCATCCTGAAAAAGAGAAAGTATCTTGACATATCAGGATAGTCTACAGAGAAAATTACCAGTTGCCACAAGATTGTTCATATTTGGGATCTTTCTGTGGGAGGAAAATGCTTTTTCACAAAACTACCCTCTTTGTTGAAAAATGTTTTTGGCGGAAATACTGTGCATTTTGTGAAAAGATACTGTTTTTGTATGAAAACATCTTTGTACAAAATGAGGGGTTTGACTAAACAAATTTAGCAAACAAAGGAAGAAGATAAATTTTAAAAATCATTCAAAATATAATAAAACTCAGCCAGCAGAGAAACTTTGAAATTATTTGTTGATGCATGTGAGATTGAAATAACCAAAGATTTATCTCCCTAGCTCAGAAACAGTAGAAAACTTGATTTCATTTTAGTACATTTCTAACTCATTTCTATTGGACATCCCTCAGCCCTTAAAGGGGAAAGGTTGCCTACCCCTGGGTTAAACAAACATGAAACACATAATAACCTTTGTTAACTAGACATGTACATTTTAACATGCCAGCAGATCAGCCATTTAATCCTGAATTGTCATGCCAATACTGCTGAAGTACTGGAAGACCATCTTGAGTTGATTCAGTGACTGTTCTTGGACTATGCTGAGTCAGGTGGGCTGAGCACAGAGCATGGGGCTTCATCTTTAAGCTGTTCAGCAGGCAGAAGAATAACCTGGAAGCTGTCCAGACTCCAAGGAACTGCTCCTGGACCATCCTCTGAATCGTCTTCCCCCAAGACCTCAGTGCAGGATCCCTTAGCTTCTGCCCCTTTGGCTACCATTGGCACTGGGCTGATAGCCAGGACATGCAACTCTCTCATCTCACTGGGCAAAGTAGGACTCAATAGCTTAATTGTCTACACTTCTGCCTTGACTCCTTGCTGAAAGTCAACTTCTAGAAGATATATTATCATGCAAATGCACTTACCTGGATTATGGACTGGGCCAAATTAGAAAAAAACAACAGAATTCTCACTTTAGAAGCAAAAGCAAAGCAGCTTCATTTATATACCACTTCATATCGTGCTATGGGATGTCTAAGCAGTTTACAACTGTAAGCTCATTGCCCCCCCAGCAGTTGGGTACTCATTTTAGCGACCTCGGAAGGATGCAGGCCTGAGTCTAGTCTGAGCCCTGGCTAGTATTGAACTTGCAACCTTGTGGTCTATGAGTGAGTGGCTGCAGTACAGGCATTTAACCACTGTGCCACCAGGGCTCTTTTAATCTGAGATATGGATGGCACACATATAAGTGGTATAACAAGACAAAAGTACATAAAGAATTTGAACATCACTATATCAGAAGATCATTAATCAAAATTGGGTAACAATACAAAGAAAAATTCTATAGAAAACTACCTTTATGGGTGTCACCCCAGGAAGCATTTTTTGGAAGATAGCGAGAACTACCGGACTGGTTAAGATATCAAAACATTTTTAAAAAGACAAGAAGAGGATCATATGAACTAAAGCCAATAGAAGACCTGAAAGAACTGGATAAAAATATCCATTGGTTTCCATATAAACAACTGGCAGATAGATTCAAAGTGGATTATAAAAAAAGTAGGATTTGAAGAAACTGAAAATGAATTAGATAAAGTGATAAAACAAAATGGAAAAAATAACCTCTAAATATTATGAGATATTACAAGAAAGAGAATTAGAACAAGATGTTGTAAAAGAGATGAGCAAAAGATATTGGAAAAGACATCGATTTAGAAAGCTGGGAATGGGCAAGAAAAAGGACACAAAGGTTTACTCAATGCCAAGATTTGAATGGAAAATTACCTTAACACCAACAAAATTAGCAAAAATTTATAAAACTGGCAACAACAGATGTTGGAAATGTAATCAAACTACAGGAAGCCGGCTTCATATATGGTGGAACTGTGATAGAATTTAAAAACATTGGATGAATGTTCACAAAACAATATGTGAAATATTTAAAATAAAATATGACTTATTACCAGAAATAAACCTATTGAACATGACGAATAAGATTTTGGAGAAGACAGAAAAGAAGTATGGAAGAATACTGTTATATATGATAACATTAGCAAAAAAAATGGAAGCTGATGGAAATTCCTTTAATTAGCGAATGGCTTATAAGACTTATTGAAATTATGAGTATGGATGTACTCACGACAAGACTGAACAAGCAAAATTTAGAAAAAGTTGAACAAGACTGGACCCCAATATTGCACTAGTGTAAAAAAGAAAATTTAACTGTGTAAGGATTTGTAAAGAATGCATCGAAATGAATATTGTTAAATGAATGTATAGAAATATCAATGCAAAGGTACTGAGATATCTAAATATAAATGATCAAAGATGTTAAAGCTGGGGCTGTAGCACACAGAGGATCTAAAAGGTATAATACATTGAATGTGAAGATAATAAGAGTAAATTGGAAAATAGTTGAGGACAAACTGGAGATTCAGTGAAAGTCAATTGCATATAATGTAAATACATATTGAAAATTATATGAATATTTCATTATGATATGTGTGAAAGAAAAGTATCTTTTAATAAAAATTTAAATAATAATAAAAAAGTCAACTGCAGCCTCCTGTACATGAACAAGTTGATTGCCAACTGAGGATACTTCTGTTCCACTGGGGTTCACTATATCAGGCAGTGTCTGTTGTTGAACAGGCTGGAGAACATGCTGGGTTTCCACCTGGGTGTAAACAATTTCATCTGAAACACTCCCAGAGTCATTCCTGGCCACAGATACATCAGTGAGGTTCTCCTCAGAGCCCACTCCCCCATCTGGTCTGGTTGCTGTGCCATCCATGAGTTCTCCAGGTTGTGATCTGGCTGTGTTCTGAAGGTTCAACCCCTGCTGATTGCCCACCTTTCAGGAAGATCGCATCTAGAGGAATTGGCCACCATAGAGTCTGGCCTCCTGATTGAAGTGCTGCTTGACTCTCACTTTGACTATGGCTGTGTATGGCTTGACATTTGGTCTTCCACATTGCTAGATTGACATGAAAAAACAAATCATCTCCCAATATTGTAGGGCAGGGGTAGGCAACCTTTCCCCTTTAAGGGCTGAGAGACTTCAGCTCCCAGAATCCCAGGAGCTATTGGCCAACATGGCTGAGGCTTCTGGGAGCTGAAGTCCCTCGGTCCTTAAAGGGGAAAGGTTGCCTACCCCTGTTGTAGGGCATTCAAAGTCACTGTATACTGTAAAAGTCCCATAATCTTTCTATCCCTTGTACTGAATAGGGACACGTGCAGTTGGCAATTGTTCTGAGGCTGCCCTGAAGCCTCTCACCATACTCCCATCTGTGGATTTAACAATCCATGGATGACAAGCCCTATTGATTTGAATGGAGGTGCGTGCATGTGACTGCATTAGCAGCCGAGCACATGTTGCACCTGCCATTAAAATGAATGGACTCGAGGTCCCACACTTTTATCTATATGAGGGGGGGGGATGTCCAGAATGAATCCCCCATCAATATGAAGGGTGGGCTGTAGTAGTATTTGCAGGACCATCATGTTGAATGTCATTAAAAAGAAATATCCTTCTCCTCATTTTAAATGAGCTAGCAAAGTTGCTTGATTCTCCCTCCTTCCCCACAAATGGCTTACTTCCCCAGCAAGTTTCTTTAAAATTTGGTTTAGTTCCTTGATTAGGTTCTTTAAAATTTGGACTAAAATCTGATGTGGATTCACAACTCCACTGACACTAAAGCTAAATCTATGCAATGGGAAACTTTTTCTGGAAGTTTTTCTTGTCCTCTTCTCCTTTCCCTTCCCTCCCCATATCTTCTAGCTAAATGTCTTCTCTTTTCCTTCTCTCTACTTCACTTTCAGTCCTATTCTTCCCTGCTCATGACTCTTAGCTAAGCATTTCTCTCTTCATCTTTCACCTTTGCTTTTCTTTACCACACTTTATACTCAATTTCTCCCTCCTTAGTTAGTTCCCTAACACTTCTTGTCATCTTTCTCCATGTCCTCCTTCCCAGTTGTCCAGGCTATATTTCTCTCATCCTCCTTCTCTCTCTCCTCACTGTTTTTTATCCACTTTCTCTCCATATATTCATTTCTCTTAGCAACACTCATTCTCATTCCTTCCAACCTCTCTCTTTCCTTCCACCAACAAAACTAGAGTAGATTCTCGATATTTTAAAGTTAAAATAGATCAAGCTTTCTTCTGAGTAGACATCCATAACCAGCGCGTTCTGTGTGTCTATAGTCACTATGATTAACATGTGTCTTTGTTCCCCACTTCATTATTGCTAGTAGCATTATTGTAGTTATGATTATCATTTTGATGAGGAGAGGGAGGATTCCAAAACCTGACTGATCCATAGCTTGAAAAAAAGCAACCAGGGAAGGGAAGTAGTTAATCAGGAAAAAAAAAACATTAAAAGTAGGATTTGGAAAACTTTAATTTATATTGGAAATTGTTTTTGGTTGGACTACAACTTCCAAATTTTGTCAAAATCAGTATTTGCAGAGGTGACAAAAACAAAACTGGAAAAGCTTCTCTTGGTTCCCCCCCCCCCCCCCCCGCTAAAAACAATTCCCGTATGTTCTTAAGCACAATGCTCACAAAGACAGCTGGGAAAATATAGACATCAGAAATCTCTATATTTCAATATAGAGATTAGAAATCTCAATTTCCAACCAGAGATATATTTTCTCATCTGTTAGTGACATGCGCATGTCTCAAGTCAATTTTGTGCTTGCATATGTCTTTTTTGCTCTTTGCAGAAGTTGGTGTTCTCCTCCTCCCTCCACCACAAAGCTCCTGGGTTTGTCACTGAGCTGTTGCAGCCCCCATCACAGCTTTTCTGTAGCTGGTAAACAACAGAAGGTGGACTATGGCTATAGCTATGCCCCTATGATCAGATGGGAAATTATTACACCACCCACTGAGACATGACCCTGGTAGACTTGGGCAGATAATATAATCATTTTGCACCTGCCTATGGAGACATTGTCAAACACATCTCTTATCCTCCTCTGTTCTCTACCAGCCATTGAATAGCCTTGGCAGGAGGGGGCTGCAGCAGTTTAAGAGTAGGTCCAGAGGGTGTTGAATAGCATTAGCATAGTTCCACATACAGAACTACTATGCTACGATGTGCTATGCAGGATTCTGCCCTTGTGTGTATATATATTTGAATGATGTAGTCTGAGCAAATGTGGCTGATCCTCAGTGTATCATATTTGATGAAGTATAAAGATATATCATTAAATACTAATGTTAGGATTGTCCATGCCATAGTATTTCCCATTTCTATGTATGGTTATGAGAGCTGGACAGTTAAGAAATCTGATAGGGGAAAAAATTAACTCATTTGAGATGTGGTGTTGGAGAAGAGTTCTGAGAATACAGTGGACCATTAAAAAGACCGATAGATCGGTCCTAGAATAAATAAGGCCCACATGCTTTGTGGAAGAAAAGAAAACTAAACTGAGGTTATATTTTGGCATTACCATGAGAAAAAAGGATTCACTAGAAAAGACTTTAATGCTTGGTAAAATGGAGACAATAGGAAAAGAAGAAGACCACATTCCAGTTGGATAGATGGCCTTGAATCTGCAGGAGCTGAACAGGCAGTCAAGGATAGGGTGACTTGGAGGTCTCTCATACATGGGGTCACCATGGGGTGAGGCTGACTCGAAGACAGTTAACAATAATTTTTATTTTAGATTTTTATGTTCTGTTTAGATTGTATTAATATATCTGTATGGTAATTTTGATGTTGTATGCTGCCCCGTTTGCTCTGCAGAGGGGCGGGATATAAATTATTATTATTATTATTATTATTATTATTATTATTATTAACAACAGCAAAAACAAGCAAGAACAGCCAGAAAATATAACTCTTTGAGTGTTATCCAGTATGACTGAGAAATAATACTTCATGCCATTATATCATAATACTGGTTAACAGATTTTTAAGTTGTATGACAAAGATTTTTTAAAATTATGTCTATCAGAAATATATCAGAGATCCTTTGGCATCTGAATGTTGCAAGTACATGGCATGTTAACATAATTTATGTAACTGAAGTTTGCAGAAAAGGCAAAATAAATAAATAACACAGACACTATTTAATCTTTCCATACGTAAATACAAATAATACATTATTCTTGAAAAAAAGATCCAAACTTTATTTAAGATCTTCGGGTTTTACTTTTCTAACTATTTGTGTCTCATAAAGAAAGTCACCCCCCAACGATTCGGGAGGGGTTGTTTGTTGCACTGGCTATATAAGGACATGAGAGTCCTGACTGGCCAAGTGTGCAGGGACCTTCTGGTTGGCTGCGCGCTTGGCCCAATCGCAATGATCGCTTGTGCTTGGGAAGTCTCTCGGTGACTGTACTCTCACGAGACTTCCGACGAGAGTTTGTTCTTTATAGCTCTGGGCTGCCACGTGGTGGCAGCCATTTTAGAGATTGAAATGAGCGAGTCACATCACTCTGCTATGTGCTATGGCTATTTGCTTGGCTTTGGCCTAGCAATTTTCTTGGCTTTGCTGCAATTGGCTATAGCTGATTATTTACTTATTCTATTCACTAAGGGAGTTCTTGTTTCGAGTCTCCCTGCGAAGTTGGGGGTTTAGGCCAAGTGAGGCCTTCGGGCTGGTCCCCTCGGGCCTGAAAGGGCCACCACATCTCCAACACTCGCTCATTATCTGAGGCGGGTGCTGCAGTTGGCGTCCTCTTCACCGGGTGCGCGGACCCGGTACTCGATCCCAGGCCCTGTGGAGCCCCGGCTACCTCAGTCTGGTAAGGTCGGGACCCCATCACTGGTCCGGGAGGGTTTTTTACACCTCCCCAGCGGTGAGTGTGTGTGAAGGCAATTTTGTCTTCGGGCAGGGTGCCTAATAGGACCCTTAGTGGACACCTCCCCCCTCTGGTTTGGTTGTTGCCAGCGATGCTTCCTGGCTATTTGTGTCTCTTGTTGAGACTTGGGGAAGGGCGGCCTTTTGTCCTGGTGGTATCATCCTTGGTTGGGTGAAAGTGCTTAAGACCCGTGTTTCATCCACTGGGGGGAACAATGCCCCACAGTAAGGCTCAATCCAAGAGGCATGCTGCTCTGGCGGTGCCCAGCTCTAGTCACTCTGCTTCAAAGAGGCCTTCCCAGTCTACCAGCAGAGATGATGAGATAACTGCTCAGCTTGCACAACTGGGCAAGACATTGTAGGCCTGTGTTGCGGTCTGCAATCAGCTTGCTCAGAAGGGGCTACAGGCTACAGCCGCCAGCCCTATTGCCAGCACTTCTGGTAACCCTGACACAGAAGTGCTGCCCCCTCCCTCTGTACCTGACTCTCAGGTTATTCCTGCTACACCGGGTCCTTCTGTGGTTTCGGTTATAGAGGCAGGGCAACCCACTATAGCCGATGTGTGGGAACTCCTAAAAAGGGTTCCAGGTGTGGAGATTCAGGGTGCAGCTGCCCCGTTTCTGAACAGCCCACTGTGGCTGATCTTTATAACCTCTTGCGAGGAGTGGTTCTTCCAGGTGTTGGTGCAGTGGAGCAAACCTGTGATGCGCAGAGGAGAGATCAGGCAGCTGCTGCTTCTCCTCTGCCCGACACCCGAGCTGTTGCAGGGCCACACCTTGGGGGACATCTCCAATGGGCTGGTGATGCTTCCCAGCAGGCTTCAACCTCAGGTTTGTCTCCTACTAATCCTTCACAAGCAAATTGGCCCACCTTGGTATGGGCTCCAGGTAGCCAGGTTAGCCAGTGTGCAGGTTCAGAACACCCCATCCCTGCAGTTTCACAGGTGCCTGACCATAGGGTGCAGGTTGGTCAGCCAATTGTTTTGGCTAGTGACACCACAGCAGTGTCTTTGGGTGCTCCTGTGCTATCAGGAGCAACTACGCACGCTGAATCCATTGCATATGCTGGGATGTCTACACCCCTTGGCTCACACCCCTTGGCTCACACCTTCCTCTTTCTACTAAAGAAATAATATTGAAGGGAGATTACACTGACTTATTTTCTCTTACTTTTAGGGATCCTGAACCATGGTAAAGGATGGGATTGTATTTAGCCTTCCAGAAGAGTTTCAGGTGCTCAAACGCCCTAAGATGGAGCACAATTTTGTTAATTGGATTATGGGTTTCACCATTTACAGGGGAGTTATAGAAGAAAGAGAGCCCCTTAGGTCTCCTGACTTTTCTAAATACCAGGAGATAATAATAATAATAATAATAATAATAATAATAATAATAATAATAATAATTTTTATTTATATCCCGCCCCTCTGCCAAGCAATCGGGGCGGCGTACAATGTATCAACATCAAAACAAATACAATCAAATTCAGTCCCATCCCTCATTCCCACCCCTAAAAAACAAAACAAACAAAACAAATTAAAAACAATTAAAAATTCACAAAGCACATCTTCAATGAATGACATTTAAACCTCGAGTTCTCTAAGGCTATAGCGGGAGAGGAAACATGACAATTGCTGTGTCACAGAAGCTGTTGTCATAGCCAGGGCAAAAGATAATAGGCGGGGCCTTCCAGCGACCACCTACAGTCCTCCACACTGCCTCAGCCGCTGCTGGTGCTGGGAAGGATGTTCCAGCAGGCTTTTATGCCTGAGTTCTCCCAGTTCTGGCTGCTTCTGAGGCCAATGCAGGGCAGCCCAGGTGTTGTCAATGGGCACAGAGGGAGTCCTCCATCTGTCCTCCACACTGCCTCAGCCGCTGCTGGTGCTGGGAAGGATGTTCCAGCAGGCTTTTATGCCTGAGTTCTCCCAGCTCTGGCTGCTTCTGAGGCCGATGCAGGGCAGCCCAGGTGTTGTCAATGGGCACAGAGAGAGTCCTCCATCTGTCCTCCACACTGCCCCAGCCGCTGCTGGTGCTGGGAAGGATGTTCCAGCAGGCTTTTATGCCTGAGTTCTCCCAGTTCTGGCTGCTTCTGAGGCCGATGCAGGGCAGCCCAGGTGTTGTCAATGGGCACAGAGAGAGTCCTCCATCTGTCCTCCACACTGCCTCAGCCGCTGCTGGTGCTGGGAAGGATGTTCCAGCAGGCTTTTATGCCTGAGTTCTCCCAGTTCTGGCTGCTTCTGAGGCCGATGCAGGGCAGCCCAGGTGTTGTCAATGGGCACAGAGAGAGTCCTCCATCTGTCCTCCACACTGCCTCAGCCGCTGCTGGTGCTGGGAAGGATGTTCCAGCAGGCTTTTATGCCTGAGTTCTCCCAGCTCTGGCTGCTTCTGAGGCCGATGCAGGGCAGCCCAGGTGTTGTCAATGGGCACAGAGAGAGTCCTCCACACTGCCTCAGCCGCTGCTGGTGCTGGGAAGGATGTTCCAGCAGGCTTTTATGCCTGAGTTCTCCCAGCTCTGGCTGCTTCTGAGGCCGATGCAGGGCAGCCCAGGTGTTGTCAATGGGCACAGAGAGAGTCCTCCATCTGTCCTCCACACTGCCTCAGCCGCTGCTGGGATCATGATAAAGCTTACACCAACTGCCATCATAATGCGAGGGGTGCAGCTTGGCTGCAATATGACGAGCAGTTTAGAATGAGAGATGCACAAGATCTCTCCTTGTCTTGGAGACATGTACAGTCTGAACAATGGGCTGATGTTATGGTGGGGGCCTCCCCTTCGAGCAGGTGTGACAATGGGTTTGTTCCCATGGTTAGTCAGCTGAGAGGGCAGAATGCGAGGCCTGCCATGGGAGAAAGGAAGCAATTTGGGATTTGCTGGGACTTTAACACAGGCAAGTGCAAGAGGCAGCCCTGCAGGTTTGACCACAAGTGTAACACCTGTGGGGGTGGTCACCCTGGTGCTTCCTGCAACAGAGGTAAGTGATCAGGAGTGGGAGGTGCCCCCTGGCCAGCATCCCCGGGAGGAAAAGGCCCCATCACCAATTAAGTTAGATGCAATGGTGGCATGGCTGAGGCTGTACCCAAACAAGGAGGCTGAATCTTACTTATTTTATGGCTTCTCCCTAGGCTTTCTCATTCCTTACACAGGTGCCAGGGTTCATCGCTATGCGCCCAATGCTCATTCCATGAGGGAATTACCAAATATTGTAAGGGACAAGCTAGTGAAAGAGATAGTTGCTGGAAGGATTTCAGGACCCCATGATCCGTTGCCTATTCCCACCCTTCGTTTATCGCCTTTCGGTGTGGTTCCCAAGAAAGCCCCTGGGCAATTTAGGTTGATCCACAACTTGTCTTACCTGAAGGATGACTCTGTGAATGATGCCATTGTTCCTGAGCTTACATCCATTAAGTATGCATCATTTGACTCAGTGGTCAACATGGTTAGGAAACTAGGCAAGGGAGCCCTCTTAGCGAAGTGCGACATAAAACCCGCCTTCAGGCTCCTCCCAGTACACCCAGATGATTTTGACCTACTGGGGTTTTAGTTTGATGGAAAGTATTATTTTGATAAAGCCATGCCAATGGGGTGTTCGATTTCTTGTTCAGCTTTTGAGACTTTCAGCACCTTTCTTTATTGGTGTGCAGTTAAGCGGTCAGGCAATAGGGCCATAACCCATTATTTAGATGATTTTTTGATTGCTGGTAATCCCAATTCCTCTCAATGTAAGGATACGTTAGCTGAATTTCAAGAATTGATGTCTGAGTTGGGAGTTCCTTTGGCTGAGGAAAAAACGGAAGGGCCTGACACACGGCTTACCTTTTTAGGTATCGAGATAGACACCGTTGCTGGGATTTCTTAATTGCCGAATGACAAATTGGTAGCCATGAAACAACAGGTTAGGTCAATGCTAGGGAAGCAGAAAGCTACACTTCATGAATTTCAATCCCTTACAGGATTGCTAAACTTTGCTTGTAAGGTAATAGTCCCGGGTCGAGCATTCTGCGCAAGACTATATAGGGCTACAGTGGGGGGGGGTTGCACTGCATCATCATATTAGGATCACAAGGGGGATTCGAGACGACTTGAAGGTTTGGGACTCATTTTTTGAGCAATTCAATGGCATCTCATTTTGGAGATCTGAAATGTTGCTGAGAGCCGACTTTCAGGTGCACTCTGATGCTGCTGGCACCCATGGCTTTGGTGTTTATTGGAATGGCCACTGGGCTGCAGATGCGTGGGCTTCTGCATGGATGGAATGTGGTCTGACTAGAGACCTGATGTTTTTGGAGCTTTTCCCAATTGCAGTGGCTGTGCACCTGTGGGCAAGCCAATGTGCTAACAAGACCATCTGGTTTTGGTGTGACAACCAGGCAGTCATTCAAGTGGTAAATTCTCAGTCTTCTAAATCTCCCAGGATAATAATGAGTTTGGTGCGGGCGATGGTAATGCAGTGTCTGTAGTTTAATTTTTTATTCCATGCTCAGCATGATCCTGGTGTGCTTAACCCTTTGGCAGACACCCTCTCTCATTTTCAGTTCTCAAGGTTCTGGCAGCTCGCTCCCGAGGCATCGACACACCCGATAGAGGTACCGGCTTTGCTATGGAACCTTGGAGACTAGAAATTCACAGTGCGATCCTTCATTCCAATTCCCCATCTACACGCAAGTCCTACCAGATAGCCTTGAATGCTATCAATTTTTACTGGACATTGGGGAGGTACAAGGCTGGCCCATTAGAGTTGATCTGGTCCCACGTTTTATAATTCATCTCAGGCAGGCAGGCCTGTCATCTGTTACTATTCACTCCAGGGCAAGGGGTTGCTTTGATCCTACCACAGACTTTAGGGTTAAAAGAGCTGTGGAAGGCTGGTCCAGAGAATCACCTGTCGTAAAGGACTCATGATGGCCAATAACAGGCACAGTCCTAGCTAAGTTATGGGAACAACTAGCAGATACTTGCTATTCACCTGACAAAATGGCTTTATTTAAGGCAGTATTTGCCATCGCTTTCTTTGCAGCCTTACGTATCAGTGAGATCATTCCTGGATCTCATAATGATCAGTCTGGTAGAGCATTGTTAATCTCGGATGTTATCCTAACAGAACAGGGGATTCAGATTTGCATTAGGCGCTCTAAAACTGATCTGTTAGCAAAAAGGTCAGTCTATTTCATTAGCCAAAGTGTCTAGTGGGCAAATTTGCCTGGTCTTTACAATGACCAATTATTTAAGGATTAGGCCGAAAAGGGCAGGTTACCTTTTTCTCCATGGATCAAGCATGCCCTTAACTCAATTTCAATTTAGGGCAGTATTGAAGGAGACACTCAGGTGAGCCAAGTTGCCTCAAGCTTATTTTTCTTCTCACTCCTTCCGTATTGGAGCTGTGACAACTGTGGCCACACACAGTTTGAGCAAAGCTGATGTTTGTCAAATTGGCTGGTAGCATTCTAGGGCTTTTAAGTCTTATATTCGGCCTTCTGGTAACAAGAACCCAGATCAAGTACGCTAATTTGCTTTGCTTGTTTTTCAGCTTGCTTTTTCCACAGCAAGATATGGATTGTGGGCCACAGTCTTGTCTTCTAGGCAGAATGCCACCTACTTGAGCATCGGTGTGATGTTAACTTGGGCCTGACGAACATCGGCGTTACTCTGTGGTTTGGCCTCAGAGTCATGTTGTGGTGAGCATTGCTTCCTTGGGTCATCCAAATGGCAAAATCTTTTCCTCAACCCCGGGTTTTAGTTGTACACCTGGGGGAAAACGACCTTGTGATAGTCCTTTGTCTTCATCTGGCAAAGCAGATGGCAAAAGACATGCAGGAAATCAGAAAGATTTGGCCCGGAGCTATTCTCCTGTGGACTAAGCTGCTGCCAGGGTGCAGCTGGTCTGGAGCTCGCAAGGACATAGCTATTAACAGCGCCTGAAAATGGCTTAATCGTCATGTGGCCAAGCACTTATCTCAACTGGGCATTGTTATAATTGAGCATGCTGGAATTAAATTGGATAGGCCTCAGCTGTACAGGGGAGATGAGGTGCACCTCTTTGCTGAAGGTTCGGAGATTTATGTTCATGCACTCTCCAAACATGTCAAAAAAGCGGTTTGGGTGTGGGGGTGGAGAGGGGATGCCTAGCTAGGCTGACCCCCTCTTGTGGTGGGGAATGACCCCCACCCCACAGGAAAATTAATCTGGCTAATTAAATTCAATAGGGGTAAATTTGGCAAACGTTAAATTAAAGGAAGTGACGTATGTAGTCAAATACATGACGTTATTAGTTAATTACGTCATATGAAGTAATATGACATTATTTCCGGCAGGGAGGAGTTTTTAAATTGTTGTTGATATTGTTATTGATATTTGTTTACATAACTTGTTACATGTGGTGAAAGGACCACCCATCTGGTTGGGTTACATCTTCACACACACATGTGACAAAAGTGTTGAAAGTTTAATTGTTAATCTTGTAAATAGATCCTGTACAGCAAAAATAAAAGTTGTGGCCTGTTTAAACCCAAAAAGAGGTGTCTTGAGTCCTTTGTGTCAGTGCAACAATAATTCGGTGCATAATATTACAGTTTTGGCTTGTTTGTTTTACCCAGTGAATTTGTGAACTACTGGTGCAGTATGAGATTGACTGAAATGATCTGTTACCCTTAGGCAAGAATCATTTTGAACAGCAGCATAATCCCCAAAGCAGAGTTAATCAATTGGAAACCAGCCATTTTTGTGTCTATTGAATGGTAATATGGGTTTAATTAAGACAAATATCTAGTTCCTCTGGTGGGTGGAGAGACATTCCTGATGAGTGGCTACAGGAGCAAAATATTGACAATGACTATACATGCTTTCTGGACAATTACTTTCATATACATTTTTGTAATAGCTTAGTTTTTTATGAAGGCAAAACTCCAAAATGTATGGTGACTTCCACATAAGCATTATCACTAAGTTTTGAAAGGATTAAATAGAAGGAATTGGCTTGACTGGATTTCTTCCTTAGAACTGAGAACTTTCAGCTTTTCTAATTTGCTTCAGCTAAACTTAAATATAAGCTTATCAACAGAATGTCATAAATACACCTGACCTTCATGCATATGCAGCTTTGCCAATTATTTATTGTTCTGTATGTATTTAATTCACAGATATAAAGGCATGAAAATACCTCTCTGTTTTAATTAACACTAAGAAAACAAGGCATTCTACACAAAACAAGTGTGAGAAACTCTTAAAATCTACAATCATTAAGCCATTCCAAAATATGCCAGCTATAGAAGAAACAACACACAATTTTCCTTTGCCTTTATTTACTTAGCTACCACAGAGGAAACATCTAGCAATAGTTTCTAACCCAGTGATTTGCAAAGTGGGTGGTAGTGCCCCCCTTGGGGCATTGGAAAGCTCCAGGGGAGCACTGAGGGGGAAAAGGGCAGTAGGAGGCAGTGAGGAAAAAAGGGGTGACAGGGAATTGTGAGGATGAGGGTTCCATGAAACTTCTTTTGTACACCATCCTGGGATGAGACAGAGAGAGGCCAAATGGAGAGCTGTTTGGGAAACAAGCTGTCTGTCTGTTCATCTGTACAGGCTGTGAAGTGAGAAACCCAACATGCCTGTTCCAGCTTTGTCTCACCCTGGAGCAGAGCAAATTGACCCAGTCCTTCCCCTTTCCTCCCTCCCTCCCCTTTCTGGGTGCCAAAATACTCGCCAGACCCACCTTTTTGTAGAAACTGCTCGGCTTTTCCCTACACAGAGCCCAGGGAGGAAAACCTCTTCTGGTAATAAAGACACAGGCTGGTTCTGAGGCAAAAGGGAAGGGAGGGGGCAGCTGCACACAAGCTCTCCTCCGTTTCCTCTTGCCTTGGCTAGCTGGCTTGAGCTAGCTAGCCAAGGAAAGAGGGAAAGAAGGAGAGTTTATGCATGCCTGCCTGCTCCCTTCCCTTTTGCTTTGGCTAGCTGGTTTGAACTAGACAAAAGGGAAGGGGTCAGGCATGTGCAAGTTCTCCTCCTTCCTCTCTTGCCTTGGCTACCTAGCATGGGGGGGGGGGCAGGATAGGGTTGTCACCCAAGAGGAAAGGGGGCAGTAGCCTGAAAAAGTTTGTGGACCACTGAACCACTATGGCTAATGTAGCTTCTAAGTTCATAAGTACAGTTAGACATAATAGTCATAGTATGATTACTGCATACTGCTTATAGTGGTGTGGGCCAAGATCCTAAATTTAGCTACTCCATCAGCACAGCTCCTCTAGGCCCCTTTTGATCCTATTTTGATCCTACAGTTTCCCATACCTCACCAACATGAAGCATCTCACCAGGAATGCTGCCTTCTACATAGTGTGGGTAGAGGAGGGGATTCAGTCATGGAAGGTGGTAGTGAATACCTCTTCCCACCTCCTCCATAAAGTGACATGATTACACTAGTGTATCTCACTTGGATTCTTGCCAGTATGTATGTGTGAGGAAAGTAAACAGCAGAGGAGGGCTCTTGAATTCCAGTCCTGCTTCTTAATTTTTTTATTTTTATTTATTTTTATTTATTTATTTATTTAAAAATATACAATAAGAATATATATGAATTACATTGTTTTGTTTTAACATAACTTATTCAATTTCTTGAAGATACATTTATCTGACTTCCTTGATGTTTTTCTTATGAGTTCAAGTACTTCTGTATACCTCCTTGTACCGTACTTCAAAATACAAATAAACATAGGGCCTTTGCAGACTGCCAGAAATAGTGCAAATTGAGTCTACTTTAAATCATAGAATCATAGAATCATAGAATCATAGAGTTGGAAGAGACCACAAGGGCCATCCAGTCGAACCCCCTGCCATGCAGGAACTCCCAATCAAAGCATCCCTGACAGATGGCCATCCAGCCTTTGCTTAAAGACCTCCAAGGAAGGAGACTCCACTACTCTCCGAGGGAGTGTGTTCCACTCTCGAACCGCCCTTACTGTCAGGAAGTTCCTCCTAATGTTGAGGTGGAATCTCTTTTCTTGCAGCTTGCATCCATTGTTTCGGGTCCTAGTCTCTGGAGCAGCAGAAAACAAGCTTGTTCCCTCCTCAATATGACATCCCTTCAAATATTTAAACATGGCTATCATATCACCTCTCAGCCTTCTCTTCTCCAGGCTAAACATCCCCAGCTCCCTAAGTCGTTCCTCATAGGGCTTGGTTTCCAGACCCTTCACCATTTTAGTTGCCCTCCTTTGGACACGCTCCAGTTTCTCCACATCCTTTTTGAATTGTGGTGCCCAGAACTGGACACAGTATTCCAGGTGAGGCCGGACCAAAGCAGAATAGAGTGGCACTATTACTTCTCTTGATCTAGACACTATACTTCTACTGATGCAGCCTAAAATTGCATTGGCCTTTTTAGCTGCTGCATCGCACTGTTGACTCATGTTCAACTTGTGGTCCACCTGGATTCCTAGATCCCTTTCACACGTAGTCTCATTCAGCCAGGTGTCCCCCATTGTATATCTGTACTTTTCGTTTTTCCGCCCTAAGTGCAGTACCTTACATTTCTCCGTGTTGAATTTCATTTTGTTAGCTTTGGCCCAACTTTCTAGTCTGTTCAAGTCATTTTGAATTTTGATCCTGTCCTCTGGGGTATTAGCTACTCCTCCTAATTTGGTTTCGTCTGCAAATTTGATAACTATGCCCCCAATACCGTCATCCAAGTCATTAATAAAGATATTGAATAGCACTGGGCCCAGGACAGAGCCCTGTGGCACCCCACTGGTCACTTCTTTCCAAGTTGAAAAGGAGCCATTGTTGAGCACCCTTTGCGTTCGACCAGTCAACCAATTACAAATCCATGTAACAGTTACTTTGTCTAGCCCACATTTTACCAACTTGCTTGCAAGAATGTCATGGGGAACCTTGTCAAAGGCCTTACTGAAATCAAGATATACTATATCCACAGCATTCCCTTCATCTACCAAGCTGGTAATTTTATCAAAAAAAGAGATCAGATTTGTCTGGAATGACCTGTTTCTCTGAAACCCATGTTGACTTTTTGTGATTATGAAATTATCTTCCAGATGTTCACAGACTCTCTGTTTAATGATCTGCTCCAGAATCTTTCCGGGTATTGAGGCACTGCCCTGGCTCAGTGCTAGGGAATCATGGGAATTGTATTTTTTTCTAAGACATTGAACCTTCTCTGTCAGAGAGCTCTGGTGCCACAATAAATTACAGTTCCCATAATTCCCTAGCACTGAGCCAGGGCAGTGCCTCAATTTAAAGTGGACTCAATTTGCACTATTTCTGGCAGTCTGCAAAGGCCTATAGTTACAACATCTCTGTTTCCATATTTGACATCTACAGCAACAACAAAATATTTTAAATAGTTAGCTTTAAGCTCACTTCACCTAAGCCTTTCCCTTGAATAATAAAAGATACTTGATCTTCTTCTATATTATTATTTTTCCCATAATATTAAATTATTTGTAAATCCTTTAACCTAGAAGCATTCTTTCTCCCATTCCTCTCATTTTTAATCTTAGTTCTATCAAGACTTTAAGTAAGAAGTTGTTAGAAGAATCTTAATCTCAACTTTTAATTTACAAGTAAATAGTTGCATTTTCTATTTTCTTTTTACATAATAAATTGAAAGCATTTATCGCTTTGCAAAATCTATAATTGTCTCTTAACTAGAGATTTTCTAAAAGAATATTTTCAAATGGTTTCCATTCTTCTTCTACTTTGTGTGTTGATTTCTGATTAATCATAAAAGTTAGTACATCCATATATTTCATTTCCTCAACTTTAACTTTCCAATCCTTTATCTTAGGTGATTCCTTTGATTTCCAACCTTTCGCAATTATTAATCTTGCAGCTGTTATTACATATAATATTATACACCAATATTTTGTAACAGTTTCTCTATTTATTAGAGAACTCATATTCAATAAAAATAATTCCGGTCTAAACGGTATTTGTACCTTAATTGTTGTTTGTACTATTTTATGAATTTGGCCCCAGAATTTCTTAATTATGGGACATACCCACCACATGTGGTACAGGGAACCAACTTCTTTTTGGCATTTCCAACATCTATCATTTAAATTTCCATTTATTTTATTTTATTTTTTAGTTTAATTGGTGTGAAATACCATCTATTAGAGATTTTTAAGAAATTTTCTTTTAAATCTTGGGAAGCTGTAAAAGAATTAGTTTTCTTCCATGCATCTTCCCAGTCTTCCAAGAGTATTGGTCAACCTATCTTTTGCCCAACTAATCATTGAATTTTTAACATATTCTTTCTCTAGTTCCCTTTTTAGAATAATTGCATATAATTTGGAGATCTTTCTTTTATCTGACGACCACAAGATTTTATCAATTTCATTTTGAGTTGACTGAAAACCTTCTGTTGTAACATCTATTTTAAATCTTTTTTCAATTTGTAAATAATTAAACCAAGTTTACTTTATGTTAGACTTTTCCAATTCTTCTCTATTTATCAAATCAAATTTCCCATCATTATTCCTCTTTAGAATGTCTTTATACTTCAACCATACTCCTTCTCTCCATCTGCCAAAAAAAAAAGCCTCGTGAGTAGAGATCCAAAGTGGAATTTTGCTATAAAAGTTATTTTTAATTTGATTCCAATTTTTTAATAAAGATTTTCTAATTATGTGTTGTTAAAGTCTTTATTAACTTGTGTTTTGTTGTACCAGTCGTAAGCATCCATACCTATTTTGTACACCTTCCAGATCTAACAATTTCTGATTATCCAACTTTAGCCAATTTTGAATCCACATGATCCCACATGCTAGATGATATATTTTGAAGTTTGGCAGCACATATCCTCCCCTTTTTTTGTCATCTTGTAGAGTGGAAATTTTAAATCTGGGTTTGCCCCTTTCCATATTTTTTTTTTATTATTATTATTTCTTTTTTCCACTCTGAGAATACACTTTCTTTCATTATTATAGGGAGGTTAATTAACAAATATAGGAGTTTCGGTAAGACGTTCATTTTTATCGCCGCTATTTGCCCAAGTAGTGATAAATTTATCTTATTCCATCTAAATAAATCTTGTTTGATTTCTTCCCAAAGGGTTTTATAATTGTTTTCATGAATATCAGTGTTTTTATTCATTATCCAGATGCCTAAATATTTTGTTTTCTTTTTTATAGAGCAACCTGTATCTTCATTTAATCTTTTTTGTTCATCTTTCCCCATATTTTTCGTTATTATTATAGTCTTGTCTTTATATATTTTAAAACCCTAGTATTTTCCAAAGGTTTTTATTTCTTGGAATAGCTCCTGAATATTTTCCAATGGATCTTGGATTGTGGCAACAGTGTCGTCAGCGAAGGCTTTAATTTTGAATTCGTGATTTTTAATTTCCATACCCTTTATCTTCTTGTTTTCATTTATGGCCTTTAATAAAATTTCCATTGTAATGGTGAAAAGCAATGGTGAGACTGGGCATCCTTGCCTTGTCCCTTTATACAGCTTGAATTCTTGTGTTTTCTCGCCATTTATTATAAGTCGGGCTCTTTGATCTTTATAAATTTGTTGAATGCCTTTGATAAAGTTCCCCTCTATGCCTATTTTCCTTAAGCATGCAAGCATAAATTCCCATCTCACCTTATCAAAGGCCTTTTCGGCATCTAAATAAACTATTGCTAGTTTTCTTTCATTATTAATATGATGATATTCTATTAAGTCTATTAGGTTCCTTATATTATTTCTAATGTATCTTCCTGGTAAGAAACCATTATGGTCTTCTTGTATATATTGTGCAATGGTTGTTTTTAGTCTTTCAGCTAAGATGTTAGTATATATTTTGTAATCAACATTGAGTAGTGAGAACGGTCTGTAGTTTGATACTTCTATCACATCCTTTCCTTCTTTTGGGATTAAAGAGATGTCAGAGTATTTCCAAGAGTCCGGTATTCCTTCTGATGATATTTTATTTAAAGTTTGTTGTAATGGTTCTAATATAATTTCTTTGAAGACTTTGTAGTAAATCGCTGAGAATCCATCCGTTCCGAAGGATTTTTCATCTTTAATCTTTTTGATAGTCCTACTTATTTCTTGTTTTGATATTGGAGCATTTAAGGATTCCACTTGTTGAAGTGTTATATCAAATAAAGATTTTTTATCCAAATAGTGTTGCAGATCTATTCTATATTCTTCTGTTATTTTATCTTCTTTAAATAAATTTGAATAGAAGTCTAGAAAATATTTTTGGATCTCCTTTTGCAAAGTTATGATTTTATCTTTGTGTTTCATTTCTGCGATGGTCCTTCTTTCTCTTTCTTTTTTGAGTTTTTGAGCCAAAGCTCTTCCTACTTTATTTGCGCTTTCAAAATATTTTTGTTTGGTACTTCTAACATTGTATGCTATTTCCTCCATATTTTGGTTTTTCAAATTTAATTTGCAATTGTTTCAGTTCCATCTTAAATTTTTCATTGTTCGGGAGATCCAATAGCTTTCTTTCCACTGCCTTCATCTGATTTATAATTTTTAAGGTCATCTCTTGTTTCTTTCTTTTCAGGTCTGTACCCCAATTAATTAGCAAGTCCCTCGCTACTGCTTTACTGGCATCCCAAATAAATTTCATTTCTGTATTCACTATAATGTTTTCTTTAAAGTACGGTTTCAATTCTTTCATTTTTAACACAAATGCTTTATCGTTTAAGATATTTTGATTTAATTTCCAATTAAACTCTTTATTCGATATATTTATTTCAATGTTGATTAGATTATGGTCAGAGAGTAATCTAGATTTAATTTCCATCTTTTTTACATATTGTGTAAGATCTTTTGATATTATACCCATATCTATCCTAGAGCTTGATTGATGTACCTCTGAAAAGTATGTAAATCCATCTGTGTTTCTATATTTATGAGACCAGATGTCTTCCAGATTTTGTTCCTCTATTAAATCAAAAAAAGATTGAGGTAATTTCCCCTGAATTTTTTTATTGGTTTAATTGATTTTCTATCCCTCATAGGATTTATTACCCCATTAAAGTCTCCAGTTAATAGAATATTGCTCTTATTATACTCAAACAAATCTTTATTCAATTTAACAAAGAATGGATCTTTTTTTCCCCAAAGGTCCATAGATTACCACAATGAGTAAAATCTGAGAATTAATTTTTAATTCTACCCCATCATAATGTCCTTCTGTATCCTTAAATTTTTCCTTCACAAGATATTTTTTATTTACATACAATGCCACACCTCTCTTTTTCTTATCTATTGAAGAATAGAATAATTTGCCCAGTTTGGGATTTCTTATAATCTTTACATCTCTCTCTCTAATCCTTGTTTCTTGTAGAGCAGCAATGTCAAAGTGAAGTTTTTATGTTATGAAAGATCTGTTTCCTTTTATATGCTGTGCTGTGCTCAGGCCTTTTATATTCCATGAGCCGATTCTAAGAAGCATTTCTTAAAGTTGTTGTCTTTTGTCTGTAACTTTTTTTTTTACACTTTGAATGATGTATTATTCTCCATCATTTTCTGATATTTGAGAAGACTAAATCTTCTTCTTCAAGTATTATTTCTCCTACTTCTTCTTGTTTACTTTCTTCTTCTCTGATTAAATCATTCATGTCATCCAGGTTCAGTAGGCCATCTTTTATGTTTTTGTCTCCTTCTTCTGAGTGATTTTCTTCATCTTGAATGTCCTCCTCTTCTTCCACATTTATGTTTTGTTCTTGATCTTGACCTTGTGGTAATTGTTGAGGTTGATTTAAATTGTCTTTATCTTGTCTATTTCTGGTTAACCCATTTTTCTCATTTTCTTCAGGTTTCTTGTTGATTTTGTTGTAAAATTATCTTGCCTTTTCAATTGAGTTTATTTTATATCTTTTTTATTATACATTAATGAGATCCCTTCTATTTTTTTCCCATCTGAAATTGATGTTTTTTTCTGTTTAACAATGTAGTCAAAAATGTATAGCTTTGTCTTTTTTTAAGAATTTCTTGTGACAGATCTTTAACTATCTCAATCTCTGTATCATCGACAATTAGTCTCTCATCGTAGTTCTGTTGAATGATTCTTTCTCTAAGTCTAGAATTTGTAAAATTTATTATAATGTCTCTTGGCTTCTTTCTATCTTTTGCGTAAGTTGAGCTAACTCTGAATATTTTGTTAATCTGTGCATCTAAAGTCTCTTCATCAACTCCAATAAAGTTTGCTAGAGGTGGAATTAATTGATCAAATAAATTCTCATTCGTTATTTCTATCAAGCCTCTTACCTTTTTGCATTTTTCTCTGTACCTGATTTCTTGCGCAATAAGTTTTTAATTCTATTTCCTGTTCTTTCTGCATCTTATCTGATCTTCTTTCCAATTCCCTATTGTGTTTCTTAACTATTTCTAGTTCGTTTTTTATTTCATGCATATCTTTCGAAAGATTATCTATTTTTTTACGCAAGCCATTTATTTCTCTCTCCAAGTCTGCTCTTATCTCTTTTTTTAGCTTCCTTCAGCTCTTCCCTTATTTCTTTCTTAAAATTTCTCTTAAACTCCCACAATTCTTGTAGGATGATTGTATTTATATCTGTTTTATTTGTAAATTCCAATAAATTTCTTCCTTGTATTGATGCTGACTGAGCTGTTGACATTTGTGCAGCTTTAGCTGTAGTAGTTGTCATCTCTTTAGGTTTAGTTATTTCTTTTGCTTTCTTTGATTTATACAATTTTTTGTCTTAGATACAAATTTAGATATACATCACACACTAAATTTATATGAATATTACAAAGTATAACAAATAAATAATAGGGAGCTTTTAGCCACAACTTCTTTAGTTCTTAATAAGTCCTTAGTTCTTAAAAATCTAATGCATAATTAATTCCCCTTTATAAGCGATAAAAAGAAATATCACATCTATAAGTATTGAATTAATATTTCAAGAGAGCTAAAGGAGCATACTCAATCACACCCCTAGTGCCATCATTGCAATACCTTTTTATCGCTTATCTATTATTAATGATTCTTTATGAGAAATTGTATCAGCAATGCTCACAATTTATCTACTACAGAAATTCTACTTCAATTCTTTTTGCTAAAGGAAGGGCCTCAGAATTGAGTATCCTTTATTGTAAATAACCGATCACAGATATTACAATAATCTATCTATCCAACAAAGGGTTAAGTTAGCTATATAGATAAGTGAATCAGTTAATGCAAGAAACTTTGTCTAGTGAACAAACAGTTAAATTAATTATTCTTATGTTCTTGTTTGCAAGTAGCATAGAAAAGTGGACAAGATATCCTATACGACAAAAGGTTAAGTTGGCTGTGTAGATAGCAAATCAAATAATCAAATAATATCTAAAATTCTATCTGTGAAACATAAAGACAAGTTAAATATTCTTGTTTTCTTGTCTATAAATAGTAAGCAGATTAACAATTAGCAAGACTATTATTTCTATCCCTTACTTGTAGATGGCAAGTCAGATATTGTAATTATACAACAAAGAGTTAATTTAATTGTGTAAATAAAAAAAATAACAAACTGGACTTTATCTACAAATCAAAGGATTAAATTAAATATTCTTGTGATCTTGTTTGCGAATAATAGATTGACTACCATAAGGTATCTTTATGTCACAATTTTTTTTTAGATGATTGTCCATATATCCTTATTTGTAAGTTGCTGATCAAATGTTATAAGTCAGGCAAAATATCTTTTTCTATACAGCAAGAAGCTAAATTAAGTGCTCTTATATCCTTGTTTATAAGTAGTAATTATCAAAGTCTTTGTTGGTAGTGCAAAAAATTAAGATAATATTCCTTATGACTTTGTTTGTCCTGTATGTATGTCCTTATTTGTCCTTTAGATAGTCTTTATCAGTATATCAGAAGTTTAAATCAAGTGTCTTCCAGTCCTTGTATTGAATATTGTAAATCAAGTGTTACATGAGTCTTTGGGGGGAAGCAGACAGGCAGCATGGGGCTGCCCCAGGAAGCTGCGGATCAGGGGCAAGGCACCCGCATTCCTCGGCCCCACAGTGCAGCTTCACTGCCCAAGGAAGGAGCGCTTCCACTGCACAGAGAAGATGGAGAAATGTCAGTTCTTGAAGGTTCCGCCTTCTGTTCCACAATTCCTAACTGCCTAACTCCCTAATGGAGGAAGCAGACGGCACAAAGTGCTGTCTTCAGGGCAAGGAAGGGGAGGGGCAGCCACACGCTGGGCGCCCCAACCCCTTCCTGAAGACATCGTCAGAGCACCGGACCCTCCGCATGGCCAGCACTCCGAGGATGCCTATCCACCGCAGCGTCCACACACTCTGCGGAGGAAAAGGCACCAAAAGTGCGCCGGCAGCCTTTTGCGGTGCACCTTCGGCATCTTGCAAAAGGAGCGCTATTTTAGTGCTCATTCCTGGGGCTGGGACACTGTGCCGTGGGGCCGAGGTGTGCGGATACCTTGGCCCTGATCTGCAGCTTCCCGGGGCAGCCCCTTGCCGCCCGTCTGCTTAGCCCCTAACTGACTATATACCTCACCGCCTGAGCTATTTATCTCTTTCCAGCTGCTCTCTCATTGGCTGGTTCCAGCTGTCTCAGGATTGGTTAGCTGTCTTTGGGTCTTCACAGCTCCCTGCTGTCTTTCGGTTCATCACACCCAGCTCCCTGGCTTACTATGGAGCTGGAAACATGCATTCTGGACCCCTGCCTTTCCTGGTTCATAAAAGCATCTAGAGGGTGATTGGCTGAGTGGGTAAGGGGAATAGTGAATGTCTCACTGCAGCAAGGCAGGTTTACATCCTGCCTAAATGTCAGGATTTTGTCAGACCTAGGGCCTCTACAGATGGGCGGCCATGGGCCACCCCAAGAAGACATCTGTGCCATCTGCAAAGCCCCTTAATGTGAGATGATGGAGTATGATGGTGTGAAAAGAAAAGATTACGTTATCATTCAGGATTTGGGATAATAAGCAGATGTGTAAGGAGGAAGAATGAGCCAGGGGCATCACATTTTTGTAAATTACTGCTGTTTGCCTGTGTTCCTTTAAAGTGCTGAAGATATGGTGAGAGTAGAGTAAGGCTCAGTGGAAGAGAAAGGAGAGGCTACAGATTTTATTTTATTTTAAAAATAAACTTTAATTTTAAATTCATTTTTTTTTAAAAAAATGTTTTTCATTCCTTCTAAAATTTATTTAAAAACATCACATCTCACCAAATTTTCACTTTAACCACATGAAACAATGTACATACATTTATGCTGCATGTATGATATTGTAATTTAAAGGTATAATTTTAATTTTGCTAGTTGTTTATGTCACAACTATTACCATTACATTCAGTGATATATGATAATTGCAGTTTATGAGTAACATTAGTACAAAAATATTATTAAGGATTCTGTATGGTGAGGTATGAGACAAGGTCAATGGGGGGGGGGGGGATGACATCATGAGTTACAGCACTGTGTGATGCCAACCTTAGTGATGCCACTAGAATGAGCTGCAGATTACTAAGGTTGTGTTAAACTGTAGCTTGATACAGGGGAAAATAAAGAGGGGTAAGACCTGGGAAGATAGTATGTTTTGAATTGCCAGCAAGTATGATCAGGCTTATGTAATGGGTGGAGTGTGAACTATGTAGCTGGAAAAACTCTTCAGCTCATGATAATCATGTACTGTGATCTAAACTGTGATCTACACTGAATAAACCATTTCTGAATCTGCTGAAGGCTTGTTTCCTGGAGTGGATTTAGCCTGTACGTTACAATAAAAGTGGCTGTGGTGAGGTATTACTGAAAAGAAAGAAAGAAAGAAAGAAAGAAAGAAAGAAAGAAAGAAAGAAAGAAAGAAAGAAAAGCCTCCCTGAACCCCATTATACTAGAGAAATTCTGGCCAGTCTTCAATATCCCTTTTTTGAGCAGGTTCTGGTGGCCAAGCTTCAGGGGTATTTGAATTAAATTGATTATCTAGATCTGCTTCAGTCCAGCTTCAGGACCAGCTGCAGGACTGAAGCAGTTTTGGTCACCTTGGCGGACAACCTACATTGAGAACTGGACAAGAGGAGTGTATCCATGTTGATTCTGCTGGACTCTCAGCAGCTTTTGATACAATCAACCATGATATCTTTCTGTACTGCCTTTCTGGGATGGGACTTAAGAATACTGCTTTGCAGCAGTTCCCATCCTTTGTGGAGGGTGAAGTCAGAAGAAAGTGCTAGAGGATTACTGTTTGGCACCCTGGACACTAGCCTCAGGGCTCAGTTTTGTGTGAAAGTATTGATGTTTCAATATAGTATCTTAATTTATTGTATTTTAACTTATAAAAACTATTTTTTAATTCATGTACCTTGTTTTCATTCATGTGTGATCCATCTTAAATCCTAACTGGAAAAAAGGTGGGATATAAATTAAATAAACAAACAAATACATTAGTGTCCAATTTACTTAAAGGATGGTTCGACATTTCTAATGAACATGAACATGTGTGAACATCCAAAGAGATAAGATTGCAATCATAAACCTATTCACCTGCTTATTTTTAACTGCCTCTGCTCTAGTCTCTGAAGTGTAGAGGAGCAACTGGGCACAGTTCTATCATGCCTTGGCCCTTGGCTGATGATATTCCTCTATTCCAGCTACCACTGCTCTAGCCTCTGGGAGAAAGAAAAATAGCCAGCATCTGATGGCTTTAATTCCTTTCCCTGCTTGAGCATGGTGTAGAGGTTTGAGCACTGACTCTGGAGATCAGGATTCAATTCCTCACTTGTACATTGAAGCCCACAGGGTGACCTTTGGCAAGTCTCACTCTCTCAGCCTCAGAGGATCATAGAATCATAGAAATGGAAGAGGCCACAAGGGCCATTCAGTCCAACCCTCTGCAGTGCAGGAACTCAAAATCAAAACATCCCCAACAGTTGGCCATCCAGCCTCCGTTTAAAGACCTCCAAAAAAGACGACTCCACCACAATCTGAGGGAGTGTGCTCCACTGTCAAACAGCTCTCACTGTCAGGAAGTTCCTTCTAATGTAGAGGTGGAATCTCTTATCATCCATTGTTCTGGGTCCTATTCTCTGGAGCAGCAGAAAACAAGCTTACTCCATCCTCAATATGACACCCCTTCAAATATTTAAACAGGGCTGACATGTCTTAACTGTCTCTTCTCTAGGCTAAACATACCCAGCTCTCTAAGTCTCTCCTCATAGGACATGGTTTCCAGACCCTTCACACTCTCCAGCTTCTCAACATCCTTTTTCAAATGTGGTGCCCAGAACAGGACACAGGGGGGTTGCAGACTGCCAGAAATAGTGCAAATTGAGTCCTCTTTTAGGGTTAGGGTTAGGGTTAGGAAATCATTGGAACTGTAGTTTATTGTGGCACCAGAGCTCTCTGACAGAGAAGGCTCAATGTCTCAGAAAAAAAACAATTCCCATGATTCCCTAGCACTAACCCTAACCCTAAAAGTGGACTCAATTTGCACTATTTCTGGCAGTCTGCAACCCCCCACAGTATTCCAGGCCTGACCAAAGCAGAATTGTTAGGTTTAAATGGGATATAGAGTCAATGTTAAAATGTTGAAATGTAAAAGATGTGTGTCTGTATTTTTCCATGTTGTGAAAGTTGTTTTTGCTGAAGCCAGACTCAGTTATCAGCCCAGATGTGTTCTTAGCCCAAAACAAGGAGCTAACAAGCTTCAGTTCTGTGAGAAAGAGATTTTGTTTATATTGAGGTTTTTGTCAACACAATATTGTTATGGGAAATGTAGTCACACGATTTGTTATGGTAATTAAGGGTTGGGCTAAAGCACGTCATGTTTTATCACCCAATCAGCTTGTAAAGGCTACACCCAGAAGGGTGGAGAATTGGGGGGCTGGGAGCTGGGAATCAGAAAGCCACTCACTTGCTTTTTAACTTTTGAACTGTAATGAACTAATTAAACTTTTCTCCTGATGATGCTACTCACAAATCTTGAATCATGTAGCAAATAGACTGTGTTCCTGTTAGCCTTCTGGGTAAAGTGATTTTTGTTATTATTATTATTTGTTTTTGCTTTTGCTCTTTTACAATAAAAGAAGCTTGCTGAAATTTCCAGGTTTGGATGTTTGGTTCTAAAGGACTGTTTTCACCACTCCATCAACATTAATTTTAACAACTATTACTTCCTATGATGTAGACACTACACTTCTGTTGATACAGCCTAGAATTGCATTAGTCTTTTTAGCTGCTGCATCACACTGTTGACTCATGTTTAACTCGTGGTCTATTGGGACTCCTAGATCCCTTTCACACGTAGTCTCATTAAGCCAGGTGTCCCCCATCTTATATCCATGCATTTCATTTTTTTGCCCTAAGTGTAGTATCTTAGATTTCTCCATGTTGAAATTCATTTTTTTAGGTTTGGCCTAGCTTTTTAATCTATTAATGTCATTTTGAATTTTCTTCCTGTCCTCTGGGGTATTAGCTATTCCTTCTAATTTGGTGTCATCTGCAAATTTGAGAAGCATGCCCCCTATTCTTTCATCCAAGTCATTAATAAATATGTTGAATAGCACTGGGCCCAGGACAGAACCCTGTAGCACTCCACTGGTCACTTCTCTCCAGGATGAACAGGAGCCATTGCTGAGCACCTTTTGGGTTCGGTTGGTCAACCAATTACTAATCCACCTAACAGTTGTATTGTCTGGCCCACATTTTACTATCTTGTTTGCAAGAATATCATGGCAGATCTTGTCAAAAGCCTTACTAAAATCAAGATATACTATGTCTATCACATTCCCTTCATCTACCAAACTGGTAATTTTATCAAAAAAGAAATCAGATTAGTCTGGCATGACTTGTTTCTGAGAAATTCACATTGACTTTTAGTGATCATGACATTGCCTTCACAGACTCTATGTTTAACAAGCTGTTCAAGAATCTTTTCTGGTATTGATGTCAGACAAACTGGGCGATAGTTGTTGAGATCCTCTTTTCCCCCCTTTTTGAAGATAGGGACAATGTTTGCCCTTCTCCAGTCTGCTGGGACTTCTCCTGTTCTCCAAGAGTTCTCAAACATTATTGCTAGTGGCTTTTAGGATACATTGGCCAGTTCTTTTAATATCCTTCAATGTAGTTCATCTGGTCATTGCATGTAATAAAGCAAAGCCCTGGATAAAAATAAAAATACCCCCCCCCCAAAAAAAGACGGAGCCATATCGGTAAATAAATCAACAAATGAACAACTGAAAACTTACAAGGCAAGGCATGGGATGCCTGGAGAGTCGATCTCGCCTCCATTCATTGTAGAGATGGCATAGAGACATGGAGGAGAGGAGAGAAGACCCACTGGCAAACGCCAATTACTTAATTGATAACCTTGGTGGGAGGAGAAACAACACGGAAAAACAGAAGAGAGGTGAAGAGACCCACTGAAGGATGCAAACGCCTCAACACACGAATCCGGTGTAAGGAGAGATATAGCAGTGGGTGTGGAGCAAAATGGAAGAGAGGAAGCGTAAAGCACCCTATTGACGATCTTGACGTTAGGAGAAGAAGCAGAAGAGAAGAAAAGAGAAGGGATCCACAGAGCTGTGTGTTTTACTGAATGGATGACTTTGATATAAAGAAAAAACAAGACAAAGATTTTGGAAAGAAGTCAAAAAGAAGAGAGGAAACTGACAAGCAGGATCTACTGATTTAAAAACTGTGGTGCAGAAAGAAATACGAACACAGGAAGCGAATAGACATAGAGATAGAGAGAAGAGAGAAATGCCTTACATCTTCATAAAAGAACAGTAAAAGAACTCAGGAAAGAGGCTGAAGTAAAAAACGCTAGTGAGTTGGTTGGTAAGAGAAACTACATTTTATATAATGAGGGACAATGATCAGACTGATAAGTTTATCTTGATATATATAAGAGATTGGAAGGATAAAAGAAAGGAAAGGAAAGAGTAAAATATTATATCAAAAGGTAGTTATATGGTGTTATTTGAATCTAAGCTATCAGCCTTTGCTGAATTTGCTAGACTTGGAAAAACAATTGGAGTTTAAAGTGCAATAGCGCCTTACTGTTAAAGTTAGAAAATTACTACAATATAAGACTGAGATCCCAGCAGCACTGATAATGATTAGCGTCTGTTGATATTTAGATAGGCAACTTAAAAATATCTTCCTCATTACAGCTTAACAGGTATATATCAGTATAGTGGCTAAAGATTTATGCTACAGTTTGCTGAGCTATTGGATTTGATATTGATATTGATACCTTGCTGAAGTATATTAAACACTTGTGTTCTGGTATAGATATAGATATTGATTTGTTTATCTTAAAAATATAGAATATCAAGAAAGAAAGAAAAACAGAGAACAATAATTTCCATAATAACTAGAAAAATTCATTAAGTTCATTGATTTATATAAGAACCAGAATTATATTTTATATTTAATATTGTATTTTGCTTGCTTTGAGAGATAATAAAACAAATTATATTTTTAGTGAATGGCAATGAATACAAGATCTCAAGTTGCAAAAATGCAGGCCCAGACACAAGCACAGCTTCAAAGGAGGCCCTCATTAGAGGCAAATAAAATGCTAGAATCAGATGATTTTTGATGAAATTAAGAAAATCAGATTAGATATGAAAAAAGACAAAGTTGAATTAAAACAGGAGCTAAAGGATTCTCGAGAAGAACTGAAGAAAGATATAAAGACGGAAGAAAAGAAGTGGTAAATGTAGTAGAGAAATTGACAATGGAACTAGCACAAGCTAAATCAAAAATAAATGAATTAGAGAAACAAAATAAAGATTTAAAGAGCGAAATTCAACTTTTAAAGAAAAATCAGATTAGAGAAATGGAAGAACGAATTAAGACTGATCAAAAAACAAGAGAAAGATGTGTAAAAACTCAGAGGATTACCTGAGCAAAAGAATAAAAATCTATACGAGAGGTTAACATCATCATTGGCAGAATTCATGGAGAGGGACGAGGAGGAACTTCAATTTGAAATAGACAAGATGTATCAGATCAACTCTCAGATATCCAGATAGAAAAAACTACCGAGAGATGGGGTTATATATTTTGTAAGAACTCAAATAAGGACCAATTGCTGAGAATAATTTTTGGGAAAAAAACTGATAATAAATGGATCTGAAATTCAGATATTTAAAGATCTACCAGGTGAAACTCTGAAAAGGAGAAGGGAATATGTGCAGTTGATGAAGATCCTAAGGGAGAGAGAAATCAACTATAAATGGAAGTACCCGGAAGGTCTATCATTCACATATGAACAGAGAAGGTACACATCAATTCTACTACCAAAGTAAATGGCATGATAAAAATCTTAAAGAAAGAAACATATGAGGATCAAGTGTTGAGACAAGATATGACTAAATAAACTTCAGAAAAAGATGAAGAAACTGCTTTAAAAGCGCAACAGAAAAAGAATGAGACAAACGGGTTGAGAGAAGCTAAGAATTCAAAGAAGAAGAAGAAGAAGAAGAAACATCACAGAGAAAAGGAGCCACGAAGTGAGGAAGAAAGTAAAGAAAGGAGAGACAAGAAAAGTAAAGAAAATATACTGACATATAAGGGTGAAACTGAAGACATAATATCAGACGAAGAAGAAGAGGAGGAGGAAGAAGAGGAAAAGGAAGAAGATGAAGGCGTGGTAGAAGAAGATGATTAAGAACACACATTTTATTACCTGGAATGTCAAAGGACTTAATTTCCCACCAAAAAGGAAAAAAGTTTTTCATTATCTGGGGAAAACAAAAGCTGAGATAACTTGTCTTCAGGAAACCCACATAAATTAATAAAGATATCAGATTATTAAAAAATAACAAATTGGGATCTCTTTTTGTGTCATCTTCGGAGAAATGAAAAAAGGGGGTGCCAATATATATAAAAGATAACATAGAGGCAAAAGAACTATTCGCCGATAAAAATGGGCATTTTATTGGGGTAGAGATTAAATGGGAAGATCAAGATGTACTGATTATAGGTGTATATGCCCCCTTAAATGACAAAAGCAAATTCTATGATAAAGTACTTACCAAAATCACAGATTATACGTATGAAAATATTATTTTGATGGGAGACTGGAATGGGGTCTTAGACCCCACACTTGATAAAAAATCGGGGGGGGGGGGGAAATGAACCTAACACAAGGCAAACTTCCAAAATCCTTTTTTAATATGATGGAGACACCATTAGTAGAGGATATTTAGAGATATAAATATGGACAACTGAAGGACTATACTTTTTACTCTGCCCTGCACAAGTCATGGTCCAAAATAGATATGTTCTTGGCTACTTATTCAATTAAAACTAAAGTAGAAAAAATTGAGATCCTACCAAAAGTATTATCTGATCACTCTGATCACTCTCTAGTTAAAATGTCTCTCAAGAAAAAGAAAGAAAGACTGTTACTGGAGATTGGATGAATCACTCCTTAGAGACAACACTATAATAAAAAAGGCAAAAGAAACCCAGAAGCTAACTGAAGAAATAGAGAAAAAAGTAAAATACATAAAACAAAAACAATTTGAATTCGCCAATAAACCTGGTAAATGGTTGGCGATGAAATTGAGAGAAGAGAAGAAGAAAAGGTTAATTACTAAAATAAATGATAAAGGGAAAATCTGTACAAATCAAAAAGAGATCAAGAGAAGCTTCTATGAGTACTTTAACAGAATCTTTAAAGAAAAAGAAATAGTAGAGAAAAAACAACTCGATTATGTAGAGAGACAAAACTTTACAGGCTTAAAAAATGAAGACATAAAAGAATTAAATCAAGAAATAATGTCCGCTGAAATAAATGAGATAATTAAAGAACTGAAATCATCAAAATCTCCAGGTCCAGATGGTTTAAGTGCCACATATTATAAAACCCTAGCAGATATACCCAACAAGGCTTTACATAGAAATGACATAATGTTAGAGAACAAGTATTTAACGTATGAAGATTTGCTAATAAAAAAGAACAATAAATGGAGATTGAAAACAAGGGAAGAGCTCAGAAAAGAAGGAATAAAAAACAATTGGTTTCTATACCTACAATTAAAAGAAAGATTCATGTCATATCAAAAAAATTATGGTATAACATCAACAGATAGCTTAATTCAAAAAAATATTGTTAAAAGAAATTGAGCAAGTAATATCTAATATATATAAAATATTATTGCAATGGGAGACAGAAGATGAGTAAATAAAAGAATGCATGATCCGTTGGGCGCAAGATTTGGGAAGACCGGTTTATATGGAGGAATGGGAAAAGTTGTGGAAAACAAAAATGAAATGTACATTGAGTTATAATCTCAAAGAGAACTTTTACAAACTGCAATATAGATGGTACTTCACTCCAGTCAAATTAGTGAAACTTAAAAAAGATCAAAATGACAAATGTTGGAAGTGCCAGAAATATAAGGGCACATTCTTCCATATGTGGTGGCTCTGTCCACTAGCTAAAAGCTATTGGGGAAAAATATGCAAAAAATACAGGAGATACTTCAATTCAAACTAGAAAAAGATCCCAAATTATTCTTATTAGGAATAACAGAGGAAGATTTAGAAAAGAAACACAGGAAAAAATATTTTACATGATAACAGCGGCAAGAATAACCTATGCATCTTACTGAAAGCAAAATAAAGTCCCAGAACTAATAGAATGGTACTGGAGGTTACTAGAATACATTGAAATGGATAGATTAACCCACATGCTTCAAAATACTCCAAATGAGAAATTTAATAATGAGTGGATGGATGTAATTGAATGGATCCAATTCAAAATACAAACATAGACTGATATCTAAGGATATGACTTTAAAAGATAGTGAAATAAATAAGTAATCAGTCAGACAAGTGAATGGACAATTAGATGTGGTAATCAATTTAATTAGATATGAAACAAACAAGTACAAGTAGAAATATATGCATATACAAATAGAACTACAGGCAATGGCAGTTACAAAATTATGCATATAAGAGCTAAAACAAAGGGTCATTTCTAAACAATATACCTATAAAATTGTATAATATAAAAAGCAATACGTATAAATATGTTTATATGTACAGATATCGGATAGTGATATTAACGTTAGATTTCTATTTGTTCTTTTGGTAATAAAATACTAGAGGCAATAAGTTTATATAGAATGCCTTAGTTATAGACCCGAGGAAGTACATTTAAAGAAAAAAAAAGGTTTGTTAGTATGAATGTGTGTACATTGTAAATACTGTTAGTGTTAGATTTAATGTTGTTAGTGTTGTGTTGATGTGAAAGTATGAATGACTATATAAATGTGATATGTTTTTATAATGATGAAATCTAATAAAGAATTTAAAAGCGAAAAATAAAAAATAAAAAATAGAAAGGTGTCATCCAATTCCTCAGTCTGACTTGGGGTCTGTAGTAGACTCCCACTATAATATCCCTGTTGTTTCCTTCCCCTTTAATTTTTTTTTATTATTAAAAAATTATTCACACACAAAATAACATATACACATACATATTTACATTTGTACATATCTCCATATCATAACATAACATACATTCAAAACAAAGCATAACATACAATATCCTAACATTAAACCCGACTAAATTGTCTCTATTCTTTCACTGTATTCTAATGGTTTACTTTTATATTCCTCTATATAACTCCTTTTATACCTAGTACTTCCTTTAGGTGTATTTTCATCACTCTTTATTCTTTGTCATCTTTTTTTCTCCCAACCTATACTTTGCCATATTCTAAGTTAGATTCCACCCTTTTTTCTCTGCAAATTTTTGAAGACATATCCATTCGTCCTTTATATCTTTTCCTCTTAGTTTTGCAGTGAGTATATCCATGTTCATTGCTTCTCTTACTTTGATTAGCCATTCTTCCTCTGTTGGTATGTTATTAATTTTCCAATATTGTGCATAAAGTATTCTGGCTGTTGTTATCATGTATAGAAGTTTTTTGGGATGAATCTTTTTGGTTTCTTCATCTAATTTGTTTGTCATATTTCAAAAAAAGATTGTAGGGTCTAGTGCAGGGGTAGGCAAACTTTTTGAGACCTGGGCCGGTCTCCCGTAGCCCAGGTCTCGGCTGGGCTTGGGGGGGAAATGGCGGTGCGCGCGCACCCTCCACCGACGCGCGCAATCCCCTCACATGTGGTGGCTGCCACCGCTGCGGGAGGTTGCGTGCGTCAGTGGAGGGTGCACGCGGGGAGGCTTGTCTCGGCGGTGAGAGGCCTCCTGGAAGCCCAGCGCCACCGAGGGTCCCCCCGGGGAGGCTTGCCTCGATGGCGACGGGCCTCCTGGAAGCCCAGTGCCACCGAGGGTCCCCCCGGGGAGGCTTGCCTCAGTGGCGACGGGCCTCCTGGAAGCCCAGTGCCACCGAGGGTCCCCCCGGGGAGGCTTGCCTCAGTGGCGATGGGCCTCCTGGAAGCATTTGAGCATGCACAGTAATCCTGCACATGCACAAACATGTTGTGGCCGCCATTTTGGAGAACAAAATGGCAGTCGCTGCACGCATGGCGACCAAAATGGATGGCGGCAGCGGCAGGGGTCTGCCTGGGCCAGTAAGTCCGGCGACCTGGGCCGAAACCGGCCCAGGGGCCGTAGGTTGCCAACCCCTGGTCTAGTGCAATTCTTGTCTGGAGTATTTCATTTATTGCATTTGCTATATTCCTCCAATAATGCTTTGCTTCCTGACACCCCCATCACATATGTATAAAATCGCCAACTTGTTTCTGACACTTGCAACAGTTTGTATTTCCTGTTTTATATATTTTATTCATTTTAGATGGAGTCATATGCCATTGGTGTAGCATTTTAAAATAGTTTTCTTTATAGTTCTGGCACAAAGTAAATTTATTAGTTATTTTCCAAGATTTTTCACAGCTTTCCAAACCTATGGAACTACCAATGTCCTGGGCCCATTTCACTATCACATGTTTAATTGTTTCATTTTCCAGGTATCTGCTTTTTAATACTTTGTAGTATTTGGTGATATGACCTCCTTGCTCTTCAAACATTGTGTAATTCCCCTTTAATTTTTATCCAGATGTTCTCTACCTGATTTCCAGGGTTTAAGTCCTGGATCTCTTCACAGGTGTAACCTTCCCTGACATATAATGCTATTCCTCGTCCTTTCCTGTTTGGCCTATTTCTCTTGAAAAGGTTACACCCCTCTATTCCTATATTCCAATCATGAGACACATTCCACCAAGTTTCAGTGATGTCTATTATATCGTATTTGCTTTGTTGTGCTAGGAATTCAAGTTCATCAATTTTTTGAGACTATTGGCAAAAATGTTTCTGCCAACTGGCATAGGATGCAACCCATCTCTTGCCAGAAGTCCACTCTCATGGAACCTCAGCCCATGACCCAAGATTCCAAAACATTCTTGGAGGCACCATCTGCGGAGCCAGTTATGGCTTTGGCAAAGCCTGTCTGAAGAAATTTACCATGAAAACCCTATGATAGGTTCACCTTAGGGTCTCCATATGTAAAAAATGATTTGGAGACACACAACAACAACAATAACAACAACCATTCTTTTTTCCTTATGTCTCATGTATCATTTAAATTATAAGGCTGAAGGCAGGGAACTGTTAAATTAATGATTTGTAAGCTGCCCTGGAGGCAAGGCATAAGTGCTTTATGTAAACAAAGAAGCAAAATTTAGGGCTAACCATTGGAAACTGAATAGGACATACATTTGACTAAATGTGTTGGATGGTGCTGTACACTGGAGAAAAAGTCTGATAATAGGATTTGTAGTTACATACAGTGGTTTCTTAGCTGGTGTCCAGAGCTCCAGATTCTCTAGATCGCTCTGTTGGGTCTATGACGGGATATATTATTATGCCACAAGTTATGGTATTGAATTCATAAGGTGATTACATTTAAGACAAGATAGCGTAGCAAAGAAATTAGCTTTGCTTTGATTAAACACACTGAGAACATTTCTTATTCTGTAAGCTATCAAATATTGCCTCAAGATTTCCCAAGTGTTAATTTATTGTGTAATATTTCAAATCTACCTCTTCTTTAATACTGGAAAATATAGAATCATAAGATTACTGATGCTGCACCATGGGGTTCTCCACAGTAGGCTGCCTATGTAGTGAATAACCTAGTATGAACTTAGAACAAGCTGCTCTCATGAGAATAAACAGAAAAGTTGACTTAAGTCCGCTGTCATAGAGGCCAATCGTATTGGCCTCTTCATACTGAAAAACAACTAAGTCTTATTCAAAGTCGTACTGCAGTAAAAAGAAGGGGGTGTTATAAGGTCCAGTTATCTGCCTGGTTTCTGAATTACTACACAAATCCCAAAGCATTTAAGTATTTTATCTCAAAGTACAGCTTTCTGCCATGTGCTGCAAAGAGTAAATTGAAGGGAGTCTCAGAGGTCATAGTAGAAAAATGAATGAATATTTTAATATTCATAAACAAAAATTTAGCTGAAAAGAGAATAAACTGGGTACTGTAATATGTTACCATGCAATATTAAAGTGCAAAGAGAGAGGGAGAGAGAGAAGCTTCAAATCCAATCTAATGCTAACAAACTGCACAAGTGGAGTTCTGCTGGGGTTTTTTCCTGCCCCAGTTGCAGTAGCTGTTCTTATAATCCATAGGCTTTCTGCAAATGTTTGAATATGTGTTTAAATTACACTGATCGTGATGAGGATGATAATTATTACCACACAACCTACAATTTTGTTGTTGTTGTGTGCCTTCAAGTTGTTTCCAACATGGCAACTCTAAGGTGAACCTTTCATGGGGTTTCTGGGACTGAAAGTGTGCAGTTCACTTAAAGTCACCCAGTGGGTTTCCATGGCTGAGCCAGGAATCAAACCTCAATCTCCAGAGTCCAAGCCCTATGATCAAGCCACTACACCATGCTGGCTCCATAACTTACAATTATTACATTATAATTATTAAGACACGGGTAGGCAACCTTTCCCCTTTAAGGACCGAGGGACTTCAACTCCCAGAATCCCAGGAGCTATTGGCCAACATGGGACTATTGGCCAACATGGCTGAGGCTTCTGGGAGCTGAAGTCCCTCGGCCCTTAAAGGGGAAAGGTTGTCTACCCCTGTATTAAGACATCACTAAGAAGCCACCTTACGACATATGCAAAGATTTCATTAAGAGTAGCACATAAGTAAAGAAAAACATGGTATGGATACTAGCACAGTAAAATAGAGCTGTTGCAAAGGGATATATGAAGACTGTTAGAACAACATTGAACTTCATATGAGATAATTTCCACTTACACATTGCAATGCTCCTGCTTAAATCCTTTCTTAGCCCTTTAAAATTGAACAATTATAGCACTTAGATTCACTTTATCTGAATTCTAAGATTTAAGGAAGAGTATTTAGAATTCTCAGGCAGAATGTTCTAGTGCCTCATCAGACTACCTATCTCAGGATTCCATAGGATGCACCATGACAGTTAAAGTGGAATCTCAGCATTGTATGTTTGTAATGACCTGAATACCCTAAAGGCAGCAGATCTCATCTAATCTTGGAAGCTAAGCAGGGCAAGCTCTGGTTAGTACTTGGATGAGACTGTTAAAGAATACCAGCTGCTTTAGAGTATATTTCAGAGGGCAGAACTGGAAAATCATCTCTGAGAATTCCTTCTCCAAGAAAACCCCATGAAATTCATGGGTTGTCTTAAGGCAGGTGACTTGAAGGCACTCACACACACACAAAAACACACACACTTGTGCAATGTAAAAGGGCTCAATCAGAATAGTATCTGAAGTGCTTCCCAATCCACCAGAAGAGAGTTTGGGAGTGCTGTACTGTAGGAGAAGGCATCTTCTCTGCTGTCATAGTCCGTCAGCAGATGGACAGAACTCAATGTCACCCTCCATCTTTTTAGACTTTTAAAAAGTAATTAAGATGTTGCATTTAGGAAATATTGTACAAACATGCCTAATCAATAATTAAAGCCACCATTTCAAAAGCAATAAACAGCACTCCTGTCTTGTTTTTTAGTTCCTTAGTGAAGGAATTATCCAGCTACTGAGCAACAACATCATACAGCAAATAATTCACTTCTAGCCATTTCTATTTCTTCCTGGCTCTGCAGTTTTTTAGATTAAGATTGGGTGTTGAGTTTATTTACTCACTGCATTAGTTTCTCAACTATAAGCTGTACTATAAGCTGTAGAGAGGCCCGGACGGAAGCTTAAAAGCCCACCCAAGCACCATCACCTTTGGCAGTGTGGCAGTAGCAGCAATGGCGGGGATGTAGAGAGGCCCGGGCGGAAGCTCAAGAGCCTGCCCAAGCACCATCACCTCTGGCAGCTCAGTGGCAGCAGTGGCAACAGGGCTGTAGAGAGGCCTGGGCAGAAGTTTAAAAGCCCACCCAAGCACCATCACCTCTAACAGTGTGGCAGCAGCAGCGGTAGCATGGCCGTAGAGAGGCCCAGGCAGAGGCTCAAGAGCCCACCCAAGTACCTCCACCTCTGACAGCGCAGCGGCAGCAGTGGTGGCAGGGCCATAGAGAGACCCGGGCAGAAGCTTAAAAGCCACCCAAGTACCACCACCTCCTGCAGCGCAGCAATAGCAGCAGTAGCGGGGCCAGGAGAGACTTGGATGGAGGCTATCAACCCTGCCCATTTCCTTGCCTCAACAGTGGTGGCAGAGCCCGAGAGTCAGATCTTGGGTGGGAGTTTCCATCCAGGCCGCCGAGTCCTTCCACCACCAGAAGCAGCCATGGCACTGATGTTAGGATCCGGGCTGAGAATTAGGACTGGATGGAGACTTCTCAGACCCCCCGCCCCCGGCCTTTAACAGCAAATCGCCTTGCCCCCTACCGCGACCTGGCCACTGAGGGTCTTTCTCTTTTGGAACAGCCGAGAGAACATGGGGAAGTAAGCTATTTCAGCTCCTTTAACATCTCCGTCTTCTATAGTGGCAGGGAATGATCTGGGAGCAGGAATTGAGGTTGTGCAGGGAAAGGGAAGGTATGGCAGCCACAGAGTGAAGAGTTGTTACAAAAGAAGGTGGGATCGATGTTTGAAAGCTACCCTGCCTTCAGTTCACTCTGTTACTTGGAATGGTTTGGAGAGTGCAACAACCATTCCACAGAACCTTACCTTGCTCCTTTGCAATGCCAGGTCGGTTAAGAATAAGACCCATATTATTTATGACCTCCTCGAAGATGAGGATGTTGACCTGGCTTGCTCTATGGAGACCTGGTTGGGAGAGGATAGTGCTACTATGTGGATGCAGGCCTTCCCAGCTGGGTACTCTGTCAGCGAGCAGGTAAGGGGAAGTGGGAGGGGGGGCGGAGTGGCTCTGGTTCACAAAAACAACCTTACCTTGATCAGGATACCTGTCTGGAACACAGTCCACTTCTAGTGTATGTGCCTGAGCCTGAGGACCGAGGATAGTTTGGGGATTCTGCTAGTATACCGACCACCCCATTGTCTAGCAGACTTCCTAACCGAGCTGATACAGCTGGTCTCAGAGTTGCTGTTGGAGTTGCCTAGACTTTTAGTTCTGTGCGACTTCAACATCCCACTCGAGACCAGCTTATCAAATCTAAGGAGATGTAGCTCGGGAATTCATGGAATCCATGACAAACATGGGCCTATCCCAGTTGGTTGTTGGGCCTACACACTGTTGGGCCTACCCCAATTGGTCATTGGGCCATACCCTCGATGAGGAGTTTAGTACGGAATATCCGTGGGTGGAGATTAAAAAAAAACTCCACATTGTCATGGACGGATCATTTCCAGATCAAGGCTGAACTAAGAACCACTGTCTAGCCCACTGGGGGAGGTGGACCCATTAGAATGGTCTGCCCTCAAAGGCCAATGGAGCCAATCAGATTCCAGAAAGCCTTAGAGGGTTTAATAGTTGGTAACGCCAGTGATTCTGTTGAAGTTTTGGTTAATACCTGGAACACCACTCTTATCAAGGCTATCAACACAATTGCTCCCAAGTGTCCTTTCCAACCCACTTCAAACTGGAAGCCATGGTATACAGAAGAGCTTAGGAAGATGAAGTAGGTTGGACAATGACTGTAGTGCATCTGGTGGAGAACTCGACTCTTATCTGACAAGATTTGTCATAGGAAATTTCTTTGTTCCCATTGAGAGGCAATACATGCAGTACAGAGATCTTTCTGCTCTGCATGTATTGCGTCTGCAGAGTCCCATCCAGTGGAACTGTTTAGGGTGGTAGCTGACATGGGTGCCACCTGTGCAGAACCCACTACTTAACCCGACAACGGCCTGCTGTGATGCATTAACAACTTTTTTGCAGATAAAATCTCTCAGATAAGAGCTGATTTAGATGCCAGTGTTGTAACAAAATTAATTGATGAGGTTACCAGCAACTCTGTTAATGAAATTATACTGGATCCATTTCAATCTGTAAGTACTGATGACGTGGACAAGTGTTGGAAGACAACTTGCCCTCCCGATCCTTGCCCGTCATGGCTGGCTGTCCGGGGGGGGGGATGCATTGAGGCTGCTCCTTAGGGACATCATCAATGCATCCCTCAGGGAAGGTCACATTCCACCTTGCTTGAAGGAAGTGGCAGCTAGGCCGCTTCTGAAAAAGCCTTCCCTGGACCCCCAGGATATGAACAACTACAGTCCAGTCTCTTTATTACCTTTTTTAAGCAAAGTGATCGAGAGAGCAGTCACTCTTCAACTCTAAGCTGTCTTGGAGGAAACCAGTTATCTAAATGGATTTCAAACTGGATTTAGGACAGGATTTGGAGTTGAAACTGCCATGGTTGCCTTGGCTGGTGACCTTTGTCTGAGCATCGACAGAGGTAGTGTGACCCTACTGGTGTTCTTAGACCTCTCAGCGGCTTTTGACACAATAGATCACAACATCTCTTGGATCACCTGAGAGGGTTAGGAATTGGAGGCACTGCACTGCAGTGGTTCTGTTCCTTCCTCTTGGACAGATTCCAGATGGTGTCCAGAGGGTGTTGCTTGTTTTTGCCAACAGTCTAAATAATTTAATCAGGAGGGCTTTAAACTGAATTATGTGGGGAAGGGAGACAGCATCCTGGAAAACAAAAGGACTGGAAAAATAGTCAAACTGTCATAGAGGAAACAAGGCAAACAGTACAGGGATCCAACAGTGGGAGGCAAAAAAATGTGCACAGGCAGCAAGTAAGGGGGACATATGGTCTTAGATGTCTCTACACTAATGCACAGAGCATGGGAAATAAGCAAGATGAACTTGAACTCCTAGCACAACAAAGCAAATACAATATAATAGGCATCACTGAAACATGGTGGGATGAGTCTCATGACTGGAATGTAGAAATACAGGGCTATAACCTTTTCAAGAGAAATAGGCCAAACAAGAAAGGAGGAGGAATAGCATTATATGTCAGTGATATTTACACCAGTGAAGAAATCCAGGACACCAATCCTGGAAGCCAGGTGGAGAGCATCTGGATAAAAATTAAAGGGGAGGGAAACAACAGGGATGTTAGTGTGGGAGTCTACTACAGACCCCTGACTCAGGCAAAAGAATTGAATGATGCCTTTCTAGAACAGATGACCACACACTCAGAAAGGATAAATATAGTAGTGATAGGTGACTTCAACTATCCTGATATTTGCTGGAAGTCAAACTCAGCAAAATCCTCAAGGTCTAGCAAATTCCTCACTTGCCTCGAAGACAATTTCATTGTCCAAAAGGTGGAAGAGGCAACAAGGGAGTCAGCTATTTTGGATCTGATCCTAATTAACATTGAAGACTTAGGGGGGAAGCGGACGGCGCTAAGCGCCGTCTTCAGGGCAAGGAAGGGGAGGGGCAGCTACACGCTGGCACACCCCAACCCCTTCCTGAAGGCATCGTCGGAGTGCCGTACCCTCCGCATGGCCAGCGCTTCGAGGATGCCTGTCCGCCGCTGCGTCCACACACGATGAGGTGGAAGACTTTTGCGGCCTTCAGCGTTTTGTGGAAGGAGCGGTATTTTAGCGCTCCTTCCTGGGGCTGGGACGCTGCACCGTGGGGCCAAGGTGTGCGGATACCTCCGCCCCAATCCGCAGCTTCCCGGGGCAGCCCATGGCCGCCCGTCTGCTTAGCCCCTTAGTTAATGGGGTGCAAGTGGTTGGATCCATAGGTGGGAGTGATCATGTCCTCCTGGAGTTTATTATACAGTGGAAAGGAGAAGCCAGGCATAGTCAGACACGCATTCTAGACTTTAGGCTGATTTTACTAAACTTAGAGAAATGCTGGGGGTGATCCCATGGACAGGAATACTAAAAGAGAAGGGAATTCAAGATGGATGGAAGTTTCTCAAAAGGGAGATACTGAAGGCACAATTTCAAACTGTTCCAATGAGGAGGAAAAATTGGAGGTGTCTCAATAACCCAGGATGGATGACTAAGGAACTTGCAACTGAACTAAGTTTTAAACAGAATATGTATAAGAAATGGAAAAATGGGGAAATCACCAAAGAGGAATTCAAACAAATAGCTAGCACGTGTAGGGGTAAAGTCAGAAAAGCAAAAGTGCAAAATGAACTCAGGCTTGCTAGAGAGGTTAAGAATAATAAAAAGGGTTTTTTTGGGTATGTCAGCAGCAAAATGAAGAAGAAGGAAATGGTAGGACTACTGTGTGGAGAAGATGACAAAAAGTTAACAGGGGACAGAGAAAAGGCAGAATTACTCAACACCTTCTTTGCTTCAGTCTTCTCAGAAAAGGCAAAGGGTGCTCAACCTGAGGATAATGGAGCAGAGGACAGAATAGGAGAATTTCAGCACAGAATAAGTAAAGAGATAGTACAGGAATACCTGGTTAATCTAAATGAATATACGTCTCCAGGACCAGATGAATTACATCCAAGGGTATTAAAAGAACTGGCAAACGTAATATCGGTGCCATTGGCAATAATCTTTGAGAACTCCTGGAAAACAGAAGACCCAGCAGACTGGAGGAGGGAAAATATTGTCCCCATCTACAAAAAGGGGAAAAAAGAGGATCCCAACAATTATCGTCCAGTTAGTCTGACATCAATACCCAGAAAGATTCTGGAGCAGATCATTAAACAGAGAGTCTGGAAGGTAATTTCATAATCACAAAAAGTCAACATGGGTTTCAGAGAAACAGGTCATGCCAGACAAATCTGATCTTTTATATATATATAAAATTACCAGCTTGGTAGATGAAGGGAATGCAGTAGACATAGCATATCTTGATTTCAGTAAGGCCTTTGACAAGTTTCCCCATGACATTCTTGCAAACAAGCTGGTAAAATGTGGGCTAGACAAAGTAACTGTTACATGGATTTGTAATTGATTAACTGGCTAAACCCAAAGGGTGCTCAACAATGGCTCCTTTTCAACCTGGAAAGAAGTGACCAGTGGGGTGCCACAGGGCTCTGTCCTGGGCCCAGTGCTATTCAATATCTTTATTAATGACTTGGATGACGGTATTGGGGGCATAGTTATCAAATTTGCAGACGACACCAAATTAGGAGGAGTAGCTAATACTCCAGAGGACAGGATCAAAATTCAAAATGACTTGAACAGACTAGAAAGCTGGACCAAAGCTAACAAAATGAAATTCAACACGGAGAAATGTAAGGTACTACACTTAGGGTGCGAGGCAGCAACTAAAAAGGCCAATGCAATTTTAGGCTGCATCAGTACAAATATCAAGGGCAGTAATAGTGCCACTCTATTCTGCTTTGGTCAGGCCTCACCTGGAATACTGTGTCCAGTTCTGGGCACCACAATTCAAAACGGCTGTGGAGAAACTGGAATGTGTCCAAAGGAGGGCAACTAAAATGGTGAAGGGTCTGGAAACCAAGCCCTATGAGGAACGACTTAGGGAGCTGGGGATGTTTAACCTGGAGAAGAGAAGGTTGAGAGGTGATATGATAGCCTTGTTTAAATATTTGAAGGGATGTCATATTGAGGAGGGAACAAGCTTGTTTTCTGCTGCTCCAGAGACTGGGACCTGAAACAATGGATGCAAGCTCCAGGAAAAGAGATTCCACCTCAGCATTAGGGGGAACTTCCTGACAGTAAGGGCGGTTCGAGAGTGGAACACACTCCCTCAGAGAGTAGTGGAATCTCCTTCCTTGGAGGTTTTTAAGCAGAGGCTGGATGGCCATCTGTCAGGGATGCTTTGATTGGGAGTTCCTGCATGGCAGGGGGTTGGACTGGATGGCCCTTGTGGTCTCTTCCAACTCTATGATTCTATGATTCTATGAGACAGTTGCTCCACTAGGAAGGAGCTTAATTGTGGCGTCCCTCAAGGTGCCATCCTGTCCCTGACATTGTTTAATATATATATGAAGCCGCTAGGAGAGATCCTTTGGAGTCATGGGGCAGAGTGTTATCAGTATGCTGATGACACCCAGATATATTTCTCCATGCCTCGGTCATCAGTTTTCCACCCCACCCGGCGGCGGAGCAGCAGCCATGGCAATGGGGTTGGGGAGGCCCAGGAGGACCCTCGGGAGCCACCTCCCTTTTCCATCACCACCTGGTGGCAGACCAGCTGCAGCTGCAACTGGGCCAGGGAGGCCCTGGAAGACTCTTAAGAGCTGCCTCCCTTTTCTACCCCACCCGGCAGCAGAGCAGCTGCGGCGGCAATGGGCCAGGGAGGCCTTGGAGGACTCTTAAGAGCTGCCTCCCTTTTCCACCCCACTCAGCAGCGAAGCAGATGTGGCAGCAATGGGACCGGGGAGGCCTGGAGGAATCTTAAGAGCCGCCTCCCTTTTCTACCCCACCCGGTGGCGGAGGAGCTGCGGTGGCAACAGGGCCGGGGAGGCCTTGGAGGACTCTTAAGAGCTGCCTCCCTTTTCCATCCCACTTGGCGGTGGAGCAGCTGCGGTGGTAACGGGGCTGGGGAGGCCCTGGAGGACTCTTTAGAACAGCCTCCCTTTTCCACCACCATCCAGTGGCAAAGCAGCTGCAGCGGTAAAGGGGCTGGGGAGGCCCAGGAAGATTTTGTAAAGACCGCTTTTTACCACTATCCGCAGGAGGAGCGACTGGGATATTTAGTCCTCCTCTGCTCTAGGAACTTAAGGGCGCCCTTTACATTGGCCAGCAGAGCGACAACAGCGGCAACTATAGCAGCAGGGACAACCACCATAGTAGTATGGTTGGGAGGGCTAGGTGGCTTTATTGATCTCTCCAGTGGATAAGAGCAGGAATGTGTTGGGGGCAGGAATTGGAGTTGTGCAGGGGAAAGGGAGGTATGGTTGGAACAGAGTGAACAGATGTTACAAAAGAAAGCGGGATTGCTGTTTGAAAGCTATCCCACCTTCAGTTCACTCTGTTTTCCAAAATGGATTGGAGAGTGTATCTACCATTCCGCAGAACCTTACTTTGCTCCTCTGCAATGCCAGATCAGTTAAAAATAAAACACATATCATCAATGATCTCCTTTTGGATAAGGATGCCGACCTGGCTTGCTCAACAGAAACCTGGCTGGGAGAGGACAGCACCGTTACATGGACGCAGGCCCTCCCAGCTGGGTATTCTGTCAGTGAGCAGGTGAGGGGAAGTGGGTGGGGGGGCAGAGTGGCTCTGGTTTATAAAAACACCCTTACCTTGACTAGGATACCTGTTCAGAACACAGTCCACTTCGAGTGTATGTACCTTAGCCTTAGGACCAGGGATAGTTTGGGGATTTTGCTAGTCTACCGACCACCCCATTGTCTAGCAGACTCCCTAACCGAGCTGACACAGATAGTCTCAGAGTTGCTGTTGGAGTCGCCCGGACTTTTAGTTCTGGGCTACTTCAACATCCCACTCGAGACCAGTTTACCAAAGCTAACTGGTGCAGCTCGGGAGTTCATGGAATCCATGACAAACATGGGGCTATCCCAATTGGTCGTTGGGCCCACACATTGTGTGGGTCATACCCTCGATATGGTCTTTAGTACAGAACAGGAATATCCATGGGCGGAGGTTACTAAAACCACTGCATTGTTGTGGATGGATCATTTCCTGGTCAAGACTGAACTGAGAGCCACTATCTGTCCCTCCGGGGGTGGCGGACCTATTAGAATGGTCCACCCTCAAAGGCTAATGGAGCCAATTGAATTCTGGAAAGCCTTGCAGGGTTTAATGGTAGGTAATGCCAGTGACCCTGTTGAAGCTTTGGTTAACACTTGGCACACCGATCTTACCAAGGCTATTGACATTATTGCTTCCAAGCGTCCTTTCCAACCTGCTTCAAATCATAGGCCATGGTATACATCAGAGCTTAGGAAAATGAAGCGGGTTGGACAACGACTAGAGCGCATTTGGTGGAAAACTCAACTCGTATCTGACAAAACTCGTCATAGGAACTTTCTTTGGGCCTATCGAGAGGGAATACGTGCAGCACAGAGAGCTTTCTTCTCTGCACATATTGCATCTGCAGAGTCCCATCCAGCAGAGCTGTTTAGGGTGGTAAGGGAGATGACACAGGTTATACCTGGGCAGAACCCATTGCTTAAGCCAACAGCAGCTTGCTGTGACGCATTTAACAACTTCTTTGTAGACAAAATCTCTCAGATAAGACCTGCCTTAGACTCCAGTATTTCAACAGAAACAATAGATGAGGTGTCCAGTGACTCCGTGAATGAAATTACCCTGGATCAGTTTCAATTTGTGAGTACCGAGGACATGGACAAGCTACTTGGTAGAGTGAGGAAATTACTTGCCCTCTTGATCCTTGCCTTTCATGGCTGGCCATCCGGGGTGTGTGTGTGTGTTTGTGTGCCTTGATGGTGTTTCTTAAGGACATCATCAAAGCATAGCTCAGGGAATGACATGTTCCATCTTGCTTAAAGGAGGCAGCGGTTAGGCCGCTTCTGAAAAAACCTTCCCTGGACCCCCTGGACATGAACAACTATAGGCCGGTCTCTATGTTACCATTTTTAAGCAAAGTGATCGAGAGAGCGGTTGCTGTTCAACTCCAAGTGGTCTTGGATGAAACCGATTATCTAGACCCATTTCAAACTGGCTTTAGGACAGGATTTGGAATTGAGACTGCCATGGTTGCCTTGACCGACAACCTGCGTATGAGCATCGACAGGGGTAGTGTGTCTCTGTTTGTGCTTTTAGACAGCTCAGCGGCTTTTGATACAATAGATCATAGCATCCTCTTGGATCGCCTGAGGGGGTTAGGAATTGGAGGCACTACATTGCAGTGGTTCTGTTCCCTCCTCTCGGGCATGTCCCAGTTGCTCCAGTACAGTTGCTCCAGCTTGGGGACAGTTGCTCCAGTAAAAAGGAGCTCACTTGCAGCATCCTGCAAGGCGCCATTCTGTCCCTGATGTTGTTTAATGAACATTAATGAACTTATATGAAGCCCCTGGGTGAGATTATTCGGAGTTATTGGACTGGGTGTTATCAATATGCTGATGACACCCAGATCTATTTCACCCTGTCTCGATTGTTGGCCTCGAATTCCAATGGCTTCTCTCCTCTCAATGACTGTCTTAAGGTAGTAATGGGCTGGATGAAGAAAAACAGATTGAGATTAAATCCAGACAAAACGGAAGTGCTCATGGTAGCGGCCCTGAAACCAAGAATTGGGTTGCAACCTCCAGTCCTGGATGGAGTCACATTCTCTGTGAAGGACTGTGTTCACAGTCTGGGGGTACTCCTTGATTCGTCGCTTCAGATGACTAGTCAGGTGAATGTGATGATCAGGAGTGCCTGTTATCAGCTTTGGCTGATATGCCAGCTGCACCCTTTACTGGAAGTAAGGGATCTTGAGACTGTGGTGTACGCGCTGGTAACCTCCTGTCTGGATTTCTGTAATGTGCTCTACATGGGGCTACCCTCATGCTTGGTCCGGAAACTTCAGTTGGTACAAAATATGGCAGCCAGAGTGGTCTCAGGTACATCTCGGAGAGATCACATAACCCCTGTGTTAAAATCTCTTCACTGGCTGCCTATCAGCTTCCGGGCCCAGTATAAGGTGTTGGTTATTACCTTTAAAGCCCTAAATGGCTTGAGTCCAATTTATCTTTGGAACCGCCTCCTCCCATATAATCCTCCCCACACACTCCAGTCCTCTAGCCACAAAAATCTAGGCTGTCTACTACATCCCAGAGGGCCTTTTCGGTAGTCACCCCCAGATTATGGAATGGCCTGCCGGACGAGATCCATCAGATTATGAGCCTGAGTAGCTTTAAAAAGGCGGTAAAGATGGATCTCTTTCAGCAGTCCTTTCCTGATTGATCCTCGCCTTAGGAGTTATATCCTTGCCCTTTATGTCTCTGATTGCCGCTGTCTGATTTTTTTATTGTCTATTTATTTTTATTCTTTATTGTATGTTATTTATGATTTACTTGGTTTTAATGGATGTTAGTTTAATACGTTTTTATGGGGGAGGGTGGAGGGGTTGAGTTTAGATTGTATTGATGTATTTTTAATTGTTGTAAGCTGCCCCAATTGTTTTAACAGAGGGGCGGAGTATAAATAATAATAATAATAATTATTATTATTATTGTTATTATTACCTCAGATGGCATCTCTCCCCTTAATGACTGTCTTAATGCAGTAATGGCCTGGATGAGAAAAAACAGATTGAGACTGAATCTAGATAAAATGGAGGTACTAGCAGTAGCGGCCCCGAAACAAGTATTGGGATACAACCTCCAGTCCTGGATGGGGTCACACTCTTTGTGAAGGACTGTGTTTGCAGATTGGGGGTATTCCTGGATCCGTCGCTCCAGATGACTAATCAGGTAAATGCAACAGTCAGGAGCGCCTGCTATCAGCTTTGGTTGATTCACCAGCTGCGCCCTTTCCTGAAAGTAAGGGATCTTGAAACTGTGGTGCATATGATAGTAACCTCTCATCTTGATTTCTGTAATGCACTCTACATGAGGCTACCCTCATGCTTAGTCCGGAAACTTCAATTAGTATAGAATATGGCAGCCAGGCTGGTCTCTGGTACATCTAAGAGAGACCATATATCACCTGTCCTAAAACCACTCCACTGGCTGCCGATCAGTTTCTGGACTCAGTACAAGGTGTTAGTTATTACCTTTAAAGCCCTACATGGCTTGGGTCCAACCTATCTTCGGGACCACCTCCTTTCGTATAACCCAAACCTCACACTCCGGTCCTCTGGGAAGAACTTGCTTCAGCCTATTAAAACTAGGCTGCCTGCAACCTCCCAGAGGGCCTTCCCAACAACCGCTCTCAGATTATGGAATGGCCTGCAGGATGAGATCCGTCATATTATCAGCTTAAACAGCTTTTAAAAAGCTGTGAAGATGGATCTCTTCCAGCAGGCCTTTCCTGATTAGTTTTCCCAGCCTAAGGAGTGAGTTTATTCCTTCCCCCTACCCTCTGCCACACTTATTGCTGGTTGTCTGCCTGCTATTATGACTCTTTCAGCTAGTTAATTGCCTGTTGTTCATTTATTGTTTTATTGTTTTATTTTTGATGTGTAATACTATTTTAAGGGGTGGGTGGGTTTGGGGACTCCATATTGTGGTGTTTTATTGTTGTAAGCTGCCCCGATTGCATCTGCAGAGGGGCGGGATATAAATTATCATCATCATCATCATCATCATCATCATCATCATCATCATCATCATCATTATCTTGCACAAATAAATAAAGAGGTAACGAAGTGTTTGTGGACATAGGTGGAAGAAAAGGAAAATATAGGGTCTCAGGCAAAGCCCACTTTTATTACTTAGCATTAACAAAAACTGCACCATGTTTCTGCAGCTACTAATAATATCAAAGTAGATATTGAGGCTTGTACTTGGAAAGATCTACACTGCTATAGCTCAGAGATGGGAAAAGGAATTGCTCCTATGTCCAAGGCATACCATAAGATATTTGAGGGAGGTCTTTCTTGACTCACCCCCACAATATCTCACAAAAAGTGAGGCAGATTGGCACTAAAAGGACATGTTTATCCTGCCAATGGGTTCCATAGCCTGAACTCTAGGCCCTCAGAGATTGATAGCCACCACAAAATTGAAGTTCTACAAATATACTTGTCTTTTCAGTGGACATCTTCAAGGGAGAGAAAACATTTGTCATAAAGCAGAAGAACCATACAGCAACCAGCTAAATGTATAGCTCAATCTATGTTCTCTGCAGTCAAAACTCTGAATATACACCATTAATAAAATTTAAGTATTCCTCCTTCTACTCTTTTTACTTTCTTAAACTCAATATTAATTTTATTTCATTGGTATTTTGTCTAGTAGCTCTATTTCTGTGAAATTGTCCTTCTTGCTATAAAGCACTGATTTGGAGTGAAACAATTTGGTGCCCTTATGTTTATTATATGATTTGTTATCATTATGAAAAGCGCTTGCAATGGAAATGGGATGGAGGGGGCAAGCCTTTGACAAAATACATTTAATGCCTTTATTCATAGCTTGTCATGGCACTATAAACCACATAATTTATTGGGAAAGTACATATTTAAACAGATTTTTAAAATAAACATTCTTGAGCTTCTTCTGCCTTAGCACTGTGAAGCTGAGAAAGTTAAAGCCCTTGCTGAATGCTAAAGAAGTAATGTGCTAAACAAACCCATGATGACACTTTTAAATGTATCACTTGTATCTAATAATTCTTGTATAATTGTAGACCAACTTTTCTTCCTTCAGTGCTGCTCTCGGTACCAATATTGTACAATCTACTGCTACCAAAAGGCTCAAATAGGCTTTTGCTAGCTATTTATTATTTTTCACTTACACCATTCTATTGGATTCACAGACACCAGCATTAGCTAAAAAGCATTCAGCATTCTATGAGGGGCTCAGGTTGACTAACATAAGGAAACGAATAGGAACAGGGGGAACTGTGGATGCATGGGGTATGAAGTTTCTGGTAGGGGACCTAAATATGGGTGCTATCTGAGTAATTATCAGAGAAGATTGTTGCAACAGTGGAGCCTGACTGTCAGTGGTAGATGGGTGATGCTTGAGAAGGGAAAACAGCACAGCAATAACTTCAGCTCTTGAGAACCTGCTAAAAGGAGAATCCATTCAGGATGAGAGCTTAAATCTCAACAAAGAGAAATAAAACTTCATTGTGACAGTGTGGATCAAGGGAGGTTTACAGTTATGGTTTGTACTGTTTAGTGGATTGATAACGCTGAGCTATGGAAATGTAGAGCCAGTGTGGTATAGTAGTTTGAAAATTGATTCTGGAAACCAGGATTCAATTTCCGCTCAGACAAGGAAACCCTTAGGCTTCCTAAAGGAGCCTTAGACAAGTCACACAATCTCAGTCCCAGAAAACCCTGTGATAAGTTAACCTTAGGATCGCCATAAGTTGGACATGACATGAAGGCACACAACAATAATGGGAATGCAATAATATTTGCATCAGTTTCCCAAGTAATGCACCCTATGCCTGTATCATATTAGCTCAGTTGTGAGACAGGACACCATTGCTTGTCCCATGTAGAAGTGAGGCCACCATGGAGGAAATGAATCACAATATGGGGTCATGATGATGAAGCTTGAGGGAATCACCCTCTTAACTCCTTTTTTTTTTTAAATTGAGACACTGGGCCTACCCTCCCAGCCTCTTACACAGTGCAAGCTTTGGCTTGCTGCCTTGGGGAACGGGTAGGAATTTTATCCACTTTTCTGTTGATTTAGATCTAATCTGCACTGTAGAAATAATCCATTTTTGTTGGAATATATTTGCACTTTCCTGTCCCTTCTTAGTTAGACAGGGACTTCCTCCCCCCCTCATCGTAACTATCATGTGACTTTGGTCACTGACTTTTGGAGACAGTTTAACAACTCTCTCCCAAAATTCTAAACCACTTCAAACAGTTAGCAGTATGTTCCCCTATCTTCCTGCTATCTAAAGGATGGCGATATTTATTTCTCTTAACCCGAACCATCACCAGTTAGATTAGGTTTCTAGTTATTTTCTGTAAATATTTATTAAAACTATTATTGTTTGTTTTTAAACTACAAACTACATGTTTGTTGTTGTTTTTTCCCTAAGTAAGTCTTTATTCTTTAGGAAGGCATATTTAAAATAAATAGTCTGCCCCACATTTTTTCTGTTCTGCTGATGAAAGCTGAATTGTAACAAGTTTAACTTTCATACTTGCATACTGTTGTTCCCTTTAAAAGGGTTAACACTCTGGGAAGCTTAAATTGCACCCCACAATTTTGACACCATTTCTGTTGTATTTTGCTGTACTGTGTCTTGCAGGAAAAGGAATATTGGCATAGAATGGTGCTGCTTAAATTGGTAAGTACCAGGCATGGGTGGGAAAGAAATTCACAGTGTGCTCTGTTACTTATTGTCAAGACCATGTGGCACTCTGGTCTAGAAAATGACATGGATGTGACCACTGAAAGGAACTGGAGCAATGGTAACAGGGTTACTACAGTTCAAGTGGCAGGTGCATGAGTCAGCATTTGGAAAGCTGTGCATCATGGGAGGTCTGATGCAACATGCACAGTAGATGAGACCAGCCAAGTAAGCATCATGGGAGGCCTGATGCAACAGTCCTGATGCAACAGGCACTGGGGATGAAACCAGCAAGGTTTCATTAGTGCATGGCTGTCACATGTTCCCAAGAAGACCACCTATATATGGGAGACAGTCAGAATCTCTGTTGTTGGTTAGTTGTGGTTGGTGAAGTACTTTGTTGGCCTTTATAGCTGTGAGTATTCAAGACAGATGTCTGGTACTCTATGTATCTTTGTAAATATTTGTAACAAAGATTAAAGCCCTCATTGAGTGAAGTCTTGCTATCCAGCAATTCATTTCTCAAAGCTAAAAGCAGCAGCCTGCATGTGGGAGGATTTTTCTTGTGCAGTCTGGAGCAAGACTCTTCACTGAAGACCATCTTCTGGGCATTCCTACCTACGTGCATCAACTCTGCATGTGTTTATGCTAGATCCTGTCTGTCTGCAAACCCCAACACTTATCATTTGGCAGATACTAGAAAGATGGCTTCCAGAATTGTTCCATTAGTTGCAGAACATGTGGATGAGGAAGGAGAATATCCTTGGGGCTAACTTGCAGTTCATTCCATTTTAAATCATGGGATTTGGCAGATAGGGTTCCTTAGGAGGGCCTTCCTCCAACTGAGACAGGTTAGGCAGCAATTAAATAAGTTGGAATAGTCAAGGGACTCAGGTGCTTCACCTGGGGTGGCTAAGGAATGACTCCCTGCCTCAGTGGATCTCATGCTGGATCTTCACCCTTTCTAGGTCACATGTAAAAGTTAAAGATTTAAATAGTTTTTCAAAAGTGGTACCATTCAACTTGTCTTTGTGTCTGTTATCATCATTTCTATAGTGGCTCAGCAGAACTTTTGATTTTTCCCAGATAATGGTTAATCTTTTCTCCATGCTCCACTGTATTACACTACAACTCTCTGTGCACTGAAATAACTACCCGTATTTTCCGGCGAATAACTCTGCATGTGTATGCGTATAAGATGACCCCCATTTTCCAGTTAAAATATAGAGTTTGGGATATACTCGCCTTATAAGACGACCCCTCTTTCAAAGGGAGAAAATGAGAAAGTGTTGGGGGGAAGGACTGCCAATATACTAGGTGATGCATTCTGGGGTATGTACAATTTGTGGCCAAGTAAGTGACCCTGGGCATGTCACACACTCTCACCCTCAGGGGATGGTAATGGTAACCCCCATTTGAAGAAACATGTCAAGAAAATCCCATGATAAGATTGCCTTAGGGTTGTCATAAGTCGGAAAGGACTTGAAGACACACAAGAACATTAAGAAAGTCTGCAGTTGTTTCATAGGTAGTACATGGGATTAGGAGCCAGCATGGTGTAGCGATTTGAGTGTTGGACTACCACTCTAGAGACCTGGGTTTGATTCCCCACTCTGCCATGAAACCCACTGGATGAACTTGGACAAGTCACACACTCTTAACCTCAGAGGAAGGCAATGGCAAACCTCCTCTGAACCAGTCTTGCCAAGAAAACCCCAGGATAGGGGTTCACCTCTTATCCGCTGTTGCTTCCTCCTTCTGCCTCACACCACACCACACCACCCCTTTCTCCTCCTCCTCTAACCTGGCTTCCTCTCTTCTTCCTCCTCCTGCCTCGTGCTGCACCATTCCTTCTTCCTCCTCCTCCTCCACCCGGTGTATAAGACGATCCCCGACTTTGGAGAAGATTTTCCTTGGTTAAAAAGTAGTCTTATACACCAGAAAATACTGTACATATCACCTTCCATTGTAAAATTATGTGACAGCAAAGAGCTGTTTCCCTGCAATGTGCAAAAGAGAAAAAATCTGGAGAGCACCTAACAGAGGGCCTTTACAGACTGCCAGAAATAATGCAGCTTGAGGTCACTTTAACTGTCCTGGCCCAGTGCTAAAGAATCATGGGAACTGTAGTTTATTGTGGCACCAGAGCTTTCTGACAGAGAAGGCTCAATGTCCCAGAAAAAAATACAATTCCCATGATTCCCTAGTACTGAGCCAGGACAGTTAAAGTGGCCTCAAGCTGCATTATTTCTGGCAGTCTATAAAGGCCCAGAATCCATGGGGAGAAGGGGAGAGATGTTCCCAAGTGCTAAATGGATGGCTGTTTTTATTTTTGAAGAAGCTCGACATGTTTTGGCCTAGATATACTTCAATTTTCTTCTTCAGGGACTACATAAAAACACAAAAATCAATGTAAGTATAATTTTTAAATTAAAAGGACAGCACACAAAATGATAAATGAATGAATGATAATGATGATGTTGATGATAGTTGAGTATCACTTATCCAGAATTTTGAAATCCAAAATACTCTAAACTCCAAAATTGTTTACATGGGTGGCTGAGATAGTAGCACCCTTACTTTCTGATGGTTTAATGTACACAAACTTTGTTTCATGCACAAAATTATAAAAAAAATATTCATTATAAAATTACCTACAGGCTATGTGTATGAGGTGTATGCAAAACATAAATAAAATTTTTGTTTTGACTTGGGCACTTTCTCCAAGATATCTCATTATGTATATGCAAATATTCCAAAATGTGGGGAAAAAAATCTGAAATGCAAAATACGGTGGACCCTCATTATTCATCGGCTTGTCATCCATTGATTTAAGCATCCACAGATGGCAAGCCTCATTGCCTCCAATGGTGGAATGTACACACAATCACACTAGCGGACACATGCATGTCATGCTGCCTTAACAGACAACCAAACTTTGGGTCCTGCATTTTTTGGTATCTGTTGGGGAGGTGGGGAGCTGGAATGGATCCCACATGGATACCAAGGTCTGACTGTATTTCTATTCCCAAACATTTTAGATAAGGGAGACTCAACCTGTACATACATAATAAATCAGAATACATACATAATACATATCATTCTATACTGCTTAAAGCAGGGGTCGGCAACCTACGGCCCGTGGGCCAGCCCCGGCCCTGCGAGACCTTTGGACCAGCCCCAGCCCAGTCCTGCCGCCGCCAAGCGCCACCACCGCACGCCCCGCCCCTGCGTGAGTCACGGCTGCCATTTTGTTTTCCAAAACAGCATCTGTGACTTGTTTGTGCATGTGCCAGAGTACTGCGCATGTGCAAATGAGTCGTGGCTGCCATTTTGGAAAACAAAATGGCAGCTGTGACTCGTTTGCGCATCCGCAGTATGCTGGAAGTACTGCGCATGCATGCACGAGCGTGCACGCGCATGCACAGTACTTCCCGCATACTGCACATGCACGAACAAGCGTGCACGCATGGCACCATTTCCCCTCCCCCAGCCCGCGGAAGAGCTCTGGACCAGCGGACCAGCCCAAGATAGGTAAAAATTGCCTAGCCCTGACTTAAAGCCTATTCATACTGATAGGAAATCTAAGTGCATTCATTTCTGGAAGCAAGAATCTTATTCCATTAGCTGGACAGAAAAGAAACACCTGTTTTGTTTGTTTTTGTTTTGTTTTGTTTTGTTTGTTTTAATATTAATAGATGATAGTGCTAGGGAATCATGGGAATTGTTTTTTTTCTGAGACATTGAGCCTTCTCTGTCAGAGAGCTCTAGTGCCACAATAAAATACAGTTCCCATGATTCCCTAACCCTAAACCTAACCCTAAAAGTGGATTCAATTTGCACTATTTCTGGCAGTCTGCAACCCCCCCATGAAAAAAGAGATGGAGCAAGGGGGGATGGGGTAGTCTTTCTGCAGTTAGATTTCATATTGGAAGGTATAGGCTGTAAGCAGTATAAAAGGATAAGATTGATATGTATTAACCATCGAATGAGTACTTGGAAATGTGTCACCCCCTTTTCTTGAATCTAGAGTAGATCTATTATATCAGTGGAAACCTGGTAAATCAATACTTTCACAAATTCTGTTGATTTAGGTCTAACCTACACTGCAGAAATAATCCATTTTGACACCACTTCAACTGTCATGACTTCGATGGAATCCTGGGATTTGTAATTTGTTGTAGCTCTCTGACAGAGAAGGCTAAATAACTCACAAAACTATAAATCCCAGAATTCCATAACATCGACCCATGGCAGTTAAAGCAGTGTCAAATTGTATTATTTCTGCAGTGCAGATTAGTGTCTGTCTCCCCCAGCAGGCCCTATTATCTCACTGAGAAAGAAACAACCAATCAGAGATTTAGGGCTGATGCAGACTGGCCTAAAGGGACAGTCTGGGGGTGGAGTTGAGGCAGGGCGACAGCACACTGGCTGCCCCAACTCCACCCTGATGCCACACAGCATCAGGGTGCCCCATTGGCACAGCCTGCACACACACTGCGCCAAAGGGGTGCAAAAGAGCTGCAGCGGCAGCTCTAAGAGTGGCTTTTTGCCGCCCCAAAAAGGAGCAGCATTTGCCTGCTCTTTTGGAACTGCCGAATCAGGGCCATAGTGTGTGGTTGCTGCGGTCCCAATCCGGTGCTCCCTGGGTTAACACAGAGCTTCCCCTTAGGGGCCGTCTGCATTGGCCATTATTCAGACTGCATAGCATCATTATTACTTATCAATTTATATATTTTACCTCACTTTTTATTTATTTTTGAAGATGGCTTCCAGTAACAATTCAAACACTTATATCTAAACAGCTTTAGCTGGATATAATTAGAGAGGGGAAATGTAAAAGATTTAAAATGCCTGGGGTAATGGCAGAGTAAAAACATACTATTAATCAAACAGTTCTATCCATAGTTTACTAATTAGACTCATCTTGTAGTACTTTCTTAAAGCAAATAAGTGGGAACTCAAGTGGACCACCCAATGCCATTAATTGTTATCACAAGGAGGAGTTTGTAGAGATAAAGATAGAAAGAAGCAGGCAGAGACTATGATTACATATGTCAACATATAGAATTGTTTGCACAGGAACTGATAGAAATAACAGCTAATGCTGTTCATTAGCCTTTCATTTAGAAGATGTAAAAGATTTTACAAAGTAGCTAGCTCAATGAATTATCCAAATCCCTGATATATGAATTTATTACTTTTAAGAAGCATTTATATCTGTTGTAGTTATATCTCACTCACATATAGTCATACATTTTCTGTTTTCTATTGTATATGCCTTGTTTTTGTGCTTAATAAAGAACAAGAACAAACATTTATTGCTCCTTTTTATTCCCAATCGATTTTGAATTTGGTAGTTAATTTTTTAAAAAATAACAATAGCAAAAAATCCAACAGAAATGAAAGAGAAGACATATAACCAAAATTTGAGAAAAACACTGAGTTTTGAATCATAGGTGGATACTATAGTAGGAAAATGTTTATTTTGTTACAGGCTCTGTGGAATTATATGAAATCCTGAATCTCTGTTCATTAGCATAGCCATATGTTTATTGCCATATAATGTCAAAATACAAAAGTTCTGCATCTGTGTGCAGTTTCAAAAGACATCTACTATCCTTCTTCTACACTACATCTATTGAAGCAACCCTAGTTGTATGTGTGGTGTTTTGCTTTGAAATAGTGGTATAGCTAGATGCTGCAGGCTTCCTCTTCCTTGTTCTACTTGTGCAGTTATGTTTCCAAAAAAATGGCTTCTGCATTTAATAAAAATCTGAAGCATTCCTCCATAATATGAGTGGTGTTGGGAAGCCAAGACCTAATTTTGGGGAATTTATAATTAGCTTAAATGAGAGGGAAGAGCCCAACTTCGCTTCTAAGATCTTATCCAATTGTCCACAGAAGATATAAGAGTTTTTGGCTAGGGAAGGCACTGAGACTGACCAAGCTCCAATTAAAGTATGAAATCTTTTATTAACAAAATAAGCAAACACCCAAATGCAGCACACACACACACATGCTAGAAGAATAAGCAGAGGAAGAGCGAGAGCGGGGAAGGCAACGAGAGAAAGACCAGGACAGATGATATACTTACACCCTCGAGACTCCTCTAGGCTTCTGGTGGCAAATGAGGATGTGGAAGGGGCAAGATTGGCAAGAGGGGGGTCGCAGGAACTATCTCAGAGCACAGACTGACAGAGATCCAGCATGCACTTCCAAGGTAGCACGAGGTCTGCTAAAATCCAGGGGGTTTTAAGGGCGATTTCTGCCTTTCAGCCATGGGCTGGACAATAGCTAGACAAAAGCATGATGGGTTTTTCATTGTTTACTTTAAGTCTGGGCATAATCTAAACAATGCATTTGGTTTCAAAACTATCAAGGAAAGGAAGAGAAAGGAGGTGCCATCAAATCTAATCACTGTCTCATCAAGTGTGAGACTAAAACAAACAAACACCATTAGGCACCTTTTCCAACATAATGGAATATTCCCAAGGGCAACTTTCAAAACCTGCCTGTCCAGGAAGTCTTTAGTGGTCTTAAGCAATTTTTAGCTTGCTTACCTGACCTCGCATCTAGGGGATTATGGCTGCCATCTCCCAAGGGTCAGGTTGGAGTCATAGGGAACTCCACATGGCTAAAATATATAATAAAAATGGAGGACGTCTGCTAACAGTGGACAACTATGTGGGGGCTAGGGGCCAATTTTCCTGCTTGACCCCCATCAGTGATCCAGAAGACCTCCACCTTCATCTGTATCCTTCCTAAAATGGCCACAAGAAGTGGCATTGTGTCGCTTCTGGTCATCAACAGGAAAAGGACAGAGGAAAATTGAGGTATTTGTAGGTGAGGAGCCCTGAGAAGGTGTCCTGGTGTCAGCTTTGGGGGTGGTTTATGTATAGACTTTTTGTCTGACTCATTGGGGAAAATTGTATTAGTTTTTTAAAAAGACTGGAGCCTTGAGAGACTGGTGGCAGGCTGTGGGGGCTGCAAAAGTAAGGCATGAGGCCAGAAAGAAGCCACAGACTGCACTTTTCCAACTCTGCTTTATAACCAATGTGGGACATTTTCATTGGGATCATAGATACGGAAGGAAGAGTTAAACATCCCCATGTTTTGTGGTTCTCATTCAAACCACACACACCTCAATGTTTATTATTTTTACCAAAAAACAAAACAAAACAAACCCCAACAACCCCAGACTGCCTCTCATAGAAAAGGAACTGTACAGGCAGAAAGAAGAGGACATAAGAAATGAAAAGGGAGTGTCACCATAGCAGTGTCATGAGCTACAGACCTGATTCAAAATGCTAGTGCTGTCCACCCATAATAGAGTGGAAGTAGCTCTGATGTTAGAGGAATTGTGAACCTGCTCCAGGTTAGTTGAAGGTTTTGAAATTATTTTGTAGATTGGGTTTAGAACTCTGGACAGTTCCTTTAAAGTCTCTATTTAATCATGCATTGATTTCGATGTCTCACTAACATTGCAGCCACCAACCAATTCTTTAATGAATAGCTACCAGAAAGAGTCAGTAATGCCCACTCCATCTGCCAAACCCCTTCCAAGAGATTTACTTGGTGTACTTACGGAATTTATGTAGATGCCTATTAAAGATCCTGAATTTCCCCACCCCATATAGAATCCAAAGTGTTGGTAGTTAAAGCACTGCCCTCCCCCAGTTCTTCTGTTTGGCCATATATATTATCTAAATGATTCAAATTTAGATAATAATTAGGTACTGTCTTCCATTTAACCTTTGTTGCTACAAAGCAAATGTCAAAGGAAACATTCATTTTAACTTTTGCAAAATACAGAATTTGAAGAACTTTTTTGTGTGATTGTAAATAAATTTGATCTATATCAACTATGGTGCTTTTCATGAAACTTTCTGTTTGAAGATTGGGAAAGTAGAATGATAGGTAGCAAGATTTGGAAAATTAAATCCACTCTGATATGTGTTTGTGATTTTTGAAAGTAATTTTCAAGTGTTTTATCACCCCACAAAAAGGAGCTTAGCACAGAGTAAACCTGGCAGAAATAATGAGTTGAAACATAAGTGGTAGTCCTCATAAAATATAATTGAAATGTGTCAAAACACTCACTTCTGAATTTATATTAATCTCATTTCCTTCCATCCACCCCCTCCTTGCTTTTCCATTTTGTATCTGTCTGAAGACTTTCCTTAAATTAAATTGATTTAGGATCTGTGAAGCAAATATTCTTCTCAATCTAGCATGCTCATTTATTCTTTAACTTCCTGTGGTCTTAGGAAAATTGTCCTGCCTGACTTACTTATTGAGGTCACAAATACTCAGGCTCAAACTGAACACAGTTCCAATCTGTGTCCTCTCAGTCAAATCATGTGTCATACACAGTTTTTCTCTTCTTTCATTTGTGACCACAGCATGGACCCTGTTCATATCCCGTAGCTGCCACCACCCTATGCAAAGAGCCACTCCTTCACCAACCTTCTCTTCTAAAACTCTTTAGTATAACCTATCTTGTATAAGGTTAAGTAGCATGGATATTCATTCACACTGTAGACAAGTGTTTCATAAAGTAACAACAAAACTTTGTTTACAATACAAGTAACAATGTTTCACTTGGTCTTGCTGCACTTGTTATAATTGGTTACAGTTACAAATAATAATACTCTAAAACACTCCTTTCCTTGGAACCCTTTCAATTACCCCCACAGGACACTCTTAGCCCTTCTTTGGGTACCTTTACCACTATTTCTTAACCAACCTCTAAGGCTATCAATACCCCTCAGGATATTCTCTTTATTAACTCCCTCACTTGGAGCTTAGTATGTGTATTAGGCCCCTCTCTTCTGGACCTTAACCCTGTTCCACTCTGAAACCTTCTCCACCAGACCCTCACTGTCTGGAATCCAAACACTATCTGACTTCCAACTGTTCCTAATGGAATTTTCCATTTATAGCCCAACTGTCTATTGGCTATCACCAGCTCAGTCCTGATTGGTTGTTACCAGGGCTGGCTCTAACCTGCCTTATCTCCACACCATGTATCTTTTGGAGAATCACAATAATCTTACCTAAAAGCCTCCTTCATCCCACAAGTGCATCATCTCTGTCCCACACTTGAATCTCAATATCCAACCCCCTTCTAAAGGATTTTGCCCACAATAATCCCTTTTCAGACTGACCTAGAAGGAACATTCACATTGGCAAATTGTCATGAAATTATCTACTCTTTTTCTGGGCAGAGAAATTATGGAGACCATTTTATTATTATCTTTTTTTTTTTTCTAGAGAAAGACTCAAACTGTTTCTCAGAAGCATAGCTCATCATATCCCATGGCTGCATGGAGGAGAAGATTGCAAAAGAAGGAAGAGAATACCAACCTTTGCAGTAAGAACAACAACAAACATACACAAACATAAGATGGATTTATACTTACATATTCATGGGGTTGTCAGGATGAATTGCATCAAGAAGGAAAATGTCCTAGATGCTGCAATATAGAACAAGGGCGAAAGGTAACCTGAGTTCAACAGGAAGCCATGATGAGTAAGCATATTGGAGTGTGCTGAGTCACAGGAAGATGATGACACAAAGGCAAGACATGAGGTCATCAAGTTTCAATACTGCACAGTCATGGCACATGTGAGACAGGAAACTGTGTAACACACCAGTTGGGGGTTGGACTAAAATCTCTGTTAGCAATTGTGTATATAAGGGAGGATTTCCAATGCACCATGTGTGTGGTATATAGTGGATGGCGGTGGAACATTATGTCAGTCAGTGTAATTACCTGCATATATTGCAATGAAGATTAAAAGCCTCTCAAAGAAAACTCAGCAGTTGTTGTGTCTGCAGCTTCTGTGTGGAAGAAGGATTTCTCCAATATGCATGAACTGTACAGCAGAGCTTTCTGTGGCATTTGTTCCTGGCACAAATCTTCTGCATGTGGACTTTGGGTCACACATGCACCAACAAGGGTCACCATAAGGTAACAGGTGGCTTGAAGGCAGAGAGAGGGGAGATAGCAGCTGTACCTAGAACAGGGAGACTGAAGTTCAACTCTTAAGTTGCTCATAGAATTTATCTTGCTGTCTTGTGACACCACTCTGCTCTTTGTCCCTGATTCCCACATGAACAAGACAAGGACTTGTTCTTGCTGCAGTGATATCTCTCTAGACTATTCTGACAACAGAATTGACATCTGAAACAAAATAAAAGCTTGCATAATGTACTTTGTGCTTTTTATTATCACTGTTTTGTGGATTTGGGATTTCGTCATATTTCCCATGTTAGTGTGAACCACCAAAGTAATGTGAAAGTGTGGTTGAAATGGTTATGTCAGCCATTGAGTTTGCAATATAGAAGTGTTACATTTATATGAAAAATGCCTCTCTGTAATCTTTTATACATACTCTAAAAAACCTACTGCACAATTGTTTGTCCTGTCTTCATTAATTTGGAAGCCTTCATCTTTGGCAGTGGCTGCCAAGTGAGCAATAATCCAGCACTCTTATCTAAATTGAATGTTAGCTGATTTTCATGAATTCAGTTTGTTGCTTTCACAAATAGACCATGAAGAATAGTACTAATCTTTTTAGTGCTCTTATCAGATAGTTAACCAAGACAATGTCATCAGCATACATGTAAATAAAAGATTTAACACAAAACTTTCTCTCTATGTATATACATTCAAACAGAAAGACAGAGAAGTAGCTTAAACAACTCCAGTATTGAGTATATGATCTAGAAAAGCAATCAATTCTGGTTTTAAAAAATCCTTCCTTCCCACTCTCAACAAGATAATCATCTCCAGGATTCTAAGATTATAACAATTCAGAAAGCAGACGGTGATGAGCTAATGTACTTGCAAAATATTCTTGAGTGCTCTGTCAAGGTCTTACACTTGAGTCTCTTATCTAAGAAAAGAAATATTTAATTTGCAAAGTGAAAGGCCTATAATGTCACTGGAGCAATGAACAAGAGTCATTAAAAAGAATGTGATTAGGTACATGGATGAAGCTAGTGTTGGACAACATAAAAAGGTAGAAATTCATTCATTGATTAATAACATGGGGGGGGGGACTTTTCCCCCCACAGCCAGCACTAAAAGAAGAACAATCTTTTCCTACCTGACGCTTTTCACTTCTTAAAATCATTGGCAACATAGAAAGTAAAGTGTAATGCTATTTCCACCCAATGCAATGTCTCTGAATGGGAATGAAAAAGACTGATCACTACTAATTGCATATATATCTATGATCCAGTGGGCTTCATAGGGTAAGTTATTACTATACAAATACTATACAAATTATTACTATACTATACAGATATTTTTGAGACTATAGAATGAATTGTAAATAATCTATAGTTGTGATGGGTTGTCAGTATACCTATTGCTTGTAGAGAAATCACGTTAGTAATATATATGCTAGAACTGTGTCCTTTTAAAAAAGTTACTTTTTGGGGGGATTGCCATAAGACAGAATTTTCATCAGTCTACCACAGATATTTTCAGAAGATAAACATTTCCAAGAGACTTTTCTGATGCTGACAGCAGATTAAAGATGAATTTTATGGAATTATGACAAGTCAGAATGCTTTCATAAATCTAATATTAACACTAGTGACTTGCAAGTCAACGATGCAGTTTAGCAGGGAAAAACAAGAAAAAAGAAGCAAAAATGCCACCCAGCTTCAAGTCAGAATTGCACTTGTAGAATCTACACTTATTGATTTAAGATTGTTGGGAAAATATCTTTTGCAGTTATGTGTTGTGCTCCTGTATTTTTACATAGTTTATGAACTTGTATACCACCCTTCATCCAGTAGATTCCAGGACATAAAACACTAAAAGATGTCATAAAGTCATATAGAATCTCTGGTCTCTCTCTCTCTTCATACAAAGATAGGAAATATAATGAAGACTGCAAACACATTTTTGTGCAATCACAGTCTGATTTCCAGAAAGAAGCCCATTTATTTCTTGGGACTTGAGGCTGGCTGGGAAAACTGGAAGACCAAGTGACTGGCTGACTGACTGACTTGATTATATCCCATTTCCTCCCCCAATAAGGAACCCAAATTTAAAACAAAATTGCTAAAACCATACATGGTATCAAAGTTGAAGAAGCACTAATCAATGAGCTGCGTGGTATAATGGTTTGAGTGTTGGACTTTAACTGTGGATTCCCAGCTCAGCCATGTAAACCCACTGGGTGGCTTTGGGGAAGTCACACTCTCTCAGCCTCAGGGGAAGACAATGGCAAACCTCCTCTGAACAAATTTTGCCAAGAAAACCCCATAATGTTGGAAATGACGACTGTTTCCTGCACAGAAAATGCTGTAATGGGGTCTTGTTTTATGGTGTGTTTTTCTGCACAGAAAATATTTCTGCTGTTTTCTGTGCAGAAAATGCTATTTGCTGCACAAAACAACTTTGTGTGGATTATGAATAGCCTTCGAAAATTGCACAGTTTTTTAAAGCTTTTTCTAAACTGGGCAAAACTGGCTAAAATTACTTGTTACTTTCTGCAAGAGGAAAATCATTGAAAAATTACAATCACCAAACTACAAACCGAAGAATTCCACAGGATGTTGCCATGAAAATAAAGTGGAATCATAATGCTCTAATTGTGTAGTGTGAAAATGCCCCAGGATTCTTTCTCCTCAATTTCCTTCATCCTCTCTACCCCCTCATCTGCTCTGAGGGTGCAGAACTCTCTAAAATTGACAAGGACATGGCGAGGAGGGGGAATCAGCTCTTCAACCAACCCCTGGTTTCTTCTCTTTCCTAAAGTAAGTATGTGGTTATAATTTTGCGACTTTCAATAAAGCGAGGGAGGGAGATGTGCAGAATAACATGTTGATCTGTAGTTTGAGGATTAATTGAATCACCTCAGCTGAGGAAATCATAAAAATATAGAGAATTACTAAAAATCACAATTATTTAAAGTTTGCATTGTCTAGATTATTACAGGCCCATCATAACATAGGGGAAAATAAAATCTGAAAGCCTCATTTTGTAAGACCTACAACATCATACTAATATAAATATTAACAGAATATCTAATAGATAAGGGATAGAACTGTATAATAGACTCTGATACTATTAAATATTCATATCAGCAAATAAGTAATGAAGATTATTTATTTTAATATGCTTGACTTTATATGTTTAATTGTATTATTTATTTTATGTCAGTATATCAGTTAAGACAAAAGTGTACAAAACACAAACGTGTTTTTGTAAAACACAAACGTGTTTTGTAAAACACAAGATATATTATGCTTATAATATTTTTAGTTAAGGATTCAGCAATAGTTACTGTTATGCTACTCATGTTACACATTACAGTATTCAGGTGTGTGTGTGTGTGTATCTAATCTGCACTGCAGAAATAATGCAGCTTTACATTGTTTTAACTGCCATGGCCCAATGCTATGGAATTATGGGACTTGTAGTTTTTTGAGATATTCTACCCAGAATTCCATAAAATGAAGCCATGGTAGTTAAAGTGGTGTCAGACTACAAGAATTTTGCAGTGCAGATTATACTTTAACAAATGATCTATAGCACATGACTCCATGTCTGAAGTATATTGTTAAAAGTAAGAAAATATCACAGGACATTCAACTTGCAATTGGCTTCTGTTATTCACTAAAACTATTTTTAAAGGTGTTATACAAATTGGCTGAAGGGAGAAAACAGAAATATTTATTTTGGAATATTGATTAATCCTATTTATCAGATGAATTGGACACATTTATATTTTAAAAAAACTTTCATTTTCAGGTATAAATGTTTTATAGTAGCAAGAATTACCGGTACGTCATATTTTTTTTTTACCTTTGAGATAGCAAAAATGTACTGATAGCATTGCAAGCTATTGTTTATTAAAACCTTTATAAAACTTTATTTAAAATCAGAAGAATTTAAGTAGTTAAAGTGGTTAAACTCTGTTCATAAAGTTTTGAAGGTCCACTTCACATATTGTATAAATCTGGAAGCACAATTGTTTTGCTTACTGTCCCCATGCTACCATGTTTGTGAAGCATCAATCATGCATATAAAAATGTGGAAAGCTCTCACTGTACATGTGGTTGGAGGCTATCAGACAACATAAAAATATGGCTGAAGAAGTTAATAATAGGGCTGTACAAATAACTCTTCCCCCTTACCTTAATGAGCCACATTAAGGCTTTTGCAAGCCACCAATAGCATTGCAAATATGATTTCTTCCCAATAGCTTAAAAGTAATCTGCAATTGTGCAGATAACAGCCCTTATCAAAATAGTACTTGAATAAAAGAAAGCAGTTTTCAGCCTTGATGATTAACTTCAAACTTTTGTTGTTGTTGTTGTTGTTGTTGTTGTTATTATTATTATTTCCTGCCTCTCCCTGTGATCGAAGCGGGATTACATCGATAAAATATACAACGATATACAAAATTACAATCAATAAAATACAACTTGTTAAAAATACAATAAAAATTCAATAAAATAGCCAATCGTCATCACCATCCGAAAGCCATACGATCAAATTAAAGCAATGCTTATTTGACTTAAAGAACCACTAAAGCTATTGTAACTATTATCATGTGAACAAGATGGATGCAGAAAGAACTGACTGCCTTGAGATAAAAGACGGTTATTTCTTATTTTCACTATTTGTGGTTAACAGTATGAACACAAAAAAGGGGAGGTTTGACATAATAATTATATAACTTAAGGAAAGTTTTTTTTATAACTCAAATTCTGTTGATTAGCTTCAACTAGAGTAGACCCACTGAATCAATTGTTGAATGGTGAACCAAGAGTTAGGTAAATCTAACTGATTCCATGGTCTGCTTTGTTCAAGCCTAACAACAGAATTTAAGCCATAGCTTAAATTCCAGAAATCTTGTAATTCCAGAAATCTTGTAAGCTTTTTGTCAATCCAGAAATCTTGTAAGCTTTTTCTTGGTCCTCCAATTTGTCCTTTACTGTATGTGGAATATTTTGAATTGTTAATCTATCTGTTCAGTCTATGTTGATATATACATAATGCGCATTAGCACATATGGGGTTTAAATGTACAATCAGGTAATGAATATTTTATTTCCTAAATCAGTTTTTGAAGCAGCAGTTTCAGTACAATAATACCAGTAAATGGTTTCCAGTTATACAAAGAATTTTATTTCATTTCTAATATAGATATCAGGAACCAGGTTACTATATCTTTAACTGTAATTGGTGAGCAGATACTTCCGCCTGTCATGGCGTCCCGTTGAGAGGCTTTCCCTGACGCTTCCGGAAAGCTTCCCTGGTAGCGCGGTTCCCGATCGATGAAGGAAACCTTAAGAAATATCGGTGGTATCCCCTTGGAATTGGGGATCCGGACATCTCTAATTGGGATCTATTGATTAGCTCAGAAGCCTTGGAACCCTTGGATGGACTTCGATCCTACAAGAGGCTAAGAGGCTAGGAGCCCTCAACCCAAAGAGACCACGGCCGTGCTTCCGATCATCCTCCTTCATGGAGGACCTGGGATGCCATCAGTGTTTTAAATTAACTTCTAAGAAGAAGTGTGAGTAAAATCAATTTAAACTTACATTTGGATGTCTAATACAGCCTTGGTCTCAAAACCTCTCAAATAGACCAGCCATTCAGCGACTTTTTTAAACGCTATAAACAGAACATCAAAGTTTGCTGATACTTCGCCCTGGAGGGCGTGAGACTATAAAGATAGAAGAAACCCCTATTGGTAACTGAAGGCGGATGATTTATTTTGTTCTTATTGATACCACAGAGCTTCAGGAGTAAGATTAAGAATATTAATAATATTAAAGACCTACATCAGATGAGTGAGATTGCTTTACAGTTGGTGGCCCTTTGAGATCTATCCGGAAACAGAAAGAGGACTGATTTGCCTGCCCGGACTTAAGAAACAGAAAGTAAAAAGTGGTCTATTTGATAGCCCTTTTGAGCGTGTTTCAATTAAAAATAATTCAGAATCTATTTCCCCAAGTCCGACGAAAGGGTTAACATAATCGGCTGATAATTTACCTTGGGTGGAGGCAGCGAGTCGTGGGAGGTGGACTTCTGAGGACGCGGAGACCTTGGTACTTTGAGGCGTGTGTGTGCGATGGCGGAGAGGAGAGGGGAGATTGGCCCCACCTGAGTGGAGCAAGGCAGAGAGAGGCGGAGTTACCCCTTTGGAATCTGCTGGTAGAAAGACTGCCCTGACCAGGAAGTAGTCAGTTTCTGTGATCATAGATACGCGAGGACAGTGCAGCGTGGCAAACAGAAGCATACCATCGAGTGCATTCAGTGGAATGTCGACCTTTCTCTCGGAGGATCAAGGAAGGGATATAAGGCGGAACTAAAGAGACGAGCGGCTAGAGTGGCTATTTGGAAAGGTTTACTATAGAGAAAAGACGGGGAACAAGAGAGATAGAAGATAAGCTCTTAAAAGGACTCAATCAAGGGGTGATTGGTTTGTAGGGGGTGTCATCTTTTTTGCAATTTGGCGATTTGTGCAGGTAAAAGGGGGAGCGGGGAAATTTTTTTTAAAAAAGAGGGAAATATATATATATACAATTCTTGATAATACGCTATAATACACTATTAAGCTGGGAGGGGGGTATATACTAATATAGAATATTGAACTTTATAAATTCTTTGATTTCTATTTTCTTTTTTTCTGACATTTGCTCGTCTCTAAATAGTTTAGTATAATAGTCTGTCACAATTTGTTTAATTTTACTTTGCTGTATATATTCTTTTCCTTCTTCCTTTAATTTGCAAATTAGTTTTTTATCTCTTTGTTTTTTAATTCTATAGGATAACCATTTACCGGTTTTGTTTGCATTTTCGAAGTAGTTTTGTTTTGCATATTTTATTTTATTTGCTATTTGTATCATAAGTTTTTGATCTAATTTTTCTCTTAGAGCCTGAATTGTGCTACTTAATACTTTATCCCCTGGTTTTTCTTTCAATTCTTTTTCCTTAAGTCTTATTTGGTCCATAATTTCATTATCTTTCTTTATTCTTTCTTTTCTTTCTCTATGTTCTTGTTCCATGAAATATCCTCTTATAACCGCCTTTCCGGCGTCCCACACGATATGATGCGAGGTGCCCTTATAAGAATTTTCTTGGAAATACCATTTTAGCTCCTGTTTTATCCTTTGTACAACTTCTGTATTGCTAAGCATGTAATCTTTCAGTCTCCAATTAAACTCACGTTTTGTTACAGAAAATTCTAAGGACACTGCACAGTGATCAGATACTGTTCTAGGTAGTATTTCTGACCTTATGATATTTTTTACCAGTTGTTTGGAAATACACATTATGTCTATTCTAGACCAGCTCAGATGTCTATTAGAATAATAAGTATAATCCTTACACCGATTATGGCTTAATCTCCAGATATCAACCAAATTTAGTCTGTCCACAACCATAAAAGCTTCCTGTGGTAATTTCCCTTGAAAAGAATTCTTACCCTTACCCTTACAATTTGATCTGTCATTTATTGGATCCCATACCCCATTCCAATCACCTGTGATTATAAATTTCTCATATTCTAATTGACCCAATTCATTAGAAAGTTTTTTGAAAAATTTTCCTTTATTCTCCTGAGGGGCATACAGGTTTACTAGTAATACCTTGTCTTCATTAATGTGAATTTCTACAGCTATGTACCTCCCCTCATTATCTTTCAATATTTCTTTTGATTGGAGTTTAGAACTAACATATATAACTACCCCCTTTTTTTTCTTTAACTTATCACATGCAGCATACAGCTCACCCAAATTTCCCTTTTTCAGGACATGAAGATCCTTCTCCCTGATGTGCGTTTCCTGTAAACAAATCACTTCCGCTCTTAATTTCTTTATTTGTAAAAAAACTTTGTTGCGTTTACTTTTTGAATTTAATCCATTGATATTCCATGGCACAAGTTTTTTAAGCATTATTTAGAATTTACCCTTTTCTTTTTCCCCGATTCCTCTAATGCTTACTTCTCTTTGGTTTTTTTGATCTTTTCTTAACGTTTCTACTCTCTGTTAGTTTTACTTGGCTTCTTGTACTCCTATTTCTAGATTTATTTTTGAGTATGGATTGATTAGAATCTGAATCTCTCTCCGATTCCGAATCGTTTTCTTCTTCTAAGGAGTCTTTATCTGACTCATCCGAACTAACATTTAGTTCACCTGCTCCTTCTTCTTTTTTCGCTAGCTTTTTAAACCTTGTTTCCATTTTTGGGGATTTACTGTGGGTTTCCTCTGGTATTGATATCTCCCCTTTATTCTCATTATTTTCATCCTGCCCTGTATTTTCTGTTAAGAACTTTTTCATTTTTTCCTCCGAGTCTATCGTATATCTCTCTTTCTTATATGTAAATGACACCCCTTCCGTTTTTTCCCATTTATATTTCACATTGTGGTGTCTGAGAAATTCTGTTAATAGTGAGTAATCCTTTCTGTTCTTCAATATTTGGTTTGGGATTGCCTTATATAATTTGATTTCTTTATCATTAATCAGTAGTGTTTTGCTATAACTCATTTCAAGAAAAAGATCTCTCACTCGTTCCCTCACAAAAATTACCATTATATCCCTGGGCAATTTTTTGTTTCTTGCTACCCAAGAGTCCACCCTATATAATTTATCAATCTCGAGGTCTAATTGTTCACCTGACCACTCAACAAAACTTGCAAGCGCAGGTATGATTCTTGTAACTAAGTTTTCATTATATTGCTCATCAACTCCTCTTAGTTTAATAGCTTTCCTTTGCATTCTTAACTCTAAATTTGTTCTGTAATAATCTTCCTTTAGTTGTTTCTCCTCTAATAAGTCTGTTCTTTTTTCTATCTTCTCGATTTTTTCTTTTACCTCTATTGCACTTTTTTTTAAAGCTTTAATTTCAGTTGAAGATGCTATTAAAGCTTCTTTGAAGGCTAATAATTCTTTTTGGATGTCCATTTTTAGTTCCTCTTTTAAATTTTTAATTTCCTCCTTAATATGCATGGATATTTCTGATTTTATTTCCATGCTAATTTTCCTTAATTCTTCTACCAGCAAATTGTGATTTTCCTGTTCTTTTTGAATTTCTTGCATTGCGCTGGCTTGCCCTTGAGGGATAGTACTTAATACTTCTTGAGTTTGCATTTTATTTTATTTATCTAAATTCCTTTCTCAAAACTAGATATTACCCTTCCCTAACTCTAATACACCACTTATATTTCAATAACTCTATTTTTTTTCTCTCTCACTTATTTTTATAATGCTGCCTATAGCCCTTGAAAGGAGATGATACAAGTTTTAATGGCTCCACCGCCTTCTCCGCTTCTCCGCCGCCTTCCTGCGCCTCGCTAGGGCTTTTTAAGCCTTGGAAAGGAGGTGGGGCTGGCTAGAAGCCTCCGCCACCTTCACCGCTTCTCCACCCACAACTAAAGAGTTTAGAGTTCTTCTACCAATACTAAAAAATAATATATCTAACTAATTTTTATCTTAATTTCACTTGCTTCATATAGCATTAACTGTCTTTTCTATACTTACTTCTACTGTTGTGTTATCGCTACACAAAACCAGGGATACAATTTGACTTCAATATTACTATTTCTATTAACCAAAAATACTAAGTAAATTACAGTACTAGGGTTTCCTGGTCTCTCTCTCCTTCATTCATAGATACTGTGTTACTATTGTTGCTCTTACTCTGCCGTGACTGGAGGGAGGATTGTAATAAATAGGCAGGCTTTTTGAGTCTCTCTCTCCTCTGCTCCCAGCTGTTGCTATTGCTGCTGCTGCTGCTGCTCCTGCTCCTGCTCCTGCACTGGCTCGGCTGGTGAGAGGGGTATGGAAGGTGGGCAAGCTTTTAAAGGCTCCACCACAGATGGTCTCTGGCTTCTCTCTCTCTCTCCTCTGCTCCCAGCTGTTGCTATTGCTGCTGCTGCTGCTGCTGCTGCTGCTCCTGCACTGGCTCGGCTGGTGAGAGGGGTGTGGAAGGTGGGCAAGCTTTTAAAGGCTCCACCACAGATGGTCTCTGGCTTCTCTCTGTCTCTCCTCTGCTCCCAGCTGTTGCTATTGCTGCTGCTGCTGCTCCTGCTGCTGCTCCTGCACTGGCTCGGCTGGTGAGAGGGGTGTGGAAGGTGGGCAAGCTTTTAAAGGCTCCACCACAGATGGTCTCTGGCTTACCAGATGGTCTCTGCATACCAGAATTTTCTATAGACCAACAAGAAATATTAAATCAAGAAATAACTAAAGAAGAAATATTAAAGGCTATTATGAAATTAAAGGAAAAGAAGGCCCCCGGTCCAGACGGTCTAACAGCGAAATTTTATAAAACTTTCAAAGAAGAAATAATTAATCCATTATATGATACGATCAACTCAATAGAAACGGGGCATTATCCGCACTCATGGAGAGAAGCTCTTACGATACTGATTCCAAAAGCTGATAAAGACTTAAGTCAAATACAAAACTATAGACCTATATCTTTGTTAAATAATGATTACAAAGTGTTTGCAACAGTGTTAGCAGAAAGATTAAAGCAAATTACACCAAAATGGATTCATGAGGATCAATCCGGATTTGTCCCAGGAAGAAACATTAAAAGTAATGTAAGAACCTTAGTAGATGTCATCGAATACTACGAACACCATAAGAATAGGAAAATGGGAATTGTCTTCCTCGATTATGAGAAGGCTTTTGATAATGTAAATTGGTGTTATATGAAAGAATCCTTAAGAAAATCTAAAATTGGTGAAAGAATGGGAAAGTGGTTAGAAGAAATCTATAACCATCAAGAAACAAGGATAGATATTAATGGGGAGAAATCAGGAAAATGTATAATCAATAAGGGGACAAGACAGGGCTGCCCGCTCTCTCCATTGGTGTTTATATTGATATTAGAAAATGTGCTTAGAAAGATCAGGAATGATAGTCAAATAGAGGGATTAAAAATAGGAAATCAAAACTACAAAGTCAAAGCATTCGCGGATGATGTAATCATAATATTAAATGATCCTAAAAAGAGTATAAAAAAACTATGGGAAATATTAAGTGAATCTAGTAAGATGACAGGGATTAAAATCAACACGCAGAAAAGTTGTATTCTGACAAAAAACCTCAATAGAAATGAGGAAAATGAGTTAAGATCTATAACCGAGCTCAAATTCTGTGACAGTGTAAAATATTTGGGGGGTGACGTTGACAAATCAAAACTCTACCCTTTTTCCAAATAATTACCTCTAAACCTGGAAATAAATAAAAGAAAAATTAAATATTTGGAATAAATTACAGCTTTCTTTATTAGGGCGAATAGCCATTATACAGTCATATGTTCTGCCTAAAATTTTGTTTCTTTTTCAAACAATTCCAATAAATATACCATCATCATGTTTTAAAATGTGGAATAGAGATTTAAGAGATTTCATTTGGCAAGGGAAGAAATCAAGAATAAAGATGAGTACATTACAAGATGCAAAAATAAGAGGAGGGTTGGGACTGCCGAACTTAAAAATATATTACGAGGCGGCAGCATTCACCTGGATCAAAGATTGGATAACATTAGAGGATAGAAAAACATTAGTATTAGAAGGTGCCGGTCTAGAGAAAGGATGGCATTGGTATTTAATTTATACCGGAGGGAATGTAGATAAAACCTTCGATAAACATATTGTTAGGAAAGCTTTAATTAAAATTTGGAATAAATATAAGCCAATCCTGTATAATAAAATCCCGGGCTGGACCTCACTTATGGAAGCGTTTAAAACAGATATCTTTGCTAAAGGAATTTGCACTAAATATAGAGATTTACTGGAATGGTCTGACGATAAAATAAAATTAAGATCGTTTAAGGAATTACAAGAAGAGGGGTTAGTAGAACATTGGTTTAATTTTTGCCAAATTCAAAGCAGATATAACAAAGATACTCGATCTTGTGGTATTGAGGTGAACAAAATGGAACTGGAAAAAATTTATGATAAAGGAAATAAACACTTGATTACATGACTTTATAAAAAATTTTTGGAGATAGAGTTAAAAGAGGAATGTATTAAAGAGAATATCATTAAATGGATGCAAGATTTGAACGAAAACATTGAGTTGGAAACATGGGAAAAGACTTGGATGAATAACACAAAGTTTACAAAAAGCATTTACTTGATTGAAAATTACTATAAAGTTTTGTTTAGATGGCACCTTTATCCGTCAAAGATTGCAAAGACTGTGAAGCAAAATAAGGAAGAAACTGGCAGGTGCTGGAAATGCAATCAAAAAGATGCTAAGCTTTACCACATGTGGTGGACTTGTGAAGTGGTAAAAGAATTTTGGAAGATTATCCACAGCAAAATTACATCAATCTTCAACATTAAAATACGAATGGACCCCAAACTGTATTTATTAAATATAACGGAAAGCTTAAAAGGGGTTTTGAAAAAAGAGGAAATAGGTGTAATCTTGTACTTAATTACTGGGGCAAGATTGGTTATAGCTAAATATTGGAAAGTTAATAATATGCAAATGTTCTCGGAATGGAAAGAGAAAATAAGAAATTTAATGCAAATGGACAAATTGACAATGTTAATCAAGGATAAACAAGAGAAATCTTTTATTTCAAAATGGGAAAAAATTGAAAGTTTTCTTGCATCTTGAAAGAGACTTAAAGGAGGTCAAACAAAACAAAGACAACTTGGTGGAAAACTAATATGAGAGGCATAATTTAAATTCTATAGTTAAATTAAGTCAATAGGAAGATTTTGTTTCGTTCTGTTTTGTTTTCTTTCTTTCTTTTTTGGAATAAGCGATTCTAACAGTAGTTGTAACTGGTTATTATTTCAGGAAATTTAGGGATCGTTTGGGAGCGGAGAAATGTATTTTAAATAATAGATGTGAAAGGATATGGAGTATAGAATGATGTCTATTTTTAACATTCATTTGTATATTAAGTTTATTTCATAAATAAAAATGTTGAATCCGCAAAAAAAAAAAAAAAAAAGAATATTGAACTTTAAATATTACAGAACGAATTTTCTTGGATGTCAGCTTCTCGCTCTAATAATTTTATAATTATAGATAAAGGAAAGGAATTCAAGAAATTTAAGGCAATATACTTTAATATTTGCAGAAAATAAATGGAAAATTGTTTGGTGGAAATTCTTAACAAATAATGGGATTTTAAATTTAGAAGTACTGCACTAATTGAGTTGGGCTAATATTAAAGATAAAAAAGTTGGTTGAACACTATTAGGACAACATAAAAGGAAAAATTATTTTCAGGATAATATTAATAATTTGATTTGAAACTACAGCATATATTATCATCTTCTCTGGGTTAACTATTTGGAAATTTGGAAATTTAGCCTAGAAGATTAAGTATACAAACCCTGGTGTAATTGTTTATACTTGTCTATTTTTTTCTTTCCTTTTTATTATTTAGATAACTATTTCTGCATTGTTATTCTTGTTTCATCTATCTGGGAACTTTGCAATCTAGAAGCCAATCTACCAAAATACAGGTCCCGTCGCAATTTAGACGGGCCTCAACTGACCAAACTAAGTATGCAGACCCTAATCCAAATTTATTGGACGAGATTTGTAAATGTATCCATCAGGAGATGCAAGAGTTTAAAGCTGAGGTCCGTCAAGAAATCAGGGCAGAGCTTCAAGAAATAAACCAATCTATCGATAAATTAACTGGAGAAATTTCGGCAGTGAAACATAGAATTGGTACCCTAGAATACAGAGAAGATAGGTTGGCAGAGGAATTAGAGGACATAAGGAAATTAAGAGAATTAGACCTTGACAATAGGGTAATGTGGGAACAAAAATTGAGGGGAAAATGTATTAAAATTAGAGGCCTGCCTGAACTTAAAAGTGAGAACTTGATGGGAACTTTGGTTCCTAAATTAGCAGAGTTTCTAAATAAAAAAGAGGAATCATTTTACCCAGAGGTAGATAGAATTTTTTAAACTCAATAGTGGCAAAAAAGAAAAACTTGCCGAGAGACATTGTCATCTATTTTGTAAGAAGACAGATGAGAGACCTGATTTTAAAAATACAAAATGATTCTCCCTTAACAATTGATGGCAATTCGGTTCAGATCTTAAAAGATATTCCTGTTCATTTATTGAAGAAAAGAAAGGATTACGCATTCTTAACGATCTTTTTAAGACAACAGGGAATTCCATATAGGTGGTCTTCCCCGGAAGGTCTTGTATTTTGGTGGGGCCAAAGAAGAATTGTGATAAAGAACATAGACCAAGCCCGTAGATTCTGGGACTTAGAGGAAAAGAAAAGAACTCAAAAAGAGAATCCTAGACAGGGTAAGGACCAAGGCTCACAGGGTTCCCAATCTACCTCTAATACACGGACTAAAGAAAAGAAATCTAAAGATGAAAGAGACAAATCAACTGAATTAACGGAGGGAAATCTATGCCCAGAAAGGGAAAGAAAGGGTAGTGATCCTGGAGAAGAAGAAGTGAATGGTGAAGGAGTATTAAGTGATCTAGAAGACAGCTCATTAAACCAAGATGAAGAGATAGATGGAGATTTGGATAAAGATCTGACAGAATCATAGCAACGTAAGTCGCGTTTCCTTTAAATTGTACAATTAAATAATCTTTTTGCCCTGAACTCTATCAAAAATATAAAAGATGAATCATTTCAAAATATTAACATGGAATGTTCGTGGCTTAAACACTCCTCAAAAAAGGAAAAAAAATCATTATGTACAAAAACTGAAAACAGATATAACTTGTCTTCAGGAGACACATATTTGGTTGAAGGATACAAAATACTTAGAAAATAAAAAATTAGACAAAGCTTATATTGCAGCAACAAATAAGAAAAAAAAGGTGTTGTGGTTTATGTATCTAGTAATTTGGATTCCAATTTAATAAAAACAGATCCAAACGGGCACTATGTAATTGTAGAGGTTAACATTAAAGGAGAAAAGATCTTAATTGTTGGAATATATGCCCCCTAACGAATAAAGCAAAGTTTTTTGATTATTTATTAGATGCTGTCTATACATCAAGTCATGATTCTATTATATGCCTTGGTGATTGGAATGGAGTAATCAATCCCCAAATTGATAGAGCAGCTCTAACCCCCAGAAAAAGGAATAACCAAGGCAAATTACCTAAAAGCTTTTTTGACTTCCAAGACTCTTTAGCTTTAAAGGATGTATGGAGGCTGCTGTATTCTAGTTCTAAAGATTATACATATTTCTCCCAGGTGCATGCATCATGGTCGAGAATCGATATGTTTTTTGTTTCATCTCATTTATGTAATAGAGTCTCTAGTGTGGAAACGTTGCCAGCAATCTGGTCAGATCATAATCCATTAATTATGAGAATGAATTTTTCTGTTAAACAGTTTAGATGGAGGTTGAACAATTTCCTATTAAAAAATGAAAAGATTCTTAAGAAAGCGCAAGAACAATTGAAATTATTTTTTCAGGAAAATATAAATGCCGAGACCTCGTTTAATATAATTTGGGATGCATCCAAAGCGTATATGAGGGGCTTTTTTATGAAAAAAAGCTACGAATATAAAATGGAAAAAAGGGAAAAAAATAAAAGAATTGAAAGATGAATTGAAAAAATATGAAGATCAATGGAAAATTAACCCTAGACAGAAAAATTTAAAAGAAAATATGAAAAGAATAAGAAGTCAAATTTCTATATTAACTATGGAAGAAATAGCTAAGGAAATCAAATTTGCCAAACAAAGGCATTTTGAATTTTCGAATAAGCCCTTGCTTTTCAAATTTATACAAAAAGAATCAAGAGAATGGCAATAATATTAAGAAATATTTAAATGGGATAACTCTGAGTAAAATTCCTGATACACAAAAAAAGCAGTTAAGTAAAAAAATTGAAGCCCATGAGATAATTGATGCAATTAAAAGTTTAAAAACAGGTAAAACCCCTGGACTCGATGGATTCATAGCGGATTATTATAAAAAAAATGTTGTAATCGATTGGTAGTTCCCCTACAACAAACAATGAATGGCATACTGGAAGGAATGATTCCTAAATCTTGGCTGGATGACAACATTATCTTAATCCCAAAAGACAATAAAGACAAATCAGATCCCAAGAATTACAGGCCTATATCATTATTGAATAATGATTATAAAATATTTGCAAAAATTTTAGCAAATAGATTTAAAAGTTGGTTGGCAACATGGATATTGGGCGACCAGGCAGGATTTCTCCCTGTTCGTATGATTAAAGATAATATACGCCACTTAATTAACTTGATTGAACTTCATAATTAAATGATAAATAGAAAATTGGCATTAGTATTTTTAGATATAGAAAAGGCCTTCGATAGTTTAAGCTGGGAGTTCATGGAAAATCTACTAGGAAAGTTAGATCCAGGGGACAATATGTGTAAATGGATATCGGCTATTTATCAAAAACAGGAGGCTAAAATTATAATAAATGGAGAATTTACGAAACCAATATTGATAGAAAAAGGAGTTAGACAAGGTTGCCTGTTGTCACCCCTTCTTTTCATTTTGAATTTTGAGATTCTAATGAATAGTCTCAGATCCAATGGAAATATTCAGGGTGTAAAAATTAAAGGAGAAGAGTATAAAATTAGCGCGTTTGCCAACAATTTGATGATATTGCTGTCGAACCCTTGTGAAAATATAATATGTTTATTAAAAGAATTAACCATGTATGGAAATGTAGCGGGTTTAAAGATTAATAGGGATAAGACTGAAGTACTTCTGATGAATCTAACACCTAATGAGAAAGAGGAATTTGTGCGGTTGTCTGGGCTACAAGAGAAAAGAATGGTGAAGTATCTAGGAATAAACTTTACAATTAGAAATGGAGATTTATTCAAAAACAACTACGATAAAAAGTGGGGAGAGATAAAAGAAGATTTAAAGAAATGGAATAAATTAAAGATTTCATGGATGGGTCAAATCTCGGTTGTTAAAATGACCATTCTTCCCAAACTAATATATTTATTTCAAAATATCCCGGTGATTCTTAATGATAAGCCTTTCAATAATTGGAATCGGGAAATTTCGAATTTCATTTGGTCAGGGAAAAAGCCTAGAGTGAAACTCAAACTCCTACAGGATTCAACCGATAAAGGGGGGGGGGGTTAGGCCTTCCAAACTTAAAAAATTATTATTATGCCTGCTCTCTCTTTTGGCTTATTGTCTGATTCCAATTAATAAACAAAAAAAAAAAAAAAACACCTTAAATTAGAAGGTTTCGACAATGTTTATGGGTGGCATGGTTATCTATTCTATGAGAAAGTAAAATGCCACCAACTTTTTAATGATCACTATATCAGAAGGGCCCTCTTAAGAGTATGGAATAAAGTGAAAAATAATTGGCAAGACATAATTCCACTTTGGACAGCAATTGGGGAAGTGGTGGCTAAAGATAATAAATTCGGAAACAATAAATGGATAACCTATAAGGAATTGTTGATTGTAAAAGGACCAAATTTAGAGATCAAAATGCAATTGCAATTGAATCAAGAGGGATATAATTATAATTGGTTTTCTTATAGACAATTAAAAGAACAATTTAAATTAGATCAAAGAACCCGGAAGATAGGACAAGTTGATCAGCAATTTGAGGATATTATATGGACCAAAGATAAACATAAAATTTCTAAATTTTACAAGATGTTGCAAACAATTGAAATGGAATCCGAATTTATTAAACCTTCCATGATTAAGTGGGCCCAGGATTTTGGAAAAACCATAGAATTATCCAGTGGGAAAAATGTTGGACCAGGAGATTGAGTTTCACTCTGAGCTATAATGTAAAAGAAAATTTCTATAAGATGATGTACAGATGGTACCTCACACCAGTACGTTTGGCTAAAATCTATAAGTTGTACCCAAACACTTGCTGGAAATGTAAGGAAAAAATTGGTTCTTTCTATCATCTATGGTGGAAATGTAAAAAAGCACGGGGGTTCTGGGAAATTATTAGGTCTACATTAAGTGAGGTTCTAAACTATAACATCAAATTAGATCCACAATTATTTATGCTGGGAATAAATTTAAATGAATTTTCAGAGAAAAAAATTGGGAAATTGATTTTCTATTCTCTCACCGCCGCTAGAATTTTATACGCAGCAAGTTGGAAAAAGAAAGAGATCCCTTTATTACGCGACTGGTACTCGAAAATTCTTGAATTTATGGAAATGGATAGACTGACGGGCCTGATTGGAGGAATGGATTACGAAAGATTAAAAAAGGACTGGCACCCATGGATTCATAATTTTGATCTGCGGGGTATTAGATTAAAAATATAGATGAATGATTCAAAGGTACTTATAGTATGGGTTTATCTTGATAGTATAATCATAATTTGTTAACATCATAATATGTATGTGCTAATATAGGATTCGTCACTAGTTGGCTCTAGTTTCTTCTCTTTTTCTATCGTTCGCCTAATTTTTATTTATTTTTTTTACTGTAGGAAGAAGCCACTGGTTAAATAAATGAATGTACAGTATATTGACAATTATACTGATTGCCTGCATAGAACTCCTGATTTGGAACTCATGTAGAGGTCAAAAAGGCAGGCAAATGAGCAAGAAGTATTAGACACAGGAAGTCTTTTTTTAATGTATAAACTTATTTATTTTGCTTATTTTCTTTATAAATATATATATGCATGTATATATATATTTATATCAGTATTGGATGTGTTAAGGAATAATACTTTCTTGTTTTTTGTTTGAATTTTTTGTTTGTTTGTTTTGTTTGTCCAATAACCAAAATTATATTGAAATAAAAGAGAATTGGAAATGGAGTAATATTTGGATTTTAAAGCCATTGTAAATGGCCTATGCATCGAGACAGGAAAATCCCTCTACAGGAAATGCCTTCTTTGTTGGTATATGTTTAGGAACATTGTTAATGACATATTTATATTGTCTAACTCTGGAAGGGCTATAAGGTGTTGGCAATTTACTTCCACCTGTGATTGGAATGTTATCACATTTAAGAATTTTGACAGATATTGTTTTAGAGTATAGTCTTCCTGTAGAAAAAGATATGTAGATTATTTGAATTTGAGGTTGTTGTTTTTTAAATAGGCCACTGCAAATGTATTTTTCAGAGTAGAAAACAGTGAAGTATCTATGTGGGGAAATACATAATACACTACATTGCATTATATGGTATAAATCCCTCCCACCCACCCCCCACCCCCAAGTTTTAAAACAAAGATTTATGAACACGTTGGATTTCTAAAAATCAATTTTCTTTAAAATTTCCATATTAAACTTTCCAGGATATCATACTTCCTTCTTATCAAAAGCCAACTAAATTTTATTTTTGATTTTCTTTGCCACAATGACAATGTAACATAAGAAATATACTGTATATACTCAACCATAAGTTGACCTCATATATAAGTTGAGAGCAAGTTTTGGGGCTTAAATTGTGGATTTTGATATGAACTGTGGATAAGTCAAGGGTATTCTCTGTCCCTGCCTCAGTAGCTGTTTAAAGATCACTGGCTATTAGAGAAGGCTAAGGGAGAAGAGGAAAGGGGGGAGAAGGAGAGAGAGCGGGGAGCACATGCAGGAACTCAGACAGGGAGGCAAGTACTTTCTCTCTCTCTCTCTGTCCCTGTCTCAGTACCTATTTAAACATCTCTGGTTACAAGGGAAGGATGGGCACTTCTTTTAGGAGCTTTATAAGCAGTATTACCATATTGCCCCATATATGTCGACCAAGGATTTAGCGGTCAATTTTGGGGCATAAATTTCACAACTTATAGTCGAGTATATGTGGTACTTCCTTTCATTAGATAACAATTATAATATTTTGAGTTGGTCAGCCCTAGATTGTGACACTATGATAATACACACTCTCTAGGGTCAGTATATAGTGGACAACACCACAGGTAATGCATTAAATTTTCTATGCAGCCCTTATCACAAATACACACCCTGTCAGTTAAAGGGGTCTGGAGATACCAGCTCTTCAGGAAGATAGTTGGCATTAGCAGAATTCTAAATTCTGTGAAAGCCTCCCCCAAAAGAGAATAAGAAAATATACAAAGATATCTGAGTACTACCGTAGAGATGTAAATTGTGAATTTTGGATAGTTAGCAAATTTTGTAGCTAATTTCTCTCAGAGAGGGGAGCTGGAATTTCCTGAATCAAAAAATTAAGACAGATGTACAGATGTACAAATGCTTCAGACAATTGTTTAGAAATCTCTGTATGGTCTTTTTGATTGAACAATGCAGGACAAAACATTGATCAATTGTGCTTTTGTGAAAACCTGCCTGAGCTTTGTTCAATATGTTATTATTTTCCTTTGGAGTTTGGAGTTTGGCCTTGTTTGGAGGCTATATCCAATAAACAAATAGATCCACAGTTCTTAGTCTCCTGACAATTATCTTTTTTTAAATATAGGAATAACCACACTGGAAGACCAGACTTTAGGTATGTGCTGTGTCGAGTTCATGTATGAAAAAAGTCTGGCAAGTATAGGAACCTACCAATCAGGATTGATCTTAACTATGTCAGGTGGTAACATGTTATGATATGGAGCTTTCCCTTTAGTGAATGTAACAATATAATCTAATACCATTTCTGCAGTTACTGGTAGCTATTTGGGTAAATCCTGGATCATAGTGGGGTTGTGGATGGATTAGAAAGACTGGTAAAAATCTTATTCTTTCTTTGGGAAATATAAGAGCCTCTTATGCACTTCTCCCTCTCCCTTGTTCCATTATAAAAAGCCCCCTAACTTGGCCTTGTTCTTAACAGCCATTATCTGTCTCATTGCTTCTCACTCCCTTGCACAGACTCTGGCCTCTCCAGCCCTGATCAGCCCCCAATTGGCTGGAGACCTCAGTGACTGGATGGCCCACTCTTAAAGTGGGCCACCGCTGCAGTCCCAAATGGGCCACCAGCAAGGAGTGGCTTTTCATAGTTCCTTTTGCTGCTGGCCTTGGGCTGCCTTAGGTGGCCTCAGAGCAGCTTCTGGCTGCATCGGGGGCATGTGTTGCCTGCAAGTCACGCCCCTGAAGTGGCCAGAAGCTACACTTTTTGGCCTGTCTGCTTGGCTTTCTTCTTTTTATTGCTTAAGCAGTTTTTGTCATTGGAACAATGTTTCTAGAGTACCTTTTTCAATTTAAGTAGACTTGGGCTACTTCCCCACTGAGGAAATAATGCAGTTTGATACTAATGTATCTGTCATGGCTCTGTCCTATGAAATTCTGGGAACTGCAGTTTGCTGTGGCATGGGAGTCTGTGACACAGAAGGTTAAATATCTCAAAAAACGTCAGCTCTCAGATTTCCATAGCATTGATCAATAGCAGTTAAAATGATGTCAAATTGCATTAATTCTGCAGTGTAGATGCAGCCTTGGATGCCATGATCAATCTAGATAAGGTCTTTTTACCATTCTTGAATCCTTTATCATACCATGTAGAAGCTCCTACCATATATTTGTTTGATCTGCAAGTAGTGGTAACATAAAATAAAGACTATCTCCTGACAGATTTCTAGGATGTTACTTTCATTTGCCCAGCACTGTTGCCTAGTTTTCCATTGATAGGGCTAAGCCAATTTCTTCATCCATTTTAATAAACTGTTCCTTCTACAAATTTGGGTACATCAGGAGACAGCAGTTAGATAATGGTCCAAATCACACTGCAGAAATAATCCAGTTTCAAACTGCTTTAACTGCCCAAGCTCCATGCTAGGGAATTCTGGGAACTATAGTTTTGTGAGACATTTAACCTTCTCTATCAGCAAGCTCTGGTGCCACAATAAACTAAGATTTCCTAGCACTGAGACAGGGCAGTTAAAGTGATCTCATACTGTTTTATTTTCTGCAGTGTGTTTTGGACCAACCATCAGTTGCAAAGTCAGACAATCACACTTGGCTCAATTATCTATAATCAACTGTTCCAAACATTGTTCCAAAACATTGTTCTGAAAAGACACATAAATTAATATTTAATAATAATAATAATAATAATAATAATAATAATAATAATAAATTTTTATTTGTAGCCCGCCCCTCTGCTAGGCAATCGGGGCGGGGGACAGCAATAGTTAAAACAGAACAACGTTAAAACATTCCCTCTCCCCATAACCCCTACCTCCCCCCTCCCCCTCCCCTTAAAATAGAATTAAACCGAAGAATAATTAAAATACAATATTAGTTAAATCAATAAATTAAAACAAGATTACACTGAATACACTGAACTGTCCCCTATATCTGAAAAGAAGGTAAAATAGGCCTTAGAATTGTCCTTATTGCTTCTAGAATTGTCAGTGGGAGTAATACATGGAGAATTATATTTGCAGAAAAAATGATTAAGTCCAAACACAAAGGAAATAGAATCATTATGTATGTATAATATTTATACTCTGTCTTTCAGTCAAAAAGACTCCCAGAATGGTTTACAAATTGTTAATTGGATATTTCCTTGCCTTCGAAGACAATTTCATTGTCCAAAAGGTGGAAGAGGCAACAAGAGGATCAGCTATTTTGGATCTGATCCTAACAGAGAAGACCTAGTTAATGAGGTGCAAAGGGTGGGATCCTTAGGCGAGAGTGATCATGTCCTCCTGGAGTTTATTATACAGTGGAAAGGAGAAGCCAGGCATAGTCAGACATGCATTCTAGACTTTAGGAAAGCTGATTTTACTAAACTTAGAGAAATACTGGGGGTGATCCCATGGACAGGAATACTAAAAGAGAAGGGAGTTCAAGACGGATGGGAGTTTCTCAAAAGGGAGATGCTGAAGGCACAATTTCAAACCGTGCCAACGAGGAGGGAAAATGGGAGGTGTCTCAAGAAACCAGGATGGATGACTAAGGAACTTGCAACTGAACTAAGTTTTAAATGGAACATGTATAGGAAATGGAAAAATGGGGAAATCATCAAAGAGGAATTCAAACAAATAGCTAGCACGTGTAGGGGTAAAGTCAGAAAGGCTAAAGCACAGAATGAACTGAGGCTTGCTAGAGAGGTTAAGAACAAAAAAAAAGGGCTTTTTTGGGTATGTCAGCAGCAAAAGGAAGAAGAAGGAAATGGTAGGGCCACTGTGTGGAGGAGATGGCAAAAAGTTAACAGGGGACAGAGAAAAGGCAGAATTACTCAACACCTTTGCTTCAGTCTTCTCAGAAAAGGCAAAGGGTGCTCAACTTGAGGATAATGGAGCAGAGGACAGAATTGGAGAATTTCAGCACAGAATAAGTAAAGAGATAGTACAGGAATACCTGGTTAATCTAAATGAATATAAGTCTCCATCACCAGATGAATTACATCCAAGGGTATTAAAAGAACTGGCAAATGTAATAACGGAACCATTGGCAATAACCTTTGAGAACTCCTGGAAAACAGGAGAAGTCCCAGTGGACTGGAGGAGGGCAAATGTTGTCCCCATCTTCAAAAAGGGGAAAAAAGAGGATCCCAAAAATTATTGTCCAGTTAGTCTGACATCAATACCAGGAAAGATTCTGGAGCAGATCATTAAACAGAGAGTCTGTGAAGATCTGGAAGGTAATTTTATAATCACAAAAAGTCAACATGGGTTTCAGAGAATCAGGTCATGCCAGACAAATCTGATCTCTTTTTTTGATAAAATTACCAGCTTGGTAGATGAAGGGAATGCTGTGGATATAGTATATCTTGATTTCAGTGAGGCCTTTGAGAAGGTTCCCCATGACATTCTTGCAAACAAGCTGGTAAAATGTGGGCTAGACAAAGTAACTGTTACATAGATTTGTAATTGATTGACTGGCCGAACCCAAAGGGTACTCAACAATGGCTCCTTTTCAACCTGGAAAGAAGTGACCAGTGGGGTGCCACAGGGCTCTGTCCTGGGCCCAGTGCTATTCAATATCTTTATTAATGACTTGGATGACAGTATTGGGGGCATAGTTATCAAATTTGCAGATGACACCAAATTAGGAGGAGTAGCTAATACCCCAGAGGACAGGATCAAAATTCAAAATGACTTGAATGGACTAGAAAGCTGGACCAAAGCTAACAAAATGAAATTCAACATGGAGAAATGTAAGGTACTGCACTTAGGGCTGAAAAATGAAAAGCACAGCTATACGATGGGGGACACCTGGCTGAATGAGACTACGTGTGAAAGGGATCTAGGAATCCAGGTGGACCACAAGTTGAACATGACTTAACAGTGCGATGCAACAGCTAAAAAGGCCAATGCAATTTTAGGCTTCATCAGTAGAAGTATAGTGTCTAGATCAAGAGAAGTAATAGTGCCACTCTATTCTGCTTTAGTCAGGCCTCACCTGGAATACTGTGTCCAGTTCTGGGCACCACAATTCAAAAACGATGTGGAGAAACTGGAGCATGTCCAAAGGAGGGCAACTAAAATGGTGAAGGGTCTGGAAACCAAGCCCTATGAGGAATGACTTAGGGAGCTGGGGATGTTTAGCCTGGAGAAGAGAAGGCTGAGAGGTGATATGATAGCCATGTTTAAATATTTGAAGGGATGCCGTATTGAGGAGGGAACAAGCTTGTTTTCTGCTGTTTCAGAGACTAGGAACTGAAACAATTGATGTAAGCTCAAGGAAAAGAGATTCCACCTCAACATTAGGGGGAACTTCCTGACAGTAAGGGCAGTTTGACCATTGGAACACACTCCCTCGGAGAGTAGTGGAGTTTCCTTCCTTGGAGGTCTTTAAGCAGAGGCTGGATGGCCATCTGTCAGGGATGCTTTGATTGGGAGTTCCTGCATGGCAGGAGTTGGACTGGGTGGCCCTTGTGGTCTCTTCCAACTCTATGATTCTATGAGGCTTACAATCTGAATAAGGCAGGACACACAAGGAAAGGGGATATGGAATGTGGGTCTCTCATCAGCCCTGGGTTCAAAGTACAATGGAGCTGTGCCAGGTGTCTATTTTTTCTCTCAGAGGCCAGAAGGAAGGTAATATATGTTGATTGTTTTTGAAATACAGAAATGTTTTTATTACTTTATTACTAAGCAATAGGGAGAAATCTGAACCCAAACTCATGGTCGACCTTGGATTGGCATATTTTAAAAAATAAGATGGAATACTAAAGGCTGTGTGGGAGAGCTCACTGAGGGCCTTTGCAGACTGCCAGAAATAGTGCAAATTGAGTCCACTTTAACTGCCCTGGCTCAGTGCTAGGGAATCATGGGAATTGTATTTTTTTTGAGACATTGAGCCTTCTCTGTCAGAGAGCTCTGGTGCCACAATAAACTACAGTTTCCATGATTCCCTAGCACTGAGTCAGGGCAGTTGAAGTGGACTCACTTTGCACTATTTCTGGCAGTCTGTAAAGGCCATGAGTCCATTATATATGGTTTCCTCTTTGGTGGATCTCTATAGGGGTTGTAAGTATTTGGAATTTTTTTTTAAAAAATTAAATTTTTTTTTTTTTTAAATTCTTGAACACAAGAAGTGGTTTGTTTAAACAAGCATCTTAAGACAGAAAGGTAGGTTTTCTTCTCTCTTCATGTAATATGCTATAATAATAATAATAATAATAATAATAATAATAATAATAATTTTTTATTTATAGCCCACCCCTCTGTGCTGCAATCGGGGCAGGTTACAGCATTTAAAAACAAACAAAGTTAAAACATACCTTCATCCCACAATCCACCCTCCCAATCCCTTAAAACAGAATTAAACCAAGAAAAAGTTAAAATGCAAATATGCCGTAAAACAATAAAACAACAAGGAATCAGTTATGCCAACAGGATAAAAACTCATCTCCCAACAGACAACTGTTATTCTGGGAAGGCCTGATGGAAGAGATCCATCTTTACTGCCTTTTTAAAAGCAGCAAGAGTAGTAATGAGATGGATCTCGTCCAGCAGGCCATTCCACAGTCTGGGAGCGGTCGCAGAGAAGGCCCTCTGGGAGGTCTGAGACAGCCTAGTTTTTATTGGCTGTAACAGATTCCTCCCAGAGGACTGAAGGGTGTGGGGGGGGTGTTAGGATATGAATGGGATATATAGTCAAAGGTGAAATGTAAAGATGTGTGTGTGTTTGTAATTTTCTACTTGAGAACAGTTTCTGGACAAGGCACAAACAATATTTAGAGAAACAGGGTGAATCAACGCCAGGTGGTAACAGAGACATCAACAATGTACTTTCCCAGTGATAGAACTAATGGAACCAGACTTTGTTATGGATAACAAAGAGATATCAAATATTAAACATCGTTAGGCTTGAGAAAGTTACTCACGTGGTGGATGATGGACAACAAGAGGCTGGGTTAACATACATCATACTGTCATTATCCAATTAACATAAAGTTAACACCTAGAAGGTGGAGTATGGGATGGGCTTAGAGAGTCCTTTGTCTAAGAATTGTTTATTGTTCAAGATGTGAGGGTGTGTGGCTGGATGCTGCAACAAGTTGGATCCTAATGCTTTTGGATTGTTAAAGATGTAATCTTTCATGGCTGAACTGGACAAGTTCGTCACAATGGATTTTACTTAGATATCTTGTTTTTACTTTTTATATGCATTAATAAAGCTATGCTTTTGGACTTTACAATGTGTCTTCTTGACTGAGGAAGACAGGATTGCCTGGAGAAGAGAAGCTGAGCCAGTTGATGGCAAATCTACACAGTGGCTGTGGATCACAGCAGCCAGCTTGTCCTACAGACTCTGCTGGGTGCCAAAAGGCATCACTACAACACTCATCATCCACACACCAACAGGGGGATCATACGGGGAGAGGCGGTCCCTGAGATAAGATGGACCCAAGCCATGTAGGGCTTTAAAGGTCAAAACCAACACCTTGTACTGCGCCCGGAAACCAATCGGCAGCCAGTGGAGGGATTTAAGCACAGGTGTTATGTGCTCTCTCCTAGATGTTCCTGTGATTAACCTGGCTGCCATGTTTTGCACCAGTTGTAATTTCTGAGTTAGACACAAGGGTAGCCCCATTTATAGCCCACATAGCCCACATAGACACAAGGGTAGCCCCATTTATAGCCCACATAGAGTGCGTTGCAGTAATCCAGACGTGAGGTTACCAGAGCATGTACCACAGTTTCCAGATCTCTCATGTCCAGATAAGGGCGCAGTTGGCGTATCAGCCCAAGCTGATAGCAGGCACTCCTGACCACCTCATTCACCTGACTAGTCTAAAATCTGATGTGATCTACCAGGATCAGAACAAAGGTAAACACAAGAAGAAGGTACTTCTGATCACATTACAGCTGATAATGAGAGGAGAAAAACTCACCATCCACTGACCATCCACTCACCCCTTTCCTTTTTTCTTCCTTGATTTTCATTTATTTATTTATTTATTTATTTTATATTGGAATAGGATTATGCTGAGTCCAAGGTTTAAATCTTGTCTAAAATCTCCCTACAGCTATCAATGCTAGTGACATATTCATTTCAGAGAATGTTCTCTCATATCCCATTGTCCCATGATTTGTCCATGATGCAGAAGATGCAGTAGGACTTTTTGATTAATTTATCATCTCGGTAGTTATCCAGCAAAGAAAGTTAAACTTTGAATTTAAAGGTAAGTTTATTTCATCTTACCCATGAACTGAAACTTCAAGCATTTTTGCTAACAATAATTCCTTTTCTTAGAATTTTTAAATATCATATTTCACCACCAGATTCATTGATGTATATGGGAACATGAATGTCTTAGACTTAGAGAGATATAATTTTTGGAACAAAAGTTATATAAGAAATGGCATCATTTATGCAGGGTGGAACAGGCATTCCTGGCTAAACTCGCCAGTCCTTAGTCATCAAGATGGCAGATTGAGAAGGGAACTATTGTGAAACTGAGTAGAGATGCTTATCTACAGGACACTTATATTAGGTTATACTTTTTTTATTCATTTATAGAAATCCACTACTCAGCAATTTGAAATAGAAGTATAGGTTGAATCTCTCCTATCCAAAATATTTGGGATTAAAAGTGTTTTAGATTTTGGATTTTTCCAGACTAAGCAATATTTGTATATTCATAATGAGCTATCTTGCATATGGGACTGAAGTCTAAACATGAAACTCATATATGATTTGTATACAACTTATACACAGTCTGAAGGTAATTTTATACATAATATTTTAATACTTTTCTGCATGAAACAAAATTTGTATACACTGAACTATCAGAAAGCCAAGGTATCACTACTTCATGTGGACAATTTTGGATTTTGGAGTATTTTGGATTTTGGAATTCTGGATAAGGGATACTCATCTTATAGTGCCTTGATTATTACTGTACATGAGGCTTACTTTTTAGGATACATTCATGATTTTACATCTATGATTTTAGAAATATGGTTTCTTTTACTAATTCTATTACATAAACTCCACAACATTTATAAACTTGGTTTTCCACTAGTAAACCTGTTGTCCCCAATTTGTATTTAATATCAGAATACTGTTCTCAACATGCTGATTCATTTTACCATCCCATTGTCCTTAATACTGTGACTTCTTGCCATCCATGGGCTTGTCATATGAGGATTTGAGTATCCGTGGATGGCAAGCCCTGTTGTTTTCAATGGTGGCACCTGACTGCCTGCTCAGCCTACTTCTACTGCCTGGTCAATGTGACGGCCCTAGAGACAGTGAGGAAGCATTTCACACCAGGCCTTGATCACACCAATGTTGCCCTGCTCCACAGCACCAAGTACAAGGGTGTCCTCTAGGCCATGCTGCTCTGGATGCTGCTCCCTGGAGGGCCTCCACCACTTCCCTCAGATGACAACAGTCCCTCACCATTTCCTTCCTTCCCCACCCCATACTGCTAACTGCCCCTGGAGCTACCTTCTTCAACCTCCTGCCACTGCCATCCCACACTGGACCCTCCACCATCACGTACATGGACCTCCAGGACTACCAGCACAGCTGGAACTTGGCACCCAGCCCAATGCTACTCAAGCTGGTGGTCACTGTCAAGATGCTGGTGTTGTGCTTTGCTGCCCTGGCCCAGATGGAGGTCTGCAGGTAGGAGCTGCAACTCAACCCAGGTGCCCAGGCCACCTTAGACAAGGCCATGTGGCAGCTGGTGGTCACCCTGCCCAGCCTGGCCATGCCCAGCCTAGGGGAGGGTTTCTGGAGGCCAGGATTCACTGCATAAGCAAAGCCCCACTGCCTTGGAGGAGAAGGAAGCAGTAGAAGCCCAGCAGCAGTAAAGGGAAGTCTCATCCCACCAACCCCATGGTGTCACCAGAATGGGAACAATAGGACTTGAGGCCCCACATTTTTTCTTATCCAACATGGGGGGGGGGGGAGGCAGCAGATTCACACAGATATGAAAAGCCAGCTATATTAATATGAAATACTTTATCAATAAGGTTAAAGGACTAAAGATTCCAGAACAAGCTTTCTTTGTCACCAGGGATTAAATTTGTTTGTAACTTTGAACAGTTGTAGTACCCTATCTTAATATTCACTACAGTCCTGAGCCTCCTACATATTTTCTTTTAAAATTAATTGACATTGGTCTGGAAAATAATTATTTCAGATTTTCATTATGATATTAGAAGAGTTACCATTGGCATCTCATTTGCTCCCAGTGTGGCCAATTTATTCATGACTTCTTTGAAACACAATGTAATATATAATTCAGTGTGTAATTCTTTCCATGATGAGATCTTGTTTTACAAACAATATATGGATGATTTTTTAAATAATTTTCTCATGGATCTAAATGCAATATTCTTCCAATTGAATTAATTTTGTTCTTGTTATCTTTGCAAATGTCAGTTTTGATCAAAATAATATTTCTTTTTTGTGGTATTGCAATTTATAGAAATGAGGATCATTTATCCATGTTTTTTTTAAAAAGACAAATAAATAGATAACAAATCTGTTTTGAGTTTTCCCCTTATTTCTCTCTTCTTGATTACACAAGAATTTGCCTTACAGGCAATATTTGATATTGAAAATGGATTATTCTCATGAAAAAGACAATGTCAGTCAAAAATTTAGATTCAGGAAACAAATATATGGCAGTTTATTCCCTTGGCATGGTGAGGCATGATCTGCTGCTCCCGGGGCAGGTCTCTGCCACCTCAAATGGGCTGTCTACATCAGCCCATAGACCCTCATCCCAAAAGCTCGCATAGGGTCTCCCCTAAATTGCCCCAACTTCCTACATTAAAATGCCAAAAAAAACCTTTGTGGGGCTACTCTGTACTGTTGCAGGTGGCTTTCCACTCCCCAAACTACTGAAAACCATCTTGATAGAGTGAAAAGCTACTGGAGTTGATGGGTTATCTCTTTCAGGTACTGAAAATGGTGGCACTAACAATATTCTATAGTGTTGCAGAGGAGCTAAAAATCAGGTGGTACAGATCTCCAGGCTCAAGAGCATATCCATCCCACTAGTGGAATGACACCACTGAATATAAATGATAATTTATAAACTATAAAAAACAGTTAGTATTTTGGTTATTGTTTTATTTATTTTTTAGAAATGTGAACAGTATTTTGTTAGTGGACATGGCCACTAAAATGTAATAAAATAAGATAAACATAAAGGTTATTGAGACAAGGAACTAATTACAAATAACTAGTCATAATGTGTTAGTGAGTGTAAAGGGTCTTTTTCTGGGGGTAGGGCAACTACAAATTTTTCCTGCCTTTCTTTCTCAAGTCGAACTTTAAACATCAGACTAAATCCCAATGAGCTCAACTTAAAAGGATAAAAGGATGAACTACTGGAATTAAAACTTAAAAGCCTCTGAAATGTTAGGTTTTCACTGTACATATTTCAAGTTCTCTCTCTAACCTACCATGTTCCACTAGAGTTTTCTTCTCACAAGTAGACTATTTCCTATATTTAAATATCTCTACTGGAAAGTTTAATAAACTGTGACCTGAATCCTATTGGATAGGATTATGGAACAAATCAATCACTTGTTGAACAGTGAGTTAATGCTAGGGAAATCCCATTGATTCAGTGGGTGTATTCTGGTTGACAGTAACAAGAAGATTTTGACCTTTCTGTGGATGTTCAGCTTTGATAATTAATTCCAAACTTTTGTAGCTATTGTCATGTGAAGAACACAGTAAGAATGAATTGCCAGTGCCATGGGACAAAAAAATCTTGTTCCTCATTTTCTTTAACTGTAGTCAAAAACATGAAATCAGGAAAAAAAAGGGGGGGGTTTAATATAACAATTATATCAGCCAAGGACAGAGTTTTTAATAGCTTAAACAATGGATGGAATTCTGTTGGTTAACCCTAACTAGAGTTGACCAGAATTAATTGTTGAATAGTTAGAAGCAAACAGGTAAATCCTATTGATTCAATAGGTCTATTCTAGTTGAGAACAGCAATAGGATTTAGACCTTTGAATACATGTGCATGGCATAGGTAAACATTCATGTGTACCTACAAGCAACCATTATGCAAAAGGATCTTGTAGTGTGTTAGGCACCAAGGCTACCCCAAACTCTCCCCATTACCTGTGCAATGTTGGGTGGCTGTCTACACAGCATCCTGTTTTGCCACCAGGTGTCAGTGCTGCTGGCACAGGTCACTCCCTCTGAGGTCAAAATGAGGTGGCCAGTGTTTACCACATGGCTGTGTGACTCATTGTGACCTCAGAGGGAGTGGCCTGCATCAGCGGTGGTAACACTGGACAACACAGTGGGATGCTGTGTAAACAACTGCCCAGAGTTGCTCTGAATTTTCCTTGGAAGATCTGGAGCAAAAGGTAAGATATATTAAGCTGGTTTAAGGGACAGACGGCCTGGATTCAGTGCAGAAGTGGCCTTTCTATGTGAAGACTGCCCACACCCCTGCATCATCTGGACATGTGTGTGTGTGTGTGTGTGTGTGTGTGTTAAAGATTTGTCTAGAAATGTCCTTCATCTACTTCCTCAGAGGCAGTAGACTAAGGGGTGAAACAGACTCCTGAAAAACAGCAGATTGGGTTCTCTGCAGAGCCATGAGCCATGGCACTGCAGCAACCACACGCCACAGCCCCACTCCACCTTTTTGCACCAGCAAAAAGCCAGCTTTTCCCACCTGTACTGCAGCACAAGCCACCTCTATGATGCTCCAGCAGCATGTAAATATCACACTGCTGCAGTGCCGTAAAGCAGCCACCATGTAAACAGCTGGATGGCTTCATGGCAGCTTCCTGCCAGCTTAGGGGCATGCATCATCTAAACAAGGGGTTGTCTGCTTCATCCCTAAGTCTACAAAGGCTTATGCTACAACTTCTTTCACTTAGTTAGGCTCAAAACAGACAGGCTGACAGGGGCAGCTTCTGGCCACTCTAGGGGCATGACATTTACATGATGCACACCCCCAGAGCACCAAGAGGCCACCCCGGGGCCATGTCGGGGCCACCTAACCCAAAACCAGTCCCAAAGCAGATCTTTCTTTTTCCTATCTGGGACCGCAGCAGCAAGCACCCTCAGGCTGTGGCATGTGTTCGTCATGGCCCCAGTGTGACTGGGCTGGGCTTCTGGCCCCTCCTTCCTGCCTATCTGCTTCATCCCATAGTCTCAAAGGTGCTAAAAGGTCCCTTTGCATGCTGATATTCCAGATCAACACAGCTATGTCTCTGAATTCTGCAAGCAACCATGTGTGCACAAGTGGGTATATCCCATATTTCCTATGAATACTACCTAATATTTCTTTTCTATGCTACATTGAAATATAAAATATTCTTCTGAAGCAGATATTTAAAATAGCTAGGCATTCACATCTAACAGTATGAGCACTATTTTGAAGCAATACAAATTAGTTCAGCCTTTGAATCCACCTCCTTATATTCAGTATTATGCTATATTAGGTAGTATTCATTTCTTATCATGCTCCCACCACCATATGATTAATCATCAGTTTGCCCAGCCTAGATACATTTTATAAAAGTAAGGAGATAATTTCTATTTGGAGCAACAACAATAGCAAAATAGTATTAGTGCTTCAGTTGTGTCAAGCAATATTATATCAATATTCCATCCTTACTTATCTGTCATTGACTCACTTTGACAACACTGAAGACTTCCCACCCACCTTTCCCTCAAAGCCTTCTAAATTAAAGTTTAGATGAAACAGGAGTAGATTTTTGTATGAAAGCAATATGTGTGGAAATTCTGGTCCTGATCCTGAAGACAAACTTGTGTTTAGAGGTACTTTGTCCATTTTTTTATGTCCACTTTGTTAGGAAGGATCTAATTAGGGGAATTTATAATTAGCTCAAATATGTAAGAGTGGGGTTCCAACAAAGCCCCATGGGACCGGGGACCATTATGTATACCAGAGGACTGAATCCCACAATGGATGACACTGAGACAGGCTTCTCCAATTAAAGTCTAAATATTTACCATATTTTCCAGGGTATAAGACAACTTTTTAACCCTGGAAAAGGGTCTCAAAAGTCGGGGGTCATCTTATATGCCAGGTACAAGAGGAGGAGGAGGAGAACAGGGAGGATGAGAGAAAGAGAAGGGATCCAGGCAAGAGAAGGAGGGGGATGAGAGAGAGGGGAGAAAATGAAGTGATACAGGCAAGAGAAAGAGGAGGGGATGAGAGAGAGGGGAGAAAATGAAGCAATCCAGGTAAGAGGAAGAGGAGGAGGAAGAAAGAGGGGGGAGAAAACAAAGCGATCCGGGCAAGAGAAAGAGGAGGGAGATGAGAGAGAAGGGAGAAAATGAAGTGATCCAGGCAAGAGAAAGAGGAGGGAGATGAGAGAGAAGGGAGAAAATGAAGCAATCAAGGCAAGAGAAAGAGGACAGAGATGAGAGAGAAGGGAGAAAATGAAGCGATCCAGGCAAGAGAAAGAGGAGGGAGATGTGAGAGAAGGGAGAAAATGAAGCGATCCAGGCAAGAGAAAGAGGAGGGAGATGAGAGAGAAGGGAGAAAACGAAGCGACCCAGGCAAGAGGAGGAGGAGGATGAGAAGGGGGGGGGGAGAGAGAAGAAAGAAGCCACTTCTAAGAGTGTTGTTGTTGTTGTTGTTGTATGCCTTTGAGTCATCATGGTGTTTGCTTAGCAAGGTTTCTTCAGAGGGGAGTTTGCCATGGTGTTTGCTTTGCAAGGTTTCTTCAGAGGGGAGTTTGCCATTGCCTTCTGCTGATGCTGAAAGAGTGTGACTTGCTCAAGGTCACCCAGGAGGATTCCATGGCTGAGCCAGGATTCAAACCCTGGCCTCCAGAGTCATACTCTGATACTCAAACAGTGTGACCAAATGTCTTCAATGCAAAGGAGAACAAGTCACTACAAAAAATGTGGGACATACAAGAAAAAAAATGTAGAGAAAGCTAAAAACACTAATATAAATGCAAACCCATGCTTCTTAGCCATGCTCGAAATGGAGGACGTTTTGGAATTCCTCCTGGAGAGAGGGTTGACATGGAGGGCATGTCCTGGAAAAGAGAGGGCTAAGTAGCTCATTGAACTACAAATTCAAGAGCTCTCATAATATGGCAGTTAAAGTGGTGTCACACTGCATCAGTTCTACAGTATGGATGCAGCCGGAATCTGACTGCAGAAATAATACAGTTTGACACCGCTTTAACTGCCATGGCTCCATCCTATGGACTCCTAGGATCTGCAGTTTGCTTTGTCGTACCAGAGCTCTCTGACAGAAAACGCTAAATATCTCACAAAACTGCAAATCCCAGAATTCCATAGTCTTGAGTCAGGGCAGTTAAAGTGGTGTCAAACTGCTTTAATAAATTTCTGCAATGCAGACGCTGCCAAAGTTGATGTGTTGCTTGGGCATAGCTTCTTTAACAAATAATTCTGCACAATGAGTGTGTGTGTGTGTGTGTGTGTGTGTGTACCTTTGAAGATTTATCTAAAGAAGAACCAAGTTCCTTAACTTGGAGGTTATATGTGTATGTTGTGTGCCTTCAAATTGTTCCTGACTTATGGTGATCATGGGGTTTTCTTGGCAAGATTCGCTCAGAGGAGGTTTGCCGTTGCCTTCCCCTGAGGCTGAGAGTGTGTGACTTGTCCAAGTTCACCCAGTGGGTTTCATGGCAGAGTGGGGAATCAAACCCAGGTCTCCAGAGTGATAGTCCAACACTCAAACCACTATACCATGTTGGCTCCTATTCCCATGTACTACCTATGAAACAACTGCAAACTTTTTTGTTGTTCTTGTGTGTCTTCAAGTCCTTTCCAACTTATGACAACCCTAAAGCAACCTTATCATGGCATTTTCTTGGCATGTTTCTTCAAATGGGGGTTGCCATTACCATCCTCTGAGGCTGAGAGTGTGTGACATGCCCAGGGTCACTTACTTGGCTGCAAATTGTACATACCCCAGACTGCATCACCTAGTATACTGGCAGTCCTTCCCCCCAACACTTTCTCATTCCCCGCCCCCCCCCACCATCTCATAGCTGGGAGAACATGGGAGCTGTAGTTTGTGAAGTTTATAAGTAACAGTTTTCCTGCTGAGTACCTGCATGTCATAAGCATTTGAATTAAAATTACCATATTGAAATCAAATCTGATTTTTTTTTAAAAAAAAAAATATTTGGTGTGCGTTAGAAGAGGGGTCGTCTTATACCGCGAGTATATTCCAAACTCTATATTTTAACTAGAAAAGTTGGGGGTTGTCTTATACGCCCAGTCATCTTATACGTCAGAAAATACGGTATTAAAAGAGGAAAACTGCACACACACAAATATAGCATACACACACACTGCACACTTAGGAATAAAGGAGTGAAAGCAGGAATAGCTTGAGATGGGTCAGACTGAGGGAGTTACTTCCGAAGACTTCTCCGGGATCCGCTGTGCATGTTGATGACGATGACGACGATGACAATGACAACGATGACGATGATGCACAGCCACTAAAATGGGGGAAAAGATAGCTGAGGGAGCTATGATCAGAGTACAGATTGACGTGGAGTCAGCAAGCACTCCAAAAATAGCACGTGGAGCCTGAAAATCTCAGGGTTTAAATAGGAAATTTCTACCTTCTGGCTATTGACTAAACAGCTTAGCTGAAGCCTGGACAAAGGTGTTGATAGTCTTAGCTTTGTTAAATCTAGGTGTGTGGACAGTCTAGAGTCTAGACAATGCATTTGGTTTCGAGATTATCGAGGAAGGCTAGAGAAAATGGTGCAGTCAAATCTGATAACTGCCCCATTAAGACTCAAGACAAATATGTGTCTTTTCCAGTATAAAGGTTTTTCCCTTTGGCAACTCCCAAACCTGTTTGGTGGGGAATTTTCCAGCTGTTCTGGGCAGATCTCTCAGTGCCTACATGACATGCCATCTAGGGGATTTTGACCGACATCCCTCAGAGGTCAGTCTGGGGTCATAGAGGGAACTCCACATGTGTCCAAAAATTTATGAAAAATCACATATCCTAACAACTTTCCTGAACCACTATTTTTCATCAGCCCCAAGAGAGTGGACCTCAAGGTTTGAAGAAAAAAGAAACCAAACTTGATTCTGTTAGTCTAAATCTGCCAGTCCCTTCTCTTTTAGTAACAAATCAACAAACCAGAAAACCATTTGGGGGTTATTTAATCTGCATGGTCCCCTTCACACAGTGAAACATCACCTCATACTAGGTTTGCCAGGCTGAATATGGGACAATGATCCTGTACGTTTAATAGTGAAAAGAAGAAAAAAGATATAGGGTGCCTTCAGATGGGAAAAGAAAGTCTCAGGGAATGTCAGGTTTTATTCCTGCACAAGACAATTTTATTTTGGAGAGCCATATGATGTTTTCTTCATCTTGAAGTATTTCTCAAGAGTCCCTGACATTACCAAAATTTTTGTTTTACCAATCCCCACATATATTGGTCACTTGCTGTTTATTTCTACTGTCTTGGATATCAAGCTATTGTTTCCAGAATACAGATTCAACAGAGATCAAGTGAGGGATAGAGAAATGTTAGCACTAAAACAAAATGATCCTAATGCTTAAATAGTATATTATTGCTAAATACCTTGAGCACTTTGACTGTACATCTTGAATAATAATAAAAAGGTCTTAGTGGAAATTGTTGAAAATCAATTTCTAAGTGTTGTATGAAACTGATGTTATATGTGATTGGTGAGAGGGGGAGGGGGAAGGAAACAAGGAAAGAAGGGAGGGAACTATGGTAGATTTCAAATGAGAAGACAAAATGAAAACCTTTGAATATGCAGGTACAATCAAAACAAAAAGAATCAAACTCTCAATATTTTGAAGAAGTCTGGTTGAGCCCATACTTCAAAGTTCCACCTGGTGTAACAACACCACATCTTCTTTCGAAACCCCGATCTACCTTTTAGCTGGTGCACCACACACCCATAATACAGTCATTGACTGGCTTGCAGAATGCAGAGTGGAGAAGTACCTAGCTCTATTCCTATACCTGAGCATACAGCACCAGCATCAGTCTTCAGGGCTGTGCATCCAACTATAAGAGTAATGCTGGATACTGCATCATGTCCTGCTCTCCATCAGACAGTAAATAGCCACATGGGGAAAATGTAGCAGGTTTGGAGCTGAGGGAGAAAACATCATATAGCTCATCCTGGTGAAACTTTATGCTATTGCTATGCCTTCCTTCCAGGATCTGATAACTATTAAAGGTACAGGATTCCTGTCCCAGATTCAGCCTGACAACCTTAGCATGAAGTGATGTTTCATTTTATGAAGGGGGCCATGCAGATGGAATAACCTCAGATTGGTCTCCTGTTTTCTGGATTTGTTACTATTAAAGATATATGAATGAACCATGTCATATTCAACCTGGCTACCCTATTTTACACTGCAGCCATATGAATAGCTTCATGCTGAGTTTATGCTTAAACAGACCATTGGTTTGTCTAGCCTACAGGTAGGTAGGAGTCATGTGGTCCTACAGATTTTGTAAGGCCTCAAACTCCCAGTTTATTCCTCACCACTGGCTCTGCTGGATAGGGCTTGTTGTCCAGCAACAGTTGGAGGGATGCATGATACCTTTCCCTGATTTAGCCCAAGATTGCCTCCTCTAACTTGCTCTTTTGCCAGAGAGAAAACTCTTTTTCAGTATGACTATCACAAATGCTTTTTGACTGGAAATATGAAGAGTTGACTATGAAAACCACAGATTAGAAAGCATATGATCTACTACTGAGGTACCATGCCTCTCCAAAACCTGGTACTGAAAAATCCAACTTTTCTCATGATCAACATATTGTATAGGATAAAGTGAGAAAAACTCTTTCCATTTAACATTCTTTTAATACCCATGGTTTCAATAATTTCTATGTTTATTTTTTTCAAAAAAGCAACCCACACATGTTATTGTATTATATGTTCGATACAGTATTATACATTCCCAGTACCTTTGGGATCAGCTAGATAAAATCTAAATCAATGATAATGTTATTCAGTACGACAGGACAAGAAAAGTAGAAAGTGTTTGAAAAGCGGAGAGAATGTCATTCAAAACAGCTGAAAAAGGAAAATTATTCTTACTTGGGCCTAAAACCTTGTAGAATGACTTTCTAATGGAAGCCAGCTGAGTGATTATATGCTTTAGAGATAAACCTCTTATTTATTCTGTCACTGCATAATGGTTTCTATGGCTGCTTGCTTCATGTTAATAAAGCTTAACTCTCAGATCAATCACAAAGGTGATGTAATGGTGAGGACAGGATACAGTCTGATTGTTTTCTTAATCCTCAAATGCCACACTAAAAATATTAGTTTGGGAAAGAAGTAACACAATGATGGTCATTGAGGAGTGTCTGGAGAAAGAAGGATGTTTCTCAAAGCTAGCATAATTTTGTCATTGTGTGCTTTCAAGGCAACTCTGCTTTATGGTGACCTTCTCCTGGGTTTTTCTTGGCTCGATTTGTTCACAAGAGTTGGCTATTGCATCCCTCTGAAGCAGAGTGTGTGATTTGCCCAAGCTTACTCACTAGGGGGGGTTGCAGACTGTCAGAAATAGTGCAAATTGAGTCCACTTTTAGGGGTAGGGTTAGTGCTAGGGAATCATGGAAATTGTTTTTTTCTGGGACATTGAGCCTTCTCTGTCAGAATGCTCTGGTGCCACAATAAAATACAGTCCTCATGATTCCCTAACCGTGGACTCAATTTGCACTATTTCTGGCAGTCTGCAACCCCCCTAGGTTTCTATATCTAAGTCCTGGAGCCCTAGTCCAATACTCACACCGAAATTAAAACCTAACAAATTATTCATAAAAGAAATGCACCAAAATCCCTACAAAAATGTTAGTCCTTTTATACAAAAATGAAAAGAAAGAAAAAAGATTTACATCCCTAGTGAAAACACTGGAACATACTGATTAGGCAAGGACAATATCCTCAGAATTCCTTATTCCCTCTGTCTTAAAAAAATCTGGGTAAGAGATCACAGTTTTTCTCAACTATAAAATAAAAGAACAGCCATCCCTGTTGTAATGTATTTTGGGTAGGCTTAATGTTGAATTAACTTTGCAGATGCCCTGAACTCATGGAGGTGATGGAAAATGCTAGAACTGATTTATCGATATGACTTAATATGGCTGTCTACATCTTTGGACTCACCTTTGGGTCATGGCTACAGGGAATATCATGAAGAATGCTTGAACTTCAAAATTTACTACCTCTCCTCTGGAAATTGATGGAAGAAATATATTTGAAGCATTGCTATATAGAAATAAGAAATTTAATGTGAGAGTTAAAGGTTTGATAGAAAGTACAAAAGCAGGAGTTCTGATAAATATCTAGAGCAACAATAAAACACTGAGAAAAGCCTGTATGTCAGATGTGAGGTGTGGGCAGCAGGCTGGAATGAGCTAGGAGCCTTGAATCCAAGCTGATATGATGTGAAAATCGGCAGAAAAAACAAAGTGGGCAGAACCAGAGAAGAAGTCAAGAATCAGTACCAAAAAGTGACCAGAAACACAAAGACATGACAGAGTTTAGGTTGTTGGAACAGGGAACTGGTTAGTCAGGAAGTAGTCGTTTTTATTTCTTCCTCCCATAAAGGAAGAAGTCACTTATAACCTAAAGGCACCAGATCCCATATGATCTTGGATGATGGTGATGATTTTTATTTATAATCCTAAGCAGGGTCAGACTGGGTTAGTACTTGGATGGAAGTCCACCAATGGCTACAGGTGCTGTAGGCTATATTTCAGAGAAAGGATTTGGCAAAACCAACTCTGAATACTTAAGCAAGTATTCCTTGCTTAAGAAAACTCAAATTTATGGTATGAAATTCATGGGATCATCATAAGTTGACAGATGACTAGAAGGCACATAAGCGCACATAGACACACACACAAGATTCAACCACAGCTAGTACATTTTTAAGGGGAAGATATTGCTACACAGCCCTGCATATCAAGCCAAAGTTGGCAGATTTTGCGAGGTGCTGTTTAACAGGAAGAGAGATCATGTTATTAATACTTTATCTGCCTTCTAATTCAGATGATGCCTTTCATTAAGCTTGATGTCTTATACATGAAGATCTAAATCCAATTGTTCATCTGAACTTGAATGCATCCTTGAATCTCTGGAAATTATATAAGTATTGATTCACTAATTTCTCATTTAGTCTACTCTAATCAACACTAAAAATGCCAATTGGCTGAGTTCCTCCAGGGTACTGGTTCCGAATGGTGATGTGGTTGAGTCCTGGTAGTCGTTGCAGAGGTGTATTTCCCTGCACTTCTTGTGCACAAACAAAACAGGTATGTCTGCAGGAGACTTGGAGGGCCATATGAACCCATTCTGGGGGTTCTTTTTCAAAAAGTCTCTCAGAGCCACCAGCTCAAGCTCCGATAAGGAGTAAAGGCACCCTGCTGGAATAGGGACCCCTGGTATCAGGTCAATGGCACAATCATAGGGTCATTGCAGTGGGAGCTGGTCTGCCTACTTTTTGTCAAACACGTTGATGAAGTCTTGATATTTCGCCAGTAACTTGACTGGACAGTCCTGGGTCTCCACTGCTACTGCCGTGGGGATCTGATCCAGCCAACAGTTTTCCTGGCAGTATTCTGAGGTGAACAGGTCGTGCCTCAAGAGCCAGGGCATTCCCAAGATCAAAGAAAAATGAGGGACGGCAGCCAGCAAAAAGCAGATTTCCTCCACGTGGCCCTGGATCTTGAGGTGGAGCACGGCCATATGATGGGTCATGGGGCCAGACTGGAGCAGCCATCCATCGATGGTCTCCACTGGTCTGGACTCAACGAGGGCCTACAAAGTCCATAAAGTTGTTTGAGGCCTTTGAGTCTAACATAGCTCCTATAGGAAGCAGCTCTGCAGTGGGAAGCCTGAGATTAGCAGCCACCAACAAAGGGTCCTTTCAGGAAGGCAAACAGGAGACAGTGGGGTCAAGAGACTCTCCCAGGTGGTGAACCTGCTCTACACCTGGGAGGGCCCATTTCCCTGTAGCACATATGCCCCTGAAATCTGCAGTACAAGCAGAGCCCCTCCCTCCTCCTGAATTCCTTCTCGGCCCCAGTGAGTCGTGGGCGGGCCCTTCCCAGCTACATAGGTTCCTCCATGAGCTGAGAAGGGGTCAACAGGTTGTGTTGACTGAGCTGTTTGGGCTGAACTAGGGTGGGGCAGCAGGGCACATCAACGGGCCTGTTTGTGGGTGGCAAGGTAGCAGTCCAAGTGCATAGCCTGTGCAATCAACAAATCCAGGGACGCAGGAGGCCCCGAGTGCACCAACTCATTCAGAATTGTGTCTGATAGGCCATACCAAAATTGGGCTTGTAAGGCACTGTCATTCCACTCCAAATCCTGCACTAGCAGGTGAAAGGATGTAGAGTACTCAGCTACAGTCCCTTTACCTTGATGGAGAGCTTGAATCTGATTCTCCACCATCTCAGCCTTTACAAGATCCCCCCAGGTGGCTCTCATTTCATCAGTGAAGCCCTGCAGGTTGTTAAGGAGGGGACTATCCTGATTCAAATAGGGAATCACCCATTTGCTGGCAGGGCTTGATTATAAATGCCACTTTATGGGAGTCATCCGGAAAATCGTCCCTGTGAATCTTAAAGTGCAGTTTGCAGCTAGCCAGAAAACTGTCCAACATAGTCTGGTCTCCTTGGAACTTATTGGGAAGGGAGGCAAAACATTTCCGGTGTCGCTCAGAAACTGGAGGGTTAACCTGTCCCTGGAGTGTAGCCACACTCTGAGTCAGTTGCTGCAGCTAGCTGGAAAGTTACAAATTCATTTGCAGCACCTCCTCCAAAGCACTTTCCCCAGCCATTATGTCACTGTCAGCCTGGTTATGGCCAGAGATTATTCTGTCCTGGAAATCCAACAGCAGGGCTGATAGCCAAGGCAAGGGAAAGACTCAAACCAAGTCCTAGTTACCAATCCAAAGGGTCAACCAGTGAAGGGTCAAACATGGTCTGAAGGTCAAGGGTTCCAGAGAAGCCAAGAGTCAAGGAAGTCCAAGGTCCAGGGTTTCAGAAATCCAAGAGTAATCAGTGGTCCAAGGATCAAGGGTTCCAGTAGTCCATGATAAGTCAGAAGTCCAGCGTTCTGGCCAAGGAACAAGGGAAGCCAGAGACAGAGGCTTTTGTTGGGAAGCTCAGATAATCTCTGTCACTGAGGCATCACTTCCACACCTTCTTAAATCCCTGAGTTGTCGGAGCTCAACGGGGGCTGATCACCTTGATTACCTCGGTGTTTTCATAAAGCCTTCTCAAGTGCTGAAGGCACACCCTTTATGCCCGATGCTGGCTGAAGATCGGCACAGTCCCTCGATCCTTCTCCATGTCCAATGGTTCTGTTGTTGGGAGGCTTGGCTGCAGAGCGACATCCTGAGATGCCACAGGCTCTGCTGGAGGCTCTGTGGGAATTGGCAAAGCAGGGCTGCTAGGGCTCCTCTGCTGTAGGCTCAGGACCCGGAGGAAGTTCTGGCTCATCCTCCACATCCTCCTCATCCTCGTCCAGGAAGGGCATGACAGCAAGTCAATCAACTCAAGTCTGTATCACTGTATAATTACTCACTACCCCACTCTCCTGTGCAATGGGGTAGTGAGTAATATTAAACAGCATGTTTATAAAATGCAATGACTATAAAATGGCTTATTATAATGGTGCAATGACTATAAAATGGCTTATTATAATGGTGATGTTATAAGTCAGTCTTATGACACTGTAGAATTCAGAGGCATAGCCATGTTAGTGTGGAATATAGTCTCCCAAGTCTGTGAAAGCTTATGCTGCAACTTCTTTCACTCAGTCTCAAAAGTGTTTTGCATTATGACATTGTAATTACTGAGCATGGTGCCAGAGGTAAAAACATTTATCTGCATCCCTGATAAAGCAACAGAAAAATAAGCGTTCTAAGAACTCTAAAACAAACAAACAATAGAAACCAAATTAACAGAGTAAGGATATAAACAAGAATTTTTATATACAAATAATAAAAATTAAAAAACACTATAATATATCTATTGAATAATCAGTTATTGTTATTAGAAACATATACATAATTCAAACATAATTAGCAATGAACCTGAAGCTTCATAAGGCAGAATTCAGTAACTGAAGGAAGATAGCTGGCCAAAGGTGTTGACAAGTCTTTAATCCAGTAGAGACCAGACAGATTTCAACCAATGGTCTTCCTCAGTGGCTAATGAAAAGAACATGTGTATTTACATTTTTTTTCTTCTAGACACTTCAATATAGATTCTCACAAAGTAAAACTAAACATGCCTCTTTTCCTTCACTACTCATAGGACTGTATGCCTACAAATGTCAAAGATTTTTCTTCTATAGGGGAGATTAGACTAATGAATCAGTAATCACTGAATAGAAAATATAGTTTAAAATAATGTTGTCCTTTCAGAAATTTTCATTTCACTCAATCTAGTAAATATAGTTAGCAACTGGTAGATCCAAGTATTGGTCTTGTTCTTTGCCTACACTGATGCATCAGAACAAATTTGAAAGAAGCAATATTGGTAGGTTCTACTGTTACAGTTGCAGCTAACTATTGAATTTAAGCTATAAAGGTATGACATTCATCTGTTTACATCAGCCTTTAACACAACATGAAGATACAAGTTTGGGGAGTGGGGGAAGAACTCTGAGGAACTGCAAATAAATAAACATATTTTGCATTCAACCCAGGTTCTCTATGGCTGTATCCACACTGCAGAAATAATTCAGTTTGATACCACTTTAACTGCCATAGCTCACTGCTGTGGAATTCTGTGATTTATAGTTTGTTGTGGCACAGAGCTCTCTGACAGAGAAGGCTAAATGTCTCACAAAACCACAATTCCCCAAATTCCATAGCATTGAGCTATGGCAACTAAAGTGGTGTAAAATGGCATTATTTCTGCAGTGCAAATGCAGCTTATATAAATCATTGATTCAAAATTAAGATGGGTATTCATGATGAACTCTTTCTGTTAAAACTATGGCCTCTACTTGATTTTTGGATCTATATCAGGGCAGGATAAAGATACTTTACTGCCTGAGGCAAATAACAGGATGGTAATTTCAACCATTCTATGCATAAAAGAATAGGATAGACTTTTTTTTCTTTAATACTGATCTTGTGGCAGTATCCTCCACCATACCTCAAAATAGCAGGCTAGCTTAGGGAGCACAGAACAGGGCTCATGGTACATATTTCTCTCCTTCAGTACCTTGAAGGATGGAATGAATGGTCATTTGCTATTCATTTCTCAGAGAGCCAGCAAGGTGTAGTGCTTTGAATATTGGATTATGATTATGGAGACAAGAGTTTAAATCTTCACTCAGCCATGGAAACCCACTGGGTGACTTTGAGCAAGTAATAGTCTCAGCCTCAGAGGATGGCAATGGCAAACCTGTGAAAGATTCATTTAAGGGTTACCGTAAGAAACACATCATCATCAACTACAACAAATACTTTTTTCAGGCAACTCTGCTGGAAAGAACATAGGCAGCTATGACCATTGAACTTTTCTTTACATTTTGAAAAGTATTCTTCTGCATAAAAATATATGATTTTCTGCATAGAAATGTGTTTTCTGTACAAAAGGGTGTATATCTTCACATAAAGTGTGTTTCCTTACAAAACACATGTTTTCTGCACCGAAAAACAAGAATATTTCTGAAAGAAAAGTGATTTCCTCTGAAAAGAACCACATGTATTTCTATACATAAAACATGTTTTCTGCTTTTTTAAAAAGATGTTTCTGTGCAGAAAAATACCTTGCATATTTCTGCACAGGTGAATATTTTTTGAAACATGGATAGTGACTGGAAACTGCACAGAAATGTCCATGTTTTCATCCAGCAAGGAGAACATGGTAAGAAATATTTTTACTTACCTATGATTTCAGAGAATATGAATATGTACATTCCAACTTGGGCAAACTTTCTCATGCTGTTTAATATAAAAACTAGTCTACAAACAAAACAAATAAAATAGGTCCACTCTTTTGGAAATATATGAGTCCTTCTGTTTGTGGACTATGATCTTGTTGAGGTTCCAAAGAAAGAAGATATGATTTCTCCCCCTCCTGATTCTGTCTTCCTTCTATAGCCTCCTACACCACTTCCCACACTAGTATTGTAGGTCTCCCAACCACCCAAACAGAATTTTAGGAGGTTGCAGGGGAAAGAATCTGTGGGTGGGGGGATCACCTTGATCTTTTCTTCAGAATCACTAGATCTAAACCAAAGAGATAAACTGACAGCCATTTAATAACAAGCAAGAAGTCAAGCAAGGCTCTTTGGTCAGCTATCTATAACATTTGAAATTACACTTATTATAATATTGATTATAATCAATGTAAAAGACAACAGGGAATGAATTTTGAAATTGATATGTCAAACAAACAGTGATGTTTTGTGTACAACAACCATACAGTTTGGCCAGTTAACATTACTATGTCAGATTTGACCCATGTGTTTGGGGCCTCAGTCTACTCCCTCATCTGCACTGTAGAAAAAAGGCAGTTTGACCCCACATTTAAGTTCTGTAGTTCCATCCTATGGAATTCTTAGATTTGTAGTTTTACAAGGTCTTTAGCTTTTTCTGCCAAAGAATGCTGGTACCTCACAATACTACAAATCCCAGGATTCTGTAGGATGGAGCCATGATAGCTAAAGTGGTGTCAAACCACATTATTTCTACAGTTTAGATGCACACTACAATGCACAGCAGAGTGAAGTGATGCCCTTTACAGTGCATCTGCACCAACCATGGACTTGCCATCCATGGTTCTGAGCTTCCGCAGATGGCAAGCCTGGGTTTTTCAATGGGTGCATGTGCACATGGCTGCAGGTGCAGATGCAAGCATGCATGCACATCCATTGAAAAGAATGAGACTTAAGGTCCTGTGTTTTTGCTATCCATGGCGGGGGTCTGGAATTAATCAAATTGTATGAATAGTCCTAGAAATGCAATGAAAAAAAATAGAAATGTACCTCACTACCATACCCACAAGTTTTACATTTCTATGGCTATTTATACAGACTCATTATAAAGGCCTTCCCTGGACACCAGTTCACTCCATCTGAGGAAATAGATCAAGTCTATGAAGATTTATACTACAACTTCTTTTGCTCAGTCTCAGATGTGCTACAAGATCTCTTTGCATACTGTAGGTAGAAACAAATAAAGATATATTTTAAGTCTTGAAATTACATATCAAAGGGAAGTGGTGCACAAAGGACTAGTGAAACTAACCTCCCCCTACTTCTGAAGGACTTATTAAGAGCAGATGCTATGATCCCTAAGTGACTTTTCATCATGTCACAACATGGACTGGTTAAAATTTAAAGGATATTATTTTTATTTCAATGCTGAATGATGCTCTTAAGGCTTGCATGTGTCTTTCATAATAGCCCGATCAAAAAATGATTTCCAAAACCCACACCAAAAACTCTACAGTAATGAAACAAACACCACAATAAACTCTGAATAAGCTAAATTTCTGCTAATGTTGGCCAAACTGACAAGCAAAACAGAGACCATTACATAACAATGGAATCATCTACATAATACAGTTAGTGCACTAGGATGGTAGCTGTGTTGTGTAGATTGTTCTGTTGTAGAAAAATGTGTCTATTTTGTTTGGTTTGACAAAAAAAAGGCATCAGAATTGTCATTAATTCATTGGTCCAAAACCATCAAAACTTACCTGAGAATTAGATTCACAAATCTTGTGGCACTTCCAAGAAGACATGTATGGGATTAATTATTGTGTGCTGTCAAGTTATTTCTGACTTATGGTGACCCCAAGGAAAACCTCTCATGGTGTTTTCTTGGTAAGCTTTGTCATTGCCATCCTCTGAGGCTGAGAGGGTGTGACTTGTCCAGGGGGTTTCCATGGCTGAGCCAACATTTGAACCCTGGTCTCCAGAGTCATACTCCAATGATCAAGCCACTATGCCATGCTGGCTGAGATTATATATATATATATATATATATATATATATATATGTGTGTGTGTGTGTGTGTGTGTGTTAAAATAGTTCTTTTATCTGTCACAGATGGTCCTTTCTGCTAAAAAGGGGTATTGTAAAAATATAGAGGAATAATGTTAGCATTGTCCTTGAAATTAAGAAGTATATTTAAAACTTTATTTTATTTTTATTAAGTAATTTTATTCTAAGGTAAGGGAAAATCCCATTGGTGAGCTTTATATTGTCAGCAACACAGAAATCCAGGAGAAATAACATAAGCCAATATTACTGAAGAGGCAGAGCTAAGGTAAGAATCAGGCTAAGGGGGGAAAACTCAATCTATTATTGTTTCATTCTCTCCTGAAGACTATAAAGAAAATGCTTTTTCTACATGAAAAAAATGTAGTGTTCCATGCTGTTTGGAAATCATTCCTTGTAGCAATACCTGCCTTTCTTTCCTAGACAGTCTAGTCACCAAAATGCCTCATTTTTTAAAAAAAGTCTCGTTTTTTTTGCAGCTCAGGATACCCACTCTCACTTCAACAGTTTTCTTCTATGCATACAAAAATGTGTGGCAGGGCAACAGACACTACATCTTCCCACAAAGTTCATCTTTGAGTTATCTCCACTTTCAACCTTCACACACTGAGACCAGATATTTGAACTGGAGTTATCTTTACATTCTAGGGATGTAATTCTTAATTAATTTTCTTCTTGGAGAAGGCAATGAGCAATTTTAGCAATTTTGTTCTTACTGCAAGAAAGTCTTTGAAAACTGCAAAGTTTTTGTAGACTATTCACAATCCAAAAATTATTCTGTGCAGAATGTGCTTATAGTATTTTTGTACAGAAAATTAAACAACCCAACTCACTGGGCCACCATGGTTGCTGCTGGGGGGAGAGTTGCTGGCTGGGGGTGTTTCCTGGCCCACTAGAGCCCTGGCAGGCCTTGTGCCAGGCTGGCTAGGCCATGATTGGCCTGCGGGGGCTGGAATACTTCTACTCCAGCACTGAGACTACATTTCCCAGTGGGTGCTGGGGCAGAAGTGCAGCCCAATTGGCTGGTGCTGTTGGCAGATCCAGACCTCATGCTTTATGGGACAACCTGTCATGGCCTGCCTGGACAAGGACTCGCAGGACAAAGAAAATGAGCCAGAACTTCCTCCGGGTCCTGAGCCTACAGCAGAGGAGCCCCAGCCCAGCTCTAGCAGCCCTGCTTTTCCAACTCTTGCGGAGTCTCCAGCAGAGCCTGGGGCATCTCAGGAGGTTGTCCTGCAGCCAAGCCTCCCAACAACAGAACCATTGGACATGGAGGAGGGACCGTGCCTACCTTCAGTCAGCATTGGGCAGAAAAGGTGGGCCTTTGGCACTCGAGGAGGCTTTATGAAAAATGCCAAGGTAATCAAGGTGATCAGCCCTAGCTGAGCTCTGGCAGCTCAGGGATTTAAGCAGGTGTGGAAACACTGCCTCAGTGTCAGAAATTACCTGAGCTTCCTAGCGAAAGCCTCTGGCTCTCCTTGTTCCTTGGCCTAAACCCTTGACTCTTGGCTTATCATAGACTACCACTACCCTCGATCCTTGGACTGCTGACTATGCCTGGACTTCTGGAACCCTTGACCTTTGGACTGCCTCTCTCTCTGCTTCACTGGAACCCCCAACCTTTGGACCGTGTTTGACCCTTCACTGGTTGACCCTTCAAATTGGTAACTAGGACTTGGTTTGGGACTTTCCTCGGCCTTGGCTGTTGGCCCTTTGGGTGGCTTTCCAGGACACAACCCTACACTACAGCTGTTGTCAATAAAGTTGTGGCCTTTTCCTTCCAATTGGTATGTGTTGTGGTCATTCTTGTGGCATCTCCCCTCCACAGCAAACAGCCTTTTCTATGCCAGAAACAACTCTTTTTAGGGGGAAAAAAATTCTGCAGAAAATGCTAGGTGCTTCCCTGCTTCAAAACAACATGTGAAATTTGCCTAGAATAATTCCGTGCTGTGAATTTTCTCCCTCCTGATGTCCAACAGTTCTATATTTAATTAGTCCTTTGCTTCTTTTCTTGTTAAAATCTGTAACGGCAGAGCTTCACTGAATCTGCTCCCAGTGCGGCTGTAGTTCACTCATGGTCTCCCAGTGACTTCCATGGATTTTTCCTTGGGAATTTAATGTTAGTCCCTGGATTTGGACCCCTGTGAGTCCATCCAAGTCCCCTTTATCAGGGGAACAATTTCCAACCAGTATGAATTTTTTAAAATCCAGTTGAAACAATGCATTTGGTGTCACTTGCCACCCACTTTTGTGGCTTACAGCTGTCACTCTGCCATCTTACCAGAACTCTCATGAACTTTCTCATCAGTCCAGCATTCTTCTCATCAAGATTACTCAAAACTCAAGAAATATATTTTTTCTAAAAATAATAAAATCAGAAAATCATTAGATTAGTAAATTTTATAAAATGCTGTGGAAATTGGATATTGAAAATGAATTAATAAAAACACATATGAAACCCCTGCCAAAATACCATTTGACTAACAAGAATTTGCAGTGATAATCTTTCATAGGCCTGGGACAAGACTATAGCCATACCTTCATCTAACCTTTAGGAAAAGTCCCAATTAATGTTGATTTTAGAACTCCAAAAAACCCACAGTTTGTAGAATGGAAATTTGAAAGGTTAAAATATTCAGAATATGAACTTTCCTTCTTGGTCTTATAACAATGGCCATAGGCTGCTTGCTTAATCCATATGTTCACACTCTTTCTTATTTAGATCCCTATCTCAGCATATATCAGTTTTCAAAAATCAATATGACTCTCTAAGCTCAGCAAAAATATAGAAGTGGAACAAGAAGGGAGCTAGGGGCAGAAATGAATAGGAACTGGAAGTGCTGCATGCAAATAGGAATACTCTCACTGCTCTTCCTCTTGTCTTTTTTGTTTCTTAAGCCCCTGGAGTAAGATAAACAAGAAGTTGCAGTTCTGAAGAAATGGCTACAATGCCTGTTGAATTATAAACAAAAAATGTGCTAATTTTATTTTTCTTTTAGAAAGCTTACTTCACATACAAGTAAGTCAGGAGGTTTCCTCAACATGTACTAGATTGGTTTTGGGGGTTTTTTCAGGCTTTGTTTCCATGTTCTAGAAGAGTTTCATTCTGACGTTTTGCCAACATCTGTGGCTGGCATCTTCTCTGAAGATGCCAGCCACAGATGCTGGTGAAACATCAGAAAGAAACCTTTCTAGAACATGGCCACACAGCCCGAAAAACCCACAAAAAACTATGGATGCCAACCACAAAAGCCTTTGATTTCACAATGTACTAGATTATTGCAGACACAATATGATTTTGGAAATCAGTGCATTGTTGCAAGCCACCGAATTGTGTGATGTCTTCTGAACAATTTAATATTTTAGAGCTTATATAATGAAATCCCACTAACTGCAGTTTTTGTAGATGGGTTGTTGTTGTTTTGCTTTGTTCTAAACAGTTTTTTTTATTAGACTTAGTGGTGTTATAGTCTTTTTTCTCTTACAGTTTGCTCAGAGCTTTGAGTACAACTACTTATGTGTAATCAATTACTTTCCCAATTATAAAAGTCGAACTACCCATATTTTCCAGCATATAAGACAACTGGGCATCCAAACATTTCCAGGTAAAATATAGAGTTTGGGATATACTCGCCGTGTAAGACGACCCCTCTTCCAATGGGGGAAAATGAGAAAGTGTTGGGGGGGAAGGACTGCCAATATACTAGGTGATGCATTCTGGGGTATGTACAATTTGCGGCCAAGTACCCTCAGGGGATGGTAATGGCAACCCCCTTTTGAAGAAATATGCCAAGAAAACCCCATGATAAGATTGCCTTAGGGTTGCCATAAGTCAGAAAGGACTTGAAGACACACAAGAAAAACAAAAAAGTCTGCAGTTGTTTCATAGGTAGTACATGGGATTAGGAGCCAGCATGGTGTAGTGGTTTGAGTGTTGGACTACCACTCTGGAGACCTGGGTTTGATTCCCCACTCTGCCATGAAACCCACTGGATGAACTTGGACAAGTCACACACTCTCAGCCTCAGAGGAAGGCAATGGCAAACCTCCTCTGAACCAGTCTTGCCAAGAAACCCCAGGATAGGGGGTCACCTTTTATCTGCTGCTGCTTCCTCCTCCTGCCTCACGCCACCCCACGCCACCCCTTCCTCCTCCCTCCTCCTCCTCTAACCTGACTTCCTCTCTTCTTCCTCCTCTCACCTCGTGCCGTGCCACCCCTTCTTCCTCCTCCTCCACCTCCACCCGGTGTATAAGACGACCCCCGACTTTGGAGAAGATTTTCCTGGGTTAAAAAGTAGTCTTATACGCCGGAAAATGCTGTACATCACATTATGATTATAAATGTAAGAGAGCTAATTTAAATCCTTTAGCAGTGTAACTGTAACCTTATAGTTACTTTCATAGTAACAAGGTATGGCCTCACAAAATGTTGAAGGAAGAATATTACATGGTTCAAGTAATGGTATATGGTCAGAAAGAATAAATTATTTTGTATCAGAACCAGTGGCTTGCAGCATTTACATGTTTTAAAAAAGTAAATTATTTACATTTTGGGAAAGGAGTTATTAAAGATTTACTTTTTAAAATAGTAACAATGATAGTAACTAACTATGGTCCAAAGCAGATGGGCCAAAAGTGCTGGCTTCATGTTGAGGGCATGGCGTTTACATGACTCACACACCAAATGCAGACAGAAGCCACACCAACCCCTCTCCAACCTGGAAGCCATTCCTTGCTGGCGACCGGGTTGAGAACCATGGTGGTGGCCCAGATGGGGCCAGGACATGCAGTTGCCACACTTTCAGTGTGATCAGTGCTGGTGTGGAGACACACTACTCTTTCAGGCCCGTCTGCATGACCTCTAGGGCTGAGATCCTGCATCATGTAAAGTACAAAGTTCTGCCAGATAAAACTGTTCTGACTCCTCTGTTCCACATTAAGGATTCATCACTCTACCCTATTTAGTATCCAGGGGAGGGGAGAGGGAGGCTGTGATGCATCTGACTATGTTCTGATAGCTGAAGCCACATCAATGAACTGTCCTCCAGGAATTTCTAAGGGTCCTCCATGGGGATCCTGGAGAATGATGTCATCATTGTGCCAGACATAGCTGGATGCTTCTCAGCTGCCTTTCCCACCCTCCTCTGGCCATTCAATGGTGGAGTTGGGATAGCAGGAGCATAAGTCCAGTGGTTAAAGAGTCATTATGGGAGGAATGTAGTGGATACCTCCCTTGCAACAATCATAAAAAGGATTTGTGCATGTGTAAATTAGATTTAGGCCCATGTATGTCACCAACAGAATACCAGCCTATGGTTTTGGTCTTAAAACTGTATGGTGTCACCCCCTCCATTGACCTCCTCCTATTTCACATCATACAGAATCCTTAGTAATGCTTTTTTGCACTAATGTTACTTGTAAATCGTAATTCCCATATACCACTGAAAGTAATGCTAATAGTTGTGGCATAAACAACTAGCAAAATTAAAATTATACCTTCAAATTACAATATCATACACATAACCTAAAAGTATTTACATATACACAGTGAAGATTTGGGGCCTTTACAGACTGCCAGAAATAGTGCAAATTGAGGCCACTTTAACTGTCCTGGCTCAGTGGTAGGGAATCATAGGAATTGTATTTTTTTTTCCCTGGGGCATTGAGCCTTCTCTGCCAGAGAACTCTGGTGCCACAATAAACTACAGTTCCCATGATTCCTTAGCACTGAGCCAGGACAGTTAAAGTGGCCTCAATTTGCACTATTTCTTGCAGTCTGTAAAGGCCCTTAGTTAAAATGTAATGATTTTAAAGAAAATTTTAAAAAGAATATTTTTTTTTCAAAAAATCAATTAAAATTTAAAAATTGTTTGTTTAAAAAATTAAAATTTTGAAATTTGAATTTTTAATTTTTTAAAAAATTCTGGGGGTCCTCCTTTTTTCTCCCACTGAGCTTCACCTCATTCCCACCTTCTCTTAAAGCATTTCAAAGAGATACAGGCAAATGCCATGTTTCTACAAAAATATAGGTGTTTGAACAGCAGTGGTGTCACACACACCCTTTGGGTGTTTTCTGGTGAGATCTGCACCCCCTGCACCTCCCTAGTGATGCCATGGAAACTAACTGCAAATAATTGGAATGTCTTATAGAAATTACATAACATTAGTCTTAATGGAATTATATTTGCTATCAATACATTCCCATTCTGAATTCTATGTGTTGGTAATGACATTTAAAGCTTTAAATGGCCTTGGACCTTGATACTTGAAGGAGTGCTTTTCCCTATATATGCCTGACTGAAGACTGAGATCGGCTTGAAGGGCCCTTCTTTGTTTTCTATCAGTAAGAGCAACATGTGGAGTTATGAGGGAGGGCCTCCTCTGCTTATGCACTCCTTTGGAAACCCATTCATGTAGCAAATTAAAACACAGCTTTTTATTAACACATGTGTGTGTGTGTGTGTGTGCTGAGTTTATTAAAATCTGTACATGTACAGTCTTTAAAGTGGTTTAATGTCTAAACAATTCTATGGTTTCAGATGTTTAAAATTTTAGATTGTTCAAAATTCTATGAAATAATTGTGTTGTAATCTGCCTAGAATCTGATGATAAATAATACACTCATCCCTCCACATTTGAGGCTTTGACTTTTGTGAATTTGATTATTCACAGATTTTATTAATATGTTCTTCTCTAGGCATATCTAGGTTCTCCAGCACAAGTCTATGGTCAACTTTAACCAAAAGTTGCAGTGAAGGACCTAGACATTCCTAGAGAAAACACTCCACTAAGCATTTGTAGCTCCTCCAGTGCAATTCTATGGTAAATGCCTGACAAATGTTGACCACAGAGTTGCACTCGAAGACCTAGAGATTTCTAGAGAGGTGGTCTCTCAGGTAAAAACATCGTGTTTTTGTTATTTGCAGTTTTTTCACATTCATGGGGATCCTGTGCCCCTAACGCCAAAGAAAGTGGAGGGATGAGTGTATAATTAATAATTTAAATACTTTCCAACTTTCCAAGTTTTGATATTACTGTACTACTGTACCATTGTTGGTGCAAATATAGTGAAAATGTCTACAACAGCTCTTTATCCCTTTAACACTTTTTTTTTTTTTGCATTCTATTTATCCAGTTCTGCAGTCTTATTGCTAGAAGGAAAGTAAAATATTTACATGTGGGACCATAAGACAATAAATATTGTAGGATTGTTAACATTAAGTTGCAATCTGCACTCTCCAAAGACCCTTGGTTTTAATAAATTAGCTTTTATCTATCTCTTTAGCTGATATATTCAGTGTTATCAGACATGCCCTAGAAACCACGGAGTTAAAAAAGGAGGGAGGAGGGAGAAAATGGAAGAAAACACAATTAAACCAAAATTTGCATGGCTGGACAGTGTCTTGCTTCATGGTACCCCCTACTGACAATGATAAATATATGAGATGTATATGATGCTAGTTCAGATTATCCAGAAAGGAAAGTGGAATTGAGTAACATCCATCTATAAAATAATTTATTTTAGAAATAAAAGTTTATATAAAGCTTGCATAATAAACACTGGGGTGAATTGCTTCTTTTCCTCAGTAGTGAACTGTGACAAACATCTTTGTATTTTAGAATATAATTTACCTTTATTGGATTTAGATAGAGAAATAAGCATAATCAGGAAGAAAGAAATGTTGATTCTGACACAAATTAATCAAGTAAAGTTGCACTGTATGTTTTCTTTGTGTTACCTTGAGTTACTTTTATATTAGGGTTGGGTGAGTGATACAGCTACAAATCAATACAGCCCTGAAACATAATATACCCATATGCCATCAAAACTTCTAAATATCCTTCCCTAAACTGCAAATTCCAAATTTCCACAGGATGCTGCCATGGCATATAGAGTGCAATCATAGCAATATCCCAGTGTAATGTGAAAGGTCCTCTAGTCCCTATATTGTTACAAGGGAGCATTGAAAAATTCAATATGAAGGAGAAAATCTACTGGTGGCATTTGCAGAGATTTAGTTCACAAAGAGGACTTAGGGGGACTGCAGATGGGTGACTCTGGGCTGCCCTGGGAATTGGTGGATCGGGGCTGTGGCAACCCCACACCACGACCCTGATCCTCCCTTTTGCTGCCCCTAAAAGAGTAGCAAAATGCCGCTCCTTTTAGGGGCGACAAAACTCTGCCTCCAGGCTGGCCCTTTGGGCTAATCTGCAGAGGCCCTTAGTCTATCCCTGAAACATGACAGATACTTAGTAACAATACATCTTCCCTTGATTATTTAGTAACAATATATCTTTTCTTGACAGCACTGGACCTTTTTCTGGCATACAATACATTTCTGGTTATATATGTGTTCTCTTTTCTTTAAATGATATTTGAACTAATTTAAAATAAGCCTTGTTTTGTCTTTTCTCCATTAAGAGCCTGAATGTTACCATGTGCCCATGTATACATACCAGTGAAATGATTTGCTTCTCCAGTGAAGACACAAGGGAAGAGGGAAGAGACAAAATATTCTCAAGTGTAGGAAAATGTATTTTAAATTTCCAATCTATAGGAATAATTCTCAGCCCAGAAAACCTATTCTATTGCTAACTTAGCATAATGATTCAGCCAGTCCTGGAAGCAGGATGCTGAAAAGACCAAACGTCATCCAGTGAAGCATCCAACTGTGAAGTAGGAACATCTATCTTCATTCCTACCATCCTTATTCTATGTGCATAGTTAGAATAATCTATCAGAACAGGAGAGGTAAATGAGAAGGTAGCAGCAAAGCAAATAGTTTTGTATTATTTAAACAACCAAGATAAGCTACACAAACTGGGGGGGAGCCTTGTCAGGGGGGAAAGGAGTCAAGGTTATTGGACAATCTGATTTGCAACAGATGACATTCTACTCTGAAATAAGGGTAAGTGGTTGGGATATAAGCAAAACTCATTTAACAAGTTCTCCTAAAGTCCTATATGAATAATAACTTCATTAATTAAATAAATTATGGAAATTATACAGCAGTACACTGTCTCACAGTTTCAGTTTCTGTAGCACAAAGAAAGGTTTAAGACAGGTTTTTGCAAAGTGGCAAGGACATGCTTTGATATTTAGAACTGAAAAAAGCTGAAGAGAGAGCCCTGTTTTACCATTGAAACTGGACATTGGCCCTGCATTGGTGCCATTGCTGATTACTCTACATTTCTGTTTCTGCCTCTATAAGATTATGGGTTATCCCACCAAGAATAATTTAAATGGGTGGATTATAGAAATGTCACTTCCTCCCTTCTCCCAATCTTTTCCTAAGGAATAATCTGAACTGAAATTGCAGACATTTTCAGAGCGTGACTCCCACTGCTGTGTGAGTTATCCCATGCATCTTGTGCTTCATTCCATAAGATTTCATGCCAAATCAAACTTCTTTGGATTAAATCTAACTATAGTTCCAACAAGGGAAGACCCACTGGAACAAAAGGGACTTGTTAATCCTCACTGACATAAATTCTTATTTCAATGGGTCTAAGACAAAATAAAATGAATTTAATTCTTACTTTTGAATGTACTGCTACACTTTTGTGTTTGTTTTGCTGTGAGAGAGCAACACAGCAATCCCTTGAAACATAAAATAAATGGCAGTACAGGAATGATCTTTGTAAGTTTAGAAGCAAAACTTATTTAATATAATCCCCTTTCCCTTGATGAATCTGACATTGATAGATTTTAAACAAACATTCTTGCCAACGTTCTTCAATGTATTAACATTCTTACTTGTAAAGAATGCTGGCAACTAGATGGCCAGATCACCTAGGAACACAGTATTTTGTTTGATGACTATCTTATTTGTTACAACCAATTCTTAGTTTAGATTGTGTCTTGCAAACATTTGCCATGTTTGATGTTGTTTCTTATCTGGACAGAAGACTATCTATTGCTCTTGGCAATGGATTTGTGCTGGCAGTTGAATTTCCATGCAGCTTTCAGCCATGGCTGGTGCTGGGAATTCATAGCGGTGAGTTAAAAGAACTCTTAGTTTAGGAAAGCACAGTATTCTAGAAGCAAATGGTGTCTTTAGTGACAATGCTGGTAATGTTCTAGGAGCTAATCTTAACAAATAATTTTCCAACCTCCAGTTTGCAAACAGGGCCCACTGGACCAAATATCTGACCTTATCAGTAACTGGAAAAAGTTATTTCACAGTGCAGGTAAATGTAAAGGCAAAAGTAAAATGAATACACATTGTTTTGAGACAAGAGAGAAAACACCCTGAATTGCTATTACAAAACAACTGCTCATTTTTTTTTTTTTTTTTTGCAATATATCTACTGCCCAGAAATGTTGACAACTTAATGATGGTATTGATGGTATTGATCATGGTGCTATACTTGCAGATATGATGGAATCAGAGGCCTATTTTTTATGTGTATATCTGTTGTGCAACTCAGTCCAACAGATCCCTGTTGGATCCCAGAATTATGCATGAGTATCATACTAGAACAGGGTCAAGCAAAGTGCAGCCAAGTTGATGTTGCTGGTTTATAGCTCCTATGAGCACTAGCTATTATAGCCAATGGTGTGGAATTCAAGTCTCTATTGTCCCATGAAACTCACCAGGTAACCTTAGATAGTCACTATCACTGTTTCTAAACCTAATCTGTCTCAGAGATTGTTGTGATGGAGGCAGAAGATGTGATGTGCTCCACCTTGTGTTTATTGGAGGAATACTGGGATATAAGTGCCGCGAATGCATACATAAATTAAACTTGTGATTTTTATATATATAAAAAAATAATGTAAATGCTCTTAATAAGTACTATTATTTTTATTTCCTTGTATTGTATTTTGCTTGATAAACAACCCATAACATTTTCAACTTTTTCTTGAGTTCCTCCAGTTGTTGCCTTGAAAGTGAATCTCTTAGCATTATTGTTCCTAATACTTAGTGTTGTCAGATTCCTAACCCATCAATAAATTATTATACCCAACTATTTTAGGTGATCCAACTAGTAATTCTTGCAGCTCTTGAACTACAAAAGAGTTATGCTGTTTGCAAGAGAAGTTCTCTCCTGATTGCTCTTGAAATTGTGTTTTTAAAGGCTAACCAGTTTTTGAACATGTTGCAATTCTGAAAAGATTCCACCGTAATTAGCACAGGTAAAAAACCTCTCAGCACAACTGCCAGCCATAGCAATATAAAGCAAAAGCTTTGATTCCAGAAGGATCAGACTTGAAAACCAACACTCCAGCTGTTCACTTCCATTTTGGGAACTTGTTTCATTATGGCATTGCACAACATGCGCTACCAATAAAATGTCAAGCACACATAAAATCTGTCTTTTGATATCCAAATTGAATTCATTTTATGAAATTCTAGTTAAAAGGTTACCAGATTTCAATAAGCCGATTTACATTTTAATATTATAAGAATCCTAGACTGAATTTATTCTTTATTCAGTACAGAATCTATTACCCAAAAGACTTACACAACTTCTTTTCATGATGCCTCCATTTCTAATTACATTAACTATGGTGTGTTTCAAACAAGCCAGCTGCAAAAGATAGCTTATAAAGTCAGTTTAGTTTAACAAGCCAGTTGTTGTTGTTGTTGCTATTGTGTGCCTTCAAGGCATTTGCAACTTAAGGTAACCCTAAGGTGAGCCCAGCAAGCTAGTGTGGTGTAATGGTTTGAGTACTGGACTAGGACTTGAATCGCTTGGAAAAGTCACACTCTTTCAGCCTCAGAAGAATGAAATGGCAAACCCCCTCTGAATAAACTTGCCAAGGAAACCCCATGATGAGTTCCCTTAGGGTTGCCATAAGTTGGAAATGACTTGAATGCACATAACAACAACAACATGAGCTTTTTAAGAAGATTTATTTAGAGGTTTTCATTGCCTTCCACTGAAGATAAGAAAGTTTGACTTGCCTAAAGTCACCCAGTGTGTTTCCATGACTGAGCATTGATTTGAACCCTGGATTACAAAGTCCTAGTCCAGAAATCAAGTCACAACACCATACTAGCTCACTTTAATAAGACATACTTAAAATCAATCACAGTTTAACATCTAGACATAAAACTAACTAGTTAATTGAAATCAGGGCTGAGATTTCTAGTGTTCTCTTTGTGGCCTGACTGGAGATATAGAGATGCTCATCTCATCATAATAAACATCCAAATACACTAAGTGATATATTAATTATAAGTTTAAGAAGTCTTCCATATGTACTTGATTTGCCTAAAACACCAAGTCCCCAATGGCAAATTACCTATGATACATTTTCAGGTAACTTTTGTGCAGCAGTAATCATTTTTATCTTTGTACTTTCAATCAGATCATGTTCCTTGGTTAAAAATCACAATAGGATAAGTGTTGGAAATATTAATGGGCTACAATCTATCAGATGACTTTGTATCAACCTGTGTAGAACATTAAAAGTTCTATCATCTCAGTACATGGCAATCAGTTGAATTTGATTGTGTAGAATTGTCTTCCAACATTATGGTGAAAAGGGGGAGGGGGGAGAAAGATGAGTATTTCCACTTTCACAGGTATTATTTAAGGGAAGAATCCTGATTGCTTCTGTGCTGATGTGTGCATTTTACATGCCTTTCTCCATACGTTTCCCTCTTTGGATGTTGTAGCTAAAATACCAAAATCAAATGTGTAAGCCTTTTGCACATCACGTTCCCTCATGTCCTAAAATCAAAATCAATTTAAAAGCTGTTCTAACTATACAAGGAAAGGTGCTCCCTGTATACTCCCCTTTGGATATCTCCACATGAGGCCTTCTATAAAAGAAAAATATAATGAAGGACAATTGGATCCCTCATGAAGATATGATTTCTTTTGAAAGTAAGGAATATAGAATTAAAACTCAATAAGAGTTAAACAACAGTGGTATTCTATGACATTGGTTATTTCATAGATAAATGAAAGAAAAAGTAAAAAAATAGAAATAAAAAACTATGGAATTAAAGAGAAAAAAACAGAATTGGAAAAAGGGTTATTAGGTGAAAATAAAAAAATCTAAAATTTATACATTATTAAAGTGGAATACAGAAGAGGAAGTGATAAAAATACGTATGGTAAAATGGGCACAAAATGTGGGACACACAATTGATTTAGATAAATGGGAAAAGGTGTGGAAGAGAGCAATGAAAATTTCAGTATCACAAAGCATCAAAGAAAATTTATAGAAGATGCACTATAGGTAGTATCTTACTCCTCAAAGACTATCAAAGATGTACAAACAAGTGAACAACATGTGCTGGAAATGTAAAAAGGAAAAGGGAACATTCTATCACCAATGGAGAACATGTGTTAAAATCAATAAATTTTGGAAACACATACATCAATTAATTGAAAAAAATATTAGACCTAAAATTTCAAATGAAACTAGAAATTTATTTATTAGGTATGCTTGATGAACAATGGGGGGGACGGACACAAGACTGATTTATTATATGACAGCCACAGCTAGGTTGCTATTGGCTCAAAAATGGAAAATTTTTGAAGTACCAACATTGGAAGAATGATTATTAAAGTTATTAGATATGGCAGAATTGGATAAATTAACATGTCTCATGAGAAGTGAAATCTTGGGGAAATATGTAAAGGAATGGGAACAGATAAGGAAATACATAAGTGATCAATGGGATATATTGATAAAATTGGATATCTAGGATTACTGAGTAATTATATGTTATACAATTATATCTATATTTTAGATATTAAGTGTTAATCCTCTGTATTAGTAGAATTAGATTGATTGTTATAGTTGATAAGAACAGTTCAAAAAATAAAAAAGATATGTTGTGATAACATGGAGTTCTAGTTTAGGAAGTTAGAATGATTGGGATATGTCAGTTTATATGTTGGAATTTATGTATGTTTGTATGTACATATATGTATGTAATTTTGAATGGATTGTCTGTATGTTTTATGTTAATTAATAACATTTATTTTTTTAAAGCTGTTCTAATTGTGGTTTACAGCTCCCAATAAACTCAAGGGACAAGGTGGATAGTGAGTAAAGGTTTTCATCCACATTACATCACATCTGAAACTGCCTTCCATCTCAATGTCCTACATACTTTAGCACACCTGTCTTAACGTAATTGCATTCACTATCAATATGCTTCCAGTCCAAATTCAAAGTGCTGATGATAAAATTTCAAGCCCTAAATGGTTTGTCACCTCAAGGTTTCAAGGAGCACCTGCCCTTATATTGGGGGATGTGATAGGAATTTTCCAGTTTCCTGAATGGGCTCAAAATTGGAGTTTCCAAGCTCTTTGAGTACTGGTGTGGAAATAAATAAATAAATAAAAACCCCACAATGTTCCTGCAGCTTTCCTGGGCCTCCCCACTCCTGGCCCAAAGCTACACATCTCTCATTGAAAATTGTTCAGCCTTTTCAACCAACACATACTGGGTAGGGTTTTTATGGCACTTTTCCTCACCCCCAGTAGCCCCAAAGTTGCGCAGAAATTGTCAGACGTGAAAAGATGATACAGCCGTTAAACTGGCTGGGGGGGGGGGGGGGGCAGAGGGAGCAAAGAAGTTGCCAGAAAGTTTGGGTTTTTTTAGAGCTGCATCCTTTTATGAGGATTTCTATGGAAGATTGAGTGGGGGGAATTGCTGAGAAAAGTTGTATAGGGAGTTAAAATTGCAGACATGTGGTAGCTGGCTATCTAGTTTCTGTTTTTCCTTCAACTTCCCTCCTCAAGCCTGAGTCATTCACAGAAATCCTGACTAGAGGCTGTGAAGAGACATTGTAATTTCATCTCTCCCCAGCTGCTTTGATAACTAAAATGCCTTTTTTCACAGCTTCATGTCAAGATTGGGGCTTGCAGAAGGGGAAGTTATGGGGAAAAATAAAACTAGATCATCAGCTGTCAAACATCTACAATTTCTGCTCCCTCTACAATTTCCCTCTGCAACTCTATCCTCCCCCAGTCAATCTTTCATAGAAAGGCATTTTCCAGCAACTTCCTTCTTCCCCTTCAGCCATCAGCTGGTATGGCCACTGTGACGTCTTTACACAGCTGATGGTTTTTGTGCAACTTTGGATTTGGGATGGGGATAGATGTCTGGGAAAGCTGGCAGCTGGGCTGATAGCCAAAGCAAGGGGAACTCCCCCAAACCAAGTCCTCGTTACCAATCTGAAGGAGCAGCCAGTGAAAAGTCAAAGACGGTCTGTAGATCGAGGGTTTCAAAGTAGCCAGGAGACAAGGCAGTCCAAGATCCAGGGATGCAGAAGTCCAAAAGTTGTCAGTGGTCCAAAGGTCAAGGACTCCAGGATAGTCAAGTGTCAAAGTTCAAGGCAAGGAACAAGGAGAGACAGAGGATTTTACCAGGAAGCTCAAATACGTCTGGCACTATGGCAGCGTTTCCACACTTGCTTAAATCCTCAAGCTACCAGAGCTCAGCTGGGGCTGATCACCTTGATTACCTCAGGGCTTTTCATAAAGCCTCCTTGTGCACCTGAGGCCCACCCTTTTTGCTTGACGCTGACTAAAGGAAGGCACAGTCCTCTGATCCTCCTCCATGTTTGATGGCTCAGCTTGATGGAAGGCTTGGTTGTGATGCAATCTCCTGAGACACCACAGACTCTGCTGGAAACTCCGCAGGAGTTGGCAAAGCAGAGCTGCTAGGGTCAGACTGGGTCTCCTTCTCCATAGGCTCATGGTCCAGAGGACGTTCTGACTCATTCTCCAAGTCCTTGTCCAGACAGGGCATGACAATAGAAGGGAAAGGGAGTTGAAGAAAAACTGTACTCAGTACATGCCAGCTGAAAAAGCTGGCATATACTTTTCAATGAAAGCTGCACAGCTTCCTGTCATTTCAAGGAAGAGGGATTTCTACACCTCCCGACAGCATGGGATGAGAAATAGATGGATCTTTCCTGACACTCATTGGGATAGAGGGAATCAGGAATTACCATCCCTACCTTATATATACCTGCCTGAGCACTGAGGTCTACTGAAAGGTCCCTACTTTCTGCCCTACAAGCAAGGTCAATACATTCTTTGAGTACTGGATGGCCCTTGTGGTCTCTTGCAACTCTACGATTCTGCAACATGGAAAAGGGCCCATGTGATGTGAATGCTGGGTTCCTTTCCGAACCAAATTAAAACTTGTATTTTCATTTAAAACCTTTGGAGCCTAATGATTTTTCCAATTTCTACATGTGTGTGGTCTTTGTATATCACCTTTTAAGATCTTTAGACAGAGGCCACAATTCCCTAGAATTTTTGAATCATCATATACATCTTATTTGTGTCTTTCCATAAACCTTTAAAAACTACAATTAAAAGGAAAGAAGTTTGCTGAGTTTAGTATAAAAAAATCAAAAGGTATGCTGATCTATGAAATGGTTAATATACAGCAATATCTAACAGAGCATCATTTTGCACATTTCTATCTATATTTTCTCCACATAAAGCATCCACATAGTTGGACTTATATCATGCTAAAGTGCTTCCAAGGGGTTAGAGGAAGCAGAGGAAGATATACTAGATTGCCTGTGCTTTACCTCTTGTCAAAATCTAGGCTCCAAGAGGCTCTTCTTCCTATCAGGAGAAAATTGCAAACCTGTAATAGTGGTTATCAAGCTTCTCACAAAGAGGAGGCACTCTTCATCTTTGATCTTATGTACTAATCCTTTCTCATATCCCAGAAAATATCCTCCTAAAGCTGTCTGTTAAGCATCTATTTCTAGCAGCCTAAAACCCAGCTCACACACTTCTAACATCCCTGTTGGTTTTGAGGAATCACAGCTGTCCAGTGTTTGGAATCCTCTACCAAATACCAACCATGGTGGCAAGAAGATTCTTGGTGTTGTCATTCAAAATGTAAGTTTCCCAAACAATGCTGCTTTCCTATAACATCCCATCTTATTTTTCCAAGTCATGCATTTTCTGCAAAACTCTTAACAAAATTTTGAATTCAGTTTGATTTCTTCCTCGATGCTAGGTTATTCTGTAAGATGCACATCTATGCTTATTGCTCATGTTTTTACATTCCTTTTGTATTCTCTCCTTTCACAAGCAGTTGCAGCAGCTGTTGCTGTAATATGCATATGAACCATTTACACAGCATGGTAGGTGCCAGGTACTGAATGCTATTTCTCTATTATTGTTTTATATCTATACAAAGTGAAGATTTTAACTCCAACTGAAAACACAGCTTGGGCAGAATGGAGTTAAATGACACAACACTGTTTAAAATGCTGTTGCTTCCCTTACTGCATATTTAGGAACAGAAACCATGCAGTTCAAATCTTGATTCCTCTCTGATGTTAATGGGTCCCAAGTTCATTTGGATCTGATCAGCTTCCTGCTTATGCATCCACTCATCTTGTACAGCTGCTCCTCCTCTAACATCTCGGCAGATGATGCAAGCACAATTTTCATTAATGGCATTTTATAAAATAAGAAATTCGAGCTCACATAGTAGCACCACATGAATTATTAGGCTTTACAGGGGGAATAGTGCTTAGTTGAAGGCATAGTGGGGATGAAGCAGGAAAGAAGAAAAAAGCTCGTCATCCCTCCCCATAATAAAAGCTCCTGCATGGTAATTCCAGTCATTATTTTTCCTAGGATTTGTCTCTGAACTACCCTAATATCTGTGGATGTAATAGCTGGTGACTATCTCCCAAGGTTCTCCTGGCAAAACAGACCCCTGCAGCTTTGTTTTTTGAAAGCCTTGTTTTGCAAAGTTTCACTTGGAGTCTCAAGTCAATCTTTCTGTAACCAAGAAGGCAATATGTCCTCTTTGTGTTCCAGTTTTAATATAGCTTTCCTGCCCCCCATGATGGCTCAGGCTACTGAAAAAGGGAATTGGCAATTTTAAGAGAAAAGTTCTGAAAAAGCATTTGTTGACACAAAATTTAACCTCTCCTCTACTTAGGACCTTATCACGCAATTTATTCAGAAGATGTTTGCCCTTGCCTTCCTTTGAGGTTGAGAGCATGTGACTTCTCCAAGGTCACCCAGTGGATTTCAATAGCTGACTGGGGATTTAAACCCTGATCTCCAAAATCATAGTTCAATGTTATAAGCCCTACAAAATGCTATATGTCACCTAATGCAGTCAGCCCACCCCAATCACAAGTTTGCCATCTGCAGGTTGGAACAACCATGGATGGTCATGCCCCCTTTTTCCAAATGGTGACATGTGCATATAGTTAACCAGTGTGGCCATGCAAATGGCTCATTGCCATTAAAACCAACAAGACATGAAGTCCTGTGGTTTTTGGCATCTGTGAGGAGGAGGAGGTGGAATGGAACCCCCATGGATATGAAGAGCCAAATGTATTCTACTGGTATCTCATACTATAGTAGTTGTAGTAGTAGTAGCATAAGTAGTAAAAATAGAGAAGTTACTGTCCCTGTTCTCTTTCACCAATATATCTACATCCTCTGCATTCCTTATTTTTCCCTTCTTGAATACTAAAAATACTAAATTTCAAAAACCAATCTATGTCAGCTGAATAAGCCTGCTGTGTCCTGAACAACCCACTTCATATGAAATGTGCAATCTCTTCCTAATAAATATATTGAAAAGAAATGTTAATAGGCTAACTTAGTGGGGAGTGTTCTCTGCCTTAGTTAAATATTGGGCTGAGTACAGCAGTTGGACTCCATGCAAGAGGGCTAATTAAAAACTAGCGTTTGAGGACTGCAACAGTTTCAAATTCATGCTTTGTGGATATGGCATATAACAAAAACAGAATATATTTCAGTTTACTCACCAAAGACTTCTTCAGAGCATCCACCTGTGCAACACAGGTTTGTTTTGCCTTTTCAGCTGTACTTTAATCAGAACGTGCTTTTTCCTGCTGTGTGTTATTTTAAAGAAATGAAAATAAAATTCCTCAATAAGTGTATAGTGCTTTTGTTCTTAGCTCAGTCATTTTGCCTGGGGGCAAAGCGAAAGTACTTGTAATCATGGATTCTTCTCATGTGTAGCTCAATGCTGTGTTCATTCATTACTTAGCCATTCAAAGCATACTTAAACCATGTCCTCACATTGTGATTTTAGACCAAAAATACACGTTTGATTTCAGTCAGTTTTCAACAGAACTAATAGGAATAGCATGAGTAAATAAATTAGTGAGAAATACTTTAGAACCATATTTAGATATGCCCTGATTCAAGCCTTGATCATTATTTGCTTGGTCATTGTTTAGATGTTTGCACCTTACATTTCTGTAATAAAAAATCAAAACCTGAAACCACTACAGGACTGAAATGTATAAACTAAATCAGATAGGTGGAACACTCTTGGATTGTAGCCTTCAAGCAAATGCTCAGGAGAAAAGAGAAAAGTTGCAACTTTGCAGCTTTACAGATGGCCCCTAAGGGACAACTCCTTATTGGAGTGGCAAAAAGCCAGCCCTGCTGTGGTGGTGGCAGCTTTTCTGTGTTCCTTTGGTGCAGCACATCTAAACGCTGCACCAAGGGAGTGCCCTTACACCTTACATCTGCTTGGGTGGGCAGTGTGAGGATGATGTGGGGGTGGAGTTGGGGTGGGCAGCAGGCACTCACCATACCCCAACTCCACCCCCAAGCCAGCCCTTTTGGCCAGTCTATACAGGCTCTTTATCATCTGAAAGAAAGCCATGATGGTGATAATGTATATTTCAGAGAATGGGATTCCAAAGGTGAGGCATCAGATTGAAAATGCAACGGCACTGACTATTCTAGATAGGAGGTTTGGGGAACTGTCATCCAATAACATTTCCAAGTTTTTATTTTCATTACTTCATTTCCAAAGGTGGGAACATTATTTCAAGGTCTCCATTGATTATCTAACTGGTTGACCAAGATTTTATGGGAATGAATGGTCCTTCAAATAACCTTGTTCAAAACCTTGTTCAAAAACATTGTTCAAAAACATTCAGAGCATTAAAAATTGTTGTTTCTATGTGCTTTCAAGTCATTTCTAAATTATGGCAACCCAATCATGGGGGTTTCTTGTCTAGATTTATTCAGATGAGGTTAGCCCTTGCCTTCCACTGAGGCTGAGAGTGAGACTTGGCCAAGGTCACCTACTGGATTTTCATGGCTGACAGGTTTGGACCCTGGTTGCCCAAAATCCTAATCCATCACTCAGACCACTACACCACACTGGTTCCTTAAAAGCCATAATCAATACTTTAAATCTGGTTGAGAGACATACCAATAACTAATGTAGATCAGGTAGATCAGGTACAATAGGATCAGTGCAGTGGACCATTTGGAATATTTGGCAATCTTGTATACATGATATTCAGTAACCCACAAAAATAAAATTACTAACCAACCCACCCACATTATTCCTATGTTTCTTGTTGGAGTAGACAAGCAAATTCATTTTTTCAAGGTTTCTGTGGAGTACTATTTGGGATGGATTCTTGCTTTAAAAAAATAACAATATGAGCTGACTGAGCAAGGAGAGAGTTACTGGTTGTGTGTTTTTATCCACTGATTCTTCAGGGTTTTTTACTCAAAGTCGATGTGATTATGGCACCCTTGCTGTTATACTTAATCTTATTCTGCCCTTTATTATGCAATGTGGATGAGCAACACAGTTTGAAAATTGGCTCAGTGCCAAGTTAACAAATGGTTAGGAAACAGCCTGACATGGGGATTACTAGAGAGACTCTTGTCCAGTGGGGTGTCATAGAGTTTTCAGAAGTTTGGAAAAGCTTGGCACCTTCAAAGCATGAGAATTTGAAATGGCATGTGAGAATACCTCCCCTCCAAGGTCAGTGACCCAGCCAGAACCCAAAAAGGATCCAAATTCTTCTAATTCTATAATACCTTATACATGGGAACCTGTTTAGCCAGATCCCACTGTAGTGCCACCATATCACAGGCATGATTGTGGAAGAAAGGTTTGGCATAGTGATACTGTAACTGCAATACAGCTGTTTAGCTGTACCAAAAAGTACAGTCACACCAAAAAGTAGAGAGAGGAGTGTCAATTCTTTTCATAACTTTGCTTATGTTTGATCAGCTTTGGGCACAATCTTTTCATTGGTATGTCTGAGGACCACAGAAAAACAGGTCTTCTTTTACTGTTTTTGATAGATTTATCCAAGCTAATAAACTTAGCATCAGACTTAATAATAGGCTTGACTTGACTGGGTTTTCTTTTATTAGTTTTCTAGATGAAACTTCCTCTGTTCACACCAATGAATATTTTTAGAAAAATCAAGAGTGACTTTCACTTCTAATGACAAGGTATTAAACACAACTGACAAAACAACCTCATGATTGTCACGTGTGTATTTCCAACAGTGTCATCCATTACAAAACCAATTTCCACTTTGATTATAGCTGCATGCATGTACACTCCCTCTCCTTTTTGATAACAAGGTAATTGGTTATATTGTGCAATAAGCAGGGTGTGAAATATTACAAAGTGTGAACTGGAATACCTGTCTCCTAAACTCAGTTTGTTGGCAGGCATAAATTTGTTACTACAGATCTCTATTTTATGGTAGAGAGAAAATGGTGTTATCAGGAAGCATTGTGAAATTGACTATGATCGCTCATATGATAACTGTGTTATTACAGTGTGCCACTGGTGTAATTACATTTTCTTGTCATGATGTAACCTGACTTTGCATATAAGTCATGCTACAGATGACAAGCAAATACTGTATTTCAACAAATCCCTTTCAGGGAGGGGGATACACCACACAGAGTTGAAACTGAAAAGGCCAGGAAGGAAAGCCAAGCAGTTGCATTGAAAAGAAATAGACAAAACCTCAGCTACCAAAAGTTTTCCAGAATTCTCTCTAATTTTACAGAAACTCTTTTAATTCCCAGAGTCAAATGAAGTCACTCACTCATTAGTCCTCCAACAGATCAAATGGAATGTTATATTAAGCATCTACAGTACATAAGACACGCACCAAATGATACCTTGTCATATGTTTTGGAACACAGTATTTTATTTATTTATTTATTTATTTATTTTATTTGTTTGTTCATTTATGGTATATCACACTTTTCTACCAGTACAGCACAGGGACTATTTGAAACTAGAACCATAAAAACCTTTTCCACCCTTATGAACCCTTCTCAATATTAAGATCAGTTCCTGAGCTCCTGCTTTTCTGCTTGCCAATCAGAAACATCAGAATGGCATGTATAACCAATATTTCCTTGTATGTTCAATATTTCCTTGTATGTTTAGAAATCTATCTATCTAAAATGGCTGCATTTGGCTAAATATATGATTACTAAAATCACCAACCTGCCATTTCACTGTAATTGTGTTAGTTTAAGGAAATGAAAACATATATGTTTGGGAACATTCTTATCAAAGTTCTTTGCATTAGCTTTAAGGTGCTTCTTTGGCAATCTATGGATTCATGCTCTCGTTTCTGCATTCCATCTATAACTCTGCCTTCCTGCCCTATACCCTACTCAGTGTGCCTTTTCCCCCTACTGCCCTTTATATCACTGAAAAAACTATTTTTTATTGCAATTTCACAATTATGATAATTCTGAAATTTTAAAAAGAATAAAAGAAAAGACATAGAAAAGAAAAGGAAGGCTGTTTAGGAATAGCAAGAGGGAAGGGCAGAGGCAGAGAGGAACAGAATCACAGCCACTCATACCATGTGATTTCCTAAGAAGCAGAATTTCAGCAGGGGGAACCTATTGCATGAAAATGCATACTAGAAAAACAACTTGATTGTGAGGCATTAACATGTTTACCTGTTAATCATAGAATCATAGAGTTGGAAGAGACCACAAGGGCCATCCAGTCCAACCCCCTGCCATGCAGGAACTCCCAATCAAAGCATCCCCGACAAATGGCCATCCAGCTTCTGCTTAAAGACCTCCAAGGAAGGAGACTCCACTACTCTCCGAGGGAGTGTGTTCCACTGTCGAACCGCCCTTACTGTCAGGAAGTTCCTCCTAATGTTGAGGTGGAATCTCTTTTCTTGCAGCTTGCACCCATTGTTTCGGGTCCTAGTCTCTGGAGCAGCAGAAAACAAGCTTGTTCCCTCCTCGATATGACATCCCTTCAAATATTTAAACACGGCTATCATATCACCTCTCAGCCTTCTCTTCTCCAGGCTAAACATCCCCAGCTCCCTAAGTCATTCCTCATAGGGCTTGCTTTCCAGACCCTTCACCATTTTAGTTGCCCTCCTTTGGACCAGCTCCAGTTTCTCCACATCCTTTTTGAATTGTGGTGCCCAGAACTGGACACAGTATTCCAGGTGAGGCCGGAATAATGAATGAATAATGAAAAGGAATGCTCCAGGAATGGATGAAATGCAAAGCAGCAGCAGGACGGACATGACCTCTTGTGATAAGCACTGGCCAAAGATGCTTTTATCCTGTTGAAATTGTGCTTTGTTACCCTTTAAGACCCTGAAGACTAGGTTTTTCAGTGATATAAAGGGCAGTAGGGGAAAAGTGAGGAAAAGATACTAGCTACTAGTGTGACATTGGATTTAGATCTATATTTCAAGAAACATTTTATTAAGTGATATAGGCTGGCCTTCTGTACTGCAATTACAGATTTGAAAGCTAGAGTTAAAGATTTGTAACTGCTCTGTATTCACTTCCACTATGTAGTTACTATCATGGCACTTTTTCCATGACTGTAAATGCCCTTCCAATTCTACTTCATCAGGTGGTAGCTGCATTAAGAGATGCAGGTCTGTTGAGTTGCTGATTGGGGTGCAAGAAGATGATGTTTTACCCTCTTTTCACCAGCAAATAGGTCTGAGACAATCAGAAGTAGGAACCCTTTTTCAATTCCTTGTTGCAACCTTGCTCACTGGTGGGAGAGGGGTGGAGAGGTCATCCTCTTCAATCCTGATCACCAGCAGAACAGATTGGGTATGGCTGCTGCCTGGTAAAATACATTTGTGGCAGGTGGGGGGGAGAGTATCCAGCCAGGAGATGTTACTTAATTATGGTGGTGTGGGATGTGGGCCATAATATTTTATTAAATTATGTGAATTTATTATTAAATGTCATAATTTTTATATAATTTGCAGGATTGTTGCTCATGTTGATCTCTTTAAAATCTTATTTGTAAATTGCCTTGTGAGAACAAAGATGGGGTAGGTATTCCTTCATAAAAAAATGAAGTTAATAAATGAAAATGAATCTCATGTGATCACAATTTCTTATGACTAATGCAATTTTCTTTCTCAGTCAAACATGGCAACAATTTGTTGCTGCTGTTTTAAAGAAAGGGCATCATCAGTCGTTGTGGATTGCTACAAATATTGTTATTGTTATCTAAATCCGAAGAATTAAAAAAAAAAACTGGAAATGGTGTCTAGGTGGAAAATACTTCAGTAAAGTCTGAAATGTAATCTCTCTCTCTCTCTCTCTCTCTCTCTCTCTCTCTCTCTTTCCCTCTGCTTATTTCCCTGCCAGAAGTCATAATAGAAAGTTGTGCAACAATGTAGCCAAAGGATGTAGTTTGGTCCACATCATCATTAGCATGAAGAAAATATGGTGCTGTCAGTACTTCAATGGACAAGGATATGCCTTTGGTATAAAAAGGTCAGTAAAGGGTGTTTTTTCAGGCATGCATGAAGCAATACAGAGCTTCAGGGCATAAGGCCAACAAGGAAAGAAAAATACAGCAATCTGGAAGATTGATAGGTGCTCTCTACAGAAAGATGAGATTTCAGTCACCAAATATATATGAGCCAGCTCTTAACAGTTGAGCTCCTCTTCAACTGGTTACTTCAGAACACTTACTTTAATAATCAAGAATTAATTCTGAATGTGTGAGCTAAAAGCTGTGGCCAATAACCAAAAGTTACAACATGGTATCAGTTTGGAAGGGGGTCAATACTGGATTGGTTCCTGAGTCTGGTGTCATAAATTGCATAGCTCTAGAATAAAAGAGTAGACAAGGGCTTCATCTGCACTGGCCAGGATACTCTGGGGTATTCTGGCCCCACAGCTGCCTTGACCTGCCTCCATTACCTGGCCCTCCATTCCCACACTGTGTTGGCTGTCTGCAAAGGTGTTCCACTGAGCTGCCCAGTCCATCCACTGTCACCATGGGCTGCTCACTTTTGAGGTCAGAATGAAACACCCAGGAAAAAGCACAAGACTAGGCACCTCATTCTGACCTCAGAACAAGTGTCCTATAGTGGCAACAAATGTACTGAGTAGCTCAGTGCAATGCCCTTTCTCAAAGCCACCACAGAAAATCCAGAGAAACAGGTATATTTTAACACCAGTTTAAGACTGGTATAGCCAATTTCTGGTGCAGAATGTGCTGGGCATTGTCTGGACTGCTTGCACCAAAACTGGGGTTTGGGACATGCATTGTCTGAATAGGATGACACCAGAACAGAGGTGGGAGGGGGGAGAGAATGGGCTTTTTGACTCATGAAGACAAGTTCTAGGATTGTTAATTAGGTCAAATCAAATGGAATAGTAATCTAATCTATGTCAGGAACATTGAAAAGAAACTGCCTAAGGACCTGAACAGACTGCCAGAAATAATCTAGCTTGAGACCACTTTAACTGCCTTGACTCAGTGCTAGGGAATCATGGGAACTGTAGTTTATTGTGGCACCAGAGCTCTCTGACAGACAAGGCTCAGTGTCTCAGAAAAAATAATAATACAATTCCCATTATTCCCTAGCATTGAGCCAGGACAGTTAAAGTGCTCTCAAACTGGATTATTTCTGGCAGTCTGTTCAGGCCCTAAGTTAAATTCCACTAACAAGACAAAAGAAGAAAGTGATACCAACTGCAGGAATATTTTCAAGTAGAAAGGGTAATACAATCAAAATATATATGAGAATTTGTTTCAGGTATTCCTTTGTGCTCTTCAAATCAGCAATAGATGTAATACTCAGTCTGGGTATAGTGTAAAATTTTGAAGCACCCAAACATTTGCACTGTGAAATATTTTCTTTCTTTTATTTGCCTTGACCAGGTATATGCAGACCAGAGCTAAATGTTATCAGTGCCAAACACATTTCTTCTCATAGGAAGACCAGGATCAGTGCCAGTATGTTGGCTTTTGCCCTCTTTTGCAGCAAATCTGGGATAAATCTATGAGGACAAATAGGGAAAAATGGAAGGCAGCTGAATTATGGTTCAGAAGAAGAGCAGGGACAACTGAAATCAACCTTGCCTTTGCTTTAACAACAAGCATTCTGGAGAAAGGTTTTCTTCTAGCATCAAAACAAGGAAAGCTGTTCCCAGTAGAGAAAATCTCATGTTTCCTTGTTTTAATGAGACTACTGAGTCTCATCCAATGCAATAAGGCCCCAGTGCCATCTTAGTATCATCTTACTGTTCCACTAAGAACAGATTTTTGATGGCTCTTCAACAATTTTATGGAGTTGTTTCTTCAAATGCTTGACATCTGTTCTCTCCTTATTCCTCTGTATAATTATTTTGAGTGAATTCAGTGCCCACAAAGGTTTTCAAAATAACAGAAGTCTGAAATATAGATTTCTCTCTTTATTCTCAGTAGAGAACATATCTAAAAACAGCATCCAATTTTACTCATGCTGATTACCATGTATTAGTATGGCAGACCTAACCTTAGAGAAAATAAGGAATAATTTCACTCAGGTGTTCAGTTTCTTGTATGCATACTATTATGACTGTTCATAGTTATTTACAGTAATAGATAGCAACTTCCCATAATTCAGATATGCTCCATAACAATTTTGTCCTGTACAGGTATATATGCCAGTTACAGCTATAGTTTCCATGAATAGTTGTAGGGCTTCTCTTAAACTGTGCGTTTTGTAAAATTGTATTAATATACTACGAAGTCATTGTCAAGGCATTGTATCAAGGGTATTAAAAGAACTGGCAGAAGTAATCTCAGTCACTGCAATAATCTTTGAGAACTTCATGAGAACAGGAGTAGTCCCAGAAGATCGGAGGAGGGCAAATGTTGTCCCCAACTTCAAAAAAGGGAAAAAGGGGAATCCCAACAATTACCGCTCAGTTATTTTATTTATTTATTTATTTATATTTACCTGGCTCTTCAGCTATACCCTGCTCTTCAGCTATAAAGGCTGTCAAAGAAGCTTACAAATGGTTAATTAGATGGTTCCCTGCCCTCAGGCTTACAATATAAAAAGACATGACACAAAAGAAGAAGGGAATGGCAGTGGGGAAGGGGATCAGGTCCCACAGTTCTTCTCTCCCTCTGAGGCCTGGACCATGGCAGATGGACTGGAGAGAGGGCTCTCTTTCTTACTCTGGCTAGGCCTGATGGAGCTGGCCTGCCTCTCTCCCTCTGAGGCTCCCTCTGAGGTACTGCAAGTAACAGACTCTTGTTTATATCCAGCAAAAGGACAAACCTTTGTCCTCTATGCCCAGTGCAATAATAAAGTGCAAGTGTAAAGAGAAGTGCCTGCTGAATCAGGGCTTCAGTCCTGCAAAGAGCTAGACCACTGAGGGAAGCAGCAGCCTCTTCCTTCTTACAGCCCCCTGATGGTCTCTGTGGTCCTCATTCTCTCTGCTGGGTGATGTTTGGTAAGGCCTCCCTCCAAGTCCCATTTTTATAGTTCAGCCAGGCAAGGCAGTTGTGCTGGCTGGAGGTCAGTGCCTGCTGAGTGGGGGCTTCAGTCTTGCAAAGAGCAAGATTTCTGATATCTGACAGTTAATCTAACACCAATACAAGGAAAGATTATAGAGCATATCATTAAACAGAGAGTCTGTGAACATTTAGAAGAGAATACCATAATCACAAAAAGTCAACATGGATTTCTGAGAAACAAGTCATGCCAGACTAATCTGATTTCTTTTCTTTTCTTTTTGATAAAATTACCAGCTTGGTAGGTGAAGGGACTGCTGTGAATATATCATATCTTGATTTCAGTAAGGCCTTTGGAATGATCCCCCACAATATTCTTGCAAATAATCCAGTGAAATGTTGACTAGAGAATGTGACTATTCTGTGGATTTGTAATTGGTTGACTGGTCGATCCCAAAGGGTGCTCAGCAATGGCTTCTCTTCATCTTGGAGAGAAGTGACCAGTGGGGTGTCCTGGGCCCAGTACTATTCAACATTTTTATCAGTAACTTGGATGAAGGAATAGAGGACATGCTTATTAGATTTGCAGATGACACCAAATTAGAAGGAATAGCTAATACCACAGAGGACAGGATCAAAATTCAAAATGAGCTAAATAGATTAGAAAACTGGGTCAAAACTAATAAAATGAATTTCAACATAGAAAGGAAAGGTACTACACTTAGGGTGGAAAAAAATGAAATGCACAGATATAGGATGGGGAACACCTGGCTTGATACCAATACATAAGAAAGGGATCCAAGAGTCCTAGTAGGCCACAAGTTCAACATGAGTCAATAGTGTGATTCGGCAGCTAAAAAAGCCAATGTGATTCTAGGCTGCATCAATAGAAGTATAGAGTGTCCTCTCCGATAAGTGGGTAGGGTTGCCTTTTTCTCCCTTAATGATCCAAAAATGTACACTCCCATGACACTATATTGTTCACTCCCTTGAAAAATCCGCTCCCTTATTTATATGAAATCCAGAGCCAACCCCTGTTGTAAGGTGAATTGGTGGATGTTGGCCTGAAATAAATGTCTACTCATCTTTGTTTGTTTTTGTGTGCCTTCAAGTGATTTTCAATTTATGGTGAACCTAAGGCAAAGCTATAACAGGCTTTTCTTTGCAAGATTTGTTCAGAAGACATTTGTCTTTGGCTTCCTACAAGGCTGAGAAGTGTGGCTTATTCAAAATCACCCAGTGGGTTTCCATGGACAAGCAGAGATTCTGATCCTGGTCTGCAGAGTTGTAGTCCATTGCTTACACCACTACACCATGTAGACTCTCTTTGTTCATCCTACAAATAGTTAAAATTTAAAATGTTATGTTCTTATCCTTGAAGCTACAAGACAAGATTATACAGAAATTAAAGTGAATCCAAAGACGATTTTACACTGCCACCACCTGGCATATAGGATATACAGGGACTATATATTTCTAGATAGCAGACAGACAGCCCCAGGTCTTCTTGTAATCTTTCTAGTTTATTGTGTGCCTCCCTACTCTTACTTCTTTGAATGGTTTCATTTCTATTTAATTGCCTATGGATTGCCAGGCTGAGCAATTTGGGGGACTCTTCATGAGGCAAAACACTGTTACTTATGTGAAGGCAAGACAGAAATGGCTTTGAACTCACATCCTGCCCTTAAGTCTGATTAATGAACTCTTGGTGGCATGACAAGGTTGAAATGGAATCTCCTTCGGAGTCAGGAGGGAAATTGAATCCACAGCTATGCCTTCTTCTGGTTTGCTGGGGTGATCCTTGAGAGTGCTTCTCTTCACTGTGTCCATACTTCTGGCAGCTCAATTATAAAACACTTAAAAAGATAAAACCTTTTTCTGGAATGAACATACAAATGAGCAAAATTACACCTGTCACGGTTGCCAACTTTTTTTTAACCATCTGCTGTAGCTTGTGTTTTTAAAAGCAGCTTGATGTGAAGACTGTAGAAGAAGATAATGTTTATATTATTGCTGAGAGAACTCTCTCCGGCTGACTCTCAAGGCATGTCAAGGTTGAAGATACAGGGGGAAAAAACTGTACAGAAGAAGCTGGCTTCCATTATAAACTTATATATTTTACTGGAAGTCTTAGTACAATGGGAATAGTAGTTAAGTGTTCATTTTTAGAGAGAGCTACAGAAATGTGGCTATAATTTCCTCCCCTCTCTTGAATCCCTTTTATCCAGATGCTTTTGTGTTGTTAACTGCCTTCACATTGGTCTTGAAACATGGCAATCCTATGGATGAGACATCTCTAGCCCCCCACCCCCCCCACCCCGTCCTCTACTGCTCTGCCCAGCTCCTGAAACTCATATTCGTGGTCTCTTCAATAAAGTCCATCCATCTATCATGTGGTCTTCCTCTCTTTCTACTTCCCTCCACCTTTCCTAACATTATTGTCTTTTCCAACGATTCATGCCTTCTCATGATGTGTCCAAAGTATGACAGTCTAAATCTTGTCATCTTGACTTCTAGCGATATCTCTGGCTTGATCTGTTCTAGGACTCATTTGTTTATTCTTTTGGCTGTCCATGGGATCCTCAGCACTCTCCTCCAGCACCACATCTCCAATGGTTGATTTTCCTCCCGCCTTCTTTCTTGACTGTCCAGCTCTCACATCCATATATGGTAATAGGAAATACGATGGCTTGTATGATTCTTGACTTTTGCACTGAGTTGTATATCTTTGCATGTTAAGGATCTTTTCTAGTTCTTTCATAGCCGCCCTCCGCATTCTTAATCTTTTCCTGATTTCCTGGCTGCAGTCCCTGTTCCAATCAATGTTTAATCCCATGTATGAGAACTCTTTTGCTATTTCTATTTCCTCATTGCCTTGTTTGAATGTGTAAGTTCTCTGTGGTCATTATTTTTGTTTTCTTTATGTTCAACAGTAAGCCTGCCTTTGCAGTTTCTTCTTTGATCTTCCTTAGTAGTTGTTCCAGGTCTGTGAGGTTTTCTGCTAGTATTATGGTGTCATCAGCATATCTCAGATTGTTGATATTTCTTCCTCCTATTTTCACTCCTCCCTCTTCCATGTCCAAGCCTGCTTTCGTTACAATATGTTCTGCATATAAGTTGAACAGGTAGGGTAATAGGATGCAGCCTTGTCTAACTCCTTTGCCAATTGGGAACCATTCTGTTTCTCATGTTCTGTTCTGACAGTAGCCTCTTGTCCTGAGTTCAGATTCCTCATTAGGACTATCAGATGTGTTGGCACTCCCATGTCTTTAAGGGCATTCCATAGCCTTTCATGATCTATGCAGTCCAGAGACTGCAGGGGGAATAAAAGGAGAGGAGAACTCCAGTACAACTGAGTGATAGAAATCCCTAATTGAAACACTTCATTCTGGGAGGTAGTAGATCATTTCCAAAGGTAGAATCATAGAATCATAGATTCATAGAGTTGGAAGAGACCACAAGGGCCATCCAGTCCAACCCCCTGCCATGCAGGAACTCCCAATCAAAGCATCCCCGACAGATGGCCATCCAGCCTCTGCTTAAAGACCTCCAAGGAAGGAGACTCCACCACATTCTGAGGGAGTGTGTTCCACTGTTGAACAGCCCTTACTGTCTGGAAGTTCCTCCTAATGTTGAGGTGGAATCTCTTTTCCTGGAGCTTGCACCCATTGTTCCGGGTCCTAGTTTCTGGGGCAGCAGAAAACAAACTTGTTCCCTCCTCAATATGACATCCCTTTAAATATTTAAACACGGCTATCATATCACCTCTTAACCTTCTCTTCTCCAGGCTAAACATCCCCAGCTCCCTAAGTCGTTCCTCATAGGGCTTGCTTTCCAGACCCTTCACCATTTTAGTTGCCCACCTTTGGACACGCTCCAGTTTCTCCACATCCTTTTTGAATTGTGGTGCCCAGAACTGGACACAGTATTCCAGGTGAGGCCTAACCAAAGCAGAATAGACTGGCACTATTACTTCTCTTGATCTCGACACTATACTTCTTTTCATGCAGCCTAAAATTGCATTGGCCCTTTTAGCTGCTGCATCACACTGTTGACTCATATTCAACTTGTGGTCTACCTGGACTCCTAGATCCCTTTCACATGTAGTCTCATTCAGCCAGGTGTTCCCCATTGTATATCTGTGCTTTTCATTTTTCCGCCCTAAGTGCAGTACTTTACATTTCTCCGTGTTGAATTTCAGGTAGCCGTATACTGTTTCAGGCTGGAAATATTCAGCATTGAATGAACTACCCATTCTAATAGTTTCTGATAGGACATAAGAATTCATGCTGATGGATAGGACATAAGAATCCATGCATAAGCTTCCCTACTGAGAATCAGGACATCAGGAAATTGTGGGAGTTAGTCTATTTGTTAAAAAAGACTGTTTCCAAGTTCTGACGTCCTCCAGCCCCAATAAAGTTGTCACATATATTAAGGACTTCTCTACACAATTAAAATGCTCCTAATTCTAATCAAATAGACTGTGAGAGGGAGTCCCATACACTTCACTGAAAAATGATTCATGGTATTTACTGGAGTATCCATGAGGATGCACATTATTAAATGTGTGGCCAGCCGTTTCATACAGATTCACATGGCTGTGCATTTTCAGCAGAGAGAGTGCAAATAGATGCAAATTTGCACAGGGAAATAAAGATGAATTGATGTGAATGTGTAAAAATCTGCAGCAATTTACACAATATACTTATGTGTAGACTAGCCCTTCACTGTGCAGTGCATAACTAGCATTTCTCATCCTCCTCCCTCATGTGTTACAGTTCCATTTATAGCTATATTATGATACATTCTAGTATCCTGTATGGTACAGAGCTTGAAAATATGCCTTCTATGTTTTCTATTTGGTTATGCCAGGGGAGGGAATCATGTAGCCCTCCAGATAGGGTTGCCTGTAACTTCCAGGATTTCTCACTGTGAGCTATGATGGCTAGAGCTGATGGGAGGTGCAACTCAGCAATATCTAGAGTGCTGCATGTTTACCATCCATGGCTTCTAGATTTTTTTCTAGGTAAAACCTTAGTTGAATGCATTAAGACAAATCCATTGAGCACAATCCTTTTTCATGAGAGATACTTAAGTAGTTTATGTTGGAATAAGGATGGGTTATACAGTCAAAGGTGAAATGTAAAGATGTGTGTGTAGAATTTTCCTCATGAGAACAACATCTAGACAAACAAAGACAACTCAGTCCAGATGACCAGAGAAGTCATAACATGAACAGTTTTAAGCTGGGAAACAGGAGCAGCAGATAATGAAAATTCAAAACAATATGAGATCATGGGAAAGGAGTCACATGGGTGGATGATGGACAGAAAGGGGCTGGGTTAGAATACATCATACAGGCAACATCCAGTCAGCATAAGGTTAACACCCAGGAGGTGGAGTAAGGGCAGGGCCGAGAAATCTCTTTGTCTAGAATTGTTTATGTTTCATGCATTCTTGTGCATGTGTGTGCTCTGCAATGGATTTAACTATTGAGGTAATTTCTGGACTATGATATGCTTATATTGCTTTCAAAATGTAATTTCTGGATCTGGAAACATGGATCTGTAACTTTTCTTTTCAACCACATCAGCATGATGTGTTCCTATGATGAACTGTATATTTTTCTTTGCTTATTTTTATTTTATGGAACAATAAAGCTCTACTTTGGATCTACATGATTTGTCAGCATGCTTTCAGCATGAGAAGGCTGATGAAGGAAGCTAGTTTCCTAGCTCTGCTGCATTTCAAGCACACCACAACAATTAATCAACAGTTTATGCCTTTTTGTATGAGAAATGGTACTGTTTCTAATGTGCATTTGTGTTCTTTGCCATCTCAGTATCCAATCTCTTGTCAACACTAGACTACAAGAAAATTCACCAAGATACAATGATGGTGTTCCTTCTTAATGCCTTGGAAGTTAAGAAGCATCCCATCTGAACCTGACTATATATCCAAGAAATCCATGCAAACCTCCAAGTATTTCAAATGTTAGTTAATAAATCCCATTACTTGTAAATAACTTGTTGATTATGATTAACTAATTATTTACAATTATTTTACTTAATTATATTCTCCAGTTAACAGTGAAGTTAAAAAATATGCTTAAGAGGATTGGGTTGTTAGAATGTATTAGAATATGTTAGGCATCACTCCTTCTGTCACATTCAGTAGAATAAGAAGGACTGCTTTCTCAGGAATAGTAGTGTTAGGGGCCATTCAAACTTACATTTTTGTGCCGAGGAGATCCGGATCTCCACGGTGACACAATACCAGATTAATATTCTCACTATGGTTTACATGCCCAAATCTCTCCATGGCATTTAAACCCTGGTTGACATTCACACATGCACCAGATTGATTCAAAATGGAGGTGCCTCCATTTCTGGGAATGATGCCACACAATCTGGATAGATTCAGTAGCATACTCACACTACCGAACATCCAGATCGCTCTGGACCTTTAAATAAGAAACAATAAGGGACCCGGTGTCGAATACCTGGTTAAGTAGTTTTTTCCATAGTTCCCCCACAAATGGTGCTGGGTGCATTTGGGATTGGTGTGAACATCACAGAAATAACCAGGTTTCACACCAGGTTATTTCCATAGTGTGAATGGGGCCTTAGTATTGGAGAAAATGTATCACATATCTCTGTTGTTTACAGGCTAGAAAGAGAAAGAGAACTTTCTAGGGCTTAGGTCAGAACAGCAGGAGCAAACAACTACAATCAAAGAATGGAAATGAAGGGGGGGGGGGAAAGGGAGTCCTGGGATGGAATGGGGGTAGGGTAGCAGGGAATGATTTGCTGGGAAGACAGACTCCTTTAGCAATCAGGACCCTTCCAAAATGTCAGACCTTTTAAGCCTTAAAGGCAGGTGTCCCATGAATCTGTATAAAAGGAAAGTGTTTGGAAACTTTCTAGATGTCAGGATGCATTGTGACTCTTATCCACAGCTACTCCTTCTCTACTGATTCTATTTTGGACTGGTTTCCATTGCATATTATAATATGATGAAACAATGATAATATGTAATACTATTTGGGTTGAACTGCAATCAGCTCTTTTGCAGTTTTTCTGTATATTATATAGTGCTAAGCTCTTGGATGATTAAGTGAAAAGTTTTCTGCAGACATACCCTCACTTCTTTCTCTCTTGTTTTTTTTTTCTCCTTTTCATTCTTTCCACCCTTCCCATTCTCCCTTTTACCTTTAACTCTTTCTTTCATCCCATTCACCATTAGCTCAGAAACTCTCAAAAGTTCAAGTTAAGAACTCACCACTTTTTTTTAAAGCAATCCACTTATTGCTTCAGTGGATGTGCCCTCTAAATGAAGAAAAACCTCATCAGTAACCTTTACTAAACAAGCCATTTGAAGAGTAGGAGGTGAAACAGATGGGCCAAATGAAGCAGCTTCTGGACACTTTGGAGACATGCTGATTACATGATACACATCTCCAAAGTGGCCAGAAGCCATACCAAAGCCACGCTCCAGTACTTAGGACCAGAGCAAAAAGGAGCTGGGATGATCTGACCCCTAGTGGTGCCATTTGGCCCCTGTGACAATGGCCCTCCTTGGGACCAGACTGTGTAGACAGTGGCGTTCCGAACCATATCTGGCCAGACCAGATTCGGGCCACTCTTTCATGCTCATCTGCTCCAGCCCTAAGTAAAATGTGCTTGTTGGGGGTGGGGGGAAAAAAGATGTGCAACAGACTGAACAGAAGAGGCTGTAAAATGAAATTCCAAGCTTTGGAACTAATTTCCACAACCTGACAGTTTCCAAACATGCCAGAATCCAACCATCCCCAGGAACCAATCCTATTATGGGCTTTGACAACTTTGGGGGGAAGCAGACAAGGGCGTCCAAGACACCCTGTGACGGTGCGCCGCGGGACTGGAGCAGTCGCACCGCGGCGCACCGTTGGCGCCTCTGAAAGGAGCGCAAAAATAGCACTCCTTTCAGAAGTCAGTGAAAGTGTGCCCTAAAAGCGTCGGGCGCACTTTCACTGACTTTTCCGCTGCAGCACGTGCAGTCGCTGCAGTGGGAGGTTGTCCCCGGAGCGCCGGACATGCGGAGGGCCGGCGGCTCCGAGGACGACCTCGGGAAGAGGAAGGGGCGCCGCGCGTGCGGCTGCCCCTCCTCTTCCTTGCCTCGGAGACGGCTAAATAAGCCATCTGCCGAGGCCCTTTAACAAGGATGAAAGAGCACTTTTGAAGAAGTCAGCCACAAAATATGCTTGTCTATGACCAACAGTCACAACTTCCATTTCATTCTCTGTAACATCCATGGTCTGCCCCAATACTAATGATGTAACTGAAGAGTTAATTTTAAAAAAATCAAACATTAGTGTGGGTGCTAGTGAATTAATTTCCCAATTTCTAATGTATAACATTAACTAATTAATTTTAAAACCTGGCATTCCAAGCTCTGATAAATCCTACATGCCAGTTGTTAATCTGAAAAACAAAACTGACAGGAAAATATAAAGACTCAGCAATTCTTCAGTTCTCTAAATGTTGGCTACTAACTGCTTACTGGAGAGGATATGTCAGTGGATGAGGGCACTATACTTCTATGGTCATCACTTTATTTTGAATGCTCTAAAATACTTTTTAACTGTTTCAAATTAGTGTTGTTTTGTATAGGATAGTTTTTAAAAATGTTTTTAACATTTTCTTTTGAAATATATATTGTTTTATTTTGACTGTGAACCACCATTAGTACTGTCATGGGTTTCCTTTCACTCCTACTCCTGATGGTACCCCTGAAAATCATCTAGCTCAGTTGTCACAACTCATTGATTTTTAACCTCCTTAGTAGTAACTCAGTAGGAAGGTACTGGGAGACTTGACTTGTGTGCACACTCACCAACATGAGAAAGAGCATAGAAAGAAATGAACTCTTTAAATGAAGCTTTTTTATTCTAAGCAAGCAATCTACATAGCAAAAGGTATCATTTACATGAAGGCTCTTCCTTTCAGGTACAAAACAGCCCAGGCTATATTCAGCCAAGATTTTAAAAGAACCATAATTTCCATAACACATCTAGCTAAGACATTACTATCCTACTCAGACTGCAGAAGTTCTTGTTAAGACCATGTGGCACCCTGGTCTGGAAAATGACATGGATGTGGCCACTGAAAGGAACTGGAACAATGGTAACAGGATTACTACAGTTCAAGTGGCAGGTGCATGAGTCTGCATTTGGAAAGCTGTGCATCATGGGAGGTCTGATGCAACATGCACAGTGGGTGAGACCAGCCAGGTATGCACCATGGGAGGTCTGATGCAACAGACACTGGGGATGAAAACAGCCAGGTTTCATTATTCCGTGGCTGTAACATGTTCCCAAGAAGACCACCTATATATGGGAGAGTGTCAGAATCTCTGTTGTTGGTTAGTTGTGGTTGGTGGTTGGCTAAGCACTTTATTGATCTCTATAGCTGTGAGTATTCAAGGCAGATGTCTGGTACTCTATGTATCTTTTTAAATACTTGCAACAAAGATTAAAGCCCTCACTTAGTGAAGTCTCACTGTCCAGTGATTCATTTCTCCAAGCTGAAAGCAGCAGCCTGCATGTGGGAGGATATTTCCTGTGCCTTCTGGAGCAAGAGTTCACAGAAGACCATCTTCTGGACATTCCTGCCCATGTTCATCAATTCTGCATATGTGTATGCTAGATCCTGCCTGTCTGCATACCCCAACAGCTCTGGCTTTGGATATCCATGGGAGAAACTCAGAGTCTGGGCCACATGGTCCAGCCTATGCCCAGGACAACCCCCCTAAGAGCAGCAGCCATCTCAGTCTCTCTTTGTTTGACTCTCTGCTTTATAGTCCCCACTAGGATTTTTATAACCTCTTCTGAGAAGGATCTCTAAGATTGGCACCCATCATCTTCATTGGCTAGTTGTCTCTCATGATCTTTGTGACTCTTCCATGATGTTGAGCACTAATAAATGTAATGTGAAGCAACATATCCTTAACACATTGTTTACGTGGAGGGGAGACTTTACCCCTCAGCTATAGTTCTCCAAATGTTGGGCTATCAGTCCCATCATCCCTCACCATTGGCTTTCCTGGCTAGAACTAACAGGCATTACAGTCAAACATCTGGAGAGACACCAGTTGCCTACATTTATTTTAAATTACTAATATCTTTCACTTAGTGCAGGGGTAGGCAACCTTTTTGAGCCGGGGGCCAGGTTGCTGTCCTTCAGACAATTGGGGGGGCCGAAGCACCATAAATAAATAAATAAATAAAAATTTAAAAATTTAAAAAAAATTAAAAAATATGCATGCACACCCTCTCAGCCCCAGAAAAGCCATGGCAAAACCCCTGTGTAGATTTTGCGAAGAAAACCCCAAGAACAAGTAATAACAACAATAATCAATATCATCATGGTGGGCGGGGGGTGACGGCGGTGGCAGCAGGACTGGCCTGGGGCCGGTCCAAAGGCCTCGGGGGGGCGCATCCGGCCCCCGGGCCTTAGGTTGCCTACCCCTGACTTAGTGGTTCTATTTCTACATTTTGTATTTTTTATTTCACAAGTATAATTCCAGAGGTATTTCTCACAATAAGGTGTCACTACATGGTAAGAAACTCATTGGTATAGAACCAGACCATCTTTTAAATAGAGATGACTAAGATGAATGTTGAGGGGGGAAATGCCTCCATATCCATCACTTCTGTGCAATTTCATTCTGTTACTAGGTGTTTCCTTCCCACCACATTTTCTTCATCAGAATATTGCTATCATTATGACCTCATGACTCATTTTAGCATATCTCGTTTGTTTGGAGTAGAAATCCAATTAAATATCTGCATGAAAACTCCAACCAAGTAACATACTCGTATTTATCTTGAAGGATATTTTATTTTATTTTATTTTATTTTTATTTGCTCATTTATGATTAACAGGAAGTTTCTTGGCTTCCCAGTGGAGTCTTTTACAAATCTTGTTTTCCCCTGCTTTTTTTAAAGCATATATCATAGGAAGTAACTGATCTGAATTCTCAGAATTTCCTATTTGTGTTCACAAAATGTTCATGAAAACAACCCTGTTTGCAAGATTCCAATACTTCAGTGCACAAGAAGCTGTATCTCAGAAAGGAAAGGGATAACAGCCCTCCTCGAAAATGATTTTGCCTGTAGAACATGTGGTGCTGAAATATTGATCCTCTCACAGTTTTAAAATTTGAGAAAGTTAGAAACAAAGAGGAAGGGCACTACAGCACAATACTGATGTGGATCTCTCATGTGCTCATGTTCTCTGAACTTGTAGTGATGATTGCTGAGGAATGAAAACAAACCTTGATTTTACATTTTATATAAGGGACACCATTTTGCTATGTCATATTTAATGGGACTTGATCATCCATGTATTTTGTTATCCATGGGGATCCTGGAACCAAACCTGAACAGATAACAAGGACCACTGTATTTGATTTATATCCCTACTTTCTTTCAAAATGGGATTCAAAGCAGCTTACGATATAAGTTAAAACAAAATAACTAAAACAATATGAGGTATAAAAGTTTAAAAAGCATTAAATAATAAATCAAACATTTGTTTAAATGTTTAAGATATTTGTTTAAAAGAATTAAAAACATGTAAAATTAGGTTTGCCAGATCAGGATCATCCCAGGCCCTGGAATTTCTAGGCCCAAATCTGAGACCTAGGGGTGATGTAACTAAATACCAACCACAGTCACTTATAGCTTGTCATTCAAACACACATACTTGCAGAAAGGAAAGGAAAGGAAAGAAAGAAAGAAAGAAAGAAAGAAAGAAAGAAAGAAAGAAAATTGAAATGTTACCAAAAGGGATGTTCCAAGGTCAAGATGAAAGGAGAACATGCCTTCTCATTTATTTAGGGAGATGGAATAATGAATATTTAATCTAGCCTATTTGCTTCTAGCCAGAAGATTGATGCAGAGCAGAGTGGATGGTGAGTTTTGGCACTACAACAACTAGGAGGGAAAGATAAAGCTAACTAAATAGAGTGGGCCTTTCCCATCCATGGGGGTGTGGTTCCTTTCTCCATCCCCACTGGATGGGGAAAATGTGGGAACTCAAGTCCTTATTAAGCAATGGCTGGAGACGTGTACATGCTGGCATCACCACCATTGGCTAATATTGGTGGGGCAGCTCTAGTCCATGGATGGCTAGTCCACCAATATGGGAGACTCACTGTATATCCATATTTGTAAGTTGAATTAAGCCTTGCACATTGTAGCAAGCTGCTGCTCTACTAGTTGAGTTGGAAATCTGCACACAGCCTTTTCTTCTTGCCTGGAGCTGAGGCCTACAAAACTGGAGAATTTGAAACCCTTGCCTCTCATCTGGGCCTCATTCCCACTATGTTTTAAACTGGTTCACAAACTGGTTTGAAATGGTTTAAATGACCCTGGTTTGCACTTGAACCGAATCGCTGAAGCGGTGTGTGTGTGGGTGGGGGCATGCACTAGACCCATTTAAAACCCATCTTTTTGATGCTAATTTTTTTTCCACGTCTTTTCCAATAAATCGATTCCACACAAGTGTGACTGAGATGTAGATCAGAATAAATTTCCTATGATGTGTTAAGGGATTGCTGGGTGGGGAATGTCTTCAGCACGCTGAAGCAGAAATTAACAACTTTATCTGTGTTCCCCCATCTTCAACCTCCCCCCGCCCTCTCTCTTGGCCAAGCACCATTTTTTCCTGATCACACTACCACATGGCCAATTGCCGGCTGATTTCTCTTTTTATTTCAGCACAAGGTCTGTTCTGATTGTCCAGATGCACCAAAATCCGGAAGGGGGATATCTTGGAGATCCAATGAAACTCAGGATTTAATTGCCTTCCTGGGAGTGGAGAAGGTGCAGCAGCAACTCTGCAACAATCAGAGAAACCTGAATATTTGAGAAAAAATTGAGGAGCAGATGAGTGCCAAGGGCTATGACCACACTACTATGGAATGTCGCACCAAGGCTAAACACATACAGGGGTTGCAGACTGCCAGAAATAGTGCAAATTGAGTCCACTTTAAGGGTTAGGGTTAGCACTAGGGAATCATGGGAATTGTGTTTTTTTCTGAGACATTGAGCCTTCTCTGTCAGAGAGCTCTGGTGCCACAATAAAATACAGTTCCCATAATTCCCTAACCCTAACCCTAAAAGTGGACTCAATTTGCACTATTTCTGGCAGTCTGCAACCCCCCATAGATGCAAGTTTAAAGAGGCGAATCAGATTGCTAATAAGAGCAGCAGTGGAGCGGTGACATTGCCCTTTTTTCTTTTTCTATTTGAACTGAAGGAAGTTTTTCAGGCGATGCAAGCATGGAGGCAAAACATCTGACAATGTTCGCTGAAATTGTGTGCATTTCACCAGATTCTTCACAGCAGTCCACCCTGTGTCCACTGTGCCAGGTCCCCATGGAAGGCAAGGAAAGGGAAGGAAACCTTGGAGCTCGGAGAAATTATTCTCACATGGTAAGTTTTTTTTTTTTTTTAGTTTAGATACTGAGGCACCCTCTTCCAATGGTTGCCTCAGTATCTAAACTAAATACAGCATGGCCTTTTATCTGGCATCCCCCCTTAATAATAATATGGGTACTGAAAGCAGCAAGGAAAAGATACAGCCCTTCCATTCCTCATGAAGCACGCCATGGGTCTTATTGTTAATTACATGCTTTGTTAACCCATAGGATTGACCACCACTTTCAGCTGCCATGACATTCCTAGCCATATACATGTGGCCATTACAGTAGACATTACATTCATATGGGAAGTTTCTGCAGTTATTGATTGTTGTTGGATAGGGTGCCAACCAGGAATACAGTTGCTGCATTGCTTTTCTCATACTTTTACATTTTTATTTACTATTCTTCTCATTTTCTACAGATATCCCTAGGGATGAAGATGACCTCATAATGCTAACACTGACAGCAGTGGAGCCGGATGATGAAGAGACACAAATTCCTGTGATTGAAATACCTACACAAAATGAAGATGCTGTTGAATCTCCAGCTGGCAACTCTGTCACTGGTGAAACATCCACAAATAGTGAACTCCCAGGTAATATGCTTTAGTTGCAGCAATCTTGGAGTCAGTACAACTCAAGGCAAGGGTAATATGTTGAAGTGTCACATGAGTCCACTTACAAAAAGGCACTTCATAATTCTGCCGTGGCAATGACCTAGCTGTATTGTAAGCTCTATTTCTTACTGTTTATACTTCCAATACAGTGGCTATCGAGAAGAAAGAGAGAGCCGAGTTGACTCCTACCAAGCATCTAGAACAGATCAGAAGGTGGAAGGAGTGAAGCATGGCTGCATAAACTGCTGAAAAAATAATGACATACTCAACAAGGCAAATGAACACCATCCTTGATCAAATGAGGGAGCAATCATTAATAGAACAGGAAAGGGAGGATCAAACCTGGAATCTGATATTGGAGGAGTCTCATAGGGAATTCAGTGCCCTTAATGAGTGCTAGTGGTGGGCCATCTTCAAGTAACCCTGGTGGTATGTCCATATCTGCTGTTGGTGCCACAGTGCCTGTGGCTACTGGGAACCAAGCATTTCCAACCAGTGAAATGGCACAGGCACTGTCCACCAACAGGGCTACAGTGTTTCCCACAGCCCACCAACAGCCCACACCACCACCAAACCTTCAGCATCCATGTGCTGAGTCCAGTGCCAAGCAGCCACCACCAGTGCTGTAAGTGCTGCTAGTGACAGGCCTGTAAGAAAAATCTGTAAGCCCATCCCTCTCTCTCCATGAATGTTCTTATTCCGTGATGTGTTTGTGTAGTTTGTACTATGTATTTTAATAGCAGAGCACATTGTACTAGAAAGCAAGTAAGATGTATGACACCTCATCTAGAAATAAACTTTTTTTGTTGCAAATACAAGTGAACCTTGATAAAAATTTATATTAACAACTAACTATTCTTTAAACCACAGTTTAGGGCTGCTGATGTCTTGCTCTGTTTGCCTCCTCTCAGGCATCCATTCTCTGTTCCAGCTGCCTTAGTCTTTCCAGAATGAATCTCCCTGAGAAGAAGATGATGACAAATCTGAAGTTCTCTTTGTGAATTTCTTGGTTTGTGTTTTTCCCATAACAAGTCTTTGCTACACTTATATAGATCTGCAGGAGGGTCAGGAGCTTGAACAACAAGTGCTTCCTGGGCTGCAGGCCTGGCATGTGGTGATGGCTGCAGTGCTATGGGCCCTAAATAAGGAGGTGCAACCAATGCTTGCTGTGGTTGAAGGATTATAGGTGGTTTGGGATCTGCAGAAATGAGAATTAAAAATAAAAGGGAACAATAGGTAAAATCTCAGACTCTTGGTGTTGTGGGGGATGGTGTCTGGGAAAGCCACCAAGAGTGCTGATAACAGATTCTTGTGAGGGTTGAAAGTAAAAAAAAGTCTTTTGCTAATGCAAAGCAAGAAAGCAAAGGTCTGTATTGCTGATCCAAAGGTCCAGCCAGATAATGGTCAAGCAGTCCAAAGGTCTAGGATCCCAGAGAGGCAGAGTGACAAGGCAGTCCGAAGGTCAACAGTTCCATAAGTTAAATATAAGTCAGCAGTCCAAAAGTTAAGGTTTCAGGCCAAGGAATAAGGAGAGACAGAGGTTTTCGCTAAGAAGCTCAGATAATCTCTGGCACTGAGGCAGACATTCTGCACATGCTTAAATTACTAAGCTGAAAGAGCTCAGCTGAGGCTGATTGCTCCAGCATTTTTCATAAAGTCTCCTCAAAAGCTGAAGGCTCTCCCTTTCTGCTCGATGCTGGCTGAAGGTAGGTATTGTCCCTTGATCCTCCTCCATGTCTGGAGATTCAGCTGCAGAGCATCCTGGGATACTACAGGCTCTGCTGGAGCTAGCAAAGCAGAACTAGGGGCTCCACAGCTGCAGGCTCAGGTCCCAGAGGAGGTTCTGGCTCGTCCTCCTCATCCAAGTTCTCCTCCAGGCAGGGCTTGACAGGTGGTATATTGGAATAATATGTGGAAAACAGGCATTGTGAAGCACTATACTTGTGTTCTCATGTATTAGAATGGGAGAACCATGAAGGCAGAGCCAGGAACACCATGCAGTACTTTGCAACTATTTGGTTATCATGCCTTCAATGGTCACATTGTGTTGTGATCATTACCTTGCTCTGGTGGCTGGTGGAGCTCCATCTCAGCAGCAGCCTCTATTTCAAATGAGGGGGATTCCTCCATAACCAATCTCTTTTACTGTGGTCCTGTAAGTAGGAAAGAGGAAAATTGCACATAGCAGTAGTTCATGGAAAGCAACTCCTTCTGTGTGCATGTTTCTTTCACTCATGCTGCTGCTGCCAGAGACAAGTTAGGTGAGGATGTTGTAGTTGCAAGAGAAGGATGCCTAGGGGTGACCAGATTCTGAAAACCAGAAGTAGGTGTACTGAAGCATTAGATAGACACAAAAGAGTAGAGGACAGAAAGAAAAGGGAACCCTGAATTGAAAATGAGGGGCAACTATCAAGATTACACTACATGCGCAAACAATACAAGGACCAAATTTTGTTGTTTGTGGGGGGTGGTGACTGAGTGGGTCTATTTTGCAAGGCAGGCATTGAGAAATGTCACTATTGTGCCACCTTTCCTGAGGGGGGGGGAACCCTTTCAGTGGTATACTAGCCCGCTGGTCTCCAACCTACCATCATAGCTGCAGAGGAAAGCTTTACCTTGCTGTGGTGCCTGGAGGGGCTCTTCCTCTGCAGCATGCTCCCCAACTCCTGAGGAAGAGGGGTCTTCCTCCACAACTCATCTCCTCTTCCATGTTCTGTAAGTATATAATTAATGTGTGTGTGTGTGTGTGTGTGTGTGTGTATACACACAGACAGATGTATATATACACACATATATACAAAGGATGCATATTCATGTAGCAGTGCACATGTAAGTCTATTATACATATATCTAGTGCACTGCTACATGTGTACATACTTACATATATATTTTTGAGTAAATAATTGAGTATATACACACACACACATATATACAATCTCACACATATATAAATGCATATTTATACATGTATAAGTGCACAGCTAAATGTTTGCATACATACGTAAGAATGAGTGTAGAGATACATGTATACGCACATGTTACTGTGCATATATATGTGTGTATGGCTATATATGTATGTACACACACACACACACACACACACACTAATGTTTATGAAGCTGTGGCTGGTGAGGCTCTTCCTCTGCAGCACACTCCCCAACCCCTGAGAAAGAAGAGACTTCCTCCTCAACCTGTCTCCTCCTCCGTGCTCCTGTAAGGGTATAACATTCATAGATAGATAGATAGATATGTGTGTGTGGCTGTGTGGGTGTGTATCTAAAATCAAAAAGCAAAGTAGATTCATTTATATACTGCTTCATACCATGCTATGCAGTCTCTAAGAGTTTTACAACTATAAGCTCATTGCCCCCCAACAGCTGGGTACTCATTTTAGCAACCTCTGAAAGATGCAAGCCTGAGTCAAGCCTGAGCCCTTGCTAGTACTGAACTCGCAACTTTGTGGTTTATGAGTGAGTGGCTGCTGTACAGGCATTTAACCACTGTGCCACTCCTACACATATGCTACACAATGCTCCTACACATATACACACATTTATACAATATAGATAGATACACACACACACCATATATATATATATATATATATATATATATATATATAGGGTGTGTGTGTATCTATCTATCTATCTATCTATCCATCTATCTACACACATATATACAATACGTGCAAACACATGTCACAGTGCACATGAACTACTATATATGTGTGTGTGTGTGTGTTGTATATACATATACATATACATAATGCACTGCTATACATATATATTAAAGGTAGTATGTGTATATATGTATATATATATATATATATATATATATATATATTACACACACACACACATGTTTAGGTGTTTATATACATATATGTTTAGTTATGTATGCATAAACACACAGACACACATATATATATAAAGTTGCATTTGGACACACTCAGCAATGCACAGCTAAGTGTAGTCATACATGTACATGTACACATGTATTTATATATACATCTATATGTATGTTTCTACTTATATGTATAGACACACATAGAAGTTTATTGCTAAATGTTTGCATATTTATGTATTAAGGAATGTGCATATACATATTGTTATTGTTAGTTGAACTGAGCAGAGTAGCAGAGTGTGTGCAGCACCTCCGTTCACCAGCTCCATCCGTCTCTGGATCTGTTGCTCAATCACTCAGGAATGCAGCCTACAGCTTCTAGCTTTCCATGAACCAGACCAGAGATTAGATCCTCTTCAAAAGAAGGATTTTATTCTTGAGTTGCAGAATGAACAAAATAACTATTTGCTCTTAGAACATCCATCATGCAGGCAGAGCATGAACAGGAACAAAAAACTCCAAGCCAAAAACTCCACCCCAGGTTGATACATTTATAGACATTTGCTAAACAGCCTCTAAACCCAGCCTTCATCCTGTGTCTTGTGTCATGTGACCATTAGTTCTCATGAAACTAGATGATCTAATTTGTTTTTCCTCTTGCCTTCTGTGTTTCCAGAAACAATGACCTTGGATGTGTTCTCTGTGTTGTTTTCATGTAATCCACCTGCAGGAAAAAACTTTCCCAGCTAACAAGCTTTCACACATCTGTACATTTTCACTCAGACTACAATTCCCACACATATATATGTATATATATATATATATATATATACCCACACATGCCAAAATGTATCCATATGTATAGATATATGTATATGTGAGTGTATGTGTGTCTTTATATATATGCATCCATATATAAATATATTTATGTATATATTTATATGTACAAACACATAGATACATCCACATTAGCATATATATATTACCTAGTTGAGATTCAACTAAAACTTACAAAACTGTATATATATGTATTAGTAAAAGGATATAGTTCTACCCACAGGATGTCATTCACACCATGAAGGCCAGCCTGCGGCTTCCCAGAGCACCATCATTTTGTGGAAGAAGGGACACCTTTGACGTGGAGGTAGGTTGCCATGAAAAATTTCCATGGCACAATAAAATGTTGACTTAATGGTTTTGAATTTAGTACCCCACTGCTCAGCCGTACGGACAAAACCATTATGGCACAGACGCACATATGCATGCTGGTACATGTGAATATTCCTCCTATTGGTGGACCGCATGAGCCTATGGGCAGCATCGTGCTGCTGGGCTATGCAATCCAAAAGGAGTTTGGTCTCCCAGGAATGCCAGTACTCAATCTGGTATGGCATTTCTCTGCCCGCCATAATTGTGAAGTGGCAAAGAAACCGCTTTTATGCCATGTTTAATTAGTGGATACTATTTGAAATGTCTGCACACATTTCTGGCCAATGATCTAGTGGACAATTTATTGACAATAACTTAGGAACATTCTTTTTAAACAGTTTAAATTTTGTCACCAGTAGGTAGAGAAACCAGAAAGCTAATTGGCCATGGTGCAAACCTATTATCGCATTGCTGGGAGGAAATATCACTGTGGCTCTGTTTCTGTGTTCGTTAGCCCCTCCCTGTTAAAAGTAGGAGCACTGGGTTTCTGTATTGCTCAACCATGGCTGCTGTAGGAGTGATCCACAGCCAATAAGCAGAAAGCTTTTACTTCTGCCACCTCGACCATCCCATAACCCTACCAATATTCAGGACTTGTCACTGTCAAAAGAAGGATTTAGGAAAGCTGTGGTCCTGCAACTGTATTGGATAGAGAAAGTTCAAAGGCAGTGCGGCTGCTCAATTAACCACCTTGAAATTTGGAAAATGGTACACAGAAGCACATAATTAAGTAATCAGGGACACCTTAGGAGTATTCAATGAACAAACAGCATCCTGCAGACCTATGCCACCAATTCCAGACTTTCCATGGGTTGTGATGGCTGATAACAAGAAACCAGTGGTAGTAATTATTCTCTAGTTCTGGCTGATGCATTTTGGAGGCAGGTCTATCACTCCCATAGGCAGATGCAATAATAACATGGTAACATCCACCTCTATTCCTTATCACACTATTGATTATATGCCCAATGTGACTTCATTTATTGAAACAAGTGCAAGTGCTAATGATCAACTAGCAATATGTACACACACCACACAAAACAGGAGTAGAAATTGAGCATTCCTCTGGGTGTTGAGCTACAATTCCCATGATCCCATTTTCATAGTCATGCTGGCTAGTGTTGCTTGAAGTTTCAGTATACCAACACAGATTTTGGCATCCATGGGGTGGGGTGTAGAACCTGGAACCAAACCTCAGTACATACCAAGGGCCCACTGTATAAAAAGCAACATGTCAATGCAAACTCTGACATGCCAATACAAATGCCTCTTATTAAAAATTATATGTTAAGGGAGACAGAAAGGAAGACTGAGAGGGTTGCAAATGAAGTTTAATTGCAGTTAAATAATGATCAAGCATGGATATGTGCCTTTAATAATGGATTGCCTTCTAATATCTTAACAGTGATGTTGACGTGCAGCATCCTGTCTACAAAAAATTTCAACAAATGTTTCCCTCATTAAAACTCCTTCAGTCATTTCATCATCAGCTGTGGTGTTACAATCATCATCATGGAGATTGTACACAATGGAGATTGGGTTGGCATGCCCCTTCTTGCAGCACCTGCCCATCACTCTCAATAATATACAAAACTACACGTGCCGCAATTACCAAGTTAACATTTTCCTCAGTAACCATCAATGCCCCCTTAGATGCTAAGCCAAATTATGGCATACCTAGATACTTGATAGATGGAGATCCAAATCAAGGCAGTATGATCTGTGCAATGCTAGATGGAGCAGAAATTTTTAGAAAGGTAAAACAAACAAATTTTGGATGCAGGCATGTAAACAGTGGCCTGAACAGGTGGTAGCACACACATACACACACAAAAAGGCAGCAGGGTGGGCATACCCTGGGTGGTCAAGGTTCACTGGGCCAAGACAGAGGCATGCACTGAGTTAGGACCAGGCTGGTATGAAATATTAGAGAATATGGACCTTATCACACATGGCTCACAAAGCAATAATAATCCTGAAATGACAAAACCCGAAAAGAAACTGCAAAGAAACCATCATTACGCAAATGGTGATCACACGCAATTAGCATCATCACGCATTTAAGGAAATACGTATCTGCCGTGCACACACTAGCGAGGAAATCCCATACATGAACAAGCAATGATGTTCTTGCACATGCGCACTATGCTCGCCGCGGCTGTCACTCACTCGCCGCGGCTGTCACCCTTTCCCAGGTCATCCTCGGTGCAGCCGGCCTGTTGCAGCATTCACCGAGGAGGTCCTCCTTGGAGCACAGGCCATGCGGAGGGCCGGCTGCACGGAGGACGACCTGGGAAAGGGTGACAGCCGTGGTGAGTGACAGCCCCGACGCAGAGCCGGTGCTCCAAGGGGGACTCCCTCGGAGCGTCGAACCAACGCAGGGCTGGCGCTCCAAGGAGGATCTCCTTGGAGCGCCGATCCGATGCAGGGCTGGGTCTCCAAGGGGTCCTCCTTGAAGCGCCGGCCCTGCATCGGATCGGCGCTCCAAGGAGGTCCTCCTTGGAGCGCCGGCCCTGCCTTGGCGCGGGGCTCCAAGGAGGTCCCCTTGGAGAGGCGGCGCTATGGGGAAATGCTCCCCAATACGTATTTGGCGATGCGTATTGGGTGACCATACTTACGGCAAAAGCGATATTAATCCCGTCGTGCAATTGTATTTCCTGAAGAAACCGAAATTCAAAAGAACTCGGATCATGCTGCATTGTGTCTGGGTTCTGTCGGGGTTCTGTGCGACGTCGTGTGTAAACGCGGGAAAATAATACGTATTAGGTCGGGATTCCTATTGGATTCTGTCAGGATTTGGCCCCGTGTGATAAGGTCCTATGACACCTACCTCCCTGTGGTCACCAAGATACACTGTTTTCTTTAGGAGCACCAACTCAATTGAAAGAATAACTTGTATGAAAGCCTGGTAGACAGTTGACTTCCCCACACCAAACAAGGAAGTGGCATTCCCAGATGTAGCCTGGCCTGCAAACAACCATAAAGTTACTGTAACCCTCTTTTCTACAGAAATTGCCTGACAAAGATGCATGTCTTCAGTTAGAATCCGTGGGTGCAGCTCTTCAACCAACATGTGGAAAAATCTTCTGAGCATCCAAAAAGTCTCTTTCCATTTCTCATCTGACCAAACAGTGGAGACAAAAGTGTTGTAAAATTCCTCAGAATGTGGATATACCCACTACCTCCTGAGCATAGGCTCATAAAAGCACTGCAAACCATGCTCAGCCCAGATGCAATCATTCCATGGGGAGAGCAACAGCACATGTTCCATTCTCTGCTGGCAGTGGTGGTGTTGGTCCCTACTCCTTCTCACAATTACAGCAGCTGCAGAAGTTCTCAACATGTTACAGTGGGTCAAAATAGTGATTCTTCTCATGTGTGCTCTATGCCACTGGTGGCAAATGCAGACAGTGGACTGCAGGCATGTTTGCAGAGCTTACAAGATCAACAGCGTTATGGGATCCATTATTCACCAAACAAGAAAGCCAAAGCATGTGTGTGAGATTGAAGAAAGCAGAACTGATAGATCTTGCTACGACATGTATGTGGAGGTGGGGCATCATTTGTGGGATGTGGTGGAAGTATGTAAATGTGATTGCAATGATGGACAGATAAAAAAAAATCCCACTGGAAATGGTTCAATTTGAACTGATTCATTAGCCAATGTGAACCACAAGTGGTTTATTTGGACAGAGACTGTTAGGATATGAATGGGATATATAGTCAAAGGTGAAATGTAAAGATGTGTGTGTGTTTGTAATTTTTTACTTGAGAACGGTTTCTGGACAAGGCACAAACAATATTTAGAGAAACAGGGTGAATCAACGCCAGGTGGTAACAGAGACATCAACAATGTACTTTCCCAGAGGTAAAACTAATGGAACCAGACTTTGTTATGGATAACAAAGATATATCAAATACGTAAACATCGTTAGCTTGGGAAAGTTACTCACGTGGTGGATGATGGACAACAAGAGGCTGGGTTAGCATACATCATACTGTCATTATCCAATTAACATAAAGTTAACACCTAGAAGGTGGAGTATGGGATGGGCTTAGAAAATCCTTTGTCTAAGAATTGTTTATTGTTCAAGATGTGAGCGTGTGTGGTTGGATGCAGTGGTTTTAACTGCAACAAGTTGGATCCTAATGCTTTTGGGATTGTTAAAGATGTAATCTTTCATGGCTGAACTGGACAAGTTCATCACAATGGATTTTACTTAGTTATCTTATTTTTACTTTTTATATGCATTAATAAAGCTATGCTTTTGGACTTTACAATGTGTCTTCTTGACTGAGGAAGACAGGATTGCCTGGAGAAGAGAAGCTGAGCCAGTTGATGGCAAGTCTACACAGTGGCTGTGGATCACAGCAGCCAGCTTGTCCTGCAGACTCTGCTGGGTGCCAAAGGGCATACTACAACACTCATCATCCACACACCAACAAGGGTTATGGGGCCCAGTTATGGCTTTTCTGCCAGTTATGGCCTGTTTGCCAGTCTGTGGCTTGTTTTGCCAGTCTATGGCTAGTTTTCCAGTTATGGCTGTGTCTGCCATTTAAGACTGTTTTTGCCCAGTTTGTGGCTAGTCTGGCTGAAGAGGCTTTTTTTTGCCAGAAATGGCTAGTCTGCCAGTTAAGCCTGTTTTTGCCAGAAGAGTGGCTTGTCTGCCAGAGGTGGCTGGTCTGCCAGAGGACAAAGAGGCCAAATGTCCAGGAGGACAAAAGCCCAAGAGTCCAGATGACATGTTTACAATGTGGCCAAGAGGCAAGTATTGCCTATCCACGACTTCAGCTGTGCCAGGACAAGGGAACCATGCTTCAGCGGTTGCTGGGAAAAGCAGAGGTGGCTTCAAATCTCCAGATGTAAGTAAACAGTTAAAGTTTACTGCTAAGCTGTTTTTGCCTGATGGCAGAGTGCAGACCTCTTTAAAGACGGGTGTCTGAGAATCTCCACTCTTTAAACTATAAGATACAGAAAAAACCAAAGCCTGAGAATGCTGAGAATACTGTGGGTTCAATGCAGTGAAATTTTTTGTTTTTGTTCAAGCTGCAAAAGACTCTGTTAAAGGCCATTTTGTTTGATATGGAAGCAGCTGGGGCTTGAGTCACAGAATACATGTTGCAATATATGCAGTTTAAAATGCAGAATGATTGCTGGACACAGGCGGTTGCCTAAGCCAAGAGAACTCATTCTGTTACCCCTCTCTGAGTTACAGTTAAAAGTTTTGGGAGAGGATGTTTCTTCAGCCAAAGGTTTTGGGAACTGAAGAAAGAATGAATGCTTTCTACACAACTTTGTCATAAATGATGTGGTCAAAGGACTTTACAGTTCTTGGAGAAAAATACAAAAATCCCTGGTGGGGGTGAAGTTTTACACAGTGGTCAATGCTGTGTGGGGCTGCAACAGTGTTGCTAGAGGCCTGAAGTTCCAAAAGGATGGAACTGTTAAGCCAAGCAGTTTGCTTGAAGAAAGGCCAGAAAAGTTGCTTAGCTCGGGGATACCTAAGCAAGCAGCTGAGATTTCTGGGGGAAAAAAAAATGCCAGAAGACAGCACCTGAAGTCAGGAAATGCGTCTTGAAAAGGCAGCTGATACACGGGAGAAAAACCGATATTTTAACTACAACAGAACAAGAGTTTTTAAAAAATGGCAATGCAAGGATGTTTGCTACAATCAACAATCTATCTACAACCCAGAGACTTTGGGAAAAACAGAAAAGCTACAAGCTGTTTTACAGAGCTGTGACTGTGACTCACACAGGTGAAACCTGAGGACAAGAGTCTATATATTCTGGGACATATGTTGCAGTTTTGCTGAAAAATAAAGAGATCCTCCAATCTTAAAGATGTTTATCTAGCTGATAGAGGGGTAAGAGATGTTAAAAAGAAATTGAGAAATGTCTACATGCCAAGTTTTGGTGAGAAAACTTTGAAAATGTTTTATGTATACTGTTTAGTTGGTGTGTCAGGGGATATACACTGAGTTTTGTGAGAGAAAAAAAATATAAAATCACCCTGGATGGGGAGGTGTGTACAAAAGCTATAAGAGGGAAAATATGTGTTTTATACAAAGTGAGACAAATGCTAAATATACAGGTGTGGGTAATAAATAATTACATTCTGGTTATGCACATCAATAATATAGAATCCTAGGAAACATAGGATTTGGGAGCTTGTTTTAAGCTGGTGAGATATAGATCCTAATTTTTTTTAAAAAAAATGTTTTATTATACAAATGATTTAAGAGATGTTTGGTTTGCCACAGAGTAAAAAGTCAAGGTTTTTCCTGTGACAAAACCGGAGCAAGTGAATTACAAAATGACCTGTTGAGGTTGCTGTTAAACAAAAGAGACAAATGTGTGTTACTGAGTGACAACAAATATTTTCTTAGTGATTATAGATAGATTTTCCAGAGTTTTTATATGTCCGAGTTTTAAGACAGAGATGTGATACAATTAAAAGTTTTTAACAATAGAAAAATATAAAAAAAATGATTATAAAGGGTCTTTGCTCACAGACCGGAAAAAAAAGGAAAATTTTTGTCTCACATCCAACATCATTACACATGTTATGTGGGGATCCACTAAATCTAAAGTATTTAACAGGTTTTAGACAATATATAAAGATATATGTGCTAACATGTTTTAAAAAAAAATTAAACCAAAGTGTCAAGATGGTGTTATAAAATATTCAAAAATAACAGTTAGAGATTTCACCCTGATGGTGGAAAAAGTTTTAATGTTTTAAAAAAAATAACAATTGTGGAAAAAAAACCCATTCAAGTTTTGACTGAGAGTTCCTGCATGGCAGGGGGTTGGACTGGATGCCCTTATGGTTTCTTCCAACTTTATGGTTTTAAGTTGAAAAAAAAGATACATTCAAACAAAGAGATTTTACTGAAAATAAGACAGTTAAAGATCCAAGTGTCAAGAAATGGAGGGGCACAAAACACACAACACACAACAAATATTAATCTTTTAAAAGTGAGAGAAATACTTTAGTTCAGACAATATAGACAAGATTATCAGCAAATAAAATGACAAAAAAAAACACCAAAGGACACACAATTCTAGACAAAAAGAGGGAAAAAAATGATACATGTTATGTTAGAAAAAATTCATAGAAAATAAAAAAAACAACACACAAGTTTATTATACAAAGGACAAGAGTTTATACATAAGTGGCTGGTGAGCCGGAGAGTTTCAAGGAAAGTTTTAAAGAGTTTCAGACAGTGTTAAGGAGTTTCAGGGAGTTTCAGAGGTTTTAAAAGTTGTAAAAGGTTTTTTCCTGTTGAGAGAGGGAGAATGATACACTGCAGTACAACAAAAAAAAGTTTAAGTGTTTAAAATTGACAAAGAGGTGTTTAAAATGTGTTTGATAGACCTAAAAAACAAAAATCACAAGGTAAATATATATACAAAATAAAAGATGCCTGATGACAAATGAAAATACAAACTAGATTAATAACAAAAAGGATTTGTTCAACAAAGGTTTAAAACATTGGTGATAAAACATTTAGTCTGAGGCTGAGAGCTTGTGACTAAAATAAGCTTTTAACAGTAAGGAGGGGCGAATAAATACAACATTTTGGTTTTGAGATTGCTTGTTTAAATGCTGATATGTGTGTTAACAGAAAAAGAGATGACAGTTTTTGGTTGTTTAGATTCAGGAGATTTAAAAAAAATGAAAAAAGTTGTCTAGAGAGATTTGATATCAAAGGTTTTGATTTTTGAGATTTTATTTTTGAAGTTGCTAGACTGCTGATGGTTTAATAAGTCAACATAGAAAGTTTAAAAAAAGTGTGGTTTGCAGAGTGCAAAGATAGTGACAGGTTTAAAGTCAGAAGGTTTTGTTTAAAATAAAGTTATAAAAAGTTTTACATATTCAGATACATAAAAAAAGGCTTTGTGAGGGTTTGATGTTTATAGTTGAAAATAATAGATTATAATTGTGTTGTTATAGGTGTTTTAAAAAAATTGTTTTGTTTTAAGATAATAGATTAGACAACAATAAAACGTTTGATAAGTTTTTTTTAAGAGATAGAGGCTTGTGATTTAAAATAGGCACATTAAAATAAGAGTGTTTTATAGATAGTTCATTTGCTTTAAAGTTATGTGATATGATGGTCAGTTTAAAGATTGTTGTTTAAATATAGACAAGCTTAATAGTTTGATAGATTAAAAATAAGGATATATAGTTATAAGTGTTGATAGAGTTTTAAGTGCTGATAAGACAAATATATATAACATTAAATGAGATAAAATAGATTAAACAGTTATAAGATTTAAATTGTGAGTTGTCAGTTGTGATATATAGAGATTCACAGACATACATTTTTATGACAAAAACAAAGGTGTTAAAAATGTTAAAATATAGGTCAAGATACGTTAGAGTTTTATAACAAAATGTTAGAGAGAGCTGGTTTAAAATAAAATTGTGTGCCTAGAGTTTAAAGCCAAGACACAACACTATAGATATATTAACAAAGGGTTTTAGAAATAAAACAACATTAACAATGGTTATAACAGATTGAGATGTCACTTTAAGTATATAAAATCAAATATTGTGTTAAGACAGTTTCAATAACAACAACAGCAATAATAGTGATCTCACACATCTATACATTTCAGGAGGGGATTGTTAGGATATGAATGGGATATATAGTCAAAGGTGAAATGTAAAGATGTGTGTGTGTTTGTAATTTTCCACTTGAGAACGGTTTCTGGACAAGGCACAAACAATATTTAGAGAAACAGGGTGAATCAACGCCAGGTGGTAACAGAGACATCAACAATGTACTTTCCCAGAGGTAAAACTAATGGAACCAGACTTTGTTATGGATAACAAAGATATATCAAATACGTAAACATCGTTAGCTTGGGAAAGTTACTCACATGGTGGATGATGGACAACAAGAGGCTGGGTTAGCATACATCATACTGTCATTATCCAATTAACATAAAGTTAACACCTAGAAGGTGGAGTATGGGATGGGCTTAGAAAATCCTTTGTCTAAGAATTGTTTATTGTTCAAGATGTGAGCGTGTGTGGTTGGATGCAGTGGTTTTAACTGCAACAAGTTGGATCCTAATGCTTTTGGGATTGTTAAAGATGTAATCTTTCATGGCTGAACTGGACAAGTTCATCACAATGGATTTTACTTAGTTATCTTATTTTTACTTTTTATATGCATTAATAAAGCTATGCTTTTGGACTTTACAATGTGTCTTCTTGACTGAGGAAGACAGGATTGCCTAGAGAAGAGAAGCTGAGCCAGTTGATGGCAAGTCTACACAGTGGCTGTGGATCACAGCAGCCAGCTTGTCCTGCAGACTCTGCTGGGTGCCAAAGGGCATACTACAACACTCATCATCCACACACCAACAAAGACTCCCACTGGAAATGGTTTAAATTGAATAAATTCATTAGCCAATGTGAACCACAAGTGGGTTATTTTACAGCAAGAAAATGCATTTCGACACTCCCCTGTCGAAATGATCCATCGATTGGATCACAAATGGATTTATTTGTAAGTGGGAATGAGGCCCTGGAGCGACCCACACAAACTGGATACCGGTCCTGAGATCTAGCAACTCTACATAAAACACGTTGTTGTTGTGTTCCTTCAAGTCATTTCCAACCTATAACTACCCTAAGGCAAACCTTTTGTGTGTTTTTTGGTTTGGCCTGATTTGTCCTTGCCTTCCTCTGAAACTGAGAGTGTGTGACTTGCCCAAGCTCACCTAGTGGGTTTCCATGGAAGAGCAGTGATTCAAACCCTGGTCTACAGAGTCATAAGCCATTGCTTAAACCACTATAACCACACCAGCTTTCACTTATTACACATTAAAAACAGCACGCACGCGCACACACACACCTCCATAGCACATCCTTCTACCCCAAGCAGTTAAAAAGTGAAGGCCTGTTTATAGAGTCTTTGGCTCTATACTTAGCTATAGAGTCTTTGGCTCTATATTTAGTTTTGTTACAATATTCCTATAGTCTACATTCAGAAGGGACATTCTGCATTCCTATGCAAGTTTTTCAGAAAGTAATCCCCATGTCCCAGTTAAAAATTTATAATAGAACAAAAAGTTGGGAAAAACTGATAGACAGAAAGTGGCTATAGTTACTATTTTAAAAATGTCGTCCTATGGAAAACTTTTAGAGACAGAGGTTTAGCTTGAAAATATGTCTGTTTCCAAGTTCTTTTTTACTCCCTTTGCCTTTCTTTCAGACCCTTTTTAACACTGATTTAATATGTGTCTTTCATGCAAGAAAGGAAGGGGAAAGGACAAGATACTTTTCAGACTGTGCCTTGGGCATGTATTTGCATTTGCCTTTGGTCTGTAATGCCTCTCATAATGCTGTGATATGCAGACATAACAATATTAAACATAAGTCATTTGTTGGTTACCCCATGACACTGTCTTTCCTGCCCTGTGAAGCTGAGTTTTTTTAATGAGCATTCAGGCTTGTTTGTATAAAGTTGAAGGAGTTACTGAGTTACTCTGGTGTTGGCCTGAGATATTCTGAAAGATGTTGCCCCCGGCTACCCACCACTACCAGATGATCTGGTTTATTTATGTTTTATCAGCAAGTTACAGTCCCAAAACATGTTGAAAATAGATATTAAAAATAGTTTTTTGTGGGTTTTTCGAGCTGTGTGGCCATGTTCTAGAAGAGTTTCTTTTTGATGTTTTACCAGCATCTGTGGCTGGCATCTTCAGAGAATACTGGAATGGAAGAGAACATGAGAGGTACATGAGAGACACTGCAGACTGGGGGGGGTTGCAGACTGCCAGAAATAGTGTGAATTCAGTCCACTTTTAGGGTTAGGGTTAGAGTTAGGGAACCATGGGAACTGTATTTTATTGTGGCATCAGAGTTGTCTGACAGAGAAGGCTCAATGTCTCAGAAAAATAACAGTTCCCATGATTCCCTAGCACTAACCCTAACCCTAAAAGTAGACTGAATTCACACTATTTCTGGCAGTCTGCAACCCCCCTGGGTCAGCCAGAAAAATCAGCAGTAGCAGAACACATTATAAACCATCCTGGGCATAAAATGCTGTTTGAAAACACTGAAATTCTGGACCATGCCATCAACTATCAGGTTAGAATGCACAGGGAAGCCATCGAAATCTACAAACACTTGGACAACTTCAACAGGAAAAATGAAACCCTAAAAGTAAACAAAGGGGATTTGCAGACTGCCAGAAATAGTGCAAATTGAGTCCACTTTTAGGGTTAGGGTTAGGGCTAGGGAATCATGGGAATTGTTGTTGTTTTTTCTGAGACATTGAGCTTTCTCTGTCAGAGAGCTCTGGTGCCACAATAAAATACAGTTCCCATGATTCCCTAACCCCCACCCTAACCCTAAAAGTGGACTCAATTTGCATTATTTCTGGCAGTCTGCAACCCCCCAAAGTTTGGCTACCAGTCCTGTAAAATAGAAAAATCAGCACTCAGCAAATGCAAATGAGAAACAACCTAGGGTCAGGGGCTTTCCCAGTAGACAATGATCATCAATTAGCAGACAATAATCCTCATTTGCATATCCTCCCACCCTGAGGCTCTGCCATCAAACACAGAACAATACACAGTTTACATGGGAACTGCTCCTCCCTACCCAGGGTCTCACAGTGTGTGTGTGTGTGTGTGTGTGTGTGTTGTATTTTCCAGCGTATAAGACGACCCCCAACTGTTCCAGTTAATATATAGAGTTTGGGATATACTCATCGTATAAGACGACCCCTCTTCCAATGCACACCAAATAAAAATTTAAAAAAATCAGATTTGATTTCAATATGGTAATTTTAATTCAAATGCTTATGACATGCAGGTACTTAGCAGGAAAACTGTCCCTTATAAAGACAACAAACTACAGCTCCCATGTTCCCTAGCATTTATTTCTGCAGTGTGTTTTGGACCTTACTTTTTAAAAAATAATCCAGATTTAAATGCTGCTTTAAAAATTATTTCCATTTCCCAGCTACGAGATGGTTGGGGGAAATGAGAAAGTGTTGGGGGGAAGGACTGCCAATATATTAGGTTCTGGGGTATGTACAATTTGCGGCCAAGTAAGTGACCCTGGGCATGTCACACACTCTCAGCCTCAGAGGATGGTAATGGCAACCCTCATTTGAAGAAACATGCCAAGAAAACAGCATGATAAGGTTGCCTTAGTCGGAACTTTCCGACTTAGTCATAAGTCGGAAAGGACTTGAAGACACACAAGAACAACAAAAAAGTCTGCAATTGTTTCATAGGTAGTACATTGGAATAGGAGCCAGCATGGTGTAGTGGTTTGAGTGTTGGACTATCACTCTGGAGACCTGGGTTTGATTCCCCACTCTGCCATGAAACCCACTGGATGAACTTGGACAAGTCACACACTCTCAGCCTCAGGGGAAGGCAATGGCAAACCTGTCTTGCCAAGAAAACTCCAGGAGAGGATCACCTTAGGGTTCCTCTCTTCCTTCTCTTCTTCCTGCCTCCACCCTGTCCTCCTTGTCCTCTTTCCCCAAGGCTTCTTCTCACCCCCACCCCTGTCCTCCTCTCTTCCTCTTCTTCTCGCTCCCACCTCTGTCCTCCTCTCTTTCCAAGGCATTTCCCCGCCCCCACCTCTGTCCTCCTCTCTTCCAAAGGCTTTTTCCCACCCCACCTTTGTCCTCCTCTGTCCTCCTCTCTTTCCAAGGCTTTTTCCTGCCCCCACCTCTGTCCTCCTCTGTCCTCCTCTCTTTCCAAGGCATTTCCCCGCCCCCACCTCTGTCCTCCTCTGTTTCCAAGGCATTTCCCCTCCCCCACCTCTGTCCTCCTCTGCCCTCCTCTCTTCCAAAGGCTTTTTCCTGCCCCCACCTCTGTCCTCCTCTGTCCTCCTCTCTTCCAAAGGCTTTTTTCCACCCCAACCCTGTCCTCCTCCATCCTCCTCTCTTCCAAAGGCTTTTTCCCACCACCATCTCTGTCCTCCTCCATGCTCCTCTCTTCCAAAGGCTTTTTCCCATCCCTACCTCTGTCCTCCTCCATCCTCCTCTCTTCCAAAGGCTTTTTTCCCACCCCCACCTCTGTCCTCCTCTGTCCTCTTCTCTTCCAAAGGCTTTTTCCCACCCACAATCCTGTCCTCCTCCTCCTCCTCCTCCTCCTCCTTATACCAGTGTATAAGTCGACCCCCGACTTCAACCCCAGATTTTCCTGGGTTAAAAGTAATCTTATATGCCAGAAAATAAGGTGTGTGTGTGTGTATATATATATATACCCATTTTCTTCCATTCCAGTAATTTTTGAAGATGCCAGCCACAGATGCTGGTGAAAAGTCAGAAAGAAACGCTTCTAGGACATGGCCACACAGCCCGAAAACCCCACAAAAAATACTATGGATGCCAGCCATGAAAGCCTTCAACTTCATGATATTAAAAATCATCACATGTTTTTTAAAGTGCCCTCCTCAGGCAAGTTCAGCATGGCTTACTCCATTGTAAGTGGGGGCAGGATTATAACTTTACTAATTTAAAGATGGACATGGTGGTCCAATCTACTGGATCAGTAGAGTGCAAGAAATGGGTGTTGTACAAGACTAAAGGCTTTCTGGGCTTGTGTTGCAGTGAATGGGTTTCAGTTTAGGGAGAACTGTTAGTGGATCATTTGTTTATTTATCCTACATTTTGGTCTTTTTCACTAAAATAATGTTCAAGGACACTAACAAAGATAATTAAAACAATTTAAAATAATGGAATTATTAAAATCTTTATAAGAAACAAACCAGTTTAAAAGGTCAATTGAAAAGCTACAACTTTAACGTACGTAAATGCGATGTTAGTTTGTGTTTTGTTCAGTGTTATATGTTTTTTTTAATTCAATAAAGTTTTTATTAAAAAAAATTAAAAAAGAAAAGAAAAGCTACAACTTCACACATCTTTAAAAGAAGTAACTTTATAAAGAAGTCATAAGGGAAAATGTGATCTGCAATCTCAAAGCAACATAGGCAAAACCACTTTCTCATGTGACTGTCAAAGAAATGATGCCCTCAAGAGGCTACCTCCTGAAGATCTTAGCAATTGGAGAGGTTAAGAAGAGGACAGGTGGGTTCTTAGCTGGGACCCATGTCATTCATGCCTTTCAGATTGTAAAACTAACACTTTCAACTGGGCCCAAAAAAGAATTAGTAACCTGAAGAGACATATCAACAGGACATATCAGCAAATTCTACATACCTTCTTTTTTTTTTCTTCAGAAATTTCTCATTTATCTTAATTGCTAACTACAATGAAGGGAGACAACTCCCACTGTACACCATGGGAATTGTGATGGAACATGAAATTTCTTCTTGTCTTTTTTTTACTCGAGGTGTATTGGAAGCCATCTCATCTCCAGTCTAGGATTCGGTCTCTGCAATTGCAGGCAGAATCCACTACAAGCCAGACCTTGGAAGTAATTTGTTACAAAATAAGTGTTTATCTGCTGTAAGTTCCTCTTTCTAATAACAAAGGTATATTGCATTACAATTATGTGATGAAAGATCATTTTGTTCTTTTTGTGGAAGAAAACTACATTCTAAAGTTACAGGTATGACTTCATAAAATGATTGAGGAGGAATATCAAAAAATTCAAGTGCTGACTTAGCTGTCCCTCAGATTGATGCTTGGTGTTGTCTCCCTTCATTGTAGTTAGCAATTAAGATAAATGAGAAATTTCTGAAGAAAAAAAAAAAGAAGGTATGTAGAATTTGCTGATATGTCCTGTTGATATGTAATGAACCAAGGCAGTTAAGGTGTTGTCAAAATGCTATAACTGAAATGTGAATTGTAGTGTAAAATATGACTTGAAATGTGAAATGCAAGTCATAGTGATACCAAACTAAAACAGTATTGACAGTGTATTTTGTGTCAAGGTTTAGCTGATGTCTGTATTGCATGGTCTGTCCTCTCACCAGGAAGAAGCTCATTCTAATAGTTCCTGAAAGAATGTGAAAAGTGTTCTAATACAGCCATATTTGGGATAGCAGTCTTTTTCACTTGAATGTATTTTGTCATTGCACATGTCCCATGCATTTAGTTGTGCAGTGTCATACACCTCCAATCTCGAATTTAATTCAGCCACCATTAAATTCAGTTTTTAATGTTTGTGGTCTGCATACATCCAAATAAGAATTTGGTTTAGTATGAATATTTAAGCTCAGGCGTGAACTGAAAGCATATTAATACAATAGCCTTAATTGTTAATTAGACATTTGGTGTTAAAAATTCTGACCTTATTAATGTTAAATGATAGCTAATTAAACTGTTGCTATGTTAAATGATATTTGAATACTGAAATGTTCCTCACGTTATAACATATTAATGAGAAAGCAATTGCATATTCGATGCCCTAGTGACTTTTCTTTATATTTACATTAAAATAAGATTTTTCCTTATATTCCCACTGAAAATGCTTGAAATATATAATAAAACAGGGCATAGATTTTTTCATGTGTCATGACATGGGTCATCTAGACATACACCTATGCTTGTTGTTGTTGTGTGACTTGTTACCCAAAATGCCAGGGTCCCAAGAGGGTACCCACAATCACTATCACAGGAATTTTATTAGCACAATTAAAGCTCCCGAGAAGTCTTGGACAACTAAAAGCAGGGATGAAATCCATATATACCATTTCTGAAAAACTGGACTCCAGAATGCAAGGTCCAATGTAGTTTTATTTATAGATATCAGACAATCACTATGTACACAAAAGCACACTCACACACAGTCACAAGAAATAATAATATAAAAGGTGCCAGCAGGTAGTGACTTTAGGGTTTGCAGAGGGTAATATTGTACCAGTTCTAGAAGTGGGGCTCCAATCAGGGCACTCCAATTGTGGAGTGAAATGGCTCAGCAGCTGCCATCAATGCTGAGGATTCAAGCAAAATACTGACAGAATATGTCTCTGAATCTTATCTGAGATCAAATTAGCAGGCATATTTATAGGGCAAAATGTATCTTGGGACATATTTTGGGATTAAAAGAAAGTTTATAGGAGGTAAGAATGAGAAGGGAACTTGTAAATGACTTGAAAATCAGTACAATTGTCTCTGAACAATGGAGTATCTCTTCCAGAAGGAAGTCTACTCGGCCCTTTGTTCTTTTCCAAACACCAGGTCTACCGCCCATCATCACTCCTATCAATGAAAGGATTATGTGGATTCTGATTGTGATTGATCTATCCTGGCCATGTGTTCTTGAGTTTCCCCCATACTGAGTCCATTGGTTCTCCTTACGTGGTCATGGCTATCCTTATATGGCATGCCATTTTCTAGTATTGGGTGTGCCTTCTCAGCTGTTTGCCTAAAACATCTCGTTTGATATCAACTTGATATTGAAAAAGAGGAGGAGTGCAAAGGGCCAGACCTTGGGATAACAGCCTTCAAGTTGTTTCTAGAATATGGCAGCACTAAGGCAAACCTATCATGGGGTTTTCTTGGCAATATTTGTTCAGAGGAGGCCTTCTCCCGAGGCTGAGAGCATGTGACTTGCCCAAGGTCACTCAATAAATTTCATGAAATTTACTGGGTGACCTTGGGTCTCCAGAGTTGTAGTCCAATGCTCAAACCACTACACCATGCTGGCAATGAACCTAAATATCACTATAAAATAAAAGTACACTTTTGTTCAGGAATATTGAGAATAAATCAGTGATAACACATTTGTACATGTCAGCACTCATTCAGTATGCAAGCATAATTAGCATACATAAAATAGCTGTGCTCATTTAACATTAGTCTAATATTTGTAACTATACTAAGAAAGCTTCAAAAATGATGTTGAAAAACTGGAGCGTGTCCAGTGGAGGGCGAGTAAAATGGTGAAGGGTCTGGAAATCATGCCCTATGAGGAACGACTTAAGGAATGGGGTATGTTTAGCCTGGAGAAGAGACAGTTAAAAGGTGATATGATAGCCCTCTTTAAATATTTGAAGGGATGTCATATTGAGGAGGGCCCTAGCTTGTTTTCTGCTGCTCCAGAGAATAGGACCTGGAACAACAGATGCAAGCCACAGGAAAAGAGATTCCACCTCAACATTAGGAGGAACTTTCTGACAGTGATAGCTGTTCGACAGTGGAACACACTCCCTCGGAGTGTGGTAGATTCTCCTTCTTAGGAGGTCTTTAAACAGAGTCTGGATGGTCATCTGTCAGGGATGCTTTGATTTTGAGTTCCTGCATGGCAGGGGTTTTGGACTGGATGGCCCTTGTGGTCTCTTCCAACTCAATGATTCTATGATTATATGAACGAACAGAAACAAAATTGTTATAGGATATAGCAACCCACAGTCTGGGAATGACTACAGTTTTCCCACTGTTTGGACCATAGATCACCTATAATTACATATCCCATTCATTTCAATTTTCTGCACATAGCAAATGTATCCATTCTAAAGTGAGCAAACAAATTGAATAAGGTTTATCTTCTGGCATTTCAAATTTTTATTTATATAATACCAAATTTAATCAGGAAGGGACATTTAACCTGACATTCTCTCTGGACTATACAGCCCAGAAATCCTATTTTTGTATCTAACATACCATCTCCATATAGGCTGTTTTTCTGTGCTTCTTGGAAAAAGATAGGTTCAAAACACACTGCAGAAATAATCCACTTTGAGACTGCTTTAACTGCCCTGGCTCAGTGCTAGGGAAACTTGGAAATTGTAGTTTATTGTGGCACCAGAGCTCTCTGACAGAGAAGGCTAAATGTCTCACAAAACTACTCCCAGAATTCCCTAGCATTGAGCTAGGGTGGTTAAAGCAGCCTCAGACTAGACTATCTCTGTACTGTGTTTTGGACCCTAGTCATGTTAGGAGTATGACAAATAGATTTCCTGCAACCTATAGACTGAGTATGTGAGAACTTTCCTATACAATCTTAAATATTGATTTTTGTCTTCCTGGTTTCTTCACTTCGCTCAAAGACAAAGGAGAGTGTTATTGGATAAGAATGACTTTATGTTAGATCGGTTCTGTTTGGGAATGGGGTATGAGTAGTAATAATGTAGCTTCCTATGGCATCATATTTAATGAACTAAAGACCTTACCAGGTGTAAAATGTATGTGTTATCTTCAGTTGACAGATATCTATATTTAGTTATAAATGTGACATTGTAAAATGTTAAAGTGAACGTGTAAATGATTCTGACATTTCTATGGCGACATAAAATGTACACAACATAAAAACAACATGCCTGATTCATAATAGTTTGTGGAGAACCAGACTGAAGTTCCCAGTGTACCTTGCCAGCATAGCCAGTATGATGGCTAGATAGCAGGTTGGGGAGTGCTGGGAACTTTAGTCCAACATTTGACACACCCTTGGATTAAAGTGGCATAAGAATATATATGGCATGTAACTTCTCTTTTCCATTTGTTAGACCCATGAAGATAATGAAAACCCTGAATACACATCTGGACAGAATTTTGGAAAAGAATAACAGCAATCATCACCCCAAAATTTAATCCAGATAAGGTACCAGTATTGTGCTAGGGAAAAACTGTTAATCTGTATGGAGAGGTACAGTTCATTTGAGATGGAGTTACGGTCCCTGCAAAGACTATGTACAGGGTCTGGGGATTCTTTATATGGAGGTACAGGTGACATGGATGCTGAGCAGTCCCTTTTTTATTTTATTTTATTTTATTTTAATTTGTTTTGAATTTTATCATCTTAGGTTTATGATGAGCATTGGATACTTCTGATGTACATTGTACATTTCTGATATGCATTAAGCACTCCTGTTGTACTCCAGTCCTTCCTAGGTAGTGTCTGGACATGCATTGAGTGTGTCCTGATGTGCATCAATGCTCATTGCACATTGGGGCCATGATGCATGTCACTGCACTGGCCATCATTGTGAAATGGATGCCCTATGCTGTAATATCAAGGCAGTCCCTAGCTGAGTGCAGAGGCTGCAAAACTCTCTCTGTGTGCGCGCCTTCAAGTCACCTGTTGACTGATGGTGGCTCTGTAAATGTTATAGGTTTTTCTTAGGCAAGGAATACTAAAAAGTGGTTTTGCCAGATCCTTCCTATGAAATATAGCCTGTAACTATATTCATTGGTGATTTCCCATCCAAGTATTAACAAGGAGTGATCCTGTTTAGCTTCCAAGATCAGATGGGATCTGGTGCCTTTATGGTATTTAGTCCAAAACAGTTCTGTTTCCCACACACAGAAGTCCCATGCTGAATTCCTGCCACTATGTCACATGTATTTGCAATATGTTATATATTATTTTAATTCTTTTTGTAAGCCAGCTTGCAGTGTGTTTAGTCTGAAAGGGAGTGTATTAATTTATTTGGAGTGAATTAATTTATTAATTAATTTATAAACTACAACAGCAGTCAGTAGTGGCAATGCTATAGCTGCCCTCACTCTGAATTTGCTGTTTGTCCTGAGTTATGTGTTTTTACACTTGATGTTAATATATATATTTGAAAACTGTTGACATATTATGGGGTATGGTAATTAAAAAAAAAACAGGATATAAATCTAATTCATATTTAAATCAATCATTTAATTGGGATGAGTAGCAATGTGATGCCATCCTTATTGTCAATAAGAATGGTGCCAAAGCAAGAGACAATCAAGGTGGCACATTTTGGGAAAATATTTATATTGAAAATGTTTGCTTCAAAAATGTTTGATTTGAAATTTTTTACTTGTTAGGAAATCTGGAGCTTTGACATCTTTTTATATTTACACTGAAACAGGGCTGGAAAATCACTTTTTAAAGGTAATATATATTGCTTGCCAAATTAACAACTTTATGGCAAGTAATGCATTATGAAAATCAATAAACAGTTAATCCTTCTATAAATGCATTATTTGTTACAGGCATTACCCACAATTTAATTAAATTGTTCAGACAGCATTGCTGATTCTTGCAATTAACTTAATTGTCAAGGAAAATGAGGGAAAAGTTTAGCCAGAGGACATTTATTAATGAAATTTTATGGGTGTGAATCTGCCCTCCAGATGTTGGTGGATCATGAACCCAAGCAGCCTTACCCAGCATAGCAGAGGCTGAATATACTGGGAGCTGCAGTCCCACAAGTTCTGGAAGACTGCATAATTCATCCCACTCCTACAGTGCAAAATTGATCTGCATATATCATGATGCATTAATGGTGAGACTGGTTCTCACAGAACCAATCATTAAAGGAAATTCTAAAGCCATATATTTCACTGCTGAAAACTGGAACTATTTGCTCATCAACTCTGTTCACTAATTAATTAATGCAATCCAAATCATAGTTGCCACCAAGACAAGGTGTACCACATTGATGTGCCTGCAGAATGGATGACTCAAGCAAGGAGAATATTGAAGGAGACATAATTGTGAGCCACTTATATGCAGGTCCAACATGCCTCAAAGAGATCATTCTATATATGTGTGTCTTATTCTATATAACTGCAATCTTCTAATAGACCAACTTTCAGCCTTCTGAGAAGTGAAGAGTCACAACAGTTAAGAGTTTTAATCCTATGGCTTTTAAATTATTATTATTATTATTATTATTATTATTATTATTAAATTACCTGTGTAGTTTCTTTGTGTCTTTTAGAGAAAATGAAAAGTCTACTTGTCATGTAAACTATGGCTTGGCAGTATGACTTGGCATTGTTACTTATATTGTTACGCATCTTTTTGACACTAATAAGAAAAAAATAGTTCAGTTCTTTACTTTTACTTGAACTTGATTGGAGGTTCTAACAGGGGACCACAGCTATTGTATACCCTTAACTGCATAATGGTACACTCCTTCTATCTGGGATGGTCGCCCTCTTCCACAGAGCATGCAACTTTAGGATGGATGCACATGGAGCAGTGAGAGAGGAAAGGGACACCCAGCTAGTCAGGCAGATCAACCCTGCCAATCAATGGGGTAACAGATGTTGCAGCCCTCCTATCCAGTTCTTTGCTTTTACAAAATTTGTCATTAATTTAAATGAAATCTTAATTTTGGTGACTTGGGCTGCATGTGCACTGCACGATTAATACCGTTCAAGTCAATGCAGTTCAAATTACAGCAACTCTTTCACTGAGTTTTCATGACTTTTGGTTTCTTCTGAGGAAGTTAATCATTGATTTCCTCTTAGGCTGACTATGGAATTTATTGATGTGGGATGTTACTTTAAGAAGGAGGATCTTATCATATTCCTCATTGCCAGGGAGTACTCATCCTGTTTACAACCTGAGCTTCTGTCACATCTTTTCAAGAACAGAAAAATCTGGGTTGCAAATGGGCTGCGTACTCCCTGACAATGGGGAAATGCTATAAGATCCGCTTTCTTAAAGTTCCATCCCATGTCTATTGTGGGAGCAAACTCCTATGGCTGCTGCCACACTGCAGAATGAATGCAGTTTGACACAACTTTAACTGCCATGGCACCATCCTATGGAATCCTGGGATTTGCCATTTGTTGTGTCACCAGAGCTTTCTCAATATTTCACAAAACCACAAATCCCAAAAGTCCATAGCATTGGCAGATAAAGTGGTGTCAGGCTGCATTATGTGTGCAGTGTAGATGCTGTCAAAATGCAAAATTGCATCAATGAAATAAATGTCTGCGGGAAATGTCCTTCCTGATGTCAAGTATTGTGGGGAGGCTAACAATGTAAGCAAAACAATTGAACAGAATACAACAATTTACACATGCTTTGCATTATGATTCTAACTCCTCCACCCTACCCCTCTGCTCCAGCTGGACAAATAACCTTTAGGTTCCAACACTCAAAGGCCATCCACACCCCCAAAGCAAACCCACTGAGTTAATGAAACTGTGTGCAAGATGTTATTCTTTCATAGCATCACTTCTTGTTGCAGTGGACTGGCTTTTGCACAAGTAAACCTCCTAGTAGATCATGCTATATTCCTAGAACTAGTTTATTTTGATAAGAATACAATTACCCTGATTTTAGCAGATGATCCCTTTTTAGAGATCAGTGTCCAACAAGAAATCCTTTTTCATCAATGGAGTTTATCACATGGGGAAAAATTGGTAGTAAAATGTGATTAAGATTTTCACACACAAGAGTCTTTATCCCAGGAATAACCAGGGAATAACCAGGCAATAAATAGCAACAAATCATTCATGGGAAAATCCTATGAATGATTTGTTGCTGTTTATTGCCTGGTTATTCATGGGATAATGTTTTCCATGTGATATTGTGTGAAAACCTTTATCGCAATTGCACAATTTTCATGCGATATTCCTTGGATAATGGCCCTTTAATCATAACGTGTGAAAATCTTAATCACAAATGTGTGATTTTCATGGGATAATCCCCATCTATACTTCCAGTTGTCCCTGTGTAATAAACTCCAATGTTTGATAAAATATATGAATGTTTTTAAGTCCTTAGTTTTATAACCTCTGCATTGACTCATCATAGGTTAAAACTGAAAGCTAGTTTGTTAGATATAGCTTTCTGCATTATCATTATTCCTGCTAGCAAATATTAAAGACATAATACAGCTAGGCTTCCTACTGCATCATTATCACTGTACATTCTAATTGAAGACATGACTTCAGCATTTTTAATTTTTTTTATTCTACTTCCTTTTGGACTCATTCAAGACTTGAAAGCCGCAGCAGAATGTTAACTTTGTACAATCCATTTTATAGCCCATTGAGTCCTGCAAGTCCCCAAGCAAGTCATAGTTAAATCCATGTCATCAGAGTCACAGGTATAGAGTTCTTCAGGGGCAGACAAGTTATTAGCTTTGCATATATTTTTAAACTAATTAGGTTGTCTCCAAACTTAGCCTCAAATACGTATGTCAGCTAGGAAATGTTAGTTTTAAATTAGCTGTCAGTTCTCTATAACATTAATTTAGCCGAGCACAAACCTCATGGAACTGAGCACAAAGGTAATGTTAATTTTTGTTTCAGTCAGCAATCAATGTAAATGTCAGAAATACCACAACTGCTAAATTAAATGTGTGCTTAAGGAAAATGCTATTTTATATCAATAACATTTTTGCTGCATTAAAATATGTGCACAACCCCAAGATTCTGAAGAAAGGATAATAAACAGAAAGTCAAAGATTTGACAGAATTTCATGGAGTCTCTCATTTATGGAATGTTATATTCACTAAGTACATGAAAAGTGCACAAAGGAATTTCTAGTAAGACGGCAAGCATTGCTGATAGACTAAAATATCAGGGGCAATGAAAATCCTGCCAAACAAAATTATTTCATGAAACATAAGCAGAGGTAGCCATATTGGCAAGATGTCAGGGACAGCCAGGTTGAGGACATGGAGGACTCTGAGGATGAGGATGCTGAGCCAGGTCCTAGCTTGGTGCTACCAGCTCCCATGGACTTGGGGCCTGAGCAGATGGCACAAAGCGCCATTTTTGAGGCCAGGAAGGGGAGGGGAAGCCTCACGCTGGGCGCCCAACCCCTTCCCAAAAATGTCGTCAGAGCAGCTGGCCCTCCGCATGGCCGGCACTGCAATGACGCACTTCCACTGCAGCGTCCGCACATGCTGCAGCGGAAGAGATGTCAAAAGTGCGCCAGAGGCCTTTTGCGGCGCACCTCCAGGCCTGGGATGCTATTTTAGCTCTCCTTCCTGGGCCTGGGATGCTGCACCGCAGGGCCGAGGAGTGCGGATACCTCGGCCCCGATCTGCAGCTTCCCGGGGAGGCCCCGTGCCACCCGTCTGCTTCCCCCTTAGTTGAACCTGGACCTAGCTCTGTGGGACCTACGGAGGCACAGTCCCTGCCTCAGTAGCCTAGCCTCCTCCCAGCAGAAAGCCTCACTCCAGCAGAGGTTTCAGGCCTGGAAGAGACAGAGGAGCAGGACACAGAGGTACCTACCTTTGCTCAGAGAAGGATAGAAAGGGTGTGTCTCCGGCATTCTCAGAGGTTATCAAAGAAATGTGCAGCTAAGACCAAACAGCTGTGAGTGGGAGCTGTGCTATATAAGCAGCTGAGGAAAGCCGAGTTCCTTGTCAGAGCTTATTTGAGACTACCAGCAAAAGCTTTTGACTCTTGACTCCCGGCCTGACTTTGGATTGATTTGGATTTTGTGACCTCTGGACTGGATTGGACGACCTGCTTGTTGGAACCCTGGATCTCAGACTACATTCATTGACTTGCCTTGTGGACTCTGGACTCATTGTTTTGCTGCTTGAAGCAATCAGACTGGTACTGTACTTGCAACTGCTTTTGGTGCTACAGACAGACCTTGCTCTTATCAGCCACACTGTTGGCAGCTTTCCCGGAAACAATATAATACCCAAAATCTACAAAATAGTGATACCTTTATGAGGACAACCAAAATGCATAAAATACATGTCACAAGCTTTCAAATCTCCACTGGCTTCTTCATCAGGAAAAGGTTATTTAAAATCATACAGGAGAGGCGGAAATGACAATGGGGCTATGCGGATGGGCAGGAAAAGGTGACTTGAAGCTGCCTTTTCCCTCAGCTGCATCAACCACACTGCCTGCCCCGAGGATGCCCTAAATGGGGATGGAGCAACTGCATGAGAGGGAGTCATTGCAGCTTTTCCAAGGCTGTATTGAAGCCCCAGCAACCACCAGCCCCAAGGACAGCACAAAGGGAGATGGAGCAAATGCATGGGCTGGCAGCGGCTGCTTGAATTTTTTTTCCCATTCTCTCAAACGCATGCACACGTGCACAGGAAAACATCCCTGCACACCTACGTAGGATCTGTCATAGGCTAGTATACAGTCTGTTTGTTCACAAAGGTGACTGAAGATTGGCATCCCTGTGCACTTGCACAGGTTCTGTCATACACCCACAGATCATGGAAGGATTCACTGACCTCCGCTTCCCCCCCCCCCACCCCAAGGAGTGGGTGCAGTAGACAGGTACCACTGTCTGATTGTGCCACCCTTGTGGCAAAGGAATGAGTTTGTCAACTGAAAAGACACCTACTCCATTGTCCTCCACAAAACATGTTCCACACAGATCAGGGGGAAGGAGAGAGGTACATGCAAGGGAGGTTTGTGAGGACAGAATTGATAATTCAGCTGGTGGTCATGCAAAGGACATGGTCAACAGGATACACAGACAAACGTTACTCCAGGAGCCCCCCCCCCCCGCAAGCATGCCAGGAAGTGGTGTGCAGGTCTTATGCACACCTGCACACCTGCACAAAAGAGGTCACAAAAGCCTCTTTCATGCAAATTGCTGTGCATGCTGAAAGCAAGCATACATGCAACAGAATGCATTTATTGTCATAACAGAGGACAGTTGCTAGGGCGCATGCATAGGTTTACAATTAGTGTTAGGATTCTAATATTCAAGTGCACCTGCGCCAGTGCATCCACACCTGGAAGCATAGGGTGCTTTAAGTTAAAACCTGCATCATAGAGTGCATGATCTGGATTATCAAGTCAATTTCCACCGCATATGCTGTGGTGCATGTATACAGCTGTTTTCTGGTGCGCCAGTGTCGCTGCATACATACACATATGCGAAGGTGCGCATCTTTGCTGAAGGAGCAGAAAACAGTGGCTCTTTTTTGGAGCGGCTTTTTTCAGTATACGACGGTTAGAGGGCGCTTTCCTGGTGACTTTTAGGCATGCGTCATCTAAATGCCATGCCTACAAGTCACCCTCAAAGCACCTCTTTTTGCCCATCTGCATAGCCCCAATTTTAGGGCCGTTGCAAACCAGCCCAAAAGGCCAGCATGGAGGTAGAGTTGGGGTGGGGCAGCTGCATGCCGGCCACCCCAACCCCATCCCGATGCTATCCTGATGTCCTTCCAGTGCAGCATGCAGACACGCTCCACTGAAAGGGTGCGGAAGAGCTGTGGCGCCGGCTCTTAGGGTGGCCTTTTTCTGGCCCTAAAAGGAGCGGCATTTTGCTGCTCTTTTAGGTTCAGCAAAAGGAAGGATTGGGGCTGCAGTGTGGCATTGCCATGGCCCACCGCTCCCCTGGGCAACTCTCTGCTGCCTCAAACAGGCCATGTGCATTGGCCCTTAGTCACAGGGCTGCATTTGTCAAGATATTGTTGGTGCTGTTCTGATTATGTAGGGCTATCCTTGCAGGCAGAACTCTCATCCTGGCCATTTGGTACTGGAAGATAAATTATTTTGAGGTCAGGAAAATGAATTTTTTTTGAAAGTTATATGAAAGTTATTTCAGATAATTAAGGTAAAGAAGAGACACTGGTTGAAATTTATTTATTTATTTATTTGCCTGGCAGAGAACATGATGGTGCATTTAAGAGGGAAAGCATGTGGTTTCTGGGGTAGCAAAGTTAATAAACCCACAAGAGCCAATCATAAGTCAACATAGCAATATATCATTGATTCTTCCAAGAACCTAAAGCAGCATTCCTAGAAAGATGTATGCTATTAGTAATGGTCACTTACACTGATTTTCAGGGCCTAGTTCTGATAATTGCAAAATGAAACACTTTTAACTATTCAATTGCTTGACAAAGCAGGCAGAAAAAAATCCACCAAAGGAGGCATATTTGTTGTGCATAACATACCCTATTTCTTGTACATATGTGGGACATGAAGCATACCTGATTCTTAAGAAAGTCTACAGGGAGGTGCCAGTATCCATTTTACAACATTCATATATTATTTATGTACTTTTGTATTGTAAAATTTCTAAGGGTGCATCTACTGTAGAAATAATGCAGTATAACATCACTTTAACTGTCATGGCTCCATGCAACAGAATCCTGGGATTTGTAGTTTTGTGATGCACCAGTACTCTTTGGCAGACAAGGCTAAAGACCTTGTAAAACTACAAATCCCAGGATTCCCTAGGATGGAGCTAAAGTGATGTCAAACTGCATTATTTCTCCAGTGTAGATGCACCCTATGTATAATGTTCTGTTCCATCACCACCACAAAGTGTTGTTGCTGTTGTTGTGTGCCTTCAAGTTTCTAATTTATGGCAACCCTAAGGCAAATTTATCATAGGTTTTTCAGGGGTTGAGTCTGTGACTCACTCAAGGTCACCCATTGGATTTCCATGGCCAAGTGAGGGGATTGTACCCTGACTGCCAGAATCCTAGTCCAACATCAAACCATTGCACCACATTGGCCACCACAAAGTACATCTTCCCATTTCTGACCCCTAAACTCCAACATTTTAGGGCCTCTGCAGACTGGCCCAACTCTACACTGATGCAGTCCTGACGCTGTAGGCTGTTACAAATGGCGCACAGCATCAGGCCGCCCTCCTGGCACAGCATTATGACACGCTGCACCAAAAAAGGCAAGGAAGAGCCATGTGCCTGCTCTTGGGGCGGCCTTTTGTCACCCCTAAAAGGAGCAGCATTTTGCCACTCTTTTCAGAGTGGCAAAAAGGAGGATCGGGGCCACGGCATGGGGTTAGCGTGGCCCCGATCCATCGCTTCCTGGGGCAGCCCAGAGCTGCCCATCTGCAGAGGCCCATAGTCCATTTTAAAGGAGCCTTCTTCATAAGCAATAATAAGGCAAACCTATAGGCCTACATATACTGTTTGAACTGTGGTAGAATTCAAATATATATCCAGGTTAGTCTGTAGAACAGTCTGTAGAGAGATGTTGTAGCACCTTGTAGTCCAAATACATCTAAGGAAGTAAACTTAAATCTATGAAAGCTCATGCTGCCAATTTCTTTCATTAGCTAGTCTCAAAGGTGCTATAAGATCTCTCTACAGACTGTTTGGACTGTGATGCACTTGGGAAGCAAAGCTGCTGCTGGTGGTATATATATCTATTTGTATACTAGGAATGTGGTTTAAATGTTGAAATAGTAAATATATTTTCTTGTGCTGGGCATCTTATCAGCTTCTTTGTGAGGGCAGAAACCTTGAAATGAGAGTTATCAATCTTTAAAATAAATAACAATTCATATCAAGAATGATGATATCCATGTTAAAGATGACAATTTCCATGAAAATAGTTTACACAACAGATAATATACATACATAGGAAGAATGTGCACAAGAAGAACTATTCACAAGTCCAGTTTAAAATAAATTGGAAACAGATACTAGAGTGTTAAAGGGGAAAACAAACACTCTACTAGCATGTATTTATTTTGTTGCCTTAGTAAAAGTCCAATATATGCCTGTAAGAGATCTTCACTATTCCCATATGGAGCTCACCTATGTACCAGGGAGGAGATTACTTCTGTCTAAACCTCCTTTTTTCACTTTTAAAACCATACACCTCATATTTATTTGTAGTAGAAAGGTCCTTAATACATTTTATTTTACAGAAGTAAACGAGAGGAAAATACCAACACTGAAATCTGAAAGACTGGGGAACAGACTCTCTTAACTTTGTTGTTGTGTGCCTTCAAGTCATTTTTGACATGGTGACCCAAAGGTGAAACTATCATAGGATTTTCTTGCCAAGATTCTTCATAGCAGGGTTTGCCCTTGTCATCCTCTGAGGCTAAGAGAGTGAGACTTGCCCAAAGTCACCCAATGGGTTTTTGTGCTCAAGCGGGGACACTCAGGCATAAAACTCAACAGTCACCCCCCCCCATTATGTATCTTTAAATATATATATATATATATATATATATATATATATATATCCCACTTTCGCACTTACTAAACATTTGAAAAATTACAACATTAAAAAAATAAACCTTTTATTTCTTTTTTCTTTAAGGACACAGCAGCCAAAAAACTCTACCAAATCACTTAATATAAAAATTCATTATCCAGGGAGTCAATTAAAAATAACTATCAACCCAGTGGTCCAAACACCTGTTTAAAAGAAAAGAAATAAAAGGTCTTAACAAGATGGAAAAAAATATTTCATTCCTTTCTATCAAAATAATTGGTTTTATTTTGTTGCCTTGCTCAGTTTCACAGTCTGCAGGGAGATGACATATAGCCAATTTCTACCTGACCTGCTGTAACCCTAAAGTGCAGCAGTATGTGAATTTGAACTTCTTGCATTGTTTTCTCCCCTGCTTTTGAAACTGTTTGGTTTATGATAAAGTTTGGCACATACAATGTAATGAATTGCATCCAGTGGTCACTTTGTGTTAGGGGAAAACATTTCCGCAGGGCAATAGACCCTATTTTCACCTACTGACCTCTTATCTACTGTAGGTCATTTTTCTTTATCACATCATTCCAGGGGGACACCTAGCCCTCAAGAGTGGCTTTTCTGGGGGCAGATGGAGCTGTAAACAATAGTTGACACTGGTGAAAATCAATTGTCTGCCCTTGTGCAAGTAAAGTGTTTCCCCTTAGTGCAAAACAATCACTCAGTATAACTCAATATTTCCATCTATATTTTGTTTTGTTTTTTAAAAAACCCACACAAATGGCTTTTGATTCACATTATTCTGCAGTATTGTTATTATTTAACAGATAGATTTACCCATACAGAATAGCTAATATTTTAGTTTTTATTTCTGGAGAAAAGCTAAACAATGTATTGCAAAAAGTAACATTATGCTTGATATTGCTTTGTAGACTATTTGAAATTTGTATCACTTTGTTGTAACTTTGAATACCAGCTAGGTTTAAATAACCTTGGCTTCTGCATTATTATTTAAATAGTGTCATCAATGTACAGAACACTGCAAAGAATAATGTAGGAGAGTGGTATGAGTCAAGAGAGACAGTGAGAGAGATTATAATCTAAGGGCCTTTGCAGACTGCCAGAAATAGTGTAAATTGAGTCCACTTTAAATGCCCTGACTCAATGCTAGGGAATCATGGGAACTGTAGTTTATTGTGGCACCAGAGCTCTCTGACAGAGAAGGCTCAATGACTCTGAAAAAAATACAATTCCCATGACTCTCTAGCACTAAGCCAGGGCAGTTAAAGTGGACTCAATTTGCACTATTTCTAGCAGTCTGCAAAGGCCCTAAATTTAGGCTTTTAGACCCAAAGTGACATTTAATACAATGGCTATGAACCAGATATAAAGTAGGAGAAGAGTTCTCATGAATTCTTCTAATTTATATACATTCCTTGATTCTATAAAATTCTACTCAGCTAGGTGAGTACTGATCCATGCTTCTCTTGTGGTCTTAAGAAACCCTCAACCACTTTTCATTGTCAATGTAGGGCCTTTGCAGACTGCCAGAAATAGTTAAAATTGAGTCCACTTTAAATAGAGGCACTGCCCTGGCTCAGTGCTAGGGAATTATGGGAACTGTAATTTATTGTGGCACTAGAGCTATCTGACAGAGAAGGCTCAATGTCTTAGAAAAAAATACAATTCCCATGATTCACTAGCACTGAGCCAGGGCAGTACCTCAATTTAAAGTGGACTGAGGGGGGAAGCAGACGGGCGGCCATGGGCCACCCCAGGAAGCTGCACCATGGGGCCAAGGTATCCCCACACCTCGGCCCCGCAGCGCAACTTTGCCGCCCCTAGAAGGAGAGCTAAAATAGTGCTCCTTCCCCAAATCGCTGAAGGTGCGCTGCAAAAGGCTGCCGACGCACCTTCAGCAACTCTTCCGTTGCAGCGTGTATGGACGCTGCAGCGGGAGGTCATCCTCGGAGCGCTGGCCGTGCAGAGGGCCGGCTGCTCTGAGGATGTTTTGGGGAAGGGGTTGGGGCGCCCACTGTGCAGCTGCCCTTCCCCTTCTTTGCCCCCAAAACAGCGCTTTGCACCATCTGCTTCCCCCGTCAATTTGCACTATTTCTGGCAGTCTGCAAAGGCCTGTAGTTTCTAAAGAGCAACATGAATGGACAAATGATGAAACCTTATCTCATAGTGCAAGAAAGGCTTAGGTCTGTAGTCAGATACACAAGACAAACCCCCACTGAAAGTACAGCTTACTCCTGTCTTGCATGGATAAAATTGCACTGTTAATATAGTAGCCAATGTATATAAACTCATAGGAATGACTGCCAAACTCTCAGAACTTTTGTGAAATTATCTGTGTGTGACATTTCATGGGGTGAAAATTGCAGGCATATTTTCTCCCAATGTTTTATATCAGGTGTACAAGACCACTTAAGTTGTGGATAAGCCATTTCTTGCTGTTCTTTCCCATGCTAATCCATAGTGGCAACCCTCAAAAGAAACATATTATCAATTGTTCTACCCACCCATCTGTGCCTGCCAAAACCAACAGAAAAAAATCTTCATTCACTGAAAGCTATGCTGGCTGAATTCCATTCTGTGCCAGGAAGGAGTCTGATTTCTAATTTAGAAATTTAGATTATTTTTAATGTATGTCTGCAGCAAACAGTGAAGCTCTAATCTCATGCCATTAATGCTAGGTAAAACAGTTCCTAAGAATAATTTCTTTTTAATTATTTCATATACTTACAAATATGTATATTTTAAATAATACTATACCCTTCCCCACTTACTTTGTTACTCTTTCTTTCTTGTTTCCCTGTGTCTGTTCTACATCAAAAGCTAATGGGTGTAGGTTCCTGTAATGTTTTTGTACAGCACTATTTACCAGGGATGTAAGTATGGGGTTGGTTTGGGGGAATTGCCCCACCAGTAAGAATTCTCTCCTCTCCTATGTAATTTTCCTTCAGTTTCCAAATTTCTATCATTGCAGTAACTTAAAACATCAGTTGAGCACATAGAAGTACAATTTAGATATCCAAAGCATATCGACAGGCAAAGTTAATAATGTAATGTGAACATAACAAATATGAGTTCTACATGTAAATGGTTTTCATTGTCTCAATGGGCTGCAGCGAGAAATGTTTTATATTTTTTCTGCTCTCTCAAGGAGACATCCAGGACCTTGTTGTACAAATGGAAGTCATATCTTCTGGATAAGGATCACCACACATGGAATGGCAAACAGAAGCAAATCACTCATTATGACACAGCTGGGGCTTTCTATTCCACCTCTGTTCAATTTGATCATGACCATTTGAAAAATACACATGATATAGAATAACAAATTGGAAGAGATGGCAAAGGTTATCCAGTCCAACCTTCTGCCATAGAAGAATCAACAACTGAATTACCCCTAAGAGGTGGGCATCCAACTTCTCTTTAAAGAACTCCAAAAGAGAATGGTCCACCATCCTCTGAGTCAGTCTATTTCACTGTTGAGCCGCTAATGACAAAAATGTGTACATTTGAAACATAAGCACAAATTTATTTAGAGAAGTGCTAGGTAGTAGACTGTAGAAAGTTGGCCTCTGCCCCCAGATATATGAATTTTGATTTTTTGTTACCAGCATGGGCAAACATTAACAGCTGTGATGTTGTCAGATCCATTTAGTGACTTTGTCAGACACATTTTGCATTAGCTTGACAGTATGAGGTTGAGAAAAGAAATGAAGGAAAGAGTGGACTGTGAGAACTTGCACAGCATTCATGAGATGGGAGAGATGGGTCACACTTGCACACTGATTATCTTTGTTTTGTTCTGTACTATATACTCCATGGGAGTCCATCTCCATCAGTCTTAACCTTGAGGGAGGTGCAACCCAGCCCAGGGCCTCTCTGAAGCCAGAATTAAAGTTTAGGGGCCCCATTCTGTTATTGATAATGAGGGGATGCTAGACCCTACCGGTGAAAGGGCTGGAATGCTTCTCTGCTATGTACCATCTTCTGCATCACTTACCACCAATAATCTTATATCAGTAGCATGTGTCAGTGTTTGGTAACAAATAAAATCTTGGGAAATAAATAAATCTCAAGGAAGTCTGGAATTACAGCCACTTCCAGAACAGATCATGGCCCATGGATTGGTGCCAGTTCATGAGGCAGCACTTGCTGTCCTTGGAGAATTTCCAAGATGGAAAGAAACAATTGTAGCCAATGGGCACAAATGTGGTACTTGATCCTTGACACATTGGGGAATATACTGGCACTCCCTCACAACAGATGATTTAGGATGCACTGCTTTACATGGTGTAAAATAATCGGATTGGTGAGTACATCAGAAAAAAAATGAATATAAAAATATATATACATCTCCTTGTGTCAACATCCAGTAGAGATGCTGGACGGAATGCGAATAACACTGGAAACTTGATTGAAAAACAAGACTGAGGCTTCATTCCCACTATGATTTATGAATTGCTGATCAGGTGATATGTCTGTCATTCCCACTTGAAACCAGTTCCAAACTGACTGCACTTGGTTTCAGTCATGATGAAGGGAGGCAAATACAAAAGAACCACTCTTTCCTGACACTAGTTTTTTGGTGGTTCTTTTGAAAAGAAGTGATTAGCAAGCGTGTTCAGCAAATGGGAATGAAGGATCTGAATTGCATCAAACTGAAGGGAAGGGATTACTGTGGCAGAGGGTTGGCACATCCCTCACCAGTTTTTGGGGAAATCCACCATTTCCCCCCTCCCCTTTCCCAGAACCCATCCTTCTGTCCAGGAGGAATTCCAAAATGCCCTCCATTCTGAGCTTGATTAGGAAGCATGTCTTCCAAGTCTGCAAGGCTAGGAGGGCACCACTTCAAATCCCCATGTCCTCCAAGACCTGCAAATCTGGGAGGGCAGCACCACACCTAGGGGAGACTCCTCCATATGACACCCATGGCTGAGGCATCTCAGGGAAGAGGCCTCCATATGACACCCATGGCTTAGGCATCCCAGGGGACTTGGAAGTGGAAGTGACAATCATGTCAAAAAAGAAGCGAAGAAAGAAAAGACCTGCTTCCATACTGGGAATGATGCATGGACTGGAATCGATTCACCAACCTGGAATGAAAGCAAATTGCAAACCAGGTTAAATGTAAATGGGAATGAGCCCCGAGATATTTTCACAATCCTAATTTGGATTGGGCTACTGAAATTTTGGCGAATCACCATTTCTTTCTGTTACTGTTCTATCCCACTCCCCAAGTGGAAGAAAGGGAAGGAAAGACAACAGCTTTGCAAATGTTTTGGCCTCAAGTGCTTTAAAAGGTCCAGGAAAGGCAGAAATGGAAAGTAAAATGCAGGAAGTGCCTTGCAGAACAGTTTGTAAAAGCTCAGCACTCCTGAGGCTATTCTGTGAAATTCAGGACCTTTGCTCCCTTAGGAAGTTATTCAAGATTCCTGCAGGTGTCTGATTAGTGATGTGTCTGTCACACATACATCAAATGTAGTAAGGTTCAAACTAAGAGGTCAGGAAAATGTCCAGCACAAAGGAGAGTTGTCAGAGAATCTACAGAAACAACAGGTCTGAAGACATTAGGGTCAGTTGAAAAGTGGATGTCACTGCAGGAGTCCTGTGACAAGGAGAAACAAGATGACTGGGACAACAATGAATGAGACAAGTTACAAGGCAGAAAGGTAGGAAGAAAGTTTCAGGCAAAAATGTTTACTTTGTTTCATTGGGAGGAAGTGCAAAAAGAAAATATTTCTACTCAGTGGATGAAACAGTCACTGGTAACAGCAACTCTGTCAGCTTTTCCAGATGTCATTTGACATTATTTCATTCACTTTCCATGTACCTCCATCTTGAAGGCAACTATCTGAGATAGTGAACTCCAAATCTAACAGAACCTGAGAAACACTCACCCCAAATATTGACTAGTCTACAGCAACCATGAAGTAAGCAAACCAATTGAAAGACTGCCACCCGTTACCATTTTTCATCATTTTCTCATTAACTATTGATGTTTTAATTTTCCATATATGGAAGGATTTTAATCACCCCTGCCTCCAATAGCAGGCCAACTTAAATTTTTCGTTGTCAGATAATTTATATTTTATGGGCTTGACTTGTTTCTCATAGCTATCATGTTTAATAATTTTCATATCCTAGCATTCATTCATCTCTTTACATTAAAGATACCAAATGTGGTTTTTTTCTCAGTGCCTCTTCACTATTATTTCATATATTTGCTCCTTTATTAAGAAATATATGTATTAAAATTCATTTCAATTCACTAAAACACACCCTTTCTATAAAACTATTATTTTTTAAAAAAATCCATAAGCAGAACAGACACACTGGTGTCATAATAAAAACAAAAACATCAAAACATGGCATTTACTATCCTAGTTATTTTTGTCTAATATTTGCATTAATTATATTTGTCTGATGCAGGATGCAGTGGCTCAAGTGGTTAGGATGTTGATTCTGTTGACTGCAAGATCGGCAGGTTGGCAGTTCGAGGCCCAGGTGCTGCATGATGGGATGAGCTCCCATCACTAGTCCCAGCTTCTGCCAACTTAGCAGTTTGAAAGCATGCAAATGCAAATAGATAAATAGGTACCACTTTGGTGGGAAGGTAAACAGCATTCTGTACAATTATGCTGGCCACATGATCACAGAGTAGTCTCTGACAACGCTGGCTCTTTAGTAACAAAGAAGAACATTGCCACCTATGGTCGGACACGACTTGACAACCTTGTCAATAAGGAATACCTTTACCTTTACCTATATTTGTCTGAAGTGCTTCTTCTTGAGCAGCAAACAGAAGTTATTCAGTTTCTTTTTTCAAGGGCCCATTCTCTAATTATATGTAAATGTTTCTCTTCTCACTTCCCTCTTCTACTGTCTCAGCATACTGGCCATGTATTGTTTTCGTTTGCCAGACTAGAAAGATTTTTCATAACTTACTTTCTATCTTTTGTTTCTTAGGTGTTCAGTAAATTCTTTGTGTGTGCATCTATTAGCATGTTCTCTTTGCTTTCTTTCATATATTTCATATATTCACTCAAGCTTTTTCTTTCCCTCTTCAACAGTTTGTTTCACTTGTAATAATTCCTAGCCACCAATATTACATGGTGGTAGTGGTAGTAGAAGTAGTAGTAGTAGTAGTATCAGCAGCAGCTGCAGAGTCCACCAAATGTTACTGACTGAAACTCTGGATTATCAATGATTCAGATTCCATCCAAGAAACAGTGACATATACTTGGATAATGTGGCATGTTCCAAGTAGTATCATTTTTTATGATTGTTTTATTGTGATCCTACTTATTGTGACCTATCTGGTCAGCTATCATGACACTACCTTTTCTCCTACCATGACACGTGAGGCAGGGGACTATGCTGATGGTACCGTTCCTACTGCTAGGTCCCCAAGTCAGATAGACTTTTGCTGAGGAGCCAAAATAAATCTATTTGTGTAAAAAAAGAAAAAAGAAAGAAAGAAAGAACAAGAACAAATCCCATGTCACATGCTTATTGCCTGAATTAAGGAGGACCATGTCAGAGGTCAGAGCTCCTGGATATCAAACAAAAAGGGGGCTGCAAGGCTTAGTATATTTTGCCAGGGAACCAGAGTCAGATACTATGAAGCTACTGGAGGACATCATCATCATCATCCTCTGTTTATAATGTGGTATTTTGAATCCAGGGGAAATACGTATGTAAGTCCTTCAGATACATTCTTGAGATTTCCTCTCTTAGGTTCTAAATGCAACAAAGTATACATTTTGCTCAATTTTAATTCAATTCTTATTATCAAGAGCATCTGTAATAAAAAGCAGCCTACATCATTAGCAATAATTATGTTTTTGCAGAAACCCAAGTAGATAGCTGGGCTGAAAATATTGTATTAATGAATTGATGCTACCAAATAGCCCAGGTACTCTGCAATCTTTAATAATTTAAAATGCAGAGAGTTTCTAAAGAAATCATTCACACACTCTCATGCATACATACATGACCCTCTAGATTAAAAAAAATAGAATTAACTTCAGCAACTCAGAGGTGGCAAAAATAGATAATAAATTTGTTCAAAATTGTTTCAGTCTTCTGACTTTTCTGCATTTTCCCTCTTTGATATAACCCAAAATCTGCAAATTCAAGTCCAAATCAGACTATAATCCAAAAATCCTTTGAAAAGGGTAGCAGAGATGGGGTATATTTAAAAATAATTATGAATAACAACTCAAAAAGAAGAAGATGGGAACACAAAATGTTCCCTCCTTATAACTTAATCCATAAACAAATAGCAGGGCAATCTTAACTCAAAGATATGTGTGGTGGAGGGGGGGTGTACACAAGTCTTTAATGCTGCAGAAATAGCCTTGTATCAGCAAATACCTTTTCTGCCAGCTGATCTCAGGCATCTCCCGAAGAGTCATTTGCCAGCAGAATTGCTTTGCTGGGTAAGATATGCCAGCAGAAAAGCCAAAAAAAAAGAAAGAAAGAAAGAAAGAAAGAAAGAAAGAAAGAAAGAAAGAAAAGAAGGAAGGCAGGAAAAGGAAAAGGAAAAGGAAAAAAGGGGGGTAGAGAAGGCAGGGTGCCAGAGGATAGCCATATTATGTCAGAAACAAAATTCTTCTAATGCTGGCACAATATTAAGTAACTGTGAAGGTAGGGATGTGTGTGTGTGTGTGTGCCTTCAAGTCACCCCTCAACTTATAGCAACCCCATGAATTTTTCATAGGATTTTCATAGGCAAGGAGGCTTTGCCAGTTCCTTCCTCTGAAATATAGCCCACAGCATCAGAAATTCACTGGTGCTCTCCCATCCAAGTACTATCCAAGGTCAATCCTGCTTAGCTTCCAAGATCAAATGGGGGATATGGTGCCTTTCGGGTAGTCCTAATTAATTTCAAATATCTCTACACAAGGATAGGGTTCATGATCCTTCACTCCAGAAAATTTGTTTAGCTTACATGAAATTCTACCTGAGATTCTATTTCCAGATACCTAAATCCTGCCCACATCTGACACTCCCCACCCAATTCCCTAATAGCCTCTTTTCCCTGAACAAGGACCAGACCTGGGAATGGAAAGAAATTCTGGGACCATTGTGTTTCTACATCCATAAAGTCTGTTTTCTAAAGTTGTGTGTTCAGTTGCTAGATCTGCTTGTTTTGAAATCTGTGAGGTTTATTTAATGTAGATTTTTTAAACCTAGAGAAAATCACAAAGCAGTTCAACTTTAGGCTATGTGTCTCAGATCACTATGGAGAGAGAGAGAGAGAGAGAGAAGAGAATTCTTTCCGATCATAAGACCATTAAAGTTTAGCACTACAATTGGATTCATTCTTCACCAAAAATGTATGACTAGAGGCTTTCTTGAAGTCCTTTTTGTTTTCATTGCCTTCTTTACCACAACCTCTGATGTAAAGTTGATGACATCTTAATTGCTTTTAAAAGAGCAAGAGGAAAGGGACTCACAAATGTTAATCTTCCTGTTGTCAGCTGGTCCATACAGCACTTTTTGATTCTTGAAATGTGTCATGTGAGTTGGAACAAAAATAATACTACTTTTTATGCTCAGTTAAGGATTCATGAAATTAATCTGTTTGATGAACACATGAGCACACAGCCATCTGCTTATAGTCTCAGAGCATTAAGCTACAAAGTATATTGATAAGATATGTTTCTCAGGTTATCTCATCAACTTTGAGTGAAAGTACAGACTGCAATAGATGGGTAGAATGTGGGATATCAACCAGCATGTCAGTAGTTCATTGGAAGTGACTGAAGAACATGGGAGAAACACAATAGACCCTAGCCAAGATCCAATGCACTTTTAGGATAGCACAAACATATGCCAGTGTAGTTATACTGGATCCTGTAATTGTACAATGGGCTGCCAAAGAACTTACTGCTAGGAAAGGAGACAGAGAAGAAGGCCAGTTCCTGCTAGGAAAGAGGAGAAAGCAGTTTCCAGACAGCCATCTTGAGTGGGTAAGTTTTTAAATTCTTTTTAAAAACACTTGGGGGGAGTGTGACTGTGACTCAGCAGGTGGGGCTTTGTTGAGTGGCATTTGCAAGTCAATAGGGGGTGGGCTAGGCAGTTAGCTCTATACAACTGCTGCCAGAGGCCAGTTTCAGGTCAGTTTCGGCCAGGACAGGGGAAGGAGGAGGAGGAGGCTCTCCAGGCCAGTTTCTAACAGAAAGGAGAAAGAGAAAGAGACTTTCTAGGCAGTTCTGCCAGGAAAGGAGACAGAGAAGAAGGCCAGTTCCTGCTAGGAAAGAGGAGAAATCAGTTTCCAGACAGCCATCTTGAGTGGGTAAGTTTTTAAATTCTTTTTAAAAACACTTGGGGGGAGTGTGACTGTGACTCAGTGGGTGGGGCTTTGTTGAGTGGCATTTGCAAGTCAATAGGGGGTGGGCTAGGCAGTTAGCTCTATACAACTGCTGCCAGAGGCCAGTTTCAGGTCAGTTTCGGCCAGGACAGGGGAAGGAGGAGGAGGAGGCTCTCCAGGCCAGTTTCTAACAGAAAGGAGAAAGAGAAAGAGACTTTCTAGGCAGTTCTGCCAGGAAAGGAGACAGAGAAGAAGGCCAGTTCCTGCTAGGAAAGAGGAGAAAGCAGTTTCCAGACAGCCATCTTGAGTGGGTAAGTTTTTAAATTCTTTTTAAAAACACTTGGGGGGAGTGTGACTGTGACTCAGCGGGTGGGGCTTTGTTGAGTGGCATTTGCAAGTCAATAGGGGGTGGGCTAGGCAGTTAGCTCTATACAACTGCTGCCAGAGGCCAGTTTCAGGTCAGTTTCGGCCAGGACAGGGGAAGGAGGAGGAGGAGGCTCTCCAGGCCAGTTTCTAACAGAAAGGAGAAAGAGAAAGAGACTTTCTAGGCAGTTCTGCCAGGAAAGGAGACAGAGAAGAAGGCCAGTTCCTGCTAGGAAAGAGGAGAAAGCAGTTTCCAGACAGCCATCTTGAGTGGGTAAGTTTTTAAATTCTTTTTAAAAACACTTGGGGGGAGTGTGACTGTGACTCAGTGGGTGGGGCTTTGTTGAGTGGCATTTACAAGTCAATAGGGGGTGGGCTAGGCAGTTAGCTCTATACAACTGCTGCCAGAGGCCAGTTTCAGGTCAGTTTCGGCCAGGACAGGGGAAGGAGGAGGAGGAGGCTCTCCAGGCCAGTTTCTAACAGAAAGGAGAAAGAGAAAGAGACTTTCTAGGCAGTTCTGCCAGGAAAGGAGACAGAGAAGAAGGCCAGTTCCTGCTAGGAAAGAGGAGAAAGCAGTTTCCAGACAGCCATCTTGAGTGGGTAAGTTTTTAAATTCTTTTTAAAAACACTTGGGGGGGAGTGTGACTGTGACTCAGCGGGTGGGGCTTTGTTGAGTGGCATTTGCAAGTCAATAGGGGGTGGGCTAGGCAGTTAGCTCTATACAACTGCTGCCAGAGCCGCGCGCCGAACTTTATAACCAGCAGACTTAAATACTGTTAGCAAGGGATTTTCTTTGAGGAGGAAAGTCGTAGTCCACTTTCAGATACTAATTAAGACTTAGTATGGACACTGAAGGAACTGCTGCCGTCACCTGCAATACCTGTGGGATGTTTGTATTCTTACCTACAGATGTGGGGAACTACACATGCTCAAAGTGCAAGTTGGTAGCCCTGTTGGAGGACAAAGTACAGCAGCTGGAGGCGCGGGTAGCTACACTTCAACATATTAGGGAACAAGAGGCTTTCCTTGAGAGAACAGAACAAACGGTCTTGGATGGGGAACACACAGAGGAAGTCACTGGGGAAGAGAAGGTCACATCACACACACAGGAGGTAGAAAGCTGGAGGAAGGTCACACGCAGAAGTAAGGAGACCAGGGATCGTACTGGGAGCTTGCAGCTACAGAATGGATTTCAAGCTCTTACTCTTAGCAAGGAGGACGCAGAAGAGCAGCATGGACAGATTTCAGAGACAGAGCAGGGGACCCTGGCAGTTCCACCACAGGGAACAGTCGCTGCTAAGCCTCGGAGGAGATGTGTGGTCGTGGTGGGGGACTCCTTGCTGAGGGGGACAGAAGCAGTGATTTGTGGGCCTGACAAGATGTCTCGAGAGGTGTGTTGTCTTCCTGGGGCAAAGATCAGAGATGTGACAGAGAGGCTGACAAGACTGGTCAGGCCTACCGACCAATACCCCTTCCTTTTGGTCCACGTGGGAACGAACGACACAGCAAGACACAGCCTTCAGAACATCAAAAGGGATTACGAGGCTCTAGGAAAGAAGCTGAAAGAAATGGAGGCACAGATTGTCATCTCGTCTCTTCTGCCAGTTCAAGGGCATGGTCCAGGAAGAGAAAGGAAGATAGCAGATGTCAACAATTGGCTCAGCAGATGGTGTCGTCGAGAACGATTTGGATTCTTGGATCATGGGCTACGGTTCCATGAGGGCGGACTCCTGGCAAGGGATGGGCTGCATCTCACACCAGTTGGAAGAAATGTTTTTGCCAACAGTCTGAAGAATTTGATCAGGAGGGCTTTAAACTGAACTGTGTGGGGAAGGGAGACAACGTCCTGGAAGACAAAAGGACTGGAGAAAATAGTCAAACTGTCATAGAGGAAACAAGGCAAACAGTACAGGGACCCAACAGTGGGAGGCAAAAAAATGTGCACAGGCAGCAAGTAAAGGGGACACATCGTCTTAGATGTCTCTACACTAATGCACAGAGCATGGGAAATAAGCAAGATGAACTTGAACTCCTAGCACAACAAAGCAAATATGATATAATAGGCATCACTGAAACCTGGTGGGATGAGTCTCATGACTGGAATGTAGAAATAAAGGGGTATAACCTTTTCAAGAGAAACAGCCCAAACAGGAAAGGAGGAGGAATAGCATTATATGTCAGGGATATTTACACCAGTGAAGAAATCCAGGACATCAATCCTGGAAGCCAAGTGGAGAGCATCTGGATAAAAATTAAAGGGGAAGGAAACAACAGGGATGTTAGTGTGGGAGTCTACTACAGACCCCCAACTCAAGCAGAAGAATTGGATGAAGCCTTTCTAGAACAGATGACCACACACTCAGAAAGGAGAAATATAGTAGTGATGGGTGACTTCAACTATCCGGATATTTGCTGGAAGTCAAACTCGGCAAAATCCTTGAGGTCTAGCAAATTCCTCACTTGCCTCGAAGACAACTTCATTGTTCAAAAGGTGGAAGAGGCAACGAGGGAGTCAGATATTTTGGATCTGATCCTAACTAACAGGGGAGACCTAGTTAATGGGGTGCAAGTGGTTGGATCCTTAGGCGGGAGTGATCATGTCCTCCTGGAGTTTATTATACAGTGGAAAGGAGAAGCCAGGCATAGTCAGACATGCATTCTAGACTTTAGGAAAGCTGATTTTACTAAACTTAGAGAAATACTGAGGGTGATCCCATGGACAGGAATACTAAAAGAGAAGGGAGTTCAAGACGGATGGGAGTTTCTCAAAAGGGAGATACTGAAGGCACAATTTCAAACCGTGCCAACGAGGAGGAAGAATGGGAGGTGTCTCAAGAAACCAGGATGGATGACTAAGGAACTTGCAACTGAACTATGTTTTAAACGGAACATGTATAAGAAATGGAAAAATGGGGAAATCACCAAAGAGGAATTCAAACAAATAGCTAGCACGTGTAGGGGTAAAGTCAGAAAAGCTAAAGCGCAGAATGAAATCAGGCTTGCTGGAGAGGTTAAGAACAATAAAAAGGGCTTTTGGGGGTATGTCAGTAGCAAAAGGAAAAAGAAGAAAATGGTAGGGCCACTGTGTGGAGAAGATGGCAGAAAGATAACAGGGGACAGAGAAAAGGCAGAATTACTCAACACCTTCTTTGCTTCAGTCTTCTCAGAAAAGGCAAAGGGTGCTCAACTTGAGGATAATGGAGCAGAGGACAGAATAGGAGAATTTCAGCACAGAATAAGTAAAGAGATAGTACAGAAACATCTGGTTAATCTAGATGAATACAAGTCTCCAGGACCAGATGAATTACATCCAAGGGTATTAAAAGAACTGGCAAATGTAATATCAGAACCATTGGCAATAATCTTTGAGAATTCCTGGAAAACAGGAGAGGTCCCAGCGGACTGGAGGAGGGCAAATGTTGTCCCCATCTTCAAAAAGGGGAAAAAAGAGGATCCCAACAATTATCGTCCAGTTAGTCTGACATCAATACCCGGAAAGATTCTGGAGCAGATCATTAAACAGAGAGTCTGTGAACATCTGGAAGATAATTTCATAATCACAAAAAGTCAACATGGGTTTCAGAGAAACAGGTCATGCCAGACAAATCTGATCTCTTTTTTTGATAAAATTACCAGCTTGGTAGATGAAGGGAATGCGGTGGATATATAAGATTCTGAAATCTTGATTTCAGAAAGGCCTTTGACAAGGTTCCCCATGACATTCTTGCAAGCAAGTTGGTAAAATGTGGGCTAGACAAAGTAACTGTTACATGGATTTGTAATTGGTTAACTGGTCGAACGCAAAGGGTGCTCAACAATGGCTCCTTTTCAACTTGGAAAGAAGTGACCAGTGGGGTGCCACAGGGCTCTGTTCTGGCCCCAGTGCTATTCAATATCTTTATTAATGACTTGGATGACGGTATTGGGGGCATAGTTATCAAATTTGCAGACGACACCAAATTAGGAGGAGTAGCTAATACCCCAGAGGACAGGATCAAAATTCAAAATCACTTGAACAGACTAGAAAGTTGGGCCAAAGCTAACAAAATGAAATTCAACACGGAGAAATGTAAGGTACTGCACTTAGGGTGGAAAAACGAAAAGTACAGATATACGATGGGGGACACCTGGCTGAATGATACTACCTGTGAAAGGGATCTAGGAATCCAGGTGGACCACAAGTTGAACATGAGTCAACAGTGCGATGCAGCAGCTAAAAAGGCCAATGCAATTTTAGGCTGCATCAGTAGAAGTATAGTGTCTAGATCAAGAGAAGTAATAGTGCCACTCTATTCTGCTTTGGTCCGGCCTCACCTGGAATACTGTGTCCAGTTCTGGGCACCACAATTCAAAAAGGATGTGGAGAAACTGGAGCGTGTCCAAAGGAGGGCAACTAAAATGGTGAAGGGTCTGGAAAGCAAGCCCTATGAGGAACGACTTAGGGAGCTGGGGATGTTTAGCCTGGAGAAGAGAAGGCTGAGAGGTGATATGATAGCCGTGTTTAAATATTTGAAGGGATGTCATATCGAGGAGGGAACAAGCTTGTTTTCTGCTGCTCCAGAGACTTGGACCCGGAACAATGGATGCAAGCTGCAAGAAAAGAGATTCCACCTCAACATTAGGAGGAACTTCCTGACAGTAAGGGCGGTTCGACAGTGGAACACACTCCCTCGGAGAGTAGTGGAGTCTCCTTCCTTGGAGGTCTTTAAGCAGAGGCTGGATGGCTATCTGTCGGGGATGCTTTGATTGGGAGTTCCTGCATGGCAGGGGGTTGGACTGGATGGCCCTTGTGGTCTCTTCCAACTCTATGATTCTATGATTCTATGATTCTAGTTGTGGCAATGGACAAGTAGCTACCTGTCCTGCAAATCAATGGTGAATAACAGGCCTGTGTGTGTGCTGGTGAATCAAATATTGTAAAAGAACCTCTGGTGAAAATAATGGGACACCATAACTCTTTGGTGATGGATAGTTAATACAACAACAACAACAACAACAACAACATTTATTTATTTATAATGCCCTTTCAACCAAACATTGTACATCAGAACAACTTGTACAATAAAAAGCGAACGATAAAACATCACACTATAAAATGCTAAAATACTAATATGCTAAAAACAAAAAAATACAATGTTATGGATTACATATTAGATACAATTAATATGTATCTAACACAGCTTTGTTTCCCCCACACACACACACACACACACAGCTCAGCATCCTTTAAAGTTCAAAGATTCAGCACTCCTTTGCAAAATATACTAACGTGGTCTGTTTTGAAATATATTTTGATCTCCGAGATCAAATGCACAATTTTCCAGTCCAGCCCAGGAAACTGCTACACTAACAGAATCATGAAAATAATGATTGTTTAAAAATGGAGTCCTGCTTTGCTTTAAATTGAGTTTTTCACATTATATTGTGGTTATATTTAAGCATATCAGTATTGTTTTGATGCAAGGCCTAGCCAATATTGACCTGCCCTGGTTCAATATGAAATAATGGGTCTTTCTCTGAACCTTGGAGATATATTTATAGACCTTTGTCTCTCCCTGGGAAAAGAACTAATCCATAATATTGTCATGTTTTTACAGCTAATTCAGTCTTTTCCCTGGAGTAATACTCAGTCTAAGTAAATTACTCGTTTCATTATTTTCAGTTATATGCTTTGTTCAGCTATTCAGCACATGTGCAAATAGTTCTGGGACTAATTCAGGGGTGGGGAAGATCTGGCCCTCAAAAAGTTTTGTAGCACTGCAAATCCTATCATCTTTCACTACTTGCTAGGTTGGCTAAAGCTGAAGGGACTTGCAATCCAACAGGCTGTACGGTCTGTGTTGTTATTGTGTGCCTCCCAGTTATTTCCATCTTATGGAAAGACAAGCTTGTCATGGGGTTTTCTTGGCAAGATTTGTTCAGAGGAGGTTTGCCATCCTTGATTAAATGCCTGCATAGTTTTTAGAGACACAAAAGCCAACGTAGCATATTGAGGCATGTAGGGCAATATATGTTCCTCCTCCAAATCCCCCCCCTCCCGCTGTCTCACTCGCTCTCTCTGTACACACAAGCTAAGCCAGTCAGAGTGCACACTATGCACTACTGTTTGGAGCAGCCAGCCTGGCAAGGCAGCTCTTTTCCTACTCTTCTCACTCCTCATGTACTCACAATGACTCTCTGGCTGACATCCGTTTAGTAGTATAAACAGGTATATTGAATTTGTTTGTTTATTGCAGGAAGAGGAATTCACTAACATCCTCATGCAATGATCAAACCCCCTGAGGGGATCACCTTTCTCCTGCAGCCTACCTGCTCCCATCCATGGGGAGCAATTGAGAAATGGCTTTCTATATGCTTATAAACAAACACAGGAAGATGAAGGCATCCTCTGGACCTCCCAGGGGTCCTCTGGACCTGGTGGATTACATCATTGCTGAGCATCTCATTTTAGTTGCATAGCCAGACACTTCTCAGCTGACATCTACTCTATGGACGTTTTCACACGGGGCTTTAGGTGGACGCTAGCCTACCTCCATCTGGCCCCAGTCCGGCTCCTTTGTAAATTTTTCAGATGATGTCACAGCAAGCCCCGCCCCATCCAGTGCCATCCCCGGTGCTAGCCGGCGTCAGTCTGGGGTCTTGCTCCGTGTGTTCACACGACGTCGCAGCAAGCCTCGCCCCATCTAGCGCTAACTCCGGCATCAGCGCCGGAGTTGTAATTCCTTTTTTAAAAAGGAATTAAGTTGCCGCCGCCGGAGTCATTCCAGAATGGGCTGAAGGATCCGTTCCGGAATGGCTCCAGGCGGCTTTGGACGTCTGTGTGTGAAAACGCCCTATATGTGTGTGTCTTCAAATCACCTGTTAACTTACGATGACTGCATGAATTTTATAAGGTTTTCTTAGGCAAGGAATCCTCAGAGGTGGTTTTGCTAGTTCCTTCCACTGAATACCAGTTCCTACAGCACCTGGTATTAGTTGGCAGTCTCCCATTCAAGTACTCATCAAGGCTGACCTTACTTAGCATCCAAGATCACAGGATCTGGTGCCTTTAGGATATTTAGGCCCTCCACTCAACACTAAATGGCCATAGAGCTGGACTCACATGAGGAAGTTTATTCCTACAGGATTGTTAGAAGAAATGGTTTGTAGTTCTGTCTGGTGAAATGTTTATGATACATTTCCTGATGCAGGATATCAACCTGTTCTTCTCTTTCTGACTGTGTCAGAATGAAGAAAGGCAAAACCCCCAAAACAAAACAAAACAAAACAGGCAAGTTTTTAAAAGTTTAAAAAACAAACACCACTCAACTAACCTGTGTCTCTAATGCAACTTATATTTTCAATGTGTTTCCTTCTATCCTGGCTCCTGCCTCCTCGTCCACTCTCCTTCTTTCTCCCTTTTTTTCCCCTTCCCTTTCTTGTTGTTGATTCTTTTGCTGTCTGTTAGCTGCACAAAACCACATAAAGAAGGTTCATATGAGTAGCATTATGTGGCATTTTCTGTTCTCCAGTCCTATTGCTCATCAAATCCATTAATGTATAATAATAATAATAATAATAATAATAATAATAATAAATTTTATTTATACCCCACCCCTCAGCCAAGTAATAGAAGAAGCCCTATTACATTACTTTGCAAAGTAGTTCTAGCACATTCCTAACTTGCTACACATAGCACATCACTTCTAAGCCTTGGTTAATGACAGCCAATTCTTTAATTGTTCTCTGAACTGTATACCACAATCCTCAAAGTGGAATGGTGTAACACAGGGGTTGGCAACCTATGTCCCGGGGGCTGGATCTGCCCCCCCCTGAGGCCTTTGGACTGGCCCCAGGTCGGTCCTGCCACCACCACCACCAACCCCTGCCAACCCCTGCTGCGCGCATCGTGGCCACCATTTTGTTTTCCAAAATGGCAGCCACGACTCGTTTGCGCATGTGCCAAGTATTGCGCATGCGCAAATGAGTCATGGCTGCCATTTTGGAAAGCAAAATGGCTGCTGCGACTTGCTCACCATTTCCCACCCTCGGCCCACGGAGGATCTGGGGACCAGCAGACCGGTCCCAGGTAAGGAAAACTTGCTGACCCCTGGTGTAACATGTGCCTATTAGAAGCCATTTAATTTTTCTAATCACTTCTGTCATATACATATTTTAGAAACCCCATGGAATCTTTTGATTGTGAATCCTGGGCACATACCCAGCTGCAATCAATTATTTCAATCACTCCTAGCTAAATCCTGTTCTATCAGTCTGATATATTTTGATGCCAATATTATTTTCTTAGATGTGTAAATCTTCCATTGACATCATGACTTTAATGATGACCACACTGTTTAGAAGGATGAGCCTTCCTCAAAAAGGCAATATTTCATCCCTTCTGTATCTTTGTCATCTCTCACCATTTGATTTTTCTCTCTTAAAAGATTTTGCAAGGTGCCATCTGAAAAATCACCTGCTGTGCTTCTTCAGAGTCATGCAAAATTTATGCTTCTGGATTAAATATAAAGTGTGTGACTTGACCTGAGTCTCTTAAGGACCAAAGCAATTTTAATATATATAGATATAGATATTTTATATACAAAAAAACTATGAAAAAATGTAAGAAAAGTTGTCTGACTCCATTGCACTCTACCACAGTGGTATCAAAGTATCTTATTATTTATTGTTATTTCACAAAAGACTTGAATCCTTCTGTTAATACATCGATTAAATCAAAGGGAATTAGTTATATGATGACACAGTAGTCAGCATTTGATGCAGTGGCTACTCTAGTAGGACTAATCAATTTAATTCAGGTCACAAGGGAGATCTTGTAGCACCTTTGAGACTAACTGAAAGAAAGAAATTGGCAGCGTGAGCTTTCATAGGCTTCAGTCTACTTCCTCAGGTGCATTTCAGTCAGTGATTCAAGTCAGTGATTCTTAACACAAAAGATAATGTATTTTACAAGGTAAAACCAAATCAATAAAAAATAACAAAGTAACAACATCAAGGTATAGAGAGTTCAAAATAGACCACATTGTAACCCTCTTAGCTATGAATCTGACTTTTGAAAATGATGACTGGTAGTCAGTATTTAATAAGAGATTCATTACTTAGAGTTAAGGATCCATAACGAGTCTGCATTCATTAAGTTTCTACTAGGAAGGAGAAGGAGAAGGAGAAGGAGAAGGAGAAGGAGGCTTTCCAGGTGAGTTCCTGCCAGGAAGGGAGAAGGAAAGCAGTTTCTGAGCAGCCATATTGAGTGGGTGAGTGTTTAAATTCTTTTAAAAAACACTTGGGGAGAGTGTGACTGTTGCTGAGCAGGTGGGGCTTAGGTGAGTCACATTTGTGAGTCAATAGGGGGTGGAGCTAGCCAATTAGCTCTATACAACTCCTCCCAGAGGTGCGCACCTAACTGCATGCAAATTTTTACATAGGACAAGGAAAAGCACAATACAGGTAGAAGGGGGGCTTTGACCTTTCTTTTTTAGAGGTTCTAATAATAATAATAATAATAATAATAATAATAATAATCTTAAAGTCCTTTGAGGTGGTTGTTTTTTCTCAGAGGAAGAGAGACAGAGACTTGCCTCCAGAATAAGGTAGCATCCAGGAGCTCTCTGTAGAGTTATAAACCCAGCTAATTGAGCTTGCTGACAGAGCCTGGTGAAAAGACCAAGAGAACAGGGGCCCTTGACATGGGTCTTTACCAGGGGACTTTTTCAGGGAGAAGCCCACAGTCCTGTTTCAGTGCTTATTTAAGATTTCTCAAAATGGACACTGAGGGAGTTGCTGCAGTAACCTGAAACACTTGTGGGATGTTTGTCTTCTTGCTGATAGATGTGGGGAACTTCACCTGCACCAAGTGCAAGTTCGTAGCCCTCCTGGAAGAGAAAGTCAAGCAGCAGGAGGCCCGGGTAGCTACATTCCAGCACATTAGGGAGCAAGAGGTTTCCTGGACAGAGCGGAATGAATTGTCTTGGATGGGGACCACACATCCAAGGATATTAAAAGAACTGGCAAATATAATCTTGGACTCACTGGCAATAATCTTTGAGAACTCCTGGAGAACAGGAGAAGTCCCAGCAGACTGGAGGAGGGCAAACATTGTCCCCATCTTCAAAAAGGGGAAAAAAGCGGATCCCAACAACTTTTGCCCAGTTAGTCTGACATCAATACTGGGAAAGATCATAGAACAGTTCATTAAACAGAGAGTCTGTGAACATTTAGAAGGGAATGCCATAATCACTAAAAGTCAACATGGGTTCCTCAAAAACAAGTCATGCCAGACTAATCTGATCTCTTTTTTTGATAAAATTACCAGCTTGCTAGATGAAGGGAATGTAGTAGACATAGCATATCTTCATTTCAGTAAGGCTTTTGACAAGGTCCCCCACAATATTCTTGCAAACAAGATAGTAAAATGTGGGCTACACAAAACAACTGTTAGGTGGATCAGTAACTGGTTGACTGACTGAACCCAAAGTGTGCTCAACAATGGCTCCTCTTCATCCTGGAGAGAAGTGGCCAGTGGGGTGCCACAGGGTTCTGTCTTAGGCCCAGTGTTATTCAACATCTTTACCAAATTTGCAGATGACACCAAATTAGGAGGAATAGCTAATACTCCAGAAGACAGGATGAAAATTCAGAACAACCTTAATAGATTAGAAATCTGGGCCAAAGCTAACAAAGTGAATTTCAACACAGAGAAATGTAAGGTACTGTACTTAGGACAAAAAAATGAAATGCATAGATATAAGATGGGAGACACCTGGCTTAATGAGACTACATGTGAAAGGGATCTAGGAGTCCTAGTAGACCACAAGTTGAACATGAGTCAACAGTGTGATGCTGCAGCTAAAAAGGCCAATGCAATTTTAGGCTGCATTAGTAGAAGTATAGCATCTAGATCAAGGGAAGTAATAGCGCCACTGTATTCTGCTTTAGTCAGGCCCCATCTGGAATACTGTGTCCAGTTCTGGGCACCACAATTCAAAAAGGATGTTGAAAAACTGGAGCGTATCCAGAGGAGGGCAACTAAAATGGTGAAGGGTCTGGAAACCATACCCTACTTAGGGAACTGGGTATGTTTAGCCTGGAGAAGATATGGCTAAGAGGGGATATGATAGCCCTGTTTAAATATTTGAAGGGATGTCATATTGAGGAGGGCACTAGCTTGTTTTCTGCTTCTCCAGAGAATAGGACTCAGAACAACGGATGCAAGCTACAGGAAAAGAGGTTCCACCTTAACATTAGGAGGAACTTCCTGACAATGAGAGCTGTTCGACAGTGGAACACACTCCCTCAGAGTGTGGTGGAGTCTCCTTCTTTGGAGGTATTTAAACAGAGACTGGATGGCCATCTGTCGGGGATGGTTTGATTTTGAGTTCCTGCATGGCAGGGGGGTTGGACTGGATGGCTCTTGTGGTCTCTTCTAACTCTATGATTCTATGCTTCTATGATTCTAGGGGATGCAGACCAGGGCGTCGGGGACGCCCTGGTCCAGAGCGCCGCGGGACCTCGGCAGCCGGACCGCGGCGCCCCTGCGGCGTCCCTGGAAGGAGCGCAAAATCAGCGCTCCTTCCACAAGACAGGGAAAGTGCGCCCTAAACGCGTAGGGCGCACTTTCCCTGACTTATCCTCCGCAGCGCGTCCGGTCGCTGTGGAAGGAGGTCATCCCCGGAGCGCCGGCCATCTGGAGGGCCGGAAGCTCCGAGGACGACCTCAGGAAGAGGAAGGGATGCCGCGCGTGTGGCTGCCCCTCCTCTTCCGGGTCTCGGAGACGGCCCTATTAGCCGTCTGCCGAGGCCCTAAGACTATTTAGCCTGACTGCAAAACTATCTAAAGGGCACCTCAGCCCACCTTAAAGGCCAGCAGCAAGGTCCATTAACTTCTGCTCAGAGCATAAGATGGAGGATGTTTCTAACTCCTCTCATCAGTGAGCAAGGCTGCAACAACCAGAAATATGATCACTCTCCAGGGTTACCGGATGTCATAACTGCAAAGGAAGAAAAGGCACTACCAAATGAAGGTTATTAAAAAAATGGAGGACATGACCAAATAAAAGCTAAAAACACTCATAGAAAAATAAATTCATGCTTCTTAGACATGAATCCTTGAAAATCTTCCTGGACAGAAGGTTGAAATGCAGGACATGTCCTGGGAAAGGAGGATTTCTGGTCACCTGCCCCTGTCACAAGTTCTTGTCTCAGCCACACTCACTTGGATGGTGGTGGCAGAAATGTCATCCTTCTTATAACCCAGTCATAAGCTGAATGGACCTACTTCACTTGATCTGTCTGTTGCTCTTAACGAAGGCTGGCATAGGTCAGGCTAGGAGCTGTTGCTTAGTTACATCTCTGTAACTAAGGCTGCATCTGCAATGCCGAAATAATGCAGCTTGAAAACACTTTAACTATCATGGCTCAATGCTATGGAATTCTGGATTTGGTAATTTTGTGAGACATTTAACCTTCCCTGTCAGAGAACTCTGGTGCCAGAGCAAACTACAAATCCCCAAATTCCATAGCACTGAGCCATGGCAGTTAAAGTGTTGTCAAACTGCACTATTTCTGCAGTGCAGATGCAGCCTTAGTAGCCAGTGTAGACTGTCTTGGTAAGATTTGTCAAAGAAGAAAGAAGGAAAGAAAAAGTGAGAAAGAAGCAAAAAAAACCCACAAAAACCTGATATTTTATGCTTACTAGGGAACACCTAGTAATGGGCACATGTCTAACTTTCTGATTGTTTCCTTGGCCATGTTTTCTCAGCAGCAAGTATTATTGTAGTTTAGAGAAAACTGCAGTTTCTCCAGAATAGTGAAGTACAAAAACATCTAAAATCCACAAAACAGCAATACCTTTATTAAACCAATCAAAATGCACAAAATACAATTTTCACACTTCCAAAGCTCTGCTGGCATCTTCATCAGGCAAATACATTAAAAATTATACAGGAGAAATAAAAATATGATGACATTAGAGTCACAGCCTTAAATTTTCTCAAAATGTTGTTCATAGAATCACAGAATCATAGTTGGAAGAGACCACTACCCCCCTGCCATGAAGGAACCAAAGCAGAATACAGTAGCACTATTACTTTCCTTGATCTAGACTATACTTGTATTGATACAGGCTAAAATTGCATTGGCCTTTTTACCTACCGCATCTCACTGTTGACTCATGTTCAACGTAGTCTGCTAGGACTCCTAGATACTTTTCACACATGGTCTCGTCAAGTGTCCCTCATCCTATATCTATGCATTTCATTTTTCTGCCTTACCTGCAGTACCTTACATTTCTCTGTGTTGAATTTCATTTTGTTAGCGTTGGCCTAGCTTTCTAATCTGTTAAGGTCATTTTGAATTTTCTTCCTGTCCTCTGGGATAGGATGAAAATTAAAAAAGACCTTGATGTTGTTGTTGTTGTTCTCAGTTAAAATGATATGGAGGGATGGTTCATGTAGGCAGGCCACTCCTCCTTCTGGCCATGTGGGTTCTGGGAGACAAAGTCTTAAGGTCCAGGAAATAAAATTTAAACTCCATTAGCAACACAAAAGGACACATCCTTTGAGATCCAGGTTGCCTAGGTCCTTTGCAAGGTTTTTCTGTTGTTGTTGTTAACCACCCTTGAGTTGATCTTGACTAATAGCAACCCTGCAGATGAGATATCTCCAATACTCCCTGTCCTCCATTGTTCTGCTTAGTTCCTGTAAATTCAGATCTGTGGCTTCCTTAATAGAGTGTATCCATCTAGCATGTGGCCTTCCTCTCTTTCTGCTTCCCTCCACCTTTATTAGCATTATTTTTTTTTCCAATGAGTTGTTCCTTCTCATGATGTGGCCAAAGTATGACAGTCTCAATTTGATCATCTTGGCTTCCATGGAGATTTCAGGCTTGATCTGTTTGTTTTTTTGGCTATCCACAGAATCCTCAGCACTTTCCTCCAGCACCACAATGCAAATGAGTTGATTTTTTTTCCTATCTGATTTCTTAACTGTGTGGCTCTCACATGCAACAGGGCAATAGGGAATACAAAATCTTTATACAAGAATTGCAAGGCTACAAGCCCCCTTGCTAGGCAAGGATATGTTTTCCACAACAGTGACGTAGAGTAAAACATTTGTATGCACTGCAACAAATCAGCAATAATTATATTTTCCAGCCATTCTCATTCTTTGGCCTTCTAGATGTTTGGGACATTAACCTTCAGAATCCTTCACCACTGGCCATGCTGGCTAGGAGTTCTGGTAGTCACAGCCCCAAACATCTAGAGATCCAAAAGTTGAAAACCACTGTTTTACTGCATCAGCATACCACAGTGGATCCCCACAAACCACACATCACTAAGTGTAACTACACAGAAGGTCAAGTTATTTAGTTAAGATGTGGCTTAACTAAAACCCTAGTAATTTTAAATGAGAACTAAAGCCAAATAACTCATATTAAAACATCATCATGTTAATTAGGTAGGATTGGGCCCTCCCACTACTTTTTTATTTACTTTAAGGTAGGTATATGAGAGAGCCAGTGTGGTGTAATAGTTTGAGTGTTAAACTATGACTCTGGGGATCAGGGTTCAAATGTCACTCAGCTATGGAAATCCACTGGGTGACCTTGGGCAAGTCACATTCTCTCAGCTTCAGAAGATGGCAAAGGCAAAGACCCCTCTGAATAATAATAATAATAATAATACAATTTATTTTTGCCCCACCCCTCTGCGTAATGCAACCGGGGTGGCTTACAGCAATAAAATATACATTTCATATCCCACAATCCCACCCATCCCTTAAAATTCTATTAAACAATCACAATTTAAAAACACACTTAAAATAATAACACAAATAGACAAATAAACAATAACTGCAGCAGAATCAAGGGAGCAGGTTGAGCTGTCTCTTAATGGCTGGGATATCTATTGAACAAATCTTGCCAACAAACCCCTGAGAAAGTCTTAGGGTCTCCATGAGTTGGAAATGACTTGAAGGCACACAACAACAAGCATGTGTGTTTCTGGTTCAGTCTGGGACTACCACACACAGAGATGGGAGGGATAATTTCCTTCTTAAGATGCTTTCTTCACACTTATCTCTCAGAAGTCTCATTTGGCAGCAATAGAGGCTTGTCTTTCTTTCTTTCTTTCTTTCTTAAAAAAATCCCTTGTGGAAGAAAAAATAAATTATGGGAGGGGAAGAAGCTGAGAAGATTTAAACCCCCTTTCCCCCTGACACTGCCGGTGGCCATGTGCTTAACTTGTAGTAAATAGAAAGCAGAGGAAAGAAATGGCATGCTGTGTAGCAGCTCATTTCCCCAAAACATCTACACATTCTTATTCCCTGCATCTTTCTACTCTGTTGTTAGGAAGGATCTGATTAGGAGAATTTATAATTAGCTCAATTTGCAAGAGTGGAGCCCTAACAATACCCTGCGAGGCTAGAGTACCAATATGTATACCAGAGGACTAAGAGATCCCACAATGGATGATGCTGAGACGGGCTTCTTCAATTAAGGTCTAAATATTTATTAAAAGGGAAAACTGCACACACACAAATATGACACACACACACACACAACGCACTTGGAAGCAAAGGGGTGAAAGTGGGAATAGCTTGAGATGGGCCAGACTATGGGAGATACTTCCGAAGGCTTCTCTGGAATCCGCTGTGGATGTGGATGATGGTAATGATGATACACGGCCGCTGAAATGGGGGGAAGGGATGGCTGAGGAAGCTATGATCAGAGCACAGACTGACATGGAGCCAAGATAGCACATGAAGTCTAAAAATCTAGGGGTTTATATAGGCAGTATCTTGCTCCTAGCTATAGATTTGATGGCTTGGCGGAAGCCAGGACAAAGGTGCTGATTGCCTTGGCTTTGTTAAGCCAAGATGTGAGGATGACCTAAACAATGCACTTGGGTCTTGACACAATCAAGGCTAGAGAAAAAGGATGCAGTTAAATCTGGTCACTGCTCCATCAGGAGTAAGACTAAGGACAAACAAGCACCATTATGTTGATTTTTGTGATAATGGTCTTTCCTCTTTAGCAACTCCCAAACCTGTCTGGTAGGGAATTTTCCAGTTGTTTGGGCAGGCCCTCCCTGTGCCTACCTGACCTGCCATCTAGAGAATTATGACTGACATTCCACAGAAGTCATAGACGGAACTCCACATGTGTCCCAAAATTTTATTAATTTCATATTTGCTAACACTGTCAGAGTGTAAGGATGACAGGACCCAACACCTAGTCATAATTTCACAGACCGCTTATTTCTGCCATCATCATGTTAGTGGTCTGCAAACTCCCCAAGCTATTTTATAGTCTTTTTCTCTATTGTTTTCTGGCCTCACTGCCTCCTATTGGGCTCATTCCTTTCCAGTCATCTCTCTCATTTGATCATGTTCCTTATGTTCCTAAATTATTTGTGTTTGAAACTCAAATACGTGTGCCTTCTCCCATATTCTTCCCATACATCAAGGTATTTTGAGGAATTGATATTTGTCAGTGTTCTGTCTGTACTTAGGTACACTATCTGTACTGGAGTTCAGTAGACCATCACTACCTAGATCAGGGGTAGGCAACCTTTCCCCTTTAAGGGCCGAGGGACTTCAGGTCCCAGAAGCCTCAGCCATGTTGACCAATAGTCCCATAGCTCCTGGGATTCTGGGAGCTGAAGTCCCTCAGCCCTTAAAGGGGAAAGGTTGCCTACCCCTGACCTAGATTGCTGTTGTGTACGCTGCAGAGGGGCAGGATAGAAATTATTATTATTATTATTATTATTATTATTATTATTATGTAATTTCCAGCTTATGGCAATCCTATGACAAAGTTGTCACAGAGTTTTCTTAGTAAGATATGTTCAAAGGAGGCTTGCCTTTACCTTCATCTGAGGCTGGAAGAGTGTGACTTGCCCAAGGTTTCTATGACTAAATGGATAAATGAACCCTGGTCTCCAGAATCATAGTCCAATGCTCAAATCAATACATCATGCTGGTTCTTCCACTTAGATATACTATGCATTTATAAAGAAGAAAGTCTTCTCCATGGTGGTGTCCAGTTTTGCCATACATTTCAAAAGGAGATGCAATTGGTGGAGATTTTAACCCGGATCCTTTATCATGCTAGCAGAATGGAAATGCCTCCATTTTTGCTTCTACAGCTGCCAAATACCACTTTGAAGACACTATGGCTAATCAGTCAGGAAGGAGGCTCTTGGTCACCATCCAGCTGTAGTTTTGCAGCCAAGAAGGAATAGTCACTGACCTCTCATACTTCAGCTTTTCTTTTTCCCTGGGTGCAAAATTGCAACTGAGAAGTCTCTCACATCCACTGATCACATGTTGGACAAGGGGATGTAACCAAAACCTTCACACTGTTGCTACACACATGGGGCAGTATACAAGGAGAAATTGATACATATTTCTGGAATAACCATAAAAGGGCAAGTACTGGCATTATGTTTTGACCAGCATTACATCAGGATTCCAGCCTTTTGTTTTGTGTTGTTTTGATATTTCTGTCTAGAAGTTAATTTGAAGATAGAGGTGGTGTGTGTGTGTGTGTGTGTGTGTGTGTGTGTGTGTGTTTAAACCTGATCATTACCTTGTCAATGGCTTACTGCCCCAAGGAAACCCCATGCACTTCATGCCGCCATTAGGGACAACGGGACTTGAGGTCCCATGCTTTTGGGATTTTTTGTATCCACGGGGGGGGGGGGGGAGTTGAGGGGCACACAGATACCAAGGTCCAACTGTACTTCACCTCTCATAAAAAAGGGGGAGAGCTTAGACCATCCTAGGAATACCCAAAAGAAATACTGACCCCCTTTATTTTCTCTGCTGTGGCACTGCCTCTGTATTTTTAAAAATTATTATTATTGAATGCCTGGGTGGGAAAATGGCAGTGGTGATAGCTCTTTGGCACTTCCCTTCAAAGGAGTGCTGAGAGATATCAGGGTTTCGGAGATCTGAGTAAGCCTTTTGTGTATATCAGCATTTCTGGGTTAAAATTAGGCAAAATTATCACATTAAAATTAAAGGCTATATTCACTACTAACATAGGGCTGATGCAGACTGGCTGTTTGGGGCGGCACAGAACTGCCCCGGGAAGCGGCGGATTGAGGCCATGGCAACCCCATGTCACAGCCCTGATCCTCCTTTTTGCCATCCCAAAAAGAGCAGCAAAACGCCACTGCTTTTAGGGGCGGCAAAAAGCTGCCCTAAGAGCCAGCACCACAGCTCTTCAGTGCTCTTTCAGCTCAGCATGTTTAAACGCTGCACCAGGAGGGCCTCCTGATGCCACGTGCCATGCGTACGGCCATGCAGCATCAGGACAGTGTCAGGGTGGGGTTGGGGCAGCCAGCGTGTGGCTGCCCTACCCCAACTCTACCCCCAAGCAGCCCCTTTGGGCCAGTCATCAACCGCCCATAGTCACCATTTTCTTTGCCTTTCCTTTTCATCCTTTTTGATGTGTGGGCATTTTCTTAACCCCACCTGTACCTGATTGTGGTGAATCCTCTTGCCACCTTTCACCTTAGAACTGACTTTCTAAGATGGCAGTCCTGGGGGGGGGGGTGTTATCCCACCCCAAAAGCTTTAAAAGGTTAGTAGCGCAGTTTGTTTGAAAATGTAGGCCATGTGATGTTTATTCTAGAACAGAACGGAATAAATATAACTTGTATCAAAGCTTGTCACTATAGTTTCTCTTGGTTACATATAAACAATGTTTGTTTCCAATTCCCTCTTATTATTTCAGCCACACAGGCAAGCAACATCCTTCAGGATATAACACAACTGCAACTCCCTTCCTTAGAGTTCTGTATGTGTTCCAAGTTCCTCCCGTCTGGACTCCAACTAACAAGATTTACAGTTCCCTCAGGAACTCCCAGAAATGCAGCTCCCTCTCTCTCTAGCTTAACTATCCTGAATCCTCAACTGCTCTCCCCCAACTGTCAGCTTGAAAAAAAAAAATTAAGTGCTCCCAGCTTGAATTCTATTGGTTGGCCCTCAGCTGCCTCCTGATTGGCCAGCTGAACATTCTATTCACCACACTGATCACCTCTGCCATACATCACACAGCCATGATTTATCATAGTTCCCTCCTCATCCAGACAGCCTTTAGGGTGAGCACAAAGTTATGCCTGCCAGAATTTTTTTGAGTTCTTTGGCATTGTTTTCCTTTGCTTCATCCTTTATATCCTTTGTTAAATCCCTCTAAGTTTTACTCCTGAATTAACCACAGGTCATATCAAAATCCATAATTTTAGCCCCAAGACCCACCCTTGACTTATACATGAGCTTTATTTAAAACCTAGTATATGTGGTAGCTAGGCTTCTTGCACACAATATACAAAGGTTTTTAAATTAACTAAGGGCCTAAGCAGATGGCGCAAAGCACTGTTTTCGAGGCCAGAAAGGGGAGGGGCAGCCTCACGCTGGGTGCCCCAACCCCTTCCTGAAAACATCATCATAGCGCCCGGCCCTCCTTACGGCCAGTGCTCCAACTATGCACTTCCGCTGCAGCATCCACACACGCTGTAGCGGAAGAGGCGCCGAAGGTGTGCCAGAGGCCTTTTGCGGTGCACCTTTGGCGTCTTGTGGAAGGAGCGCTATTTTAGCATTCCTTCCTGGGCCTGGGACGTGGTGCATTGGGGTCAAGGAGTGCGGATACCTCGGCCCCTATCTGCAGCTTCCCGGGGCAGCCCCATGCCGCCCGTCTGCTTCCCCCCTAAATTCCTTAATGAAGTCATCTTAGAACATGCAGGGTGGGACTGAGTATTTATTCATTAACACAGTACCCCTATAAAAGGGAGGGTATTAAAACTAAGTATTATTTTAAAATAAATACCAGAAAGACCACTTGCACACAAAACAGAAAGGGAGAAAAAGAAGTCAGTCCCCTTGGCACATGTTATGGATCTAAAATGAATTTATCTCTGAGATGACAAGAGCAGCAGAATATTTAGTTAAACTGACTTGATTATTGTAATGAAAAGGGTGTTTTTTTTTCTACAAACATTTTCAGTATAATTCTGTTTAATTTGGCTGGTAATCACTCCTCAGGAGACATTCTGGAACAAAACCATGGCAAAAAATTGTGGTTCAGTACTCCCTCCCATGAAGCTTGCCCTAAACACAAATAATTACATGAATGCAATGGCAGATTTTTTTTCTATCTAAAATGTCATGCAAATCTAATGAACATATCATGACAAATCTGAGATTATAGTGCTGCTTGAAAGTTTGTGGGAGAAAGCTGGAAGGTTCTGATGTGGAGGAGAATAGGGACAGGCTACAACTTAGCTCCTGACAGTGTGTTTGTGGTACCTCCCCATTGCAGGTGTATCAATCAGGCAACTTGTATGAGATGTGAGCCTTTGGCAAAAGCCAAATTCTGAGAATACAAGGGCTCCTGCCTTGGGAATAATTGCCCAGGGATGCAACAGAATATATTGCAGAATATAAAATATAGCAATAGACTATATATATATAGTCTATTTATATAACTATATTGTTATAGACTAACAATAGAGAAGCAACAGAGGGAGGAGGGTAAAGACTCCATCTAACCCTCTCTCCTCATCCTGAAGGAGCCTCAGAAAAGCAACAGAGGGAGGAGCGGAAATACTTCATCTAGTCCCCTCTCCTCATTCTAAAGACCCCCCCTCAACCTGAAGGATCCTCAAAATGACAACAGGGAGAGATGGGAAAGAGGGCTAGACTCCACCACTAGCCCTGAAGCCACAGCTGTGGCAGATCCCATAAAAACAAAGAAGAGAGGCTGGGAGACAGCTGAGGAAGTAAAGGGGGGGGGGGAGGTTATGAAAAGAGCATGGGAACCCAGGGAGACATGAGGGGAGGGGCAGGGAAGCAAACGAACAACAACCATATGGGGAGGAAAACAGCTACTGAGCAGCAGCAGTGGTGGTGGGTGTCACAAAAAGCAGTGACACCATAGCTAACGCTTGTTGGCATGGTGCACAGAGATGTGTAGGTGGCCCTCCTTGTGTAACCCCATCACCTAGTAAACCCTATGACAAGACATCCCAAGTAAGGCAGGATCAGAGAACTAACAAACAGATAGAAATAAATAAAGGGAAATCACATTTGCAAGAATAGGTAAAAGCATAAGAATAATGGGGAGAAAAAAAGGTAGATGCTATCCGAAGCAACACTATACATAAAATAGGGATGTGGAATGTGAGAAGCATGAGCCAAGGGAAGCAAGACATGGTGAAAATGGAAATGGAATGCATGAATGTAGCAGTACTGGGGGTGAGTGAGTTAAAATGGACAGGAATGGGCCACTTTGAATCAGAGAACTACACAGTGTTTGACTCAGAGAATGAAAAGAGGCAAAAGCAGTCAGAGAATACAATGCAAAATCAGACTGAATCATTTCAATGGAAAGCTATGAATATCACCATAGTTCAAGTATATGCAGCAATCATAGAGGCGGAACAGAGAGAAATTGAAAGATTCTATGAAGGAACGCGGGAAGAAATTGACAACACACCAACACAGGACATCAAGCTGATCAAGGGAGATTGGAATGCAAAAGTTGGAAGCAAAGAAGAATCAAAAACAGTAGGCAGATTCGAATTAAGTAAAAGAAATTAAGCAGGTGAGCATCTGACAGATTTTTGTGAAGCCAATGACCTATTCATTGCAAACACATTATTCATACAAGAAAGAAGGCTATACACATGGACATCACCAGATGGTCAACACAAAAATCAAATAATCTATAATTGGAAGTAAAAGATGACAGAACTCTATACCAAGTCTAGACCAGGTGCTGACTGTGGCATAGATAACAAATTATTCATATTAAAAATAAGAGAAAGACACAAGAAGAAAACAAAACCAGTGATTATACCAAAATATAATCTGAACAATGTCTCAACATAATTTATTGACAGTGAAATTTGCACTACTTAGCATAATAGACCGAGAACCAGAAGAATTATAATCTGAAGCCAGGACATAATAATAATAAAAAAATGCAGACAGACATTTTCAAGAGCCAAAAAGAAAGAGAAGAAACCATGGATGACAGATAAAACACTACAAGCAATAAAGGAAAGAAGGGAAGAAAAACAAAAAGGGGATAGGAACAAACTAAGAACCATGAATGCAACAGTACAATGGCTATTACAAAAAGATAAAGAAAACTACTACAATGACCAGTTCAGAGCAACAGAAGACAACAACAAAAAGAAAAGAACAAGAGACTTATTCCACAAGATCCAGGAATTCAAGGGGAAAATTCAAACAAATGACCGGAATGCTCTATGACAATAAAAATAACATAATTCAAGACCAGGAAGGCATAAAAAGATGATGGATGCAATACACAGAAGAGTTATATAAAAGAGATGACAAAATGAAGGACACATGGGATCAAGAGTCATATGAAGATGAACTCCAAATTCTAAAAATTGAGGTGGAAGCTGAAATAAAAGAAATGACAAAAAAAAAATCACCAGGAACAGACGATATTCCAATTGAACTGCTGCAATTCACACTGACAGAGTCAATTCTGGTGCTAACCAACATACGTCAACAGATATGGAAAACAAAACAATGGCCAACAGATTGGTAGCGATCAATATACATCCCCATCCACAAAAATGGAAACAAAAAAGACTGCAGCAACTGTAGGACCATAGCACTGATCTTCCACACAAGCAAAATCATGCTCAAAATTCTGCAACATAGGCTCCATCCATACATGGAGAGAGAAATCCCAGAAGTCCAAGTGGGGTTCAGGAAAAGAAGAGGCACTAGGGACCACATTGCAAATACACAATGGCTAATGGAGCACATCAAGGAAGTCCAAAAGAAAATAAGCATGTGCTTTATAGACTATAGAAAAGCTTTTGACTGCATAGATCATGAAAGGCTATGGAATGCTCTTAAAGACATGGGAGTGACAACACATCTGATAGTCCTGATAAAGAATCTATACTCAGGACAAAGGCTACTGTCAGGACAGAACACTGAGAAACAGAATGGTTCCCAATTAGCAAAGGGGTCAGACAAGGCTGCATTCTTTCACCCTATCTGTTCAACTTATATGTAGAACATATTGTTAGAAAAGCAGGCGTGGACACAGAAGAAGGAGGAGTAAAAATAGGAGGAAGGAATATCAACAATCTAAGATATGCAGATGTCACCATAATAATAGCAGAAAACCTCCCAGACCTGGATCAACAACTAGGAAAGATCAAGGAAGAAAGTGCAAAGACAGGTTTGTTGTTGAACCTAAAGAAAACAAAAATAATGACAATGGAGAATCTTGACATATTCAACCTAGACCAGGGGTAGGCAACCTTTCCCCTTTAAGGGCCAAGGGACTTCAGCTCCCAGAATCCCAGGAACTATTGGCCAACATGGGACTATTGGCCAACATGGCTGAGGCTTCTGGGAGCTGAAGTCCCTCGGCCCTTAAAGGGGAAAGGTTGCCTACCCCTGACCTAGACAATGAAGAAATAGAAGTAGTAAAATAATTCTCATATCTGGGATCAAATATTGATAGAGACAGGGACCGCAGCCACGAAATCAGAAGAAGATTAAGAATGGGAAGAGCAGCTATTAAAAAGAACTAGAAAAGATTCTAAAAAATGCAAAGATAATACAACTCAGCACAAAAGTTAGAATCATACACGGTATTGCATTCCCTATTACCATGTATGGATGTGGAGGTGGACAGTAAAGAAAGCAGATAGGGAGAAAATAAATGTATTTGAGAAGAGAATCCTGTGGGTGGCCAGAAAGACAAACAAATGGGCCCTAGAACAGATCAAGCCAGAGATTTCCCTGGGAGCCAAGATGACAAAACTGAGGCTGTCATACTTCAGGCACATCATGAGAAAGGACGACTCATTAGAAAAAACAATAATACTAGGAAAGGTGGAGAGAAGTAGAAAAAGAGGAAGACCACATTCTAGATGGTTGGACTCTATTAAGGAGAACACAGGTTTGAGTTTACAGGAGCTAAGCAGAGCAGCAGGGTCACCATGAGTCAAGGTCAACTTAAGGCAGTTAACAACATCAAAATAGACTATAGCAATATATAAAATCAGAATTATCATTTGGTCTTCATGAGATAGTCAATGTGGGAGATATTCATGATCCATTTGATAGATTCATCCCTGTCACACAATGTGTCATACACCCAGGCTAACTTGCACTGTCCCTCATTATCCCTGTAGGGACTGTAAACATCTGAAGAGGAACCTCCAGGCATGAGCAACTGCTCACTTCGAGAAGTTCTTTATTAGCTGTCCCTGATCTATCTGCAGATATTTGGGAGTGAGGACAATTTAGCTGCTTATAATATGATCACCATTTGGATAATGTGTAGTGGGGGGAAGGTTCTGAAGTAGCTTATCCAACTTCAGAGAGGTCTTGAGAAATTGTATGTATTTTTGTGGGCAATGTAGAGATTGGAAGTGTTGTTTTTGGCTAGTATAGTCCAATGGCTAGTATAGTCCAACAATGTAATTTTTCCATGATCTAGTCTCTGTCTACTTGAAAATAACTAATTGCATACCCTCTCTCAGCATCTGTGGTTGTGTAACAGAATGCCTGCGCATGAGTGAAAAATTTCTACATTCCAAATAACAGATCAGTCTGTTTAAAATATTTCAAATATTTCTCTTTCTGTCTTGTTGTGCTGTGCTCTAAGTTTCTTGTCTCATGCACACTTTCTAAGAAGTAATCCCATTCATTTCATTACAGTGAGATCTGTCAGGGATTATGGGAGTTGTAGCTCTTCACCTCTGGCTCTAACTCACCACCTTGTTATGCAGCAGAGCTGACCAGCTTTGATCAGTGGTTGATGCTTCTTTCCCAAGCAGCAGAGTTTCAGAGAATAGGCTGAAGACCCTGACAAACTCTCCAAGCCTTCTCACTCTTCTTCCCCAGATGTCTCCAAACTTTTCCAGGATTCTGCTGGCTCTTGTATCTTCACTCAAGACACCAGACAACTCAGTAGTCTTATATAAAAGATCTACTTTATTCTACTATATATAAATACTATATGCCCTACAAATCACAATATCTCCAAAACTACTCCACAATATGCATTGGCAAACATTGCACTTATAGCCATTGTTAATCACCACCCACTAGTCAGTTTCCACCCAGTGGGCGTGTACATTCATTTTGATTGGTTTACATAGATCATCCCATACTTAAGACCAACCCAAGTATTTCATCATTTTACCTTGACTACTTAATGAATCTCAGGTGTTTGCAATCTATAACAGGTGTTTTCAATATACACTCTATAACTTTGTCCTTGGATCTCAAGGCTTCCAAATTACATTATCCTTTTCACCTGTGTAGCTTCATGATTGCTCCTGCTTAGACTTTCACATACACATTTTATTTCTATTACTGTAAGTCCCATGTTGCATTTTCCTTAACAAGATCTACTGTCGAGTAAATAGCATGAGATTATACAGTAGTGACAGTATTAAAACAGAACAGTTGTTACTCATGATAATTCAGGAGTTGACTGACATGCTTCATGATATTTTTAATACGTTCTTGTTACTTTGGGTTACTCTCTTGTTTTATACTTTGCAGTTCTTCATTTCACTGTTGTTGTTAACTGCCTTCACAATGGTCTCGACCCATGGCAACCCTATGGATGAGACATCTCCAGGGCCCCCTTTCGTCTACTGCTCTGCCCAGCTCCTGCAAACTCATATTTATGGTCTCTTTAATAAAGTCTATCCTTCTAGCATGTGGCCTTCCTCTCTTCCTACTTCCCTCCACCTTTGCTAACATTATTGTCTTTTCGAATTATTCATACCTTCTCATGATGTGTCCAAAGTACAACAATCTAAGGGGCTATGCAGATGGGCAGGAAAAGGTGACCTGAAGCTGCCTTTTCTGTAATCTGCAGCAACCACACCCCCTGCCCTGAGGATGCCCTAAATGGGGATGGAGCAACCACACTGGGGGGAGGGGGAGTCAATGTTTTTCCAAGGCTGTATTGAAGCCCCAGCAACCACACTGCTAGCCCCAAGGACACCGCAAAGGGAGATGGAGCAACCGCATGAGCAGGCAGCAGGTGCATTAATTATTTTTTTCTCTCATACACATGCACACGTACACAGGAACACATCCCTGTACACCTGCACAGGACCTGTCATAGGCTGGTATACAGTTTGTCACTCTCTGTGTTCCAACGTTACTGAACTTCGGCATCCCTACAAACCTGTGCAGGATCTGTTGTAGGGTGGTATACCGCCTGTCGTTTTGTCTGTACAAAGGTGACTGAAGTTTGGCATGCCTGCGCATGTGTGCAGGACCTGTCATACACCCACAGATCATGCAAGGATTCACTGACCTCAACTTCCCCCAAGGAGTGGGTGCTGTAGACAGGTATCACTGCCTGATGGTGCCACCCTTGGGCTGAAGGAATGAGTTTGTCAACTGTAAAGACACCTACTCTGTCGTCCTCCACAAAATATGTCCCACACAGATCAAGGGAGAAGGGAGAGGTACATGCAAGGGAGATTTGTGTGGACAGACTGAATACATGTAGCTGGTGGTCATGCAAGAGACATGGTCAACAGGACACATGGATAAACGTTACTCCAGGAGCCCCCCCCCCATCATGCTAGGAAGTAGTGTGCAGGTCTTATGCACACCTGCACAAAAGAGGTCACAAAAGCCTCTTTCATGCAAATTGCTGTGCATGTTGACAGCAAGTGTACATGCAACAGAATGCATTTATTGTCATAACAGAGGACAGTTGCTAGGGTGCATGTGTAGGGTTACAATTAGGGTTAGGGTTAGGGTTCTAATATTCAAGCTCACCTGCATTAGTGCATTCACACCTGGAAGCATAGGGTGCTTTAATGAAAGACTGCATCATAGGATGCATGCTCTGGATTGCCAACTCAATTTCTGCCACATGTGTGATGGTGCATTCATACAGCCGTTATCTGGTGCACTGGTGTCACTGCATACACATGTGAAGGTGCGCATCTTCGCCGAAGTAGCAGAAAAAAAGTGGGTCCTTTTTGGAGCAGCTTTTCTTGGCATACTAGAGGGAGCTTTCCTGGTGACTTTTAGATGTACATCATCTAAACACCACACCTACAAGTCATCCTCAAAGCACCTATTTTTGCCCATCTGCATAGGGCCTTTATAGACGGGCAGCCATGGGCTGCCAGAGAAGCCATGGATTGGGACCGAGGCTGCCCCATGCCTCAGCCCCAATCCACCCTTATGGTGCCTCTGTCTGGACACTGAGCCAGAAGGACGTCATCAGAGCGCAGGCCCTGATGTCCTCGAGAAGGGTTTGGGGCACCCGGCATCTGGCTGCCCCTCCCCTTCTCTGGCTCCAAGATGGCACTTTGCGCTGTCTGCATCCCCCCCCCAATAGTCCCTAAGTCTTGGCATCTTGGCTTCTAGGGATATCTCTGGCTTGATCTGTTCTAGGACCCATTTGTTTGTCTTTTTGGCTGTCCATGGAATCCTCAGCACTCTTCTCCAGCACCACATCTCAAATGAGTTGATTTTCCTCCTTTCTTCTTTCTTAACTGTCCAGCTCTCACATCCATACATGGTAATAGAGAGTACAGTGGCTTGTATGATTCTGACTTTTATGCTGAGTTATATGTCTTTGCATTTTAGGATCTTTTCTAGTTCTAGTTCATAGCCACCCTCCCCATTCTTAATCTTTTTCTGATTTCCTGGCTTCAGTCCCCGTTCCTGTCAATGTTTGATCCCAGATATGAGAACGCTTTTACTATTTCTATTTCTTCATTGTCTAGTTTGAATGTGTGCATCTCAGGGATGCAGTGGCTCAAATGGTTAAGATGCTGACTCTGTTGATTACAAGATTGGTAGGTTGGTAGTTCAAGGATCCGGTGCTGCATGATGGGGTGAGCCCCAGTCACTAGTCCTAGCTTCTGCCAACCCAGCAGTTCGAAAGCATGCAAATATAAGCAGATGAATAGGTACCATTTCAATGGGAAGGTAAGCAGCATTCTGTGCAATCATGTTGGCCACATGATCACAGAGTAGTCTCTGACAACACTGGCTCTTCAGCTTAGTAATAGAGATGTGCACCGCCCCCTATGGTTGGACATGACTTGACAACCTTGTCAATGGGGAAATATCTTTACCTTTATCTTTTTAAGTTCTCTGTAATCATTATTTTTGTTTTGTTTATGTTCATCAGTAAGCCTGCCTTTATTTTCTTGTTTGATCTTTCTTAATAGGTTTTCCAGGTTTGGGAGGTTTTCTGTGAGTATTATGGTGTTGTCAGCATATCTCAGATTGTTGATATGTCTTCCTCCTGTTTTCTCTCATCCCTCTCCCCTGTCCAAGCCTGCTTTCCTTACAATATGTTCTGCATATAAGTTGAATAGGTAGGATGATGGGCTGCAACCCTGTCTTATCCCTTTATCAATTACGGACCAACCTGTTTCTCCGTGTTCTGTTCTGACAGTAGTCTCTTGTCCAGAGTACAGATTCCTCATCAGGACTATCAGATGTGTTAGTATCACTAACCTTATTTGGCACAATTAAACCAAGTTATTAATCCTGGTATGCATAGCAGCTTTCTCCTCCTTTTGACAATCACATATTTGTCTGTTTCTTCACTGTTCCTAAGAACTTGTGTCAATGATAATCTCACCTTCATCAGAAGGGGTACATCATACTCACTGGTGTGTAATGATCACCCAGATGACTGGTGATGATGCTAGGATGATATTATTGAGATATATAATCCAATGTTTATCATCTTTCCAGGTCTCATATGGAAACATTGGTTGCTTCCCAGGGTTCCCCTCACTTGTCTCCAGAGAAAGAAATTATATCTATTTGTTGTTGAAAGCTTCATCAATGGTCTTACCTTGTATTCTAGGAGACCAGGGTTTGACTCCCCCCAAAGCCACGGAAACCAAAGTCTAAATATCAGCTTCATTTATGCTTTGTAAAAACATTATACACAATGATGATTTTATACACAATATTTTTAATACTTTTGTGCATGAAACAAAATTTGTATACACTGAACCATCAAAAAGCAGAAGTATCACTATCCCAGCCACCCAAGTGGACAATTTTGGATTTTGGAAATCTGAATAAGGAAGAGTCAGCCTGTACTCACTAGGCTCTGGACATTCTTCTCTAAAGTCCTGCCCTAATGCCACCATTGAAAAACAATCTCTGTTGATGCAAGCAACTTAAAAATAGAGGCAACAAAACATCCTGCTTGGGTTCCTCTGGCAACTCATAGCTAGTCTCACACTGCTAGATCATTGGTGGATATGCTGGCCAGGAGTTGTTGAAGTACACACAGCTACCTGAAACAAGGACAGCTATTCTAGTTTTTGGCTGAGTGAACTTTATGAAAGGACACAAATCTTTTCACCTAATGGCCATCATTCAATGGTGAAATATGCCAAAAGCCACAAGACAGTTTGGCAGTATCATTTTGATAGATTCTGCTTACTTCCTTTAATCCATAGAGAAGTAAAACCCAATCAAAAAGGAACATTCAATCCTCCCAATGTGTTTATCCTAGTGGGACTATTTAGTGGACTATTACTGGTAAATTTCAGGCTAGCTGTTTGTCTTTAAAATTCTTTCTTTGTGGACTAGAACATTTATTTTGTCATACTCTATTATTCTTGTTTCCTCATATTGTCTTTTCATTACATTATGTATTGGAAATGTGAAGAAAGTTTCTTTATGGCCTGCAAGAGTGGGAAAAATCATAATAGCACCTATATGAAAGAGAAGAATAACAGTCCTTGTGACAGGCAAAAGAACATCATGGTGTTTTGCAAGAGACACAATAAATCTAGGCAAGGGCTGTGTAGCACTTTTCCTAGAAGAAGTCACTTTTAGAACAGAACCGTCTTGTGTGAATGAGAAAGTTAATTTCATTTTAACAAGTTAACATATTATTTAATACTGCTTCATCCTGATTATACTTTGTTTTATTTTGTTTTAATTATTAATTACAAAGATAGCCCTAAGTGGAGTGAAGGAGTGTTTGGAATACAAAAATATGAAGTGCAACATTAAATGTGTTATGGGTTTTACAGATGCAGAAAAAGAGACTTTTGTTCTTCACTTTGTTTTCTTTACATTTTAAGGGTTCTATCCAGACACCCTGGGTACTGGCCATCCATCTCCCCCAGCCACTAGAATAATAGAATCATAGAGTTGGAAGGGACTTCATGGGCCATCAAGTTCAACCCCCTGTCGTGCAGGAATACACAATCAAAGCATTCCTGACAGACGGCCATCCAATCTTTGTTTAAAAGCCTCCAAAGAAGAAGACTCCACCACACTCCAAAGGAGCATGTTTCACAGTCAAATAGGAGGTTTTTCCTAATGTTGAGGTGGGATCTCTTTTCTTGTATGCTGAATCTATTGGTCTGGGTCATATTCCTTGGAGCAGGAGAAAACAAGCTTCTTCCATCCTCAATATGACACCCTTCAAATATTTAAAGAGGCCTATCATATCACCTCTTAACCTTCTCTTCTCCAGGCTAAACATACCCAGCTCCCTAAGTTGCTCCTCATAGGGAATGGTTTCCAGACCCTTCACTATTTTGGTCACCATCCTCTGGACATGCTTCAGCTTTTCAACATCTGTTTTCAACTGTGGTGCCTAGAACATAAGGCAGTATTCCAAGTGAGGCCTGATCAAAGCAAAAAAGAGTGGCACTGTTACTTCCCTCAGTCTGGATGCTATACTTCTACAGTTGCAGCCTAGAATGACATTGGGCCTTTGCAGACCAGCCCAAAGGGCCGGGCCTGAGGGTAGCGTTAGGGCGGGGCAGCAGCACGCCCCCCCCCCCCAACCCCACCCTGACGCCTTGTGGACCTACACATGCTGTGCAGTATCAGGACACCCTCCCGGTGCAGCATTTAAACACACTGCACCGAAAGGGCGCTGAAGAGCCGCAGTACCGGCTCACCACTTTTTTAGGGGTGGCAAAAGGAAGATCAGAGCCACAGCATGGGGTTGCTGCGACCCCGATCCGCTGCTCCCCAGGGCAGCTCTCTGCTGCCCCAAATGGCCCGTGTGCATCGGGTCACAGTGTTTTTTAGCTGGTGCATCACACCGTTGATTCATATTTAACTGGTTGTCTACTAGGACTCCTCAATACTTTTCACATGTACGGTGTGTCCCCATCCTATATCTGTGTATTTCATTTTTTCTGCCTAAATGTAGTACTTTACATTTCTCTCTGTTTAAATTGATTTTGTTAATTTTGGCAAAAGAGCATGCTCTAAATTGGTAAGAGAATGTGCAGTTGCCCTTTGATGTAGGTTCATGGGGCAGAGGGAGACACTGCACAAGGAATCACTAGACAGGTTCTTATACAATTAATGCAAGAGGACATAAACATGTGCAGATCACATGTGTGTCATCAACAGGATTCCACACAAATAATTCTTTCTAATTATATCAATTACATTTTAGAACCAATCTACTGTATTTATAAAGCTAGACTATACTGTATGCTCACTACAGTTAAAATTTATTTATGAATTTGAAAGGCTAATCATAGCAGAGACAGTCTTGGACCAGTCACTCTCTTTCAATATAATTTAGCTTACAGAGGTACTTGTGCAAATAATACAGTATATAGAGAGATTTTGTAGCACCTTTGAGACTAACTGAAAAAGAAGTGTGTAGCATTAGCTTTTGCAGACTTTAGTCTACTTCTTCATATGCTTATGGTGGTGCAGAAGCCAGGGACAGACAGGCGTGAAGGAGTTTAGCTGAAGAAAACTGAAAAGGAATGTTAGCTACTGCACAAGCATTCAGCATGAGTAGAACCCATGAGCTCTACATGATGCATAGTTTTGCAAAGGGCTCCCCACACATAGGGAGGAAGCAGACAGCGCTTTGCGCCGTCTTGGAGGCAAGGAAGGGGAGGGACAGCCTCACGCTGGGCGCCCCAACCCCTTCCTGAACACATCATCGGAGCACCTGTCGCTCCACATGACTGGTGTTCCGATGACGTACTTCTGCCGCAGCATCCGCACACGCTGTGGTGGAAGAGACGCCGAAGGTGCACCCAACGCCTCTTGCGGCACACCTTCGGCGTCTTGTAGAAGGAGCGCTATTTTAGCGCTCCTTCCAGGGCCTGAGAAGCTGTGGATTGGGGCTGAGGAGTGCAGCTACCTCAGCCCCAATCCGCAGCTTCCCAGGGCGGCCCACGGCCGCCCATCAGCTTAAGCCCATAGGTCCCCAGGAACAACATCCAATTGCTGGCCCTTGTTGAAAAAGAAGACATCTGTCTGTATCTGGGCAAGCTTCTTGAAGATGATGGATTTTTCACTTCATTCAGCTAAATTTGGTGCTTTCCATAGTGGTAGAATATAAAGATATAGCTATGCTAGTCTGTAGAATTAATATATAGAGAGATTTTGTAGTATCTTTGAGACTAACTGAAAAAATGAAATTTGCAGCATTAGCTTTTGTAGATTTTTTTTCAGTTAGTCTCAAAGGTACTACAAAATCTGTATTAATTCTACAGACTAACATGGCTATATCTTTAAATTGTGCAAATAATATTAGTAAGGGAGGAATAACTGAAATAGCCATGCTGTGGTGAGCTTCTTTGCATAAGGACCAAGTAAAAATGTAATCCCTAATCAAAATATGGAAAGAGAAAGAAGAGGACAACCCTTTTTGTGTTTGAATGGAACTACTTTCATTTTTATTCCATGTGGGGCCTGCAAAACAATCTCTACTGTTTTCCATTTGAAGGTCTTAGGGAGAGTCCATGAATAAGAAATGCAACCCCTTTCCCCCCTATTAAATCAAGTGCATTTTTCCACAGAAATAGTGTAATTTGTTACATTTCCTTATATTTCACTTTCCTTTAATGCAAAGATCTCATGGCTGTCTTTTTCATAAAAGCTGGAGCTGAAAAGGGTCAGCTTTCCCATTGCCCTCAATGCACAGGATTATTCCTTATACTGAATTCTTGATTGCACTGCCCTGTCTCATTTGAAATGACACAAGTGATGGAGAGATTTTCCTTTGCAAACCTAACCCATTGCCTTTGAGTCCTTCCAACAAAGAAATTTATCCTGGCCTTCAGTCCAAATTCTCATTTTTCCTGTTTCCTTCCTCTGATTGCTGTTGATTAGGTCACAAACAGATATTTGCTGTAACTTTTGCTGATGTATGTAAAATCGAGTTAGAAGCACCTAGAAAAAGAGATACCAAGCCAAATTTTAAGCCATATCAATGTTCACAGGAAGAAAGTATGAACTTCTTTCACAAAGATGAAGATTCCCCATCGAAAGTTTAAATACATATCCTAAGTAGGGAAATTTGGGAAATTCAGAGTTGTGAAGTGTTGTCCATACAAATTGATTTGATCCACAGTATGGGGGTTAGTATGTGGGTTGGAATTTAGTTGTCCACCGAATTAAATACTTCTTTGACATTACTTTCAATGTAGTAGTTTTTGATAATCCTGTTGGGTTATGCTGACAGGTAGAATCTGGCATACACAGATGCATGTAGGCAGGAATGCCCAGAAGTTGGTCTTCTGTGAAGAGCCTGCTCCAGACAGCACAGGAAAAATCCTCCCATATGCAGGCTGCTGCTTTCAGCTTGGAGAAATGAATCACTGGACAGTGAGACTTCACTAAGTGAGGGCTTTAATCTTTGGTTGCAAATATTTACAAAGATACACAGAGTACCAGACATCCATCTTGAATATTCACAGCTATACAGACTAACAAGTGCTTCATCAACCACAACTAACCAACAACAGAGATTCTGACTCTCTCCCATATATAGGTGGTCCTCTTGAGAACATGTGACAGCCATGCACTAATGAAACCTTGCTAGTCTCATTCCCAGTGCCTCTTGCATTAGGACTGTTGCATCAGGCCTCCCATGATGCATACCTGGCTGGTCTCATCCACTGTGCAAGTTGCATCAGGACTCCCATGATGCACAGTTCACCAAATGCTGACTCATGTACCTGCCACTTGAACTGTAGTAACCCTGTTACCATTGCTCCAGTTCCTTACAGTGGCCACATCCATGTCATTTTCCAGACCAGGGTGCCACATGGTTTTGACAATCCCTTCCAAAATGACATGAGATGTGTTCCATGTGTCCTTGCATTTGTCCCATCTGTAATGTAGACCTCAACCACTGATACCCAGCCTGCTAGCCAATCTCCCGTGGCATTGCACAGGTAGAGGCTTTGTGAAAATGTCAGCTATGTTGTCTTCTAAACCAACATACTACAGCTTCAGCATCCCATTTTGCGCAAGCTTTCTCATGTTCTGGTATCTTACTGCAATGTACTTGGTCCTACATTTCAGATTTTCTGACTCTGCCATGCCAGTGCACACTTCTGAGTCCTCATTCACCACAGTTGATTTGCCACAGTTCTCTCCTAGGTCTTTCAACAACTGCCTAGCCCATTGTACCTCATTAGAAACCTCTGACAACGTGGCAAACTCCACTTCCGTTGTGCTAAGTGCTATGCAACTTTGCTTTCTGGAGCTCCAGATGACGGGGCTATTAGCATAACTGACAATCAGTCCAGTCACTGACTTCCTATCAGCAGCCTCAGATGCAAAGGAAATGTCAGCAAAACCTTCCAGCTCTGACATCCCTCCTGTTATTACCAAGCATCTGTCCTTTGTGCCTTTCAGGTACCTCACAATGAGCTTCACTGCCATCCTGTCCACCAGTTTGGGCTTCACAGCTCTCCTGGTTAGTACCCCTACCGCAAAGCAGACAGACTCCCTATCACAAATGTGTCAGGAAAATGACATGGATGTGACCATAAGGTGGAGCTGTAGGATAAGAAATGCAAGCAGCTCAGCTCCATGGGCAGGTGTGTGTGTGTGTGTGTTAGTAATTGGAAATATACACACCTGAGATGTCTGATGCAACAGGCATGGTTAACTGCTTATAGGAGATGGGAATTATCTCCAGTGTGGGTTTGTTGTGTATGGTGGTTGGTGGAGCAGTTTGTTGGAGTGTTGCATAGTTGTGAGTATTTGAGAAGGATGTCCAATACTCTGTATGTATATATTGTACATAGTGCAACTAAAGATTAAAGCCCTCATGTTGAGTGAAGGCTGGCCTTGCTGCTGTCTTTATTTGGAAGAAAGCCAGAGCTCAAGGCCGTGTGCTGCTGTGAAGGAATTTATCCTTCTCTGCCAGAAGTCCTTTTGCAGACAACTCTCTGGAATCCTTCTCCTGGCATCCTGTTGATGTGGAACAACTCTGCACATGGTCATGGAGGACACAGCACAACTTTCTATGCCGCAACAAGGGTTATGGGCCCAGTGTCCACGTGGACAACGCTTGAGAAGCTGTGGGAGATATAGTTCTACAATTAGTGAGCTGCCTTGTGTTCCTGGAGGGCTGAAGAGAAAAGTCCTGGAGAGGAGTGAGTTAAGTGTGCCTACTCATGGACTCTGCTCTTATCTGTTTGCTTTGGAAGTGAATTGTCTTTGGCAGCCTGCCCAGACTGTTATCAGTGTGTTTGTTTGCATCTGTTTAAGTCACAGACTCAGTGCAAGCATGGAAACTGCAGTCAGGTTTGAAAAATTGTCTGAGAAGAAATATGCTTCCTGGAAGTTATATATGCAGGCTTCGCTAATAAAGCAGGAGTTTTGGGAGTATGTAAAGAGACAACCTGACCTTGCTAATGAGGATGAATTAGTAGGTAATGAAAAAGCTAGAGCTTCCATTATTCTAGCTGTAGAACCAAATCAGCTGAATAATATCAGAGATAAGAGGTCAGCGTGTGAAGTCTGGAAAGCTCTTGAGACTGTAAACCAAGCAGCTGGAGCCTTGTCAAAAATGCTGTGCTGCAGAAAGTTATATTTGTTGTAAACAGCAGGAAGGTGAAAGCATGATTATACATTTAAAAAGGATGCAGGATAATTTCGCAGAATGCAGCGAGTGTAGCATCCAAATAGAAGAAACTCAAAAAGCCTTTATACTCCTGAGTAGACTAAACAGTGAGTGGGAATTTCTGATGTACAATCTCCAGGGAGTAGCCGAAGCTGATTTAAAAGTCGACCTCATGGCATCCAGAATACTGGAAGAGACACAGAGGAGAGACTCAGAGGAGAGCTTCAAGGGAACAACCAGCTAGAGGAGACAACCAACCAACCAAACTGCATCCTTGTCCAAGGAAGGGAGTGCTGCTGTCTGCAGGACATGGAGATGTTTTTTCCTGTGGGGAGACCAGACATTTGATGAAGAACTGTCCTAAGGTCTCTGCAGCAAAGAAAGGACAAAAATCACAGAAGAAAAGGAAAGACAAGCCCCAAGATGGGACGGGGTCTGCTACTGCTGTAGAGGGAATTGTGGGTGAAAAGAAAGACCAGTCTGTCTGAATTTTGGACAGTTGGTGTTCTCATCACATGACCCCTAATAGGGAAGAACTACAGAACCCAAAGTCAGCACCAGTGGACACTGTAGTATTTGCAGATGGTAAATCTGCCAATGTAGATGTACAAGGGTCTGTGTTTATCCCAGGTTTGAAAAAAGTTTTCCATAATGTACTGTGTGCACCAAAATTGCAAAATAGCCTTGTAAATATGGCATCCCTAACCAGTGATGGGTATGAAATCCTTTTTAAAGGGGATGATGGGATTGTGTACAAGGATGGAGCAGTATGTGGTAAAGTTGTAAAGAAAAACCACATTTACCACATGGTGGCACAGGTGCAGTGTGGGAATGTAACAAATAAGCCACTGCGTGATGGGTGTGCTCATTACCTTCACAGAGTTATGAGCCATATAAGCTTCAAAGGGTTGAGAAACCTAGAGAAGGTTTGCCCAAAGTTCAAGGTAGAGAATTGTAAAAGCTATCTTGATTGTGCTATTTGTAAAAAGGTCAAGGTTAAGGCTTACCCTGTAGTGAAGGTGAGCAAATGCATAACCCAGAGGCCTTTTCAGGTCGTATATGCAGATTTATCAGGGCCGCATCAAGTAAAGAGCATAGGGGGAAGCAGATTTACCCTAGTGATTGTAGATAGGCATACCAGATTTACCTATGTGGCTATACTCAAAACCAAAAGTGAGGCTGCTGACATGGTCAAAAAATGGGTCAATTCTGTTGAAAGAGAGTTTCCCTACAAGGTTGGCACTTTTGTGACTGACAGAGGTGGGGAATTTCTGTGTTATAGTCTGCACCAGTGGTTTGGGCAGAAAGGAATCCAACATAAAACTACAAATCTCAGATGTCCAGCTGAGGATGGTTTGGCTGAATGTAGGATTGGGATGATAAATCAGAGAACAGATTGTATGTTAGAGGATTCCGGAGCACCAGCTAATTTGTGGGGTGAAGCAACAAGAACCGCTTGTCATATTATAAACAGGTCATGGTGCATTGTGATAAATCAAACGCCATATTATTTGCTGTGTGGGAGGGCACCAAACCTGAGGTATTTAAGGGTGTTTGGTCAATTTTGTGGGCTATGAGGGAAACAAGTACAGGTTCCTGATGGATGGAAATAGGATCTTGTATTCCAGGAATGCTAATTTTGAGACTCATGCTGGATGGAAGAAAGTGTACCCTGACCAAAATGTTGTTGTAAAACAGAAAGCCAGTGTGGTAGATAAGAACACCGGAAATGGAGGGGTAAATGCATCCAGGGATGTCTTAGATGAGAAACCAGGTTTGTCACAACAGCCTGGAATTTTGCATCAACAGGGCGCTTTGGAGGTGCCTTTTACTCCAGAAGAACCTAGTACTTCTTTAGACTTACAACCAAAACCAAAACCAGAGTTAGTAACTGTTAAACAAGAACCAGTTGAGACTCATGGGCAAGATACTCAGGCCAGTGTTAGTGACAGTGACACTGAGGGTGACCAAGGCAGGTTCCTAATTTCCATGAGGGCTGAGAAGGGAAAGTTCTTTGTGGTAAAGCAGGGACAGGGCTCTTCAGTAAAAAGAGCTGAAACACTCCAGAAAGAGCTAGGAGAATATGCTCTAAGCAGGAGGGGTGGAAGAAAACCAAAGCTCTGATGTGTGTGGCAGAATGTAACCAGGATATGTTTGGTAGGTTGGTCAGGCCTGTAAGTAAAAGGAAATTGACAAATGATAGCACCAGGGAAGCCAGAGCTGGGTGGGTCAGTAGCATGGGCTATCAAGGTCTAAGAAAACACTGTGGCTTTGGAAATAATGGGAACGGAGTCTCAGACTCTAGAGGTATCAGAGGTTAAGGTCACACTATATAAAAACAAGTGTAAATGACATTTGGTACACACCGCATGTCATTTGGAGGGGAATGTCAGGAAAATGACATGGATGTGACCACAAGGTGGAGCTGTAGGATAAGAAATGCAAGCAGCTCAGCTCCATGGGCAGGTGTGTGTGTGTGTGTGTTAGTAATTGGAAATATACACACCTGAGATGTCTGATGCAACAGGCATGGTTAACTGCCTATAAAAAGGAGATGGGAATTATCTCCAGTGTGGGTTTGTTGTGTATGGTGGTTGGTGGAGCAGTTTGTTGGAGTGTTGCATAGTTGTGAGTATTTGAGATGGATGTCCAATACTCTGTATGTATATATTGTACATAGTGCAACTAAAAATTAAAGCCCTCATGTTGAGTGAAGGCTGGCCTTGCTGCTGTCTTTATTTGGAAGAAAGCCAGAGCTCAAGGCCGTGTGCTACTGTGAAGGAATTTATCCTTCTCTGCCAGAAGTCCTTTTGCAGACAACTCTGTGGAATCCTTCTCCTGGCATCCTGTCGACATGGAACAACTCTGCACGTGGTCATGGAGGACACAGCTCGTCTTTCTACGCCCCAATAAGAGGGATACAAGTCCGGACTTTCAAACAACTCCTCTGACTCCAGGTTCTGATAGTCAGGCATCATCGGGCTCTTCACAACCTTGGCTTCACTCAAGCCAATCCTCTCAATCAGCTTTTCTATCTTTCTCTTTTGGCACAACCTGAAATCACCACCCTTTCTACCTCTATCCCCAGGTAGTTCCTCAGGTGTTCAAGGTCCTTGATCTTAAACTTCTGTGCTAACTCACGATACACCAGTCTGGTCTCCTCTTGATCCCTGGCTGCAACACACAAATCGTTGACATAAATGACTAGAATTATGCTGCCCTTCCTGTACACACACATCGGCCAACATGCACTGATAACCCAGCCTCAATAGCTCCTCATGTATGCAAAGGTTCCAGCATCTGGTGCTTTTCTTGAGTCCATACAAGGCCTTCCTCAGCCTGTAGACCTTGTCAGTGCCTTTGCACTCAAACCCAGGAGCTTGCTCCATGAACACAGTCTCCTCTAGGGTGGTATTGAGGTAAGCTGTCTCAAAGTCAAAGCGATTGACAACTAACCTCCTTTTGGCAACAACAGCCTGAGATTTTCTGCCTTAGCCATCGGTGAGAACGTCCTGTCATAGTTCTCAAACTGCTCCTGTGAGTACCCTTTGGCTACCAACCTGACTTTGTACTTCACAGTTCCATCAGGCATGTCTTTCTTCTTGTAGACCCACCTGCAACCAATCACTTTCTGCCCTGCAGGCCTGTCAACCACCTCAAACTCTATCCTGTCCACCAATGCACCAAATTCCTGATCCATGGCTACATTCCACTTTTCCTGCTCACTAGCTGGGTACCTGAGCATGTCCTCATAATTATCAGGTTCCTCCATCACAACAGTATAGGTATGTGCCTCCTGCACAACAAATCTGTCTGGTGGTCTCCTGACTCACTGTGTCCTGTGTAGAATGAAGACCTTAGTCCTTCCATGTTCATCCTCAGTGTCAGTACTGCTTTCCTGGATGTCTTGTCTCTGAACTGGTGTTTGTATTTGTGTGTTCACAGAAGTGCTAGGCTGCTCCTTCACATCTCTGGATGCATCCACCTCTCCATTTCTAATGTTTGTACTTGTGTTACCCAACTTTACAAAAACATCATGGTTGCTGTGGATCTTTTCCCATCCAGTATGTGTTTTAAACCTTTCACTCCTTGAGTACAGGACTCTGCCACCACCCAATAGGAATCTGTAGCTATTCCCCTCATAGCCCACGAACCTTAACCTCTGGCTTTTTGGTTTGTTTGTGTTCCTTAACTGGGGAGGAATCAGTACTGAGGCAAACAGCCCAAACACCTTCAAATATGTCAGATTGGGTTCTTTACCATATAACAGAAAATATGGTGTCTGATCAATTTCACTGCACATCCTGTTAATGGTATGGCATGCAAAGTATGTGGCTTCTGCCCACAAATTTGATGATGCCCCAGCATCTTCTAGCATGCAATCCCTCATCTGATTGATCATGCCAATTCACCTCTCAGCCAAACCATCCTCAGCGGGGCAAGCTGGATTGGTGGTTTTGTGCTGAATTCCCTTCTGCCTAAACCACTAGGAACTCCCCAACCCTATCGGTCACAAAAGTGCCCACCTTGTAGGGAAACTCCCTCTCAATGGCATTGACCCACTTTTTGACCTGGTCAGCAGCTTCACCCTTGGTTTTTAACAAGGCCACAAAAGAATTGCGGGTGTGTTGGTCCACTATGAGCAAGGTAAACCTGTTCCCCCCCCATGCTATTGACTTGGTGCAGTCCTGACAAGTCGGTGTGCACTGCCTGAAAAGGCCTCTGTGTGGTGCACTTGCTTACTTTTGCAACCAGGTAAGCTTTAACTTTCACCCTTTTGCATACCACACAATCAAGGTAGTTGTTGCATTGCTCCACCTTGAACTCTGAGCAAACTTTCCCCAGGTTTCTCAAACCTTTGAAACTTGTGTGCCCCATTATCCTATGAAAATAGTGTTCACAATTTTCATGTAATGGTTTGTTTGCAACACTGCCACAATGCACCTTTGCCACCATGTGGTATTCCTGATTTTTCTTTACAGCTTTACCACATACTGCCTCCAACTTGGAGATTACTCGCTCATCCACCTCAAAATGGACTTCAAACCCATCATTGGTTAGGGATGCCACACTCACAAGGGAATTCTGCAGTCTAGGCACACACAAAATATTATCAAATGGTTTCCCCAGCCCTGGGATGAATACAGGCCCTTTAAACTCCACTCTACCAGATTCGCCATCAGCAAACACCACTGTGTCTACTGATGCTGGTTTTGGGTTCTGTAGTCTCCCCTTATCTGGAACCATGTGGTGAGAACAACCACTGTCCAAAATCTAGACAGGGTCTCCCTTTTCCCCACTCACAACAACCTCCACAGCAGAAACAACCCCCCTCCCTTCTTGGGGCTTTTTCTTCTGTGAAAACTGTCCCTTCTTTGTCGCAGAGACTCTTGGACAGTCATCCCTGAAATGTCCAATCTTTCCACAGGAAAAGCACTGCTTAGTCCCGCAGATGGCAGCGCTCCCCTCCTGGGATGTCCAATTTTCTGCTACTGCAGGATTTCACCATTTAAATATCCCTGAGAGGTAAACATCCATTTTTTTATAAGCCCTGGTGGCGCAGTGGTTAAATGCCTGTACTGCAGCCACTCACTCATAAACCACAAGGTTGTGAGTTCAATACTAGCCAGGGCTCAGGCTAGACTCAGGCCTGCATCCTTCCGAGGTTGCTAAAATGAGTACCCAACTGTTGAGGGGCAATGAGCTTACAGTTGTAAACTGCTTAGACATCCCATAGCATGATATGAAGTGGTATATAAATGAAACTGCTTTGCTTTAAAAGCTTCCAACAAAGAATGGCACACCACCTTCAAAAGAAATCTCAAACAGATCTCAGAGAGGAGACAATCACTCTACATTCTTAAAATGGGACTAATTCATTTTAACTGCTTTGGCTGCCTCCTGTTGCATTCTGGAACTTGTAGTTTAGGAAGAGGCATTTAGAATATTCAGCCAGAGAACCTTTAAGCCTCAAGGAACTACAAACCCCAAAATGCAATAGGAGGCAGTCAGAGCTGTTAAAGTGACCTAGCCCTGTTTTAAGAGTGTGGTGCAATAAGCTTGGAAGATAAAGAGATATCAATGTTTATTTGGCATCTTTTCTTGTAATTTGAATCAATTAGTTTCTGTCCATATTCTCTTCATCTTCCACATAACAGTCATTCAGATATTTGAAAAGGGCCATTATATGTGCTGGTAACCTCACGCCTTGACTTCTGCAATGCACTCTACATGGGGCTACCCTTGTGCCTGGTTCGGAAATTACAGCTGGTACAGAACATGGCAGCCAGGCTTGTTTCGGGAACATCTTGGAGGGACCACATTACTCCGGTTGTGAGGTCCCTCCACTGGCTGCCTATCAGCTTCCAGGCCAGGTACAAGGTGTTGGTTATTACCTTTAAAGCCCTAAATGGCTTGGGTCCAAGCTATCTCAGGGACCGCCTTCTCCCATACAATCCTCCCCGTGCTCTTCAATCCTCTGGGAGGAATTTGCTGCAACCCCAAAAATCGAGGCTTACGGCTACCTCCCGGGGGGCTTTTTCAGTTGTTGCCCCTAGACTCTGGAACGACCTGCCGGATGAGATCCGTCATTTAACATCACTTGACAGCTTCAAAAAAGCTGTCAAGACGGATCTCTTCCGGCAGGCCTTTCCAGACTAATTACCCGGCCTCGGGTAAAAATATCCCTCCCCAGTGATCTTTACGTGGCCCCATCATTGATGGTTAGGATTATTGTGGCTGGGCACATACTCTGGGTTCGTATCTTAATTAGTTGCGTTATTATTGTGTCTATTATTTTAAAAATCATTTGATTTAATACTGTTTTAAGGGGGGGAGGGGGGTTGTTGTATATATGTGTTTTATGGATATGTAAATGTTCTTAAATTGTAAGCCACCCAGATTGGTATTCCAGAGGGCGGGGTATTATTATTATTATTATTATTATTATTATTATATCACCTCTTGATGTTCTCTTCTCAAGTTATTGTTGTTGTTGTTGTTGTGACTTTTCTGACTTATGGCAACCATAACGCAAACCTATCATGGAGTTTTCTTGGCAAGATTTCTTCAGGGGAGGTTTGTCATTGCTGTCCTCTGAACCTGAGAATGTGTGACTTGCCCAGGGTTACCCAGTGGCTTTCATGGCCAAGATGGGAATTAAACCCTGGGCTCCAGAGTCATAGGGGCTATGCAAACAGGCAGCTCTGGGCCGTCCCTGCTAGCAGCGGATCGGGGCTGTGGCAACCACACACCATGGCCCTGATCCTCCCTTTTGCCACCCCTAAAAGAGCAGCAAAATACCACTCCTTTTAGGGGCGGCAAAAGACTGCCCTAAGATCTGGCACTGCAGCTTTTCCACGCTGTGCCAGGAGGGCATCCTGATGCCATGCGCATGGGTGCACTGTGTCAGGACAGCATTGGGCTGGAATTGGGGCAGCCAGCGTGAAGGTGCCCTGCCCCAACTCCACCCCCAGGCTGGTCTGTTAGGTTGGTCTGCAATGCTTCATAGTCCAACATTCAAGCCACTATGCCACACTGGCTCTATTCTCAAGACTAAACTCTTCCAACTTCTTTAACCATTCTTTGTAGGATTTAATGTAAAGAAAATTTACCATCCTGGTGACCCTCCATTGGACACCTTCCAGCTTGTCCATATCAAACTGTGGTACCTAAAAATTGCAGGTGAGGTTTGACCAAACCAGAATAAAATGGTAATGTTGCTTCCTTTAAGCTAGACACTATAGTTATGTTGATGCAGCACAGAAATGCACTGGCCATTTTTGACACTGCATCATATTGTTGATGCACCTTAAGCCTGTGGTCTGCTAGGTTGCCTAGATCCTTTGCACTTATAGAAGCAGTTGCTACTTGGCTTATATTTGTGCATTTGATTTTTTTCCTGTCCAAATGTTGTATTTTACATTTATCCCAGTTAAAATGGAATTTGCTAGTTTTCACACAGATCTCCAAACTGTAGGTATGCACATTTGGGAGGAAATGTCTTTAAAAATACAGTGTGTTTCAAAAACATATTTATATGTAAATTTTCATGTATGGGCTTAGATGTAGATTACTTTGGAAATGGGATGAGATGGACTGATGAATGCATGTATGTGAAAATGACATGGAACAAAAATAAACTGATATATTTACCTGCAATCCTGGTGAAGGATAACATGTAAGTAGAAGAACCAGTTTTTGTGCTGCTTCTAGTGCACTCCAGGGTATATGAGTGGTAACTGTTCCTTGGCTTTCCTCCTCATTTGTATAAATGTAGGAGTTCAATTTTAATACCAAAACCAAAAACCAAGCAACTATGTGACCAGTCAGGAGAAGTAAAATTCAAAGTTGATAAAATCCATTATTAAATCATTAAAATGTTGCAAAAATGTGATTTTTAAATTATTATTATTATTCCAGTTCTCTCAGAATTCTTTATTGAAGGGATGGCATATAAATTAAGGCTTGGGAAACAAGTATCAGGATCCAAGATTACATGGGTGAAGTGTAACGCTTTGCCTATTCAGTTCTGTTGGGCTATCCCGCCCCTTCCTACACTCAAGGAAGATTGTGTCCTAAAAGAGGATTATGATTATGCCTTTAAGATGCATTTGATTCATAATAAGTTGTAGCAGGCAGAGCTTTTAATACGGAAGTGTAGTTTTTTATTGTATTATGTGTTAAAACATCTTTTTAATGCTGTTTTTAATTTATCTTTTTAATTTGTGTTTTTAAATGGAAATTTAGCTAAACTGTGTTTTAACTTTTGTACTAAGAGTTTTTAAAATCAATGTTCTTTTAAAACATTGTATGCCATCTTGAGTCCCATGCTGGGAGAATGTGTGTTTGTGTGTGTTTGTGCCTTCAAGTAGCTTGCTGACCTATGATGGCCTCATTAATTTCATAGGGTTTTTTAAAGTAAATATTCAGAGGTGATTTTACTAATTCCTTCCTCTATAATATCGGTTTTGTCTAGGGAGCTTATCGCTCACAAAATTAAGCTCTTACCTCTTCTGGCTTCAATTCTGGATCTGGGATACCCTGGATGTTATCAGATATAAATTGCCACCGATTTAGCCATGATGCCACAGGCTGAATCCATCCCAGGTCAGAGCCTCACTGAGCCGGCCAATTTTTGAAGTCAGAAGCTCCCTGACTTCAAAAAAGTGCTGGCTGAGTGGACTTCCGTTGGTTATGGCGCCCCACTAGGACGCTCGCCAGTCACTCTCTGGTGACCGTCCTATGCTGTGGAGAATTTGCGGACTTCCTGGCGATTGCCGAGGGTCTTGAAAGTGCTCCTTTGTTATAAGGAGCCCAGAGGGGGCTCGGTGGAAGCCCAGATCGGGTTGAACTCCGGTGGTCTAGATTCCCAAACACCCGAAGTAGCCTGGACAGGCTGAAGAGCAATCAACAGCTCCACAGCAGACCGGCATGTCCCTACAGGGGCGCCACCAATTTTAATATCTTCAAGTTGCTGTATTGGATTTATAAAGACGACTAGCAGTTACAGAAGGATTAAAGTGGACTGAAAAGGTAATAACATCCAGCCTGCTCTTAAAGTGTTCTGGGAAAAATTGAGTGATACACGGGAGGAGAATTGAGTTATAGAGCACTTATTTTGGAAATCCAGGAAAGTCAGGAGGAAAGTGAGAGACCATCGGAGAAAGTTATCTTGACTTTCTGAAAATAGGACAATATTGACTTAATATTTTGAAATATCCTTAAAGAAATTGGGATTATCTTCAAAACCATAGGACTTTACAGATAATTACAGATAATTGTTTTGAAAAGATTAGTGCTTTGAAAATTATCTCTGAAAAGCACATACAAAGTCATTAAGAGTCATCTGAATTTTAAGGGGAAAGACTACTTTTTTTTGTATAAATGAAGACTGACTTGCTTTTGAGACAAGAACTTTTTCTTTCCTTTTCTTGATGTTAAATTTGGACTGGGCATTAATAGGAACATTAAGCTGGGACTGTCAAAACACCTGATTCTTAAAGTATTTTTGGCCCTCCATTGTAGTAACTTTCCCTACAGTTCCTCCATTTGAATCGTCCTTGAAAGAGAGAGATTATCTGCCCATTGCAGTAACCTTTCCTCCAGTTCCTCCATTTGAATTGTTCTTGAAAGAGAGAGATTATCAGGCTAATACACAACTAGAAGTCTGACCTTGGCAGGGAGTGGAGAGAAAAGAAAAAAAAAATCACGGCTTGCTGAATTGTCTTTTGCAAACTAGGAGGAGAAATAAAATTTGGAGGATACTTACCTGCAGTACTTAATAACTTTATAGGAATCTATTGAATTATCTTCATATTATTTGTGGTCGATTCTAATTCTAATCCTAATTCTAAATAAAGTAAAATTAAATAAAATGACCACAAGGTCGCAAATCCAGAAGATGAATGCCTCACAGACTCAAAGGCAACAATCAATGGAGAAACTTAAGAATCCAGATATCAGTCAATTGATCTTTGACAAAATGGACTTTATGTCTAATAATTTAACTCAACAACTCTCGGACTTTAAGAAAGAGGTTAAACAAGAAATTCAGTCGGACCTTAGGGAACTGAATCAGAAAGTGGATATATTATTAACAGAGGTCCAGACTATAAAAAAGAGAGTTGATATCCTGGAGTTTAGAAATGACAAAACGGAATTGCAATTAACTAAATTAGAAAATAGAAGAGATGAAGACTTAGATGAATTGGCCTTATTGGAGCAAAAAAATCAGAAAGAGGACTGGTGGAGGAAAAAAATGAAAATCTACCTGATAAATTAATACCAAGAATGGCAGACTTCATGGGTAAAAATGTACAGGCAATGCAAACGGAGATAGACTTGTTATTTCATGTCAATTCAGCCATTGCAAAAAAAAGAGGTCTGCCCAGGGACGTGGTAATACAGTTTGTCAGGAGACAAGCTAGAGATGTATTTTTGACTAAACATAATCAGGACCCATTCCATATCGAAGGGCAGGATCTTAAAGTTTTAAAAGATATACCGGCTCAGATTTTGAAAAAACGATGGACCTATTCTACTTTGACATCCTTTCTTAGGAGGGAGAAAGTGCAATATAGATGGAACGTCCCAGAGGGTCTCATCTTCTGGTGGAATAGTAAAAGAATTAGGATTACCACCCCTGAGCAAGCGACGAATTTTGTAAGACAACATATGGGGAGACGCAAAAAACAATCTAAAGACCTAGACAAGGATAAAAGACCTAGAGATGACAAATCTGATGATGACGCTGGACTAAATGTAGACGATTTGGGTGCTTGTGCCCCATCGCTACATGATAACTTGATAAAGAATTCAGATAGAGATGAGGATGCTGATAATGATGAGGATTCACATGATGATGAAGATGCAGATCAAGATCAAGATGAATCTTCCTTAAGGAAAAAAGAATTGGAAATCGAGGAACTGAGGAGTGGCGAGGACGAAAACGACAGAGAATATAATTATTTAATAAAGCTAACTTCTCCACTACACTTGGGTGTAGAGGAGTATTTTGATGATTAATATTTGATTAATAAGTAGATGACTTTGACGGTCTTGCAATATTATTTGCAATATTAGATACTGGTTGATTCGATATATTAAATTGGAAAGATTTGTTATGGGGCAAATTAGGCAAGTTAAATTACTAACATTAAATGTACAAGAACTGAATACTCCGCAAAAACTGATTTTTTTTTCATTATTTACAAAAATTAAAATTGGATATTTGTTGTTTGCAAGAATGTAGAGTAAGGAAAAAAGATGCAAAATATCTAAGATGTACAAAATTAGGAAGGGAATTTGTGGCAGCCACCCCCTTTAAAAAAAAGAGGTGTGGTCCTTTATGAAAATCCTGAATATGAGCCAGTGTTAATTCTAAATGATTCGGAAGGTTATTATTTAGCTGTAGAAACCCAGATAGAAAGGAAAAATTCTAATTATTGGCGTATATGGACATCAAGAAAACAAAAATGTTTTCTATAAGAATTTGAAAGAATTGGTTCTTGATTTGAATTATGAGAATATAATACTGCTTGGAGATTTAAACGGTGTAGTTGACCCAAAAATCGATCGTAAATCTCTTAAACCTATTAAAAAGAAACAAGGTCGGCTTCCAAAAGAATTCTTTATATTGACTGATATTTTAAACCTGAAAGATTCTTTTAGAGTGAAAAAGGGAGATGAAAGAGATTTTACATTCTATTCAAATAGACATAAATCCCATTCTAGGATTGATATGATCTGGTTGACAGATCACTTAATGACAAAAATAGCAAAGATCAAAATCATGCCAAAAATCTGGTCAGACCATAATCCAATAGCGATTGATTTAAAATTTGGACAATCTGTATTTAATTGGAGACTTAATACAAATATACTAAAAAATAATATAATCTGTGAGGAAATTAAAAAACAAATAACATATTATTTTCAGGAAAATTTAAATAAAGGTACTCCCATGCATACAGTATGGGATGCCCATAAGGCAGTAATTAGAGGGGTTATTATACAAAAAACATCAGAATGGAAAAGAAAAAGGAAGCAACAAGAGGAGACACTTAATAATGAGTTAAAAAGATAAGAGATAAAATTAAAAGAAGAACCAGACTCTAAGGATATCTTGAAAGAAATTAAGTACGTTCAGAAACAAATCTCCATACTTACCACGGAACAGATACAGAAAAAGATTAAATATATTAAACAAAAATATTATGAATTTGGAAATAAACCAGGAAGATTATTAGCTTATTTGGTAAGGAAAGAGCGGGCTAAGTGTACTATCACACAAATTAAAAAAGATAATGAAATAATAACATCCCAACCACAGATAAAAAAAGTTTTCACTGATCACTTTTGGGGTATATATAGAGTAAATGTAACCCAGGAGGAAGATATAAAAGAATATTTAGATAAAATTGATTTTTTCAAGTTAACAAAGGAGCAACAAGATTTCTTAGATAAGCCTATTTCTCATAAAGAATTGGAAGATGCAATCAAACATTCAAAAAATTCTAAATCTCCAGGTCGGGATGGATTCTCCAATGAGTATTATAAAACATTTGCTTCACAATTGATATCTCCCTTACTAGATACAATGAATAATATTTTAAGAGGTTCAATTCCCCAATCATGGAATTCCGCCAATATCTCATTGATTCTAAAGCAAGATAAAGATAAATTGGATTCAAACAGTTATCGTCCTATTTCATTATTAAATACAGATTACAAATTAATGGCAGCAATATTGGCTAATAGATTAAAAAATATATTAGATAATTGGATACATAATGATCAAAATGGCTTTCTCCCACCCAGGGGGACCAGACAAAATTTTAGGAACTTATTGAATATAATTGACTTGCATCAGAAAAATATATATAAAAAATTGGCTTTAGTCTTCCTGGATGCAGAGAAAGCATTTGATAACATCAATTGGAATTTCATGATTGGGGTATTTCAAAAAATAGAAGTAGGAGATTCCTTTTAAAATGGATAAGGAGTATATATTTTAAGCAAGAACCTTGTATACTAATCAATGGAGAAAGGACAGAAACATTTAGTATTCAAAAAGGAGTCCGGCAAGGCTGTCCCTTAGCACCTTTGTTATTTATTTTGACTTTAGAAGTTTTACTTACACAAATTAGTAATGATAAAGAAATTACCAGGATTGAAATTCGTAAACAAACTTATAAATTAAGAGCCTACGCGGACGATTTAGTTCTGACAATAACAAATCCGGCAGATTGTATGGGAAATATTATAAATTCTTTGCAGTATTATGGGGAAAATGTCCGGTTATTGAATTAACAAAAATAAAACAGTCATGATGCTTATAAATATTCCGAGAAAAGAAATGGAATATTTAAAAGAGATAACTGGATTCAAACTTGACAGTAAAGTTAAATATTTAGGAATCTGAACAAGTACGAAAAATTCGGATTTGTATAAAAATAATTACTATAAAGTTTGGCAAGAAATTAAAGAAAACTTTTAAAAAATGGGATCAACTGAATTTAACATGGCTAGGAAGAATTGCTACAATAAAAATGCTAGTGCTTCCCAAATTAATATATTATTTTCAAAATATCCCTATTATTGAAAATGAGAAACCTTTCAAAAATTGGAATGCAGATATCTTAAATTACATATGGAAAAATAAGAAACATAGAGTGAGAGTAATAGATATGCAAGATACACCTGAAAGGGGAGGTCTTGCATTGCCAAACATCCAATGGTATTACGAGGCCTGTACTTTTGAATGGCTCCAAGATTGGCTCTTACTGAGGAATAAAAGAATTCTTGATCTAGAGTGGGGAGATCTCCAAAATGGTTTTCACTCTTATTTGTTTTATGATAAATTTAAGGTAGATGCCAAATTCAAAGATCACTATATACGTAAGGCTTGCTTAAAAATTTGGCTGAAGTACAAAAAAAAAGTGGTGCCAAAAAATACCATATTGGGCATCACCAGCGGAGGCAGTGTTAATGAAAAGATTATATAAAGAAGAAAATTGGCTTAAATATAAAGATTTAATTAAATTCCAAGATTCTAACATAAGGTTCAAAACTCAAGAAGAAATGAAAGTGGAAGGATATGATATCAATTGGTTTGCCTACAGACAATTATATGAGCAGTTTAAAATTGATAATGAAATGGGAAGGATTGGCTTTGCAGATAAAATTTTTGAGAAGGTGGTTAATGGTGACTTTAAAAAATGGTATCAAAATATTATAAATTAATTCAAAATTGGGAACTGGAAGAAAATACGGTCAAAAATTGTATGATTAATTGGGCTAAGGACTTAAATTAAACCATAAATTTGGAAGAATGGGAAAAGAGTTGGGAAAAAGTAACGAAATACACAGTGAATATAGATTTAAGGGAAAGCTCTTATAAGTCAATATATCCATGGTACCTCACACCAATTAGAATTTCTAAAATGTACAGAGGATGTAATCCAGCATGTTGGAAGTGTGGAGAGGAGATTGGATACTATATGCATATGTGGTGGAAATGTAGAGTCTCTCAAAAATATTGGAGGTTAATTAATAAAAAGATTAGGCAGGTATTGAAGATACAAATTGAATTAGATTCCAAATCATATCTTTTAAATATAGCAAAAGACGAGATAGAAAGGAAAGTTGGAAAACTGCTTTTTTTTATTAATATCAGCTGCTAGAATTGTATTTGCTAAATATTGGAGAAAAAAGGAAACCCTTTGATTGAGGAATGGAGGTTGAAAGTTTATGATATATATGAAATGGAGAAATTGACGTGTTTGGTTCAAAATAAATCATTAGTGTATTTTCATTTAAATTAGAAACTTTGGTATGAATATATGAAAAATAATGATTCAAAAGATAAAACCCGGTCAATTATCTTTTCAAATAGCTAAAATAGTTAATAATAATGGAATGAGAGATAATGGTTCATGAAAGTATATGATGTTATAATTTTGCATATACATTTTTGTATATAAAATTTTATTACAAAGCTGAAGATGTTATTATTATAATAGTATGTAAAATATTAGGGATATAATTAATAATAATATAATAGCGGTTATTAAGTACTATACAGATTAATCATTTGTGTAGATAAGTTAGATAAGTTAGATCAAATATTGTATAGGATATGTATAGGTTATATTTAGAATTGAATGATTTGATAATTTTCTATTCCTGTTTAAAGGTGGCTTCATTGAATGGTCCCAAATGATAGTTAGGATTGTCTGTGATGTAATAAGTTAAACAATTTTGAATATAAGGTCATGTTACAATATAATATATGAACTTAATCCTTTGTACTGCTAAGGAAGATTATGTTTAGATAGGTATGTTTGTTTTATTTGCTATGTTAGTTATGTATGCTGTGTATTGTGTATTGTTGTTGATGTTGTGTTCAGTGTTGTTTGATTTTTCGTGTATTTCTTTTTCCTTCTGTATTTTTTTCTTTTTCTCCTTGTTTGTTTTTGTTCTTTTTTAAAATATTTCTAATAAAAATTTAAAAAAATAAAAAAAAAAGTGCTGGCTGAGTGAAGCTTCGACCTGGGATGGATTCAGCTGGCAAATTGCAGCTAAATCGGTAATGATTTATGTCTGATAACATCCAGGGGTATCCCAGATCCAGGATTGAAGCTGGAAGAGGTAAGCCAGCTTAATTTGGCAAGTGATAAACTTCTCCACTGGTGGAGAACACCATATCCACCCTGAAGCTGGTGCCGGCAGTCCTGACAACTACTTCCAGTGATAATCATTTCCCCACCTTAACCCAAATTTGCTTGAAGCTAAGCAAAAGTCAGGGGAGATCCCAGTATTTCCTAGAAACCCTTGAAGTGATCTTGGGTACTTTTGACATGTGGACAGATGGGTCAGGTCTGATTCATGCTGATCCAGTTGTCCATACACCAAGAGCTGCACCATCCCTCTTCCCCATGCTGAACAGCACAGGAAAAGGGGGTGGCCTGTTTTCAGAGCTGTTGCCACTGCTTCCTCATAGGCAGGAGCTTTGTTTAAAACCTGCCTGGCATGCTTCTGCTGAGGTCAGAAATGGATGCACAAGCTCCTTGTTTTTGTTCCTGACACAGCAAAATAGCAAAACTTTGTCAACTCTGCACAGCATTAAAAGTTGCACAGTTGGAAAAGAATGCAACTCTGTACATGTGAACAAGCAGCTATTTCTGAGCAAAAGTGGCGTGATAGACAGGCTTTACATGGAGCAGCAGAAGTGCCTCTGCAAACAGGGGATGGGCCACTAGGACCAATGCAATATCAGTCTGAGTGAACCATATGCACAATTACACAGCATTTCACTGGATTTTGCCCAGTGCTTGTGGTCACCATCAAGGTCAGTTTGGGGCCAGCCCAGGGAATAATCCTGCAGACTGGCCCTGAATTAAGTGGCCAGTGTAGATATACCCATAGCCAACAGCCCCTGGTATTCATTGGCAGTCTCCCATCTAAGTATTAATCAAGGCTGGTGCCTTTAGGGTGTTTAGCTTGCTGCTGGCAGAAGGCAGGATATATTATAAATAAATAAATAAATAAATAAATAAATAAATGTAAATAAATTGCTTGGGGATGGTGTATGCACCAGAACAACATCCAACTGCAGTTCTGCAATTAAGAGAAAAGAGCAGTCATCCTCCTTCCAGGTGACTAGTGAGTATGCTGGAGCCCTGAGAGATCAGTGGCTGTTCTCCTCTGGCTGCAGAACTCTAGCTGGACACTGCCTGGTAGGGACAGAATGAGTACTTGACAATTCCCCAAAAGTGGTGAAATTTGGTGTTCCTGACCACTTAGGAAAAACTAATGGGAAGAAAAACAGCACTTGGAAAGTTCCAGCAATTTTCAGGAACTTTTCTTTTTTGTTCTTGACACAGCAAAACAGCAGAACTTTGGGGGGAAGCAGACCAGGGCGTCGGGGACGCCCTGGGACGGTGCGCATGGGATCGCGGCAGCTGCACCGTGGTGCACAATCGGCGCCTCTGAAAGGAGCGCAAAATCAGTGCTCCTTTCAGAAGACAGGGAAAGTGCGCCCTAAACGCGTCGGGCGCACTTTCCCTGGCTTTTCTGCTGCAGCGTGTGAGGACACTGCGGCGGGAGGTTGCCCTCGGTGCGCCGGCCGTGCAGAGGGCCGGCAGCTCCGAGGGCAACCTCGGGAGGAGGAAAGGGCACCGCTCGTGCGGCTGCCCCTTCTTTTCCTTGTCTCGGAGACGACCCTATTGGTCGTCTGCCGAGGCCCTTTGTCAACTCTGCACAGCCATAAGCTGCACAGTTAGAAAACAGTGCAACTCACTAATGCAAAGTTGCACACCTTTGCTAACTAAAATTGCACAGTTTTTATAAGCCACTGGATGGTTCAACACTGAAAATGGGATAACGGTAGAACATTCCTTTAATGCTAAGCCCTAAAACTGTATACCTTAACTGTCATAACTATAACTATTTTGTTGGGGTATGCAGACAGGTAGAATCTAGCATACACACATGCAGAGTAGATGCACATAGGCAGGAATGCCCAGAAGCTGGTCTTCTGTGAAGAGTCTGCTCCAGACAGCATAGGAAAAATCCTCCCACATGCTTTCCTGCCAGAAAAATCCTCCCACAGACTGCCAGAAATAATCCAGCTTGAGACCACTTTAACTGTCCCAGCTCAATGCTAGGGAATCTTGGGAAATGTAGGGTGTTTTTTTCTGAGACATTGAGCCTTCTCTGACAGAGGGCTCTGGTGCCACAATAAACTACACTTCTAATGATTCCCTAGCACTGAGTCAGGGAAATTAAAGAGAGCTGGATTATTTCTGGCAGTCTGTACAGGCCCTGTGTCTCCAGTGGGATTTCAGCCAAGAAATCAAAATATCTGGCCTGATGGTTTGACTATTATTGTGTCTGAAAGAGGCTGCAACTGGGCAGATGCTATGATCATTGTCTTTGCAGATAAAGGATTTACCAGATAAAGATTGTGAAGTCAGTGACAAAGTGAAGTGTTAAATTACCAGTCTACAATGTCTCCTTTTTCTACAGAGAAAAGCCTTACTGCAAATCCTAGTGATCTGCCCATTTCAAAGCTGGAGATTAGATGTAGATATTTCTCTAGGTGGAAAAGACAATTAAAGCCAAATTGGTAGTCATGCTGTTGCAGGAGGGAGATGGAACCCACATTGAAATGCAGTATTGTGTGAAAAGTACTTTTAGCAATAGATCTTGTTCATGAAAAATAACCATGGTAGTTTCAATTTACATTTTAATTTAATGTTTTTGCCTATTTGTTATGTTATACCACCCACAAGATTTTCAGCCATCTAATTTGTTGTGTTAACAAATGGGACCAAAGCAAATCCATGGGAAGATTTGGACCCAATCAATCACCTATTTTTAATACTTCCTGGCCCAACACTTTGTATTTCTGTATTTTAATTTTTTTTCTTGCTTTAGAATACACATTTGTGAATCAATTTTCACCAAACATGATATTCAATGTTATGCTGAAAATCGAAACATTTTCCTGCAAGTTTTGAGACTAATGGGCAAACTTAGATTTTTTTTCCATAAAAATGTTGGTTTTCTTCATTTTTTTATAGAACATGATGTGAAACAAATTTTAAGAATAGTAAGTGAAAGCAGGCTGATCAGCAGCATCAGCTTTGGGCAGCCCAAAGTACATTTTTAATCTAAAATAAAAACAAAAAAGCAGCTATGTGATCCATTAGGAAAAAGAGAATTCAGTATTATTTATTGTCTTTCTAAATTGTGTATTAGATTTTATTTTTGACTGAGGCTGCAACTGCACTGCAGAATTTATGTAACTTGACATTATTTTAACTGTCATGGCTCCATCCTATGAAATCCTGGGATTTATAGTTTGTTGTGGCACCAGAATTCTCTGACAGTGAAGGCTAAATATCATACCATAGCAGTCAAAGCAGTATCAGATGCACTGCATTATTTTTGTAGTGCAGATGCAGCTATAATTGATCTCAACCATTTTCCTGCTTTTTGAAGGGTTAACGAAAGATATAAATGTGCTCACTGTGAACTCTGAAAAATGATACTAGTTGTATTGCATGTAAAAATAATATGACATGACAAGGCAGTAGGGGAAACTGTGGCTCTCTAGATCTGGGTGTAAATTTTCATAAATCTTCATAACCTTCATAAATTTAATTCTCACTAGCAAAAAAATTAATAATTTTGCCATTTTTCTCCTTTCTGTGAGAAAACTAGTCTTAGGGGGAATGTCCATGGGCGGCCCTGGGCTGCCCCAGGAAACAGAGGATCAGGGCTGAGGCTGCCAGGTACGTCATCCCCAATCCTCCCCTTTGCCAGCCCAGAAAAAAAGTGGCAAAATGCTGCTCCTTTCAGAGCTGGCAAAAGGGTGCCCTAAGAGCAGCCACGCAGCTCTTTGGTGCTCCTTGCACCGCAGCATGTCAAAAGTCAGCACCGGAAGGACATCCTGACGTTGCGTGCCATGTGTAATGGCACGTGGCATCAGGATATCTTCAGGGAGGGGTTGAAGCAGCCGGCATGCGGCTGCCCCTCCCCATCCCTGCCCAAAGGGCCTGTCTGTAGAGGCCCTTAGTTTTGCAGTTTGGGACTTCTGTGGGGAAAAAGATGTTCTGTTGCAGAGAAAACTTCATTTTTGATGCAAAAGACAACGTTTCTGCACAAAAACCAGACCTTTCTGCAGTTAAAGTAGCTTTTTGTGTGCCAAAATGCCATTTTCTCTGCAACAACAATAAGAAAAAAACCCTTACTTTGTTGTGCAGAATGCATCACAAATGGCAAAGAATCTTGCCTATCTAATATTCTCCTCTCTAGGGTTTCCCAACATTGGAAAAAATGTTTTTGATGTTTCTGAATATTCTTTCCATCCCTAACTCCAGGGGTTCCCAATTCCCATTCAATTTTGCAGCTAGCTAGCAAAGGCAATGGTCAATATGATAGGAGTAGAGTTCAATACTTCTAGAGAACCACAAGTTCCTACAGCAATAATTTATTTAATGTGAAGGAATGTCTGCTAATGTAGAATGTTGTGGGTATTGCCAGTAATAATATCTAATTTTCATAAGAAACATAATCTTCATAAGAAACATCCTTCTATGGAGTAAAGGAGTAAACCCCACTTCAACATATTCTGTGCATATATTCACCAACTCAAATATGGTTAGGATTATTTAGTGACATAATTATAGCTTCATACTTTATATTCACACCTTCTACATGGACCTTATTCCCAAAGTATGCTACATGTGTATGTGTGTTATGTTTTAATACTATACAAGTTTAATTCTATTTTAATGCCCACTTTTGTATGTTTTTAATTGTACTGTGTGTTTTTTATTTGTAAGCTGTTTTATTTCCCAATTTTTGAGGAAAACAGGATATAGGTATAATGATGATTATGATGATGAAAACAACAATAGCAATAATAAATCAATGCATTTTTAAAAGAAGACCTATGATATATTCAATTTTTTTATATTCAGTTACACACATATATCAATTTCTTTCTCTGTTTCAAACATTTGCTTGAGTGGTTAAAGAACATAATTCACTAAGATGCTAATTAAAACTGACAGAGGGTGTAGCTACAGAAATCAAAACTGCTACAAACAGGGAGTGGTTATTTACAAAGTTTTTCTAAAAACATCCAGCTTTTGCAATAATAAAACAGCTAACATATTGGGGCAAAGGCACCTTGAAATCAAAAAGACTTGTTTAGGCCCTTGGTGAGCACACCTTGTCCCAAGGGAGAGGTGGAATTTGCTCCTTGTAAATTACAAATTATCCCAGAGAATATGTTCTCCCTCCCTCTTGTTTCTCTTTTCTCCCAAATGATTTTTCTCTCCCTAGCCTTTGCTGACGTTGAGTCCATATTACATATACAGTGTGCCCACATCATATAAAGGCTTGCCATCCACAGATTTGAGTTCGCACAGATGGCAAGCCCCTAGGCATCATAACGGTGCATGCACCCATGGTGCGCCCACCACACTGCAAACAGGAGCACATGGCTGTAGGGAAGAATGGGACTTGAAGTCCCACATTTTTTGCCTTATGTGGGGAGCTCCGGAATGGATCACCCACATATAACAAAGGTCCAGTGTACAATAATACAATACATCATGTGTAAGCAATTGTTACAAGATTGGCATTAATCATTTCTGTGTTGGTGCACAAATGCAAAAAAGTAGGGGCCCATTCACACTACACATAGTGCTATCATTCTATTTTCACTGCCATGGCCATATTCTTTAGAATCCTGGACATTGTCATTTGGTGTCAGCTCGCATCATAGGGTGACTATGGATGCATCCACACTGCAGAAATAATCCAGTTTGGCACCACTTTAACTGCCATCACTCAGTGCTATGGAATTCTGTGAATTGTCATCATGTAAGATGTTTAGCCTTCTCTATTAGAGAGCTCTGGTGCCACAGTAAACTATTATTTCCAGGATTCCATCACAGCAGTTAAAATGATGTTGAACTGGATTATTTCTACAGTGCAGATGCAGTCTGTGTATACTTCACAAAGGACATTTTTAAAAAAATCTAAAAAATCTTTTACTCAAAGATGCCCTCTGTTTGAAGTTCTGCCCAGCTCATGTATAATTTAAAGACTTTTAAAAGAAAATGTGAGGAGAGCAAGGACTTTAAAGTTTGCTGTAAACAATTAGTTCAGCTAACTGAGGAGGCACATAGGTCACTGGTCATATACCCTTCCTCATCATGAAATGTATTACATATTTTTTCATTTTTTCATTTTTCATTTTTATTGATTTAAAAACAAATGAAATACATTGCTTTAATTACACTTGTACTTGTATAACATCGTAATGATAAAGTAAATTAGGAAATATCTAACCCAAAGTAAACTAAATACAAGTTATCACATGCACTAAAGGCTATCTAGGAATACAAACAAACCACTAAAGAGAAAAAATCAAAACAAGAGACAAACAAATTAAAAACAACTTCCTTACTGGATATACCTCACCATTTAGCCCGATACCTTCAACTTCTCTAGTCCAAGGTTAATTGTATCTTATGCCATCCAGTATAATACTACTTCTTTTACAATAACAGTGTTGACAAACACTATTATATTTATATGACAAAAAGAAAAATTAACTATGTTCTAAGAATTGTTTATTATTTCTAAGAATATTCTACAGTGTATGAATCTAACTCAATCTTAAATTCCATTAAGTAAAAGCCATAATACACTCTAGCTCCCCTATATGACTCCAGTATTCACTAAAAATGTTGGACCAAAAGACTTAAATATACATTAAATTGTAATATTAATATTTTTTTTCAATTACAGTAATTGTTTCAAAATTTGCACCTGTATGCATATATAGCATATACAAATCCATCTGACCTTGGCTATAATAATTGCTAAGCCTTATAAACATATTGGGAGACCGTAAGGGTGGGATTATTCTTTAGGGTTTGTGCCTTTGAACTGTGTGGTTCTTACATGACTCAATTTGCTTCATATTGACACAAGTAGCTTGAGCAATGTTGACTCTTAATGTAATGAATTAAATTTTTAACTCTTGAAGAAGATGCCTGCCAGTTCAAAGCTGCCACTTTTGAACTGTTTGGTCCTGTGATGTTGTTTTCCCAAGGACTAAAATAAGAAGACTTCAACCACAGTGGTGAAATGCACACAAATAGCTAGCACTCTGTTTTGCATAAGTGCTACACAGGCTGCTCTGCACCAAAAAATTTAGAACACCGATCGTTTTCTTGTCTTTGTATTATTATTATCAACATTTCAATAGCTGTTGATGCAGTAAAAGTAACCTGCTTTAAAAGTAGCTTGCTGCACTATTCAAATCAGGCCACAATAGTAATTTTTAAAATAAAAAGAACAATGAACCACCAAGTCAAAACAAATGAAAATTAATTGTAGTGAAATGTGCAAGTTCAAAGAATCAGGTCTTCTTCCATAGGCCATAAACCACATGCTAAGATACTTCATTGCTGCAGAAATGCCCATCATTCATCAAAAGCCCAGAAATCCTAAAGCACAGCAGAGGTCAACTCAATCTCTTATAATTCTTCATAACTAATGGGGCTTATTTTTGAAGCTGATGAGACAGAAGAGGTTGTACAGAAAGAAGGAAGGGCCTGGACCTCTTTTAACCTACACGTGCATTTTCTTGGGAGATGGGGAGGGGGGAAAACGTCCATGAAACAAAATATTCAATTGCACTGTAATGAAACGAGGTGGGATGCTACACCATTTGTTTAATCATTGCAATTTTTAATCTTTATTAACTTGCCTGGGAGAGGTTAATATTACAGAGATGAAATCTACGAGGAGGAATGGAAATGATCTGTTAGGATTCCATAGGAAATTGATAAAACCAAAATAATTTACTTACAAATCCTATAGTGAGTGTGGAGCTTTGCAGTTAAGCAACTGTGGGCCTGAACAGACTGCCAGAAATAATCCAGTTTGAGATTACTTTAACTGCCCTAGCTCAGTGCTAGGGAATAATGAGAACTGTAGTTTATTGTGGCACCAGAGCTCTCTGTGAGAGAAGGCTCAATGTCTCAGAAAAAACTACAATTCCCATGATTCCCTAGCATTCAGCCAGGACAGTTAAAGTGGTCTCAAACTGGATTATTTCTGGAAGTCTGTACAGGCCCTGTTTTAAGAACACAGATCTCATTTTGTAGGACTGGAAGGGGCCACAACTTTATTGGTTATAGCCAAATAGGTGCGGCTGATAGCATGAGTCCAGATGCAGGCATCAGTCAACCTGCCTACTGACCAATGGCAACCCTTTCATTTGTTGACCAGCCTGCCAGCCCATGGAAATCTATTCACTCAGCCTGCCTGCTAGTGGCACTGGGAAAAGTGTCAAGATTCACTCAGGCAAAATCTATTGTGCAGTTCCCCTGTCTCCTGGAAGTGAGCCAGAATCATCTGCCAGAAACTGGGCATCAGCTGGTTACATACATCCCCAAACTATCACATGCCATGTGTGATGGGCTCACAGGCCCAAATGGATCCACTTTTCATGGCAAAATTGCATAAAGTTGTCATAATCAACATTAGCAATGTGATACCAATAACAAGAATAATTTACCACTGAGAGGGATGTGTAGGGTTGACAATCAAACTCAACTGACTAGTGGTGTGATGGGCGAACATCATTGTGTCATGGCAGTTAAAGTGGTGTTGAACTGGATTATTTCTGCCATGCAGATGCAGCCCATGTGTACTGTACAAAGGACAGTTCCAGGTGAAATGTCAGGAATAAAATCTTCCAGAATGCAGCCACACAGCCCGAAAAATCCACAGAAAACTATAGACATTATTTTTTCTGAAAGGGGTGTCAGAAGACAATCTTTTACTCAAAGATGCCAGGAAAGGACCTGAGGGGAACTTTCACTTGCTCCCAAGCCCCAAACACTACTGTTTTGGCTGCCTGCCTGAAGCTTAAAAGAGATAGCTCCAGATTCAGGAGAGTATCACACGTGCCCTATCCTGTCTTTTTCTCCGACAGGATACATGCGAGTTTAACTTCTCTCTTTCTTTCTTTTTTTTTTATTTCATAATATTTTATTACAGGGGTAGGCAACCTTTCCCCTTTAAGGGCCGAGGGATTTCAGCTCCCGGAAGCCTCAGCCATGTTGGCCAATAGTCCCATGTTGGCCAATAGCTCCTGGGATTCTGGGAGCTGAAGTCCCTCGGCCCTTAAAGGGGAAAGGTTGCCTACCCCTGTTTTATTATCTTTTTAAAGTAATCACTACTCACAAAGGTCTCTACTTTCATACTCCAATATCCCCTTTAAATTCCTTCCCTCCCATACAATCCCCAGTGTTTATACATTCTCATTCACTCCACATTCCAGGTTGACTTCCCAATAATATGATTCAGTAGTTATTACATCTTTTTCTTACACCAGTTTAAGTAACCTCATTAAATTAGTCCCCATAAACCCCTTTTTGAAGGGTTTCATTTTCTAATCTACCTTCATTATTATCCCTTCCTTCCTTACTTTTTATTCATACTTTACATATTCCTGTCATTGGTTATTATTACTCCTCCCATAGCTTCTTTATCTTTTCCCATTTTTTCCTATTGTTGGATTGATCTCTCATTAATATACATTGTAAATCTATCTATTAAGACTAAGTCACTTAGCTTTAACAGCCTTTCTTTCATAATGGGCACAATTTTTTCTTTCCAATATTTTGCATAAATCATCTTCACTGTGGTGATCATAAAATATTACACTTATTTCATCTTGATTTAGCTTATCTTTTATAATATCTGTATTGTTAAGTAGAAAAAATTCAGGTCTTAAAGGTATATTATTATGTAGTGTTTCTGTAATATTTTTGTGGATATTTTTCCAAAAGTTCTTTATCACTTTGCATTGACACCAATGTGGTATAGTGTCTCAAGTTCTTCTTTGCACTTCCAGCAAATATTATTGTTATTATTCTGTATCTTTGCTAGCTTGGTTGGTGTTATATACCACCTGAAGAATACTTTGTAGCAATTTTATTTTAGGTTATTGCATTTTGTAAATTTAAGATTTTATTTCCACACTCTTTCCCAACTTGCCAATGGTATTTGCCTTCCTATATTTTGCATCCACTTTATCATATTTGTTTTGATTGTCTCTTCCTTCAGCTCATAGTCTAGCAAGAGCTTGTAGAATTTTGTTATCATATGCTTATCTCCTACTGATAGTATTTTGGCTAATTCTTTTGTCTCATCTTCTATTCCTTATATTTTTGTGTCTTTTTGTCTCTTTCTTAAAGTCTTAAATGCATTTCTAGGCTTTCTTCATGCAGCTCTTCCCTTGTCTTCATCCTGTATCCTTCTGTTGTTTTAAATAAGATATCTTCATATTTTATCCAATTGCCTTTGCGGAGATTTTCTTTCTTATGAAAGGCTTCTTATGTGGAGCTCCAATTTGAAATTTTAAGGCAAAGATTGCTTGTATTTTATCCACACTTTGTACAATGCTCTTCTTACACAGTGTTTTACAAAATCCTTATTTGCCTTTAGTTTGTCATAACACAGGAAAGCATGCCATCCAAAATATAAGCTATCACCATCTAACTCTAATTGTCTCTTGTTTTTTAGGAGTATCCATTCTTTTATCCAAGTAAATGCACTTGCATTATAATATAATTCCAGGTTTGGTAATCCAAGCTCTCTCTTTTTCCTTCCTGTCCTGTAAAGTAGTCATTTTAATCCTGTGTTTCTTCTCCTGCCAGATGAGGTCCACTAGGTCTTTCTCCCACAATTTAAATGTTTTTTTATTTGTTATGACTGCTATCATTTGAAAAAGATACAACATTCATGATAGAACATTCATCTGGATAGCTGCAATTCCTCTTAGCAGTGATAACGCCAACATTTTCCATTTCTTAAGGTCTTCTTTTATCTTTTTCCAGGTAGGCATGTTGTTGTTTTCATAAAGCTCTGAGGTTTTCTTGTGATTATTACTCCTAGATATTTTACCTTGTTCACTATTTTAATTTCTGTTTTCTCTTTTAATAGATCTTTTTTGACAGATTCTTCATTAATATTCTGCTTTTATGAGTTTAACTTCAAGGATGGGTCTTACTGCATTCTCTCACATGCAGCCTGTATTCAGCCCATATGCAGCCCGGGCTTATCCTGTGGCTTTTCAAGGAAGGGATTTTCCTGTCCTTGAAAAGTCGTGAGATAAGCCTGGGTTGCATACAGGCTGCACACAGGCTGCATATGGAGAATGCTGTAAGACCCATCTTTGAAGTTAAATGTGCACGTATCCCATTAGGGAAAAGACAAGATAAGGCACATGTGATAATCTCTTACTTCCTTGGGTAGGGAGCTCCACAATTGAGGCACTGCTACAGAGAATGAACTATTGCTGACCAACCCAGGAAATACTGAGACCAGAGTCAAAATATTGGGTTGAATATTGGGCCACTTTGATATTCTATTCTATTTATTAGGAAGGAGCTGTAACAGGTGGCCTTTCCCCGACTTCCTCTGCAGCTATCCCTGGCAGATAACACCTGAGCCCCAAGGAGAACCAAACTTTGGGTTATTTTCCATCTGGCCGACATCTTGAAGACCAGCCTGAAAGTCCTTCCCCCAGGTCACGGGACATAAAGTGAGGGTTTCTTCTTCAGGACAGCCTCAAAGGAAGTTTCTTTATGCACTTCCCTAGTCGCAGAACCTAAAGAGATAGTTCAAGAGAACTCTCCTTCACCAAAAGGGGGCACCAAACTCTAAAATTTCCCTCCACTACCTGCAAAGTAACCACCTATTTAAAACACCATCCTGGCCAATTGACCAATAGTATGGGGTAGGCCAAAAAAATGTGGAAAAGGGGGATTCCTACCCAGCCCAACAGCTACCAAGAAACTTCACATTGTGTCAGCAGCAGAAGTCCAACACTTCCACCAAAAAAGAAAGAGGCAGGAAGTTGCAGAGCCTTAAATAGCCTCTCACCCCACCTCCTACTCTCCTTGCTGCAGAGTGAACTCTGTGACACTATTTTAATCTCTGGCCCCTCCTTCCAGTAGGCCAGCGAAATGCACCTTCCACTCCACATGGCTACTTGGGAGCATGGGGGGGATCTGGATTATGGATATCCATCAACTTAACTTCATGAGGTGTTGGGACACACAGCAGGGCCTGTTTTGAAAGAAGATCCTCACATTTCTGGCAGGTTCACATAGGAGAAGGCAGTCTTTGCACTTTGTTCTGACTTTCTATCAACCAACAAATTTGGGTGGCATGGGGCCAGGGTAGTGCTGTTGATAACATTCTATTTAACCAGACAACCAAATAAATTCCCTGTTGGTGTCTTATAGTTTATGGTTTCTCTCTAAATTGCAATTGCATTTCTGGCTCCAGTTTGAAAGCACATATGTTTGCAGAGTCCAGGTTTCACCTTGACACTGAATGGCTTCCAAACAAGCATTTTTGAACAATACTTGACCAAGAAAAACAGATACTTTGTGGCACAGGATTATGTTTGCATAGCAGAATTATTCTTTGCAACTATAGTAGAAAATATGTTGTTTTTAAATAATAACTCTTTGGTAATATTGTTAAGGTCTCAGACTTTCATTGTGAAAATTGATTTTCCAATCAAAATGATATTTTAGCTGATACATTAGAATTTCCAAGTTTTCCTCTAATGCAAGCTAACCAATTTCTGTAAATTAGATTAGAACTTTCCAATCTAGCAATAACCAACCCTAAATGCTTAAGCATTGTAAAATTAAGCAGCTCTGCAGATTGTTTGACAACATCCTTTGAATACCATGCATTTTTGATGTATTCATTTGTGGTTATTCTTCAAATGCTTGGTAATATCCAAAGACCAATTTAAATAAAGTATTTATTCAAGCGATTATTATTTTTCTTTGTGTAAAAGTCAATTAACATTATTACATATTACAATTAGATTTCTTAATTAAACACAAAATGATTTCTCTATGAACATTCAGTTAAAAAGTCTGGAAGTTGTTGCATTTTTCGCCTCACTAAACTTAGAGAAAGTTTAAAGTAGCCAGTTTCTGTTAAAGATACACTACTAATGGAAACTGGACACTCCACCAGTTCATACTTCTATCCCTCCTTAACAATTATTTAATGTCCCTCAGTTATTATCCACATTCAGCATTCTGCACATATTCCCACCAGTTTTTAGTTTGGCAACCAATTATTTTACCCTCTCCAATTTCCATAAATCACTCTCAAGTTAGGGCATCAGAAGGGAAATGAAGTTGTTTTTGATTGAAGAAGTTTTAAGGATGAACAGATGAGGTTTTCAGATGCACTTTGAAATATTTTAATGAAGCAATTGAAATAAAACCCAATTGGTCACTGAAAGCTAAAGTATGTGTATTTGCAATGACTACTTTTTAAAAAATACCATCTTATTTGGTCACGGAAAACTAAAGTGTGTGTATTTGCAGTGACTACTTTTTAAAAAATACCATCTTATTTGTTCCAGAAAAGGCAGATCAGTTATGTGATTTACAGGTAAAACTATTGATGCCAGTTTATTCATTCAGTGAATGTTCTTAGAATGAAAGGTGAATTCAAGCAGGAGCTCTAGGTTTTAAGTGTGTGCCACAGGAGATAGTCACATTTATGTATTTTATTTTATTTTTTTTTAAAAAAAAACTTACACAAGCAGAAAGACATGAATGTAAATTTTATGAAATCATATTTTTGTTACTTATAGAATCATAGAATCCGGCTCCGAGGACAACCTCAGGAGGGGGAGGGGGCGCCGAGCGTGCGGCTGCCCCTCCCCTTCCCTGCACCAAGGACGGCCTATTAAGCCGTCTGCTTAGGCCCTTACTTCTCTCAATCACACTGCCTCTGCAGTCCTTTCACACATGATATTCCACAGCTTCCTTGCATTCAAAGATCCCTGGGCTAATTATTTTTCCTGCTTCTCATTGCTAACATCAGCATGAACGATAATAAAATCAAACAGAATAGCTTTTCAATAGCGGTTGAAATGAATATATAGTGGATGGGCAAAGGGAATTCTCCTTAATATCTGAGGATTTAAACATAACTTCCTGCATCCAGTAGAATGTAAAGGAATTCTTTGGGATACACACCTGAGGATTTTTTTAAAAAAGTTAATTGACAAATAATACATAGTTCAGAAGCTGCAAGTGCTGTGCGTGCCTGGACTACATTTTTTTTTTAACTCTACTGGGGCATGTTTTAATATTCATTAGATATTTTTTTCTGTGCAGCCTTACATGGCCTGTTGTGGGCTATAATGTAGCCAGGAAGAATCTATTTTCACTTGCAGGTTGTAATACAATTTGTAACGCATTAAAGCAATGATTCTTCAATGTGCTGCCTGTGATAGTGGCTCCAATATAATAACCACAGCAGAGCATCAAGGGAAGTGTTTGCAGTGCATTCCATTGGTATTAAATTAACCATGAATGGTGAGGGCTATTTGCTTCAGTCTTATTATTCATGCGTATTTCTCTGCTACATTGTCTTTTTACCATTTTAAAGTCATACACATTAGTATTAATTTAATCAGCATGACCAAAAAAAATCCTGTGGTATTACAAAAGAAGCCTTCCTCTCTACGTTTTCCCACTTTCATTCATATCTTCACTGCCTTTTCATCCAAAGCTTCAAAGCAACAGTATTTTAGATCCTTGCAACCTGCTAGATTTCCTGTTATCTTGGTTGTTGGTGAATCTGAGAAACCTTTAATTAATATCTTCCTTCCTTTTTTTCTTGACTATATAAGCCCGTCATGAAAATGGAGTACAAAACATTCTATTCATAGTGCAATTAATTTGAGAACCAGTCCAGATGATAGTATTGGCATGAGGAGTCACTTCTGTAGTTTGCAGAAGTAAAATCACTGCTTGTTGTTGGTGATTCTTCTAAGAAGAGCAAATAACAGTGCTTACTGGAAGTCATGCTCTAAGAGGATGCGATATAGCAAGCAATCTTGTTTGGTCTCATCAGTGCCTAGTTTCATGCTTGGTAGCCAGAAACTTGATGAACCAGGAAAACATCTTTAAGTTTAAATTCACTATAGCTTTATTTCAAAATCAAGATACTTCACCACAGCAATCCTTTTAGAAACAACTCTAAGGATCTCCCACCAAACCCATACTTTAATGTTCTCTAACCATACCCCCTTTCCCAGTAATCTGTTTGTCCATATCAAAGGATCTTTGAAGTTTAGTTCTCCAGGTCCACCTCCTTTCATCTCCTGGGATCGGAAGGCAAACTCTCATCCCAGTCATAAACCTGCCTCAATGTCCCAGCTACTATTTACAATGCCCATCTGCCATTCCCTTTAATTCCCCTCCCATGCATCAAGCTTTAATGGTCAGATTCCTACCAGAAACATAGAATCTTGACACTCTTCCACCCCTGAAACATTTTATACATCTTAATCCCCTCCTGGCTTGTCTGGATATTGTTCATGAAACTGTTGGACCAAGTCTGGGGCATCTATATGTCTGGTGTAGATCCATTCATTATGTGAGTCCAAAAAGTGTCGCCAGCTAACCAAATATTGTAACTTTTTTCTATTCCACCTGGAATCTAAAATCTTAGCCACCTCAAAGTATTGTTCCTCCTCCACCACTAACAGAGGTGGAGTTTCCAGCTCTTCTCTCCAAGGGTCTTCTTCCAGTGCTGGCTTTAGCAAAATGAAAAGGAACACAGGGTGTAAGTGTCTGTAGGTCTGTGGTAGATCCAACTCAGCAGTCACCCTATTGATGATTCGTTTTACCACAAAAGGTCCCACAAATTTTGAGTCCAATTTTTTGAAGGCTGCTGAGTCTTTAAATGCTTGGTGGACAGATAGACTCTGCTCCCAGCCCCGACTCTCTGTCCCTCTTTTGATCTGCAAACTTCTTGTAGGCCTGTTTGGCCTCATCTAGAGCTGCCACAATGTGAAGCCATGCATCTTTGACTTTTGTAATCCACTGGAAGAACAGCACTGGATCCATAGGTTCCATGGCTGGAGCAAGTAAAGTTTTCGGTTCATAGCCATAAACAAAGCAAAGCAAAGCAAAGCAGCTTCATTTATATACCGCTTCATATCGCACATGGGATGTCTAAGCGGTTTACAACTGTGAGCTGATAAACAACCTCAAAGGGTGAGAGTCCGGTACTTTGGTGAACAGTCCCATTGAAAGCAACTTCAGCATGAGGCAGTAAGTCAAACCAATCATCCTGCAAATAGTTGCCAAAATATCAAATATATTTCTCCAAAGAACAATTATTTTTCTTTGACTGCCATTCCGATTGGGGGTGATGAGATGTACTCATGGCTCCTTGAACTCCTAATTTCTCATGCAAAATTTTCAAAAATTTTAAAGTAAATTGACAGCCTCTATCACTTACAATCTTATCTGGAAGTCTGTGGTTTTTGTATATATGTCCAATGAATAAATCTGCTAATCTGGCCATGCTGGACAATCCTTTGCATCCCACAAAGTGTGCCTTTTTGAGAACAGGTCTGCAACCACCCATATAGTATTTCTTCACTTACTGTCTGGTAGGTCTGTAATAAAGTCCATAGCTATATGCCTCCAGGGACTGCTTGATGTAGGTAATGTTTGGAGCCTTTCACATAATTTTCTACATCACTTCAAATTCCCTCCTACCAGTACTGTTTTCTTACCCGGAGCCAGGTTTTCAGGAACCCCCAGTGTCCTGCTGCCTTAGATTCATGGCACAACTGCAGAATTTTGGATCTCAGCTCTGCCAGAACATAGACCCAGTCTCCTTTGTGCCACAGCCCATCCTTGAGTTCTAGGGTGTCCAGATGGTCTGCCAGCCATAGATCCTTTCCCCCCCACCTCTCTGATGTCTTGAAACAAAGGATCCAGAGGGGTGGCTTGGGCCAGATCCTCCTTCTCTTGGAGCGCTTGACTCCGGGTGGTCACTTCCAGCCCTAGTTGGTCAGGGATAAAAACAGTTTCTTCTAGCATTTCTCTATGGCTTTCAGGTTGAGGCAATTTGCATAAAGCGTCTGCAAGCACATTTTCTTTTCCTGAGAAGGCTTTTAGCTTGAATCTGAAGCAGTAGAATTCTTTAGCCCACTGACTTATTTTTCTTGGTGCTTGCAAGGCTTCTAAATTGCAATGATCAGTCCAAATCTCAAAGGGGGTGGTTGGCCATTTCCAGGAATTGGTACCAAGTTTGCAGTGCCCTCTTGATGGCCACAGCTTCTTTCTCCCAAGTAGGCCAATTTAAGTCCAACGCAGACTGGCACAAAGGGCTGGCCTGGGGGTGGAGTTTGGGCAGGGGAGCTGCATGCCAGCCACCTCAAATCCACCCCAATGCCATCCTGATACTGCACGCCTGTCTGCAAGGTGCGTGGCATCAGGACACCCTCTTGACACAGTGTGAACACACACTGCACCAAAAGGGTGCAAAAGAGCTGCCATGGTGGCTCTAAAGGCGGCCTTTTGCCACCCCCCAAAACAGCTGCATTTTGCCACTCTTTTGGGGGCAGCAAAAAGGAGGATTGGGGGGCGGTGTATGGTTGCCGTGGCCACAATCCACCACTCCCAGGGGAGGCTCTGTGCTGCCCCTTTCAGGCCATCTTCATTGGCCCTTACTTGTGCTCCTTGGAACTTTTTGAATAAGTAAGTGCATGGTCTTAGCTTCCCTTCTGAGTCTTTTTGCATTAATACAGCACCCAGAGCAACATCACTGGTGTCGGTTTGCGTAACAAATGGCTGGTCTGGATTTGGATGTTTTAAAATAGGTTCAGAGCAAAAGAGATCTTTCAGCTGTTCAAAAGCTGCTTGACATTCCAGAGTCCACCACATCTTGATGAATGGCTTGGGTTCCATGTTGGGATCCCTGGGATGAGTCTTGGTTTTCTGTAGGTCAGTGATGGGCAATGCCAGTTGAGTGAAATTTGGGATGAACTGTCAGTAAAAGTTGCCAAAGCCCAAAAATCTCTGCCTCTGTTTTTGCATCTTAGAAGGGGCCAATTCCAGGATTGTTTGCACTTTGGCTGGATCCATTCCTATTCCCTGGCTGAACACTTGGTATCTCAGAAAGTCCAATTTGTCTGTGTGAAATTCACATTTCAGCAGCTTCACATATAGATGATTGTCCAGGAGACACTTCAGGACCACCTTCACTAGTTTTATATGGGAGTCTAAGGGCCTTTGCAGACTGCCAGAAATAGTGCAAATTGAGTCCACTTTAAGGGTTAGGGTTAGTGCTAGGGAATCATGGGAATTGGTTTTTTCCCCTGAGACATTGAGCCTTCTCTGTCAGAGAGCTCTAGTGCTACAATAAAATACAGTTCCCATGATTCCCTAACCCTAACCCTAACCCTTAAAGTGGACTCAATTTGCACTATTTCTAGCAGTCTGCAAAGGCCCTGAGTCTTTGGAGTAAATTAGGACATCATCCAGGTAAACTAGGACTCCCTGAAACAACAGGTCATGTAAAACTCCATTCACAAGTCTCATAAAAATGCCCACTGCACCCAATAGCCCAAAAGGAAGAACGAGATAGTCAAAAGCCCTGAAAGAGCAATTAAATCCAGTTTTGTATTCGTCCCCTTCTTGTATGCACACCTGATAGTAGATATCTATGAAATCTAGTTTGGTAAAGATCTGGCCAGTGTCTAGCCAGCCCAGCATGTCCTTCATCAGAGGAATTGGGTATTTTGTTAGTATTGCAAATCCCATTAAGGTTTCTGTGTCCGTTACCAGGTGTAGCGAATCATCTTTCTTCTCCCAGAAGAACACTGGTGCCCCAAACATGAAGGTGGATGAGTGGATGAAACCCCTAGCCAAGTTCTTTTCCACAAAGTCCTTTAAGGTTTTCATCTCCAGTGGGGTCATGGAATATAGCTGGAATTTGGAGGCTTCTGCCTCCAGTATCAGTTTGATCATGCAGTCTGTGTCCCAAGGGGGCAGGAGTTGGTTGCACTCATTTTCCTCTAACTCCTCTGCCCAGTTTCTATATTCTGTAGGATAGCCTGGCTGGTCCTCCATGACTATGCTTCTGACCCTCTCTAGTGCTGAGCTGGGTTGCCCCAATGTCACAACTGTGCCCTCTACCACTCTCTCTCTGGTGGCTCTGGTGTGTGCTTTGCATCCCAGATCATCAAAAGCCAGTTCTCCCAACCCCCACCAGAGCCCCTGGTTATGGAAGTGCAGCCTCTAATCTATGCCTAGGATTACTTGGCACTCTGAAGTGTGGCCTACACAAACTGGATCTTTTCCCAATGATCCTCTATTCCTAGCCAACCAGTCTGTTTCCTCACTGGTGGGTGCTCCCCCCATCAAAGTGCCATCCATCTGGTGAAAGTTGATGGGGTGCCTCAACTTTCAGATGTTCAGTCCCATTTGCCTTGCTACAGTAGGTTGATGAAGCACCATGTGCACCCGAAATTAATAGCAGCCACTAAGTTCATGCTCCTGTTCCCATCCTGATCTTTCACCTTCACATCCAGGATGTATAAGGGAACCTTGTCACTCACCGTCATGGTACGGCACTGAGATCTTATGGCTGGCCTCTCACCACTGCCCTAGGCCAGCCGTTGAAGTTTTCCACTGGCTCTGCATTGTCCTCTGACTCTGTCATGTCCGGGGACATCTCTTGATCTGTAGCTGCAGTCTTGAGGGCTCAACCCTGTTCCCAGGCATCACTGGTCTCCTGGCGGTGGCAGAGGGTGCTGCCTCTTCATCAAGCTGCTCAGCTGCCTGTCCCTCCTTTCGGGGCATCCTGAAGATATTCCTTCTGCCTGCAGATTAGGCACAGTCCCAGTCATCTCTGTTGCTTGAGCTCCATCTCCTGGGGCTTCATTTCTTTCTCCTTCCTTGGGAGTGGCTTGGGTTTATGTTAGTTCCCTTGCTCACTCCAGGTTTCCTGTGGGTCATCAATTGAATCTCTTGCTGTGCAATTTTGATCTCTCCCACCAGTTGGATTCACTCTCTCACCATCTGCGAGTTGTTGGTCATCCAGACCCACTTTGACAGGTCTGTTTGTAAGACCACCTTGAAGTGTTGCACATTGGTGGCTTCGGACCAGTTGGTGACTTGAGCTGCTAGTCCTCAGAACGTCATTGCATACTCATTCACAGAGCGTGTCCCCTGAGTCAGCACCATCAGTTTGGCCTGGGCTTTCTTGATCCTAAAAGGGTCTTCAAAGTGGGCTCGCCATGAATGCTGACAGATTCTCCAATTCCAGGGCTTGGGCATCAAGCAATTGCACTAGCCAGTTGGCCACGCTGCCTTCCAGGTGTGTGGTCACACACCTCACTCTGGTGCACTCCATAGGGAATATGGGTCCCCACTCCCACATGTTTGCCACTATCTGGGTTATGAAGTGAGATAACATACTGGATCTCCCATCAAACTGCACCCTGAGTTGTTGCGTGGCTGGGTTCTGAACACAACTCATGGGTGTTATTGCAGGTGTACAGAGGGTCGCTTCTCCCCATGCTTGGTGTTGCACTCTTATTGCTCACACTGGTGTGGCCTGAGTCACTGGGAACTGATCCCACCACATAGCTCCATGGATTGGGGTCTCCGCTGCGATGTCTGCCTTCTGTGCTGGCCTTTCACCTGGATCCCTATCCCACCTTTTTTGCTATCCTCATCATTGTGACAAGCCCCATTAGCCATTGGGGTCCAGAACCACTCATACTCTTCTGCTGCATCCAGCGAGTCCCCAGGGGCATCCTCCCATGGCCTGTCAAAGGTTTCCTTGGGCCCTTCTTCTTCCATGGACCAGTCCTCCTAGTGCAGGCAGGATGCGGCCCATCCTGTTCCACGCCTCTATGCTGTCCACCAAACTTCTTCCTGAGTCCAGCTACTGATCTCAGGGCCTTCCCCAGCTTCCTGGGGTTTCTTCGCTCCAGTCACCTGACCAGAGTTCACTCAGCCTTCCCGGGCTGTGGCCACCAAGCTGCCATTTTGCTGTCCCTGGGTAGGTTCCCCAGGTCAGCTTTGTCTCAAGCTGCAAGCAGTTGCCACAGACAAGGTGAAGTTGGAGGGAGAGTTGTTTCAATGTCATGCTTGGTAGCCAGAAACTTGATGAACCAGGAAAACATCTTTAAGTGTAAATTCACTATAGCTTTATTTCAGAATCAAGATACTTTACCACATCAATCCTTTTAGAAACAACTCTAAGGATCTCCCACCAAACCCGTACTTTAAAGTCCTCTGACCATACCCCATTTTCCCCTTCCCCACTAGTCTGTTTGTCCATACCAAAGGATCTTTGAAGTTTAGGTCTTCCAGGTCTGCCTCCTTTCATCTCCTGGGATCAGAAGGCAAACTCTCATCCCAGTCATAAACCTGCCTCAATGTCCCAGCTATTGTTTACAATGCCTATCTGCCATTCTCTTTGGTTCCCCCCCCCCCCAGTACACACATGCATCACCCTTTAATGGTCAGATTCCTATGAGAAACATAGAATCCTGACACCTACATTGAAACACTGGGCTTGGAAAAGTTATTATTAGACTGTAACTTGAAGAATCTCATAGTCAGCATGGTTGATAGACATGCTGGCTGGTGGCCACAATAGCTGGGTGATTTTTGGACATGTAGTCCAAAAATAACTTTCCCAAGGTCTAGAATCACATGTACACTCTTATGAGTTCCAGAAGCAAATAAACATGTAATATAAAAATAGACAAATAAAATCACATAGATGTACTTTTTTTCCATAGCCAACATGGAAATTCCAACACCATATAGGAGTCTATGTCTTGTGGCAAACATTCTACTTCCTACTTGCTCAGTATTCACATGAAAAATAATAGTCTTTTACTCAATAATCTTTTTAAAATAAATAAGTAAATAAATAAATCTGTATATTATATTGGTTTTCTATTCCAATGTAAGATGAAGATTTCTCAATCTCTATTATTATAGTAAAGCCTTCCAGCAATTATGCAATCCTGATCTTGCATACTGTAATTAATATAAGGGGGGGGGGGATCTGTTACCTATGGTGGTATTCATTGGTATCCTAGACTGTCTTTCTGGTCCTCACAGCTTTCTTTCTCTGACAGCAAGCTGTTCTTTTGAAATAACTTTTTGTTTAGCTGTTTGTCAATGGCATTTGTTCTTGTGACTGCAGCAGAGAGGGGAAACAGGGAGAAAATTCCCAATAGCGGTCTTTTCTTCTCTTAGCTTTTTCCTCTGAGCAATTTGGCTGATGTTCCAGAACATGCAGTGAGAGGGGATTAAGACCCATAATAGTAGATAGAACCAAATCACATTTTTATGATTTCCCCTTTCTTCAATGTGCTTCATACAGAGCTTTGTTCCACTCTAGTAGCTGATGGCAATGAGCTGGAGAGTGTGAGTACTGAAGTTTCTCAGAGCAAAAAGGATGTGTGAAAAATAGCAAATATACGCCATATTTAATATAAACTCTCATAGAATACTAATAAAATATCAAGCTGCAATGGGAGAATACAGTTTCTAAAGGCACAAGAAGAAGTTCTTTAATTAGGGAAAAGTCTTCAGAAAAATATCCTTATGCCATATACAATTTCTTGTATATGGTTGGAAACCCATAGTAACCCAGTACAATTGAAGCATGAGAAAGAGCTAAGAGGATATAGGCAACAAGCCTCCTTGCCTATACTTGGTGTTTTTGTTGGAAAATCTTTGCATTCTCTTTCTCTCTCCTTAGTTAGATAGAGGTCCTTTGCTGACTGCTAGAAATAGTGCAAATTGAGTCCACTTTAACTGTCCTGGCTCAGTGCTAGGGAATCATGGGAAATGTATTTTTTCTGAGACATTGAGCCTTCTCTGTCAGAGAGCTCTGGTGCCACAATAAACTACAGTTCCCATGATTCCCTAGCACTGAGTCAGGGCAGTTAAAGTGGACTCAATTTGCACTATTTCTGGCAGTCTGCAAAGGCCCAGAGATTTCCTCCTCCTTCTCTCTCTCTCTCTCTCTCTCATTCAAACTAACCATCTGACTGAGGTCACTTCCCCCCTTTTGAGAATAACTGTCTTTCTCAATCTTCTCTCAAGATTCTCAACTGAGCTGTTCCTATCTTCCTGCTCTCTAAAGATGGTGAGATTTTCTCTCTTTACCTAAACCATCACTAGTTAGATTAGGATTAATTTTCTATGTAAATATAGATTAAAGCCATCATTGTTTGTTAAACTACAAGCTATGTGTTTGTTGTTTTTGTCAGCCTTACTTCTTTAGGGAAGCATAGTTAAGCAAAATCACATTTCTGCAATTCTACTAATTCAAAGCCAGACTCTAACAGGCTTGGCTTTCATATTTTGATACTTGGGAAACTTAAATTATCCCACATTTTGGGGTTATGGGGTCCCTGAGTATTTTGTTCTAAACTGCTTCTCCTGAAGATATTGGCTTCAAGAAACATTTTACTACTCCAACAATAGAAAATGGCTTCTGTTAATCCTATCCCCCCAATGACCACTGAAATATTATTTGGAACAAATTATAAAAGATGGTCATAGAAAATGCAAATGTACTTTACTACAATGGGACTATTTAAAGCAGTGAATGGGCAGAGACCCACAGAAGTAGGAATACAGCAAAAACAGTTTGATGAAAATGCAGAGAAGGTAGCTTCTTATATTTGCTTGTCTGTAGATCCTAGCATTGCATACCATATCCAAGTTTTAACTGATGCAAGACACATATAGGACAAACTACAGAAAGTGTTTGATTCTCCAAGTACTTCTAATCAAACAGCTCTCATGATCAAACTTGTTAACAGAACATTGCACCATCCTCAGTTTTTGAATGAGTATATTGATGGCTTTATGACAACTTTGTCTGGAGTTACAGCACCTGGAGAATCCTTTCCAGAACATGAAAAACTGGAACTCTTTTTGGCTAGTCTTCCAAAATATTACTCCCCAATAATTAATGCTTTGCAAGTTAAAGGAGATGTTTCTTTGCAAGATGCTATTGCTCAAGTTGTTGAATTTCAAAATAGGCAGAACTTGATGGAAGGCAACCATGATATAAGAACAACATGCAAAGAATTAGCTCAGTTTGCTGCAGAAGATTTGCAAGTCTGCTCTTTTCCTGGGTAAAATAGAAACAAGTCAAAGCCAGGAGCTGAGCTGTAAAAGCTGCAAAGCCAGGAGCTAAACACCAAGAGCAAAGGCAATTTTAATAAATTAGCTTTTAACCCTAAACAGAAATCTTCCAGTCATGTTGCTATTGGTTTGATTCATAAACAATTTTTTTTCAAATTGCTGGAGATAAATATAAAATCCAAGCTTTCAGAGATAGTGGAGCAAGTGCACATTACTTCAACAACAAAGAATGGTTTATTGATTTTGATGCAAATGTAACTTTTCCTGTCTATCCTACTAATGGTCAAGGAGTTTTTGCTTGGGGAAAAGGGACTTATTTTGCAAACAAAACTTGGTCCTGACAGAATAGGAACTTTACAAATCCCTGATGCTTACTATGTACCAGATTTGCAAGCCTCCTTTTAGAGTGTGCAAACCACAAAATCAAGAGCTTACAAGAGCCTTTAAGTTTAAAGCATGCTCTAACAAAGAAAAATGTCTAGAATGTTTGAAAGTAAAAGCCATAAGAGCTCTACACCCTCCAGTTACTGAAAGACAATCCAAGAAGGCATTGGATCTTTTACAGGCTGATCTTTCTGGACCAATGAATCAAAAGTCAGCAGGTGGCAACTCTTACTTTATGACTGCTATTGATGATTTCAGCAGATACACATACACTTACCTTCTCAAAGAGAAGGGTCAAGCCTTTCAAGAATTCAGAGTACTTTAATTGAGTCTTTGACAAATTTGGTTGTAAATCAAAGAGCCTGTGCACAGACAATGGAACTGAATTTGTCAATGCTGAATTTGATGAGTTTTTAAAGGAACATGGCATTGAGCATCAGACCACACAGTTTATTCTCTGGAACAAAATGGCAAAATGGAGAATGAACAGAACAGTCAAAGAGATGGCAGTCACCATGCTTTTGGAAGCCAATATGCCTACACACTACTGGTCTGAAGCCATCATGACTGCTACATACCTGTGTAGCCAACTGCCAACTAAATCCAAAAATGTAATCCCATTCCAGTTATGCCATGGAGTTAAGCCTAAATTAAACCATCTAAAGGGTTTTGGAAGCAAAGCATTTATCTATACTCTCCAACAGAAAAGAGGCAAACTTGACTGCAGAAGTGAAGAGGGAATTTTTGTTGGTTATGCTAAAAATAGTTACAGAATTTTAAATCCAGATGAACACACAATAAAATTAACAAGTGCTGTTTAAGTTGATAAAAGATCACAGCCCAAATCTAATCCAAACCAAGATGTCTATTCAGGTTTATTTGCAGTGGAAGAAGACACCCATCATCAACCAAAGCATGTGGAGTTCTTTAGTCCTCCAGAGGTCTTGCATCCAGAAGGGGTTACACCTGCAGTGGACAAGCCTAATGACGAGGAACCAAGCAGCATGCAAAAAGCATAGCCAGGTATCCAGGTCCAGGTGAGAAGGTCAGAATACTCCAATAAAGGTGTGCCACCTGACAGATTTTCTTATCATGCCACAGAGGAAATAATTCCAAAACCCTCTGATTGAAAAAAAGATCAAGGGACTGCCAAAGACAGATTCTGAGAAGTGGGTGCAAGCTGCTAGTGGGGAGATGCAATCTTTATATAAAAACAAGACATGGAATTGCCAGAAGGAAAAAGAGCAATTGGATGTAGATGGGTCTTTACCACAAAGCAAGATGCAGAAGGGGAGATTCAAAGATACAAACCAAGACTTGTGGCTAAAGGATATGCTTAAAATATGGTGAGAACTACAACAAAACTTTTGATGGGGTAGTCACACGTATAACCATCAGAACTCTCTTAGCTGTCACAGCCTACAAGAAAATTAATGTTCAACATCTGGATGTCCAGAGAGCTTTTCTCTATGGTGATCTGTCTGAACAATTAGATATGGAACAAGCTCTAGGATTCCAAGTACCTGGAAAGAACATTGTGTATGCAAATTGCAAAAGAGCATTTATGATTTAAAACAGGCTGCCAGAGCATGGAGTGAGAAACTGAACCAGCTTCTTATCAAAGAGAAGTTCACTCCAGGCACTGTTGACAAATGTATATACAAGAGATTCAGGAATAATAAATGGATTTATATAACAAGTTATGTTGATGATCTGATCCTGTGCAGTGAGGACATGCCTTATAAAGCTGGCTGACAGCCCAACCACCAGCACCATTGGCAGCCTTGGTGAGGACTCTGAGCTGGGTGGTGAGTACTCTAGCCCACCTCCTCCTCCCCCGAAACACCTGGCTCTAGGAAAGCCTTATAAAGCTGGCTGACAGCCCAACCACTGGCACCAGCAGCGGCCTTGGTGATGACTCTGAGCTGGGCAGTGAGTGCTCTAGCCTGCCCCCTCCTCCCCTGAAACATCTGGCTCCAGGGAAGCCTTATAAAGCCGGCTGACAGCCTGACCACTGGCACCAGCGGTGGCCTTGATGAGGACCCTTGTCTCCCCACCACCACTAGTTTGATTTTAGTGGGTATGACTTCTCTTGGAGGATTGCCTGGCTCCCTCCAACTCCATCATTATTTGAGGCAGCCTATTGGAGAAAGGGAGTTAGTGAAGGGGATAGCTAGCTCATTCACCTTGGGTGTTACCAAGAATTGCATTATTGGGAGAATCTTAGGCAGATGGCTATTTAGCTGCTTTGATATCGTTTTCTGCCATAGGGGCCAGGAATGATCTGGGAGTGGGAATTGAGGTTGTGCGGGGGATTGAAAGGTATGACAGGAACAGGGTGAAAGGATGTTACAGAAGAAGGGGAGATCGATGTTTGAAAGCTATTCCACCTTCAGTTCACTCTGCTTCCCAGAATGGATTGGAGAGCACACCAATCATTCCACAGATCCTTACACTGCTCCTCTGCAATGCCAGGTTGGTTAAAAAGAAGACTCACATCATCCACGACCTCCTGTTAGATAAGGCCACTGACCTGCCTTGCTTTACTAAGACCTGGCTGGGAGAAGCCAGTGCAGTGACTTGGGCACAGGCCCTCCCAGCCGGGTACTCAATCAGTGAGCAGGTAAGGAAAAGGGGGGGCAGAGTAGCCCTTGTTCACAGAAACAACTTGACCTTGACCAGGATGCCTGTCCGGAACACAATTCACTTTGATTGTATGTACCTTAGCCTGAGGACCAGGGATAGTTTGGAGATTCTGTTAGTATACCGGCCACCCCATTGTCTAACAGACTCCCTAACTGAGATGACACAGTTGGTCTCGGAGCTACTGTTGGAGTCGCCCAGGCTTTTAGTTCTGGGCAAATTCAACATTCCACTCGAGACCAGTTTACCAAATTTAACAGGTGTAGCTCGGGAATTCGTGGAATCCATAACAAACATGGGCCTATCCCAGTTGGTCGTCGGGCCCATGCTTTGTGCGGGTCATACTCTCGATGCGGTCTTTAGTATGCAACAGGAACATCCGTGGGCAGACATTATTAAAACCACTGCATTGTCATAGATGGAGCATTTCCTGTTCAAAGCTGAACTAAGGACCACTGTCCACCCCACCAGGGATGGCGGACCTATTAGAATGGTCTGCCCTCAAAGGCTAATAGATCCAATAGGATTCCAGAAAGCCTTAGAGGGTTTACTTGTTGGTAATGCCGGTGATTCTGTCGAAGGTTTGGTTAATACTTGGAACACCCATCTCACCAAGGCTATTGACATAATCGCTCCTAAGCATCCTTTCCAGCCTGTTCCTAACCACAAGCTATGGTATGCAGAGGAGCTTAGAAAGATGAAGTGGGCTGGTCAATGACTAGAGCGCACCTGGCAGAAAACTCAACTCTTATATGACAAGACTTGTACTAGGAATTTCCTTGATTCCTATCGAGAGGCAATATGTTCAGTGTACAGATCTTTCTCCTCTGCACGTATTGCGTCTGCAGAGTCTCGTCTAGCAGAACTGTTTAGGGTGGTGGGTGAGCTGACTTAACCCAACAACGGCCTGCTGCAATGCATTTAACAACTACTTTGCAGATAAAATCTCTTAGATAAAAGCCGACTTAGATGTCAGTGTTATGACAGAATCTGTAGACGAGGTGTCCAGCAACTCCGGTGGTGAAATTTTACTGGATCGCCTTCAACCTGTAAGTACCGATGACGTGGATAAGCTCCTTGGCAGAGTGAGGAAGACAACTTGCTCCCTCAATCCTTGTCCATCATGGCTGGCCATCTAGGGGGGGGTGATGCATTGAGGGTGTTTCTTAGAGACATCACCAATGCATCCCTTAGGGAAGGTTCTGTACCATCTTGTTTAAAGCCACTCCTGAAAAAGCATTCCCTGGACCCCCTGGACATGAACAACTATAGGCCAGTCTCCTTGCTGCCTTTTTTAAGCAAGGTTATCGAGAGGGCGGTTGCTTCTCAACCCAATCTGTCTTGGATGAAACCGATTATCTAGATTCATTTCAAACTGGCTTTAGGACAGGATATGGAGTTGAGACTGCCATGGTTGCTTTGGCTGACGACCTCTGCTTGGGTATCCACAGGGGTAGTATATTCCTGTTGGTGCTCTTGGACCTTTCAGCAGCCTTTGATCCAATAGATCATTCCATCCTTTTGGATCGTCTGAGAGGTGTAGGAATTGGAGGCACTGCTTTGCAGTGGTTCTGTTCCTTTCTCTCGGGCAGATCTCACAGGGTGAGGCTCGGGGACAGTTGCTCTACCAGAGTAGAGCTTAATTGTGGCATCCCTCAAGGCGCCATTCTGTCCTCGATGCTATTCAATATTTATATGAAACTGCCAGGAGAGATCATCCGGAGACATGGAGCACAGTGTCATCAGTATGCTGATGACATCCAGATATACTTCTTTGAAGCTTCAACTTCAGATGGCATCTCTCCTCTCAATGATTGTCTTAAAGCAGTAATGGACTGGATGAGGAAAAGCAGATTGAGACTGAATCCAGACAAAACAGGGGTACTAACAGTAACGGGCCCGAGACCAGGTTTGGGAGTACATCTCAAAATAGTACACCATGTCTGCAGTCCAGGGGTACTCCTGGATCCATCACTTCAGATGACAAATCAGGTAAATGAGATGGTCAGGAGCACCTGTTATCAGCTTCTGCTGATACACCAGCTGTGCCCTTTCCTGGAATCTAAGGATCTTGAAACTGTGGTACATGTGCTGGTAACCTCCTGTCTTGACTTCTGTAATGTGCTCTACATGGGACTACCCTTGTGCTTGACTTGGAAACTTCAATTAGTTCAAAATATGGCAGCCAGTTTGGTTTCTGTTACTTCCAGAAGAGAGCATATTACATCTCTACTGAAATTGCTCCACTGGCTGCCTATTAGTTTCCAGGCACAGTACAAGGTGTTGGTTATGACCTTTAAAGCCCTATATGGCTTGGGTCCAACCTATCTCTGGGACTGCCTCCTTCTGTATGATCCACCCTTCTCACTCTGGTCCTCTGGGAGGAATTTATTACAACCGATAAAAACTAGGCTGTCCCAGAGGGCCATTTCTGCTACCACTCCCAGATTATGGAATGGCCTGCCAGACGAGATTCATCTTATTTCTACCTTAGACAGCTTTAAGAAGGCTGTAAAGATGGATCTCTTCTGACAGGCCTTTCCTCTATAATTATCCTGGCCCAAAGAGTCAGATAACTCTCTCCCTTTGCTGCTGCTGCTGACTATGTTGTATTGTTATGATGTTTGGTTTTTTATATGTTGTTTTATCTAATATTTTAAATTGTTCTAGTTTAATAATTTTTAAGGGGTGGAGGGTTATAATTGGATGTATGTATTGATGTTTTTATTGTTGTAAGCTGCCCCGATTGTGTTGCAGAAGGGCGGGATACTAATAATAATAATAATAATAATAATAATAATAATAATAATATCAGATAGTGAAGAGATAATCCAGAATCTCAAGAAAGAGATTGATATCAAGAATTTGGGAGACATCTCACACTATCTTGGAGTGAAAATAGAAAGAGTCAGTGATGGAAGTTTCTTCCTTAGTCAGAAGCAGAAGATAATGGATCTTCTGGACTGTCTTGGCCTGAAAGATGCAAATGCTATGCCAACTCCAATGGATGTAGGATTCTTAAAGGACACTAAAAAATCTGAACCTTTAAAGAATGTTGACAAGTATAGGACTGCAGTTGGAAAACTCCTATACATAGCCAATTTCAACAGACCTGATATTGCAAATGCTGTTGGTATTTTACACATAATAGTCAACTCTCCTACTGAAAGAGATTTCATTACAATGAAGAGAGTTGCCAGATACTTAAAAGGAATGGCATATCACAGAATGATGCTGCCAGCCTGTAACCAACCACAACGGGTCACCTATGTGGATGCAGACTGGGCTGAAGATCTGGTAAACAGAAAATCAACCACTGAAAACCTGATCTTCTATGGTGGAGGAGCTGTAAATTGGACAAGTAAGAAAGAATCCAAAATTACAGATTATTCTACTGGTGCTGAGTGTGTTTCAGCAAAGGCAGCATGTGATGAAATAAAATGCCTGCACGACTTACTTCTGGACTTTTGGATAACAGAGCCCAAGCCAACCATTTTGATGAAAGATAATCAAAGCTGCATCAAGATTTCTGAGAGTGAAAAGCCATTCAAGATTTATATTGACATTGTCTTCCACAAAGTGAAAGAGATGTGTCAAAAATGGACTTGTCCAGTTAGGTACTTCAACACTGAAGTGATAATTGCAGACATCCTTACCAAGCCTCTTCCAAGAGATTGGTTCCAGAGACTGCGCAAAGGGATGAAGATCCTTGATGTCAGTACAAGAGAATGAGAAGGGGATTGTTAAAAAATATCTTTGTATTCTCTTTCCCCCTCCTTAGATAGATAGGGATTTCCTCCCTCCTTCTCTCTCTTATTCAAACTCACACTCCCCCTTTGGGAGTTCAAGTCTCAATTGAACTGTTCCCATCTTCCTGTTCTCTTAAAGATGGTGAGATTTTCTCTCTTTATCTGAAGCATCACTAGTTAGATTAGGATTTAGTTTTTTTAATGTAAATATAGATTAAAGCCATCATTGTTTGTTAAACAGACCTTCCATTCCACAGAACCTCACTCTGCTCCTTTGTAATGCCAGGTCGGTGAAAAATAAGACGCATATTATCCAGGACCTCCTCCTGGATGAGAATGCCGACCTAGCTTGTTTTACAGAGACCTGGTTGGGAGAGGACAGCGCTGCTATCTGGGCGCAGGCCCTCCCAGCTGGGTACTCTGTCAGTGAGCAGGTGAGGGGAAGTGGGCGGGGGGGCAGTGTGGCTCTAGTCCATAAGAACTCCTTGACCTTGACCAGGATACCTCTCCGGAACACGGTCCACATCGAGTGTATGTACCTAAGCCTGAAGACCAGGGATAGTTTGGGGATTCTGCTAGTCTACCGACCACCCCATTGTCTAGCAGACTCCCTGTCCGAGCTGACACAGCTGGTCTCTGAGCTTTTGTTGGAGTCTCCCAGACTTTTGGTTTTGGGGGACTTCAACATTCCGCTCAAGACCAGCTTAACAGGTGCGGCTCGGGAGTTCATGGATACCATGACAAACATGGGCCTATCCCAATTGGTCATCGGCCCCACACATTGTGCTGGTCATACACTCGATGCGGTCTTCAGTACGGAACAGGAATATCCGTGGGCGGAGGTTGTAAGTACCTCCGCATTGTCATGGACGGATCATTTCCTGGTCAAGACGGAACTTAGAGCCAACACCTGCCCTGCCTGGGGTGGTGGACCTATTAGAATGGTCCGCCCTCGAAGGCTGATGGAGCCAATTGGATTTCGGAAAGCCTTAGAGGGATTAATGGTTGGGAATGCCGGTGACCCTGTTGAGGCTCTGGTCGACACTTAGAATAGTGATCTTACCAGGGCCATCGACACGATCGCTCCCAAGCGCCCTTGCCATCCCGCTCCTAATCGTAAGCCATGGTTTACCCTTGAGCTGAGGAGGATGAAGCGGTATGGAAAACGGCTAGAGTGCAAGTGGCGGAAGACTCGACTCTTATCTGACAGAACTCGCCATAGGAACTTTCTTTGTTCCTATCGGGAGGCACTGCGTGCAGCGAGGAAAGCTTTCTCTTCTGCACGCATTGCGTCTGCAGAGTCACGTCCAGCAGAGCTGTTTAAGGTGGTGAGGGAGATGACGCAGGTGCCCCCTGCGCCAAATCCCTTGCTTAACCCAACAACGGCCTGCTGTGACGCATTTAACAACTACTTTGCAGACAAAATCTCTCAGATAAGAGCCGACCTTGACGCGACTATTGAGACAGAGTCTATAGGCGAGGTGTCCACCGACTCCGCCGATGTAATTTTACTGGATCAGTGGCAATCTGTGAGTACCGAGGACGTGGACAAGCTGCTTGGTAAGGTGAGGAAGACGACCTGCCCTCTCGACCCTTGCCCATCTTGGCTGGCCGTCCAGGGGGGGATGCATTGATGAGATTCCTTACGGATATCGTCAATGCATCCTTCAGGAAAGGACATGTTCCATCATGTCTAAAGGAGGCGGCGGTTAGGCCGCTTCTGAAAAAACCTTCCCTGGACCCCCTGGACATGAAAAATTACAGGCCTGTGTCATTGTTGCCATTTTTGAGCAAGGTGATCGAGAGGGCAGTTGCTCTTCAGCTCCAGGCAGTCTTGGATGAAACCGATTATCTAGACCCATTTCAAACCGGCTTCAGGACAGGCTTTGGGGTTGAGACTGCCATGGTTGCCTTGACCGACGATCTGCGTCTGGGCATCAACAGGGGTAGCGTGACCCTGTTGGTGCTCTTAGACCTCTCAGCGGCCTTCGATACAATAGATCATGGCATCCTCTTGGACCGCCTGAAGGGTTTGGGTATTGGGGGCACTGCTTTGCAGTGGTTCCGGTCCTTCCTCTTGGGTCGGTCCCAGAGGGTGCTGCTCGGGGACTGTAGCTCCAGTAAGAGGGACCTCACTTGTGGGGTCCCTCAGGGAGCTATTTTGTCCCCGATGCTGTTTAATATTTATATGAAGCCGCTGGGTGAGATTATACGGAGTTATGGGGCTGGGTGTTATCAATACGCTGATGACACCCAAATCTATTTCTCCATATCTCGTTCGTCGGCCTCGAATTCCAATGGCATCTCTTCTCTCAATGAATGTCTTGGGGCGGTAATGGGCTGGATGAAGAAAAACAGATTGAAGCTGAATCCAGAAAAGACGGAGGTGCTCACGGTAGCGGCCCCGAAACCAGGAATTGGGTTGCAACCTCCAGTCCTGGATGGGGTCATGCTCTTCTCCAGGGACTGTGTTCGCAGCTTGGGGGTGCTTCTTGACTCGTCGCTCCTGATGACGAATCAGGTTAATGCGACGGTCAAGAGCGCCTGTTATCAGCTTCGGCTGATACGCCAGCTGCGCCCTTTTCTGGAAGTAAGGGACCTGGAGACCGTCGTGCACGCGTTGGTAACCTCACGCCTCGACTTCTGTAACGCACTCTACATGGGGCTACCCTTGTACCTGGTTCGGAAACTACAATTAGTACAGAATATGGCGGCCAGGCTTGTTGCGGGAACATCTCGGAGGGACCACATCACTCCGGTTTTGAGGTCCCTCCACTGGCTGCCTATTAGTTTCCGGACCCAGTACAAGGTGTTGGTTATTACCTTTAAAGCCCTAAATGGCCTGGGTCCAAGCTATCTCAGGGACCGCCTACTCCCATATAATCCTCCCTGCGCTCTTCGGTCCTCCGGGAGGAATTTGCTGCAGCCTCAGAAATCGAGGCTGGCGGCTACCTCCCGGAGGGCTTTCTCAGTTGTCGCCCCTAGCCTCTGGAACGGCCTGCTGGATGAGATCCGTCTATTAACATCTTTGGATAGCTTTAAAAAGGCTATTAAGACAGATCTCTTCCAGCAGGCCTTCCCGGACTAGTTACCCCCCCCCACCCTGGACATAAACTGCCGCTAATGATGCCCCTACGTGGCCCCATCGCTTGATGGAGGGGATCATTCAGTTGCGCATTAGTTTTTCTGTGTAGGTTTTTAGTTTTTAATTTTTAATTTGTGTTAATTTTAAATTTGCTTGATTTAATACTGTTTTAAGGGGGGGTGTTCTCTGTACTATGTGTTTTATCTGATTCTTGTTTTAACTTGTAAGCCGCCCTGATTGGGTCCCCATTGGGCGGGGTATAAATAAATTTTATTATTATTATTATTATTATTATTATTAACTGCAAGGTATGTGTTTGTTGTTTTTGAGTCAGTCTTTAGGGAGTTAGGCAAAGTCATGTTTCTGCAATTCTGCTAATTCAAAGCCAGAATCTAACAGGTTTGGCTTTCATATTTTGATACTTGGGAGACTTTAATTATCCCACATTTTTTCTTGTTAACTGATGCTAATTTGACTTTGATTAATGGTGACCTAGTGAGAGAACTTAAGTCCACGCTTTCATCAACTGCCTTGCTCAGGTTTTGAAGACTCAGGGCCGTGCTTCCCTGATTGAGTCTATCCATTTATAGTCTTCCTCTTTTCCTAATGGCTTCTACCTTATGAAGCGTTACTGTCTTTCCTGTGATATATTCTTCCTTATGATATGGCCAAAGTACAACAGTTTCAGTTTAGTCATCTTGACTTCTAGGGAGAGTTCAGGCCTGATTTGCTTTAGGACATGTTTATTGTCTTTTTAGCAGTCATAGTATCTGTAGAACTCTTCTCTAGCATCACATTTCAAATCAATTTGTTTTCTTCCTATCAGCTTTCTTTACTGTCCAGCTTTCACAATCATACATAGAAATGGGAAATATGATGCCTTGAACTCTAACATTAGTATTCAATTATATATCTTTGCACTTCAGGATCTTGTCCAGTCCCATCATAGCTGCCATTCAAGTCCTAGACCTCTTCTGATCTTTTGACTGCAGTATCCACCCTAATTAATTATTAAGCCAAGGTATGGAAATCTTTAATATTCAAATGTTTTCACCATCTACTTTAAAGTTATGTAAGTCATCTGTGGTGATTATTTTTGTTTTCTTTATGTTTTAACAATTTCTTAATGTAATTCTACCTATGCCCTTGATTCCTTGATTCTTCAGTAATTGTTCTCAGTCTTTGCTATTTTTTGTTTAGTAGTGTGGTGTCATCTGCATATCTTATATTGTTGATGTTCCATCCTCCATTTTTCCCACTTCTTTCTTCCAAGTCTAATTCTGCTCTTACATCTGTGTTCAGTTTACAAGTTAAACAGTTAGGGTGATAAAATGCAGCCTTTCCCGACCCCCTTGCCAACTGGAAACTATTATATTTCTCTGTATTCTGTCCTGATCGTAACTTCTTGTCCTGACTACATGTTATGTATCAGGACAATCAAATGCTGTGGCACACCCATTTCTTTAAGAGTGATCCATAGTTTTTCATGATCTACACAATCAAAGCTCTTGCTCATATATTTTTGATATGATCCCTAGTGCTTCTTCCTTTCCTGAACCCAGGTTGGCATTTCTCACTACATATAGGGTGATTAAAAAAAGAAAAGAGGCCTAGGAAGGAGAAGGAGAAGGAGAAGGAGAAGGAGAAGGAGAAGGAGAAGGAGAAGGAGAAGGAGAAGAAGGAGAACCATCACCATTACCACCTTGAATCCTGTTGGTTAGCTCAGTGAACTAACACAATGGTAAATTCTATAAATTCAGTCAGTTTACTCTACTTGGAACTAGCAACAGTATTCAGGCCAAAGTTTGTCAGGAGAATCTACAGCACTTTCAGGTCCCTTTGACAGTTACTGCCTCTGATAACATAGGAAACAATCTATTAATTCATGGTCTCTTCATTTTTCATTCCAACTTCCTTAATTCACTTTCCTATACATAGTTGTCCACACCTTTCCATCCTCCCAAAAGCTTTTCGCTTAGCTTGCCACCAATTTAGCAATTTAGAATCCATCCAGTTTATCTCACTGTATCTGTCTATTTTCTAACATTGGGGCTGGTATGCCATCATTATATGGTTTTCTAAGTAGTCAAACCCCACTCCTGTGCTTTGTATATATGGAAGTGCAGGAAGGAATTGGCAAAACCACCTCTGAGTATTCCTTGCCTCAGGAGATTACTTGAAGGCATGCACACACCGATGCATACACACACACACAATGCAGCATAAGATCTGTTCCTTTGGTAATAGGATCATTCTAAAGTGGGGCAGGTTGTTCTGTTGCTCTGACACTGTGACCCAACCCCATCATCTGTGCTGGCAACCACTTGCTCAGTTGTGCCAGAAGTTAGAAATGCAGCTGTGATATGTAAGAAGTTGGAGATAAGAAGGAGAGGGGGGAATCTATTAATAGTTTCTTTTAATTTATCCCTAAAGGTAATATGCAGGTTGTATTTTCCTAGAACTGACATAAAGCCACACTGTTATAACACTGTAGTAGGGAATTATTAAAAACTGCTTTCTATATGTAACCCACGTAATAAAATGTATGAATGTGACAAACATGATGGCAGACACATTTATTGTACAGGTATTTGTATTAGGAAGCAATAATTGGCTTCATCTCTTTTAAAATTCCCCTTGCTTTTGCTTCCATTGCCCTGATCTGAATATTCAACTGATCTTGGCAACAATACTGTAATAGAACTCATTGATTTGTTTTTTGTACTACTAAGCTGTAAAATGAATCATAAGCTGAAAATCTTTACTTTTATCATTATGTCAAATAACCAAAATTACTTCTAGATCAATCCAGCTAAGTACTTGGTTTGAGTTTTACTGTATGGTCCAGGAGCCTTTTCACACAACATAATTATAGCGCTATGATTCCATTTTAATTGCCATGGGCTGTATCCTATAGAATCTTGTGCTTTGTAGTTTTCAGCTCTTTGGAACATAATTCTAAACTTCCCTTTCTAAACTGCAAATCTCAGGTTTTCATAGGATGATGCCATGAGAATTAAAATCAAACCACATTGCTACAATTGTGTGTGAAAGGGCCCCAGACAGCCCCATTTAGACTTTATTCATGCACAGAGATTAGTACGTAGAGAAATGAATAGGATGGGATCCTGTTGTTGGCCCCTGCCTGAAATTCACATGAACCACTGGCCTACTCATTTTAACAGATGGGTGTTTAGCACAACATCTGCAAAGGGCTACCTAACTGCAAACAGCTGTAGGCACAGTTGCATATCACCAAGATGTCATCAGGGTTTCCTATTATGTGGAAAAATCCATTTGATCTCATTCAGAGCCTACACACTTAGACTTGTACTTGAATTAATAGTGGATCCTTTGCAGATGTCATGAACTTATGCTAAAGAGATGGTGTTCATTTTGGTAGTACATATATACAAAACTGGACTGATGGAGAAAAGATGGGCATGGAAAGTGGGTATGGACAACTGCAGTGGGGTGAGACACTTTGTATATTACCTTCTCTCCCCTCTGAACCTCACTGTTGATCCTGGCATGATTGGCAATGATGTTGTATAACTTCCAATTCTGGGAATCAGACAGAATACAGTGATGGGAGTTATGGAGGCAGTGGAGACAAGTGGTAGTTTGGGGTGATTTCTTTAACTGCATGGGGTGGGGTTTCAAAGGAGGAATAGGGTTGTCCTTTGAGAAGCTTTGGAAGCTATGAAGTGGGGCCCCAAGGGCTGCATGTGGCTGTGTTTCCCCACTCCTGGTACAAAGAGAACAGGCCAGTGGCACAAGTGATGTTAGAGAGTGAGCCACCAGCATCTTCTTATGTTTAGCCTTTATATAAAAGTCTGAACTGGGTTCATACCTTTATTAAAGACAAAAATACCAAGTTGAACTAGCAATTACATCAGGTACAGGTTGAATATCCTTTATCCAGAATTCCAAAATCTGAAGCACTCCAAAATCCAAAACTTTTATGGCCTTCTACTATGGTTATTGCCTACAATATATTTGCTAAGTGTTCATAGAATAATGTCTTGTTCTGCACACCAGGTTGAGTGAATCCTAATTTAATTTATGCTGTGCAACTATACATAATGTTGCAGATATAATGGAATAGTTGTGTCTGTTTGGGTTATTCTATTTGGGCAAGTGATGACACGCATTCTAGACTTTAGGAAAGCTGATTTTACTAAACTTAGAGAAATACTGGGGGTGATCCCATGGACAGGAATACTAAAAGAGAAGGGAGTTCAAGATGGATGGGAGTTTCTCAAAAGGGAGATACTGAAGGCACAATTTCAAACTGTGCCAACGAGGAGGAAAAATGGGAGGTGTCTCAAGAAACCAGGATGGATGACTAAGGAACTTGCAACTGAACTATGTTTTAAAAGGAACATGTATAAGAAATGGAAAAATGGGGAAATCACCAAAGAGGAATTCAAGCAAATAGCTAGCACGTGTAGGGGTAAAGTCAGAAAAGCTAAAGCGCAGAATGAAATCAGGCTTGCTAGAGAGGTTAAGAACAATAAAAAGGGCTTTTTTGGGTATGTCAGCAGCAAAAGGAAAAAGAAGGAAATGGTAGGGCCACTGTGTGGAGAAGATGGCAAAAAGTTAACAGAGAAAAGGCAGAATTACTCAACACCTTCTTTGCTTCAGTCTTCTCAGAAAAAGCAAAGGGTGCTCAACCTGAGGATAATAGAGCAGAAGACAGAATAGGAGAATTTCAGCACAGAATAAGTAAAGAGATAGTACAGAAATATCTGGTTAATCTAAATGAATATAAGGGGGGTTGCAGACTGTCAAAAATAGTGTGAATTCAGTTCACTTTTAGGGTTAGGGTTAGTGCTAGGGAATCATGGGAATTGTTATTTTTCTGAGACATTGAACCTTCTTTGTCAGAGAACTCTAGTGCCACAATAAAATTCAGTTCCCATGATTCCCTAACCTTAACCCTAACCCTAAAAGTGGACTGAATTCACACTATTTTTGACAGTCTGCAACCCCCCTAAGTCTCCAAGACCAGATGAATTACATCCAAGGGTATTAAAAGAACTGGCAAACGTAATATCGGAACCATTGGCAATAATCTTTGAGAACTCCTGGAAAACAGGAGAAGTCCCAGCGGACTGGAGGAGGGCAAATGTTGTCCCCATCTTCAAAAAGGGGAAAAAAGAGGATCCCAACAATTATTGTCCAGTTAGTCTGACATCAATACCCGGAAAGATTCTGCAGCAGATCATTAAACAGAGAGTTTGTGAACATCTGGAAGATAATCTCATAATCACAAAAAGTCAACATGGGTTTCAGAGAAACAGGTCATGCCAGACAAATCTGATCTCTTTTTTTGATAAAATTACCAGCTTGGTAGATGAAGGGAATGCTGTGGATATAGTATATCTTGATTTCAGTAAGGCCTTTGACAAGGTTCCCCAAACAAGCTGGTAAAATATGGGCTAGATAAAGTAACTGTTACATGGATTTGTAATTGGTTGACTGGGCGAACAGAAAGGGTGCTCAACAATGGCTCCTTTTCAACCTGGAAAGAAGTGACCAGTGGGGTGCCACAGGGCTGGGCCCAGTGCTATTCAATATCTTTATTAATGACGGTATTGAGGGCATAGTTATCAAATTTGCAGATGACACCAAATTAGGAGGAGTAGCTAATACCCCAGAGGACAGGATCAAAATTCAAAATCACTTGAACAGACTAGAAAGTTGGGCCAAAGCTAACAAAATGAAATTCAACACGGAGAAATGTAAGGTACTGCACTTAGGACAAAAAAATGAAATGCATAGATATAAGATGGGGGACACCTGGCTGAATGAGACTACGTGTGAAAGGGATCTAGGAATCCAGGTGGACCATAAGTTGAACATGAGTCAACAGTGCAATGCAGCAGCTAAAAAGGCCAATGCAATTTTAGGCTGTATCAGTAGAAGTATAGTGTCTAGATCAAGAGAAGTAATAGCGCCACTCTATTCTGCTTTGGTCAGGCCTCACCTGGAATACTGTGTCCAGTTCTGGGCACCACAATTCAAAAAGGATGTGGAGAAACTGGAGCATGTCCAAAGGAGGGCAACTAAAATGGTGAAGGGTCTGAAAACCAAGCCCTATGAGGAACAACTTAGGGAGCTGGGGATGTTTAGCCTGGAGAAGAGACGGTTACGAGGGGATATGATAGCTGTGTTTAAATATTTGAAGGGATGTCATATTGAGGAGGGAACAAGCTTGTTTTCTGCTGCTCCAGAGACTAGGACCCGAAACAATGGATGCAAGCTGCAAGAAAAGAGATTCCACCTCAACATTAGGAGGAACTTCCTGACAGTAAGGGCGGTTCGATAGTGGAACACACTCCCTCAGAGAGTGGTGGAGTCTCCTTCCTTGGAGGTCTTTAAGCAGAGGCTGGATGGCCATCTGTCGGGGATGCTTTGATTGGGAGTTCATAGAATCATAGAGTTGGAAGAGACCACAAGAAGAAGAAGAAGAAGAAGAAGAAGAAGAAGTTTTATTTATAACCCGCCCCTCTGTTCAGCAATCAGGGCGGCTTACAGCAAGTTAAAAATATACAACAGTTAAAACATTCCAACATCCCAGACCCTCCACCCCCAACCCCAAACTCTCCCACCCCTTAAAACTAAATTAAACTATTGTAAAATTAAAATCAATTTAATCATAAAATACAAAACCAGTTGACAAACATGTCGTGGCAGCCGGAGGGGTGAAAACTACGGATTACCTCCATTTGGCTGGGCAGTTATTCTGGGAAGGCCTGCCGGAAGAGATCCATCTTTACTGACTTTTTAAAGGCAGCAAGAGTGGTAATACTCTCAGGAAATGCCTGCAAGAAAAGATTCATCTTAACAGCTGTTTTTAAAGCTGTTTAAGGTGGTCAAGTGATGGATCTCATCTGGCAGGCCATTCCAAAGTCTGGGAATGATAGTTGAAAAGGTCCTCTGGGCAGTTGCAGATAATCTAATTTTTATAGGTAGCAATAAGTTCTTCCCAGAGGACCTTAGTGTGTGGAGTGGATTATATGGAAGGAGGGGGTCCTGAAGATAGGTCGGACCCAAGCCATTTAGGGCTTTAAAGGTAATAACCAACACTGTACTGCACCCGGAAACTAATAGGCAGCCAGTGAAGTGATCTTAGAGTAGGTGTTATGTGATCTCTTCTGGTTTCCCTGCAACCAGCCTGGCTGCCATATTCTGCACCAATTGAAGTTTCCAAACTAGGCACAAGGGTAGTTCCATGTAGAGTGCATTGTCAGACAAGTCAAGTTGACAAGTCAAGACAAGAAGTTACCAGCACATGTACAACCTCCAGGAAAGGGGACAGTTGGCGTATTAACCGAAGCTGATAACAGGCGCTCCTGACCACCGCATTCACCTGATTTGGTATCTGAAGTGACGAATCTAGGAGCACCCCCAGACTGTTAACACAATCCTTTGGGAAGAGTGTGACCCCATCTAGGACTGGAGATTGTATCCTAATACCTAGTTTCGGGGCTGCTACTGTTAGTACCTCTGTTTTATCTGGATTCAGTCTCAATCTGTTTTTCCTCATCCAGTCCATTGATGCTTTAAGACATTCATTGAGAGGGGAGACACCATTTGAAGTCAGAACTGTAGACCGAGACATAGAGAAATATATCTGGGTGTCATCAGCGTACTGATAACACCCCGCCCCATGTCTCTGGATGATCTCTCCCAGCGGCTTCATATATATGTTAAATAGCATCAGGGACAGGATGGTGCCCTGAGGGACACCACAATTAAGCTCCTTTTTCGTTGAGCAACTATCCCCGAGCATCACCCTCTGGAATCAGCCCGAGAGAAAGGAACGGAACCATTGCAACGCAATGCCTCCGATTCCTAATTCTCTCAGGCATTCCAAGAGGATGTCATGGTCTATCATGTTAAAGGCCACTGAGAGGTCCAGTGGCACCAACAGGGTCACACTACCCCTGTCGATGCCCAGACGAAGGTGATCAGCTAAGGTAACCATGGCAGTCTGCACTCCATAGCCTGTCCTAAACCCAGTTTGAAATGGATCCAGATAATCGGTTTCCTCCAAGATGGGTTGGAGCTGAAGAGCAACAGCCCTCTCGATCACCTTGCTCAAAAAAAGGTAGCAAAGGGGGGAAGCAGACTGGCGGCACGGGGCCGCCCTGGGAAGGTGCGCCGCAAGACCGAGGCATCCCCACACCTCGATCCTGCGGCGCACCTTCACCGTCCCTGAAAGGAGCGCTAAAATAGCACTCCTTTCACAAGTCAGCGAAAGTGCACCTCAAAAGCTTGTGGCACACTTTTGCTGACTTTTCTGCCGCAGCGTGTCCGGACGCTGTGGCAGGTGGTTTCCTTCGGAGCGCTGGCCATGCGGAGGGCTGGCGGCTCCAAGGACAACCTCGGGAGGAGGAAGGGGCACCAAGCATGCATCTGCCCCTCCTCTTCCCTGCCTCCAGGATGGCTTTTTAAGCCATCTGCCGAGGCCCAAAGAGACTGACCTATAGCTGTTCATGTCCAGAGGGTAAAGGGAAAGTTTTTTTTCAGAAGTGACCTAACCACCGCTTCCTTCAAAGAGGATGTAACATGAAGTTGTTAAATGCATCACAGCAGGCTGTTGTTGAGTTAAATAATGGGTTCTGCACAGGTGGAACCTATGTCAGTTCCCTTACCACCCTAAACAGCTCTGCTGGACAAGACTCTGCAGATGTAATACATGCAGAGAGGAAAGATTTCTTCGCTGCATGTATTGCCTCTCTATAGGAGCAAAGAAATTTCCTATGACGAGTTCTGTCAGATAAGAGTCAAGTTTTCCACCAGACACACTCTAGTCATTGTCCAACCCGCTTCATCTTCCTGAGTTCTTCTGTATACCATGGTTGATGATTAGAAGCAAGTTGGAAAGGATGCTTGGGAGCAATTGTGTCAATAGCCTTGGCGAGATCAATGTTCCAGGTATTAAAGCTTTGACAGAATCACTGACGTTACTAACCATTAAACCCTCTATGGCTTTCTGGAATCCAATTGGTTCCATTAGCCTTTGATGGTGGACCATTCTAATGGGTCCTCCACCCTCAACAGTATGGACAGTGGTTCCAAGTTCAGCCTTGATCAGGAAATGATTGTCCATGACAATGCTGAGGTTTTTATTACCTCCGCCCATAGATATTCATGTTCCATACTGAAGACTGCATCTAGGGTATGAGCTGCACAATGAATAGGCCCAATGACCAATTGGGATATGCCCATGTTTGTCCTGGAGTCCATGAACTCCTGAGCCTCACCTGTTATATTTGACAAACTGGTCTCGAGTGGGATGTTGAAGTCACCCAAGAGTAAAAGAATAATGAAATAATATGCTTCCATAGTGGAAACTATGCTTTGGCCTGAATCAATTCAGTGACCCGGTGTCAATACGACTCACAAAGTGATTTAAATGCAAGTGGGATTGAGCCCTAAGACTGAGCAGAGTTCCGACCTTCATCTCCCAGAGCCCTAATTCAACACCCATATCAGTACACCATGCTGGCTCTTAGGAACTAAATACTGATACCATAACAGTCTTCAGACTACAAATATGAAAATATGAAAGAGTGGCTGATTAGCACCATACAATAGTTGGTGGCTTTAGACCAGGGGTAGACAACCTTTCTCCTTTAAGGGCCGAGGGACTTCAGCTCCCAGAATCCCAGGAGCTATTGGCCAACATGGGACTATTGGCCTACATGGCTGAGGCTTCTGGGAGCTGAAGTCCCTCGGCCCTTAAAGGGGAAAAGTTGCCTACCCCTGCTTTAGACCATAAATCAGGAAAAAATGGAGATCATGTTCTAACAAGGTAAAGGTAAAGGTTCTTCCTTTGACATGATTGTCAAGTCATGACTGTAGGGGATGGTGCTCTGTTACTAATCTGAGGGAGCCAGTATTGTCAAAGATGAATCATAGTAATGTGATGAGCATGACTGCATGGAATGCTGTTACTAGGATTGCCATCATTCTCTTCCATAAAACCAGGACAAAAATATGCAGGACTGGAGTGGGCATCTTATCGACACGCTCCTAAAAAAAAACCAAAACCAAAACACACACACCACATTTTCACATTTAACATTGTTTTATTGCTTATTTCAGTTGTTGTTGCTGTTGTTTGTTTATATATTGCCATCAATTTACATAGCTCAATGCTATGGAATTCTGGGATTTGTAGTTGGTTGTCACATCAGAGCACCCTGACAGTCTACATAGCTCACAAAACTACAAATCCCAGATTTCTATAGCACTGAGCCATGGCAGTTAAAGCAGTATCAAACTGCATAATTTCTGTAATGCAGAAATGTCTCTGAATTCTAGCTGTTTGGAAAAGAACTTAGGAAAGGTTGGTTTTGGGGTTTTTTTCTTCATTCCTATGGGGAGGAGTGGGAGAGAGAAGCTCCCAAAGAGCTATGAGAGTAAGAGGAACTCCCTCATACTCTAGAAAGCCTATCCAGAGGTAGTCATGTTGGCCATACAGCAAAGTATAATAACATCCAAAATCCACAAAACAGTAATAGCTTTTTTGACCGACTAAAATGCACAAAATAAATGATGTAAGCTTTTAAAGTTCAACTGATTTCTTCATTAGGCAAAGGTGTTAAAAATCAAACAGGAGAAAGGTATCACTGTTTTGTGGATTTTGGATGTTATTGTATTTTGCTGTATAGCCAACATAGCTGCTCATGAATATGCTTTCTAGATTTGAGGATACTGCATTTTGGTCACAAGAGGGGGATCCTATACAAGGGAGAACAAAAGACTGGAACATAATGATTTTAGGCCTTCTCCCAATAAAGGTAAAACTTTTTTAAAAAATTGAGACTGGATCTAAAGGTTTTTTGGATGTGATAACACTGAGACTTCTTAAGAAATTCAATATTATCTGCCAAAGGTGGGGGGCAGATAGTAAAAGAAGACAGAAAAAGAAAGGAGGTTTCTCATTGTGTTGCAAATGGACTTATTTGCAGATTTTATTCCCTGGACTTCACTGTTTGTTGTACAGAGCCCATATAGCTCCCCTTTTCATGCACACACACACAACACACACACACACACACACACACACACACACACACTATGGAGGCAGCTGGAGGCAAGGGCAGCTTTTCACTCCTGCCTTCAGGAATCTGGGATTTGCTATTTGAATTGGCCAGGACTTTTTCAGAGCCTTCAATATGGGATTTTACCATTTTTTCAGGAGCAATGGCAACCCTAGTTGTTGCCTTCCCATTGAAGTGTCTATTTACACTTTTACATGCTTTTGAACTGCTAAATTGGCTGACACTGGGACTAGTGACTCCGTTATGTGGTGCTTGGGTCTTGACCTTCCTGACATGCTGACCTTGGAAATTTCAGATTCAGCATCCTAACTGCTGAGCCACTGTGTCTCCCTAGATCATGTTCTATGCATATTATATTATGGATTGCTGGAGTGGAGAAGGCTCTTTGAAGTATATCTTGTGTGTAGGTGACTTCCCCTAATGCATGCAATAGTATGCATGCAGGGCTCTCCCCATGTTATCAGAAACCTGAAAAAGTTTAATCATGCAGAAATAATTGTCCACATGTACAGCTTTCTCTACAGACCTTGAAATAAAAACAAAGAAGTTCTTGCATTTCTGTTCCTGTTCATTTTTTAAAAAAATCAGAATTTACTCAAATCTACGTAATTCTTCATATGCAAACTCGAAAGACTATGAGATTAAAAATTTTAAATATGAGAGAAATAGAAAAAGTCATATATCCAGACTGTTGAAAGCTTAACTCTTAAAACTCTAGGTTTCAGTCTCTGTACATACAATTATATTAGTGCTGAATCAGGGATCTCTCTCTTTTTCTGAGTACTTCCTGATCTTTTAACACCTAGACAGCAGTCAGGTACAATATAGTGCTTTCTATTCTGGGGAAAAGCTGTACCTTTTGAATTGGGTCATTTTGAGGGAGTCTTCAGATAACAGTTCTGGTGAATCTAGCTGTACCTTTTGAATTTAGCTGGTGTAGATGGAGAAGAATTTTGTTTTAGTTTGTTTCTGAACAATTTACCAAATATGTAAAGACCTTTGTATGTGGAATGGAAAGAAACTGACCTTTTATGAAATTCTTATCATGACATTCACTGAGCTTTCTTCTGCAAGCATCTGTTTCTAACACTGAAGAGAAAAGGTCTTTCTGGAAATAAGCATTAGGAAAAAAGGAAACATTTGCTGTATAGAAATATAAATGGTCATCAATTGAACTACAACAACAAAAAGTTCATATCTGAAGGCATGGAAAAACTTCAAAGTAGAAGTCATTCTGAAATGTCAGACAAGGAGGTGGAGCCAGCCAAATGGCTGGATAGGAATTTTCAAAATCACTGAGTGTTTGGAAATGAAGAATTGTGGTGAAAGCAGACTCTGAAAAGAGGATTTTACTTCTCTGGAGGTGGATCTATGAAAATAAAGATACAAGGAATGTATTGAGGTAAAAGAGACTTTACTTTTTGAAGAGGCAAACTCAAAAATCCTTGCTTCCAATTGGGGTGTGAAAGTCGGAGTGAAGTTGGCAGCCATTCCAGATTTATGAGGCATCTAAAAGGCTTTATGAGTGGAGAGAAACAAACTAATGAGCTAAGATAAGTGATGCTTGTTTTAAGCCTGAGAGCTATTAAGATATAAATTGTAGAAGGATTCTATCTAAAAAAATGTGTTAACAAGGAGTTAAGAGAAGCTGTGTGTTAAAATAAATGGAGGAAAATCAGAGGGAGGGGCAAGAAGGACAGAATTAATGAAAAAAGGAAAAAACAGAAAGAGAGAAATTGTGCCAAGACAAACTAAAGTCAAAGCTAAACCATTAATTAAATCTTTTGGAAGGCTAACATGGTTGGAGGAAAAGATGCACTCCTCACAGGAATGTGAAATGCTGAGAAGCCAAACAACAACAACAACAACCTGTCACAAGTCTTACAGGATCCAAAACCTCCCACAGCCATTCTGAGCTCTGATGGGCAGGAAGGGAAAGAGGAGGAACAGAAACTAAGGGGAAATAAATGGGTTGTGAGGAAATCATGAAAAGTCTCAAGGAAGTCATGAAAGAGGAAAATGATAAAAAATTCATAGAGCTTAATCAAATGTTGGAGAGAGAGAGAGAGAGAGAGAGAGAGAGAGAGAGAGAGAAAGGAAATGTGAAAAAGGAAAGGAGAAAGAGAGGGAAGATTTAATAAGCAAATAAAGAAAGAGAGAGAAGTTATGGAAAATAAATTCCAACAACAAATGGAATTGGAAAGGAAAAGTTCAGATGAAAAATTCATCAGTATGCAAAAACATTCAAAAAAATTCAAGGGGATGTTCAAATACTAAAATTGGACAACAAATCATACAAAGTTATTCAAGAAACACACCAGAGGGAAATTCAGGGAAATAAAAATAAGCTTACTAAGAAGGACAGGAGATTTATATTCCAGCAGGATTATCAGAGAAGATCAAATTTCATTGTTAAAAATATACCAGAAGCTGGGAAGGGAAATAGAATAATTTATTTGAAAACTGAGGTATTAAGATGGTTACAACAAATCTCCCCAACTCTAAACTGGGCTGAAGCTAACTTGGAATGTGTTCATCATCTTGCATTGGGGAGGAATAGAATTACACCATGAGATGTGATAGTGAGAGTTGTGCATTATAATAAGAAAGAGGAACTGATTAATGTGATGAGGAAAAATCCAGAGAAATTAAAATTTGGAGAAGTTAAAGTGGAAATTTAAAATGATTATTGTCCAGAAATGAAGCTTTAGAGGATGTCAATGAAACCATGTACCATTCTATTGTTGAAGGCTGGGATTTATTATACCTGGGGGCAGCCTGTGTTTTTAAAATTTCAATGCACAGGAAGAGGATACGGGATTGAATCTATGGAACAAGGATTGCAGTTGTTAAAAGAATTGGGGTATACAAGGAAAGAATGAAAACAGCTGGAGGAGCCATAGAAACATCTGGAGGAGCAGGAGCTGGAGAAGTGGAAAAATATTTGTAGGAGTCAGAGAAGGAGCTTTAGCTGGGGTAAATGGAGGAGAAGAAATATTGGGAGCAATTGGTTGAGTTGGAGTTCCATAGATGAAAGATAGAATTGCTACAATCAAATAAAAAAAAGCTAAGTTTATTGTTTTTATGAGCACTCTGGGGAGGGCAAATTCAGGCTTCTTAGATATCTTCATCACCCCTCCACATATGGGCAGCCTGGGGACCTGGGGCTAGGGCAAAATGCCATACTGGCAGGAGGGGGGAGGCAAATGGGGTAAGGAAAGGATAGGGGAAGAGACACCAATTGGAGCAATTAGAAATAGAATTGAACTATGTGATGTCAAGTAAACTGAAAATTTCAACTTTAAACACCTAAGGTCTGAGTTTGGTGATCAAACAGAGAATCAAAGCATTACTGAAGAAAGATGTAGCTGATATTATATTTTTACAAGAGACTCATCAAGAAAAGGATGGTGTAAATTAATTGAAATAGAAATGGGCAAGGATTTATGAGAAAACATATGGAAATTCCACATCAAGGGGTGTAGCGATAATAATTGCTAAAAAATGTAAATTTGTAATAAACAATGTGTTAAGAGATGATGATGGAAGATATATAATAATACAAGGGGAATTAGGGGAGGACAATTATGTATTGGTAAATCTATGTGCTCCAAATGAAAAGCAGGAGGAATTTTATGAGAAAGAAAGTGGAAAATATACAACAATATGTGGTCCTTGCAGGTGACTTTAATATGCAGATGGACAAGATAAAAGATAAATCCAACCCATCAGTAAGGGATAGATGAAATAATAAAACAAATTTAAATAAAATGATAAATAAAAGGGAATTGAAAGATGTATGGAGATTAGTAAAGGGGTGTGTGTGAAAGAAAATATGCATATTATTCTGTGGTGAACAAGACATATACAAGAATAGATTACATTTTTATATCAAAAAATAGGTTAAATAAAATCTTGAATACCAAAATAGTGAATATAAGGGTATCAGACCATACCTTGGTGAATGTAGAAATTGGTGTAATGAAGGATTATGAACAAGTAAAAAGGTGGAGGTTAAACTAAGATATTTAATTATAGGGAAATTGTAGAAAAAAATGGAAAGGAATGGCAAAAAAACATAGGAAATAGATGATAACGATGTGTCAAAAGGGTTATTATGGGATACTATGAAGGCAGTTACAAAAGGAATGTGTATAAGGGAATCATTCAATTTTTAAAAAACAAGAGGAAAGGAAGAAGAAATTAGAAGTTAATATAGAGGTATAGGAAAATAAATATATAGTAAATAAAGCTAAACCGACATATAGAATTGAGAGCAAAAAGAGAGGAACTGGATAAAATGGAGATATATGAAGTAGAAGAAAATGTTATTTACCTATGAAGAGAATTTTTTTGAATATAGTAATAAAAATTCAAAAATGCTGGCTAGATCCACACAAAAGAAGAAAATGGAAAATATGATAAATATGATTAGCGATTAGGTAAATATGTAGAATGATGAAGGAAAAACTAAAAATCTTTGAAGAATTTTATAAGGAATTATATCAAGCAGGTGATAATCCTGTGGATAAAACAGAGAAGCATGTAGAAGAAAACTGGGAAATTAAAATAAAGGAAGAGGATAAAGAATTACTGGATCAACCCATTAAGAAGGTAAAGATAGAGGAGATAATTAAAAAAAAATGAGAAATGGGAAAGCTCCAGGAATGGATGGATTGGGACCAGAAGATGTTAATTCCAAAATTACTGGAATTATAAAATGGTATATTAAATGGGGAGATGATACCAGCATCATAGTGCCAATCATTAGTAATTTTATTACCAAAGATAGATAAAGATTTAACTGACTCAGCATCCTATAGACCTATATCAATACACCAAGATGCAAAGATTTTATCAGCTATTATGGCAAATAGATTGAATAAATGCATGTATAAATATATAGGAAAGGATCAATGTGGATTTATGAAAGGAAGACAAATGTCAACCCTAGTAGGAAGAGTATTGGATAAAATACATATATTGGGGGGGGGGGGGTGGGGAATAAAGGCAGGGATCCATTGGATATATTTGAAGCATCTGATTGTGTGGAATGGCCAACATTAAAAATAATTATGAAAAGATTTGGAGTGGAGGATAAAGTAAGGGGATTAATAGATCAATTATATGCTAATAATTCAGCAATAGTAATGGTAAATGATGGGGTAACAAATGAAATAAAGGTGACAAGAGGTACTAGACAAGGATGCCCATTATCAACATTATTGGCAATGATGATAGATATATTAGCAAATGTTATAAGAAAAGACAATAGCTTAGGAGGAGTAGGATTGAAAACAAAACATAAAATTAGCTTATTTGCTGATGACATATTGTTAACTATTGAAAGTTGAATTGATAGATTGGGAAAAATAAAGGAACATTTAAAAGTATTTGGTGAGATGACAGGGTTACAGATTAATTGGAAAAAAATCAGAAATGATGTTATTTATGTTGAATTTGGATGTGATGTGAAATGCAGCAGAGCTCAGGAACCAACTTCCTTCACCAGCCTCTCTCATGCTTCTTGCATGAAGACATATTTTGTAGTTCTAAAGTAAAGCTTTATTAAAAAGAAAACAAGAAAAGAAAACATACAATCCATCTTGCTGATGGCAAATCACTATAGGATCATATATTGCCGATGTAGTTGTAGAAATACAGCAATAGAAAAAAATTACAGATTCATGTTTACAGATCCAGGTATAGGTGTAGGTGAGGATGACTGGATACACACGAACACATTGTATGCATATTTAAACAAGGAGAACAAAGAAACCTCTTGGCCCTTCCCATACTCCACCTTCTGGGTGTTAACCTTATGATGATTAGATGATGTGCTTTAACCCAGCCTCTAGCTGTATGTCATCCCCCCATGTGTCTTCCTTCCCATAAGCTCATATATTTATGTGTTAACTATCTGTTCCCAGGCTCAACCATGTTTTTGTTATTCTGCCCTGTGAGCACATGTTTTGACTTCAACCCACCTGCTGGCTGAGCCCTCTTTGTTTTTAGTAGACACTGTTCCCATAGGAAATTTTCACACACACATCTCTACATTTCTACTTTGACTGTATATCCCATCCATATTCCAACAATTTAATTACACAAAAGGAGAGGAATGTGAATTCATAAAGCAAAGAAGTTTAGAGATACAACTAAAAAGTAGTATAAAATACTTAGGAATAACTATAACTGAAGATTTAAAGAAAATGGAAGAAAAAATTTGGCAGTATTAAGGAAAGAAGTGAGGAAAAAACTAGTAGAATATAATAATATTCTATTATCATGGTTTGGAAGAATAGCATTAATTAAGATGAAAATATTACCAAAATTATTTTTTGTATTTAGAATGCTACCATTGAAAGTTTCAGAAACCGAATTGAATAAATGGCAATAAATATTGAATAAATATTGTAATGGAGGGAAAAGAAGTAGATTAAATAAACAATTTTGGTATAAATCACAAAAAGAGACAGGGGGCCTCGGCAGACGGCTAATAGAGCCGTCTCCGAGGCCAGGAAGAGGAGGGGCAGCCGCACGAGCGGCACCCCTTCCTCTTCCTGAGGTCGCCCCCGGAAGCGCCATCCATCCGGACGGATGGCGCTTCTGGGTTGACCTCACGCCACGGCGACCACACGCGCCGCGGCATTTGAGTCAGAGAAAGTGCGCCCGCCGCTTTTGGGGCGCACTTTCTCTGAAATCTAAAAGGAGTGCCAATTTGGCACTCATTTTAGATTCGCCGGGGAGGCGCCGCAGTGAGGCTGCCTTGGCCCCGCGGCGCTGCGGACCAGCGCGTCTTGGACGCCCTCGTCTGCATCCCCCCTTGGTTGGGCCTTCACAATTTAAGAGGGTATTATGAAGCTAATCAATTGAGATATGTTATAGAAGGTATGTTAGGGGTTGGAGACTTTGAATGGTTAGAGTTAGATACAGATGAAATAGATTTGAGAGTAGGGAATATCTTTTCAAGAGAATTTACTAGGAAGGAGATTAAGATAATTGGAAACCCATTTATGGAAAATATAGTAGAATTATGGAGTAAATATAAAAAAGAGCTAATGACTGAAGATTCAATAATAATGCCAATAATAACAGAAAGGAAATTTCCAAAGAATCTGAGAGGAAAATTAGATAAGGAGTTAAAGAAAAGGAAAACAGATAAAATAGAAAATTGTGTGGACCTATGGTTAGAAAAAGAGAGTAAAGAAAAAACATACAGGGATAAAAATTTCATGGTTTCATTGTATGCAAGTAGAACAATGGATTAAAAATTAGAGAAAAAGGAATGTAGAAAGAAAAAAGTATACACAATTTGAATATGGGAAAAAAAGAATTAGGATGTAAAATATATGATAAGGAATGGGATAGAATTTGGGAACAAAGACATTTGAAGAACTTATCGGTAAGGATTAAAGAAAGTTACCATAAATTGGTATGGAAATGGTATTTGACACTGGTGAGACTGCATAATATTGATAAGAATAATTTGAAAAATTGCTGGAGAGGTTGCCAAGAAGTAGGGACATATAGGCATATGTGGTGGCAATGTAAATATGTACAGAAATTTCTGGGGGAAAGTGATTATATAAATAGAAAGTATTACAAATAGAAAAATAGATAGAAGTCTGAATATAGTATTGTTATCACTATATAATATATAGTAATATATAATTCAGACAGGAGTGAGGTGGGGATGGGGAGGTATACAGTGCCCTTTGGAAAACTTTCAAACATGCACCCATTCCAGAAACACACCTGTAGGTTGTGGAGGTTGGTGACCGAATGCACAAGGGGGTTCATCTACCCTGACATGAGCACTTCATCAAGGATATACACACAAGGGGAGCTGTCTGGGGATGCATAAAAAGTGGTCACCCAGGGGATCACAGGTGGTGGGGAGTGAGAGGGGGGGCAGACTCTGAGGGCTTTGGGATGGACCACAGGGGGAAGGGATCCATGGTCTGAGGGATCCTGGGAACAGGGGATCTGGGGGCAGGGTTCTTGTCACTTTGACAGAAAGTACAACCCTTATTCTTCTTGACTGGGCTGTTTATTGTACAGCAAAATGAGGAAGATAAGTTATTTCCTTGGTTCAACAAGCAAAAGTGTATATACTTGGCTTTTAAAAACATTTTAAACCAATAAAGAGATAATTTCAGTAACTTTTTTAATCTATGCATATTAACAGTGCAACATAGTGAACAAGGATATAATTGCAATTAAATCCAGTAAACCACCAGAATGTGAAGTTACTCTTGCAGAGTGAGGTTTTAATCATAGTGAGGTTGCTAAGGCATTGCAACCTCACTTTCTCATTATTGGAGGCTCTGTGTGTGTGTGTGTGTGTGTGTGTGTGTGTGTGTGTGTGTGCGTACATGCACGCACCTTCAAGTGATCTCCAACTTATGGCATTCCTAAGGTGAACCCATCAAAGAGTTTGATTTTAGTACTACTTCTAATAAATATTGGACACATTCATCTTTTTAAAAGCAAGCAAACATGCTGAATTTTATTGGTGTGGTGTGCTTGAAAATCCAGCAGAGCCAGGGAAAATATCCAAAATTCTAAAAGTAGAGCTTTATTGTTTTAAAAGGTAAAAATAAGCAAAGAAAAATACAGTCCACCATAGGATCACATTATGCTGATGTGGTAGAACAGAAGAGTTGCAGATCCACGTTTCCAGATCCAGAAGTTACATTGTAAAAGCAATATAAGCATATTATAGTCCAAAAATTAACTCCATTGCGAACACACACACAAACAGGAAAAATGCCAGAAATATAAACAATTCTAGACAAAGAGATTTCTCAGCCCTGCCCTTTCTCCACCTTCTGGGCGTTAACCTTATGTTGATTGGATGTTATATGTATGATGTTTGTTAACCCAGCCCCTTGCTATCCATCATCCACCACGTGATTTCTTTCCCAAGCCTAATGATGTTTTGGATTTTGTTATCTGTTCTTGTCTGCCTTTCCAAGCTAGGAACTTCTGATGTTATGACTCTCTGGCCACCTGGACTGGGTTGTTTTTGTTTGCCTAGATGTTGTTCTCATGAGGAAAATTTCAGACGCACATCTCTACATTTCACCTTTGACTGTATATCCCATCTATATTCTAACAAAACAAACATAAATTACACTGTCTCTAGCATTTGGTGCTCTCACGATTAGAAATAACCACTTGAAGTGATCTGGTGTCTTTTAACAGCAGATAATCATAGAACTTCTTTATGTCTGGGAAAGTGCATTATTTTGCGATGTAGAATTGCATTACATGTTTTGAAAATCATAGCAATGTCGAACAGCAAACTTAGCATTATTAGATGTCACTCTGGACCATTCTGCCTTTGGTAGCAACGCACAACACTAGAGATGTTTTAATCTGAAGCATGATGTTCTCAGATCCCTATATTACCAAAGCTCAAAACATATCACTATGTGAGTCAACATAAAATAAATAAAGAAGGGGAAATGTAACATAGAGATTAAATGCAACAATGTTTCTATATAGACTAGACCCAGAGAAATCAATGAGACTTCTTTAGGGTCACCATTAATTTAGTGGTGACTATTTGCAATGTAATTTCATTCTCACATGTGATAATCAAAAACAATTTTCTCCCCTCTAGATGAGATCACAAGCATTCTTGAATATTTTGAATTTCTTTCTTTTCTCCTCCTCTTACCCTTCCCCCAACAAAGCCACTATTTCCTCATTATTGAAAGTACCAGCACAGATGGTTTGAGTGTTGCATTAGGTCACTGGGAAACCAGAGTCTGAATCCCCAATCTGCCATGGAAATCCATTGAAAGACCTTGGGCAAGTCACATAGCCTCAAAGGAAGGCAATGGCAAACTCCCTCTGAACAAATTCTGTCCAGAAAGCCCTGTGCCACTTTAGGGTCACCATAAGTCAGAAATGACTGAAGGCAAACAACAACAAACAGTAAATATAAAAAAGTCTTATGGTAGATTTATCTGTTTGAGACAGTGAGTGTACACATACTACACAATTATAGGAGTTTATTATTCCTCTAACAGTCATCCCAGGAATCCTGAGATTAGTAGTTTGACGAAGTTCCTTAGAATACTCTGACAGAGAGCTCTAGTCCACGTGTTATGAGAACTGGTGCCAAAATGGCTATGATTTTGCCATGATTTTCTGAATGTGTATGTTTCCTCTTGGATGGCCCTAAATGGACTGGACTGGCAGCTGCACACCCAGGATTGAGCAGATCACTTAGGTACTACCACTATTGACCCTTAGCAGAGACCCCACATCTGCAGTACTTTGAAACAAAGATAAAAAAGATCCTAGTCTGGGAGTTGATAGTAGGGAAGATTCACACCTCTGCTAACCAGAAAAGACCAAGAGATCTATGGCACCACTAGCCTGGCACAGCCAGGAAAGAAACATTTCCTATATTTGAGAACTGCAAGTATCAAAGTGATTTTTGCTATGTAAATTAATAAAATGAAGTAAACAACCTTTCACTTGATGCCAGTTGTTGGTGATTTAAGGACTCCAAAATATTTTGTTCTCTGAGTTAGCACAAAAGGCAAGAGGGACTTTCATATCTCTCTGAAATTCTTTGTTAGTCTCCCTCATGCTGCCCCCCCACACACCATTCTGCTGAGCAGCTGAGAAAAATCTCCATCATGAAAGGAGCACCACGCTATGGTAACTATATATGAGTGAAGCCTTTTCTTAGCAATCCCTAGCCCTTGTAAATATGCATGTGGGTACTTGTATTAAATAACCTTGTGTGTGTGTGCTTGCATGATTGATTGACTTTCCCCTAACTAGCCTAGTGTGTATATGTGTGTGTGCTTGCATGACTGATTGATTTCCCCCAAAAATAAAAGTACAAGTCATTGGAAGAATTTTGTCTCTGCTAATCCTCTATTCTATCAACTTGTGTATAAATGGGGATGATCTCAGAGTTAATTAATTGAGCTAATTAAAATTCCCCAAGTCCAAGGTCATTTGTAATACACATGCCTGAACTATAGTTCCAAAGGTTCCTGCATGCTTTCTTCTCAGAGTACCTTGGGAACTGCAATTGAAGAAGGGCACTAGAATTTTCCTACAAAGCACTCTAAAGACCTCAACAGACAACAAATCCTGCATTTCCATAGAATGGAACCATGAGAATTAGAGTGTTATCAAACTACTATATGCAGTCTATATACACCGTCCTGTATATAGCATAACATTAGACATATCAAGATATCTTTCCTTGTAACAAAAGGACAACTTACACATTTTATTTACATTTCTATCCATTAATAAGATTTATTCCAGTGAGTTTAGCCAATGATAGGACTAACACTGGATTTAGCCATATTTTTGCTTTTTAAACATATGCTGGACAATGTGAAATCGCAGGCTTTCATGGATGGCATCCATAGTTTTTTGTGGGTTTTTTGGGCTGTGTGGCCATGTTCTAGAAGAGTTTCTTTTTGACGTTTCATCAGCAAGTGGAGGAAGGGTTGCTCTCCATTTCCCCAAACAGATTCTGCTAGCCAGACTTTCAAAACAGTTTAATGAATGTGGATGCACTGTTCCTGTTACATGTACTGAATACAACTGAAGTATTTAGGGCCTTTGCAGACTGCTGGAAATAGTGCAAATTGAGTCCACTTTAAGGGTTAGGGTTAGGGTTAGGGAATCATGGGAAAAATAAACAGAGAAACTCAATGTCTCAGAAAAAAACCAATTCCCATGATTCCCTAGCACTAACCCTAACCCTTAAAGTGGACTCAATTTGCACTATTTCTGGCAGCCTGCAAAGGCATTTAGTAAATCAGGGGTAGAGGGTTAGGTTTAAGGACACATTATTGCAGCCCTGGCCCTCTTAATTCTTCTGTAACCCACAAGAAAGCACCTGGTTAATTGTAAAGGAATTTTCATGAGGACCATCAAAAAATGCTCAAGGTTATGATCTGTTGCTATGCTAAGACTTTAACTCTCAGCAACCCTAGCCAGCAGCATCATGGTGAGGAATGTTGGGGGGGGGCGCAATTCAACAACATTTGAAGGGCTATGTGATTCCCACTCCTAGAATAAGAATGCATAATTACAAGGCTACAGTTGTATGGCTTTATGCCATGCAGGTCAAATAAAAATTACTCAACTGTAGGAATGAGAAAAAATTTCAAGACTCAGAATTTGCTTCTTGATCACAGTTAACTGTTCAACAATTATCCTCAAGCAGTTTTCAAGTGTCCCACCTACCAGCTGATATCTTCATTTACACAGCATCTTTCAGCAGTTTGTTGTTGATTATCAAGTGAACTTTTTGTGGGAGGGAACAAAAAGAAAAAGTGTAGAGGACAAAACAAGGGTGTTGTCCTCCAGATAAAAATTCTGCCCACTAATTTTTTCCCTTCAGTCTCCAATTTCTAGGTTAGTATTAATTTAACATTTCTGTGGAGCATTTAAGCTACAAAGAAAAGAGGGAGGCAAAACTACCAAGGCATTGTGGACACAGCAAATGTAAGGGTTGTAGATGTGAATCAATTTGAGTGACCAATGGGAAATTTTATGGGAGAGGGCAATGCCTTCATTTTTCCTCGTCCCATCAGAGCTACAGCCACCAAGAAGGGCCTTAGAACTGTATTGAATGTGAGTGGTTGCCAGCAAGATGGGTAAGAACACAGGTGGGCAGGCCCAATCAACTCTCCCAATAAATGAAATGGAAGATTTCAAAACTTTGAAACTTCCCTCATCAGCAAAGTGGAGTTGTCTTTTATCAGTGTCTATATGACACTGATGACATTTGGAGTCCCTTGGGGAGACTCATGGGGTGTGGGACATAAATGGTGATGCCCAGAAGAGGCAGCTGCATTTCTGGCACCCCTGGTGACAGAGGGATTATGCAGAGACAACTGCCTTGCTCAATCATTCTCCTGTTGTCATCATCATCATCATCATCATCATTTTTCTTATTATTATATTTTTTTGTACCCTGCTTCTCCCCCCAAATTGGGATTCAAAGTGGCTTAAAGTCTGAAACACAGTACAATTACAAAAATGACAATATTAAAACTGATTGTTTGTTTAAAATAGAATACAATTAAAAAAAGGTTAAAGCATTTAAAAACCATAGACTTTAAAATAATAAAACACTCCCAGGAAATTCTTTAAAAACATTTCAAATGCCTCCCTGAACAGGAAGGTCTTAGCCTGCCAACAGGAGGACAACAAAGAGGGAGCCATTCTGGCCTCCCTGAGAAGAGAGTTCTAGAGTCTAGGGGAAGCCAAAGAGAAGTCTCTCTCTCATGTCATAGAATCATAGAATCATAGAATCATAGAATCATAGAGTTGGAAGAGACCACAAGAGCCATCCAGTCCAACCCCCTGCCATGCAGGAACTCCCAATCAAAGCATCCCCGACAGATGGCCATCCAGCCTCTGCTTAAAGACCTCCAAGGAAGGAGACTCCACTACTCTCCGAGGGAGTGTGTTCCACTGTCGAACCGCCCTTACTGTCAGGAAGTTCCTCCTAATGTTGAGGTGGAATCTCTTTTCTTGCAGCTTGAATCCATTGTTTCGGGTCCTAGTCTCTGGAGCAGCAGAAAACAAGCTTGTTCCCTCCTTGATATGACATCCCTTCAAATAGTTAAACACGGCTATCATATCACCTCTCAGCCTTCTCTTCTCCAGGCTAAACATCCCCAGCTCCCTAAGTCGTTCCTCATAGGGCTTGGTTTCCAGACCCTTCACCAATTTAGTTGCCCTCCTTTGGACACGCTCCAGTTTCTCCACATCCTTTTTGAATTGTGGTGCCCAGAACTGGACACAGTATTCCAGGTGAGGCCGGACCAAAGCAGAATAGAGTGGCACTATTACTTCTCTTGATCTAGACACTATACTTCTACTGATGCAGCCTAAAATTGCATTGGCCTTTTTAGCTGCTGCATCGCACTGTTGACTCATGTTCAACTTGTGGTCCACCTGGATTCCTAGATCCCTTTCACAGGTAGTCTCATTCAGCCAAGTGTCCCCCATCGTATATCTGTACTTTTCGTTTTTCCGCCCTAAGTGCAGTACCTTACATTTCTCCGTGTTGAATTTCATTTTGTTAGCTTTGGCCCAACTTTCTAGTCTGCTCAAGTCATTTTGAATTTTGATCCTGTCCTCTGGGGTATTAGCTACTCCTCCTAATTTGGTGTCATCTGCAAATTTGATAACTATGCCCCCAATACCGTCATCCAAGTCATTAATAAAGATATTGAATAGCACTGGGCCCAGGACAGAGCCCTGTGGCACCCCACTGGTCACTTCTTTCCAGGTTGAAAAGGAGCCATTGTTGAGCACCCTTTGTGTTCGACCAGATAACCAATTAAAAATCCATGTAACAGTTACTTTGTCTAGCCCACATTTTACCAACTTGCTTGCAAGAATGTCATGGGGAACTTTGTCAAAGGCCTTACTGAAATCAAGATATACTATATCCACAGCATTCCCTTCATCTACCAAGCTGGTAATTTTATCAAAAAAAGAGATCAGATTTGTCTGGCATGACCTGTTTCTCTGAAACCCATGTTGACTTTTTGTGATTATGAAATTATCTTCCAGATGTTCACAGACTCTCTGTTTAATGATCTGCTCCAGAATCTTTCCGGGTATTGATGTCAGACTAACTGGACGATAATTGTTGGGATCCTCTTTTTTCCCCTTTTTGAAGATGGGGACAACATTTGCCCTTCTCCAGTCCGCTGGGACCTCTCCTGTTTTCCAGGAATTCTCAAAGATTATTGCCAATGGTTCTGATATTACATTTGCCAGTTCTTTTAATACCCTTGGATGTAATTCATCTGGTCCTGGAGACTTATATTCATCTAGATTAACCAGATGTTTCTGTACTATCTCTTTACTTATTCTGTGATGAAATTCTCCTATTCTGTCCTCTGCTCCATTATCCTCAAGTTGAGCACCCTTTGCCTTTTCTGAGAAGACTGAAGCAAAGAAGGTGTTGAGTAATTCTGCCTTTTCTCTGTCCCCTGTTAACTTTTTGCCATCTTCTCCACACAGTGGCCCTACCATTTCCTTCTTTTTCCTTTTGCTACTGACATACCCCCAAAAGCCCTTTTTATTGTTCTTAACCGCTCCAGCAAGCCTGATTTCATTCTGCGCTTTAGCTTTTCTGACTTTAACCCTACACGTGCTAGCTATTTGTTTGAATTCCTCTTTGGTGATTTCCCCATTTTTCCATTTCTTATACATGTTCCGTTTAAAACATAGTTCAGTTGCAAGTTCCTTAGTCATCCATCCTGGTTTCTTGAGACACCTCCCATTCTTCCTCCTCATTGGCACGGTTTGAAATTGTGCCTTCAGTATCTCCCTTTTGAGAAACTCCCATCCGTCTTGAACTCCCTTCTCTTTTAGTATTCCTGTCCATGGGATCACCCTCAGTATTTCTCTAAGTTTAGTAAAATCAGCTTTCCTAAAGTCTAGAATGCGTGTCTGACTATGCCTGGCTTCTCCTTTCCACTGTATAATAAACTCCAGGAGGACATGATCACTCCCGCCTAAGGATCCAACCACTTGCACCCCATTAACTAGGTCTTCCCTGTTAGTTAGGATCAGATCCAAAATAGCTGACTCCCTCGTTGCCTCTTCCACCTTTTGAACAATGAAATTGTCTTCGAGGCAAGTGAGGAATTTGCTAGACCTCAAGGATTTTGCCGAGTTTGACTTCCAGCAAATATCCGGATAGTTGAAGTCACCCATCACTACTATATTTCTCCTTTCTGAGTGTGTGGTCATCTGTTCTAGAAAGGCATCATCCAGTTCTTCTGCCTGAGTCGGGGGTCTGTAGTAGACTCCCACAATAACATCCCTGTTGTTTCTTTCCCCTTTAATTTTTATCCAAATGCTCTCCACCTGGCTTCCAGGATTGTTGTCCTGGATTTCTTCACTGGTGTAAATATCCCTGACATATAATGCTATTCCTCCTCCTCTCCTGTTTGGCCTGTTTCTCTTGAAGAGGTTATACCCCTGTATTTTTACATTCCAATCATGAGACTCATCCCACCAGGTTTCAGTGATGCCTATTATATCATATTTGCTTTGTTGCGCTAGGAGTTCAAGTTCATCTTGCTTATTTCCCATGCTCTGTGCATTAGTGTAGAGACATCTAAGACCATATGTCTCCTTTACTTGCTGCCTTAGCACGTTTTTTTGCCTCCCACTGTTGGGTCCCTCTACTGTTTGCTTTGTTTCCTCTATGACAGTTTGACTATTTTTTCCAGTCCTTTTGTCTTCCAGGGTGCTGTCTCCCTTCCCCACATAACTCAGTTTAAAGCCCTCCTGATCAAATTCTTCAGACTGTTGGCAAAAACGTTTCTTCCAACTGGTGTGAGATGCAGCCCATCCCTTGCCAGGAGTCCACCCTCATGGAACCGCAGCCCATGATCCAAGAATCCAAATCGTTCTCGACGACACCATCTGCGGAGCCAATTGTTGACATCTGCTATCTTCCTCTCTCTTCCTGGACCGTGCCCTTCAACTGGCAGTAGAGACCATATTTGTGATGATGGTTGGATGGAGAGAAGGGCCTCCCCTGAAGATCTTAGAGCTCAGGCTGGCTCATACAGGAAGATACAGGGGGGAAGCAGACGAGGGCGTTCGGGATACCGCGGGATGGTGCACCGCCGAAGTGAAGCATCCACACCATGGCGCACCGTCGGCGCCCCTGAAAGGAGCGCTAAATCAGTGCTCTTTTCAGATGTCAGTGAAAGTGTGCCCTAAAAGCATAGAGCGCACTTTCACTGACTTATCCACTGCAGCGTGTGCGGACGCTACAGCGGGAGGTTGCCCTGGGAGCGCTGGCCGTGCGGAGGGCCGGCAGCTCCGAGGGCAACCTCGGGGTGAGGAAGGGGCGCCGAGCGTGCTCTATTAGCCGTCTGCCGAGGCCCACAGTCTGCCAAACAGCCTGGACCTGAGCCATATAGGGCTTTATAGGTCATAACCAGCACTTTGACTTGTGCCCAGAAACAAACTGGCAGCCAGTAGAGCTGTTTCAATAGGGGCATTCTGTTGAAGTATCCATTAACAGTGGATAAACAAGCACCAATATTACATCCACTGACACTGTATCAACTACATAATCCAAGTCAGAACGGATATGAGCAACTTTATCTTTATCTGCGAAGTGCCATGCAAATTCTCCTTAGCTGGCTTCTGAGTGATCTGCATTTTCTACTTGAGAGTGTGTATGCAAGAGACCCCTAATGAAGAGCCCTGGTGGCGCAGGGGTTAAATGCCTGTACTGCAGCCACTCACTCATAGATCACAAGGTTGAGAGTTCAATACTAGCCAAGGCTCAGGCTAGACTCAGGCCTGCATCCTTCCGAGGTCGCTAAAATGAGTACCCAACTGTTGGGGGGCAATGAGCTTACAGTTGTAAACTACTTAGACATGCCATAGTGTGATATGAAGCGGTATATAAATGAAGCTCCACACCAGGGGTAGGCAACCTTTCCCCTTTAAGGGCCGAAAAACTTCAGCTCCCAGAAGCCTCAGCCAATAGTCCCATGTTGGCCAATAGTTCCTGGGATTCTGGGAGCTGAAGTCCCTCGGCCCTTAAAGGGGAAAGGTTGCCTACACCTTCTCCATACCAAGATCACTATCACCCCTCCCAGCACAGAAAACAAGTTCCAGAGTGTGCCTGGAAGCATGAGTAGTCCTGAAACCATGAAGTTCTGAGCAACTCCTGAAAGGGCAGTCTCAACATGGATGTTCAAGTCCCCCACCACTAGCAGCTGTGGAGACTCCGACATCAACCCCAAGACAACCTCAGTTAGCTCATGAAGGGAGACTGTTGCACAGTGTGGTGGATGGTACACCAACAAAATCCCCATTCTGTCCTGGCTACCCACTCAAAACCAGTAGACTGTGTGAGGGGGCATCTGGTCAGGAATCACAATAGATCACTACTACTGCAACTCCAACTCCCTGCCCTCCCTGTCTCTGTAGTACAGGCCAGGTTGGCATGATAATCTAGGATCAGATCCTGAATGATACTTGTTTTTCTATTAACTGATCTGGCATTCAGCAACAGCATTTTCAACCCAGGGGGACTGTCACTAAGGGTATCCATGCCATTTGAGTTGGGAGACAATTTGGAGGCAACAAGAACCCTCTTGTGTGCCCCTCTTCCTTGATATTTTAATTGTCTCCTCCCTCTATATTTCCCTCTTCCCTGTATAGCTCCAATTGCTGCTCCCTGAAACTCTGTTTCCCCTCCCTCCTCTGAATGGCACATCCTTCCTGTATTAGGCCGGCAGGACAGTAGCTGTTAAAAACAGCACAATAAATAAGACAGGCAGATGATAAGAGCAGAGATGGTCAAAACAGGTAATAAAACTGTCACCCCAGTGGTCCAGCAGTTGGCCAAAGTTGTGGGCTGATTGATCAACACCTGGTTCCTCAATGCCTGGATCTGGACATATGCATATGCCATCCCTATTCTAGGCTATATTCAATTCAATGTTTTTCATGTATAATGGAACTTGCCTTTGGACATGCAAAACTCTTTGGTGGTTTAACTGATTTGTGGTGTTGTATTTATATTGGCTCATGTAGACATTTCTCATTCATCCTAAATCAGGGGTAGGCAACCTAAGACCCAGGGGCCGGATGCGCCCCCCCCCCCCCCCCCGAGGCCTTTGGACTGGCCCCAAGCCGGTCCTGCCGCCGCTGCTGCCCCCCACCGCCGCACGCCATGATATCGATTATTGTTGTTATTCCTTGTTCTTGGGGTTTTCTGGGCAAAATCGCCACAGGGGTTTTTGCCATGGCTTTTTTGGGGCTGAGAGAGTGTGCATGCATATTTTTTTAATTTTTTAATTTTTTTAATTTTTAATTTTTATATTTATTTATTTATTTATTTATTTGGCTTATTGGTAAAAAGAAATGGAGATATAGCTAAACCATTCACTTCACACAAAAGTAATATATATATATATATATATATATATATATAAATTATTTTAAAAAAAATTAAAATTTCACCTGCCTAAAGAAAATGACAGCCTAGTCTCTATGAAGTGAGTTAAAAGCATGATTGCTAAAAATACAGTACCACCTATTATGAAAGGCCCTTTCCTATGAGAAATCATCCCTCACAGGCCTGCTAAAACAGAAAGGACTTCAGCTGCCTAAAGAAAATGACAGTCTAGCCTCTAGGAATCAGCCACCAAGAAAGTCTTCTCCCATATTCCGAACAGATGTACCGTAAAGTTGATGGAGGAGAGAGGAACTCACAAGATCTCAAAGCATGGACAGGTTCATGTGGGAGAATACAGGTCTTTAAATAAGCTCAATGTGAGCCATATAATGCTTTATAGGTCTTAACCAGCACCTTGAATTATGCCCAGAACCAGAGTATTAGAAAGTGGAGTTATTGCAACAAGGGTTTTATATGATTCATGTAGTTTAAAATCTAGTGACAACTCTTTGAACCAGCTGCAATTTTCAAAAGATCTTTAAAGGCAACCTCATGTAGAATAAATTGTTGTTGTTGTGTGTCTAGATTTCCAACGTAAGGCAACTCTAACGTTTTTCTGGGATTTTCTTTGGCTGAGATTGTGTGTCTCACCCCAGGTCACCCAGTGGGTTTCCAAGGCTGAGCAGGGAATTGACCCCTGATCTCCAGAGTTGTAGTCTAATGCTCAGTCCACCATGCTGGTTCTCATAGAATGCGTAATTTATTTATTAGATTTATATCTAGCATTTCTCCCAAAATTAAATGATGACACATGTTACCAGGGCCAGATCCAGTGTCTATAGGAAAGTGTGTATTCATCCCTGCCCACCATGAAAACCAGAGCATTCAAGTTCAAGGTTGAGTCTAGGAGTACACCCAAGCTGTGAACCCATATCACCAAGGGGAGTGTAGGACCACCTGGCAAATTGCCTAAATAACACATCTGTTTCCTTGGGAACTGTACTTCCCTAGCACTTTGGCACTTGAGAGAAAACTCATTAACATATGTTGAACCAAAAAGTCTGTTTTGTTTGAATATTTTAACTAATTATACACCATATTTACTATATGGCCCATCAAAAAATTCTCACCTGGAAAAATGGTACAGCATAAGCTTCAGGCACTAGTCTTTCACTTCCTATATACCATGCAGATAAACATTTTCACAACCTTTTCCTTAGCTCTTGCAAAGTACAAGACATATTTAGATATTTTAAATCTTTGTTCTGAAGTTGCTAAGTTCCTGAAAGTAACAGGTGTTCTCCTCTGGCTCAGTCATTTGGAAGAGTACTTTCTAATGTGGGCACACATGTTTCTGTCTAGAAAGTTTACAAAATATTTTTGTCTTCTTTTATAGTCAACCCCTGCTGTTTTACAATGAAAGTGGAACACACATAACTGAGTATTCCATCATGCCATTTTAAAGGCTACAATAAAAGTCTCAGAATGAGCAAGAAGAAAGCCTCTCTGTCTTTGACAATGTTGAAAAATGTACAAATGAGAGTTTTTTTACTAGATCAATTAGCTCCGAATATTCCTTTCATTAAAAGAAGAGTTATATGTATGGAAAGAGCCAGCTTAGTTCCTCAGCTGTTTTCGTGATTAGGATGAGGTTAGTAGGGGAAAACTATTTATTTTAAATAAGAAACAACACTCTCCAGGCCCCTTGCTGTGCTCAATAATTTATATGCATTCTTTGTAGATTTGTATTTATCCCAGCTGTAAATGGAAGTCCCAATGACATTTTTTCAATATTATTTCACCAACTAAACAATAAAAAAGCCCTAAAACTGGTGTGCATCCTTTAACCTCCTGTTGTCCCACTTAATATTAACTCAGCACCGCTGTGAGAAGACAGCAGCTTTATATACACATTGATTGTTAAAATGCTACTATCCTGCCTCCGAAGCAAAAAAGTGTTTACCCTACCAAAAGAACTGCCTACTTCAACCAAGACTTGGTAACAAGACTTGGTATGTATCAAATCAAAATGCACTGATGTCCTGAAAGAAAATGTCAGGCACATCCTCAGCCTAGGAGCATGTTTTCCATTCAGAGCCTTTTCTTCTTCCATCTAAATTTATGCAAATGGTGGGAAGTCAGGTGTGTTCCCTTTCTATGTAGCATCCATTTCAAAATGTTCACACACAGAAGATTGTTTAATACAGGTTAATTACCTTTCTATTACCTTTCTTGATCCCACAAGAGCTATTGCAGTTACTGTTCTTTATCAGGAGCACTCCCTCTTTTAGGGCAGCTGTCCCATTTTGTCCCTTATTTCACTTTTTAGAGTATCTCTGTTCAACACTTGTTGAGCTCCTTCTTTTCTTGATACAATTAAGGAAGAGAGGAGAGGAAACAGTCCTCCCAAGTTGCTATACTCTAGCCTTCAGTTTCAACTTCAGGAACCAACTACTGCTGTTCACTGGCTCTGTTAGGAAGGATCTAATTAGGGGAATTTATAATTAGCTCAAATATGCAAGAGTGGGGCCCTAACAACACCCCACGAGGGTACCGATATGTATACCAGAGGACTAAGGAATCCCACAATGGATGACAGTGAGGCAAGCTTCTTCAATTAAAGTCTAAATATTTATTAAAAGGGAAAACTGCACACACACACATATGGCATACACACACACTGCACTCTTAAGAATAAAGGAGTGAAAGCAGGAATAGTTTGAGATGGGCCAAAATAAGGGAGGTACTCACTTCTGAAGGCTCCTCTGGGATCCACTGTGGATGTTGTTGTTGTTGTTGTTGTTGTTGTTGATGATGATGATGATGCACAGCCACCAAAACAGGGGAAGGGGTGGCTGAGGGAGCTACGATCAGAGCACAGACTGATGTGGAGCCAAGCAGCACTCCAAAAATAGCACATGGAGCCTAAAAATCCCAAGGTTTATATGGGCCATTTCTTGCTTCTAGCTACAGAATAAATGGCTTGGCTGAAGCCTAAACGAAAGCATTGATTGTCTTAGCTTTGTTAAACCTAGGTGTGAGACCAGTCTAAACAATGCATTTGGTTTCAATTCAATCAAGGAAAGAAGGCTGGAGAAAGAGGGTGCAGTTAAATCTGATCACTGCCCCATCAAGAGTGAGACTTTGGATGTGCAAGCTACTACTTTTGCTAGCCTTTGGCCTTCTAAATAAAAGTAATCTATCCACTGGGTATAACATTTAGAGCACAGGTGCATAGTATGACAGGTAAGTGATTCCTAAGGTGCCTTGATCAGCAAGAAGCAAATTGCTTCCACCTGTCATGTCAATGGACCCTGATTTCTTAAGGTCCTAGCCTTTTTCAAGGACAGAAAAATACCTGCTTTGAACTTATTAAGTAACCCTAGTTATGATGTTCAATGGCTTCATCAGAATTAAGAATTTCAAATGAACTGAAAGTTTGTTTATTTGTTTGCTTCTGCCTTATCATTGTGTTCTTCTAGTAGTATGGTGTGATCCGCATATCTTAGACTGTTAATGTTCCTTTCTCCTCATCAGGTCTATTAAATGTAGTGGCACTCTTATGTTTTTAAAAGCGTTCCATAGCTTTTTGTGATCTATGCAGTCAGAGGCTTTGCAATAATAATAATAATAATAATAATAATAATAATAATAATAAATGTATTTCTATTTCACCCCTCTGCAGTGCAATCGGGGCGGCTTACAACAATTAGACATCAGTAAAATACATCCAATCTCCCAAACCCCACCCACCCCTTAAAAAAATATTAAACTAAGGCAGTTTAAAAACATTAGGGTTATAAAACACAGCATCACAACAGTACAGAGCAATCAGCAGTAGCATGGAAGGGAGAAAGATTAGCTGACTCTTTGGGCCAGGATAATTATTCTGGAAAGGCCTGCCAGAAGAGATCCATCTTGACAGCCTTTCTGAAGCTGTCTAAGGTGGTAATAAGATGAATCTCATCTGGCAGGCCATTCCATAATCTGGGAGCAGTGGCAGAGAAGGCCCTCTAGGAGATCACCGACAGCCTGGTTTTCATAGGTTGTAGCAGATTCCTCCCAAAGGACCAGAGTGCACAGGGTGGATCATATGGAAAGAGGCGGTCCTGGAGATAGGTTGGACCCAAGCCATGTAGGGCTTTAAAGGTCATAACCAACACCTTGTACTATGCCCAGAAACTAATAGGCAGCCAGTGAAGAGATTTTAACACAGGTGTAATGCGGTCTCTTCTGGAAGTTCCAGAGACCAACCTGGCTGCTATATTTTGAACTAATTGAAGCTTCCAGGCCAAGCACAAGGGTAGCCCCATGTAGAGTGCATTACAGAAATCAAGACGAGAGGTTACCAGCACGTGTACCACACTTTCAAGAACCTTAGTTTCCAGGAAAGGGTGCAGCTGGCGTATCAGCCGAAGCTGATAACAGACGCTCCTGACTGTCGCATTTACCTGATTTGACATCTGGAGTGACAGATCTAGGAGCACCCCCAGACTGTGAGCACAGTCCTTGGAGGAGAGTGTGACTCCATCTAGGACTGGAAGTTGTGTTTTGGGCCTGCAACTGTTAGTACCTCCATTTTATCTGGATTGAGTCTCAATCTGTTTTTCTCATCCAGTCCATTACTGTCTTAAGACAACCATTGAGAGTAGAGACATCATCTGAAGTCAAACCTGAGGACTCAGACATGGAGAAATATATCTGGGTGTCATCAGTGTACTGAGGGATGCCACAATTAAGCTCTTTTCTTGTAGGGTGACTGCAGTGCAGTGCCTCCAATTCCTAGCCCTCTCAGGCGATCCAAAAGGATGGAATGATCTATTGTGTAGTCTATATAACACATGCTGATTTTCTTCTAGAATTCTTTGGTGCACTCCAATAACAAACATATGTTTGCAATTAAGCAGACTGCCAGAAAAAGTGCACATTAAATTGAGGCACTGCCCTGGCTCAGTGCTAGGGAATCATGGGAACTGTAATTTATTGTGGCACCAGAGCTCTCTGACAGAGAAGGCTCAATGTCCCAGAAAAAAATACAGTTCTCATGATTCCCTAGCACTGAGCCAGGGCAGTGCCTCAATTTAATGTGCACTATTTCTGGCAGTCTGCTTAGGCCTATGGTCTCTAGTGCCTCTTCCTTTTCTGAACCCCACTTACGTCTCTAGTATTTCTCTCTCCATATATGATTCACGTCTATGCTGCAGAATTTTGAGCAGAATTTTGCTTGCATGGAATATTAGTGCTATGGTCCTATAGTTCCTGTGGTCTTTTGTGTCTTTGTGTGTGTGTGTGTGTGTGGATTGGGATGTATATTTTGTTTCCAGTCCTAGTTTATTTATTTCACTTCTATGCCATCTTTCTCTCAAAAAGGTGGCTCACAAGATAAAAACAATATTAAAACATCCCACTTAAAAACCCTTAAAATCATGCAGTTAAAATTGTATAAAATTAATTCAAAACATGCAAAAGTTTAAAATATAATTACAACACAAACGCCATATAAAAAAAAAACCACCCTGTCCTGATTAAAAATCAGCTTAAATAAAAATCTTTTTGCTTCTCATTTAGCCTCCCATGGAAGGGAGTTCCAAAGGGTGGGAGCAGCCTACAGAAAAAAACAAACCTATAATTGAATTATGGTAATGTAATAAAATTTGCAAGCATTGGAAAAGCAGGTTGTTGCCAGTTCTTCTTGCCCATGGAGGCTTGCTTTGAAGTACTTGCATATGCATGTGTGCCACTGCTTACAAACATGACTGGGAGAGAGGCACCAAGTTGATTATGGAGGCTTGCTTGGGACTACATGAGTGCTATGTGTGCACCATCTTTGACCATTCAGTCTGTGTTCAGTGTTTGATCATCCCCCCAATCATGAAGGCACACAGAAACCCTTGTGGAAAGTGACAGAGGTGGCTGCAGCCACAAGGGAAGCAATGGCTGCAGATGGGGGAATAGTGGCCTGCCAAGCAGCCTGGAGGCCACCTGCCTTCCTGCTTTTCCTAAATGGTAGTGGCAGGTGGAGCTCTGTATGCCAGCCCCACCTCTGATGCCACTTGGCTGCCACTCTTCCTCATCTGTCACCAATCAGCAACTGTCCAATGGGAGAGCATGCCCATGGCAGGGCTGCAGTAAAAGGTAAAGATAGTACCTTGACATGAATGTCTTGTCATAACCGACTGTAGGGGGCGGTGCTAATCTCTGTTACTAAGTTGAAGAGCCTGCATTGTTTGAGGAGTACTCTGGTGATCACATGGCCAGCATGACTGCACAGGATGCTGCTACCTTCCCCCCAAAGTAGTGTCTATTTATCGTATTTGTATGCTTTTGAACTGCTAGGTTGGCAGAAGCTGGGACTAGTGACAGGAGCTCACCCCTTCATGCAGCACTTGGGCCTCGAACTGCCAACTTTCCAATCTTCTGATCATCAGAATTGGAGTCTTAACCACTAAGCCACCACATCCCTGTGGAGGGAGGGATTAATTCCCCTTTTGGAAACAATGCTCTCCTCTATTCAGTGTCAGTCATGGCAGCAGCAATACTGGATCTGGCCACAGCATTGTGGGAGCCAAGCAGAAGCTCTGGGCAAAGTGGAGCAGCTCCACAGAAGTAGTCTGGGATGAGCAGGAGGCCAGCTACCTTTCTACCTCTCCTGAGTGGCAGGTACTATATTCATATTTACATTTGTGATTAGCCATCCCTCGCAGGTTAGGGACTAGAACACTGTGCAGAAATACATAATGGTTCTGCATTTTGATGGTTTCTGCTTTTTGACAGTACCCTGGTCCCTAACCTGTCAAATAAGTGAGGGGCATTTGTAATACGGAACTGGAGTGTTGTAAAAATTTTCAATGTGGAGATCTGCACGTTAAGAAACCTTTTTACTTAGCATTGAAGAAGTAGAACTGAACTTAGAGTTACCCTTAATACAAAAATATATTCTATATATGGAAGAGCAAACAACTGATAACCAAATGAAAAAAAAATCTATACAATCAGCTGAATTTTATTGATCACATTTTATATGCTGTTGAGTAAGTACATTTGCAATTTCCTCAGTCAATACCATCATCAGTGCATTATTATTTTTTGGGATTGATAGAGAAGAAAATATGGATTTTTGGATCCTCATGTAATGGATGCATAAGTCACCCATTGTGGTAATGAGGTAGAGAACCTTTCTGTCTTCTGCCCCTACACAAAAAAGTTTGTGAATGCATTTAGAGGACAGATTACTGCTGCCACCACTATTATAAATCTCTCAAACATTATGTACTACTACTGCACAGATGATGTCTTCTTCATTAGTTGTCTATCATTCTTTTCATTTTATTGACTTAGCTATCTTCATCCTGACTTTTTTTTTATTCCAGTCATGCATCTTTTCATTTTTGTCTTTGATTGGTTACAGGTTCAATATTCTTTGCCTCATAGTGTCTTCTTGCCCCATTTCCCTTCATGATGGTTGCTTTCTATGACAAAAAAGAAAGAAATAGCTCCAAAGTCCTGCTGTTTATATAAACTGGGGTAGGTGAACTGTCCCCTTTAAGTGCCAAGGGACTTCAGCTCCCAGAATCTCAGACTATTGGCCAACATCCCAGACTATTGGCCAACATGACTGAGGCTTCTGGGAGCTGAAGTCCCTTGGCCCTTAAAGGGGACAGTTTGCCTACCCCTGATATAAACCATTGTTTCAAGAGAGTTTACAGGTTTAATTCGATTTTTATGGGGTGGGCGGGCTAGGGATTGAGGGGTGGTGGAATTGTTTTAACTGTTGTCCTGTTTTAACTCTGTACGCCGCCTCAATTGCCTAGCAGAAGGGGGGTTATAAATAAAATTTATTATTATTATTTTATTAAAACAATGTCTCACCAACTGGGAAGATTCAAGTAAGTCTGAAAATTAATTAACCCTCTGGGAAATGAACTCCTTTAACTCCCTGTCATCTGATGTGTTTGCAGATTAGGCTTTTACTGTGCAATCACACAAACTCAAACATGGAATTTTATGTAGGATCCAGACAGTGATGTCTTCAGTTTGTAACTCCCTGGTGCTTCCTCCAGTTTCTTCTTACATTTTCTCATTAAAAAATAGGTTGAGAAAAATGGACTAGTCACAAAACACTTTTGACAGATAGTACTGGGAATGCCTAAATAAATAAATAAGTGCTATCCTAACAGTTATCTGGGAAAACCCTTACAGTTGAAGACGGGTAATTAGTCTCTTCTTCCTGTTTCTTTGACCTTGCAGTCCACTGAGCTACCTTACCCACAATCCCCTAGATTCCAAAGCTTCCTTGAATATCGACAGTACATGTCCCTTCCTGACCTGAAGGACATCTTTTTGCCCAAAGCTCTCACATTCTTCATGGTGTTTCCTTGATTCCATTGTACAAATTCTCACAAAAGACAAGCAGAGGCCATGTGGGTTTTTTGAGGAAGGTCCCCAATTGGGTTGAGAGGGGCTAGGTATTTTGGACAGAAGAGACATGAAGTTCAATTGATATTTATTTTATCAGTTCCCTAGGCAGCTAAGAGAGCTGGAATAACATGGATGGTCATTCACTCTTTGTTCTTTTTTCATAACATGAAGCCATCAGTCTTTAGTAAGATGTAAACATGTAAGATAGCAATATGGTTCATGAAGAGTTTGTGGGGAATATATTGTTGTCTAGGAAAATAGGAATCACCAGGGAATAGGGGGTTTGTCCTTCTTCTGTGGGTTTCAGGAGATCAGAGTTCATTCTCTTAGGGAAAAGTAAAAGTGTAGTAGTGGTCATGCATTAGTCAGACATAGGAGATTATCTCATGGACAAATAACCCAACTGCTCCCCAACGGCATGCAGCCGGGTTGCATGATGCAGTTGGGTTCTATCATACCCAATTTGCCACCAATGCCACCAGGTGATTGCTACCTGCATCTTAGGTCCCAGGCACACTTTGGAGGCCACTTTTCAAAGCCATGAGCTTTCAATTGTGGGTTGTGGCCAGGTTGCAGTTGCCTGGCATAATCAATGATGAATTAGGTATGATAGAATGCACTTGCATTTCACTAGCCAGCTGCATCCCATTGGGGTTATTTGTCCATGTGATAATCTCCATACAGTGTCATCTGGAAGCAAGATTTAAGGATGATTTTTTAAAAAATCATCTGGAGGGCAGAAGTTACTGCTGCTGCAATTTACTGTGTGAAGGACAGAGCATCCTCTACTGGGGCCAAAGCCTCTGAGACCAGATGAAGGAACTCATGCACAAGGAGCTGGCAGGACTGGGTTTCTTTATTGCTCATCTTGCAAATAACAAGCAAGCAATTATCAGTATTTAGTCATGTAAATAAGATAACAGTAGGGTTCATGAATACCTGTCAAAACACTTGATGTCTCTGGACAGTAAAAAAAAGCAAGATGGAATTGTGGAGAGCAGGCAGAATTATGCCAATCAGGAGTAAGCTTGCAACAGCCAATAGAATTTTGGGCTGTAAGTGATAAAGAATTCTGTTGCTGACAGTTGGAGTCAGACTGGCTCTGGATGTGTAACAGTTCAGGAGTGAAGGATTGTGAAAGAAAAGTCCAGTAGTGAAGGACTTAGATGAATATAGCACTCCAAGTGAGGGAGTTGCTGATATTGGTTATCCTGTGGAATATAGTTAGGCTATTATAGAAATAAGGTTAAAAGGATAACCATAAATAAGGATGGCATGAGGGTTCTAAAAATTAGTAACTGTTGTTCTCTAGTGTTAAAGAAAGTGTAACAAAATATAACAATAACAAGTGCCTATACCAACCAAATAAGTGAAACATTGTTAAACCATCATTCAAATAAAGTTTTATTGATGTTTTAATACAAGCTTGTCTGAACCTGAAATCTTTATCCACACTACTAACAAATATAGAAACCAAGTTTGGAGAATAAACCCATAGATATAAATAAAAGTGTTATGGTGGCTGTGGTGGGATAGTAAAACCCATAGGGCTGCCATCTGAGGGGGAAAAAGTTAGGTGAAGGAGTGGTTCTTCACAGGAACATCAATCAATAATATTCCTACCCATGGATGGCCCAATTCATTTTGCTTTTGAAGGCAAAGAACAAGTTGTGCCCTTCTCTTATTTTGTACTGGGTTGACCAGCACATCTTCTACTGTACTTGGAAGTAGCAACACAGTTGGGAGGGTGCTGGATAGTCTGCTTGGCACATGTAGTTCTGTCTTCAGCAAAGAGGAGTAACAGAAAGCTTCCAAAGAAAAAACAGGAGGCTGCTGTTCCTGTTAACTCTTGCCTGAGGTAGCTGCTTCACTTTGCCTAATGATAGGATTGACTCTGTTCATGTCCTTTTTTTCTAGCCTTAAACACCTTTCATTTTCAGCTTTATACCAACCAACAGACTTAGCTGTCATATTTGGAAGGGTAAATATGACAATATGTACTACGTTCTTTGAAATCTTGAGCAATTTAACCTTTTCCAGCATGTCAACCAAGTTTGCTCCTACAAGCCTGGGGGGAAATGTACAGCAAATCCTTCCCCAGAGGGCCCAGTCGTACATTCAACAATGGCTACATGGCAACTTTGTAATGAAAGGGTTCAAATAGAAATAGATATTATTTGAGAATTTCTGAACCACCCCAGAGCCTATTATGGGACTATTTTGGTCCTCATCTGACCTTACTTTGAAATTGTAGGAATTGTAGCTACATGTACACTTTTTAGTTTACAGAAAGAATAAATGTTAACGATGTACATAAATTTGCAGAAAATATGACATTAGCTCATATCCACTGTAGCCAAAAGTCTAGTATGGGGAATTTTATTTAGCTGAAATCAAGAGGGGGTCGGCTATAAGGACCCTGAGAGACCATTTCCCACATGTATACCAAGATCCTGGTGGATCTAAGAATTGATACAGAGACAGAATTCTTCAATTAAAGTATTATTTATTAAAGAGGAAAATTACACAGCAATTCACATACACACACACACACACACACACATGCAAGGCTCAGGAAATCAGGGGTTAGCTTGGAAAAGATGTTGAGGCAGAACTAATGGGCTATACTTACTACAGATGAGGCTTTCTCCAGGAGCCAATTGGGTGATGGAAGTTGAGACACAGTCACAGAGAGGATGACTGAGCTGGAACCAGACCAGAGATCAGAGTGACATGGAGTCCTCCTGCATCCAAGCTGACACACTGGGGACAGAAATCTGAGGGTTTTTATAGGAAAAAAACTAGCCCTGGCAAGGTGCTTAATTGCTTGTCTGAAATCTGGACAAAAGTGTTTGATTGCTTGAGTGATGTCCAAACAAAGGTGTTGTATTGCACTATCAATGTAATTGGGTCTGACAACAATCAAGGAGAACAGGCAAGGGAATGGGTGAGTTGTTAAGCTGATCACCGTCCCATCAAGGGTGAGACTATGAACAGTTTGCCTTGTCCTAAGTGTGGAGGTGATGATGGTCCATTTACAATTCCCACACTATCTGCCTGGATCTGGGGATTGGGGATTTTCCAGTATTCCAAGTGACCTGGGCATGACCTATTTGCCTTGCCATGATGGCACTTGGGGTTCGCTGCAGAGTACATCTGGGGCCATGTGGAATTCATATACACACCAAAATTCAGAAAAATGCACTGTTACTAACACCACATAACAAGCCTTTTTTTAAAAAGTGCATGCGTATTTAACTTTGGTAGTCCTTGTACACCTATGGTAGGGGGAGTGGGGTTTCCTGACTGTGCTGCTAGTCTACAATCCATTTTTTTGAAAAGATGAAAGTTAAAGCTTAATATAGGGAAAAGGTAACAGATTTGGATAATTCATCCAGCTCCAGTGATGTTACAAGCACACTTTTCCAATAAGTGTTACTTATTGACACTGGCAACTACACAGCACTTATTACTATTGCTGTTAATGTGTTATTCAGGGCTAAGGGTGTTGTGTTCTCACAGCCACCAAATATTGTCACTTCAGTGCTTTGGAGATACAACAGAAACACTGGTTTGATAAATCATATCTAGATGTGTGCAATTCTGCATGTATTTCTCTTAAAAATTAAACCTCGAAGGGCCACTTGAAATACATATCACAGCTCTGTGATGGAGAAGGGTTCGGGGACAATGTGACAACAGGGCACATGTAAAGCAGGGCTCTTTTGTTCCCTAAGTAAAATTCCCTCATGGTTGCAAGAATTCAAATGAGATCCCTTTATTGACTTCAACAACTGTCACATCACATGTGTTTAATGTTAATTCTTCTCTTGAGTAAGACCGATGTTCTTTTCCTACAATCCTGCCACAGATAAATAAGGGCCTTTGCAGACTGCCAGAAATAGTGCAAATTGAGTCCACTTTAAATTGAGGCACTGCCCTGGCTCAGTGCTAGGGAATTATGGGAACTGTAATTTATTGTGGCATCAGAGCTCTCTGACAGAGAAGGCTCAATGTCTTAGAAAGAAATACAATTTCCATGATTCCCTAGCACTGAGCCAGGGCAGTGCCTCAATTTAAAGTGGACTCAATTTGCACTATTTCTGGCAGTCTGCAAAGGACCTAAGTAATAATGAAGACTTATAAAAAAGAAATGCAGTTAGGGAAAAGTAAGATAAAGTTGTTCATAATCTAGGCAAAATGCAAACAGAGATTTTATCCTGGAATCTTCCTTTACTAATTGCTCAGATGTTATCCACTGCTCTCCTAGATCTTTAAATCTACAAAGTGAGCCTCTTGTAAGGAAGTCCAAAATGGTATTTTATAATAGAACTTCCTTCTACACTGTATTTTCAACAGTCCTCTTCTAACATAATGATTATTAAACTCTTTATTTTCCATCATTTTCCCATATATCAGATAGGCATGCCATTTATACCTTATGTTATGACCCCCTAATCTTAACATTCTTTCATTTTGTAAGACTATTCAGTCTGTCAACTAGGTCATTATACAGGCATAGTAATACATCCTTAAGCCCGGTACTCCCATACCTCCCCTATCTTTAACATCTATTATTACATTCTATTTTATCCTAGATTTTTTGCCTGCCCAAATGAATTTAGCTAGTTCTTGTTTTCCACTCTGTAAAACATTTTTCAAGTCTGATAATTGCTAAGCTTTGAAACAGAAACATAAATCTAGGTAAGATGTCCATTTTTATAATTGAAATTCTTAGAAACAACTTCAATTGTAGTTTTGTCTAACTCTCTTAAATCTCTTTTTATCTCATTCCATTTTTTTCCTGTAGTTATTCTCAAAAAGGTCTCAATTTCTCTTTGTTATTCATATGCCTAAATATTTAACTTTATTTTGAATCTTAAATCCCGATAAGTCATTTAGTTCTTTCTCTTCTTTTTCTGTCATATTGTTTTACAATCATTCATGCTTTATTTTTATTAATTTTATATCCCACCAAATTCCTCTACCATTTTAATTAATTCTTCCATACTTTGTAGTGAGTCTTCTAAGAATACAACTATATCATCGACATATGCTTTTAGTATAGCTTTGTTTATTTTGTATTTTTACTCCTTGTATTTTTTTCATTTTCTCTTTATTTTGGTTCAAAACTTCTAATAGCATTAAGAACAACAATGGAGACAGAGGACACCCCATCTTGTCCTCTTCTGTATTTCAAATCCTTTTGTTTTTTTCCACTTATCAATATACAGCAGGGGTAGGCAACCTTTCCCCTTTAAGGGCCGAGGGACTTCAGCTCCCAGAATCCCAGGAGCTATTGGCCAACATGGGACTATTGGCCAACATGGCTGAGGCTTCTGGGAGCTGAAGGCCCTTAAAGGGGAAAGGTTGCCTACCCCTGATATACAGGCTGATTGATCTTTAAATAATGGCTCTATCCATCCTAAAAAATTCTTTCTGATATTCATTTTTTTCAGTGTTTCCTTCATAATCCCCCAGCTCATGTTGTCAGACACTTTTTCTGCATCTATGAATACTAATGCAGCCTATTTTTCATTATGACTCTCATAGTACTCCAGCACATCCATCACAGTTCTATGGTTCTTTATTGGTCCATTAGGCAAAAAGCCATTTTGGTCTGGATGTATTATTTCATTTAGTACCATTTTTAGTCTTTCTGCTAAGATTGATGTTAGGATCTTATAATCATTATTTAGCAGTGCAACTGGTCTATAGTTTTTTGGTTCCACAGCATTCTTCCCTTCTTTTGGTATTAGGGCTATATTTGCCCCATTCCATGGCTCTGGTTTTCCTTCTTTCCAATGTTGTTCTAAACTTTGGGCTTTTGCAGACTGCCAGAAATAGTGCAAATTGAGTCCACTTTAAGGGTTAGGGTTAGTGCTAAGGAGTCATGGTCTTTTTTTTTTTCCCCTGAGACATTGAGCCTTCCCTGTCAGAAAGCTCTGGTGCCACAATAAAATACAGTTCCCATGATTCCCTAACCCTAACACTAACCCTTAAAGTGGACTCAATTTACACTATTTCTGGCAGTGTGCAAAGGCCCTTTATTTAAGTATTGAATTAGTTCTATTTCACATTCTTTGTAATAACTTACTGGTAATCCATCTGGAACAGGAATAGTTCCACTTTTTGCTCTTTTTATACTTTATCTTATTTCTTCTAAAGTTATCAGACCATTCAGTTTTTCCTGTTGCAATTTCATTAAGGTTTCTAAATGTTTTTCCAAATACTTTCTATTTTTTTTCATGCTGTTTTTTACCTGTTCTTTCCCTCTTTATCCAAGTTTTAATAATATTTGTTAAATACTTCTTTTAACGAATCTTGCTCTTTATATATTTTCTCTTCTTGTCTTATTTCCATTATTAATCCTTTTCCCCCCTTTTCTTTAATTATTAGCTAACCATTTTCCTGGTTTGTTTGCCTCTTTAAAGAATTTCTGTCTACAAAATTTCAGCTTTATTTCTAATTCTCTATTCAGTTCTTTCTTTAGGTCTTTTGCAATAGGCTAATTTCCAATCCTAATTTCTTATTTGTTGTTCTTTCCCTCATTTTTTCTCTTTTTCTTGAATTTCCTTTTTTAATATCTTTTATTTTTTCCTCTTATTTTCTTTTTTCCCATTTCTGGTTTCAAAAACAATCCTTTTACCAACACTTTACTTGTATCCCATAACACTTTTGTAGCTGTATTTCTTTTTCATTTTCTTTAAAGAGCCACTTAAACACCTCTTTTATTTGTTTTATTATTACTTCAGCTCTAAGCAGATCTTCATTTAGTCTCCAATACCATTCTCTTTTCCTTTCCTTTAAGACCACCAGATTGTGGTCTGATGTTACTTTTGGTAATATTTCTATCTCCTTTATATCTGGTACCAGTGATTTAGATACCATGAACATGTCAATTCTAGACATTGTTTTACAACTATCTGTGTAAAATGTATAAGCTCCCCCCCCCATATTTATACCTCCAAGCTTCTTCCAATGTATAATTACTCATCATTTCAAATACTATCTTTGGTAATTTCCCTTGTTATTTTTTCCTCCTTTTTTATTATAGGATCATCTATCAACTATGGGATCTATCACCCCATTCCAGTCTACCAATATTATGACATTATTTATCTTTTGTTCCAATACTTTGTCTTTAATCTTTTTTTAAAAATTCTCTCTATTTTCAAAAGATGCATATATTCTGATAACCAATCAATACAGGTCTTTAAATTTTCACCTCCAGACTAACATATAACCCATTTTCATCCGAAAACAATTATTTGCTTGGTTTCTTTTTGCTGACATATATTACTACTCTCTTTTTAAAATCTGTTCCTGAAATATATACCGTACCCAATCTAGGGTTTTTCAAACATTTTATATCCTTTTTATCTATGTGGGTCTCTTGTAAATATGTTAGCTCCACTTTTTGCTTTACCATAACATGTTTTCTTTTCCACCCCAACTTTAATCCTTTGACATTCCAGGTTATTATTTTAATTCCACAGTCATCAAATCAAAAAACCTTAAAAGAATAAAAATCCTTTCTTGATAACTCAAATTTCTTTATATCTCAGATTATTTTCTATATCCCTTTTTTCCTCCTCCTCCTTGTTTTCTTTTTCTATCCTTATAATCCCTTTCTTCCTCTGACTCTTCTCCAGACTCCTTTTCTCTGTCTGTTGGACTCTCCTCCTCCCTTATTTCTTCTTCATTCTCTCCTACCTTTCTTGTTTCTCTTCTCTAAGTCTTCTATTTATTTTCCATCTTTCTAATTCTTCATCTTTTTTTCCTTCATCTCTGTCTCATCTAATTTTCTCATATATTTCTTTTAGTTTATCTGTTGTAGTCACTCTATATCTTTTTTGTCTATAATTGAAGGCTATACTTTCTACTCTTTCCCATTTATATTCCGCTTTTCATTTTACCAATAATCTTGTCAGAAATTTATATTCCTGTCTCTTTTTCAATGTCTATCCTGGAACATCTTTCAATATGCTAATTTCTTTTTCTTCTATTATTATTTTTCATTATAACTTTTTGTATTAGGTTTTTTATTCTTGTTCTAACTAGATAAACCACTATGTCTCTAGGTAATTTTCTTTCTCTAGCTACTATTGAGTTTACTCTTAATATTTTGTCTACTTCCATCTCCATCCTATCTTTCTCTATTTCTAAGAAGTTTGCCAAAGCAGGAATCACCAGTGCATTCAAGTCCTCATTGGCCTTCTCTAACACTCCCCTTAATTTCACACATTTCTCTCTATATTTTAAATCTAATTGTGTGAGTCTTTGTTCCTCTTGTTGTTGTAACTCCATTAAAGATTTTGAAATTATCTTCAAATCATGTGTTTTATTTTTTAGCTCTTTTACATCCTTTTTTGCTTGTATAACTTCTCCTGATATTTTATCTATTTTTTTCTTGTGTCCTATCTACCTCCTTACATTTATTTTATCTCTTCTCTATTATCATCACTTCTTGTCTCAATTTCATTTTAAATTTTTTAAACTCTTCCAATAAATTTCCTATCTGCACCCCTATTTCGGGTTGTTTTTCTAATGGTTCCAACTATGGTCTTCTTTGTACTTGTGTCATTATAGATGATTGCCTGAAATTCCTTGTAATAGGCCTTTTTTCATTCTATTCTTAACTTATCCCTTTTTTCCTTTCGATTTTTCTCTCCTTCTCAAACTTTCATTCGCCCTCTTTTTATATATCTTTTCCTAATTACATTTTTACTTTAGCATATTTAAATCTATCTCTTACTTCTAGGTATCAATATTTTTCTACCAAATATTTCTTTCATCACACTCAGTTCATTTTTTCCAAAAAACAGATTAAAGATGGCTGTTGTCACTGCTATGTCTGCTCAAAGCCAAAGCTTCAAATAGGCATTTGTAATGGGCTCCATGGGTCTTCAGCTCCCTCATTCTAGATGAGTTGAAGTTCTCCCTCCCACCTTTCCATGGTTGTCAGAATGAGTCCCCTATGTCAACCTTCTTTGACCTTCTGTACAAGTAAGGTCTTTTTTTACTGGTTATTTAGTTTTTGTTATTATTGATATGTTTACCAGTAAGCCCTTTACAAACCACAGCTTGGTTATTGGCAAAGTCAAACTAAGCTGCTATCACAGCTCTGTCCAACTCTGAAGATTCTTTACTGCATATTTAGATGCTTCAGATTGGGCTTGTGAGGCTGCCGCCACCCTGCTCACTCTTTCTGCTGCTGCTGCCACCAGGAGGATGTTTGGTGGGCAGGCTGTTTTTGAGGCTGCCACTGCCCCCCTCTCTCTCTCCCGCCGCTGCTGGGAAGTCAGCAGCAGCAGCAGAGAGAGAAGGGTGGTGGTGGCCTCAAAAACCACCTGCCTAACCAACACCCTCCCAGAGGCACCAGAAGCAGAGAGACAGAGCAGGGCAGCAGCAGCCACAAAAACGCCCACCCACCCAACACCCTCTTGGTGGCAACGGCAGTGGAGAGAGAGAGCGGACAGGCAGTGGCCTCAAAAACTGGCCACCCACCCAACACCCTCCTGGCAGCTGTGGTGGAGGAGAGAGAGAGAGACAGCAGGGTGACAGCAGCCTCAAAAACCACCTGCCTATCCAACACCCTCATGGCAGCATTGACTCACTTTTTACTACAACAGCACTTCTGGTGATTCAGTAGCTGGTACAAAGCGTGAGAATAAGAAAAGTGTCTGGTTGTGTTCCCATATTTAGGCACAAAATTATTCATCTGTTGAGACCTCCAGAGGACACTTATGCATGCATATATCATGCACATTATGCCATAATGTGTTTTTTTAGGCAGGCAGCAACAGAACACCTGAGGAAGAAGCATCAAAAGTGCAAAAGTTTTAGACCCAAAAATAAAACAAAAAGAACAAGAAAATGTATTTAACTCTGTATATCTTCTAACTTCCATTTCAAGTATTGGCATTCCAACAAATCTATATTTTTGATTAGAAATAATAAAAATAATAAAATAAATTATATGCATTTAAAATAGACTTTTCACTATTGTTAAGATGTACAGTAATGTTTAAGGTGGCATTCTGTACATGAGAATTTGGTGGTTCTTTAAAATCCAGTTTCATTTTTGTTTCTGAGGCATTGCAATCTGCTGTTGCCACTGTTCTGCTAAAATTCAAGTCTCTGCTTGATTTTAATAAGAAGCAAGCATTTGACTTTTTTTCTCAGGACTGACCCTGCTACCAGAGCCTGAGGCTGTTCTTTCTTAGCTATTTCCTCTTCTACTTTCATTCTCAGTGCTTTTATTTTTTCCTCCTGCAAATTCCATTTCACCCACTGCTGGTGCATCTAATCATGTTTTCCCGCTAATGGGTCACTCAGGGTATACTTAGTTATGGTGTTTGAGAAAACAAAGTGGACACTGTTCTCAAAATGCCTCATGCACAGGGAAAAAAAATCCCACATTTGGATTACTTTCTTCTCTTCTAGCTTATAAATGTAAAAGACATCTCACATTCTCTTTTCCTCAAGAATTCTGCAAGTGTGCATTGACAGGGCAAAATTCATTTAAAAAAAAAACTGAAATAAAGGTCATAATGCATGTCAGTCTTGTCATAGAAATATTCTCTTATTACAATGACATGCTCAGTTGCCAAGACTTGCTTATTAAATATAATGCAGAGGGAGAAATCTGCTTGTTTTAAAAACTACTCATTAACAGAGTCCCCTTCTAGTAATGATTTACTAAACACTTGGAAAGTAGTGGATATTCCCCGGTACATCATGGCTGAAAACCCATTGATGTACATAGAGACACATTTTGGACTCGGTATAACATCTGTACTTGATTTACAGTTGCAAAGTTCCACAAATGTTACTATTTTGCAAACATTGTGCCTCCTTGGATGCTGTGTAACTACTCATCAGTGCTTTCAGTATACCATGTGATTTCCTGGAATTGTTGAAACAACAGACACATTCACAGTTATCTGGTGAGTTGCACAGGTCTGATATTCAGCAGAAGGTGGTGTACCACAACCACCAATTAACTACATAAATATATATGTACACTATCAAGGTTCACATTCTCATATAGCCGTACAGTATACCGTGATGCCTGAGGATGACATTTCATGAAGAGCATATTATATGCCTGCATGTTACATATTGTATGAGACCTACATATGTATATCTTTATGTCCTAGAGGCCCCTAAATACCATAGAACCTTCCCCTTGGCTTGTTTTAATACTATACAACAGGCCCCTTGGAAGGCATGGTTGAAATGATTAAAATGTGTTTCTCTACAGCCCACGCTACAAGGGTATGTGTTTTTTACATGTTAACCCTATTTTAGCAGATCTTCCAGGCATATCCATTGATTTTTTTTCTATACTTTTTTAAACCCTACCAGTAAAATTCCTTTAAAGTGACAGCATTTTGCATGTTCAGATATTCTACTAGGGATCAGATGGATACACTTTCTTATGAATTTCATTAGTACTAGTAGGATCTAATAGGTTATTTACTGAAGACAGTTATGCTTCTGTTACTATGTGCACATACCTTGAAATTCTCCTGTGGTGATTTTATACTTCCCTGTTATAGCCCATTGATTCCATTTTAACTGTCATGGCTGCATCCTACAGAATATGTAGTTTGAGAAGGCACTAGAGCTCTCTGACAGAAAATTCTAAAAACCTCATGAAACTGCAGACCCTAGGATTCCATAGGATGGAGCCATGACAGTTAAAGTAGAATCATAGGCTTCATCCACACTGCAGAAATAATGAAGTCTGATAGTGCTTTAACTGTCATGGTTCCATCCTATGGAATCCTGGGATTTGTAGTTTGTTGTGGCATCAGAGCCCTCTGACAGAGGAGGTTAACTATCTCACCAATCTACAAATCCCAGAATTCCATTGTGCTGCCTCATGGCAGTGAAAGCGGTGTCAAACTGCATTATTTCTGCAGTGTAAATGCAGCCATAGTACCATTATTGTGAGGTGTGAAAGGGTCTCTCTACTTTAAATTTGCACCTATTCATTTTGCAGTTATTTCTTTTATTTATTTTTTATTTTTATTTTTTTAAATAAATGTTATTGATTAAAACCATTATTACTTCCATTCATATAACATACAACATATATACATAACAAAACACCCAGTTATTTCTTTTATAATTGTCCACAGGACTGGTTCCTGTTTTCTAATTTTCCACAGCATTGCGTTTTCACAAGGGACAGCCAGATGTGTATTGGAAGGTGGTAAACAAGCATAAGCATCCTTCCACTTGTGTTCACCAGCCACTGGTATATACACAAATTTACTCTGATACTGAGGAGATCATATAGATATCATGAGTAGCCCCTGACAGCTTCATCCTCCATGAAACATGGTTCTCAATTACACAGAGAGGTTCCACAGATAGAGAAGGATCCTTGCTACTGATGTTCCCCTCTAACCCCTCAAACAGGAAACAAACAAACCGGAAATGAATACAATAACATCTTCTTGATCATATTCCTGAAAGCCAGGCCAGTGTAGTGATTTGGATGTTGGACTGAGACCCTTGAGACTAGGGTTCAAATCCCTGCTCAGCCACAGAAACCCACTGGGTGACCTTGCACAAGTCACAGTCTCTCTCAGCCTCAAAGGAGGACAATGGCAAGTCCCCCTTTGAACAAATTCTGCCAAGAAAACCCAGTGATAGGTTCACTTTAGGGTTGCCAAAAGTGAGAAACTACTTGAAGGCACACAACAACAATAAATTTAAAGAATGCTGACTCCAATAGCAGGAATAGTAGTATCTTTAGGGAAACTACACATGCATTAAAATATTTGGAATTAAGAAAGAAAAGGCATGACTTTTGAGAAAGCAAATGTTGTTGTTGTTGTTGTTGTTAATCCATCTTGTTCTCAACCCTGGGGCTACTTCCCTTGATTTTTCTTAGTCTCTCTTAGTGAGAGAGAGATCGTGTGCTAAATGTGGTTATCACTAACACACTCTTTTAATACTTTCCTCTGTTCTGAATTATGCTCCCTAATCTTTGATTTTGCCTCTTCTTTGTTCGTTACTAAGAGCTGTATGGCATTGGTAAAGGAGCAAAAAATGAGAAGTCCTCACCTGTCATTGCCTATGCCCCATCATGTCACTGGAAGACTTAAAAATATATAATAAAAAGTTAAATAGCTTTAAAACTCAATAGTTATCTATAGAGATAGTGAAAGGAACAATACAGAGATGGCACACCATCCCAGTTCGATACAACCAATATATAATATATATATTGTTAAGAGTTGTAGCTTAAAACATCCCCTATACAACATATACATTTGTAAAAGAGATTCATAATTGTTAGGCTTCACAGTGATTCTTCTCCACAGCCCCTGTACTGTCCTGAAGTAGTAACTGCATCTTTGACAACTGCTGCGAAAGCCATTCCCCATTGCCTTTAGAGCTTTTCATTTCATCTTTGGCATTTTCAAGTGTCTGGAGAAAAATGCCACCTTTAAATCAAAGCTTGGTAGGCTGCCAGCCTTGGCAATTCTAAAGTTGTACATTTTTAGATCCTCAGTGTTGAAAAAGTCACTCAGACTTTTTTTCTGATGTTCACAGCCTTCTGATCCCCCCCCCTTAAAGTTGCCAATGTACGAAACCCATTGGCCCTTAGCTTTAAAAGTTTAGTGATAATAGAACAAATGGAATTACAGGATTGAAGGGATTTATGTTTCATCAGCATTCTTTTCCAAGAATTAAATATCATTATTGTAGTGATAACACAGGCAAACACAATTGACATTAAGTGTATAATGTCAGATATGTTTGCCTCTGTAGTCAACCATTTCTGTGTAGTCCTGGCTTTTGTACAAACCTCTGACTATTATGCTGGATTAGAATAATATTGACTAAACTCAAGTCCAAACTAAGTGCAAATTGGTATTTTCTTAGTCTTCAATATTAAATATCTATCAACCTCACTAAATCGAATGAGGGAGCCTGCAATTTAGAGCATAAATAAAATCTGCACCCAATTTGCTAATTTAAAAATTGATAGCTGATGAATGCCCAGTTGTATTTTTCATTATTGTGAATGTTTGCCTCCTGCAAGGAAAAGGTGAGACTTTTATAGAATCATCCTTTCCCTGGATTTGGCGGTTCTGCTCTTCTGGATGTGTTGACAGAAATGGAACTAATTAGTGTAGATTTCCATGCTAATTCTGGAGGTGCATATCTACAATGAGGCAGAAAATAAAAATAATAAGATCCAATTCTGATTGCTTGTCAGCAATTAAAATAAATATAGCATAACACTTTGTGTGCTTCCCTTTTTTTAGAAATGTGGAGACTTACCTGGAACAATTATTATCATTTTAATGTAACCTGTTGAAAAGTAGGGATGCTTTTAAAGACCTAAGAGTGCTTGTTGCCAAACCATATGTCACTATAATTTTCTCTGTCTTATCATGACACCCCATCTCCAACTTGGGTCATTTAATCTGGCAATGTAGTTTATCTCAAGAAGAACCTTTAGAAGAACTCCTTAGGATGCAACTGCTGTCAAATGGTCAAAGTGCCTGCCCCATCCCAGCCCCCTATTGTAAAAGTTGACTGTTCTGACTTGAGTTGGGCTTCAGTATGCAATAGAAAATAGAAGCATCGTTTTATAAGGAAGGCTCCACAGACATGCTTCAGCAAGTTGCAGAGAGAGAGGAAAGGCTGAAGTGATGATAGCTTTTATTGACGAATATATCCACTAAGCTTTAGAGTTGGACTAGGACTCTGGGAGACCAGGATTTGAATCTGCAGTCAGCCATGGAAACCCACTGTGTGGTCTTCTAGTGGCATGGTGGCACGAGAATCCCCCTAAAAGATGAGCTCCGAGGGGGGATCACCAACCATAGTGACAAGGTCCCCCAGGTGTTAATGCTGGAGGATAAAAGCATCTCCCCAGTTAGGGGAGAAGTTGAGGGGCTCATCTAGGACCAGAATCGCCTTGATTTGTAAAGATAAGGAAGGAGAGACTGAAGAGACCGAAATATCAGGTAAGAACCCAGCAAGAGGCATGGAGGTCTGAGCGGACCATGTCCGCAGCTTAGGAGCCACTATTTGTGGAGAAAGCGCCGCCGCCACTTTTAAGCTGACAAGTTAAGCTGTTATAAAGAATTTTTGTCTTACTTAATCTGGAGTCTACCCTTTATTGCATATCCATTTGTGACAATAAAATCTATTTACCATTATATCGATTGAAAGGACTGAAAAGACTATAAGAATTAAAGGCTAAGTAGATTAAGAGGGAGGGAGGAGGATCCTCCTCTAAAAACTGAATTTGAAAATAGAATAAAAATTGTGAACCTGATCTGATATAGACTTGGTAGAGGATAATAAAAGGACAATAAAAGAAATAATAATAGTTGTAATTCAGAAATAACACTAGAGAAGATTGGAACTATTGGTCGCTGACCGGGTGGGAATGCTGTCAGCGAAAAGGGACATGGGAAAATGAAACATGGCAGAATATAACTAAACAGAGACAGTTAATAAAGACAGAAGAAGAAAGAAACCTAGTAAGGCAAAAACTAATTAGAGGACAAACTATAAATTATTAATAATATAGAAAACTTCAAAGAAGGACCCACACACCCCCGACGTGTCGAGAGGGGCCCTCTGTTGCGCCGGCCAATTTTAAAGATTCTGACACCATGATTGCCTGGGCGGGCAGGAAGTCCCACCCTTCCTGCACCGCCCAGCCAATCAAGGGGATCTCACAAGATCTCCAGGACGCTGGTAATCTCACAAGACTGTGGATCTCGCGAGATTACCAGCAAGATTTGGGGGGTATATAGCCCTTGGCTGCCACATGGTGGCAGCCATTTTTGACAGAGCAGTCGAGCGAGGTGCTTCGACTGCTCTAAGTGATTGGGCCCGATGCAGCCAATTTTCGGCACATGGCCTTGGTTCCAGGCCGATTGGGCCTACGAGACTACAGAGATGCAAGGCCGGGTAGCCAGGGTCTCCCAGGGTGACTTCGTAGGGGCCTGGGCAGGGTCTTTCTGCGGCCTGGAGAGGCCTAGTGAGGAGCAGCCTGGGCTACAAAACACATTGACATGGGATTTGGCGTGGCCTGGTGAGACCTGGGCTGGCTTGGAGGTCTGAGCGGCCTGTTTTATTGGGCCTCGGCCTTGATTTGGGCCCAGTTGGGGCCAGGTGCGGGTGGGGGCGCCCAGTGCGGGAGGCCTGGTGGGGCCCTGGGGGTGACATCTCGTGTCCCTTTGGGGACGGCCCTGTGTTTTGGAGGCCGACGGCCTGGTTGGACTGGTGCGGCCTGGTCCCTTGGATGGGGAAAGGCCTCGTGTAGCTGGCCTTGATTACTGTTAAGGTTATTTTTCGTTTGTTAACACCCTTGCTGGGATATCCTGGCTTGGTCTAAGCATGTCCCTGCTTGGGATTGGATAAGGCCATCGTGGCCTAGTGTGTGTCCCTACTTGGGACAGGTGTGTGTGGTTCGGGACCCGTGCCTTTGGGGTGTTATATAGTCCCTGCTTGGGACATTATTGTTAGGTTTAAATGGGATATAGAGTCAATGTTAAAAATGTTGAAATGTAAAAGATGTGTGTCTGTATTTTTTCCATGCTGTGGAAAGTTGTTTTTCTGAGAGCTAGATTCACAGTTATCAGCCCCAGGTGTGATTTAGTCAAAACAAGAAGCTAAGAAGACTCCATTCTATGGGAAAGAGGTTTTGTTTATATTAAGGTTTTTGTCAACACAATATTGTTATGGGAAATGTAGTCACATGATTTGTTATTGTAATTAAGGGTTGGACTAGAACACGTCATGTATTGTCATCCAATCAGCTTGTATAGGCTACACCCAGAAGGGTGGAGATTTGGAGGGCTGAGGGCTGGGAATCTGAAAGTTCTTCACTTGCTTTTTGACTTTTGAACTGTAATGAACTAATTAAAACCATTCTTTTGATGATGCTATTAACACATCTTGAATCATGTAGCAAATAGCTTTTATTCCTGCTTGGCCAGCTTTGGCTAAAGTGAAGATGTTATGATTATTATTATTATTATTTGTTTTTGCTTTTGTTCTTTTACAATAAAGAAGCTTGCTGAAAGTTCCAGGTTTGGATGTTTGGTTTTAAAGGACTGTTTTTCAACACTCCTACAACATTAATTTTAACAAGTGGTAGATGAGAGGATGGTTCTGATCCACAGGAACTCTGAAGCAGAACCTGGATTTAAAAAGCAACAACTTTCCTTTCTCCTGGCCAGCGGGGCTCCGCAGAAGGCTGGAGGGAAGCGGCACACAGACAAGCTGGAATTCCAGGCTTGATTTATGGCAGCAGCACTATAGAAGCCAGCGGGGATCTGCGGAAGGCAGGAGTTTGGATTTTCATGTCTGATTTATGGGCACAAGCTCCACAGAGGTCTGTAAGTAGAAAACCTCCCTTATCTCAAGGCAATTAATTAACCGGACTGTTGTCTCAGTGCTGTAAAGCAGCAAGAAAAAAAAAACAGGCAACAATTAGCCGGAGGCTGTAAAAGCTGCAGTTTAAAGAGGCAGAGTCCTGGAAGGAGGCACCCGGGAGGGGCTATCAGTTTTAAGACTTGTGCTGGACTATTTTAAAAATAACTAATGATGGAACAAGCCCGGTTCCCAAAGCTGAACTCTGAAAATTTTGCATCTTGGAACATTTATGCAAAATCTCTTTTGGTATGGGAGGGTTTGTAGCAAGTTGTGGAGGCTGGTTTGGGGGCTGCTCCATCTGCAGCGGACCAGGACAGAAATTCCCGACCTGTAGCAACCCTCCTACTCCTATTATCTGAGGGACAATTAAATCTTGTAAAAGATCTTACTTCAGCAAAACAAATATGGGACACTTTGACTAGAATTCATCAGTCCTCTTCTGATCTAGCAAAGATGATTTGGGCAAAACGATTGTTTTCATGTAAAATGAAAGAGAAAGATTCTGCAGAAGCTCATGTTCATAAAATGAGAGATTTGTTTGCCCAGGTTCAAGCAAGGGACATTGCCCTAGATGAAAACCTCAAAATTTACATTCTCCTGGGTTCTCTCAATGAAAGCTATGACAATATCCTGTTAGGATTGCAAGCCTTGCCCGGAGCTCAATTGACTATGGAATTAGTCTGTGAGAGAATTTTGCAGGAAGCTGAAAGGAGGAGGTTTGAAGCAGAACAACGAAAGCAGGGGTCTGCAACTACAAAGCCTCACAATGTCCCAGAGGGAACTTCAAAAGAGATGCAAACTGAGAAAGCAGCAGTCTCAAAGGGAAAAATGTGCTTCTATTGTAAAAAATTTGGATACTTAAGAAAAGATTGCAGGAAGTTGGGTGCAGATACCAGAAGGGGGCTGTCACAACAACAGCAACAGCAGCAGCAGCAGCAGCAGCAGCAGCCACGTCCCCCTGGTGGACAAAAGAAACATAGTGTTAACCAGGGATTTGTTGCTACAATTCAAAGCCGAGGGTGTGTGACCCAAGTTCAGCCATCTACAGTCTGGCTTCTAGACTCTGGAGCCTCCACCCATATGGCGAACAAAATTGAACTGTTCCAGAGCAGAAAACCAGCAAATGTTTCTTCTGTTGCTTTGGCAGATGGAGAAGGGCCAAAAATTAAAGAAATGGGAACTGTTTGCATTCCAAGTTTTGGTACCAATTTTGATGATGTCTTATATGTACCTACATTGCAAAACTGTTTAGTTAGTGTGTCAGCTTTGACCACAGATGGGTACAAATTGAGTTTTGAGGGGGATGAATGTTTAATCTTTAAAAATGGTGAATTTTGTGCTAAAGCCATTAAGAAAGACAAGTTGTATCACATGATAGATAGAGAGAGTTGTGCAGTTGCACAAAATCAGCCTTTGCATGAAAATTGCATTCATTATTTTCACAGGGTGATGGGTCATGCTGGTTTTCCAAATCTTTTAAAATTGAAGCAAGTTTGTCCTGAGTTTAAAATGTCACCATGCTCAAACCACTTGGAGTGTTCAGTTTGCAGCAGGATTAAGCTGAAGGCTTATCCTGTGGCAAAAAGAACAAAACTTAGAGCCCAGAGACCATTTCAATTTCTGCACTGTGACCTAGCTGGGCCAATTAACCCCCCCCCCTCTCAGGGAGGGTGTAAATACTTCATGGTGATTGTGGATCGCTTCACAAGGTTTTCTTATGTGATTCTTTTGAATGAAAAGGGTGAAGCAGGGGAGAGATTCAAGGAATGGGTGAACATAGTAGAGAGACAGTTTGACTACAGAGTGGGAACTTTGGTCACAGATAGAGGAGGCAATTAAATGGCTAGTCATTTGACCAATTGGCTAAGAAAAATGGGAATTAGGCATTTTACCACTAATCCTTCTTGCGCAGCTGAAGACGGATTGGCTGAGAGGAAAATTGCCATTTTGAAGCAAATAAAAGATTGTATGATGCTTGATGCCAATGCTCCAGAGCACCTTTGGGGGGAGGCTATTCTCACAGCTAATTACCTGACAAACCGCACTTGGAACTCTGCTGTGCAGAATACTCCTTACCACATGCTTTTCAAGAGACCACCCAATTTAAAATATCTTAGAGTGTTTGGACAGTATGCAAATGTGTACATATCTGCAGCTTTCAGAAAGAACGGTCAGCCCAAATGGAGACGTTTGATGTTTGTGGGTTACACAGGAAACAGTTACAGGTTTTACCTGGGTGGAAATGAAGTTCTTTTTTCCAGGAGCACAAACTTTGAGAAACATTCTGGGTGGGAGAACATTCATTCAAACAAAGAGGTGTTTTTCAGACTAGGTCAGTTAGAAACACAGACACCACCACCTGCCAGAAATGGAGGGGCAGTGAAGCAAGAATCAGATTCTTCAGAAGGTGAGGCTAGCACATCAGACAAGTTGTCACACACACGCCCACCAACACCTAGAATGTCAGAAACAAAGAGACACACAGACAAAGAGGCACATTCAAGTACAGATTCTGAAGATGAACAGGGAAAAACAAGGACCATAGTTTTGAGGAGGACTACTAGAGTTAGGAAACCTCCAGATCGTTTTAAAGTACAGGAAGCTAAGGCTTGTGTAGTCATGGTAGAGGAGCCTGAAAGTTACAAGGAAGTACAGGAATGTTGTGATGAAGAGAAGTTGAAATGGGAGTCTGCAATGGAGCAGGAGTTCAAGTCTTTTTTAGACAAAAAAGTGTTTGAAATTGTTGACAGGCCTACAAATCACAAGGTAATAGGTTGCAAATGGGTTTACAAGAGGAAGCTAATGCCAGATGGTAGTCAGAGATACAAGGCCAGATTGGTAGCTAAAGGATTTGCACAACAGAGGTTTGAGAATTATGACAAAACTTTTTCTCCAACAGCAAAGCTGGAGAGTTTGAGGTTGGTGTTGGCTTTGGCTGCAAGGAGGGGCCAGGTAGTGCATCATTTTGATTTTGAGACTGCATACTTGAATGCAAGTCTTGAGGAAACTGTTTTCATGGAGCAACCTTAGGGTTTTCAGCAAAATAGTGACTGTAAGGTGTACAAGTTGAAAAAAGCATTGTATGATTTGAAGCAGAGTGCCAGAAGCTGGAATCTTTGCATTCATGAGGAGGTGGTGAAGCTAGGCTGCAGACGCAGTGTAGCTGATGCATGTGTTTACACAAAAGGAGATGTGATCTTGGTGATTTATGTAGATGACTTGTGTGTAGCAGCAAATTCAAAGCAAGAAATTCAGGCAGTTAGGAAGGAGTTGTCACAGAAATTTAGTGTCAAAGATCTTGGAGTTTTGAAGTCTTATCTAGGAATAGATGTTGAATGGTGTGAAGATGGGAGTTGTTTGTTGAGTCAACAGAGGAAAATTCAGAGTTTGATTGAGAAATGTGGATTGCAGGATGCAAAAACAGTGAAAAGTCCAATGTCAGTTGGTTATGTGAATAGTGAAGGGACTAAGGAGTTTGAAAATTCAGAGATGTATAGGAGCTTTGTGGGAAGTTTGATGTTTATTGCAAATAACACGAGGCCTGACATTTGTTTTGCCGTGGGCATGCTTGGAAGAAAGGCAAATTGTCCTACAGTGGAAGATTGGACAGCAGTGAAGCATTTGTTGAGATATTTGAAGGGTACCATAGACAGGAAATTGAAGTTGCAAAACAGTCGAGCTGGTTTTGAATGTTTTGTTGACAGTTCGTTTGCTTCTGAGCTATAGGATAGAAAGTCAGTGACAGGATTGTTGATTATGTTTGGAGAAAGCGCAATTGTTTGGAGAAGTAGAAAACAGAGATACGTAGCACAAAGTACAGGAGAAGCAGAATTCGGGGCCTTATCTGAGTTAGTTAATGAAATTGAATGGATTAGACAGTTGTTGAAAGATCTGAATGAAGAATGTGTTGATCCAGTGATGATAAATGAGGATTCTCAGACATGCATTGCTATGGCTGAAGCTGAGAACTTAAAGTGCAGAACAAAGTATATTGGTGTAAGGTATCAGAATGTCAGAGAGATGGTACAGAAAGGAATTGTGAGTCTACAATACATTGAATCAATTCATAATCAAGCAGACATCTTGACAAAGGCATTGACCATTGATAGACACGAACAGATGTCACGTCTACTTGGCATGTCTTAAGTTTAGGCCTAGCCATTGAGCTAAGTTAGTTTTACAACAGTATTAGTTTAGTGTACAACATACACACATCTTACATTTCAGGAGGGGATTGTTAGGTTTAAATGGGATATAGAGTCAATGTTAAAAATGTTGAAATGTAAAAGATGTGTGTCTGTATTTTTTCCATGCTGTGGAAAGTTGTTTTTCTGAGAGCTAGATTCACAGTTATCAGCCCAGGTGTGATTTAGCCAAAACAAGAAGCTAAGAAGACTCCATTCTATGGGAAAGAGGTTTTGTTTATATTAAGGTTTTTGTCAACACAATATTGTTATGGGAAATGTAGTCACATGATTTGTTATTGTAATTAAGGGTTGGACTAGAACACGTCATGTATTGTCATCCAATCAGCTTGTATAGGCTACACCCAGAAGGGTGGAGATTTGGAGGGCTGAGGGCTGGGAATCTGAAAGTTCTTCACTTGCTTTTTGACTTTTGAACTGTAATGAACTAATTAAAACCATTCTTTTGATGATGCTACTAACACATCTTGAATCATGTAGCAAATAGCTTTTATTCCTGCTTAGCCAGCTTTGGCTAAAGTGAAGATTTTATTATTATTATTATTATTTGTTTTTGCTTTTGTTCTTTTACAATAAAGGAGCTTGCTCAAAGTTCCAGGTTTGGATGTTTGGTTTTAAAGGACTGTTTTCAACACTCCTACATTAATTTTAACAATTCTTACACTTTGCTCTTTTTGTGTGTGTGTTGGGGGGGTTAATCTGAAGGGTGTAGCCTTTAAAGGAACACTATACCCAATACAGTCTTGTTATTTTGACTCATGTTTGGCCAAGTCATCATGCCTCGCAGCAAGGCACAGTCTAAATGGCATGCGGTGTCTGCTGGGCCTAGTGCTGGCCAGTCAGCATCTAAGCAGGCACCTGAACCACAGGGCAGAGAGGATGAAATTGTGGCTCACTTAGCACAGTTGGGCCGGACTATGCAGTCTGTGAGTTGGGGGGGGGGGTCCTAGTTTGGGATCCCAGGCTGCCACATCTCAAAATGATGATCAAATTGTGGGATGGCAGACAACTCAGGGGTAATTGGCTTCTTCACCTGATATGTTGGATGGCACGGCACATGTTCCCCTGACTGCCTCAGCTATGGAGATTGGGCAACCAACCGTAGCTGACATAATGGAATTATTGAAAAAAGTACCTGATGTGGAACAACAGGGAGCAGCTGCCCCTGTGTCAACACAGCCCACTTTGGCAGATTTGTATAATTTTGTTCAGAGGGCTGTCATTTCAGGGCAAGACAGTGGAATGGCCCCTGAAACATCGGAGGCATCGAACAGGGATTTGGGAAGTGCTTCTTCCACCCTGCAACAGAACACCCGAGCTACAATCATGGCACACTCGGGGGGAGCTTCGCAAGCATCATTGGATGCTTCACAGCAATTGTCAAGTCCAGGTTTGTCCCATTCTTCTAATTCGTTGGCTTCTTGGCCCACCTTGTTATGGGATCCATGTGGACAGGTTGGTCAGAATTGTCGAGCCGAACGCTCAACATCTGTATCTCTTGGTGCATCTTCAATGACACCCAGGACATCCCAGGTTCCTCATTTAGGGGTGCAGACTGAGCAGCCCTCGGTCCCTAAGGTTGGTGACTCAAGCGGGGTGGTGACAGTGGGAGCATTAGCTAGAGCTGGGGTAGACAGAGCAGCTGAGTGCAACCCTTATGCAGGGATGTCCACTCCTTTGCGATCGCACCTCCCACTTGCCACAAAAGAAAGGATCTGGAAAGGGGAATATATTGACTTGTTTTCCCTCACATTTCATGGTCCTGAACCTCGGATTATGGTAAAGGATGGGGTCGTGTTTAGTTTGCCAAAAGAATTCCAGGCTCTCAAGTGCCCTAAGCTTGAGAGGAATTTTGTGAACTGGATGATGGGTTTTACCATTTACAGGGGGATTATTGAGGAGAAAGAGCCTGCAAGGTCTCCTGATTTTTCTAAATATCAGGAGATAATGATTAAGGCATAAACCAATTGCCATTTCAATCAAAGGGGGTCTGCTTGGCTCCAGTACAATGAGCAGTTTAGGATGAGGGCTGCATTAGACCATTCTTTGTCATGGCAGCATGTACAGTTAGAGTTGTGGACAGATGTTATGGTTGGGGCCTCCCCTTCGAGCAGGTGTGACAATGGCTTTGTGCCTATGGTCACGCAGCCGAGAGGGCAATATACGAGGCCTAGCATGGGGGAGAGGAAAACAACAGGACTCTATTGGGATTTCAACTCAGGTAAGTGCAGGAGGCAGTCCTGCAGGTTTGACCACAAATGTAACACCTGCGGAGACAATCACCCAGGCACTTCCTGTTTTAGACGTAAGAAGTCCGGCGTTGGGGTCCCTTCTCAGTCAACCACAGTGGGAGAGAAAAGCACCAACACCAATTAAATTGGAAGTTCTGGCTGCATGGCTGAGGATATACCCTAACCGGGATGCCGCACAGATTTGTTGGAAGGTTTTTCATTCGGTTTTCATATACCTTATTCTGGTTTGAGAGTTCACCAATTTGCACCTAATGCACGTTCGGTGAGGGAGTTACCAGGGATTGTTACAGATAAGCTGGCCAAAGAACTAGCAGCGGGGAGGATATCTGGACCCCATAAGCATCTGCCAATGCTGACATTAAGATTGTCACCTTTGGGTGTCATGCCTAAGAAGGCACCTGGTGGATACCGTTTAATTCACAATCTGTCCTATACCAAAGGTGATTCTGTGAATGATGCTATTGACCAGTGTTAGCATCTGTAAAATATGCATCGTTTGACTCAGCAGTGCAAATGGTGAGAGCATTGGGCAAGGGAGCCCTTTTGGCTAAATGTGACATAAAATCTGCTTTTAGGTTGCTTCCAATGCATTCTGATGATTTTGATTTGCTGGGTTTTCAATTTGACGGGATATACTATTTTGATAAAGCAATACCAATGGGGTGTTCCATTTCCTGCTCTGCTTTTGAAAAGTTTAGTACCTTTTTGCACTGGTGTACATTCAAGAGGTCAGGCAATCATGCAATTACACACTATTTGGATGACTTCTTGTTTGTGGGGGCTCCTGGCACAACAAAGTGTGTGGATATTTTGTTGGCTTTTCAGGTTTTGATGGCAGAAATGGGTGTTCCCTTGGCTGATGAGAAGACGGAGGGCCCAAGCACACGTCTTACTTTTTTGGGTATTGAATTTGACACTGTTGAATGTTTATCCCGCCTTCCAGTTGAAAAACTGGAGTCAATGAGACAACAGATCAGGGTAATGAGGGGAAAAAACAAGGCCACATTGCATGACTTCCAATCCCTGACAGGTTTGTTAAATTTTGCTTGTAGGATTATAGTACCGGGTTGGGCCTTTTGTGCTCGATTATACAATGCCACAAAAGGGGTGACTGTCCCTCATCACCACATTCAGATTACGAGTGGGATAAGGGAGGATTTGAAGATTTGGGAGTCATTTTTGGAGCAATTTAATGGTGTTTCATTTTGGAGGTCTGAAATGCTTTTAAAGGCGGACTTTCAGATATACTCTGACGCTTCTGGTGTCCACGACTTTGGGATATATTGGAAAGGTCAGTGGGTGACTGAGAGTTGGCCTCAGTCTTGAGTGAATGATGGTTGGACCTGCAATCTTACTTTTCTTGAACTCTTCCCTATAGTGGTAGCATTTCATTTGTGGCCAACCCAATTTGCAAACAGAACTGTTTGGTTTTGGTGTGACAACCAAGCAGTGGTTTATGTGGTGAACTCCCAGAGCTCCAAATCCCCTAGGGTGATGGCTCTGGTTAGGTCTATGGTTGCACAGTGTTTAAAGTACAATGTTTTGTTCCAGGCTCACCATGTTCCTGGTTTACTAAATCCTTTGGCGGATGTCCTTTCACGTTTTCAGTTTTCCAGTTTTCGTCAACTAGATCCGGAGGCAGCAGTGCAGCCATTGGAGGTACCGGCACATCTATGGAGCCTTGGAGAGTAGAGATCGACAGGGCAATTCTTCAGTCCGTCACTCTGTTGACATGCAAGTCATACCAGCTCGCAATACGAGCTTTCAGACAATTCTTGTCTGATGTTGGGGTGGTCGAAGTTTGGCCTCTGAGGGTAGAAATTGTACTACGTTTTGCAGTTCACCTTAGGCAGTCTGGTTTGTCCCCGGTTACCATCAGGGGAAGGTTGGCAGCCTTGGCCTTTTATTCTCGAGCAGGGGGGTTTACTGACCCTACTGTTGACTTTAGAGTTCACAGGGCTTTAGAGGGATGGTCTAGGGAGCTTCCTGTGGTACGTTATAATCGTTTGCCAATAACGGGTATAATTCTTATCAAGATTTGGCAATTGCTCCAAACTGTGTGTTCCTCATCTAAGGAGGTTATCTTGTTCCGGGTGGCATTTTCTTTGGCCTTTTTTGCAGCCACTAGGATTAGCGAACTTGTTCCCAGCTCACGCTTTGATAAGTCAGGCAGGGCACTTTGCTTGTCTGATGTTCAAATTTTGGGGCAGGGCATTCATGTCTCTTTCAGGTGTACTAAGACTGATCAGATGGCCCGGGGCTAAACTGTAGTTTTGTCCAGGGCGTCTGAGGGTCAGATTTGCCCTGCTTTGGCATTGTCTGATTACCTCAGATTGCGACCAAATGGACCTGGTTATTTGTTTCTTCATGTTTCTGGTCTTCCACTGACACAGTTTCAATTTCGAGCTGTGCTTTGGGAGACTGTGAGATGGGCGGGATTGCCAGTGGCTTAATTCTCCTCTCATTCTTTTTGGATAGGAGCAGGAACTGCTGCAGCGGCTCAGGTCTTAAGTGACACTGCAATTCAACGGATTGGGCATTGGCATTCCAGGGCTTTCAAATCTTATATTTGTTCATAGTGGGGTTGCTTATAATTTCGTTATAAGAATGATAGTTATGTATTTTTAGTTAACTTGTTTTTTCTATCAAGCAGCTCAGCAACAGGGTGACATATGGATTCTAGGTCATAGCCTCATCTTTTGGGCTGAGCATCACATCTTACAATCTCGCTGTGATCTGAACTTAGGGCTAAGGGAGATCGGTTCCATATGTTGGTTTGGACTCAGAGGCATGCTGTGGGGAGCTCTTCTTCCACGTGTTATTGAGTTGGTAAACACTTTTCCACCCCCCAGTATTCTTCTTGTGCACCTGGGTGAAAATGACTTGGTGAAGATTCCCTGTTTGCAGTTGGCCAAGCGTATTTTGAGAGACATGCAGAATATTAAGCAAAGATTGCCTCATACTGTTCTGTGGACTAAATTTTTGCCTTGTCGTACTTGGGTGGGTGCACGAAAGGACTTGGCTATCAACATGGCTCGGCATTGATTGAACAGAACTGTGGCCAAGAAGTTGGTGGAATTGGGGATTTCGGTTGTTGGACATGAGGGAATTCAGGTTTGGTTGCCACATCTGTACAGGGGCAATGGGGTTCATCTCTCCCCTGAGGGATGTGATGTATACTTGGAATCTATTGCTTGTTACATTGAATGAGCTCTTGTGGGGGGGGAGGGGATGCCAAGCTAGGCTGGCCCCATCTTGTGGCAGGCAAAGACCCCCCCCCAGGGGATAATTCGGTTAATTGAAATACCAAATTGAATTAATTAATGTGGATGAAGGGTTTACATCAGTGGGTTAACTAATTCTTTATGACGTCGTAAAACATGTTGAGGATGTCATGACTGGCTTACATCATATGTTTAATTATGACATCATTTCTGGTTTAGGGGGGAGGGGATGATTTGTTCAAATTGTGTAACTAATTTGAATTGGATGTTCTTGACACATGATGTGCTGGGTGTGGTTTACATCTATAGATGCTCCAGTTGTGTGCATGGACACATGTGTCAACGAAAATATGGTTAATTGAGAACTTGTAAAGGAAAACTGTTTTAAGACCCTGTACAGATAAATAAAAGTTGTGGCCAGTTTATTATCCAAGAAAAGGTGTGCAGAATCTTTTGTGCCTGTGCAAAGACCATTGGACAGATTTTGAAGGGTTTTTGGTGGATTACTGTGGATTATGAAAGACTATGTTAAAGTGATTTGATAACTCTGGATAGAAGGAAAGATGACAGGAAATAACCATGTGTCTTAGAGGACCTGCACTATAGCGCGAACAGATTTTATTTTTTCATGGACTAAATTATGACTTGAGAGAGAAAGAAGAGAGAAAGAAGAATTGGTAATAGACTTTGAAGTATGGAAATACAGGAAAAGAAAGTGGAACTGTCTCAATTGAGCTACAATATGAAGGATGGCAACATACTAACAAGTAGAGACTGAATCACATTGAGAAGAGAATAAAACAGAGAAAAGGGAGAAGGGAAAATCAGCATACAATGAGAAGAATCGGGACTCTTTAAAGAATGAAAAGATTTTGGGTGATATAGAGAAGAAAGCAAGTAAAAAAGAAAAACAATACTAAGTGTTGATTTATATCTTGACTCAGTTTGCTTTATTATCTTGTGTACAATATTTAAGGGGGTAAAACCGGGGAAAAGAGAAGAGTGGTTGGGTGGGGGACAATATCTACCATTTATTATTTAGCAATATAGTAGAAAGAGAAGAGAAAATGAACAAAAGAGGTAAGGGAATAACAAAAGTATATTAGTGGAAATATTTTTGTGGTGCTAGAGAAATTAACTGTAAGGAATTGAAAAAAATAATTGTTGTGATATATACATATAAAATATAGCATAGACATAAATTTACTTCAGAATAGGTAGCATTGATATATAGTTTGGTACTTGGTGCTTTTTATCTTATTATTCTGTGTGCTTTAGTTTTCAAATATCTTAAGATAGATATAGATATAGATATATACTGTTGGGGGATACAATTAAGAATTATTGGGAGATTGCATCATAGACTGAATGAAAGCTGTTGTTAAATTCTTGACATAAGAGGGGATAAATAATAGAGTGCCCAATTTACCAAAGTAAATCACTTGGAATTTTTTTCTTAGCATAATTTATAATATAATTTGGAAACAGCAACAGATATAAATTGAGTCTGGTGATTTTTGTGGAATTTGGAGATAGCCGTGATAATTCATTTGGACAGACCTAAGTAACAAAATTTGATTTGCAGAATGAGAGCTTATAGAAAATAGTCTATATATAGATTAAGAACTTTATTAATTAATCTATAATCACTAACCCTTATTAAACTCACCAGTTGAGCAAAGGAAGGAGAAACAAGGGGGGAAAGAGAAAATATAGAAAGAAAATTAAATATTTAAAATATATTAAATATTTAAATTAATAAAAAAATCAAGTAGAAGCAATTGAAAGAAACGTGAAGGCATAAAAGAAGATAAGATAGGACAAGAGAGAAAGGCTGGTGGAACGAATATAAAAAATAAATTAGTGTTAAGCTTGAAGGCAATAAAATAACCAAAAGAGAAAAGACATGATGTCAAGAAGAGAAAGAGAAAAATAAGTGATGATGACTCAGAAGTCAAAGAAGACCCTCTCTAGAAATGACATCAAAAGGATATGATCAAAATATGTTTCTTCTAGAAGAAATGAAAAAATTACATCTAGATCTAAGAAATGAAATCAGAGAGTCAAGGGAGGAGACAAGGCAAGAAATTAGAGATTCCAGAGAAGAAACAATGAAAGAATTGAAACATGAATCAAAAATGATAAGAAAGGATCTTGACAAAATCAATAAAGACTGCAAAAATAACAAGGAAAGTGGAAAAATTGGAAGAAAAATCAAAACAAGTAGAGAGCAAAATGGAAGAATTATGTAGATACCAAAAGACGACCAGGAGGCAATTCTAAAACTTGAAATCAAATTGAGAGAGAAATGGATTAAACTTAGAGGATTTCCAGAACAAATAAATGAAAATTTATATGAATATTTGGTACTATACTTGGCAAGATATTTGGAAAAACCACTATCACAAATACAGAATGAAATCGACAGAATATACAGGATTAACTCATGAATAGCCAAAAATATTACCTAGAGATAGTGTGATCTACTGGATCAGAAAACAAACAAAGGATAAGTTTCTGCAAAAAAATTATAAATGAGATTTGTGATACGGGGAGTTGAGATTCAGGTTTTCAAGGATGTTCCAGCCCAGATATTGAAGAGGTGGAAGGATTATTAATTTTTAATGGAACAATTGAAATATTACAGAATCCCATTCAGATGGGAAGAAATTGATGGACTATCCTTAACGTGGAATCAGAAGAGATATAGATTAAACACAATGGATAAAGCAAGTGAATTCTGGAAAGAACACAGGAAGGAAATAGAAAGACAGGCAAATTCGAAGAAAAGAAACACCAAATCAACAAATAGGGAAGACGAAGAACACAGACAAGAACAGAGTGACAAAAATGAGGAAATAATAATAAGCACGAAAAATGGACCTAGGAAAAATGGTTCAAAGAAGGATATTACAGATGATGAAGATGAAACTGTCATGAGAGAGGAAGAGAGCAAAGATTCAATAAAAGCAGGAGACATGATAGCATAGAAGAAGAGGGAAATTTAGAATAATTTGTTTCAACAAAAGGAAAAGTTAAAAAATCAAATTAGGCCACATAATATGAAAATATTAACAGTTAATGTAAAAGGATTAAATTCAAAAAGAAAAAGAAAAAGAATCTTCCACATATTAGAGAGAGAGAGAATTGTAAAATAGTGTGTCTCCAGGAAACGCAAAAAAAAAAAAAAAAAAAAAAACTCTGAAAAAAGGTTAATTTGAAATAAAAAATTAGGTAATGCATTTATCTCAGCTAGTAAAAACAAGAAAAAAGGAGTGGTAATTTATATCAATAATCAAATTAAAGCAACAGAAGTGATAAATGATCCAAAAGGATATTATGTAGGTGTTAAAATAAATTGGAATAGAGAGACCTTTCTACTAATGGGAATTTATGGACCTCTAGAAAATAAGGGAATATTCTATAGGAAACTAAATGAAAGAATATCAGAGTTGGAGTTTGAAAAGGTAATATTATATGGAGACTTTAATGGAGTGGTAAACCCAAGCTTAGATAGGAACTCTAGTATAGAAAACAATAAGAAAAGTACTTGAGGTAAACTGCCAAGAACCTTTTTTGAATTGATTGACAACTATGCCTTAAATGATGTATGGAGATATGTGAATAAAAAGTCAGAGGGTTTCACCTTCTACTCCAACAGACACTGTTCCCTCTCTAGATTGGATATGTTTTGGGTTCTGAAAAGTATGAATAAATTGGTGAAATCAATAAGAATATTACCAAAAACCATATCAGATCACAATGCAGTGATGCTAACACTCTCTGAACAAATAAAACAATATAATTGGAAATTAAAAGATGAATTAATACAAAATCGAGAGGTAACTAAAAAGATTAGAGAAGATATAAAATTATTTTTTAAAGAAAATATATCAAAAGAAACTAAAATGACTACGATTTGGGATACTGGAAAAGCAGTTTTAAGAAGTCTTCTTATTAGTTAAGATGCCTATATACAAAAGACTAAAAGGGGAAAAGAGCAAGAAATATGTAAACTGCTTATAGAGAAAGAAAAAGAATTAAGAAATGAACCAGATAACAAATCAATAGTAGAACAGATAAAAATATTACAAAAACAAGAGGCAAGAAGGAACACGATTGAAATAGGGAAGAAATTAAAATTACTTAAACAGAGAAACTTCGAATTTGCAAATAAGACAGGGAAACTATTAGCTGAGCAATTAAGAAAAGAAAAAGAAAGGAAGACCATAATAGAGATAAAAGATGAACAAAAAATAGTTAGTCAACAAAATGAAATAAAGGGAGCATTTCATAAATATTTCTCAAAACTTTACCAATTGCAAGTGGTAGAACAAGAGAAAATTCAAGAATATCTAGAAAAACAGGAATTCAAAGCACCAACAAAAAAACAAATTGAAGAATTAAATGGACCCATTACTAAAATGGAAGTAATAGAGGGAATTAAAGGAAGTAAAGATGGCAAATCACTGGATACGGATGAATTTACCGCTGCATTTTATAAAACATTCATAAATGAATTATGTACACCTTTACAAAATGTGATGAATGCTATTTTAGAGGAAGGATTACCACCTAGTTGGCAAGAAGCTGAAATAGTAGTAATACCAAAGGAAGGGAAACAAAAAACAGAGTTAAAAAATTATAGACCCATTTCGCTCTTAAATACTGACTACAAAATATTTTCTAATATCCTGGCAAATAGACTGAAAAATTATTTAAAAGATTGGATTGATGAAAATCAGAGGGTTCCTACCCCAGAGACAAATGAGAGACAACATCAGAGTCGTGTTGGATGTAATGGAATATTACGAAAGACATATTGAAAGGAATATGGGAATGGTATTTATCAATTTAGAGAAAGCATTCAACATGGTTAATTGGCAAACCCTGTTTGAAATTATAAATAAAATGGAATTAGGCCCTAAAATTACAAAATGGATAAAAGAAATATATAAAGAACAAAAAGCAAAAATTATTATCAATGGGGAAACAACATAATATATAGAGATAAAAAGAGGAACAAGGCAAGGTTGTCCTCTTTCCCCACTTTTATTCTTGCTAGTAATTGAAAGGTTAATAAAAGAAATCAAAAAACGGGGAAAATCCAGGGGTTAAAAATTAAGAAATATAATTATAAAATAAGAGCCTTCACTGATGACATAGTTATATTTTTGGATAATTCTTGTAAATGTGTTGCTCAATTAATGGAAGTTATAGGAAAATATGAAGAGATAACAGGTTGCAAAATAAATAAAGATAAATCAACAATCCTTACAAAAAATATGACTAAAGAAAAAGAAATAGAGCTATGTGAGAAAACGGGAATGAAAATACAAAATAAAATAAAATATTTGGCTATTACAATTACTAAGAAAACAATAGAATTATTTGATGATAATTATAAAAATACCTGGAATGAGATTAAAAGAAATCTGAACTCTTTGAGTAAGAAACACCTCTCCTTAATGGGAAGAATAGCAACCCTCAAAATGATGACATTACCAAAAATGCTCTGTTTATTTCAGATGCTTCCGATATTAATTAAATAAAATTTCTTTAGAATTTAGCAAAAGGACATGAATAGGTTTATTTGGCCAAATAGGAGGCCAAGGATTAGACTTAAATTACTACAGGATTCAAGAGAGAGAGGAGGTCTGGGAGTACCAAATTTAAAATTATACTTTGAAGCTTGTTGTTTTACATTGTTAAAAGAGTGGATAACTATGGAAAATGAGGAACTGTTGGAATTAGAAGGTGACGGACTTTGGTTTGGATGGCATGCATATTTAGGATATGATAAACTAAAGGCAAACCAAATTTTCAATAATCACTGCATTAGATGTTCACTACTCCGGATTTGGAATAAACATAAATTAAGAATTATGCCTAAATTCCCCCCTTGGTTCTCCGCTCATGAAGCAATACAAAGAAGAGAAACAAGACAGGGAGTCAATTGGATAATCTACAAAAAATTATTAATGAAAGATGATAATAATAATAATAATAATAATAATAATAATTTTTTATTTATATCCTGCCTTTAGCTGAGGCTATCAAGGCAGCTTACAATTAAAATACAATCCCATACAATTATAATAGACATATAACCCCTCCTTAAATATATATTAAATCATTATCGACATTAAAATTTAACTTAAAACAAAACTACAAATCTAATACAAGGAAGCTATAAGATAAAAACACAAGAAGAATTAAATAATGACGGTTTTATATTAGATTGGTTTAAATATAGGCAAATTGTTGAAAGATTTACAACAGATTCTAAATCACAGGGAATAGAAATGAAACAATGAATTTTGGAAAATTTGGATGGAAGAGAATAAAAAATGGATAGGATGTTTCCGTACAATCCTATTAGAATGAGAATTGGAGGAAGAGAGGATAAAAGAATGCATGATCAAATGGGCAAAAAAAATTGGTTACTCAATACATTTAGAAAAATGGGAACATGTTTGGACTAGAAGATTAAATTATATGGCATCTCAAAATCTTAAATAATTTTTTTAATAAAACTTATTTTCATTGGTATATGACCCCGGATCTGACATCAAAAAAATATAGAACTAAGAATAACTCATGCTGGAAATGCAGTAAAGAACCAGTTACATTATACCATTGTCTATGGTCATGTAGTTTGGTCAAAAAATACTTGATAAAAATAAACGAAACGATTAAGGAAATGCTTCAAATAAGAATACAGGTCCACCCAGAGACTTACATGCTGAATATGTGGGAAGAAGAATTAGACAAAAAATATGGTAAAATCCTGTTTTATTTAATTACCACGTTAAGATTGACATTAGTCCAAAAATGGAAATTGAAAAATATTCCAAGTATAAAAGATTGGCTAATTAAGCTGTATGATGCTATTGAAATGGACAAACTTACAATTTTGCAATATTTTAGAAAGCAATGGAGAAACTTAGCTATAATTAACTGTTAAGAGAAAAAGAGAAAAAGATGAGGAGAGATTTGTATGAATAAGGGAAAGAATTATTTAAGAAAAAATAATAACAAAAGGCTAGTAGGATTCAATATAATTTTTGATAAATTGATACAGAGAGGAAAAAGTTAAGAAACAAAGTTGGAGAATGAAAGCTAATATAAGTTAGTGGAATAGAGATAAAGATAAGAAAAATGCAAGAATATAGGAACTTAGAAAATGTAGAGTTCATAGAGTGGGAAAGATAGATAGATAAATTAAACAAAGTCATATTTTTAAGAATGGTAGATAGATACTATAATAGTAATAATAGATAGAATAGATTAGATAGATTAGAAAATCTGATATTAAGATTAAGAATAAGGAAGAAGGGTACAAACACAAATGGAACAGAGTATAGAAAGAAACAATCTTATAAAAAGGTGTACAATAGATAGATCAAAGATGGTCAAAGTACAATAATAAATAATCCAGATAGGATAAGACACTAAGGAAGTTTAAGAATGAAGGGGAGAAAATGAGAAAGAGATTGATTTGTTCAATTTTGGTGGAGTAGGGTATTTGTAAATCCAGCAGAATCAGGAAGCAAAAATCCAAGCTTCTAACAGTTGAGCTTTATTGTTGAAAGAATAACATGCAAAGTAAAAACACAGTCCACTAAAGTATCACATCTTGCAGATGTGGCTAAACAGTAACAAAACTAAAGATCCATGTTTGCACATCTTAAGGCTACATTGTGAAGCAGTATAAACATACTATAGATCCATTGTGAAGTAAAGAAAAGAAAAAGTGCGATCCAATTGAAGCAAATAACAATAATACCTATTGTCAATGCCTAACACAAAGTTTCTCAGCCCAGCCCTTCTCCACCTTTTGGGTGTTAACCTTCAGGTTGATTGGATGATCTGTATGTGACATATGCTAACCCAACCTCTTGTTGTTCATCTTCCATAATGTGATCTACTTTCCCATAACAACTTTTATTATTGTTTCCTTATGTAAACAAGTTTGCTTTCCCATCTAGTGGTTTCTGTATTGTTTTGTCTTTCTAGCCATCTGGACTGAGTTGTTTGTGTTCTGCCTAGAAGTATGTTCTGAAGTGGAAAAATACAGACACACACATCTTTACATTTCACCTTTGACTGCATAGCTCATCTATACTCTGACAATCCCCTCCTGAAATGTATGGATGTGTGTATGATGCACACTAATATATGTTGTGAAACTAACTTAGCATGGTTGCAAGGTCTACATACTTATGATGACATTCCAAGTAGACGAGACATCTGGTCATGTCTATCAATTGTCAATGCCTTTGTCAAAATGTCTGCCAAATTTTATTTTGATTCTATATACTGCAGATGTACAATTCCCTTCTGTACCAATTTTCTGACATTTTGGTATCTAACTCCAATGTACTTTGTTCTGCAATTCAGGTTTTCTGCCTCTACCATGGCAATGCATGATTGAAAATCTTCATTAATCAAAACTGGTTCATCACAATCCTGATTTAAATCCTGCAATAACTGTCTAATCCATTCAATCTCATTAACTAATTCTGATAGTGCTGCGAACTCTGCTTCACCTGTACTTTGTGCTACATATCCCTGCTTTCTACTTCTCCATACAATTGCAGTCACTCCAAACTTGATCAACAAACCTGTCACTGACTTTCTGTCATGTAGCTCTGAAGCAAAAGAACTATCCACAAAGCATTCAAGTCCAACCTGACTGTTCTGTATCTTAAATTTCCTGTCCAAGCTACCTTTCAGGTATCTCAACAAATGTTTCACTGCAGTCCAATCTTCAACTTTTGGAGAATTTGTTTTCCTGCTAAGCACACCAATGGCAAACGAAATGTCAGGCCAAGAATTACAAGCTATAAACATCAAACTCCCAACAAGGCTTTGATACAACTCTGGATTTTCAAACTCTCTAGTACCTTCATCATTTACATAGCCAACTGACATAGGACTTTTCACTACTTTTGCATCATGCAATCCACACTTCTCTATCAAACTTTCAATCTTTTTCTGTTGACTCAATAAACAACTGCCATCTTCAGTCCATTGCACTTCAATTCCAAGATAAGATCTGAGAGGACCTAGATCTTTCACAACAAATTTCTTTGACAATTCCTTCTTTAGTGTCTGAATCTCTTGTTTTGACTTAGCTGCCACACATAAGTCATCAACATAAATCACTAACATCACATCTCCTTTTGTATAAACACATGCGTCAGCAATGCTGCATTTGTAACCAAGCTTCACAAGCTCTTCATGAATGCAAAGATTCCAAATCCTAGCACTCTGTTTCAAACCATACAAAGCCTTTTTCAACTTGTACACCTTTCTGTCACTATTTTGCTGAAATCCCTAAGGTAGTTCCTGTTGAAAAATGTGTTGATGATGAATATACAGCTTACAGTCTTTGAAGTCAAGTCACCAAGAAATCCAGAACTTCATGCAAGCTTTCTTTATTGCAAAATCAGCATGAGCAAAAACAAATAATAATAATAATAACATCTTCACTTTAGCCAGAATGGCTAAACAGGAAGAAAGCTTAGCTGCTACATGGTTAAAGTTAGTCTAGCTTCAGCATCAGCAAAAATATGTTTTAATTAGTCCATTCAGCTTAAGGATTAAAGAACAAGTGAGAAACTTTTCAGAATCACAACTCTCAGCCCACATTTCTCCACCCCTTTGGGTGTAGCCCTTACAGACTGATTGGTTGAAGTTACATGACGTGTGTTAGCCCAACCTTTAATTTCCATATTACACCATGTGACTGCAGTTCCCAAAACATCCCTTGTTGATGAAAACCTCTTTTGTAAATAAAACTGTTTCTCACAGACTTTCAGCTTGTTAGCTAGCTTGTTTAGACTATAACACACCTGTGGCTGATAATTGCGACTCTGGCCTCAGAAAACAAATTTTCACAGCATGGAAAAATACAGACACACATCTTTACATTTCAACATTTTAACATTGACTATATATCCCATCAAAACCTAACAATCCCCTCCTGAAATGTATGATGTGTGTATGTTGCACGCTAAACTAAAATTGTTACAAAACTAACTTAGCTCCATGGCTAGGCCTAAACTTAAGACATGCCAAGTAGACGTGACATCTGTTCATGTCTATCAATGGTCAATGCCTTTGTCAAGATGTCTGTTTGATTATGGTTTGACTCAATGTAATGCAGACTCACAATTCCATTTTGTACCATTTCTCTGACATTCTGATACCTCACACCAATGTACTTTGTTCTGCACTTCAGGTTTTCAGCTTCAGCCATTGCAATGCATGTTTGAGAATCCTCATTAATCATCACTGGATCAACACATTCTTCATTCAGATCTTTCAACAACTGTCTAATCCATTCAATCTGAATAACTAGCTCAGATAAGGCACCGAATTTAGCTTCTCCTGTACTTTAGGCTACGTATCTCTGTTTTCTACTTCTCCAAGCAATTGAGCTTTCTCCAAACTTAATCAACAATCCTGTCACTGACTTTCTATCTTGTAGCTCAGAAGCAAATGAACTGTCAACAAAACATTCAAGTCTAGCTCGACTGTTTCAACTTCAATTTCCTGTCTATGCTACCCTTCAAATACCTCAACAAATGTTTCACTGCTGTCCAGTCCTCCACTGTAGGACAATTTGCTTTTCTACCAAGTATCCCAACGGAAAAAGAAATGTCTGGCCTAGTATTATTCGCAATAAACATCAAACTCCCAACAAAACTCCTATACATCTCTGAATTTTCACACTCTTTAGTCTCTTCACTATTCACATAACCAACTGACATTGGACTCTTCACTGTTTTTGCATCTTGCAATCCACACTTCTCTATCAAACTTTGAATTTTCCTCTGCTGACTCAACAAAGAACTCCCATCTTCACTCCACTCAACATCAATTCCCAGATAAGACCTTAAAACTCCAAGATCTTTGACAATGAATTTCTGTGACAATTCCTTTCTTATTGTTTGAATCTCTTGTTTTGAATTTGCTGCCACACACAAGTAATCTACATAAATCACCAAGATCACATCTCCTTTTGTGTAAACACACGCGTCAGCTACACTGCGTTTGTAGCCTAGCTTCACTAGATCATCATGTATGCAAAGATTCCAGCTTCTGGCACTCTGCTTCAAACCATACAACGCTTTCTTCAACTTGTACACCTTTTTGTCACTATCCTGTTGAAAACCCAAAGGTTGTTCCATGAAAACAGTTTCCTCAAGACTTGCATTCAAGTATGCAGTCTCAAAGTCAAAATGATGCACCACTTGGCCCCTCCTTGCAGCCAAAGCCAACACTTATCTCAAACTCTCAGGCTTTGCTGTTGGAGAAAAAGTTTTGTCAAAATTCTAAAAACTCTGTTGTGCAAACCCTTTATCCACCAATCTGGCCTTGTATCTCTGACTACCATCCGGCATCAGCTTCCTCTTGTAAACCCATTTGCAACCTATCACCTTGTGATTTGTAGGTCTGCCAACAATTTCAAACACCTTTTTGTCTACCAAAGACTTAAACTCCTGCTCCATTGCAGACTCCCATTTCAACCTCTCTTCATCACAACAATCTTGTACTTCTTTGTAACTCTCAGGCTCCTCTGCCATAACTACACAAGCCTTAGCTTCCTGCACCTTAAAATGATCTGGAGGTTTCCTAACTCTAGTGGTTCTCCTCAAAACAATTGTTTTTGTCTTTCCCTCATCATCCTCAGTATCTGTGCTTGAGTGTGCATCCCTGTCTCTGTGTCTCTTTGTTTCTGTCATTCTAGGTGCTGGTGTGTGTGTGTGTGACAACTTGTCTGATGTACTAGCCTCACCTTCTGAAGAATCTGACTCTTGCTTCACTGCCCCTCCATTTCTGGCTGGTGGCGCTGTCTGTGTTTCTAGCTGTCCTAGTCTGAAAAACACCTCTTTGTTTGAATGAATGTTCTCCCACCCAGAATGTTTCTCAAAGTTCACGCTTCTTGAAAAAAGAATTTCTTGTCCACCCAGGTAAAACCTGTAACTGTTCCCTGAATAACCAACAAACATCAAACGTCTCCACTTGGGCTGACCTTTCTTTCTGAAAGCTGCTGGTATATACACATTTGCATACTGCCCAAACACTCTAAGATATTTCAAATTGGGTGGTCTCTTGTGAAGCATGTGGTAAGGAGTATTCTTCACAGCAGAATTCTAAGTGCGGTTTGTCAGGAAATTAGCTGTGAGAATTGCCTCCCCCAAAGGTGCTCAGGAGCATTTGCATCAAGCATCATACAATCTTTTATTTGTTTCAAAATGGCAATCTTTCATTCAGCAAGCCTGTCCTCCGGAGGACAAGCCGGGTTCATAGTAAAATGCCTAATTCCCCTTTTTCTTAACCAATTGGTCAGTTTGTGAGACAAAAATTCTCCTCCCCTATCTGGAACCAAAGTTCCCACTTTGTAGTCTAACTGTCTCTCTATCATGTTCACCCATTCTTTGAATCTCTCTCCAGCTTCACTCTTTTATTTCAAAAGAATTACATTGGAAAACCTTGTGAAGCGATCCACAATCACCATGAAGTATTTGCTGCCCCCTAGCATTATAGGAGAAATTGGCCCAGCTAGGTCACAGTGCAAAAATTGAAATGGTCTCTGGGCTTTAAGTTTTGTTCGTTTTGCCACAGGATAAGCCTTTAGCTTAATCTTGCTGCAAACTGAACACTCTAAGTGATTTGAACATGGTGACATTTTAAACTCAGGACAAATTTTCTCCAATTTCAAAAGATTTAGAAAACCAACATGACCCAACACTCTGTGAAAATAATGAATGCAATCTGAATGCAAAGGATTATTTTGTGCAATTGCACAACTCTCATCAGTATTCATGTAATACAACTTGTCTTTCTTAATGGCTTTAGCACAAATCTCACCATCTTTAAAAATTAAGCATTCATCCCCCTCAAAACTCAATTTGTACCCTTCTGTGGTCAAAGCTGACACACTAACTAAACAGTTTTGCAAGTTAGGTACATACAAGACATTTTCAAAATTTTTACCAAAACCAGGAATGCAAACAGTTCCCATTTCTTGAATTTTCTTGGCTGCTTGTTTAGACTATCACACACCTGTGGCTGATAATTGCGACTCTGGCCTCAGAAAACAAATTTTCACAGCATGGAAAAATACAGACACACATCTTTACATTTCAACATTTTAACATTTAACATTGACTATATATCCCATCAAAACCTAACAGTTCCATGTACACAGTTTCCTCAAGACAAGCATTCAAGTATGCAGTCTCAAAATCAAAATGCTGCACCAACTGACCCTTTCTTGCTGCTAAAGCCAAAACCAATCTTAAACTTTCAGGTTTTGCTGTTGGAGAAAACCTTTTGTCAACATTTTCAAATCTCTGCTGTGCAAATCCCTTTGCTACCAATCTAGCCTTGTATCTCTGACTACCATCAGGCATCAACTTTCTTTTGTACACTCATTTGCAGCCAATCACTTTGTGATTTGTGGGTCTATCAACAATTTCAAACACATCTCTCTCTGTCAAAGACTTGAACTCCTGCTCCATAGCAGACTCCCATTTCAACCTTTCCTCATCAGGACAATTCTGCATTTCTTTGTAACTTTCAGGTTCAGCAACCACAACTGTGCAAGCCCTAGCTTCCTGGACAACAAAATGATCTGGTGGTTTTCAAATTCTTTGGGTGCATCTTGGGATGACGGTTTTTATTCTACCTTCCTCATCTTCAGTATCAGAACTTGTGTGAGGTTCCCTATCTCTGTGTCTCCTAGTCTCAGTCATTCTGGGTGCCTGTGGTCGGGTTTGTGTTGTCTTATCTGATGCACTTGCTTCACTCTCTGAAGACGCAGACTCCTGTTTCACCACCCCTCCATTTCTGGCAGGTGGTCCTAACTCTCCCAATCTCAGAAAAACTTCTTTGTTGGAGTGCACATTTTCCCAACCCGAATGTTTCTCAAAATTTGCGCTTCTTGAAAATAATATTTCCCTTCCTCCAAGGTGAAATCTATAACTATTGCCAGAATAACCCACAAACATCAATCTTCTCCACTTCGGCTGATTTTTCTTTCTGAAAGCAGCTGGCACATAGACATTTGCATATTGCCCAAACACTCTAAGGTATTTCAAATTACGTGTTCTTTTGTAAAGCATGTGATAAGGAGTGTTCTTTACAGCTGAGTTCCGAGTGTGGTTTGCCAGAAAGTTAGCTGTAAGAATCGGCTCCCCCCCCCCAGAGGTTCTCAGGAGCATTTGCATCTAGCATCATTTTATTTGTTTCAAGACAGCTATTCTCCTCTCTGCAATTCCATCTTCTTGAGGAGTCCTAGGGTTTGTTGTGTAGTGTCTAATCCCCTTTTTCCTTAGCCATTTTTCCAAAGTGTGAGACAAGAATTTGCCTCCTCTGTCTGTGAACAAAGACCCCACTTTGAAACAAATTCCCTTTCAACCATGTTCACCCATTCTTTAAATTTTTCCCCTGCTTCAACCTTCTCTTTCAGAAGTATCACATAAGAAAACCTGGTGTAGTGATCCACAATCACCATGAAATATTTGCTGCCCCCTAGTGTCGCAACCATAGGACCAGAAACATCTCAATGCACAGCTTCAAACGGACTTTTGGCTATAAATTTGCTTCATTTTGCCACAGGATAAGCTTTCAACTTAATCCTGCTGCAAACTGAGCATTCCAGGTGATTTAAACAGGGTGACATTTTAAAATCTGGACAAATTTCCTCCAGTTTCACAAGACTTTGAAAACCAACATGACCCATTACTCTGTGAAAATAATGAATACAGTTTGAATGCAAAGGCTCATTTTGTACAACTGCACATTCTGCCTTATCTACCATGTAGTACATTCTGTCTTTCTTTACAGCTTTTGCACAGACTTCCCCATCTTTGGAAATTAAGCATTCCTCCCCCACAAAATTCAGTGTATACCCTTCTGTGGTCAAAGTAGACACACTAACTAAACAGTTTTGTAATTTAGGCACACACAAAACATTATCAAAATTTTTACCAAACCCAGGAATGTAGACAGTTCCCATTTCACAGATTTCTCTTGCTGCCCCATCAACTAGAGCAACCGAGTTTACTGTGGAGGGCTTCTTGCTTCTCAGTAGCTCAGGATCATTTACCATATTTGCTGTAGCACCAGAATCCAAGATCCAATTTTGGTTTTTAGCATGTTGAGTCACACTGTCACAGCCTCAAGTAACAGCTGCAGTTCCTTTGTTTCCCCCAAAAGGATGTGGTTGGTGTTGATTCCTCTTCTTGTTGTCAGCTGCAAGCTTCCTGCAGTCCTTCCTTAGATGACCTGCCTTCTTGCAGTAATAACAAATCTTTCCTCTGGAAACAGCTGCCTTTTCAGTCTGTATTTCTCTGGACGCTCCCTCTGTGGCATTTGAAGAATTTGAAGCTGCAGATGCCTGCTTGCATTGCTCAGCTTCAAACCTTCAGCGTTGGCTTTCTTCCATGACTTTAGACGCTACAAACTCCATTGAAAGTTGTGCTTCAGGCACACTTTGCAGACCATGCAAAACGTTGTCAAAACTCCAACTACTTCAAAGAACACTGTCTCTTTAAATGCTCAGGAAGAATGACTGTTCTGCTTGAAACCTGGACATTCAGCTAGCCAGCAGACAGTTTCTTTCTTGTAAATCATACAGATAAGCAAAGCATTACTCACAGCTCAAGTTGCAAAACTTCAAAGTAAGTTGCAAAAGAATCCAAGCTTGGACTGTGTGGAGGACAGCTCATCTCCGCTTCCCTTCCCGGCTCAGCTGAAGCATCCTGGGCATCCCATAACCCATTGTTCGGTTTTGGTGGAGTAGGGCATTTATAAATCCAGCAGAATCAGGAAGTAAAAATCCAAGCTTCTAACAGTTATGCTTTATTGTTGAACGAATAACATGCAAAGTAAAAACACAGTCCACTAAAGCATCACATCTTGCAGATGTGGCTAAACAGTAACAAAACTAAAGATCCATGTTTGCACATCTTAAGGCTACATTGTGAAGCAGTATAAACATACTATAGATCCATTGCGAAGTAAAGAAAAGAAAAAGTGCGATCCAATTGAAGCAAATAACAATAATATCAATGCCTAACACAAAGTTTCTCAGCCCAGCCCTTCTCCACCTTTTGGGTGTTAACCTTCAGGTTGATTGGATGATCTGTATGTGACGTATTCTAACCCAACCTCTTGTTGTTCATCTTCCACCATGGGATCTACTTTCCCATAACAACTTTTATTATTGTTTCCTTATGTAAACAAGTTTGCTTTCCCATCTAGTGGTTTCTGTATTGTTTTGTCTTTCTAGCCATCTGGACTGAGTTGTTTGTGTTCTGCCTAGAAGCATGTTCTGAAGTGGAAAAATACAGACACACACATCTTTACATTTCACCTTTGACTGTATAGCCCATCTATACTCTGACATGATTGAGGATAGAATTATAGAAGGAAAGGAAAGTTGAAGAAGGTGAGTGTATGTAGAAAAAGGGAGGAGACAGAGAGGATGAAGGGAAGAAAGTAGGTGTAGTAGAAGAAGGATTGAGGAAAGTAATAAGTAGGGGAAATAAGGATTAAGAAAATGAGAAAAGATGGAGATAGGGAAAGATGAGAATGAGTAAGAATGGAAGTAAAAGAATGGAAATGGAAGTATAAGTGGATGAAGAGATATAAGGGTTGATATTTATAAGGAGGAAGAGGATAGAATGAAAAATATATTGAGGGTAAGAAAGCAGTACAATATAAGAGAGCAATATAATAATGCAGGGGTAGGCAACCTTTTTGAACCGGGGGCTGAGTTGCTATCCCTCAGACAATTGGGGGGCCGAAGCACCATAAATAAATAAATAAATAAATAAAAATATATTTTTTAAAAATTTAAAAAATTAAAAAATATATGCATGCACATTCTCTCAGCCCCAGAAAAGCCATGGCAAAACCCCTGTGGAGATTTTGCCAAGAAAACCCCAAGAACAAGTAATAACAACAATAATCAATATCATCATGGCAGGCGGCAGCGGGGGCAGCGGGGGCCGGCAGCGGCGGGGGCAGGACCATCCTGGAGCCAGTCCAAAGGCCTCGGGGGGCCACATACCTTAGGTTGCCTACCCCTGTAATAATGTAAAGAAATAATATTATGTAAGATTGAATTAATGAATGTATGTATGTTTTTAAAGAATAAAGTTTTATTTTAAAAAAGAAAAAGAAATCCACTGTGTGACACTGGACAACTTTCACTCTCTCAACCTTAGAGGATGACAGTGGCAAACCTCTGAATAAAACCTGTCAAGACAACCCTTTCATAGGGTTGCCATAACTCAGAGTTAACATGAAGGCACATAACAACAACAATCCACATTATTGTTACAGCAATTTGATTCAACTTCAATTACCATGGCTCTATCCTACAAAGAACAAGGTATTGTACTCTGGGGAGCTAGAATTCTCTCCTAGAGAGCTCTGGTACTGTAGTTAGGTTTTCAAACACTTCAAAAGTTGATTTCAGCTTCTAGAAACCTACAGAGAAACCTACAGCTTCTAGAAACCTACAGTTTGGCCAATGATCCATGATTCTGGGAACTATAGCCCCAAACATCTAGTGGACCAAAGTCTCAGGAAAAACTGGACTAGAAGTCTCCAGCAGAGAATTCTAAGAACTTCATCATAAAATCCTCTCAGTATTTCAAGGATGAAACCATGGCAGTTAAAATCACATCAGACTGTTGTAAATATTTAGTACAGATACAGCCACTGTACTTGATGTGCTTGGATTACAATTGGATATTATCTATACATTCATTATTTTCCATGAAGTACCTATTATAGTATTGTGTGGAAAGCACTGTCTCTTGCCTGTTAAAAGTAATAATTAAGACAACCAGCTTTTTGGCCTCTTTGCATAATTTTACATTCTTCACTTGCTGTCGAGTGATTCATTCTTTTAATTTAAACAGCTTTGTTAAAACTGTGTGCAACCATAAGCATACATTATACAATCCATCTTTGCTTCAGAATGAAGCAGGAAATTATTCTTATCTCAAGGGCATTGTCAGCATCAACTTTGCAGGAACTCAAGAGGTACAATAATTAAAACCTTACCATTCCCTAAGTAAATATAAGGTTTTCATTAATCTAATAAGCATTCTAACAGTGCTATCCTGCAAATGTCTGTTCAGTAGAAAGGCCCATTGGATTTACTGGAAATTACATGGCCTGAAGCCTGTTGTGGTACTACACTAGTATAAAAATAATTGTGCAAAAAATTGAACTTTCTCAAATATTGCACAAGTGTTGTCCAATCATTTCAGCCAATCATTCCACAAATGCACACACAACCTTCTCTTGCACATTGACTCAGGGCCTTTGCAGACTGCCAGAAATAGTGCAAATTGAGTCCACTTTAAGGGTTAGGGTTAGTGCTAGGGAATCATGGGAATTGGTTTTTTTCTGAGATGTTGAGCCTTCTCTGTCAGAGAGCTCTGGTGCCACAATAAAATACAGTTCCCATGATTCCCTAACCCTAACCCTTAAAGTGGACTCAATTTGCACTATTTCTAGCAGTCTGCAAAGGCCCTTAGAAACCTAGTAGGTTTCCATGGTTGAGTGGGGATTTGAACCCTTGTATCCTAGAGTCCCAGTCCAACATCCAAAGCAGGCTGGCTTTTATTGTGTCAAAATACATTTGTCTATTTTCTAATAATTAGTCATGTTCAGTATAAATACAGGTTTTATGACACCTTTGAGACAGAATTTTGGGCCTCGGCAGATGGCTTATTGAGCCGTCTTGGAGGCCCGGAAGAGGAGGAGCCACCACACGAGCGGCGCTCATTCCTCTTCCTGAGGTCGCCCTGGGAGCTGCCGGCCCTCCGCACAGCCGGCGCTTCCGGTGCAACCTCCCGCCGCAGTGACCGGATGCACTGCGGCGGAAGAGTCAGGGAAAGTGCGCCCGCCACTTTTAGGGCGCACTTTCCCTGACATCTAAAAGGAGTGCCAATTTGGAGCTCCTTTTAGGGACACCGCAGGAGCGCCGCAGTGCAGAGGCTCTGCTCCGCCGGCGCTCCGTCCGGCGGCGTCCCGGAAGCAGTCGTCTGCTTCCCCCCTATGTTAGCATGAGCTTTTTGGATGACAGTCTACTTTGTCAGAAGAGCTCCAATATAATTGTAGAATAGTCCTGATATTTAGGTGATTTATATTTACACATTTATTTGTGTCTTTCAGTTTTGATATTTGTACTGTTTTTTATGTGAAGTCTTGTTGTTGTTGTTGTTGTTTTAATGGAGCAAGATTCTATGTGCACCTATTTTAACTTTTGCAAGCCATCTAGGGTACCAGTGTTGGGGGAAAGATAGGATATAAATAATCAAAGAAGAAGAAAACAATGATTAGGACAAAGATGAGGAAATAATGGTCAGTTGTCTGAGGTTGCACTCCTAAGGAGATAAATCTGAGTGAGCTTCTAAGAGTTAGTATTAGAAATAGGCAGCAATTTTTTCTTCATATGGGAAACTTGAAGACATTGCATATTTTCTTTTGCTTTACAAGTTGTCCTGTTGTCCAGTGTTTCCCGGGTTCTCAAGAAGAACCTCCCCTAGATAGAGAAAGTTCTTCTTTGTAAAGAGTAAGGAGAAAGGTTGAGGAGAGTGAAGCTTGGATATTCATTTCCACTCCATTCCTTGTATGAAACCACTGAACATGAAGAGAGCACCCAAATAGGGCTAGTATCAGCCTCTCATTTTATTCAGCCAATAGAACTGTAAAACATTGTGAAAGTAAGATCTTTGTATTAGCTTCCAATGCAAACAAGTTGTAACTTTTTGCATCACTACCACCACGGCTTCTTCCTGTTTCAGACAAACTGAATTTTACAAAAGATAGGTTCCTTGCCAAAGCATTTTAAGCCCAACATTCTTCTCCAAATGAAATTGACCTTGTAAAAGGCTACCCAGAATGTTTCATCTCTTGAAGGAGGGAGGAGAATGAGACTGTGCCTAATTTTAGCTGTTTTACATTCAGAAATGATTTTGCATTTTGAACCACCTTTTACAATATTGGTAGCTTATAATTTATTGCACCCAGTTCTAAATTTACTTTTATTTTTCTGGGAAAACTGTGCTAATATACTAGGGAAATAAAATCAATTTTATGTTCATGACAGTATCTTTTCAAGCTGCATGGGCATTCGTATTTCTTTTTGCCTCCTTTGCAAAATTGAGGAAAATGTCAAAATCTGCCACATCTCATTCATTGCTGAAATTGTTCACATTGCATTAGAGATTAAAGATATTATTTTCAATCTTCCTTATCCTCTGTGCATTTGGGAGTAAGTCTTTCACAGCTTTCATATTCTGATGCCTTTTTTATTAATGCTACTTTCTATTTTAGAAATAAGATATAAATCACATTTTATCAACCAATACAACTCATCTCTGAAGTTAAGCTGTGCTAGAAATTGTACTCTATTTCTTTACCAGTCTGCAGCAAAAATTTAAAAATACATAGGACGTGCCAATTTATTTTTAATTTCGATGTAAGGGAGTCAGTTTCAAAGTTTTATTTTTATTAGTACATTGCACTTAGGATAAAAGGAACAGTGCTATTTTATAGGAACAGAAGAACTCAGCACACTGCTAGCCTTACAGTTCTATCCATGTACAATAACATCCAAAATTCACAAAACAGCTATTCCTTTATTAGCCAAACAAAATGCACAAAATACACTATTCAAACTTTCAAATCTCCACAGTCTTCTTCATCAGGCAAAGATGTTAAAAATCAAACAGGAGAAAGAAAGAAAAATGTGTATCCATGTGAATTTATTCTGAGAAGAAAGACTTCATAGGACTCCATCTTTAGCTAGGGTCCACACGTATACTCCATCTTTAGCTAGGGTCCACACGTATACTCAACTGCAAAACATAAAGGTTCAGCATAAGTAAATGATTCTTATGGTCACTGATACTATTACTATTGAGAACCAATGTGATGTAGTGGTTTGAGTATTAAACTAGCACTAGGAGAGCTGGGTTCTAATCCCATCTGGAAACCTGCTGGGTGACCCTGGACAAGCCACACTCTTAGCCCCAGGATGGCAAACCAATCTGAATAAATCTTACTAAGAAAACAATAATTGGAAGATGGAGAAAGGAACCAGCAATAACTATATTGGCAGTGCTATTCCCAAGCTCTGGAACTCCCTCCCTAAAGAGGCAAGACTGGCTCCATCCCTGCTTTCTTTTTGGCAACAGATAAAAACATTTTTATGCTGCCAGGCTTTCTTAAATTGACATGGGTGCTGTATGAAGTTATATAAAAGTATTTTAAAGAGTTTTTAAAATTTTAAATTTTAATAATGTAATGTTTTCAACTATTCGGAATTGCCTTAACCTTTTGAAGTTGTTTAATTGTTTTTAAAGCTTTGTATTTTTATTTTTTCTTATTTTTTTAATTTGAACTGTTTTAAATTTGTTAGTCACCTTAAGTCCCTATGCTGGGAAGAAGGCAGGATATAAAACAACAACAACAACAACAACAACAACAACAACAACAAACAAATATTAAGAGACACTAAAGTACAGAGGCAGGATGGTATAGTGGTTTGAGTGTTTGGCTATAACTCTGGAGAACAGTGTTTGAATCCCCACTCAGCCATGAAATTCACCCGTGACTCTGGGGAAATCTCTCAGCCTCAGAGGATGGCAATGGCATACCACCTCTGAAGAAATTTACCAGGAAAACTCCATGATAGGTTCACCTTAGGGTTGCCATAAGTTGAAACTGACTTGAAGGTACACAACAACAATGACAACGACAACAACAACATAGAGGAAGCCACATAGGTACTCATTCAGTTACTGTGAGATGCTCTCCAACTAAAGGCAAGGAAGGAAATCCTTCCCCACTCTCTATCACCATGTGGCAGCAGATGGCCTTTGAATCTACTAAACCTTCTCACTACTGTACCTACTGAGCAACAAGGAAAGAGGCCCCCACTGATTTCAGCAACCACTGTCTGATAAGTGGGGATGGAGGTGTTCAGGCCAGTACTCACTATGGTGCTTATGCATACACATCTTCCATACAGGATTCCAGCCTTAATCTTATTAAAGTCATTGAGACTAAGTACCCATTTAAATTTTATAAACCATGGCAACAGTGAAATCCATTACCTTTTATAGAGGATTTTCTCAGTTGAATAGTTAATACGTTGTTTATATGCTAAAGTGCAAAATCCTTGGTTAAAGTTTATTTGGCTTATTTGTATCTGCTAAGACAACATTAATATTAGGAAAGCATCAATAAGGTAGGGACCTCATTTTCTTTGACAAAATAACCCAATTGCATATAAAGTTTTGAGAAAGTTCCCTTTTGGGTCATTATTTGACCTAGTAAAACTGAACAAATCCTATTACCTTATTTCTCATTGTATTGTTAAAAATGACTCTGATATAGAACTCTTGAATAAGATATGTATTAATGACAATGGAATGCTCATTTACTTTTCTTTGTAGTAGTTCCTTCCATATCACCACATAACCATATCTGCTCATTAATTAGTGGCACATTTTCATATGTGAAATTGGTTTGGAGGCATTTATAATGACAAAGATAATCACTTCACTGTGATCCATTTCTGTCGCAGATCACCAAAAAGTGCAAAAAAAATGGAAATGGAATTATTGTGAATATATTAAATGTTTATGACCCAATGAATTTGTTCATTATTAATGATTGTCTGTGTGCTTATGAAAAATGATCAACCTATCAAGAGTCATACAATGGATCAAATAATCAATTAAGACAAACATTGTTTCTCCAACTTTAATATTTGCATGGAGTAATAGCATGCAGATGTGGGAGGAAAATTCCATTATTGGCCAAACAATTTTGATTAGTTTCATTTAATTATAAATCTTGACAAGCATTAATTGGCTGTAGTGGTAATCAGCAAAAATGGGCAGCTGTTCTGCTTGGATTAAAAATCTGAATATTACTGCAACACTCAGAGAGAGTTTCTGCTCCAAGCAATCTCTTTTCATTTTCATGATTGCAAAGTTGATCATCTTACAGCCTGCAGAGGAGGTTCTTGTTTAATTATATTCTCCCAGAATAGGCCTGTACATTTGGAAAATTTTGACAAGGCACCAATCCTTATTTAATATAAACTAATAAGAAATCTTAACTTAAAATGTTGAAATTTATACATTCATGTGTATAAAATTTTTATAGTGCAAGTCTATGCAATTTGATTTATAAGTAAGCCGTATTGCATTCTGCACAAAAGTATGTGTTTCCTTAGAAATAAAGACCTGTGGAGTGCATCTGTTTTTTTTCTCCTTAATGGATTTCCAATGGGAAGGAAAAAGATAAAAGAAGTAGAAGAACAAGGGAACACTGCAAGCAGAAGATATCATGGTCTGGCATCCCCAGGCAAAGAAGTTCAAGAAGAAGAAAAAACTGGTTCAGATCCACTGCCTTATAGTTTATGGGTTTCCTCCACAGCACATCCACATAATCACACATCCACATTTATTAAACAAAAAATCAAAAAGAATCCTGATGAAATCATGCAATCACATCTCTTTTATGCTGTGTTTTAATCAATGTGCATATGATTAAGGATGTAAATATTTGACTATTTTGTCCCACATGAGAAGCTGAATAATTTCTGCACTTGTTTCCCAATTGCAATAGAAAATAAATACACACAAATTTTGTAGGGTATTCACACATCCCAAAATGTTTCAGAAAATAGTTCCATACAGAAATACACATGGGGAAGAGGTGAACAAAAATATGGTTTGCATGCAAAAAAATATGTGTTTCTGGAAAGAATAGAGGACTGCACTGAATACAATATTTATACCAAACAACAACAATAACAACATTGTTTCTAGAAGAACACTTTTGTGTGGAAAAACTGGGTTTTCTATACACCCCTCCCATTTCTGCACAAAAACTATATTTCTATGCAGAATAATTTCCTGAAACAGAACTGGATGTGTGATTATTCAGGAAAAACTGCACAAAGGTCTTCCTGAGTGGGTTTTCCGAGTATCAGGAAACACATTTTTTGGCCAGGAAAAAAAATAATGTATTTTTCCCCAGCATATATACTTTTTATTTTCATCATTTACAACAGTTTACAGTTTAGAGCTTTTGTTTTCATCATGCAATTACATCTCTTTTATGCTATGTTTTAATCAACGTGCATATGATTAAGGATGTAAATATTTGACTATTTTGTCCCACATGAGAGGCTGAATAATTTCTGCACCTGTTTCCCAATTGCAATAGAAAATAAATGCACACAAATTTTGTAGGGTATTCACACATCCCAAAATGAAAAGAAAAAAGCTCTAAACTGTAAACTGTAAAGCAAATATTTATATTATCTATAAGTTGAATTGGAAGACCAACAGAGCAAATTTGATGCAGATCAAATATACAAACAACACTACAGAATGAGGAAAATCTTGTCATCCATAGCTATTTCAGGCTGGCATTCTGCTTGGGACTTACATCTTCATACATGGCCTTATGTGTGTGCAAAACTGAAAGAATTTTGCAATTAGGGAGCCCTGGTGGTGCAGTAGTAAAATGTCAGTACTGCAGCCACAACATTGTGAGTTCGATCCCAGAGCTCTAGGTTGACTTAGCCTTCCATCCTTTCATAGCTTGATAAAATGAGTACCCAGCTTATTGGGGAAAATTGGCTAACACACTGTAAACTGCTTAAAGAGTTCTTAGTTCACTATGAAGTGGTATAGAAATGTAAAATGCTAATAATAATGCTATTTTTTCACATTCATCTAGGGGCTGCCATGATGTTAGAACATACAAGTGTTCATTGCATGATGGTAGCCAGTGGAATTACTGATGCACTACCACCCATTACTCAATAGGCACTGATGCACATTGGTGTGCTACCCAGTGTACATTTAGACACCAGCTAGAAAGTGCCAGAGCACAACAGGAGCTCCTGATGAGTATCAGAATTGTCTGATGCACAGCAGAAGTGCCCAATGTGCATCAGAAGTGCCCAGTGTGCATTGGAGAGCTCTTGCTGGTGTCAAGATTGTAATCTTTGCAATTCACTAACAGGGTTTTGTTGCACTTCTGCAACATTGCTAAAGGATCACAAAGTGATAAAATGTTGATTGTGATATAGAATCCCAGTCACTGTATTTAACAGTAATTGGGAGGGGGCAGACTGGTTACTTTAAACACCTCAACAAGAATGATTAATTACAAATGGAAGTTACTTTAAACACCTCAACAAGAATGACTAATTACAAATGGAATTTGTCATTGACAATCTGTTGTCTGTAGAGATTCATCAATTTGAAATGAATTAAAAGGTGGCCTTATGTAGTGAAAACAGAATTATCAGTCATTGTTAGAGTCCACCAGAAAGAAGGCACACTCTGTTCTAAGATTATGCTGTAAAACTTTCTAGTAGAAACATGATAAGAGAATTGTGCAACTGACTGATAATGGCTCTTTTCAGTTTTGGTCCCCCATGATTAAGAAATATAAAAAAGTGAAAAGAATAATCAGGAAAAGGGAGAGGCTATCCCAGTGGGATGCACTTAACTGACTCAGAAAGAACTGTTCAGCTAGTTCCATATCCACAAGGATTTGTGTTTCTACTCAAACAGCAACCCTTCTTGCCATATAGAAAGCAAATGTCTTTTGAAAATGAGGGAAATTCAAGAAGCAATTTGTGATATGACATTGGGGTTTTCTTTTCAAAAGGAAAGCATCATTAATTCACCTGACCATATCCAAGTAACCATTAGAATCCCAGGCGGTAACAGCAATATTTTATATTCTGTCTCTCTGTGATTAAAAAAAAAAAATCTAGAAGCTGCTAGTGAAATCAAAAAATAAGTAGAAAGAAACATGAAACTATATAAGCCATCAAAATGATATTAATTAGGGTAGATCACACATAATTAGGTACTAGTGATTAAATAACATTGTTTTAAAGGCAATATACATATAAACATCATTTTAAAAAAAGCAGTCTCAAGGTAATGTCTGTGTGCACTCAGATCAATCTGTCACAATCATGACAATGAGTGAATAGAATAAAATGTCAGATAAAAAGACTGATGTACTTAAAAGTATCTCATCCATGTAAAGGTAAAGGTAGAAAGCATGAGAGTTGTTGAAACATAAATCTTCTATAATGGCTCAAAACATTCTTATGAATTAAAAAGAAGAATTAGAAGATGAAGTTGCTAGCATGTAACCATGTGAACTTGCACTTATGAGAAAGATTCCCCCCCCCCCCGATGCTTCAGGAGGGGCTCGCAGTTGCGCTGGCCATTTTGGAAGGCCAACGCCGCAACTGGTGGAGAGGGCTGGGAGTCCCGCCCTCCCAGCACCTCTCAACCAATCAGGGGGATCTCACGAGATCCCCCAGCAGCCCGCATAATCTCGCAAAACTTGAAAGCAGGATTTGGGGATTATATAATCCCCGCTGCCACGAGGGGGCAGCCATTCTGAGCTTCGGCAGCCGAGAGTGAGGATCAGCTGCCGACATTTGGACCCAGAGGGCTTCCTTGGGGCCTGGTCTTTCAAGCGGTGAGGCCAGTGTTTTGGGAAGAGTACAGGCTGTCAGATTGGGAGAGTATTTTTTTTAAAAAATATTTTTGGTTGGCAACACATAGGGGGAGGTTTGGTCCCCATGTGAGGTCTATTTGTTGGCCACAGGGAGGCCTTTGGAGCGACCCATAGGGGGTTGGTTGTCTCTGCCTGGGACCCCCTGTGTGCTGAATTGACCCTGTTTGGGTCTGTTGTCCCCAACTGAGGGCCCACTGGTGGTTCTTCGGCCCTGTTTGGGTCTATTGTCCCTGTTTGGGATGCCCCGGGTGATCTTTAACTCTGAGTGGGTTTGCTATCCCTGCTTGGGACCACCCCCAGGTGCAGTTTTCACCTCTGATTGGGCTTATTGCCCTGTGTGACCCCCTGGTGCAGTGTGTATAGACCCTGCTTGGGGTTATTGTCCCTGATTGGGACCCTTTGGATGCTTTCAGGCCATAGGAGGCTTAGCGAGTGACCCCTAGGGGGTTTGTTGTCCCTGCTTGGGACTCCCTGGGTGTTTATTGTGACCCTGCTTGGGTTTCACTCTCCCTGTTTGGGACCTTTGGCTGGTTATTGTTCCACTAGGGACTGGTTATTACAAAAAAGGCCTTATTTGCTTTATTGGCTTTGACCTACATGGTCTGTTGTCCCTGCTTGGGGCATTACAGATAGCTTTTGTTCTGGATACTCTAGCTATTCTGGTGAAGGGTTAAAGTTCTTGCTTTTAACACTATAACTTCTCCCCTGCTTGGGGATTTGTTGCCTGGTTATTGTCCCTGTTTGGGACTGGTTAATATAAAGGCCTGGTTTGCCTTATTGGCCTTGACCTGCATGGTCTGTTGTCCCTGCTTGGGGCATTACAGATAGCTTTTGTTCTGGACACTCTAGCTATTCTGGTGAAAAGTTATAGTTCTTGCTTTCAACACTATAACCAAGGTGCCTGGCAATTATTATAAAAGGAGAATTATTTGCCATTATGCCACGTAGCAAGGCACAGTCCAAGCAGCATGTGGTGCCTGCTGGACCTAGCACCGTCCAGTCGGTGCCTAAGCGTTCGGCCAAGGCTCAGGGTAAGGAGGATGAGATTGTTCTCCACTTGGCAAAATTGGGACGCACTATGCAAGCTTGTGTAGCTGTGTGTGAACAACTGGCACAGAAGGGAATTCAGGGGGGGTAGTTCTAGAACTTTCCCCCTTCCAGCTTCAAATGAGGAGCAGCTTGTGGGACCACAATCTTACTCAGGTGCAGGAAGTTCCCTCACCTGGTATCATAGTGGGTAATACATCACATAATGATGAGGCTCCAGCCATAGAGGGTGGGCAGCCAACTATAGCTAATGTGATGGAACTCATGAAAAAGGTTCCAGGTTTAGTACAGCAGGGAGCAGCAGCCTCTACGTCAGTGCAGCCTACATTGACTGATTTGTACAACATGGTACAACGGGTGGTGGTTTCAGGTGGGACCAGCGGGACGGTTGCTGAAACCCCTGAGCCATTGAGCAATGTGGTGGGAGCTGCTTCCTCCACTCTGCAGCTTAACAGCTGAGCAACGGTTGCACCACACTTGGCTGGAGGTACTCAAGCATCGGTGGATATCACGCACCAGACAGTGGGCTCAGGTGTGTCTACCTTACCTATATCTTTGGGGTCCTGGCCAGCAACAGTTTGGGCACCTAGTGTCCAAGCTGGCCAAGGCAGTGGAGCTGAATGTTCACCCTCATTTTCTCTGAGCACAGCCTCAGCGGTGGCTGGGGTGAGTCAGCCCTTGGTTGACAAGGTAAGTTCATCTAAGGGAGCTGTTTCGGTAGGAGCCTTAGGTCAAGTTGGGGTGGAAAGAATGATTGATTGCAACCCTTATGCAGGGATGTCCACTCCTTTGGGCTCCCATCTCCCAGTTGCAACAAAGGAGCAGATATGGAGGGGTGAGTATCAGTCTTTTTTCCTTAACTTTCCATGACCCAGAGCCAAGGGTTATGGTGAAAGACGGGGTTGTATTTAGCCTGCCCAAGGAGTTCCAGGCACACAAGCGCCCGAACTTAGAAAGGAATTTTTTTAATTGGATAATGGGTTTTACAATTTTTAGGGGTATTATTGAGGAGAAGGAGCCCTTAAGGTCTCCAGACTTATCTAAATATCAGGAGATAATGGTGAAGGCTTATACAAATTGTTATTTTAATTCAAGAGGGTCTGCTTGGCTACAGTACGACGAGCAGTTCCGAATGTGGGCCGCTTTAAACCATTCCATGTCATGGATGCACGTTCAGGCTGAGTTATGGGTGGACATCATGGTTGGTGCTTCCCCTTCGAGCATGTGTGACAATGGCTTTGTGCCTACAGTCACTCAGCTGACAGGGCAATATGCGAGGCCTGGCATGGGGGGAAAGAGATCTCCAGGAGTCTGTTGGGGGTTTAATACAGGTAGGTGCAGGTGGCAGACCTGCAGGATTGAACACCGCTGTAACATCTGCGGTGGGAATCACCCCGGTACCTCTTGCTTTAAAGGTAAATGGTCTGGAGCTGGAGCCGCCTCTCAGGCAACACCAGCTGGAGGTAAGGGCACCAACACCCATTAAGTTGGATGCTTTAGCTGCCTGGCTTAGAGTGTACCCTAAGCGGGATGCAGCCCAGTATCTACTTGATGTTTTTACATATGGTTTTCGCATTCTGTATTCTGGTTCAAGAGTTTATCGTTTTGCACCTAATGCACGTTCAGTGAGGGAGTTATCGGTGATTGTTAGGGAAAAACGGATAAAAGAGCTGGCAGCAGGGAGGATATCTGGGCCCCACAAACATTTGCCAATGCCAACATTATGATTGTCACCCCTGGGTGTGGTTCCCAAAAAGACACCAGGTGAGTACCATTTAATTCACAACCTCTCTTACCCAAAAGGGGAATCTGTTAATGATGTTATAGACCCAGCCTTGGCATCGGTGAAGTATGCATCATTTGACTCAGCAGTACAAATGATTACAACAGGGGTAGGCAACCTTTCCCTTTTAAGGGCCGAGGGACTTCAGCTCCCAGAATCCCAGGAGCTATTGGCCAACATGGGACTATTGGCCAACATGGCTGAGGCTTCTGGGAGCTGAAGTTCCTCGGCCCTTAAAGGGGAAAGGTTGCCTACCCCTGGATTAGAACCTTGGGTAAGGGAGCTCTTTTGGTGAAATATGATATAAAATCTGCTTTCAGACCACTTCCAGTACACCAGGAGTAGGCAACCTAAGGCCCGGGGGCCAGATGCTGCCCCCGGAGGCCTTTGGACCAGCCCCAGACCGGTCCTGCTGCCGCTGCCCACCATGATGATATTGATTATTTTTGTTATTACTTGTTCTTAGGGTTTTCTTGGCAAAATCTCCACAGGTGTTTTGCCATGGCTTTTCTGGGGCTGAGAGAGTGTCCATGCATATATTTTTTTCATTTATTTTGAATATTTATTTATTTATTTATTTATTTTTAGTGCTTCAGCCCCCCAATTGTCTGAGGGACAGCAACCTGGCCCCCGGCTCAAAAAGGTTGCCTACCCCTGCAGTACACCCTGCAGATTTTGACCTGCTAGGTTTCCAATTTGAGGGAATGTATTATTTTGACAAGGCGATGCCAATGGATTGTTCTATTTCCTGCTCAGCTTTTGAAAAAAGTAGTACCTTTTTGCACTGGTGTGCGGTTAAGAGGCCATTACGCACTATTTAGATGACTTCCTTTTTGCTGGGGGCCCCGGCACAACGATGTGCTGGAACACTTTGTCATTTTTTTAAGTTTTGATGGACGAGATGGGAGTTCCTTTTGCTGATGAGAAGACATAGGGTCCCACCACCTGTTTAACTTTTTTAGGCATTGAGCTTGGTATAGTTGAGGGTTTATCCCACCTCCTGAATGAAAAATTGGACCTGATGAGGCAACAGGTAAGGGCAATGAGAGGTAAGAACAAGGCCACTTGTGGGAATTTCAATCTCTAACAGGTTTGTTAAATTTTGCTTGTAAAGTGGTAGTTCTGGGGAGGGCCTTTAGTGCATGACTATACAATGCCACGAGGGGAGTGTCTTCTCCACATTCGTATTAATAGTGGGATATGGGAAGATTTGAAGATTTGGGATTCATTTCTTGAGGATTTCAATGGCATTTCATTTTGGAGAAGTGAGATGCTCCTAAAGGCTGATTTTCAGGTCTACTCTGATGCGTCTGGAGCTCATGGTTTTGGTGTATACTGGAAGGGGCAGTGGGCAGTGGAGAGCTGGCCTCAGCCTTTGTTGGATAGTGGTTTGACAAGAGATCTTACCTTCCTTGAACTGTTTCCTATTGTGGTTGCTGTTAATCTCTGGCCAAGGCAATTTGCACATAAAACTGTCTGGTTTTGGTGTGACAACCAGGCATTGGTGCATGTAATCAATTCACAGAGCTCTAAATCTCCAAGGGTGATGGCATTGGTCAGGTCTTTGGTATTGCAATGTTTGAAATATAATGTTTTGTTCCAGGCACGCCACGTGCCTGGTTTATTGAATCCCCTGGCAGATGCCCTTTCATGTTTTCAGTTTCACAGGTCTCGAGAACTGGCTCTGGATGCAGCCACGCAGCCCTTGACAGTGCCAACCCATCTGTGGAGCCTTGGAGGATAGAGATCGAGTGAGCTATACGACACTCCGTTGCCCCTTCCACACGCAAGTCATACCAGCTTGCAATGCAAGCTTTTAGACAGTTTTTGGTGGATGTTGGGGAAACCGAGGTTTGGCCCTTGGGGGTGGAGGTTGTACTCTGTTTTGCAGTCCATCTCAGGCAGCCCAGGCTTTCCCTGGTAACCATTTGGGGAAGGTTGTCAGCCCTGGCCTTTTACTCTTGGGCAGGCAGGTTTACAGATCCTACTATAGATTTTAGGGTTAGGAAGGCCTTGGAGGGATGGTCTAGGGAGTGCCCAGTGACACGCGACACCCGCATGCCAGTGATGGATTCAATCCTTACTTAGATTTGGCATTCCCTCCAAATAGTGTGCTCCTCACCTGAGGAGGTTACCTTGTTCCAGGCTGCTTATTCATTAGCCTTTTTTGCTGCTACCAGAACCAGCGAGCTTGTCCCTAGCTCTCGCTCTGATATGTCAGGCAGGGCGCTGTTGTTATCTGATGTTAAATTTTAGAACAGGGCCTACATTTGTGTTTTAGGCGTTCAAAAATGGATCAGTTGGCTAGGGGTCAAAACAGAGTTTTATATAGGGCTCCTAATGGCCAGATTTGCCCTGTATTGGCCTTGTCAGATTACCTCAGACTGCGCCCACCTCCCCCTGGTTATTTGTTTTTACATGTCTCGGGCCTTCCGTAGTTTCAATTTTGAGCAGTGTTACAGGAGGCTCTGAAGCATGCGGGTTTGCCAGCAGCCCAATTTTCTTCTTACTCTTTTCGGATTGGAGCTGCGATAGCTGCAGCAGCTCATGGCCTGAGCGATGCCGCGATACAGCGTATTGGGCAATGGCGCTCTAGAGCATTTAGATCTTACATTTGCCCTTAGTATGATTGGATGTGGAATTACAACACCTTTGGCATGATATGATCCTTTATTCATGTGATTACATATGTTTTGTTGAGCAGGTCATGAACACTGTGATGTCTGGATTGTCAGTCACAGCTTGATCTTTTGGGCTGAACGGCATACTATACAGATGGGCCGAGATCCAAACCTGGGTATGGAGTGGTCTGTGCGCATGCATTGGTTTGGACGGAGAGGCATGCTATGGGGGGGGGGGGCTTCTTTCACGGATCGTTGAGTTGACCGCCACCTTCCCACCTCCTCAGATTTTACTCATTCACCTAGGTGAAAATGACTTGGTTAAGATTTTCGGATTACAGTTGGTCAAAAAGATTTTGGTGGACCTACAGGAAATATGATTTTGGTTACCAGAGACTGTTATTTTATGGACCAAGCTTTTGCAGCGATGTAATTGGCTTGGTGCAAGAAAAGACTCGGCTATTAACGCGGCTCATCGTTGGGTGAACAGAAGTCTTGCAAGGAGGTTGAAAGACTTTGGGGCACACTGTGTAAAGCATGATAGGATCAGAATTTATTTGCCTCATCTGTACAGGGGTGATGGGGTTCATCTCTCCCTGGTAGGCTGTCCTTCTCGGGGGAGGGGATGCCAAGCTAGGCTGGCCCCCTCCTGTGGTGGGCAGGGACCCCCCCCCAGGGGATAATTGGATATCTGAAATTACAATATTTGGCCAGTTAAGAGGGATGAAGGGTTTACATCATCATCTTAAAATTTTATTACATCATCAATCTTAGTGATGATGTCAAAACTTGGATGGGGGGGCATGATTTGTTTATATGTTTAGCAATTTGTGTGAGGACCTTTTTGACATATGCTTTGTGGTAGGCATGACTTATCCATGATGGATTGAATTGATTAAGATGAAGATTACATCAGGTGTTATGGCATGAGCACATGCACATGTGTCGAGAAGGAAAGTTACTGTTTTAGACCCTGTATAGATGAATACAGTTGTGGCCATTTTGTTATCCATTAAAATGGCGTTCAGTCTTCTTTGTGGTGGTGCAATTCCTACACCTTTGCAGAACATGTTTCAAAGACATATTATCCAATTTATTGCAGAAATTATCAAAGTAAGTCATTTGGCAAATCATCACCCACACAAAAGGTAGTTTCTGTTAATATCCTCTGAAATAGCATTTGGTGCATTGGACATTTTGTTATCTTGTAAACACATCTATCTGCAGTTGTTCACATCCCATATCACTGTCATTTGTGGAATTTGTGCACAGAAGACAGCATCAGTTATGACATTTATTTCACCTTTTAAATGAATTATACAGGATTAATTTGGTTGATGAAACACCAGTTCCATAAGTGGAGTGCACATTTTTTTAAAAAGTGTTGTAGACTGAGTACTACCCTGTTTGGTAAAATAATACACAACAATGGAATTGACCGTTAGCACTTGTGACCTTTCAATAACTTATGAAAAGAAATAAAGGAAAACTGAAAGAAATTCCAATACATTGATGCAGCAATTCTTTTCATGGCCCAGGCTTTAGTCTCATATACACAGAGAACCTTCATGGTTGGAAGCATCTGTCATCACTGCTTGCCAAAGCCTGAGAAGCTGAAAGGGATTATCTTCTAAAGATTTCATGGCACTAGCTACCATGAAGTGGATGCTTGATCCAACAATTTGCTATTACACATTTCCTTGGGCTGTTGTGGTCTGGCAAGAAACCAATACTAATACTAATAAATTCTCATGAAATTAGAAGGGGAAAAAAAGAAAAAAGATCTGATCAGAAATGTTGATCTGTTTGTTTCTGGCACTGCCCTGCATATGTGCCATGAAGCTTCTACCCATTCCACAGCCAGTTGACCACATAGTTTTGACAGAGTCCAGGGACTCCTCTGAGTTATATGCTCATCATCCTCAGAAACTTTCTAGCATTACTTTTTAACTGTGACAAGACTGACCAAGACAATCTGCACTGAAGAAATAATGCAACTTGACACAGCTTTAACTGCCATAACTCAATGCTATGGAATCCAGGGATTTGTACTTTTGTGACATATTTAGCCTTCTCTGCCAGAGAGCGCTGGAGCCACAACAAACTATAGATCCCTGAATTCCATAGCAGTTAAAGCAGTGTCAAACTGCATTATTTCTGCAGTGCAGATTCAGCCATAGACACGGGTTCTAAACTGTAGATATATGTTCTAGTGGATAAGGAATAGGGAATGATGAAGTAATTTATAATTAACTGACTTGTAGGGCATTTACACTTACTTTTTGTACCAAGGAGATGCAGATCTCTGCAGTGATGCAATACTGAATTGATATTCCCACTATATTTACCATACATGTTTGTATCTCTCCAAGGCATTTTAACTCAGTCAAGCATTCACACTGGCACCACTTTGTATCAGTGTGTCAGTGCTGGCTGGTATTTGCACTACTGAAGATCTGGATTGATCTGGCCCTAAAAAAATAGATGTGGTTAGGTACCCGGTGTAAAATGCACCAGATTAAGTGGGTTTTTCACTGCCCCTCCACCCCACAAACTACACTGGGTGCATTCAGGGCCAGTGTGAACATTTAAAACTGGGTTATTTCTGTGGTGTGAATGGGCCCTTGGTATACAAATGTCGTCTGATGATAATGGTCACTAGCATTACAAGGAAAAGTGGACTTATTCTATTATGATTTGAAGCAATACATCTTGCTTGCTTTCTCCTTGATATTTCTCTTTGCTATTTTTCCTTGATATTTGAATGTTGCCACAGGATAAAATATAGATGTGCATTTAAGTAATTTATCAAATGGAACTAACTATAACTGCATAAAAAGAGGTGGAGTTTACTAGCCTCTGCTATCATAATTCACCTTCTGGAATCTGATGCAGAGGAGTTGGGTTGTGAGAAGTTTTTGCCTCCTGATGATGTTTCTCTTCCCAAATCTGAGCAGATGGTGGCTGAAGCAGCTAAGGGGCTCTCTTCTCAGCAGAACCTTATAGATATGGAAGAAACCTCCCTATCCTTTGAAGTCTGGTTAAGAAAGAAGGAGTAGCTTTTCAGGAACCAGAGTTTGACAAATAGGATAAACTGACTCATCAAACACCTGGCATCCAGAGACAGCCACCTATAAATTTTCTACGAGTCCTCATTGCTTACAACCATTCAGTCTCTTCACAGACAATGCTCTTAGTATTCATGGAATCCTTGACCATGAGACTGACTATGTTGAATGACTCCTTGCCTCATCCCTTTTTGGCTTTGGTTATATGGACCTCTGGATTTGTGTAACAACTTATAGATTTGCTGAAACTTTGCCCCTGTGACTTTCACCTTCTTGGATTATCTATACATGGACTGGACTGGGCTGTCTTCCCTTTAACTGCATCCTTTAATCTTTCTTTCTGGACACTTGCTTCTGTAGGAATAGGACACCTACTGCTATTGCTTCATCCATGACTTTCCTTACCTGAAAAAAATAGAGGTTCTCAATGTAACTAAAAATTCTGGGTTTGGGCCCAGACAGATCCAATCTTTAATCCCTGCAATTGTCTGACCACTGCCTCTGAGATACAAGTTGCCCTTTTGCTGAGTGGAATTCTTCCACTTATGGAAAGTCCTTTGATCCAGTAGTGACTAAGCCATTTTCCATAAGATCCAAGACATTAATATAAGGCTACAAATAACATAAGGTTTCAATAGTAAAAACACTTACCTGGGAGTAAGTTTAATAGTTACCAATGGGAGTTTCATCTGCTAATACATACACACGTAAGTATATTTGCAATGTATGGTCATTATCCAGTAATGAGCCTTCTAGTTGAATTCCTACAGAGTTTATGAGTTAAATTATATAGCACACAAATGTAAATCCCATTCAGGCAGATGAAACCTATGTGCAATTGATAGCAAAGTAAATTTATTTAAAGTAAAGTATATTTACAAGTAAGCCTATTTGCCTTAAAATTTTGGGTACAAATGAAAATGTAAAAGTCAAAGATTTAGGTGGTCTGTAGTTCAATGTTTAAAAAAATTAAGTCAAGTGATGATCATCTTCCAAAAAAAGGGACTAGAGCTAATAAGTGTTTTAGGCAATAACATTTATCACATTGATCTCTTGCAATACCACGGGTCAGTGAAAATGAACTAAGTTCCATTGGAATCAGCAATAATAAAAAATAACAATAGACAAGTTGCCGTGAATGGTACATAAATACAGTACAAAATGCTAGCAGTCAGTAAGAACAGTACAAGAATGCTAGAAATAAAATATACACAGCTAAATATATAAACAGAAACAGCAGGTGAAGAGAGGCACCAACAAATGGCTAGCAACATTTCGAAGTAAATACAATGGGAATAATGTCATCTGTGTGAAAGTAACTACAGAACAGAAAATACTGTAAATACAATTTTTTCTTGTTGTTATTCTGAAGCATGTTATGGACATATGCTGGGTTAATATAAGACAATGTTTATGATTATTTATTTAATCTTTTTCATACAACCTTTTTGCCAGTCACAGGATCTCAATACGCATATATTTTGCTGGCCATCAAAAGTATTTATAAATAATTAACAATATTAAGCACATATTGTAATTATTAAAATAAAATCCCTTTCAAAACACATTATTCCAAATGGTTACCTCTTAGACTAAAGCATATCAATTATTAATACATTTGTTACTAAATCTTCTGCTTGAAGTGCTCCTGCCAGAATTCCTCAAAACATCAATTATGCATTTATGTCAATTTGTTACCTTTCACAAATTGCTTCCAGTAGATTAGAAATAGAATTTTGAGTGCTGGATTATATGATTCTGGAGAATAGGGTTCAAATCCTGACTTGGCCATATAAACCCACTGGTTGAACTTGGACAAGTTACACACTCTCAGCCTCAGAGGACAGCAATGGCAAACACCCTCTTAACAAATCTTGCCAAGAAAATCCCATGACAGGTTCACATTAGGGTCACCATAAGTCAGAAATGACTTAAAGGCACACAACAACAGCAACAACAACAAACAACAAACAACAACTTATTGATACTCTAATTGCACTTTAATGTTGACCTTTTATGTGTTTCAACTACGTTCTATTTGAATTCAATTTATGAAAATGTTATACCTTTAACAGTGCATGAATTCCTTCCAGTGGATTAGAAATATGAAATTATTGTTTCCAATGTTATTGATAATGGAATAACATTATCAATAACATTGGAAACAATAATTTCATATTTCTAATCCACTAGAAGGATTATGAATATCTTCATATTGATCTTCTGTATGTTTTAACAACATTGCATTTGTTGTAATTTGTAAGGCATCCTGGTTGGAATTGTTTTTAATATTATTGTTGTATTTTAAATTGTTGCTTTTAACTTGTAATTGATTTAATAACTTTTTAAGGGGGAGGGAGGGAATTAGATCTTGTTGTTGTGTGTTATATTTTATTGCTGTTAGCCGCCCCGATTGATCTCAAAGGGGCAGGATATAAATTATTATTATTATTATTATTATTATTATTATTATTAAAGGGAAGGTATAGATGGTGATGAAGATAAGGATTAAATTAGCTTTCATTATTGTCAATGAGCACGTCATATAACAGGGATAAGCATTCCTGTAGCATTCCAGGAGACTTACATCATCACTGAGCATTGGCCCTGCTAGCTGGGTAGCTGGGAAATAGACAGCAACAATATCAAGAGGGTCAGAGGTTCCTCACCCTCATGACAAGAAAGGTATAGTAGGCAATTTCCCCCTCCTTTCCTTATTATCATAAACCCTGAATAAACACAAGTTAAAATTCTACAAAGTTTAAACAAAGTTAAAATTGAATGAAAAAATTTCACAAGGTGAAAGGATGGAGGAAACAGAGATGGATGTAAAGGATTCCCAGACTGTGGAATGCCTTCCCAGAGGAGATCTGTCAAATAACCAGCTTGGACAGCTTTAAAAAAGCCATCAAGACGGAGCTCTTCCAGCAGGCCTTCCCTGAATAGATCACCTCACCTAACCTGGCCTCCCTCCTTGTTAGACATCCTCTCCACGCTTTTACTGATGTCCCAGAATGTTTTAATCCGATGCTTTTACTTTTGTAATTTTTTATTATTATTCAGATGATGGGCTGCTAGTGGGGAAGACTTCATTTTAAGACAAGTTAGACAGAAGCTCTATGAGAGTAATTCAGTCAAAGAGTTAAATCCAACAGTTGAAAGAGTTTGTGCCAGTTAAGTAATCATATATGGAAGCATGATAATGAATTTGCCATTGACGTCAGTATAAGGTGAATGCAATGTGTAAAATCTATGTCAAGGCTCATTTAACTATAGCTTCTCTCTTTTACACTCACACAGCTGGGCATTTTCTTGGCTGAAGCAAAGCAGCAAATTTCCCCTCCTCCCTCAGAATGAAGGTGCATAATATATTAGAACAGCCAAGTTATTATGGCATCTGACAGTATACAAGTCATGGCATAAAAAATAGTCAATTAGTATAAAGTGTGCTGAATAAGGGTGAAAGTTCTTGTGTTGCTTGTTTCTTTTTTGCAAGATGAAGAAGTTTGATTTTGTAGTTTGAAAAATGTGTAGTGACTTTACTATTATTACTTTCTCATGTGAAGCTGAAGTACGAAGTGCCCAGTTCACTTTTCAACAAATTGCTGTGCAAAGTACCTAGTTACTATGCAAACTAAATGAGTTATCATTCCATATCGAACATCTTCCTTCCCAGGAAACTCCTTTCTTCAAAATGCATCATACTCTGGGGTAAAAACTGTTGGTTTTGCACAAAACACAGCAATGTGCAATGATCATATTCCACAATTATAAAATGGAATATGGAGTTTTTAATCCCCAAAATAACCATTGGGCCATGTCACATAATATTTCCACAGCACCAAGGAAATATCCTCTTGTCTGTCTCACTTTTTTCTTTTTGCACAAGGCAGTGTCAGTTATAGAAATCTCTCTCACTCACATGCACATACAAATCTGCCCAATTTCACATGTTAACTAAAATGTTTATTTATTTTCTCCTGGGTATAAGTAATCTAACCAGTTCATTTTCAGACCATGTATCATGATGACCATCCATCTCTTCTTCAGACAGATATTAAACACTCTCTGTATTCAATTTATCACAGTTGGAGAATTTTCACATATCAGTCCCCTAGAATTACATTTTGCTGTAGAATTTGCATAGAAGTAGATCTACTAGATAGGCATTTTATGGAATTGTTCTCTGAAGACTTGCAAACAATGCTTACAGACTTCAGCCACAAGTTTTCATTTTACAGGTCTATTGTATTTTGCCATCAGGATACTTTTTTCCCAACCAGTATAATAACTTGTTTTGTACTTTTGCTTGTTAAAAAGAAAGTCTAGTGCCATTTTACAGTTGAAATGTAATGAAAAGAAGCTGCCTGAGTCCTTGGCTCTGAAGTAAATCTTCTTGTCACCCAAACAGAGAAAAACTTGAAGATGACTATAATCTCAAAGCACATCACTTGCATAAACAATCTATTGTTTACTAAGATAGGGAAGTATCCTGTTCAATGTGATCTACAGAGCCAAAATTTCTTATTAGCCACTGAGGGCCTCGGCAGATGACTAATAGAGTCGTCTTCTGGGCCTGGAAGAGGAGGGGCAGCCGCACGTTCGGTGCCCCTTCCTCTTCCTGAGGTTGCCCCCGGAAGCGCCGGCCATCCGCACAGCCGGCGCTTCCGGTTTGGCCTCACGCCGTGGCGACCGCACTCGCCGCAGCGTTTGAGGCAGGGAAAGTGCACCTGCCGCTTTTAGGGCGCACTTTCCCTTAAATCTAAAAGGAGCGCCAATTTGGTGCTCCTTTTAGATTCGGCGGGGATGCGCCGCGGTGAGGCTGCCTTGGCCCCACGGCGCTGCGGACCAGGGTGTCTTGGACACCCTCGTCTGCATCCCCCCTGAGTCAGAATCTCAAATGTACTGTCATGAATCAGTTACAGGCACCATGCTCTCAAGTGGCCCCCACAAAGTTGGGTGAATTACAACACTACTGCAGTGACAGATGGCTATCATCCGTGGGGACAGAGATGACGGAATGGCAAAGCAGGAGACAGTTAAGAGCAGCCACTAATCTGACAAGCAATTTCCTCTTGAACCAACTACTGCTTTCACATGAAATCTCTCCATTTTACCCACAGTCTTTAGGGAGTTGCTTCCCAGTGGGACAGGAAGCCATAGGAACTCATTCTTCTTACCTTGCTAGAATTAAAGTCCGCTCAAGTACATGTTCCTAAAATCTTACCATAGTGTCTTTTGTTTGCCCTGCACTCCTGTATATTTATTCTCTTCTTCTGAAAGAAGAGGATAAGAAGAGATCATCATTGCTCAAGATCACAAGAACCTATATGGCTGCATTCTATAGAAAAATGTCAGAGTAATTACCTATATTCTTTTCCCCTACCACCCCCTCACCCTGTAAAAATGTGTAAAGGTTTTGGTACATTTCCAGTTGCACATTTAAACTAGTGTTGTCAGGCTGGATCTATGGCAGGGCTGTAAATTTAAACTTGAATAGATCACTGAGAAGGCTGAGCTACCATAAAGCTCTATGAAGTGAGATGAAGGCACCCACCCTACATCACCTTTAAAAACCTAACATTCAGCCACAGCTGTGCCCTCTCAACATAGCTCTTGCCTCACCAGTGGATAGCAGGGACAGAGATCAAGGAAGCATGGTGGTAACAAGAACAGAGCTGAGAGCTCCTCTACACCATCTCATATCCAATCTGTCAATCCTAAATAAGATACATGCTTAACAGTTCAACAGCTTGCCCATCTACCCAGAGGTTTAACCATTATAGATGAGTGTATAAGCTTTACTTAAGCATGCAATGCTTAGAATAAGCTGCACTAAACAGAGTACAAGTTTGTGATGTAAACTGATTGCATAATTCTTTTTGAACCTGAAGAAGGGCAGGAAATATAATTACTGTTCTCTGTCCATGAAAGTTTGAGATAATTAAAATGTCTCATCCCTCACACAGCTCGATTTCATCCCTGTTGTTTAACTGCACTGAAGCAATAAAGCAATAAAACATCCAGGACATCAAAGTTCATTTGGAAACAAACCATCTGAAAATGCTCATACCTGGATGATCAAGTGACAATTTTTTGTTTCACACATTAAAATTTAAAAGGGCAAGAAATAAAAAAATCCACATGTTTTGTAAATTACAATGAATGATCACCACATCCTACTACAGGTTGAGTCTTCCTTATACAAAATGCTTGGGATTAGAAGTGTTTCAGATTTGGGATTTTTTTTTTCAGATTCTGGAACATTTGAATATACATAATAAGATGGGACCCAAGTCTAAAAATGACATTCATTTATGTTTTATGTAGCCCTTATACACATAATCTGAAGGTAACTGTATACACAATATTTTTAATAATTTTGTGCAAGAAAAAAGCTTGTGTTCATTGAATCACCAGAAAGCAAAGGTTTCACTATCTCAGCCACCCATGTGGACAATTTTGGATTTTTGGATATTTTAAAATTCCAACTAAGGGAGACTTGACCTGTTGGACTTTTTAATTAAAAATGCATAGGATTGTGCTGTTACTTTTAAAGCAGAGGTGGACAAAGTGCAGGCTTCAAGCTGCACATGGTTCCCAATAGCCCTGAATATTTAGCAGCAATATATATATAAACAAAAAATGTCACTCTACATGTCATGGAGGGTTTGGAGAGTTTAAAGCTTTAAAAAATAAAATAAAATCTGGGAGTGAAGCAAGGGTATGTAATTCCTGAAGTCCCAGAGGGGTAAGAAAATGCAGCAGTTTTCCATCCCTGCTTCAAACTCTAGTAGCCCAACAGCATAAACCGCATAAACTACTTTTGCTGTTACTCATTGAGCATCACTTTTTTGGGGGGGGTGGGTGGGTTGCTTTTTAAACAGAGCTTTTTTTCTAGATATACCACAGGCTTTGACTGTACATAGAGGTTTTGTTTTCTTATCAAAACAAAATGACCAGGATTTTCTCATGCAAAATAATGACTCTGTGCAGACAGATCTCATACTTAAAGTTTACTGAGCTATCCTGATTTGCATAGGCAGCAAGCAATAATTTTTATTTGTTTGCCTTTGAATAATTCATTCACACAATGTGGCAGCAATTGACTTCTCCTAACAACATGATAAAAATGTAATGGATAAATCTCCAATAGGAAATTTATTGTAAATATTTATTGATTATATGATACTTTCTAATATATTAAGTAAATGTAACCTAAAACAGTAAACAAGTGCAAATGAAAATATTCACATATCCTGGCTGAACAGAGGAAGTTCAAGAAAGTCAAGTTTTAGGGTTGCTTGTGGAAATGACACTTGGAAATCTGGAAACCAACTGACTTGATCCAAACCCCCATTATGTAGGCATATTGGTGTGTGGGGGTGTTTCTACTGTGTACACATATTTGTCATATCAGTTTATGTCTGGTCACATGACCACAGCAGTAAAGATGGGTTTTATTTTATACCTGTAACACATGTGTGTATTTGTATATTCACTTAATTAAACAGCATTGATTTTCCCTTCATTTTGATTGCCTCCCTGTGCATTTATTAAGTGAAGCTGGTAAAGAAGGAGGAGGTAAAATGCCAACTGCAAATATGTACATACACACACCAAATCCAAAAACAAAACAAAGAAAGAAAAAGGAAGGAACGAAGGAACTAAGGAAGGAATGAAGGAAAAGAAAAAAAGGCAACACCACATTTTCTGTATGCCAGTAGAAACAAGAAGGCCAACCTCCATGGCAGGAATGATCAGTTGACCTAGGTGACCACTTGCCCTGGGTGACTACCTACTAACCTGGAACTGCCGCCCTTTTCCTTACTGGATAGAGTTTAATAGAGTCTATCCATCTCACATGCAGCCTTCCTCTCTTTGTACTTCCCTCTACCTTTCCTGGCATTATTGTTTTTTTTTTTTCAATTATTCATGCCTTCTCCTGATGTGGTCAAAGTATGACAACCTGAGTTTTCATATCTCGGCCTCTATGGAGATTTCTGGCTTGATCTGCTCCAGGAACCCTTTGTTTGTCTTTTGGGCTGTCCATGAAATCCTTAGCACTCTTCTCCAGCACCACATCTCAAATGAGTTGATTTTCTTCCTGTCTTTCTTAACTGTCCAGCTCTCACATCCATACAGGGTAATAGGGACTACAGTGGCTTGTACAATTCTAATTTTTGTGCTCAGTTGTACATCCTTGCATTTTAGGATCTTCTCTAGTTCTTTCATAGCTGTCCTTCCCATTCTTAATCTTCTGATTTCCTGGCTGCAATCCCCATTTCTATCGTTTGATCCCAGCTATGAGAATTCTTTTACTATTTCTATTTCTTCATTGTCTAATTGAAATTTGTGTAGGTTCTCTGTGGTCATTATTTTTGTTTTCTTTATGTTCAACAATAGGCCTGCCTTTGCACTTTCTTCCTTGATCTTTTTTAGTAGTTGTTCCAATTCTTTGAGGTTTTCTGCTAGTATTATGATGTCATCTGCGTATCTCAGATTGTTGATATTCCTTCCTCCTATTTTCACTCCCCCCTCTTCCATGTCTAAGCCTCCTTTTCTTACAATATGTTCTGCATATAAGTTGAACAAGTAGGGTGATGGGATGCAGCCTTGTCTGACTCCTTTGCAAATTGGAAACCATTCTCTTTCTCCATGTTCTGTTCTGACAGTAGCCTCTTGTTCTTAGTACAGATTCCTCATAAAGACTATTAGATGTGTTGGCACTCCCATATCTTTAAGGGCATCCCATAGCCTTTCATGATCTATGTAGTCAAAGGCTTTGCTGTAGTCTATAAAGCACATGATGATTTTCTTTTGAAATTGCCTGGTGTGCTCCATTAGCCATCATATGTTCACAAGGTGGTCCCTTGTGCCTCTTCCTGTCCTGAACCCTGCTTGGACCTCTGGTATTTCTCTCCCCATGTATGGTTGAAGTCTATGTTGCAGAATTTTGAGCATGATTTTGCTTGTGTGGGAAATCAATGTTATGGTCCTATAGTTGCTGCAATCTTTTGTGTCTCCTTTTTTGTGGATGTGGATGTATGTTGATCATCTTCAGTCTGTTGACCATCATTTTGTTTTCCATATATGTTGACATATGTTAGTTATCACTATAGTTGACTGTCAATGTGGATTGCAGCAGCTCAACTGAAATTGCTTATTGCTGCTTCCACCTCATTTTTTTTAGAATTGAGGTTCTTCTTCATATGGCTCTTTGTTCCATGTGTCTTTAATTTTGTCATCTCTTTTATATAGCTCATCTGTGTATTGCATCCATCATCTTTTTATTCCTTCCTAGTTTTGAATTGTGTTATTTTTATTGTCATAGAGCATCCCTGTTTTATTGTCATAGAGCATCCCTTTGAACTTCCCTTTGATTTCCTTAATCTTGTGGAATAGGTCTTTCATTCTTTCCTTTTTGTTGTTGTCTTCTATTTCTCTGCATTGGTTATTGTAATAGTTTTCTTTATCTTTACGCACTAGACATTTTACTGTTGCATTCATGGTTCTTAGCTTGTTCCTGTCTCCTTTTTGTTTTGCTTATCTTCTTTCCTTTATTGCTTGTAATGTTTTATCTGTCATCCATGGTTTCTTCTCCTTCTTTTTGCCTATTGAAAGTGTCTGTCTGAATTCCTCTTTTATTATGTCCTTGACTTCAGACCAAAGCTCTCTCGGTTCAATTATGCTTAGTAGTGCAAATCTTTTCCTTCCATTGTTGATGAATTTAGTGGAAAAATTGTTTAGATCATATTTTGGGATGATGACTGTTTTTGTTTTCTTCTTCAGTTTTACTCTTATCTAAAATGCTTTAGTACCAGAAATGTTCCATATTTCAGATTTTTTATTATTATTATTATTTTAGAATACCTGTATTGGCATAAACATAATGAGACCTAATGAGGCCAGAGAGAGACTGAGGATCCATAGAATTATGAGAATCCAAGCATAGAGGTTGGCACAAATCTATGCCTCTCACCATTTCACTGATTCTCACATCTCTCTCCAGGGGTGTCTCTCTCCAGCATCAAAAATACAGTACAGGTACATAGCTCATAAAGTTTGGGATTTTGGAATTCTAGTTAAGGGATACTCAACCTGTACCTGTTCGACCTGTCTTAGGTCAAGTTAAGACCAATTTATGCATTCTGACTACCTACTTGTTGAACTCCAAAGGGAAATGAGTATCAGAAATATACATCACAATAAATGAACAAATTTTAACTAATATATTTTAGTCTTAGAAAACTAAAACAACTTCAGCTAAGAGAAAACCCACATTTTAATAAGCTCTTTCATGAGTCCCATTGCAGAATTAACAGATTTTTTATTTTCAAAGTGCATACACACTTAAAACACTTGTGCATTGCAAATCTGTTTTATAATTAACTTTTCATTATGTTTTCAGCTAAACATGGACTATTTCTCACTAATTTAGCACTCACTGTTCATCTAATCATTTCTTAATTATAGTACTACTCAGAATCCAAGTGAATAATTGCATTTGGCACAGAAAGCAGTGACTATATAATAGTTGAAATATATATGTGTGTATGGGTGTGTGTGTGTATGTGTGTGTGTGAGAGAGAATGAAAATGTACTAGTTACTGAACACAGCAATGGTTTTCACTTCTTGGTACTTTACAGTGCAATCCTGTGCATTATAGATGTCTATATTAGATCAATATGCCTTGGCGATATTTTTGCAATTTTAAACGGTCTATTGTGTTTGATCAATTTGATCAATTAAATCATACACTTTGATTATTCCATCAATCAAACAACAGGCTGGGGAAGTAGATAAGCGTTACAGGAAAATTAAATACAGACACAAGGAAATTACAATGGATGGCTCAAAGGACCACTGGTTAATATAACCTATAGTCAAGGACAGTTAATCCTAATTGTTCCAATTTAGGAATCAGGAAGACAGACATGTCTGAATTCCCTCTTCCCTGAATCTCAGTGTCATCTGGGGGAGAGACACTAGGCCCAGTACCATCGGGCCTAGAATAAGAAGAGCCCTCCCTCCATTGCATCCGATGTCATCTGGGGGAGAGACACCAGGCCCAGCACCATCGGGCCTAGAATAATAAGAAGAGCCCTCCCTCCATTCCATCTGATGTCATCTGGGGAGAGACACCAGGCCCAGCACCATCGGACCTAGACTAAGAAGAAGAGCCCTCCCTCCATTCCACCCGATGTCATCTGGGGGAGAGACACCAGGCCCAGCACCATCGGGCCTAGAATAATAAGAAGAGCCCTCCCTCCATTCCATCCGATGTCATCCGGGGAAGAGACACTAGGCCCAGCACCATCGGGCCTAGAATAAGAAGAAGAGCCCTTACTTCTTAAAGGACGGGTGGATTTTAGATTTTTATGTTCTGTTTAGATTGTATTAATATACCTGTATGGAAATTTTAATGTTGTAAGCCGCCCCGATTGCTCTGCAGAGGGGCAGGATATAAATTATTATTATTATTATTATTATTAAAATTGTATTGAGAGTTGTTGATTTTATTTCATTTTTATTGCTACTATGATTGTAATTGTAGTTTCGTAACTTATTGATTGCTGGTCAATGACCAAATAAACTTTTACTATTACTACTACTACTACTACTACTAGATGTCAGTCCCATTGCATTCCCAGTAAGAATATGGATGGGTTATGCAGTCAAAGGTGAAATGTAGAGATGTGTGTGTGGAATTTTCCTCATGGGAACAACATCTAGGCAAACAAAGGCAACTTGGTCCAGATGGCCAGAGGAGTCATAACATGAGAAATTTCTAGCTGGGAAAACAGCAAAAGCAGATAGTGAAATTTAAAACATCATTAGATCATGGGAAAGGAGTCACGCGGGTGGATGATGGACAGCAAGGGGCTGGGTTAAAATACATCATACACATAACATCCAATCAGTATAAGGTTAACACCCAGAAGGTGGAGTAAGGGCAGGGCCAAGAAATCCCTTTGTCTAGAATTGTTTATATTTCTTGCATTCCTGTGTGGGTGTGTGTTCGCAATGGATTTAACCATGGAGTTAATTTCTAGACTATAATATGCTTATATTGCTTTTAAAATGTAACTTCTGGATCTGGAAAGATGGATCTGTAACTCTTCTATTCTACCACATCAGCATGATGTGATCTTATGTTGGACTATATATTTTTCTTTGTTTATTTTTATCTTATGGAACAATAATGCTCTACTTTATTTTTATCTTATGGAACAATAATGCTCTACTTTGGACTGTACCAACCAGCTATTAACCATTCTCAAAAGTTGGGAAAGAAGGGGTGTGTGCGTGTGTCAGTGTGTGTGTGATTTTAAGAAGAGGATATGGATATGCTTAGGCTGTAGGGGAAGATCTACCAAGTGTAAATAATGTGAGGACAGGGAGAAAAGACTGAGAACTCAAAGATTCAACACAGACCTTTTTGATCAGTTTCATGCAATTACAGGTACCTGTTCTGCTAGGTGGATGCCAAGCCACTAGCACAATTCCCTAGCTGCCTACATCTTTCCTTTGTGGTCTTGCCACACAACAAGAAGCTCATTACAGTTGGACTGCAAAGGTCTAAAAGAGGTGCAGTCTAATCTCTGGCATATATTTTTCTTGAAGTAATAATGTGCAGTAGATACTTCTATAAATCTCTGAATCAGAATTGAAGTAGACACCTCCTGAAATCAGTTAGGATACTGCACCAGGTGTCACCAGTGGGTGTGGGGGATTAATGGGGGGGGACCTCCAGGCAGAACTTCAGGTGGGTCTTGTGGGGCTGTGGAAATGGCCACGTAGGCCGGGGGAAGAGCCTGCACAAGCTGGAGAAATGGCTGCGCAGGTGGGGGAAGCTCCCCACAGGTCACGAAAATGGCTGCCCACCAGCCAGGCCAGAGATCCCCCCCCTCGAGGCCTGCAGTGGCCCCTGTGTGGCTCCGAGGAGTACCTGAGCAGGCCCAAGGAGTGCCTGTGGCACGGGGGGCCAACCAGGTGTCACCTCCTTCTGCATTCCCCATATATACACCCAGAGACACCACTGCCTGAAATATGGGACACTTTCAAAGGGAGGTGAAAGACTCTTCTGACAACTCTTCAAAAAGAAGTCTCTGTAAGGCAGGATACAAGGGCTGACATTTTGTCAGTGATATAATGCAGGAATAAATTGTTTCACATTTGCAAATTGTTTTTTTGGGGGGGAAGTATTTTTTTTAAATGTGTGACAGCTGCATCCAGCTGATGGTGGCATATGTAGAGTTATACATGGGAATGTTGTGCACATTAAAGTACACAGATAGGGTGTGAATACACATTGCTTCTATGCATTGCCTTTGTGCATTGTTGTTGTGTGCCTTAAAGTTGCTTCAGATATATGGCAACCCTAAGGTTTTCTTGGCAAGATTTAGTCAAAGGAGGTTTTCCATTGTCTTCCCTGAGGCTGAAAGCATATGACTTGCCCAAGGTTACCCAGTGGGTCCCCAGAGTCACAGTCCAACACTCAAACCACTATGTCATATTGTGCATTACACATTGCAATTTCATCATGGATTGTCAGCCATGCACATTGCACATTAACCACTGATCCACATACATGGCAATACAATGGTTTTCATTATAGGGATAATGTAACATAACTCCCCCACTTGGATATTTATACCCTGCTGAAGCAGTGTAGGATCTTGGGAGGGTCACTTAAAGTATACAAGCATGTGCACACACAAATTTCATTTTTAAGCTAAAAAGGAATGACAAATTGAACTCTGAGAATTCTGTCCACTTTATGAATTTGGATTCCATATCCTTTTGGAAAAAAATACTTCAAATAATAGTCACTGCACAATGAAAGTGCAAGGACAAGGATTCACACAACAAAGGTTATTGCTCACCCTCACTTTCACTTGGGGGCTGTCCACACAGCAGAAATAATCCAATTTGACCCACTTTAGCTGCCATGCCTCAATGCTATTGAATTCTGGGAATTGTAGTTTTGTGAGACATTTAGCCTTCTCTTCAGAGATCTCTAGTGGCATAATAAACTACAGTTCCCAGAATTCCATAGCACTGAGCCATGGCAGTTCAAGTGGTGTCAAACAGGATTATTTGAATTATTTGAAACAGGATTATATGAAGATGCAGCCATTGAAAAGCAATTGCAATTTGCCCTTGGATTACACTGACAAGAATAATTGTTCTAACAGCTGAAATCTCTGCTGGGCTAGACACAGGCTGTAACCGTCTGTAACATGGCTGGGACCCCAGGCAGTAGGCAGCCCATATTCAACCCAGGTTTCACTGGCAGCTTTTCAAGAACGGGATTTTCCATGCAATGATCTCCAGATTTAGTGTGTTGCTCAATACTTCAGGAAGACAAAGGACAACCGAGAAGAAGAGAGAACATCTCTGTTGCTTCTCACTTACTTCTCAACATGTCCTCACACATTGATTAAAGTCAAAATAACATGGGAAAGGTATTTTGGGGATGGCAAAAAGGGAGGTCTTGCTCTTCTAAGGCCAGGATTGACTTGGAAAATGCACTTTTTCTCTTCCCAGGTCAAGTAGGGCAGAGGGATTATTTGGTGAGCTCACTAGTCTCTGAATGAACAGAATGATTTTTCATCTACAGTATACAATAGATTCTATATGAACAGTGCAGGTAGTTTGCATATCTTTATATGGCAAATGGTTTGTATGTGTGAGGTTTATTTGCCACCTATAACATGAAAATGGCTTTAGAAATAGTGAGACAAACCTTGCCATGTTAGAGACAGATATCCCAATTAGAGATGGCTCCTGTTTCATATGATTCAACAGTTTAATGAGCAAATGAAACCTCCAGTAATTGAAGTTCTGTGCATGTACTCAGGGCAGAATAAATCCAGCAGATTTTAAAGCTGTAGATGGGTACAAATAGCATGGAAGGAACGGTGTAGAATCTGAAAGAATATTACATAGGGTATTTATAGGAGTATGGGAGATTGACTTAGAAGAGCATCCTTTCGGGAACCGTAAACAATGTTAGGAGCCAAGGTGTACCATGTTTGTATGATGGGCTCAGTCTGAGTATGACCACATATAAACATTAGGAAATAGCTTGTGCATAATTATGATAAAATATCCAAGAATACAATAAAGCTTACAGCACTGAATGCTGCTGACAGGAATCAAACATTATGTTTGTGTTTTGCTGTTTCTATTCCGGTTTAGTAGTAAACAAAACTATACTATAATGAGAATGCATTATTCTAAAAGCATTTTTCTGAAGATTTGTGCATCAAGTCCTGCCATCATGCCTCCATTATCTCCATTAATCTTCTTGGCTTAATGGGTTTAACTTTTCAATGTGGAAAGCAAAGTTTGGTCAGAGCAGCACCACAAGACTTGCCAACTCCAGATGGTGACAGGGATCTTGGAAGAGATGAAAGGCAAAACTTTGGCCTGCATGGCTCCTCCTGTTACTTTATCTCCCATGTCAGTGGAGCAATGAATCCACTCAGGGGCTTTCTTCAAACTTTAAAGGATCTATCCAAAATGCTGAACCTATTTTGGGGAGAAGGTCCAGCACATTATTATAGTTCCTTCAAAGTCTGAACTAAATTCCAGAGTGGATTCATTGCTCCACTAAAACAGAAGCCACCAGCTGCCACTGACTGCAGCACTTTCTTTGGAAATGTTGCCTATCTGTTGAAATTTTGCCTTCTGTTTCACACTTTTATTGCGGCTGTCATTTGCTTGCAAATCAGCTTTGACTTACGATGACCCTCTGAGAGCCCTGGTCATCAACAGCCTTATTCATGTCTTGCAAATGTAGGCCTATAGTATCCTTGATTTAATCAATCTATCTGTAATGTGTTGTCCTTGTTTTTCTACTGTCTTCCACTTTACCAACCATTATCATTTCTTTCCAAAGAGTCACTGCCTCATGATCTGTCCAAAGTACAATAGGCTCAGTTAGGACCTAAGCAGACTGCCAGAAATAGTGCACATTAAATTGAGGCACTGCCCTGGCTCAGTGCTAGGGAATCATGGGAACTGTAATTTATTGTGGCACCAGAGCTCTCTGACAGAGAAGGCTCAATGTCCCAGAAAAAAATACAGTTCCCATGATTCCCTAGCACTGAGCCAGGTCAGTGCCTCAATTTAATGTGCACTATTTCTGGCAGTCTGCTTAGGCCTGTAGTCATCTTGGCTTCCACTGAGAATTTGACACTTAAGGAGATATAATGCTTTATGACAAACATAGCTGCATGGTCTTTCACACTACTGTGATGGTCAAAGAATCAAGGGACTGGATAGCTGGAAAGAATGGGTTCAAATGCCTTCACAAATTGAAAGTATACCTGAGGGGTTCACAATATTGCATAAGCTAGCTGACCCTTCTGTAAATTTACTTGCCATCCATATTCCCACCATCTAACACTAAATGTTTAGATGGTGGAAATATGGATGGCAGGCAAATTTAGTGTCTATTTGAAGGGGTCACTTGTGGATACCAATATACCCTCATTAGCTCAAATGTTCATCTGCTGTGGTGGAGGAAACCTATACTCATATATATGGATGTTGAGAATGAATGAATATCAGGGGACAGTGAAATATACATGACCAACTCATATATGCCTTTAAAATCCAAACTCCCTAGAAGAGTTCCAGATAAGAGGGTTGTTTGTGGGACCAGGGTACCATGAAATGATGTCTGCAGTGTTCTTCAACTGATAGGGCATATTGATTATCTCCAGCTGTCTGTTCTCAATGTGCCTCAGGTGTTTGCTACAGATGTCATTTCCCACACCCCCAATATGTGGCAACTCAGTAACGCTTTGGGGACTGTCAGGGTGAGAAGGTAGGGGAGGGGAGGTGGCATTGTCAGTTATAACTACCAAGATGGAACTCCATCACAGTATTTACATTTGACAATGCAGGTTCTAAGCCTTAGGTTTTGAGATTTTGTTGATGTTGTTTAAAAAAATTCCCAATGGTTTTTTACAACACATATAATTTAACTATTTGGTTAAACACTGTTGATCCTGAGGGAAAACATAGTTAAAGCAAGACTAGTTTTCATATGTGTGTGGCTGTGTGCATGTGCCTTGAAGTTGCCTGTTGACTTATGGTAACCCCATGAATTCCGTAGGGTTTTCTTAGGCAAGGAGTACTCAGAGGTGATTTTACCAGTTCCTTCCTCTGAAATACAGCCAGCTCTCCATATCCATGGATTATTTATCCACAGAGTCAAGCATCCATGGCTTGAAAATATTTTCAAAATATGTAAATTCCAAAAAGCAAACCTTGATTTTGCCATTTTATATAATGGACTCAATTTTACTATGGAATTGCATTCAAAGGGACATGAGTATCCATGGAGTTTGGTATCCATGGCAGATACTGGAACCAAACTCCAGCAGATATCAAGGGCCCACTGTATGACCTACAGCGCTTGATATTCACTGGGGGCTTCCCTCCCAAATATTAACCAGGGCTGATTCAGCTTAGCTTTCAACATCAAACAGGATCTGGTGCCTTTAGAATATTTAGGCTAAGCATGTACATAATAACAAATTTCCATAGACATAATAACAAAATGGTGTTGGGCATCATGTTTGGAGAGAGAATCTATAATATTCCAACAGTCTCCAGAAGGTACGCCATATAACTGAAAAGGTTCCTGTTGGTGGAGGTTCTATCTAGCCTGAAAACTGGGTGGGTATCCCCTCCCCTCAGGTCAGATTTAGGGGCAGGTAAATTGCTCATCTTGCCTTATCTGTGGTTTCAAGACAAGGGTGGGAATCATGCAGACTTCCAGACATTGATTAAATTGATTATGATGCTGAACTTTATTTATACCCTTGCCTTTCTTTCCCAGATTGGGACTCAAAATGGCTTACATATTAAAATGAGTAAAATATGGTTTTATCTTTTTAAAATTAATTTTAATTGTATGTTATTCTTTTAATGAGTGGTGTGTTTTACTACCATAATAGTTTAATTCTATTTAACTATTAACTCACTTTTGTATGTTTTTAATTGAATTTTTCTTTTAAGTTGTAACCTGTTTTGATTCCCAATGTTTTTTGGAGAAAGGAATGATGATGATGATGATGATGATGCAATTAACAATTTAAAACATACACTTAAACAGGATAAAAAGCAATTAAAACATTAGTGTTTAAAACAAGAAACACCTTCTTGAATGCCCTTTGGTGACCAGCCAGGGAAATAATGAGATCAGACACTGAGATTGAGTTGAAAATTGGGCACCTTATTTAGTAAAATTAAACAACCATGTCAGATAAGTCAGACATAAGTAAACATAAACACTTTGAACCTTCTGATTTAGAACTTTCTACAGACCTTTTAAAGGCTTCTTCTAAAATGCATCTAGAGGTTACATTATATTTCCTTTATTATGGCAAATATCCAGCATACATCTAGATATTATTTTTACTTTCACCAGTTCCTGATTTTGTTATGATTTCCCTGCTGGTGTTGAAACATATAGTTCTATCCTTTATTAACATCTTGGGGGTGAGGCAAACTAACTCATGTTTCCCCATTCTCTCAGTTTTGCTGTTCCTTGCATGTTCAGTAAGGGATTCTAGAGGCAACTGCTGTTATTTTGCCTGTTTTAGACAGGCACACACAACTAGAACAGGACTGGTTGACAACTTTCCCACTTTTTCCCAGCTCAAATTGTATAGGACTGTTTACTGCAGAAGCACTGCTGCAACCTGACCACTTAAACTGTGTTTTATTTCCCCCAGCCCTTTACCACTCTCCTAATCGCAATGCTCTGAAAAAAAACAACTTCCAACTAGAAAGAGGACAAAAGAAAAGAGAAAGGACTGGGTGGGCAGAAAAATGCTTTGTAAAAGGGAGCTTTTTGTCAGAGGCTTTGTTAACTGGGGTATGTCTGTATCTACAGAATGAAAGCTGAGAAGGAATCAGTTGGGGTAAAATCAACATTGCATGAATAGAAATCCACTCATGCTATGAATCTTTCCCTCCCTGACCTATTAAAATTTGCTCTAAGATGTTCCCTAACCTACTACAACATATTTTCAGCATAAATTGTGAGGGCTTTCCCCCCTGATGGAAACAGTTCTATCAGACTGCTGCAAAACTGCTGACAGTATCACACGTTATATTGTCCACAATTATGATATACATTGATTTTAGTACAGAAATGTGGAGATCTAAATCCACTTTTTCATCTTAGCTATAATAGAGCCATTAAATAAGTGAAAACTTGGTAAATCAACATTTATGTAAGTTGCACTGGCACAAAGGACACAAGACTCCTTTCATGGGTTTAAAACAGGCCACAACTTTTATTAAATTGTACAGGGTCAAAGCCAAATAATTAAATTATTATAACATCTTTGCCCCAGGTGTAAGTGAAGGTATGTCCACCTAAGGTGGTCCTTCACAACCCGTGGCAAACAATAATTAACAACATATTTTGTCCAAAGGAGGGCAACAGCCCATGGCAAACAATAATTAACAACATATTTTGTCCAAAGGAGGGCAACTAAAATGGTGAAGGGTCTGGAAACCAAGCCCTATGAGGAACGACTTAGGGAGCTGGGGATGTTTAGCCTGGAGAAGAGAAGGCTGAGAGGTGATATGATAGCCGTGTTTAAATATTTGAAGGGATGTCATATCGAGGAGGGAACAAGCTTGTTTTCTGCTGCTCCAGAGACTAAGACCCGAAACAATGGATGCAAGCTGCAAGAAAAGAGATTCCACCTCAACATTAGGAGGAACTTCCTGACAGTAAGGGCGGTTCGAGAGTGGAACACACTCCCTCGGAGAGCAGTGGAGTCTCCTTCCTTGGAGGTCTTTAAGCAGAGGTTGGATGGCCATCTGTCAGGGATGCTTTGATTGGGAGTTCCTGTATGGCAGGGGGTTGGACTGGATGGCCCTTGTGGTCTCTTCCAACTCTATGATTCTATGATTCTATGATTCTATGATATTTTAGCAATAAATAAATAAACAAATATGTAAACAAATAACTGAAAACCCCTCCCCGGAAATGACATCATATTACGTCATATGACATCACAATTTGCTATGACGTAAACCTTTTATTAATTACGTCATTTCCTGTAAATTTGTTTACAGCCAAATTATTTCTATTCCCAATTTAACTAGCTGAATTAATTTTATCTATGGGATGGGGTCATTCCCTGCCACAAGAGTGGGGCCAGCCCAGCTAGGCATCCGCTCTCCCCCCCCACACACAGATGGCTTCACATATTTGGTCAGAAAGAGCACCAACATATAACAACAGCCCTTCCTTGGAGAGGTGTACCCCATCATCCCTGTACAATTGTGGCTTGTCCAGCCTAATAGCATGCTGAATAACAAACATGTCCTTCTTCAACAATTGTTTAGAGACAAAGTGATTAAGCCACCACCGTGCATTGTTGATGACAGAATCCTTTTGTGCACCAGACCAGGATCACCTAGGCACCAGCTTAGTCCAGGTTATCTTTGCTAGAGGAAGCATTCCTCCAAGTCCTGAACAATTTCTTTGGCCAGCTGCAAACACCGCACGTGCACCAGATCGTTCTCCCCCAGGTGAACCACCCCTGCCCGAGGATGCAAGCAAATCAGCTCCTTCATATAAGGCACGAGAGACGGCCACTTCATGCCCCTCTCGCCAAACCAAATCGTGTGACCAAGGTTGGACAAGCTCAAAGAAGTGTTGTAACAATGCTCCTTCAGGAAATGCTCTGCCCAAGCCACCAGGCTATGCCCAATGATCCAAATATCGCCCAGGCTAAAGAAAGCTGGAATAAAGAAAAAGAGTCAGTAAGCTTAATCGAGGGTCCCACTACCCGATTGTCTAACATAGGATTTAAAAGCGCGTGACCGCTACCTGCCAATCCTGCAAATATCCGTTTCACTCATGCCATAAGTGGCAGCAACTGTTGCAGCTCCTATACGAAAGGAGTGCGAAGAAAAGGAATCCATGGGTAGCCCAGCTTTCCTAACTGCTTCTTTTAACACTGCCCTGAATTGAAATTGTGTTGGGGCAGACCAGACATATGAAGAAACAGATATCCAGGCACCTTAGGCCTGATTCTTAAATAGCTATGCATTGCCACTACTGGGCAGAGTCAATCCTGTTGGGCCTTAGCCAAGGATAAAGACTGCCCCTTACCAAACTGGTCAGTCTTAGACTGCCTAATGCGCATCTGTATGCTGTGGTCGGTTAAATTAATGTCAGAAATCAGTAATGCTCTGTCCGATGTATCATTCCTGGAACCAGGGACAATCTCACTGATTCTGAGGGCAACAAAAAATGCAATAGCAAATACCGCCCTAAATAAAGCCAATTCCTTGGGTGAACAGCATATTTGGGTCAGTTGTTCCCATAACATAGCCAGGACAGGGCTATTTATTGGCCTTCTAACGTCCTTTGACATAGTAGACTCTCTGGACCATCCTTCCACCACCCTCTTGACTCTAAAATCAACAGTAGGGTCAAAGTAACCATTTGCCCTGGAGAAAAAGGCCAGGGTGGCCAACCTGCCCCTAATGGTGACAATAAACCCAATTGTTTGAGAGCTACTATAAAATGAAGTACCAAATCCACATTAATAGGCCATGTTATTTCTTCCCCAATCTCAGACATGAATTGGCTAAAAGAATTTAGGGCTGTTTAATAAGACTTGTGTGTTGACGGGGCAATGGAATTCAACATCGCCCTGCAAACTTCTAATCTCCAAGGTTCCAGAGAAACATCAGTACCTCCAGCGGGTGTAAAGTAGCCTGGGGCGCTAACTGCCGGAACCTGGTAAGCTGAAATTGAGAAAGGGCATCCGCCAAAGGGTTAAGCAAACCAGGAACATGGTGAGCTCTAAACAAAACATTAAACTTTAAACATTGTAAAACCATTGCCAAACTCATCACCTTAGGAGATTTGGAGGACTGCGAATTTACCACATGCACGACCACTTGGTTGTCACACCAAAACCAAACGGTTTTATTAGCGAATTGGCTTCCCCATGAGTGTACAGCAACAACAATTGGAAACAATTCCAAAAAAGTAAGGTCCCTGGTAAGACCAGATTCCACCCATGCAGGAGGCCAGGCCTCAGCAGCCCACTGGCCATTCCAGAAAACTCCAAAGCCATGGGCACCAGCAGCATCAGAATGCACCTGAAAGTCTGCATAAAGCAGCAGTTCTCCAAAATGATATACCGTTATAATACTACAAAAAGGAGTGCCAAACCTTAAGATCCTCACGGATGCCCCTTGTGATTCTAATGTGGTGATGCTGAGCCACTATACCTGCAATGGCCTTGTAAAGTCTAGCACAAAATGCTTGTCCTGGGACTACCACCTTACAGGCGAAATTTAATATTCCTGTAAGTGACTGAAACTCAAGCAAGATAGCTTTCCGTTTGTTTAAGATAATTTGGACTTGCTGCCTCATGGCCACCAATTTCTCAGAGGGCAAACGAGAAACTCCAGCAATAGTGTCTATCTCAATGCCCAAAAAAGTTAATTACATGTGAGGACCCTCTGTCTTCTCCTCAGCCAGGGGCACATCCAATTCCTGCATCAATTCTTGAAATTGCACTAGAGTATTACAGCATTAAGAGGAATCAGGAGAACCTGCCAATAAAAACTCATCAAGGTAATGAGAAATAGCTTTATTACCAGTTCTCTTAACAGCACACCAATGGAGGAAAGTGCTGCATGTCTCAAACGCAGCACAAGAAATTGAACACCCCATTGGCATTGCTTTGTCAAAATAGAATTTTCCATCAAACTGGAAAGCCAGCAGATCAAAATCATCTGGGTGTACAGGGAGAAGTCTGAAGGCAGACTTAATATCACATTTAGCCAGCAGGGCACCTGAACCCAAATTCCTAATCATCGTGACTGCTGCGTCAAACGATGTATACTTAACTGAAGTAAGCTCTGGGTCAATGGCATCATTCACCGATTCTCCATTGGGATATGATAAGTTGTGGATTAGCCGAAATTCCCCAGGAGCTTTTTTAGGAACTACTCCTAGCGGTGATAAACGAAGCGTAGGAATAGACAAATAATCATGAGGTCCAGAAATCCTCCCTGCTGCAATTTCTTTAGCTAATTTCACCCTAACAACATCTGGTAATTCTCTCACAGAACGAGCATTAGGCGCAGAACGAAAAACCCTAGGACCAGTATAAGGAATGTGTAAACCTGAAGAAAACCATTGAAATAAATATAAAGCAGCCTCCTTGTTGGGATATTTTTTTAACCAAGGTCCATATTAGTCAGATTAATTGGTGATGGGGCCTTTTGCTCTAGGAGGCACCAGCTGGGAAACAGCTCCACCGCCTGTTCTCTTTCCTTTAATGCAAGAATTCCCTAGGTGTCCACCCCCACAGGTGTTACACTTGTGTTCGAACCTGAAGGGTTGTCTTTTCTATTTTCCAGCATTAAAGTCCCAACACAAACCAAATTGTCTTTTATCACCCGTGTTAGGCCTCACATTTGGCCCTCTTGGCAAAGTGACCATTGGTACAAAACTATTGTCACACCTGCTCGAGGGGGAGGTCCCCACCATGACATGAGCCCATAGTTCAGACTGCACATGCCTCCATGATAAAGAGGGATCTTGAGCTGCTCACATTCTAAACTGCTCATCATATTGTAGCCAAGCAGCACCTCTAAAATTATATAGGCAATTGGTGTAAATTTTTATCATGATCTCCTGATATTTAGAAAAATCCGGAGATCTAAGAGGCTGTTTTTCCTCAATCACACCTCTGTAAATAGTGAATCCCATGATCCAATTCACAAAATTACGCTCAAGCTTAGGGCGTTTGAGCACTTGAAACTCCTTTGGCAGGCTGAAAATGACACCATCCTTAACCAAGATCCTTAGGCTCAGGATCCCTAAACGTTAAAGTAAATCAATCAATATATTCACCCTTCCAAATCCTTTCTTTAGTGGCAAGAGGAAGGTGAGAACGAAGGGGTGTAGACATCCCAGCGTAAGGAGTAGGCTCCATGCTGCCAACCGCTCCAGGTAATTGTGTACCAGCAATTTGCACAACAGACGCGGAGTTAACAACAGCAGAGGGCTGAACACCCTGCGCCCTTATATCAAGCGCCTGTGCAATCTTAAGGCCTGAAGGGAGTGATTGATGCACCTGGTGCAATCAATCCCACAGAACCTATCTCAGGTGAAAGCCCCGAGAATAGGAATGCAGAGGTTAGAAGTCCCCGAAGGCCAGCCCAAAGGCCACTCTCTCACCCCCGCAGGTTACTCTAGCAAAACTAGAGCCCGCAGAGCAAACAATGATGCAAAAATAGGCAAAAGCCAAAAAGTACAAGCCAAAACGCCAGGCCAAAGCCAAGCATGCCAAAAGCCGAGAACGGTTCGAAGTAACTCTCACCGTCTCGACTATAAAAATGGCTGCCTCCACATGGTTGCCTCGAGTTATAAGCAACGAACTTTCATCCAAATCTCACATAACAATAGCCTGCAAGAATTGTTACACCATCCTGTTGGCTGAGGCACGGTGGTGTGACCTTCCCCCCCCCCCCACCGTGCCTTAACCAATAAGGAGTCTTTGCCCTTATCTGGCCAGTCCAACAAGAAACCCCTCCCAACAAGTTGTGGGGTGTCTTTCCATTGATTCAATGGGACTATAGCTGGGACCAACAATTGGATGTAGGGATAGGCTGGGAACATTTTCCAATATCTTTTGTGATCTGCCTGCCTTAATATGTAATTTAGAAGTTGCAGAGATGGCACAGAAAGGTAACATTGACTTGGAAGCATGCCTGCCTGTACATTTCCTCTTGGCAGTACCCATAGGACTTTATCACACAAGGCTTGAAAAATTAAACCAGGCTAGTAGTGTCTGCAGCTGTATCTTGTCATATGACATTGTGTCTGTCCAGCAGCTGGTCAGCTGTCCATCTGCTGCTAGAGTGCTCCTTTTCATTGATGGCAAAACCCACCAATGCCTCCCAATAATGATGCTTTTTTACTATTAATGCACATATGTTAATTTCCTCCCAAAGCAGTTCCAAAATGCAGGCAGTTTTATGCTCCTCTCCCCTTGCTGTACTTAAGCAGAGCATTTTTCTTTCTTTTTAAACAATTTCTTTTCTTTTCTTTTATCATTATTATTTTTTTGTTAATGGATTGCTATGATTGTGTAATTGAGCCAAAAATAAAAATAAAAATAAATAACTACAGATTGAAAGGCATGTAGGGAAGGGAAGGGGCTATGGAGTCCGCCATGTGGAAAGTAGAAGCCAGAATAGAAGCAAGACCATGGTGATTTGGAAGAGCTGTGAATAATGACTGTCCTCAACCCACTATGTTTGCATTTCCTAGACTAACACAGTTGTGGCACCTTACCAGCCTGGAGTGACAAAGTCCGTATTATTCAATAAATATTTCAGAAAGGATTATGAGTGCACTGTCCAGTGGAAGGACATCTGTATAAATGTAACTGAGAGGGAGGCTTCAGGAGAGAGTCAAAGCATGAAGAATGCAGACATGGGAGTACGGAAAGACAGCAAAGAAGAGAGGTAGTAGCTGTCTAGTCTGAAGGATCCCTCTGACTCAAAGCTGGCTAAAGTTTCTGGAGAAGGAGGAAGAGGAAGATATATTTTCTATTATGACAGATTTGTGTTCACTGTAGTAAAATAGAATGAATTCTTACAGGATTCAAGACTCATCTCCACTGCCTTCACCTGAGCACACCATTCTTCAGCCCATTTATTGTTTTGACATTTTAATTGGGAGGCTATTAAAAGCCATTTCAAGAATGGCAAGGAAGAACTGATTTTGCTGTGCCCAAGGAGGAGGAGACCTAGTAAAAGAAACACAGCAGCATCACATTGAGTGTGAGGGTTCAGAGCCACATGGTTTAGCAGCTTCTGTCCAGCCTCTCCACTTTTTCTTCAGATCCCCTGATCTACATGGGAGAATTGACAAACAAGTGCCAGGATAACAGCAACACAGGCCTATCCACATCCTCAGGCATTTAAAAACTATTGGGATGGTTTATGGGCTTTAAAAGATATTTTGCTATCTGGATGAAAAGGATAAATATCATTTAAAAGGAAAAGCAACCAACTGGGATCTGGTGATATGGATTTAAATATTTCATTAGTTGAAAGCTGTCTGTAGGTGGCATATCTAGTACAATTCCCTAAGTACATTTGCTCAAAGGTAAATCCCACTGAGTTCAATCCCATTTTCCAGTGAGTGGGATTACAGGCTTAGATAAGTAGATACCTTTTGGTCTCAGATCCAGAGTTGAAAAATAAGGAAGGAAATCAATAAGAAGTCTGGACATTGCCAAATAAATTCTTTATTTTGGAGTAGTAGCTAATGGCCCTGAATCAAATGTCTATGTGAAACCAGAGCTGTGTGCCTTCTAACGATGTGAGAATCTTTTTCCTTTAACACACACATACAGGGTGAGAGGTGACAATAAATTCATAGAATCATAGAATCATACAGTCGGAAGATATCACAAGGGCCATCCAGTCCAACCTCTGCCATGCAGGAACTCCCAATCCAAGCATCCCCGACAGATGGCCATCTAGCTTCTGCTTAAAGACCTCCAAGGAAGGAGACTCCACTACTCTCCGAGGGAGTGTGTTCCACTGTCAAACCACCCTTACTGTCAGGAAGTTCCCCCTAATGTTGAGGTGGAATCTCTTTTCCTGGAGCTTACATCCATTGTTTCGGGTCCTAGTCTCTGGAGCAGCAGAAAACAAGCTTCTTCCCTCCTCAATATGACATCCCCTCAAATATTTAAACACGGCTATCATATCACCTCTCAACCTTCTCTTCTCCAGGTTAAACATCCCCAGCTCCCTAAGTCGTTCCTCATAAGTCTAGGTTTCCAGACCCTTCACCATTTTAGTTGCCCTCCTTTGGACACGCTCCAGTTTCTCCACATCCTTTTTGAATTGTGGTGCCCAGAACTGGACACAGTATTCCAGGTGAGGCCTGACCAAAGCAGAATAGAGTGACACCATTACTTCTCTTGATCTAGACACTATACTTCTACTGATGCAGCCTAAAATTGCACTGGCCTTTTTAGCTGCTGCATCGCACTGTTGACTCATGTTCAACGTATGGTCCACCTGGACTCCTAGATCCCTTTCACACGTAGTCTCATTCAGCCAGATGTCCCCCATTGTATATCTGTGCTTTTCATTTTTCTGCCCTAAGTGCAATACCTTACATTTCTTCATGTTGAATTTCACTTCGTTAGCTTTGGCCCAGCTTTCTAGTCTGTTCAAGACATTCTGAATTTTGGTCCTGTCCTCTGGGGTATTAGCTACTCCTCCTAATTTGGTGTCATCTGCAAATTTGATAACTATGCCCCCAATACCATCATCCGAGTCATTAACAAAGATATTGAATAGCACTGGGCCCAGGAAAGAGCCCTGTGGCACCCCACTGGTCACTTCTTTCTAGGTTGAAAAGGAGCCATTGTTGAGCACCCTTTGGTTTCAGCCAGTCAACCAGTTACAAGAATGTCATGGGGAACCTTGTCAAAGGCCTTACTGAAATCAAGATATACTATATCCACAGCATCCCCTTCATCTACCAAGCTGGTAATTTTATCAAAAAAAAAAAAAAAAGACAGAGAGAGAGATCAGATTTGTCTGGCATGACCTGTTTCTCTGAAACCCATGTTGACTTTTTGTGATTATGAAATTAACTTCCAGATGTTCACAGACTCTCTGTTTAATGATCTGCTCCAGAATCTTTCCTGGTATTGATGGCAGACTAACTGGACGATAATTGTTGGGATCCTCTTTTTTCCCTTTTTTGTAGATGGGGACAACATTTGCCCTCCTCCAGTCCACTGAGACTTCTCCTGTTTTCCAGGAGTTCTCAAAGATTATTGCCAATGGTTCCGATATTACGTTTGCCAGTTCTTTTAATACCCTTGGATGTAATTCATCTGGTCCTGGAGACTTATATTCATTTAGATTAACCAGGTATTCCTGTACTATCTCTTTACTTATTCTGTGCTGAAATTCTCCTATTCTGTCCTCTGCTCCATTATCCTCAGGTTGAGCACCCTTTGCCTTTTCTGAGAAGACTGAAGCAAAGAAAGTGTTGAGTAATTCTGCCTTTTCTCTGTCCCCTGTTAACTTTTTACCATCTTCTCCACACAATGGCCCTACCATTTCCTTCTTCTTCTTTTTGCTGCGGACGTACCCAAAAAAGCTCTTTTTATCGTTCTTAACCTCTCTAGCAAGCCTGAGTTCATTCTGCGCTTTAGCTTTTCTGACTTTACCCCTACACATGCTAGCTAATTGTTTGTGTGGGTTTTCCCCTCCCTGAACACAACAGATCATAAAGAAAAAGAAACAAAAATGGTTATACCCTTTCTTCTAATGACTTCTGTTAGGGAAGGGGTTCCCAACCTGGGATGCCAGCACCCCCAGAGGGTGCGTCATAGAATTTCACAGTGTGTGACAAAGAGTGGTTTGTGACACAAGCCATCACTCAGCCAGTTTCCAGTGCCTTGATAAGTGGTAATAGGTGGTTGTGTTGCATAGATAGTAGTCTCATTGTTTATTTAATCAAAAGGAGATACTTTTACAATTGACAATAGTTTACAATTTTTCTGAATACATTTCAATCTAATTGTTCAACTTAGATTGGCATTTTATGCACTGAGTTAAAAGCTTGGTTTCTTTCTTTCTTTCTTTCTTTCTTTCTTTCTTTTAGTTCAGATTGTTCACCCACAGTATTGTATGTGGTTCAATTTGAAGTTTTAAAAATAGAAATTAAATGTCTTCATCTTCAAATGTGATATTAGTTTTGTAATAGTGCGAAAATTAGCCAAACATTTCCTATGGGTGTGGGGCATAGAAAAGATTGGGAACCACTGAATTAGGGAGCATTTTGAAAAGAATTGTACCCAAAGCTACCTCATGTCTACTGACACTGTAAATGGCAATTCTAATATAACATCTGTTAGTATTTATCTGAGCTTTACTGATTTTCCTCAGACATTCACTCTGCATTCACCAGTGCTCCTCCATAGCTGTCTGATGCAAGGTGTTATGCATAAATATATGTTAAATAATGAGGCTAGCAGTTGAAATGCTTGCCATCAACTAATGCTGAGTCAAGCAGATTTCTCTAAGAAAAGTACAGTGAGGAATCTCATTGACCCTGAAAACCTCTAGCAAAGAATAGTTTCATATTTAATAAATTACCTATAAGCATTTCCCCAGCATTTTGAAGAAAGCATAGACATATTGTTGCATTCAAGACCTATCCATTGATTTCTTTTCTGTCAGAATATGAACACATAATTGTTTTCCTGTTACATAATTTGTAAGTAATTATATGTTAAGGAAAATGCAACATGGGACTTACAGTAATAGAAATAAAATGTGTATGTGAAAGTCACAGTGATTAAGCAGGAGCAATCATGAAGCTACACAGGTGAAAAGGATAATATAATTTGGAAGCCTTGAGAGACAAGGACAAAGTTATAGAGTGTATATTGAAAACACCTGTTGTAGATTGCAAACACCTGATATTCATTAAGTAGTCAAGGTAAAATGATGAAATACTTGGGTTGGTCTTAAGTATGGGATGATCCATGTAAACCAATCAAAATGAATGTACACACCCACAGGGTGGGAACCAACTAGTGGGTGGTGACTAACAATGGCTATAAGTGCAATGTTTGCCAATGCATATTGTGGAGTAGTTTTGGAGATATTGTGAAGTGTAGAGATTGTGATTTGTAGGGCATATAGTATTTGTGTATATAGTAGAATAAAGTAGATCTTTTATATAAGACTACTGAGTTGTCTGGTGTCTTGAGGGAAAATACAAGAGCCAGAAGAATCCTGGAGAAGTTTGGAGACATCTCAGGAAGAAGAGTGAGAAGGCTTGGAGAGTTTGTCAGGGTCTTCAGCCTATTCTCTGAAACTGCTGCTTGGGAAAGAAGCATCAACCACTGATCAAAGCTGGTCAGCTCTGCTGCATAACAAGGTGGTGAGTTAGAGCCAGAGGTGAAGAGCTACAACTCCCATCATCCCTGACATTATATGTATGCATATTTTATTTTAATTAAGAGCCTCACTTTTACTCTCACAGCTCTCACTACATGATGACTTGTTACTTAGCATATGAACTCCACCATTAAAAAATGGTGGTAGGAACTGGATCTGTTATAAATTGATGAACAGTTGCACAGACCAATAACTGGTACTGAAGGGGAGCTAAATGATTCACCACTTTCCAAGCCCTACCAGTTTAATTCCATCAGAGTGAAAGGGAAGAAAACACTTTTTGTCATATTGATTTGGAAATACATTTCTTTCACATTGAAACTAATGGGGTTTCAGATGTAAGGAATAGATGTAAATCTTCTCATTCTTGACAAACTGAGAAACTAAATTGAAAAATTCTCCATCAATGCAAGATTTTCACCCTTTGTGAGAATGTAAAGACTAAAAATTTGAAGGTGCATTTTTCACATTTGAAGTTTTATGTGGGGGACCCTCAAAGTTTTCACAAGAAAAGTCCCAAAATGTGTAACAAAAAATGCTTCTTGTAATCTTACCTAGACAGCAGATTATGATACTGAAAGGAGCAAGGATTTGTATCTCTTTGCAAAGTTTGAGATGATGTAGGGATAGCAAGAGGAATTTAGGCATGTGAGAATGCCTCCAAGCCCCTGTTTTACCCCCAATCATTCCCTTATTACTATAAGAAATACTGTTGGTAGAATTTTTATCCCTGCAGAGTTTTTAGCATACCAGGAACCAGGAACTTCCAAGGAAAATTTGCAACCCCAACAGTGGAGAAGTACCTCCATCCTATTCTAGCCATAGGAACTGGCCACAGCTCTGATCCAGAACAGATGTTTTGGCAATGGAAAGTCCTGGGTTCCATCTCTGCTAACACCACGTAGGGCTAGCACTGAACCTCCAGACAGCTGTCTCCACTCAGCAATACTGGGCTACATAAATCTGACTCAGAATATGGCACGTTGTATGTTCCTAATCTTCCTCAGCCAACCATTGATGGAGCCTTGGATTGCTCTGTTAAATTCAGGATTCATCTGGAATGCTGCATTCAGTTCTGAGCACCTTATTTTAAGAAGGACAGAGGTAAGTGGGTTCAGAGAACTGCAACAAGGATGATAAGAGGTAAGGAGAACAAAACAATATGAGAAAGGGCTGAGAGAGCTGAACATGTTCAGTCTGGTGAAGAGAAGACACAGAGGTGATATGGTTCCACTCTTTAAATATCTAAAGGACTGTCAAAAAGAAGAGAGTGCAGGTTTACTCTCTGCTGCCCCAGAGGATAGGACCAGACCTAAACATTTGAAGTTATGAGAAGGCAGATTTTGATTGAACATTAGAAGGAGCTTCTTGATGGTAAGAACAGTTCAGCAAAGGAATTAATTATCTAGAGAAGTGGTGAGATCTCTTTCTCTGGATATCTTCAAAAATAGGCTGGACAGCTACTTGCCGGGGATGCTTTAGCTGGAGTTCCCTGCATTGAACAGGGGCTTGTACTCTATGGCTTATGGAGCTCCTTCCATAATTAATCTATGAACACTTAATCCATTAATCTAACTGGCAACAAATCTTTGCTGAAGTTAGAAAAATTAGGTTTCAAAGTGATATAATGAAGCTCATCATTGCAGGGTTGACACTCCAAGCCTTTTTGATTAGCAGGAGTTATGCCATGAACTTCCACCCTCATCTTTTGCCTATGTCTGACTTCCACAAATGCAATGAAGATGAAATGGACTTTCCACCAGTAATGTATTGCTATGTTTAATCTGTAATAATTGGGAGTGGTTTTACAAAAAAGCCCACTGTTCCTGGTAGTGATAAAAACTGCTAGAAAAGGTCCTAGATCAGGGGTAGGCAACTAAGGCCTGGGGGCTGGATGCGCCCCCCTGAGGCCTTTGGACCGGCCCCAGGCTGGTCCTGCCGCCGCCGCCGCCGCCGCCGCCTCCCGCCACCGCCATGATGATATTGATTATTGTTGTTATTACTTGTTCTTGGGGTTTTCTTGGCAAAATCTTTACAGAGGTTTTGCCATGGCTTTTCTGGGGCTGAGAGAGTGTGCATGCATATTTTTTTTAAAAAAAATTAAAAAATATTTATTTATTTATTTATTTTTGGTGCTTTGGCCCCCCAATTGTCTGAGGGACAGCAACCCAGCCCCTGGCTCAAAAAGATTGCCTATCCCTGTCCTAGATTAAAACAGCTGCCTGCACATTTGGAATCTCCATAGGGCTGTAGCTACAGAGACTGTCCAGGTGAGGTCTCACACTTCAAAATTCATCACTACATCATTGGCATTAGATGAGCTTCACAATAAACTTTATAATAAAATGATTTTTCTATTAAAATTTCTTCTTTACAGTAGAATCTCACTGCTACTCAGGTGTAATGAGTTGCCCCAGTGGCACCCAACAGTTCCATTTTCATATGTAAACAGCAGAATACTGAATGGCTGCAATGGCTCCCATTTGAATGAAATAATTTATAGTAACATTGGATGAAAACTGAACTTTGGGATGAACATCAGTCAGACCCTATTAATTAGGCAATTCCTAATCTGCATAATATAATACTAATTATGCTGTCCTATTTTAAGAAGATCTGACTTGAGATGTAAATTATATGCAGCAAATGTTGGAAAGCAGTTTTTAAAAAACAGTAAATGGATGTCTACACAATTTGTAAGACACTTAAAGGTTAATAAAATAATTCCTCATGTTGAAATCCTGTTAGCAACCTTTAATGGGAAACACACACATGCACAATAGGAATAAAACCCATGGAATGATGAATATTTGATTTAGATTCAGCTTGTTTGATTAGAGCTATGTTAACATTTTGAAAATGAGAGGTTCTGGGGTGGTGAGAATAAATGGCAAGGGCTAAACTTAAGGACACTAAAATATAAAATTAATGTTTGCGCTCCATTGCACCAGTCTACAAGGTCATGGTGCTTCAGCTATTTGGTAACTATGGAATCCTTTCAGCAGCTTTCTAGCAGTAAAGTAAAAAACAAAAACAAACAAAAAAAAAACCTCAATTAATCCCATTGACAACATATATTTCCTATCCAAAGGCAACATAATCTGATGAACTGAAAGACAGGTGTCAGCTTTACCTAGGTCAGTTTAGGATATGCAAGACTGCATTACGGGTGGGGGGGGGGGAACACTGGAAAGTAAAATAAACCTTTGACAAGCAGTTGTTAAAAGCTGAAAATTGAAATGCTTCTTTACAGCAAATTATCATTTTTTTTCCAGAATAGTACCTTCCAGATATTTTGGACCCTCTATCATCTTTGAGAATCAAAGCTGTCTGGAGCTTATTTGTCCTCCAGAACACTGGAACTAGTTTGTACCACATTAAGGAAGGTGACAGTAAACAATTACTTGTAACTAGTAACATATGAGGTAATTAAAATGCACTTATGGGGAATCATAAAGACTGCCTGACTCTTCTTACTTCCCCAAGTAGAATTCAGTTTTAGCTATAGTGGCATAAATTCTTGGCTGCAAAAAGAAAGGGGTTTAGGAAAATAGCGGAAATAGTTGTTATGCTAGAAATAAATTTATTTATGGTATTGTAAAACAGGGAAATGAAAGTTTAAATGGAATAGTGATATATTCGGAAGTTTACAAAGCAACCTGGAATAAGGAAACAATTTTTGTCATAGGACGAGATGCTGAATTATCTGTAAAGTCAAAGCTGTGCATTGTGAGCCAAATATGTGGGGCTGTGTATTGGCCTCATAACATTAAGTCAGGAGGTAATTAAAAAGGAAAATTAAGAAATGGAAGGCAATGGATTTGCTCTTAAGTATTTTCCCTTGCAAATGCTTTGTATGATTCAGGTTCAAACTAGAACCTTCCTCAAGTGGTGAAAGATATCTGATTGTGAAGCAGAATAGTTTCTCCAGGCCACACCAGAACAGAGTAGAAGACCATGCTGGTGAATCAAACAATCCAACTTTATTATTAAGAAATGCATTTTTGTCTCACATCCTGACACACCAATATTTGATCCAAATGAGAGCCTTGAGCTCATAGCTCTTGTCCTCTAATAGAGTTTTCTAAAAGCTGCCAAGTCACTCATACATTGTGCACATGCTGAGGTAAATTTCCATCAAGCTAATATTTCCAGAAGATGTTTTGGTTATCTTTCAGGCCAGACTTCAAGATGGCCACCTACAGACTCCTTTCATGTAAACAACCCATTACCATTTCCTTTTTATCAATAAGCCTGTGACACTTATGTCCAGGCTGCCAGAAGATGTACTGGGTATAACCTTTGCTGTATCAGTTTATTTTTCTGCAGGAAATTCCTAGGAAACTAGGATGAAAAAATGTAAAGAGAAGCCTGTCTGTTACTAAGTTAGCCCAAGCAAAGCCATTTAGTTTCTTTTATATTCCCCATTTCTTCAGTATCAAGAAATGAAACTTACCCCATCTCTGTTTTAGCCAGCTCATTCCAGTTGTCATCAAAACTTACTTTTGCAAAGTTTCTTGTTTCTGGAAAGTATCTATTTTATTTTGATGGGCTTAACTTTTCAGTAGCAGTTTTGACACATCATTTTCTGCATCCTAGGCAAATAGAAATATATCCACATAGCTCCACAAAAGTGCTAGCATAGTGTAGTGCTTTGAGTGTTAGGCTAGGATTCTGGAGACCAGGGTTCAAATCTCTGCTCAGCCATGGAAACCCACAGGCCTCAGAGGAAGGTCAAGGCAGCCCCTCCCGCCCAATTTTTTTTATTTTTTTTGGTTAAAAAAGCCCTGTGATAGGATTGCCTAGATGACATCCTAGCTTCTAGATTGCTCTAGATGACATAACAGCTTTAAAGGTGTGTGTGTGTGTGTGTTTCTACATGTTAATAGGATTTCAATGTTGCATGTAGGCACATAATAGAGATCAATGTGCATGTGACAGATAAAGCAGTTCAAAAGGCTACAGAAGTTACAGGGGGACTTATTTTCATATGTGGTGGAAATGTACCAAAGCACAAGAATACTGGAAAAAAATTAATGAAGAATTGAGAAAGTTCTTGAAGAGGCGATTATTTCTTGATCCAAAATTGTATCTCTTAAATATTTCAATTACAGATATAGAAGGGAGTGATTTGAAACTTTTATTCTTCTTGATAGTTATGGCAAGAATTCTTTATGCAAAATATTGGAGAAAAAAAGAAACTCCATCGGTGGAGGATTGGAAACTAAAACTGATGGAAATCTATGAAATGGAAAAGTTGACGTATCTCTCCAGGGATAGGCCACTCGTAGAGTTTCATGGACTTTGGGCTCCTTGGTATAGTTATTTGAAAATGAACTATATTAATAAGGAGTTAAGTTACATAGCTTTTACAGAATGATATAATTAGTTATAGTATATTATACATACATATAATTTGCTTTAAGGGATACAGTATAATATTTCAATTATCAAATACAAATTATTCAGTATCGGATGTTACAGTTTAATTGAACCACTTTCATTTTATGGGATTTAACATCAGTGATGTATTGAAAGATCTAAAGATCTAAATACTGGAAACAGGTTATTTAATATGTATCTTCGTGATCCTCTTGCCACTGTTTAGGAAGTTAATGTTAAGTGTTATTTGTTAGAATTAGTTCGTGATTGTTTATGATTTTATTGTTGTGGTAGTTTTTCTGTTTGTTTTTCTGTGTTTTTTGTTGCTTGTTGTTTTGTATTCTTTATTATTCTGTTATGTAATGTTTTGTTTGATTTTTTATTAATAAAATAATTTTTTTTAAAAAAAGGCTACAGAAGTTACCACAGTACATCCTACAGGAGGTTGGTTTAACTGGTTGCCTGATAAGTCAGAAATGGCTTGAAGGCATGAACAACACAAACATCACCACAACAACAGCTAAGACCAGAATAAGCCACTTTAACAAACTTGAATCAATCATCCATTAGCCATTCCCAATCAGGCAATCAGTCAAACCAGCCTCCTATAGGATGTACGGTGGTAATTTCTCTGGCCTTTTGAACTACTTTATCTGTCACATGCACATTGATCTCTATTGTGTGCCTAGTGCAATGCTGAGATCCTACTAACATGCAGAAACACACACACACAAACACACAACCTTTGAAGCTAGTATGTCATCTAGAGCAATGCTATTCTGTAAGATGACCTTTCTGCTCTTGAGAAGAGAAGGTTACGAGGTGATATGATAGCCCTGTTTAAATATTTGAAGGGAAGTCATATTGAGGATGGAGCAAGCTTGTTTTCTGCTGCTCCAGAGAATAGGACACAGAGCAATGGATGCAAGCTACAGGAAAGGAGATTCCACCTCAACATTAGGAGGAACTTCCTGACAGTAAGAGCTGTTTGACAGTGGCACACACTCCCTCAGGATGTGGTAGAATCCCCTCCTTTGGAGGTTTCTAAACAGAGGCTGGATGGCCATCTGTCAGGGTATTTTGGTTATGTATTCCTGCATGGCAGAAGACTGGACTTGATGGCCCTTGAGGTCTCTTCCAATTCTATGATTCTATGGGCCTTTGCAGTCTGCTAGAAATATGCAAATTGAATCCACTTTAAGGGTTAGGGTTAGGGAATCATGGAAACTGTATTTTATTGTGGCACCAGAGCTCTCTGACAGAGAAGGCTCAATGTCTCAGAAAAACTACAATTCCCATGATTCCCTAGCACTAACCCTAATCCTTAAAGTGGACTCAATTTGCACTATTTCTGGCAGTCTGCAAAGGCCCTATGATTTTATGATTCTATGATCTGGCTCACCTTCTACAAAAGTACTAGAAGGGTTGCTCTGGTTCATCCCTATTATTTCTATGCAAAGGCTGGTCTCATAAAGTCCATGTGATTAGCTGATACCCCATAAAGGTGAACTACAGCTCTGGCTCAGGTTTCTAAATTAGCTATTAAAATTGTCACATTAGCTGTAATTTCTATCCTGATGTACAGCAATCTGTTTGTATATGTAGGCTCAGGTGGTGAGTAGTGCCAAATGGGTTAAATGCAGACAAAAATGCTGCTTTGACCTTGAAAGTTGGCTAATTGTGCAGGGGAGAAAGGTTGGGAGAGAGCATTTGCAAAGACAGTGTGTATGCGTAGAGTTAAACACTTTTTTGTGCCTTCCAGTTCTCTTCTGGAAATCTGCTCGAACGATCACACTAACTTGAAGATCCATAGAGATTGTACAACATTCAAATATTTTACTGGTAACACTGCATTTTAATGGTCTAGCAATAATGTCATCTGGATTCATTGCAAAAGCAGGATGAATAAATAATGATTCTAGAGACAAAGCAGAGAGGAACAAGTTTGTGTACAAACAACCTCTAATTGACATTTGAATCCAAATCTCCCCAGTTGCAATCTAGTCCACTAACTATTCATACTGTGAGTGAATAGCAGAAAGGAGTAAAAGCTAACGATGCCATTTAAGAAAAGAACTAGAATGTTTAAATTGATTTTTTTTACAAAGATCATTTAGCCTTTGAAAATATCTTAGACATAATATTGACTCCTTCAGTTAATTCCTTTGTGTAGTCTTCTTAGTGCTAATATTTCAGGTACTTTGATAAAGGAATAGAAAGGTCAAGCATATTTTAACTTCCAATTTTATGTTTCATTTAATATTTAATAACATTTTAAAAGCAAAGCTGTTTAGTAAACTGACAGAAGCATCTTCAGCATCATAGATCCACATTAACCAGAAACATAAATAATTGTAACATGAATTCAGAGACATAGCCATGTTAGTCTGGAATGTCAGTATGCAAAGGGATCCTGTAGCACCTTTGAGACTAGCTGTGCAAAAGATGTTGTAGCATGAACTTTCATAAACATGTATTTGAGGAAGCAGATCAAGTCTACAAAAGCTTATGCTACAACTTCTTTCAAACTGTCTCAAAGGTGCTACAAAATACTTTTGCATATAAGATGAATTTTATGGTCCCAAACCCAGGTTGTTTATTTGAGAGAGACAGTGGGGTTGAATGAATCAGCCTGTTTCCAATGTGTGTCACTTTTGCACATGTTCACTCATACAGTGAATTCTGTTTAGTTTATTCCTTAATCATAGGCTTAGGTCCAGGCATTCTGACACACCATACTTCCCATACACATCAGCCTAGCCCCAAGATCTTCAGAAGAGGACTTTTTCTTGATCTCATAACTTTGACACATGCTGGTATAAATGCAACTGGTAAGGATGCAAAATAGGACTGTCTCAGTAGGTGGCTGTAGGTTTTGAAACTTTCTTCCTGGGGAGGTTAGAATGCACCCCCTTCCATTTTTTCCATTAGCAGAGAAAGAAGGAGAAGGAGAAGACAATGATGATTCTTACAGGCTTTTGAGAAAGAATCCCCCCCCCCCGACGCATCGGGAGGGGCTCTCTGTTGCGCCAGCCATTTTGAGAGGCTGATGCCGTGATTGGCTGGGAGGGCAGGAAGTCCCACCCTTCCTGCACCTCCCAGCCAATCAAGGAGATCTCGCGAGATCCCCAACAGCCCACATAGCCTCACAAGACCGGTCAGTCTCGCAAGATTTTGAGTGGGATTTGGGGACTATTTAGTCCCCTGCTGCCACGTGGCAGCAGCCATTTTAGCTCAGACAGCCGAGTGTGCTGGTAGGCTGATGGGCATCTTGAGGTGGAGAGGTTTGGTGCGGCCTGTTTTGGAGGCCGAGTGGCCCGATCTCCATTGGACGGGCCTTGAGAGAAGCCGTGGAGGCCTAGACACCTCGGCGGGAGGCGGTTCTTGGGGCTGAGGCCTTGCTCAGCCTGGTCCCTTGATCGGGGAAGCCTGATCGCATTGGGAGGGACCTCGGAGGAGGCCGAAGCAACCTCTTGGGGCTGCAGTTTTACTCGGCCCAGTCCCGCACCGGGAGGGAGAGGCCCGGTCGGGGTGAAGAGGAGTGGGATAGCCCCCTCGAGGCCTGGTCTCCCGGGGGAGGAGAAGGCCTGGTGCAGCCTGGTCCAGGTAGTTGTGGGGCCAGTAGCTATTAACATTGAGATTCCGTCCCTGATTGGGACCCTCAGGCTTGGGTTCATTGTCCCTGCTTGGGATAAGATAAGGCCATTGGGGCCTGGTGTTAGTCCCTGCTTGGGACAGGATAAGGCCATTGGGGTTTGGTGTTAGTCCCTGCTTGGGACAGGATAAGGTCATTGGGGCCTGGTGTTAGTCCCTGCTTGGGACAGGATAAAGCAATTGGGGCCTAGTGTTAGTCCCTGCTTGGGACAGGGGGTTATAATTGGGGACCCATGATTGGGATTGGTGGCTGTCCTTGCTTGAGGCATTTTCAAGGCAGATTGTCCTTGATTGGGGCATTTCATTTCCCTGTGTTTATTATTCTATTAAGGGAAGTTCCATATATTGTTTGATGGCTGAAGGGTTTTAGCCCTTGATAGGAACGCTACAATCCAAGGGCCTTGTTATTTCAGTTTGTCCTTGCTTGGGGCATTTCATCTCTCTGGGCTCATTATTTTCTTGGGGCTCTTCTCCATATTGATTGTTGGCTGAAGGGTTTTAGCCCTTAACAAGAACACTACAACCCAAGGGCCTTGTAATTTTAGTCTGAGTAAATTGGCCAGTAAGTCTTAGTCTAAGCGGCGTGTGGCACCCTCTGGTCCTAGTGCTGGTCAGTCGGCACCTAAACATGTGTCTAAGCCCCAGGGTAGAGATGATGAAATTGTTCCACACCTGGCCCAGTTGGGGCGTACTATGCAGGCATGTGTGTCGGTGTGTAAGCAATTGGCTCAGAAGGGGGTTCGGGATGTTAGTTCTGGAACCCCAGCTATTCCAGCTCTGTCCAGGAAAGCTGCCAACACGTGGCTGATAAAGACAGAGGCCTCTTCCCAGACAGCAACCCAGTTGCAAATGACGTACCAACAAACCAAGAGTTCCGAAAGTCAGGTCCAGAGAGCACTCCAAAGTTCAGGATTATAGCGAGCAGGTAGTCCAGAGCCGTTCCAAAGGTCACAGGGTGTAAGCAGTCTGAAGTCAAGCCGAGAGCCAAGAGCTTTCACTGGGGAATCCAAGATAAGCCTTGACAAAGAGCTTGGCTTTTCCCAGCTGCTTATCTAGCCTCAGCTCCTCTCCCCCAGGTGTTTCTCTTTAGCTCAGCATTTCTCAGCTAGCCTTCGAGAATGCCGCAGCCCCTCCCTATCTGTTCTCCTCTGAGCAAAGGTAGGGATTTCAATCTCTTGCTCCTCTGCTTCTTCCTGGCATGAAACCTCTGCTGGGGAAAGGCTTTCTGCTGGGGAAAGGCTAGGCTGCTGAGGAGAGAGGCTAGGCTGCTGAGGCAGGGGCTGTTGCTCACTGGGTTCCACACAGCTAGGTCCAGGTTCAGCTAGGTCTATGGGGGCTGGTAGCACCAAGCTAGGATCAGGCCCCACATCCTCCCCCTCAGAGTCCTCCAAGTCCTCCACCTGGCTGTCCCTGATAAGCTCCTAATGTTGATCAAATGGTGGGGTTTCAGATTACACAGGTGCAGGAGGCATTCTCACCTGGTACATCTGTGGATAATACATCACGTGGTCCCCTGGCTACCTCAGCTATGGAGGTTGGGCAGCCAACCGTAGCTGATGTGATGGAACTGCTTAATAATAATAATAATAATAATAATAATAATAATAAATTTTATTTATAGCCTGCCCTTCTGCATAGCAATCGAGGTGGGTTACAGCAATTATAAAACATACAAATTTAAAACATTCCTTATCCCATATCCAACCCTCCCACCCCTTAAAACTGAATTAAACTATTGAAGGATTAAAAAATACAATATTATGCAACATGCAACAAATAATAGCAGCTACAGGGAGGGGCAAGTAACCATCCCTTCGAGCCAGAGCATTATTCCGGGAAGGCCTGCCGAAAGAGATCCGTCTTTACTGCTTTTTTAAAAGCAGCAAGAGTAGTAATCAGACAGATCTCGTCCGGCAGGCCATTCCAAAGTCTGGGAGCGGTTGCAGAAAAGGCCCTCTGGGAGGTCTGCGCCAGCCTAGGTTTTTTTGGCTGTATCAGATTCCGCCCAGAGGACCAAAGGGCACGGGGGGATCATACAGGGAGAGGCGGTCCCTAAGAAAAGATGGACCCAAGCCATGTAGGGCTTTAAAGGTTAAAACCAACACCTTGTACTGTGCCCGGAAACTAATTGGTAGCCAGTGGAGGGATTTAAGCACTGGTGTTATGTGCTCCCTCCTAGATGTTCCAGTAATTAATCTGGCTGCCATGTTCTGTACCAGTTGCAGTTTCCGGGTTAGGCACAAGGGTAGCCCCATGTAGAGTGTGTTGCAGTAATCCAGACGTGAGGTTACCAGACCATGTACCACAGTTTCCAGTTCCCTCACATCCAGATAAGGGCTCAGTTGGCATATCAGCCGAAGCTGATAACAGGACTCCTGACCATCGCATTCACCTTAAATAGGTTCTGGGTTTGGAACACCAGGGAGCAGCTGCTGCTGTGTCTGAACAGCCTACATTGGCAGATTTGTTCACCTTGGTCCAAAGGGTGGTGGTTTCAGGCCAGAGCAGTGGGCTGACTCCTGAAACCGCAGAGACACCGAACAGGGGGTTAGGAGGTGCTTCTTCCATCCTGCAAGAGAACTCCAGTTGTGCTACACTTGGTGTGAGCTTCTCAAGCATCAGCAGATGCTTTGCAGCAGTTGACCGGCTCAGGTTTGTCTACTTCAACTAATTCATTAGTTTCTTGGCCTACTTCGCTATGGGCGCCTGGAGGGCAAGCTGATCAGAGCTGTGGAGCTGAACGCTCAACCTCAGTATCTCTGAGTACACCCTCAGTGGTGGCAGGGGTGAGCCAGATTCAGGAACCAGGAGTTCAGGCAGAACAGCCCTCGGTGGGCAAGGTAGGTGAGTCCAGAGGGGATGTTTCAGTGGGAGCTTTAGGTCTAGCTGGGGTGGACAGTGCAGCTGAGTGCAACCCTTATGCGGGTATGTCTACCCTGTTAGGATCACATCTCCCGCTTGCTACAAAAGAGAGAATTTGGAAGGGGGAGTATATTGATTTGTTTTCCCTAATATTTTGCGATCCGGAACCAAGAATTATGGTGAAGGACAGAGTGGTATTTAGTTTACCAAGGAAGTTCCAGGCTCACAAATGCCCTAAGTTAGAGAGGAATTTTGTGAATTGGATGATGGGCTTCACTATTTACAGGGGTGTCACTGAGGACAAGGAGCCCTCAAGGTCCTCTGATTTTTCCAAATATCAGGAGATAATGATTAAGGCATATAGCAATTCTCATTTTAATTCGAGAGGGTCTGCTTGGCTGCAGTACGATGAGCAGTTCCGGATGCAGGCTGCCTTAGACCGTTCTTTGTCATGGCGGCACGTACAGGCTGAGTTGTGGGCAGATGTCATGGTGGGGGCCTCCACTTTGAGCAGGTGTGACAATGGCTTTATGCTTATGATCACGCAGCCGAGAGGGCAGTATACGAGGCCTGGTACAGTGGAGAAAAGAGCATCGGGAGTTTGTTGGGACTTCAACACAGGTAAGTCCAAGAGGCAGTCCTGCATGTTCGAGCACCGATGTAACACCTGCAGTGGCAATCACTCAGGCACTTCCTGCTTCAGTGGTAAGAGGGTCAGGGCTGGAGCTGCCCCCCAGCCAACACCAGCTGGAGGGAAAAGCACCAACGCCCATTAAGTTGGACGCTTTTGATGCTTGGTTGTGGATTTACCCTAACAGGGATTCCGCCCAGTATTTATTGGATGTTTTTTTACACGGTTTTCACATACCTTATTCTGGTTTGAGAGTTCACCATTTCGCACCTAATGCATGTTTGGTGAGGGAGTTACCGGGGATTGTTAGAGATAAGCTGGCCAAAGAACTAGTGGTGGGGAGGATATCTGGGCCCCATAAACATCTGCCAATGCTGACATTAAGGTTGTCACCCTTAGGTGTTGCTCCTAAGAAGGCACCAGGTGAATACCGTTTAATACATAATTTCTCCTATCCCAAAGGGGAGTCTGTGAATGATGCTATTGACCCAGCATTAGCATCTGTAAAATATGCATCATTTGACTCAGCAGTGCAAATGGTTACAGCCTTGGGCAAAGGAGCCCTGTTGGCTAAATGTGATACAAAATCTGCCTTCAGGCTGCTTCCAGTACACCCTGAGGATTTTGATTTGCTGGGTTTTCAATTCGATGGAATGTACTATTTTGATAAGGCAATGCCAATGGGGTGTTCCATTTCTTGCTCTGCTTTTGAAAAATTTAGTACTTTTTTACACTGGTGTGCAGTGTACTTTTTTACACTGGTGTGCACACCAGTGTAATCATGCAATTATGCACTATTTAGATGACTTCTTGTTTGCGGGGGCTCCCGGCATGACAAGGTGCTGGGATACTTTGTCGGCTTTTCAGGTTTTGATGGCAGAGATGGGTGTTCCCTTGGCTCATGAGAAGATGGAGGGCCCTGCCACTCGTCTAACCTTCCTGGGTATTGAGCTAGATACTGTTGAGTGTTTATTCTGCCTTCCGAGTGAGAAATTGGATCTAATGAGGCATCAGGTGAGGATAATGAGGGGTAAGAACAAGGCCACGCTGCACGAATTTCAATCTTTAACAGGTTTGTTGAATTTTGCTTGTAAGGTTATAGTTCCGGGAAGGGCCTTTTGTGCTTGTCTTTACAATGCCATGAAGGGGGTTTCTGCACCGCATCACCACATTCGAATTACGAGTGGGATATGGGAGGATTTGGGAGTCATTTTTTGAGGTATTCAATGGTGTTTCATTTTGGAGGACTGAAATACTTTTAAAGGCAGACTTTCAGGTTCACTCCGATGCTTCTGGTGCCCATGGTTTTGGTGTATATTGGAAAAGTCAGTGGGCAGTTGAGAGTTGGCTTCAGTCTTGGGTGAATAATGGTTGGACACGGGATCATGCTGTTCCCTATTGTGGTAGCAGTTCACCTATGGCCAACGCAATTTGCACAGAAAACTGTTTGGTTTTGGTGTGACAACCAAGCAGTAGTTCACGTAGTTAATTCACAGAGCTCCAAATCCCCAAGGGTGATGACATTGGTCAGGTCTATGGTTGTGCAGTGTCTAAAGTACAGTGTCTTATTCCAGGCTTGCCACAAGCCTGGCTTACTAAATCCATTGGCAAATGCCCTTTCACATTTTCATTTTTGCAGGTTCCGTCAATTGGCCCCGGAAGCAGCAGCGCAACCGTTGGAAGTGCCAACCTATTTATGGAGCCTTGGAGAGTAGAGATCGACAGGGCGATTCTTCAGTCCATCGCTCCTTCCACACGTAAGTCTTACCAGCTTGCAATGTGAGCTTTCAGACAGTTTTTGACAGATGTGTGGGAAGTCAAGATTTGGCCCCTGTGGGTGGAGATAATACTCCATTTTGCAGTTCACCTTAGACAGTCCGGGTTGTCCCCAGTTACCATTAGGGGAAGGCTGGCTGCCCTGGCCTTTTACTCTCGGGCGGGGGCGTTTACTGATCCTACAGTTGATTTTAAGCTTTGGAGGGCTTTGGAGGGATGGTCTAGAGAGCTTCCTGTGGCACATGATAACTGCTTACCAGTTACCGATACAATTCTGATTCAGATTTGGCAATCTCTACAAGCAGCGTGCTCTTCACCCGAGGAGGTTATTTTGTTCCGAGCGGCCTTTCTTTGGCCTTTTTCGCTGCCACTAGAATTAGTGAACTTGTTCCTAGCTCCCACTCTGACAGGTCAGGCAGGGTGCTTTTCTTATCTGATGTTCAAATTTTGGGGCAGGGTATACATGTATGTTTTAGATGTTCAAAGACTGATCAGTTGGCTAGGGGTCAAACAATAGTTTTGTCCAAGGCGCCTGAAGGTCAGATTTGCCCTGTTTTGGCATTGTCTGACTACCTCAGATTGCACCCGACTGGTCCTGATTATTTGTTTCTTCGTGTCTTGGGCCTTCCGTTGATGCAGTTTCAATTTCGAGCTGTGCTGCAGGAGACTTTGAGGCAGGTGGGTTTTCCAGTGACTTAATTCTCCTCTCATTCTTTTCAGATCGGAGCGGTGACCACTGCAGCAGTTCATGGCTTAAGCAATGCTGCGATCCAACAGATTGGGCGTTGGCACTCTAGAGCATTCAAATCTTATATTTGTTCATAGTGGGTTAGATTTGATACTGGAAGCTGAGGGGGTCATACATTCACAACTAATATATCTTTTTGTTGAGCAGGCCAAGAACAGGGTGACGTGTGGATTGTTGGGCACAGCCTGGTCTTTTGGGCTGAGCACCATATCATCCAGTCGGGCCGAGATCCAAACTTGGGGTTGGAGGAAGTTGGGCCTATACACTGGTTTGGTCATAGAGGCATGCTGTGGGGAGCTCTTCTCCCATGTATTATTGAAATGACAGCGACTTTTCCACCCCCTAAGATTCTTATTATTCACTTAGGTGAGAATGACTTAGTGAAGCTTACCAGTTTGCAGCTGGTCAAAAGGATTTTGAGGGACTTGCAGGAAATCCGACGACAGCTGTTTTATGGACCAAATTTTTGCCACGCCGGAATTGGTTGGGCACAAGAAAGGACTCTGCTGTCAATGCGGCTCGTCATTGAGTGAACAGAACTGTTTGCAAGAAGTTGGGAGAATTGGGGGCTTTTGTTGTAGACCATGATAGAATTAAAGTTCATTTGCCACATCTGTACAGGGGTGATGGCGTTCATCTCTCCCTGGTGGGCTGCGATGTATACCTGGATTCCATAGCTTGTAGTATTAAATGGATTCTTCTGGGGGGGGAGGGGATGTCAAGCTAGACTGGCCCCCTCCTGTGGTGGGCAGGGACCCTCCCGGGGATAATTCGGATATTTGAATTTACAATACTTGATTAGTTAATGGGGATGAAGGGTTTACATCCACAGCTTAAAAAATTCTCTTACGTCGACAACCTTAATGATGATGTCATAATTTGCTTACATCATACATTTGGTGCTGATTTCTAATTTGGTATGAGGAGGGGATAATTTGTTGACATGTTTAACAATTTCTGCTAGAACCTTCTTGACATACGCTTCTGAGGGTGTGTCTTAACCCTGATAGTTTGACTTGGTTAAAGTCGATGATTACATCAGGTGTTGAGTCACTAGCACAGACACATGTGTCAAGAACGAAGTTATAGTCAAGTTAATAATTATTATTGGAAAGCTACTGTTTCTAACCCTGTACAGATAAATAAAGTTGTGGCCATTTTCTTAACCAAAAAGACAGCGTGCAGACTCTTTTGTGCCGGTGCAACTGCAGGCTTTTTAAAAGGGCTTTTTAATGTGGGTGTTCTTCTTATTGTTTTAAGTGTACTTTTTAAAATAATGTTTAATTTTTAACTATGTGCTTTAAATTATTTTTAAATGCTTATAGTTTAAGTCCATTTTAATGTTGATCCTTCAATTATTCTAACTGTATTATTGTCTTTAAATTTGATTTTTTGAAAATATTTTTATTGACATATTATTTTATTAGTATAAAACAAATACAAGATTAAATTATAAACAACAAACATACCTATACTAACTACTAGCCTTTGCAGACTGCCAGAAATAGTGCACATTAAATTGAGGCACTGCCCTGGCTCAGTGTTAGGGAATCATGGGAACTGTAATTTATTGTGGCACCAGAGCTCTCTGACAGAGAAGGCTCAATGTCCCAGAAAAAAATACAGTTCCCATGATTCCCTAGCACTGAGCCAGGGCAGTGCCTCAATTTAATGTGCACTATTTCTGGCAGTCTGCTTAGGCCTTACAATACATACTAACAGTAACTGACAACTACATCAACTAACAAAAGTCTAAACAAAACAAAGGGAATATATATGACATTCAACTTGCCAGCTAATGGTTATTGTTAACTAATAATTTAATTTCCCCAAGTTCGAATACAATATACTTTAACTTATTAAAATACATGCTACTAAAATGCACCTGTTTGTTCCATTCCACTATTCTTCAAATCCTAAAAATTCCAGTTTCCCACATTCTCTTATGTATTTAATAACTGAATCCCAGTCTTCTTTGGAAGTATCTGTTTTCTTTCCCCGGTAAGATTTAGCAATTTATCAATTTTTACTACACTGCATCTACACTGAAAAAATAATGCAGTTTGAATTGACTCAATTTTATGAAATTCTGGGATTTGTTAAGTGTTTTAACCATGGCATCATAATGACATTCAAGGATAAATCTTAACCTAAGTATATGTAACTGAACTGAATACACATCCTCACCTTATTTTACATTGATTCCATCTTCTTGCCCTGCCACTTTAACAAATCCTTTCTTGAATTTTAGCTTCCTGTAGATGGGACATACTTTGCTCATGTTGATCTTTAAAAGATTCTGCACAACAATAGTGCCGACTATTAACTCATTAAGTCTACAATCATCATCATGGGACTCAGCTCACAGTCTAATTTTTGGATTTTAATGTTTTTATCCTCCATATCCTGCCCCCCCCACCTCATCTGATAAAGATGTTCTGGAGAACTTCAAAACTTGCACACCTCTATGGCTTTGCAATTGTGTTAATAAAGGTATTGCAAAACAGTGGTGGTGGTGGTAGAGTAGAAGGAGGAGAAAGTTCTACCCAACATTATCTGTATGCAATGTTTTTGGTAGCAAATTCACAGATTCATATGGCCTCTTAATTTGGTTTGATACCTCTATCACTCTGCTTGCACAAGCTGAGTAATTTTCTACCTAGTAAAAGTACTACAGTATTTAATATAATAGACACTCTGCACTAAAATGTGGAGCTGAATCTTCAAATTAAGTACAAGGCTGAACCTTTAACCACTTTAGTTTGGTATGACACATTTTGGTGCCTGAAGTTTGAAAATAACCCATGGTAGCAGCTATTCAATACTGATTTTCTCACTCACTTCTCTCTTACAATCGATATAATTTCTGAATGAATGTAAGATACAAAGGTCCTCCATTTGAAGTATGGTTTTTTAAAAAAATTTAAAAGGCATTTTAAACAGATTATATTATTTGTTCATATATATCAGTCAGTATTAAAAAGTCAGGAGTTTATAACCCCTATAGCAGGGATAGGCAACCTTTTTGAGCCGGGGGCCGGGTTGCTGTCCCTCAGACAATTGGGGGGCCGAAGCACCAAAAATAAATAAATAAATAAATAAATAAATAAATAAATATAAAAATAAAAAATTTTAAAATTAAAAAAATATGCATGCACACTCTCTCAGCCCCAGAAAAGCCATGACAAAACCCCTGTGGAGATTTTGCCAAGAAAACCCCAAGAACAAGTAATAACTTATTCAATATCATCATAGTGGGTGGCGGTGGTGGTGGCAGCAGCAGGACCAGCCTGGGGCTGGTCCAAAGGCCTCGGGGGGCCACATTTGGCCCCCAGGGCTTAGGTTGCCTACCCTGCCCTATAGTTTCTACAAATGTACATACAAGGATTTGGATGTAGGATTTTAATCCTACATCCAAATTTCAAGAATAGTTATTTTAGAGAAGGGGAACAGATGCCAGTCAAACCAATTTTACCTTCAGCCCCATTTCTTTCTTTTTACAAATTATTTTATTGAACATTAAAACACATATAAAAACTAAACAAACAAATATAAACACATTAAAATATATTTAAAAGCCATGTACATGTATTCCACTCACACCATGACATATTTATATTATATACTGATATACCCTCTGCTCTATTTCTGACTGATCCCAGAGGCTTTCCAAATTAGATAACTAAACAATAAAAGGGCAATTCTTTATTCGTCACTGAGAAGATTTACAGGTGCAGCTGTCTCATGAACTAACAGAAATGTCTCTGTGGTTCTATGAAAATGGGTCCATAAATATCTTTCAGAATTAGAATGTCAGAGTAGCAATATTTTTCTTAAATCAAGGAAATGATCTGAATTAGAAAATCCAGTTTAAAGAATAAACTAGGAAGAAATGTTGCGATTAGTTCTGTAGTAGATACTCTCTTCCCATTTTTTTTCACTTGGTCATACTTTTGCAACAGTTTAAGTGTTTAGGTGTTATAGGGGCCTTTAAAGACTGTCAGAAATAGTGCACCTTGAGTCCACTTTAACCGTCCTGGCTCAGTGCTAAGGAATTATGGGAACTATAGTTTATTGTGGCACCAGAGCTCTCTGACAGAGAAGGCTCAATATCCCAGAAAAAAATACCATTCCCACGATTCCTAGCACTGAGCCAGGACAGTTAAAGTGGCCTCAAGCTGCACTATTTCTGGCAGTCTGTAAAGGCCCATATGGCTTACAACCAAAAGTCAAGTTTTATAAACATTTATAAAAGCCAAACATCATAGCACATTAATTGTGTGAATATATATATGTATGTGTATGTATGTGTATATCTAGATAGATAAATATCAGAGGTAAAAGTATTGCATCAATGGAACTTACTTTCTGTCAAATAAATAAGAATGCCAACACCCACACTTATTTGAGAGTATGAACAACTGACTTTACTCCTCTGAACAGATATATAAAAGGTTGCACTGGTAATCACTCAGATATAAATATAGCATATTTCCAAGGCAGTAAGAAAAGAGAAATATGGTCCCTCATTAAACAGGTCATAAGACATCCTGATTTCTAGGACACTGTAAAAACAATATATGTTATGCTCCTTACTCAAAATAGCAGCATAAAATAAAATGACAATCAGCTCTCCAGCATCTGGAAAGCAAAGTTACCATCAATAGATTTGAGATTTCTTTGTACACTGAATCCACCTCAGCATACCCTCCAATTGTCCGAGTTTAGCAGGGTCAGATCAATTAATCCTCTGTTGTGCTACTTTTTCAGCTGTTTTTAAAATGTCTGGGTTTCTCTCTCCTCCTCTCACTTTCCCCCTTTGTCCTCAACTTACACTACTTAAAAAGGTAAAGGTATTCCCTGTTGACAAGGTTGCCAAGTTGTGTCCAACTGTAGGGGGCAGTGCTCATCTCCGTTACTAAGCCGAAGAGCCAGCATTGTCAGAGACTACTCTGTGATCATGTGGCCAGCATGATTGCACAGAACACTGTTTACCTTCCCACTAAAGTGGTACCTATTTATCTAATTGCATTTGCATGCTTTCGAACTGCTAGGTTGGCAGAAGCTGGGTCTAGTGATGGGTGATCACCCTGTCATGTGGCACCTGGGGCTCGAACTTCTAACCTGCTGATCTTGCAATCAACAGAGTCAGTGTCTTAACCACTTGAGCCACTGCATCCCATTACACTACTTACTGTAAACTAAATTCAAAGTACAAAAGTAGTTTGGACTCAATTAATTCCGCAGTAGGGAGAGCCTGTGAGGTATATTGCTTTGAGCATTGGATTACGACTCTGGAGACCAGGGTTTGAATCCCAGCTCAGCCATGTAAACCCATTGGGTGACCTTGAGCAAGTCACACTCTCTCCGCCTCAGAGAATGGCAAGGCAAATCCCCTCTGAGGAAATTTACCAAGAAAACCCCATGCTAAGTTCACCTTGGGGGCACCATAAGTTGGAAATGAGTTGATGGCAACAATAATGGCAAAAACAACAACAAGGGAGAGGAGAGGGCAGCGTGGAACCTTTCACTTACCAGTAGGCTCAGGAAAAAAAAAACTGCTGCAGTCTCTCCAAGCATGTGTGTTCTTCCACAATAATTTTTGTCATCTAGCCATTCTGATGCCACTTGGCCATATGCATCCATATTTTCATCTGTGAAATATTGGAGGGTGGTATATTGGAAGAAAGCGTGAAACATTATTTTAAGTAACATATTACTCATTACTTTATAGCTAATGTGTTATTGATTTGTTAGTAGCATGGGCCTTTTTCTTTTCTAAGAAAAATTGAATTAGAAAATACAAAAATAACCTCCAATGGTAAAATAAAAACCCTCTTAAATGATAAAAAAAACCCTTCCACATTTAATGATATGAAAGACCTTATGTAGCCCTTTGGAAACTTAGGGCTAGGGTCATGATTTGCATCTTACTGGATCCTTTTACATTCTATCCAATTTCCACAACTGTATAAATATACTTTATATCTGCGGCCTTAATACCAAGCTCATGCTAAAATAAAAACCAGTTACTTAATAGTTCTGCCACATGTCTTTCCCCCCCTTCATCCTCCCTTCCTCCATTTTATGCTGAAAGAGACTAACACAGCTACTTCTTTGAAATCTACAACCAGGTGTCTCTTCAAATAACAAGTTGTTTTGTTTTGTTTGATGTGTCTCTTGAACATGTTCAGACCCAGACACAAAGCATACAATCAAAGTAACTTAGAAATCACAAAGATTGATGGTCAAGTAGGCAGTGTGGAAGTATGAATAGCTTACACTTTTATGTGTAAAATATAGACCACCTATCCATGAAAAGAATGTTTGTTTTGCCATTTTATAGCAAAAATATTGTAGAAGAAACTCCTTATTCAAGGATGCATTCCACTGACCTCTCTTGAGAAATAGATCCACTTCGAAACAATATTCCAGCAGTTATGGTTTGTGAAGTTCAAGCTGGCATTTTAGCCTTCAGTTACAGTTAAAATGAACCACTTTTAAACTGAACCAGAAGCTCTGCTTTGAACACTTTTTTCTCTGCTTGATTCTTAGTTTATAACACTATGATTCCACTTCAACTGCTATGGCTGGATCAGAGGAAATCATGGAGTTTGCAGTTTAGTGAAACACCAGATATGCTCTCTTCCTGAAAATTTTAAATACTACCTAAACTGCAAGTCCAAGGATTCCACAGTGTGTTGCCAAGGGGGTTAAAGTGGGATCATAGGACTATTATTACATACCCGGTAGTTTGGATGAGTCCCAGGATCCCCCCCCCCCCTCAATAGGAAAAAAGTGAAGAGATTTAATACCCTATAAGTATAATCATGTATTTTCTGGAGTTCAAGAGTGCTGTAACACTAGAGCTCTTAAGAATGCCCTGAGAGAATGACATCAGTAGTACTTCAGGAAGGCTTCCTATGGCATTGTAGCCAATCAGATAACCCCGTGTGTCCTGCATGGCTTGCATTCTATGTTTGAAAATGGAGAGATGGGGGGGGGGGAATAGAAACTTTAAAATAAGAAAGGTCAATGAGCATCTACATCTTTCATCAGGCTTGGAAGGGGCAGGACTTTGAGCAACTTTGTAAAGTGGGAGGGGGAGTAAAGAAACATGTAAGTTACTTTAGTAATGTGCAACAGAACATGCTGCTCTCCCCCACAGCCAGTAAACAATGGTAATAGTCCAATTAGTAGGGAAAGCAATAAGGAATGCAACTCATTCCCTTCCCCTTTCCCAAATAAATGTCCACTACACCAGGAAAAGTGCCCAGGAAAGCAGGTGATTAAAGTAAAAGAGCTGTTGGGGATTTAATCCAGTCCACATTATTTGAGCAAGATGAAGGCAGAAGCACAAGGGTGGTTATCAGCCAGTCCAGAAGTCATTGTAGCAAGTCAGCAATCCAGATACATAAAGCCAATAACAGAGTCATCAAATCGTAGTGAGTCCAAGCTCATGAAAACAGGACCACTACAGAGTACTGTCAATTAACAAGATAAGACAGTTGCTAGCACCAAAGCTGTGAGGGAACTGCTGGGATATTCATGCGCAACTCTTTCAAGGCCACATATGGCTAATTTGTTCAGCATCTATGATGTAGCAGCCATTGGAATTGGCATTTCTCTCTTCCTTGTTCAATAAAGATGGAGGTGTGCCATTTTCAGCTTCTTCAGTCTCTGCCATTTCCTGCTAGGGAGCAGGATCCCAGACTGCCTCAGTCCCTGGATGCAGAGAGAGCTTAAGTATTGCAAGCTGCAGATTCCTGGCAATCTTATCCTCCTCTTCCTGATCTGATTCATCCAAGGGGTGAGTTATGACACCAACATTATAAGCTCTGTTCTAAACACTTCTCTCTGCTTGGCTCTTACGGTAATTATAAGCTGGAAATGATCTAACTCTCTTGCCTAGTTCCTTGTCTTCACCCATGATTTAGCTCCTTACCTGATTGATCTCTCAATGTTACAGCATAGATCAGTAATTGCCAAAGTGGGTAGTATGCCCCCTGGGGGTGGTGGAAGGATCCAGGGGGGCAGTGAGGTAGAAAGGGGGCACGGGGGGGGGGGGCTTCAGTCAAAGTATTGGTGTGCAGGAAAAATAAGGAGAACAAGCAGTCTTTAGGACCATGGTGGGGATGAGGACTATGTTCAACACTTAAGACGGAGCTCTTCCGGCGGGCCTATCCATCTGATCTTCTAGATTTCTAGATTCTGATGACAATTGGCTATTTTATTTTATTTTATTTACACAGTCAGATGCCTCCTTCATTCACTGTTGAAGGTGACCAGTTGAAAAGGAAATAAGTGCAATTAATTCACTGATTTAATGGGGTAGATATCAGGAGGCCCTTCCACAAATCTGAAATGTGTATAATGCCCCCAAAGGCAGATGAAGTTGATATTTTTAACAATTTACTGTTTGTTACAAGTTTTGATTCAACAAATTTGTAGTAATAAGTCCTATTTAGTCTCTTGAATCCTCACCCAAGGATCTAGGAACAGTTCCTAGACCATTCAAATCAGAGTCTGAAATTTAAATTTGATCTAAATAATGGAAATAACTTTATCATATATGGCAAAAAAAATCATAAATCATTGCTTTATTTCTAGGACAAACCTGGGCTTAAGTGTACCTTGGACAGGACCATATGCTCACCTAGGTAGCAGCTATGCAACTTTTGTACCATTTCACCCTGTAAACATTATCAATCATATTACTATGGCAAGGATGGATAGAAACAAGGATGCTGAATCAGTAGTGCGATCAGTTTGTATCATACCTCTCTGTGTTACTGAAAAACATCCTGAAATACTTTTGAATGAACAAAGGGGATGACTGTTAACCCATGTCTTGCTGTATTAAAAGGTTATGTGAATCTGCCTCTACTGATCTCAATCTGCTTCTTTTTTTCTTCTTCTTCAGGGTCTGAAGAATTATGATGACAGCAGATGTCAAGTTGGCATGTTGTTTACTTCATATTTTCCTCTATCAGCAGGGATATGTTAAGCAGATTCAAATTATTTCATGTGAAATTACTGTTCCTGAATAGATACTTAGTGAATATTAAATCATTTTCCCTGTTTACATATTGGCAGCATGTCCAAATAATTTCTGGATAGTCCAGTTTGTCAAAGGGGAAGCCACAGACATAGATCTTGTTACTTTCTTGCTTATGAAGCAAAAAATGACCCCATGAATTAAAAACATTTTAACATCTGTTTCAACATCAGCTATTACATTTCAGCTATTGCATAAAATCACAACATTTCAACATCAGCTGTTGCAACCTAAATCAAACCCTTCTTGTGCAATCTTGTAGATTTACTTAACTTTTCCCAATATTCATTTTGCTTTAATGATGTGTCATTATTTTGATTCCTATAAGGCAAACACAAATGTCTAGATAATTTGTTGTTAGAATTCAAAGACTTAACCATTGTTGTTGTGTTGCTGTTGTCATGTGCCTTCAAATCAGCTCTAACTTTAGAATCCAATTCCATGTACAAAGGCCAATTGGATTGATACCTGAAACTTTCTTTAACACTGTCAATGGGGACAGCATCCCCACCATGCCTGAAGAAAACAGGCTATGTGACACAAAGCTCTCTCCTCAAATACCTTGGTGCTTCCTTCTAGAATCTGCCCACCTTGAAACAACTACCCCATTTTGCAAAATAGTAGGGTTGGTGTGACAGTGCCAATGTGACACTGCCAAAATCTCTTAAAACCTTTTACTCTTTTACCTCTGTGTGCCACCGCTGCCAGGTCTTTGTGACGGTGAATCTCACTCACCCAACTATTTTTCTCTGATGGCAGTACAATGGGTCTTTTTATCCCACCACTGCCACCAAATTGCACAATGAGATCCTTGAACTCAGATCCCTTGCTTGAGTGACTTCCACATCTTTCCTTGGCTATGGGCCACTCTATAGGAAGACAGAGCACTCACTATTTTGAGTGTTCTCAGCAATAAATGTATAATAATAATAATAATAATAATAATAATAATAATTTTATTTATAGCCCGCCCCTCTGCTAAGCAATCGGGGCGGGTTACAGCATAATTAAAACATGAACAAGTTAAAACAACCAATTCCTGTACCCTAACCCTCCCACCCCTTAAAACTAGATTAAACTGACAATTACATTAAAATACATTATGCAAGAACACTATAAAAACAAAACAAAATTATGGGTAGCATGCACAGTTTTAGTAGATCAGATTGATTGCAGCACTCCTAGTGTCCGGGAGGCTATTCTGGAAAGGCCCGCCTTGAAAGCAGCAAGCGTGGTGATGAGACGGATCTCGTCCGGCAGGCCGTTCCATAGCCTGGGAGCGGTTGTGGAAAAGGTCCTCTGGGAGGTCTGTGAAAGCCTGGTCTTCATGGGCTGCAGCAGATTCTTCCCAGAGGACTGAAGGGTATGAGGGGGCTCATATGGGGAGAGGCGGTCCCTGAGATAAAATGGACCCAAGCCACGTAGGGCTTTAAAGGTTAAAACCAACTCCTTGTACTGTGCCCGGAAACTAATTGGCAGCCAGTGGAGGGATTTAAGCACAGATGTTATGTGTTCCCTCCTTGATGTTCCGGTAATTAGCTTGGCTGCCATGTTTTGCACCAGTTGCAGTTTCTGGGTTAGGCACAAGGGTAGCCCCATGTAGAGTGCATTGCAGTAATACAGATGTGAGGTTACCAGTACATGTACTAAAGTTTCCAGATCCCTCATATCCAGATAAGGGCGCAGTTGGCGTATCAGCCGAAGCTGATAAGAAGCACTCTTGACCGTCGCATTCACCTGACTAGTCATGTGAAGCAACGAATCTAAGAGCACCCCCAGACTGCGAACACAGTCCTTAGAGGAGAGTGTGACTCCATCCAGGACTGGAGACTGATCAAACCAAATCTGGTTTCGGACCGGTCACTGTTAGTACCTCCGTTTTGTCTGGATTTAACTTTATAATTAATCCATGGTAGGATTTGCATTATAGTTTCTTAAAATACCTCAAGTGACCACACGTTGAACCAAAACAAAAGAAAACTTTATTTACAAGATGGTTGGTTACAGTATCTTTCTTATGGTTGCTATTGAGAATTGATATGGTGTTTACTTACTTAAACAGTTACTAAGATTTAGAATATCTGTCACTATATTCTATAAGTGGTCTCTAGGTTACAATTTCACATAGGACTTTTGACTAGCCCCTGCACTTTAAAAATTTGTTGCTATTTTATTACTTTACTAGCCACCCCAATTCTATTTCCACATGACCTCTTTTAAGGTCAACCTGGGTATTCGAAACCCCTTCCAACTGCCCTTTTCAGCAGTGTATCTCAGCCACCTTGGCTATTAAAACCCTGAGGGTCTAATAAACCTCTAACTCAGGGGTAGGCAACCTTTCCCCTTTAAGGGCCGAGGGACTTCAGCTCCCAGAATCCCAGGAGCTATTGGCCAACATGGGACTATTGGCCAACATGGCTGAGGCTTCTAGGAGCTGAAGTCCCTCGGCCCTTAAAGGGGAAAGGTTGCCTACCCCTGCTCTAACTCTACCTCAGAGCTCTGTCCCTATCTAATCCCTGTCCAATTCCCTATCTCCACACTCCTCACTCAGCCTATTTATACTAGCTCCTGGGAGTAGCCCCCATCTTTTCTGGCTAAGCTCCCATTGGCTGTTGCCAGGCTCACTATGATTACATGTTGCTAACATTCCAATCTGTCTTTTCTCCACAGTTGGTTATGGCAGTCCATACTTTTTGTACATAACTTGAACAATTCCATGCAGGAATCAAGGAAACAATTAAAATAGTGCAGCAGTGCATTATCTTGCAGCTCTAATTTTTACAGTTTAAAAAGGCTGCAATATTAAGAGTAGAGGTTTTAATATTCAGGTAGCCCAAGCAGGAAATTAAAACCAGTCATGTTGGCAAGACTCCAAATTTGTGGCCTCACTTAAGGAATTATTGTTTTTGAAAAAAATTAACTATGGGCATTTGCAGAATGCCAGAAATAGTGCAAATTGAATCCACTTTAACTGCCCTGCCTCAGTGCTAGGGAATCATGCGAACTGTAGTTTAATGTGGTACTAGAGCTCTCTGACAGAGAAGGCTCAAAGTCTCAGAAAAAAATACAGTTCCCATGATTCCCTAGCACTGAGCCAAGGCAGTTAAAGTGGACTCAATTTGCACTATTTCTAGCAGTCTGCAAAGGCCCTATGTCTTTCTGGCTTGTTGTCTTGGAAGAGAGTTATGACCTAACAACCCTACCTAAACTGGTGTTATCATTATGGAATTATTTAAATAAATAAACAAACAACAACAACAACAACAACAACAACAACAACAACACTTTATTTATACCCCGCCTTAAGCCGAGACTGTCAAGGCGGCTTACAAGTTAAAAAAGAATACACCCATACAATCAATGACAAAAAACTTTTGAACACTTATGTATATATACCTCACCTATAATCAAACTAGCAAAACCAAAAATAAAGTATTACATATTAAAAGCAGGTAAACCTTTGATAAGTAAATGGTTAGATTTATGGTTTCCTCAGATTTATCAGCCTTAAAGAGTAGGATGCACCCAATGTCCACAAATCTTTTTATACTTACAGCATAAAAGATTTTATACTCATCTCTACTATGGGTAGAGATAAACTGTTAAATGTCTGCACAAATTTTTCTAGCATGATACTTAATAATACTTAAATACTTAAACTACTTAAAGTATTTTAAAATACTTAAACATAATTTGTTCTTCAAAGGAAGGAAAGAAAATCACCAAATTATAGGATGCAATATCTATCTATATAATAGAAATTTTATGCCATGGACTACAGACCTTCTTTAGAGGAACGAATTGACAAAACCACATCTAAGTATTCCTTGCCTGAATAATAATAATAAATTTGTGGATATAATGGTAATGCACAATGCAAGTACTTTTCAAGGATTTAGAAACCAAAAGGAAACCTATTCAGAAAGCATACATGAAATAATCTTCTTAGCCTATGTCCCCACCGATTGGAAAACCCAACTTACCGTCAGGGCTTTGCGGTCCACAGGGAGGATGAACTGTCTGCACAACTGGCACCCACAATGGGTTGATACTGGCAGTACTATCTGCACACTCCCCATGAGACCCCTCTATCTCTTCTCCCATGGCTCATGGGGACAACAGCCTCCTATAGAGTGTTGGTGCACTCTGCTATTGGTATTGTGCTATTGTACACTTGTGTGATCAATTTGCACATCTGCAAAAGGAATGGCACCAAAGGAAATCACACAAACCTGAAAGTGAAAGTGCTGTGGCAGGGAGTTGGAAGTGCTGCTCAATAAAAGGTCAGTGGCTTGCCTGCCCATTGATGGTCCTCCTCCATCCCCACACTGACATACATTCCACATGCTCAGGGGTTTCCACCTTGATTCTGAGAAAATTAAGATTCTTTCATTCCAAAAGAATGTAGTATAGGTCAATGCAGAAATGGGGCATGAACATTTCTTTTCCTCTGTACTGACACAGCCTCTGTTGAATAGGAACACTTAAGAATGCAATCTTGGTCTGACACTGATGGATAGAAAAGGTTGGGCTGGGACACTGGGAGTTGTTTGTAACTTTCACCAGCAGTCAGAATGGAGATTCTACCGGGATGAAGTACATTGCTGTGTTTAGATGGGCAGAAAGTTATCACTAGGTGGGAAATAAAAATGTGGTGTTCTTATGTAATCTGTGGGTTTAGGACAGAGCTAGCAGTGGATCGACTTGATTCAAAGCCACTCCATCCAGATAGTTCAAGTCTAGGCAAATCAATTATGCTCCATGTTTTGAATCCAAAAACTATCAGGGAGACATAAAGACATCCCCACACATAAACACACTTCTCTAGCTGGTCCGAGCTAACAAAATTTGAGATGCAGCAAAATATTCCCCATTCTATTCCTTCCTGCCCCCACAGGGTTGCTCTGGGACATACCATACACACTGCTATATATATATTGAGAAGGAAGGAGAAGGGCCACACTTCTGGAGGCCCCTCAGGCTGTTCTAAAGGATGACTTTGGGGCCATACAGATGACCCCTAAGGAGCGGCTCCATGCTGCCCCTGGGAGCACCAGATTGGGGCCGCAGCAACCACATAACACGGCCCCAATCCAGCAGTTTGCTTCTCCTTTTTGGAGCAGCAAAAAGCTGCCCTTACCACCATTGCTGTGGCTCTTCTGCACTCGTTTTGGTGCAGTGTGTCTACACACTGTGCCAAGGGAGCTCCCTGATGCTGTGCACTGTGTTGTGGGGTGAGTGGCATGATAGCAGTGTCAGGGCAGAGTTGGGGTGGCTGGCATGCAGTCATCCCACCCCAACTTTACCCCCAGGCTGGCCCTTGTGGCATATCTGTACAGGCCCTTTGTCATTCTGCATCTGCTATACAGATAGGCAGGTGCTTCTCAAATATCCCCTGCTCTCTGCCAGCCATGAAATGGCTGTGGAGGGTGACTCTGCAGGAAGAAGGTTTTGAGGGGTATGGGGGTCTTGAGGGATATGGGGGTCATTGTATAAAGGAGTCAACAACCATAAAAATATATATTCATGTTAGCAGAGGACTTTTTCTTATGTATGTCACTGACAATATACCAACCAATTAGTTTATTTGTGACATCTACTATCCCACTTTCATTGTCAAATCAATACTTGGCAGTGTTTGGTGACTAAAGACATACACTTTTATGGAGAGAAATGACTCCTTAGTCCCCAACTGAGACCCAGAAGGCCAATGGATGTATCATCTAACAAACATCTTAGAGATATGTGAGGTGAAAGGGCCTACAGGACAGGTGCTTTCCTCATTTTAGTTTCAAACACAGATGAATCTGCCAGCTGGGACCATATTTCATTACTTATTGGCAGTAGTGTGACGCTTTGAGTTTGCTTTGTAATTAGATGATAGGAGCTGACTTAATAAGAGGGAAAATCTCTCCCCAGATCAGAGAGCATTTCCTTTTCAAAGCAGATGTTGGAAAGCTAGAAAATTTGTAGTCCATCACATGGGAGTGCTATATTCTCACCAAAGCTGTTACTTTGATAGTGTTTCTCAACCTCATTGCCAATTCATTTTCCTCAGTGTTCCATTAGCATCCAAATGTAAGTTTCATCAGGCTAGTCTCCACAGAAGCTGTGGATAATCCAGCCAACCATTATCCATCAGTCCAGCTACATAATAAAAGAAAATGTTATGGCTGTTCTCAATTAAGAAAAGAACAGCTTGTATGCAAGCTCCAGACAGATCTAGATCTATAACTCCCTGTACCTTGTTCAAATAGGTTTTATTTGGTTCAAAAAGGACACTATCTCTGCCTATTTAAGGGAATCAAGAAATCAGAATGTCCTCAGAAGTTGAAATTCATATAAAAGGGCAGTGGAATATAGAAATTTAATTCTTTGCTCAAGTCAGCATGGTGTAGTGTTTTGAGCACTGGACTACCAGGGATCAAATCCCCTCTAAGCCATGGAAATCCACTGGGTGACCTCAGGCAAGTCATACTCTCTCAGGACGTTATCACACAGGGAGTCGCGGGGAGAAAGTGGAAATAAACGGGCACGAGCGGAAGTCTTTAATTTATGGGATTTGTCCCGTTCCGCCTCGTCTGATAACTAAATTCGAATTTAAAAGGGGGTTAATTCGAACGAAAACCTGATCTTTTCATTTTCGGGATTTTTGAGGATTTGAAAAGATCAGGTTTTTGTTCGAATTAACCCCCTTTTAAATTCGAATTTAGTTATCAGATGAGGAGGAATGGGACAAATACCATAAATTAAAGTCTTCCGCTCATCCCGTTTATTTCCACTTTCTCCCTGCAACTCCCCATGTGATAACGTCCTCAGCCTCAGAGGAAGGCAAAGGCAAACTGCTTTTGAACACATCTTGCCAAGAAAACCCTGTGATAGGGTCACCATAGGTCAGAAATGACTTGAAGGCACACAACAGCAACAACAATTGTTCACTCAGACAGATCTCAATAGAAGCAATTTTCTTCCCTCTGTGTATTCACACTTTGGGACTTATTATGCATAAAATTCACACATTTTTGTTCAGAAAATAGCACTAAGCATTTTCTGTGTAGAAAATAATGACGAGAATCCTATATCAGCTTATACTTAACTCAACTATGTAAATGCTCCTGGCATGACCCTACCCCGAAGCCAAACAGAGATATCATTCAACTATGCTCTGATAATTATCAAAATGGACTTCCTTCTCTCCATTCAGCTGATGCCCAGAAAAGCAGGTCAGAGACTTTGCGTCTGCACAAAAGGACACCAACACAATTTGTATGGATGAAACATTGGCCACAACTTTTATTTGTACAGGGTGTGACATATTTAAATTTCAATATAAACAACTAATTCTTATCCTCAATTTACTTATCTCTTAAACAATCATCTATTTTGACGCATGCCCACGAGTTTTAAGGGCAGGCGCTATTGAATATTTACCTTTTACAGGGCATGCGTCAAATTCTTTAACTTAGGAAAGTTCATATCCAAATATGCAACCCCTCCCCCACCGGATATGACGTCACATCATTACATGACGAAACCATGATATGACATCATTAATTTTAAATATGACGTCATCAAAATTTTATTTAATCTCATGACATATACCCGGTTTGTTAATTATTCTTTGCCAATTAATAAATCCAATTAAACTACAAAATTCCCTAAAGGGGGGAGGGTCCCTGCCTGCCACAAGAGGGGGTCAGCCTAGCTTGGCATCCCCTCTCCCCCCCCCCCCAATTGAAGCCTTCAAAAAAGACTCCAATGTTAACAGGTATATGTCGTTTCCCTGAGGGGAGAGGTGCACACCGTCACCCCTGTACAAATGTGGTAACCCAAACTGAATTCCATGGTGATCAACAATAACCACCCCCATCTTTTTTAACGTCTTCGCCACAGATCTATTTAACCAACGCCATGCTCCATCAATGGCGACGTCACTTCTGGCCCCATGCCAGACTCTTCTAGGAAGAAACTTCATCCACATGAGGAGTGTATTCGGCAACATATGCTGAATCTCCTTCATGTCTTTAATAATTCTCCTAGCCAATTGTAACGAAGTCAATTTTGGAAGGTCGTTTTCCCCAAGATGAATCAATAATATTCTAGGCTGTTCAAATGTAGCCAACAGTTCGATTAGTCTAGGCAGTATGGCTCCCCATAGCATGCCTCTTCGCCCAAACCATCTTACGGTTCCCGCCAGTCCAAGTCCAACAGCTAAATCCAGCCGCTGCTCAATGCTGTGTCTCTCAGCCCAGAATACCAGACTGTGTCCGAGTATCCACACGTCTCCAGGAATCAATTCTGCCAAGTTAAACCAAAACAAGAACAATATAAATACAACAAATTTAAGTGCGAACATAAGATTTAAACGCTCTAGAGCACCAACGACCAATCCTACTGATTGTAGATTCACTCAGACCCTGTGTTGCTGCAGCTGTAGCTGCTCCAATCCTAAATGAATGGGATGAAAATTGACCCGCTGGTAAACCAGCATGACTTAAAACTCCTCGTAATACCACTCTGAATTGATACTGTGTTAATGGTAAACCCGATAAATGTAAAAACAAATATCTGGTTATACCCGGCCGTATTTGTAAGTAATTATTCAAAGCTAGTACCGGGCAAATATGGCCTTGAGGAGCCTTGGCTAACATTATGGCCTGTCCCTTTCCTAACTGATCTGTTTTAGAGCGTCGAATTGTCAGCTGCATGCCATGTTCAGAAAATTGAATATCTGATAGCAATAGAGCCCTACCAGAAGTGTCTTTACGTGAACAAGGAACAATTTCACTTATTCTTAAGGCACCAAAAAACGCTACGGAGAACGCTGCCTTAAACAAAATCACCTCTTCGGGTGCAGAGCATGTAACTGGGAGGCACTGCCATATCTTCAACAAAATTGACCCAGTTATAGGCAAGCGACTGTCCTGAGAAATAGAAGACTCCCTAGCCCATCCTTCCAAAGTCCTACGTACTCTAAAATCAATTGTAGGGTCTTTGAAACCTCCTGCTCTAGAATAAAATGAAAGGGCCGCTAATCTTCCCCTAATAGTAACTATTGATAAACCCCTTTGTCTAAGATAGACTGTAAAACGAAGAATAATATCCACGCTTAATGGCCAAACCTCAACCTCCCCAATAGACAATAGAAAGGATCTGAATGCTCGCAATGCGAGCTCATAGGACTTGCGTGTCGACGAGGCGACGGAGAGAAAAATCGCCTTCTCAATTTCTACTCTCCAAGGCTCCAAAGTTGGTGTGGTACCTCCAAGGGATGAGCTGCTGCCTCTGGCGCCAACTGTCGGAATCTGGAAAACTGAAAACGCGAAAGGGCATCCGCCAAGGGATTTAATAAACCTCAAACATGTTGAGCATGGAAGACAATATTATATTGTAAACATTGAACCACCATTTTTCTAATCAATGACATCACCCTGTCAGATTTGGAAGACAATGAATTCACTATAAATACCACAGCCTGATTATCGCACCAAAAGCGTACTGTTTTGTTAGCAAATTGATCTGGCCATAAATGAACCGCCACTACAATAGGAAATAATTCCAAAAAGGTGAGGTCTCTAGTCCAACCTTTTTCAACCCATGTTACTGGCCATTTCTCAGCCGCCCACTGGCCATTAAAATAAACTCCAAAACCACAAACCCCAGAAGCATCTGAATGAACCTGAAAATCTGCCCTAAGAAGCATTTCAGATCTCCAGAATGATACCCCATTAAATTGTTCCAAGAATGACTCCCAAATTTCCAAATCCTTTCTTAGATCAGAATTCATTCTAATATGATGATGTGGGGCCTTTACACCCTTGGTGGCCTTATATAAACGCGAACAAAATGCCCTGCCAGGAGCTATGACCTTACAAGCAAAGTTTAACAAACCTGCTAAAGATTGAAATTCCCTAAGCATGGCTTTTGACTTACTTTTCATCATCCTTACCTGCAGCCTCATAGCTGTTAGCTTGTCAGGTGGGAGACGAGAAATACCCTCCTCAGTATCTAGTTCAATCCCAAAAAAAGTATCAGGGCCCTCCGTTTTTCCCTCAGCCAGAGGTATACCCATTTCATTCATTAAATGCTGAAAAGCCAACAGCATATCTACACAATCATTTGTCCCCGGGGCACCTGCAAAAAGAAAGTCATCCAAATAATGAGTAATAGCTTGACTACCTAATCTTTTAGAAGCACACCAATGTAAAAATGTGCTAAATGTTTCGAATGCTGAACAAGAAATGGAACATCCCATTGGCATAGCTTTATCAAAATAATACTTCCCCTCAAATTGAAAACCCAAAAGATCGAAATCGTCTGGGTGAACAGGAAGTAGCCTAAAAGCGGATTTAATATCGCACTTTGCCAATAATGCCCCTTTGCCCAAAGCCTTCACCATTTTAACTGCCGAATCAAAGGAAGAATACTTCACAGATGTCAGTTGAGGATCAATGGCATCATTTACCGAATCACCCCTTGGATAAGAAAGATTATGTATAAGCCTGTACTCTCTGGGGGCCTTCTTAGGTACTACGCCTAGTGGAGATAATCTCAAATTTGCCAAAGGCAAATCCTCATGCGGGCCTGAAATCCTGCCCGCTGCTATTTCTTTGGCCAATTTGTCCCTTACTATCCCTGGCAATTCCCTAACAGAACGTGCGTTGGGTGCATAACGATGTACCCTTAAACCAACATAGGGAATATGAAAACCAAGAGAAAAACCCTCAAATAAATACTGAGCAGCCTCCCTTTTAGGGTAGATCCGCAACCAAGAGGCCATGGCCTCTAGATTAATTGGTGTTGGAGCCCTTTCCCGCATTTGCTGGTTGGTGATAAGAGGGCCCCCCACTTCCTGACCTTTTACTTTTAAAGCATGCTGATCCTGGGTGATTACCTTTACAGAGATTACACTTATGCTTGAACCTGCAGGGCTGCCTTTTGCACTTACCTGCATTAAAGTCCCAGCAAAACCCAAATTGTTTCTTTTCACCCGTGCCAGGCCTCGCATTTTGCCCTCTCGGCTGGTTGACCATAGGTACGAACCCATTATCACACTGGCTCGAGGGGGAGGCCCCCACCATAACGTCAGCCCATAATTCAGACTGTACGTGGCACCAAGATAAAGAGTGGTCCAGCGCCGCTCTCATACGAAATTGCTCGTCATATTGAAGCCAAGCTGAACCCCTAGCATTAACATGGCAATTAGTATAGGCTTTAATCATAATCTCCTGATATTTGGAGAAGTCAATGGATCTTGCAGGGTCTTTTTCTTCCATAATACCCCTATAAATGGTAAAACCCATGATCCAATTAACGAAATTTCTTTCTAACTTGGGGCGTTTATACGATTGAAATTCTTTTGGGAGGGTAAATACTACCCCATCCTTCACCATTATCCTAGGCTCGGGGTCCCTAAATGTCAGCGAAAACAGATCTATGTATTCACCCTTCCAAATTCTTTCTTTTGTAGACATGGGAAGGTGTGACCCCAAAGGCATAGACATACCTGCATAAGGATTACATTCAAAAGACCGATCGGCCCCTGAAATGCCTAATGCACCCACTACAGGTGTTTCCTTCGTTTGGCTTACCGTGTTGTTCACATGAATATCACGCTGCAACCCCAAATCGAAACCCTGTGTCGAGGTAGAGCGCTCTAAAGGTGCAGTTACAGGTTCCAGGCTAGGGCGATCGCTTGGTGATGTCAACCCTGTCTGCCCACCCGTAGCCCAAACCGCCGCAGGCCATGTCGCCTGTGAATTAATGTGGTCAAACAAACCTGAGCCCGTTGAATGAGAAGAAGTATTTAAAGATGGTTGCTGCTCTCCCCCTTGCGGGTGTCACTGAAGCAGCTCTAGTGTTGTGCTGTCTGCCATGAGTGCCCGGTACATCGCCGCTGCAATCCGCAGATGTCTCAGGTGTAGATACATTACTCTGGCCTGTAACAACCACACTTTGAAGAAATTGAAACAAGTCAGACAAAGTAGGTTGGCTAGAAGTACATGCCATGGCACCATGGTGCCCCACACCAGGAACTTTCTTCAAAAGTTCCATTACATCAGCTACGGTTGGTTGCCCAACCTCCATAGCTGAAGTACCCGGGTAACTACATGCAGTGTCAGATGGAGTACTTGAATTATCCACAGCCGGATGTGCAGAGGCTTGTCCAACATTTGTATGTGCCACTGGAGAGGTAGTTGCTTGCACCCCTTTTTGCAAGTGATGTTGAGCCAACTGCTCACATACTGCAGCACAAGCCTGCATAGTGCGACCTATTTGTGCTAGATGTGTGGTGATGTCATCATCTTTGTTTGCCGCATTAGCCGTTCGCTTAGGGGCTGGCTGGCCATCTTGTTGAACAGATGAGGTCGCACGCCGCTTAGATTGAGATTTACTCCGCGGCATAATTACACAATGATCAAATAACAAATTTTAACAACTGATTAATGCACGATATAGAACAACCACTATACCTGTGTAAGAAAGTTATAGTGTAAATTGCATGTAATCCTGTTGTACAATTGCCAACAAATGCAGGCTAAAACCACAATATCAGAAGTAGGCCTTCATTCAAACTCACCCCCTTTTTATTATTTGATTTCTAAATTATTGATGTTAATATTATTATTATTATTATTATTATTATTATTATTATTATTTATTTATTTATTTATTTATTGTGGCCAGGCCAAGCTATCAGAATTATCCTCTGCTAGGCCTGAACGAAATGGTAGCAAGGGGAGGAGGGGGGGGCTGACCTATAAGCCTAGGCCGTCAGCCCAAACCAATGGCCTGTCCCTTCTATTTCGACCTCCTCTTTTTTTTTTACTTTACTTGCCGCGCCACCTGTCCTCCAACTTCCGGAGGACCGTCAAGCCGTTAGCCAAATGCCTGGCTTGATCGTTGGGGCTGGTGACACGTAATCCGGCAGCCGCCGCGCCCGGCCGGCCACCCCACCAAGCGCGAGCCCACCGCGCTGTCGCCAAGGCCCGCGGCCTATCCAAGTGATGGGGCAAGCGAGGCGTAAGAAGCGGCCGCTGCGCCCGTTCTCCAAACAAGCACGAGTGCGCTGGAGAGCCCCAGGCCTTTCCCCTCAGCCTGTATGACCGTTAGGGGCCGGTGAGGTGTAAAAACGGCAGCCGCCGCGCCCGTCCGACCCAGCTGGGCCTTAAACCCCCGATGCCTGCGGGGAAAGAGAAAAAACTCCCTCCCGCGTGCTGGCCAAGCCGGACCTGTGCAAAGGTCCTACAAACAGCCGGTAAGGCCGGAAAAAAGGCCCAGATCCAATAATGTAAGAGCAAGGTGCTCCTTGCTCGCTAAAAAATAAAATGGCTGCCAACACGTGGCAGCTGCGGGCTTTATAGCCCTCCAAATCTCTCGACCAAATCCCGCGAGATTTAAAATCTCGCGAGACTTGGCGCGAGATTCCCTCCCCATTGGCCAGGGTGACCGGAAAGGCGGGCCTTCCGTTCCTCCTGGCCAATCAAGTGTTGATGCCCTCTTCTGGGCAGACGCAACAAAGGCCCCCTCCCAATTCGTCGGGGGGGTCCGAATTATAGTCTTAGCAATAATATCAATGCCATGACCAATGCTGCATCTCCACTGCAGGGGTAATGCAGTTTGACACCACCAACTACCATGGCTCAGTGCTATGGAATTCTGGGATTTGTAGTTTTGTGAAATATGTAGTCTTCTCTGTGAAAGAGCTCTGGCACCACTACAAACTCCAGATCCTAAGATTCCATATGATGGAGCCAGGACAGTTAAGAGGCATCAAAATGCATTACCTCTGCAGTGTGGCAGAAAACCAAGTAATCCTTGTGAATATGAAACAGTCATGAGTGCAGCTTATTCATGATTTTGACACTATTGCTCCCCAACCTACTTTGCCAGGCATCAGGTGCACAAGGAAAAGGAGGTCCATCCTGCCAATGATTAGCACATAGTTGAGTGATGTTTCCATTAGGTTTGCTGGGGAGGTTGGGCCAGGATAAGTTACTTAGGGGCTATGCAGACAGGCTAAAAGGGGTGCTTTGAGGGTGACTTGTAGGTGTGGCCTTTAGACGATGCATGCCTAAAAGTCTCCAGGAAAGTGCCCTCTAGCCATTGTATGCTGAGAAGAGCTGCTCCAAAAAGGAACCACTTTTCCCGCTCCTTTGGTGAAGATGTGCACCTTCGCATGTGTGTATGTATGCAGCGACACTGATGCGCCAGAAAAAGGCCATATAAATGCACTGTCACATGTGTGGCAGAAATTGACTCGGCAAACCAGAGCATGCACCCTACGATGCAAGCATTAATTTAAAGCTCCCTATGCTTCCAGATGTGGATGCACTGGTGCAGGTACGCTTGAATATTAGAACCCTAACCCTAATTGTAACCCTATGCATACACCCTAGCAACTGTCCTCTGTTATGACAATAAATGCATTCTGTTGGATGTACACTTGCTGTCAGCATGCACAGCAGTTTGCATGAAAGAGGCTTTAGTGACCTCTTCTGTGCAGGTGTGCATAAGACCTGGCATGATTGGTGGGGTGGCTCCTGGAGTAATGTTTGTCTATATGTCCTGTTGACCATGTTCCTTGCATGACCACCAGCTGCATGTATCAAGTCTGTCCATACAAACCTTCCTTGCATGTACCTCTCCCCTCCCTCCTGATCTGTGTGGGACATGTTTTGTGGAGGATGATGGAGTGTCTTTTCAGTTGACAAACCCATTCCTTAACCCCAAGGGTGGCACAATCAGATAGTGGCACCTGTCTACTGCACCCACTCCTTGGGGGGAAGCGGAGGTCAGAGAATCCTTGCATGATATGTGGGTGCATGACAGAACCTGTGTAAGTGCACAGGGATGCCGAACTTCAGTCACCTTTGTACATAGAGAGTGACAGACTGTATACTAGCCTATGACAGAACCTGTGCAGGTGTGCAAGGATGTTTTCCTGCACAGATGTGCAAGTATGGAGAGATTCCTGTGCATATGTGCATGCATTTGAGAACAACAAAAAAATTAAAGCAGCCACTGCCAGCCCATGCAGTTTCTCCGTCTCCCATTGCAGTGACCTTGGGGCTGGCAATGCAGTTGCTGCAGCTTAAGGAAAAGGCAACTTCAGGTCACCTTTTCCTGCCCGTCTGCATAGCCCCTTTGTTAAGTACTGAGATACATATAAGATGTTGTATAACATCTATTTAACTAGCCACAGGGCTTTACCATCTGTTATCTGTCATCATAACAATTAGGTTATGGAGCTAGAATATTCTATGCCCCAGTCACCTCAGTTTTCCAGTGGCCTTGAGTTCTATTGCTCTCTCTGAGGCTGGGAATATGGTGGGAGCGGCTATCGGAGTTGTGCAGGGGAAAGGGAGGTATGGTCACAACAGAGGGAACATATGTTACAAAAGAAGATGGGATCGCTGTTTGAAAGCTATCCCGCCTTCAGTTCCCTCTGTTTCCCAGAATGGTTTGGAGAGCAGACCAACCATTCCACAAAACCTCTCTGCTCCTCTGCAATGCCAGGTCGGTCAAGAACAAAACACATATCATCCATGATCTCTTCATGGATGAGGATGCCGACCTGGCTTGCTTCACAGAGACCTGGTTGGGAGAGGACAGCGCTGTCACATGGGTGCAGGCCCTCCCAGCCGGGTACTCTGTCAGTGAGCAGGTGAGGGGAAGTGGGCGAGGGGGGGGGAACGTAGTGGCTCTAGTTCATAAGAACAGCCTGAACTTGACCAGGATACCTGTCCGGAACACAGTCCACTTTGAGTGTATGTACCTAAGCCTGAGGACCAGGGATAGTTTGGGGATTTTGCTAGTCTACTGGCCACCCCGTTGTCTAGCAGACTCCCTGACTGAGCTGACACAGCTGGTCTCTGAGCTGCTGTTGGAGACTCCCAGACTTTTAGTTTTGGGGGACTTCAACATCCCGCTCGAGACCAGCTTAACAGGCGCAGCTCAGGAATTCATGGAGACCATGACAAACATGGGCCTATCCCAATTGGTCCTTGGGCCCACATATTGTGCAGGTCATACACTTGATGCGGTCTTCAGTACGGAACAGGAATATCCATGGGCGGAGGTTGTAAGTACCTCCGCATTGTCATAGATGGATCATTTCCTGGTCAAGATGGAACTTAGAGCCAACATCCACCCCACCGGGGTGGTGGACCCATTAGAATGGTCCTCCCTCGAAGGCTAATGGAACCAATCGGATTCCAGAAAGCCTTAGAGGGTTCAATGGTTGGGAATGCCAGTGACCCTGTCAATGCTCTGGTCAACACCTGAAACACTGATCTTACCAGGGCTATCAACACAATCACTCCCAAGCATCCTTGCCAATCCGCTTCAAATAGTAGGCCATGGTATACACCAGAGCTTAGGAGGATGAAGCGGTTTGGTCAACAGCTAGAGCACAAGTGGTGGAAGACTCGACTCTTATCTGACAGTATTCGCCATAGGAACCTTCTTCATTCCTATTGGGAGGCAATACTTGCAGCACAGAGAGCCTTCTCCTCTGCATGTATTGTGTCTGCAGAGTCCCATCCAGCAGAGCTGTTTAGGGTGGTGAGGGAAATGACTCAGGTGTTCCCTGCACCAAATCCCTTACTTAACCTGACAACAGCCTGCTGTGACGCATTTAACAACTTCTTTGCAGATAAAATCTCTCAGATAAGAGCCGACTTAGATGCCACTATTATAGCAGAATCTATAGGGGAGGTGTCCAGTGACTCCGTCGATGAAGTTATCCTGGATCAGCTGCAATCTGTGAGTACCGAGGATGTGGACAAGCTGCTTGGTAAGGTGAGGGAAATGACCTGCCCTCTTGACCCTTGCCCATCATGGCTGGCCGTCCTGGAGGGCGGGGATGCATTGAGGGGATTCCTCATGGATATCATCAATGCAGCCTTTAGGGAAGGACATGTTCCATCTTGTTTAAAGGAAGCGGCTGTTAGGTCGCTTCTGAAAAAACCTTCCCTGGACCCCCTGGATATGAGTAACTACAGGCCTGTTTCTTTGTTGCCATTTTTGGGCAAGGTAATCGAGAGGGCGGTTGCTCTTCAGCTCCAAGCTGCCTTAGATGAAACCGATTATCTAGACCCATTTCAAACTGGCTTCAGGACAGGCTTTGGGGTTGAGACTGCCATGGTTGCCTTGACTGACGATCTGCGTCTGAGCATCAACAGGGGTAGTGTGACCCTGTTGGTGCTCCTAGACCTCTCAGTGGCTTTCGACATGATAGATCATGGCATCCTCTTGGACCGCCTGAGGGGGCTAGGTATTGGGGGCACTGCATTGCAGTGGTTCCAGACCTTCTTCTTGGGTAAGTCCCAAAGGGTGCTGCTCGGGGACAGTGGCTATAGCAAGAGGGAGCTCACTTGTAGGGTCCCTCAGGGGGCTATCTTGTCCCCGATGTTGTTTAACATCTATATGAAGCCGCTGGGTGAGATTATACAGAGTTATGGTGCTGGGTATTATCAGTACGCTGATGACACCCAAATCTATTTCTCCGTGTCTCGTTCATCAGCCTCAAATTCTAATGGCATCTCCTCTCTCAATGAATGTCTTCGGGTGGTAATATGCTGGATGAGGAAAAACAGATTGAAACTGAATCCGGACAAGACGGAGGTGCTCACGGTAGTGGCCCCGAAACCAAGAATTGGGTTGCAATCTCCAGTCCTGGATGGGCCACACTCTCCTCCAGTGACTGTGTTCACAGTCTGGGAGTGCTCCTTGACTCATCGCTCCTGATGACAAATCAGGTAAATGCGACAGTCAGGAGCGCCTGTTATCAGCTTCGGCTGATACGCCAGCTGCGCACTTTTCTGGAAGTAAGGGATCTCGAGACTGTTGTGCACATGCTGGTAACCTCACGCCTTGATTTCTGTAATGCACTCTACATAGGGCTACCTTTGTGCTTGGTTCGGAAATTATAGCTGGTACAAAATATGGCAGCCAGGCTTGTCTTGGGAACATCTAGGAGGGACCACATTACTCCGGTTTTGAGGTCCCTCCACTGGCTTCCTATCAGCTTCCGGGGCCAGTACAAGGTGTTGGTTATTGTCAGGTTTTGATAGGATATATAGTCAATGTTAAAATGTTGAAATGTAAAGATGTGTGTCTGTATTTTTCCTTTCTGAGAAAATCTGCTTTCTGAGTCCAGATTCACAACATCCAGCCACAGGTGTGATTTAGTCAAAACAAAGTTAGTTAACAAGCTGAAATTCTGTGAGAATGAGTTTTGTTTACACAAGGGGTTTTTCAGCAACAAAGAATGTTATGGGAATGGCAGTCACATGATGCAATATGGAAATTAGAGGGTGGACTAACACACATCATGAAAGATCAACCAATCAGTCTGTAAGGTCTACACCCAAAGAGGTGGAGAAATGTGGGCTGGGACAGTGATTCTGAAAATGCTCTTCACTTCTTTTCAAACCTTTAAGCTGTAAAAATGCTATTATTGTTGTTATTATTATTTGTTTTTGCTCATGCTGATTTTTGCAATAAAACAAGGAGCTTGCTGAAGCTGCCTGGGTCTTGGTGACTGGTTTCATAGACTGTTTGCTGTACATCCATCAACATCACAATTCTACAGTTATCACCTTTAAAGCCCTAAATGGCTTGGGTCCAAGCTATCTCAGGGACCGCCTCCTCCCATACAATCCTCCCCGCGCTCTCCGGTCCTCTGGGAGGAATTTGCTGCAGCCTCAAATATTGGGGCTTGCGGCTACCTCCCAGAGGGCTTTTTCAGTTGTCACCCCCAAACTCTGGAACGGCCTGCCATATGAGATCCGTCAGTTAACATCGTTAGACAGCTTTAAAAAGGCTATCAAGACTGATCTCTTCCAGCAGGCCTTTCCAGATTAATTATCCAGCCTCGGGTACTCCCACCCCCAATGATCTTCGCATGGCCCCATCTACTGATGGATGAAGAACATTAAAAAAATTTGATTGTTCGAATTTGCAGTTTTAATCTTCATTTGATTTAATACTGGTTTAAGGGGGGGGCAGGGATTGTGTTTTGGGATATATTGCATGGTTTTATTGTCCCCACAATTATATGAAACCTGAAACCTCCTTATGCTTGGGAATTCACTAATGTAATAATTTATCTTGTTTCATGAGCTCTTCAGGCAAGCACATATACACCTGAATAATTAAAATCCTAGAAATTTCTGGTAGTTACATCCAGTACTAAATTTAATTCTCTTGCCCCATGGCACTTTTGTTCCATCTCATACCAGGACCAAATTTAAGCATATGCTTAATTTAAAAAGAAAATACAGTCTTCACCTTATCTGGATGCAACATGATCATTCAACCATTTCTCTATATATCATCCCATAGGGCTACTATAACCTATGGGAGAAAGCAATTGAAAAATAGCAAACCATTGCTACAAATCACAAACCACTGCAACAAATTTTGTTATCTCCACTGCTGTAATGAAAAGAAATACTAATTAAGTATTTCAACAGCCAATTTCCAGAAATTATTTTACTGGCATTTTTACAACCAATTAACTACTCTGCCTAGGTTCCCCCCCCCCCCCCCCGCAATGCTTTTCTAAAAATCTTGTCATCTTAATTGTAGTTATTTTTTTTTCTTTTGACAAATCTTTTTCATTAAAACAGTAGACTCAATTTACATTCTTTGATTATTTTTTTTTAAAAAAAACCACTTATGACTTCATCCATTCTGTAAATATAGATAAAAATGTGAAAGAACAGCAGTGCTACTGTTAAGATTTCCACAAAAACAAGGAACCACCCAGCTAATTTGAAGCACCTTTAAGTTCTACTGATCTCAGTGGGGAAAATATGTAGCAGGCTTATTCAGGTATAAATCCCTCTGTGTTCAACAGGGTTCATTCCCTAGTAAGAAAGCTCTCTGGGAAGAAGTAGGTTGGTATGGAAGTGCCCCTCTGCCAACAGAGAAAACCTCTGCTGACAGACTGGGGTGAGAGACAGAAGCCCCTAGCATGCCTCACAGAAAGCTCATAGCTGTAAATCTGTCCCCTTCTTTGTGTTTATTAACTAATCTCAAAATGGAATAGTCTGCTGGTAAAATGGAGTTAGATTTGAAACCATTCTGTCCCAGGTGCTCTTTTCCCCCACAAACTCTCAAAGTAGAGACCCTGCATATGCTATCCTCAGGCCAGCATAGATTCTTTTCCTTCATGATTGAATCAACAAAAAAGATTCATCCTAGGATACTATATGCTGGCAATGATAAAAATTCTAAGTTCAAGTCCTCCCCTGCATAGAGCTTTGAGAAGGTTTTATTTTATTTTATTTTTTACTACATCACACAATACACCAGACAGTATGGACACTAGTCATGTTGGTGGGAGGATTCTGGGAGCTGCAACCCAAAGCAGTAACTGTTCCAAGGTCTGCCCTACACACACACTCAAAGACATACTTGTTTAACACCAACCATCTGATCTTTCAAAAATGGAGGGTAACCCTTTGTTTGACTCCCATCTTCAACCTCCACTCAAGATTGTTTTGTAAGCCTATTTATTATTGCAGCTTTAAAATGGTTATTTCAGTTCATATCAATGGGATTTAGATATATGTGCCTCACGCAAACTCATCATTTATCTATATTAATGTCAGACTCATTATCAAAATGCAGTTTCACACAAATCCTGTGTTTCAGGGATGCCTTAAGGCTATAGAAAGCTTTGATTGATTATTAAACTCACACCTTGCTTCCATCTTACTACTTCACCATATTAATTTTTCTTTAACAAGATGCTGAAAACTGTGTTGTATCTCTTATCCTTCAAAATCCTCTTGTGCAGCAGGAATCTAAACATGTAAACAAAATATATTTTAAAAAATATTATGTCAGTGTTATGGTTCTCTGAACCTAGAAGTCACCATGTGAAGGTATTTTTCTAAATATAGGTTCCCCCTACAGTCCTGCTGAGCTGGATAGGACCCCTTGAGACTACCTTTTTATCTAAAATAAACTTTGCTGCTGCCACCACCTGATGAATTATCCCCTCCCATCACAGCAACAGATCAGGATTTTGCTGGGGAATTGCACTAATACTTTTCCTTGCCAACTTAGGAAAGAACTAGCCAAGCCAAGGCACATGAAAAAGTAGTCCAAAGAAGCAGAGTACTTTAAAGAAAAGCTTTATTCTAACTAAAGGATTTCTAGAGCAAAAGGATATCACTACATGAAGGACCAAGTTATCCTCCAGGCACAAACAGAAAATGTAAGTTACAGAGTACAATCATTTCAGCAAAACCAATAAATCACTCAAAATCCTAACACCACTGACTAATACATGTCCCTAATCTTACTCACAGCTCAGATGGGATTTGTAGTCCTTGATGTTTCTGGATAACTGAGAGCCTGGACTCCATTGTCTTCCTCAGGAGAATCAGAGGTCCCCACCAGTCAATAGCAGACTCAAAAAGGCAGCAAAGCATTGTGTTGCATCCAGAGTTTTAAATACCTCTCTCTTAGAACCCTCTTGAAGGTTCCCGCTTCTCCCCAGCTGCCCATCTCATTGGATAGTTGCCATCTTACAGCTGTGATGTAAATCCTCATTAAAATGTACTTCTCCCAACACACTATTTAACCCTTTGCTATCTGGGAAGAAGGCTCTGATAAATGGAGGGACTCCCATTTATCAGTCAGACTGTAATACAGCTACAACAGACAATTGTATCTAAGGCTTTCTGTCAAGAGGGAGGTCCACCTTTCTTGATAGAAATCAGGATGGAATGAAGAAAGCACCCAGCCTCAATATCTGTTTGTTTGTTTGGTGAAAGCAGTCTAATGGAAAATGAAGCTTGATGGTCAGATCTGAGCCTGTAGTTGCCATGTATTGAATGGCCAGAGATAGCATTTGTTGTTGCATCATAGCTAGAAATTAAGATTTGTTCTTTTTCTACTTTTTTTCAGGTTTATGAGGGAGAGCCAGCACGGTGTAGTAGTTTCATTGTTGGACTAGGACACCGGGAGACCAGAGTTCCAATCCCTGCTCAGACATGGGAATTAGAACTCACTGGGTAACCTTGAGCAATTCATACTTTCTCAGCCTCAAACTCCCTCTGAACAAATTCTGCCAAGAAAACTCCAGGTTACATTCACCATAAGTCAGAAATGTCTCCAAGGCATACATTAGCAACACAGTAGTTTATGTTTGTTATCCTTTGTTTTCTTTCTAGAATCCCTAAGATTACAACTGGTGCTGCCTGTTCTGCCATGATCTCATAAAGGCTGGAGCACCCTCAATCTTTATGAATCCATACACAGGAGAGAGAGAGAGAGATCTTTATCTGAAGATTAAAAAGACATATTTCAGCAGGTATTTTGAGGTATGACGTTGTTGTTTTCTTGTGTTGAATTATGTAACTTCTCCATTATGGCAAACCTTTTACAGATTTTTTGGAAAGATTTGTTCAGAGGGGCATTGCTATTGCCTTCCTCTTCAGCTGAGGGAGTGTGACTTGTTCAAGGTCACGCAGTAGGTTTCTAGGCTGAGTAGGGATTTGAACCCTTGTCTCCCAGAGTCCTCGTCCAACATGTAAACCACTACACCATTCCTCCCCCTCACATGCTTTAAATAGACAATATTATAACTTCATCAAATCATGTTAAAGCTGAAATAATGACTTCCAGGTGTTTAAAGTGCATATTATTATAGATTAAAGTACAGGTTATTCATCAGGGGTGATTCCTTAGAATTTAATTCCAGCTACCTGTTTTTGTCTGTGTCATTGAAGTATTCTGATTCATGACCATAAAAGCCAATATTTTAACTTACCAACATCTGTATGCACAAGCGTCTTCTTTTCTAAACATCAGCATACAAACCATATAATATTTCACATATATTAAATTAAGTAAACAATTTGTTAGGGATCAAAATCTTCTAAAATATAGTCAAAAAACATTGGAAAAGAAGGTATGCAAAAACAGCATGAAATCAATGCACTATAAATAAATAGGACAATTAAAAAGGCAGTGTTATTAGACATTTTGCTTTGAAAATAACACCACAATGTTTGAGTTGTTAGCTTAGAGTAATAAAAACAGTAGCCAAATGTCATAATTCTTGCTTTAAAAGAGATGCAATAGCATTTTCGTTGAGACTAATAAGGCGATTAAGCAAATATTTGCTTCCTATTACACTTCATTGTATGGTGGTCAGAATCAAATAACAGGCAATGGAAAAATGTTAATATGCCCAACATTATGCTCAGAATAATGCTGAACTATTAATAAGAACATAGCTATATGAGACAAAATAAATGAGATAACAATAATTCTACTGGGCAAAACTAACACAGAATGTTGTAAATCATTTGTCCCAAGTTACGTTCCAGATTTAAAGGATCTAGTGCTTTACATGAAGAAAAAGAATTTGCCCACTGCAATTGTTGGGCTATGATTAACTATGATATAAAAAATGAAAAATGTCCATCTTTTTCCTAATTCAAAATAGATTGTGACTTGATTCAATTCCATCTGGGTATTTTGCCTGTTACAGGTTAAGTATCCCTTATCTGGAATTCCAAAATCTGAATTACTCCAAAATCCAAAAATAAAAATAAAAATGAGCTATTTACCTGTACTGTATTTGGAAGGCGAGAAAGAGAGTTGCAAGAATTTTTGAAATGGTAGGAGGCATGGATTGGTGCCAAGTACTATGCATGGATTCCTGCCATTTCACATATTTTCAGTCTCTCTCCAACCTCATTACGTCTCATGATATACACGCAAATACAAATATTCCAAAATCCAAGCTACGGAATACTTCTGGTTCCAAGCATTCCAGATAATGGATACTCAACCTGTAGCATCCCCCCCCCCTCCCCAATTATCTTGGTGACCTGCTCAGTATCTGCTGGAATTGCCACTGATTTCCAATATCAAGCTAATACAAACTCAATTGCAATTAAATGACTTTGTAAAAGAGAGTTTACAGAATCATTGACAAAGTTCTTCTGCATAATCCAACTCTGAAGTCTGTGGTTCTAATCTCAGTTTTATCTATTATTTCAAAAATTACATCCCATATTTGAAGAAAATGTTAGACACAATGACATCCCACCATGAACAAAAACAATATTCTTGTCTGACATTTCCAGTACATGAACTTATTGGTATTCAAAATTTTATTTCACCTATCCAATGTAAAATACCAATGATAACACCATTTGTATTGTGCATCCCTCAAGGAGAAGGAGGGAGAGGGATAAGGAAATATATTAAATTGATGGTACTGTAAGGTAATATTTAGACCTAGAATTTATCTTCAGTTTAGTTTAAGGTTTTCATGGTTTGTAAATAAGTCAGCAGCCAATGTAAAAGTAGGCATGTTAAAATTTGCCAGATATTCCATTTCCAGACATGCTCGTCTACCTTAACCTATTTTCTTAGTGCTCAAATTATGTTGGGGAAAATGGGGGATCTTTCATGAAATCTCTCATATACCTAGACAGTCCTTCCTGAACTTGGCATTTCAGAGGTTCACCATGGAAGCTAAATTAAATGGGTATCTAATCAAATCAAGAAGAGTCAGCGTGGTATAGTGGTTTGAGCATAGGACTTGGATTCTGGAGTTCATGATTCGACTCCCTGCTCATCCACTGGGTGACAGCCTCTCAGCCCCAGAAAACCTAAAAGGATAGGTCTACCTTAGGGTCACAATAAGTTGGAAATTACTTGAAGGCACACAATAACAACAATAACCCCAGTTTTTTCACCAGCAGTAAAGCCATGGTAAAACATTGGAATGGATTACAAGCTATCACCACCTACTGAGTTAGCAAAGTTAGCAGTAGGACTCAAATATGTGGAGCAGAGAGATCTGACTAGATTATTGCATTACTGTCCTTCCAGTTTCCAATTTCTGTCCATGCTGCTCTCAAATTATTCAGTAACTCAACTGAGAAGAGGAAGCCTATAATTTGGGGTGAAATCCTACTCAGGACACAGAACCCTATATTACTTGGATTAAAGAATTACATGTATTAATAAGACACATAGAACTAAAGTCATTAAAATGCAAAAAAGAGAACATGTTTCTAATTCCAAAGATTTTTAAACTCAACCTACCTGATAGAAAAGGCAGATACTTTCTTATTCAAGTAACTGCAGAAGATCCATTTTAAGAAGAAATATTTGAGTCTAAAATCAAAGATTTCTGTATAGACATCATCTAGGCAGATCAACAGCACTGACCTCAAGGAGCATGGCAAACTAAGCTGAAATGGAAATCTTAATGATTCTCAACATAGAGAAGATGCATTCAAGTTGAACAAGGTAGACAAACACACAAGTAATCTGTAAGCTGACCCTGACCCATGTACCTTACTGCTGCCAACTCCACCTCTGTTCAGATTTTTTCATGTTCAGCAGCATTGAGTCTGAATAGGAATTTTACTTGCAGTGAACATGAGTAGAACTTGCCAGCATAAAAAGAGACGTTGCTTTAGCACAGGGGTAGGCAACCTTTCCCCTTTAAGGGCCAAGGGACTTCAGCTCCCAGAATCCCAGGAGCTATTGGCCAACATGGGACTATTGGCCAACATGGCTGAGGCTTCTGGGAGCTGAAGTCCCTCGGCCCTTAAAGGGGAAAGGTTGCCTACCCCTGCTTTAGCAGAATACTTATTCGTGTAAAGAATTCTATTCATATGTATTCTATTCACATGTGTACATTACTCCTGTTTAGATATTGCCACTCATTATGTCAAAGTCTGAGCTGATAGTGCAGGGATGGTACACATTGAGTTGTGGTGGTGTGGCTTACATTGTCTATTTAAAGATACACCTCAATTTAACAGAATATTTGGTACCAAAGGCTGACACAACATGGAAAAAAGGAATAGGGGATAGGTTCCTATATCACCAAAAGAGAGAGAGAGCAGTAATATGTTTCAGCAAACCTTTTATTCAAAACTAACAATATGTGCATGCAAAATGAAACAGCCAGGTCAGATTAGCATTGCATAACTAATATATATATATTGAAGATTCTAGAGACCATTTGAAAGCTTCTTCCAAAAGGTATCTAGGAATGACTTTTTCTTTTATCAGTATCCACTTTTCTTATGATTTCTGTTTCAGTGCCAAACATAGATTTGTGCTTTAAAAAAAACAAAACATGCAGACTTATCTGTTCTCCCCTTTTCTCTCTGTTTTGCTTTTCATACATGCTAAGAAAAGGCCTAAGCAGACTGCCAGAAATAGTGCACATTAAATTGAGGCACTGCCCTGGCTCAGTGCTAGGGAATCATGGGAACTGTAATTTATTGTGGCACCAGAGCTCTCTGACAGAGAAGGCTCAATGTCTCAGAAAAAAATACAATTCTCATGATTCCCTAGCACTGAGCCAGGGCAGTGCCTCAATTTAATGTGCACTATTTCTGGCAGTCTGCTTAGGCCTAAAGAGATTTGTGAGGCACTCGCTATTTAGTTTGCCTGTTAAAGACAGGCACACATAGCTAGAACAGGATTGGTTAGAGTAGAATCCCTCAAGCTTTCTTGCACTGCAAACTGCAGCCACACTGCTGCAACCCAACATCAAAAATCTGTATTTTTCCAGCCTTCATTCACTATCCTCCCAATGCTGATGTTGCTAAAATAGTTTCAGCCACCCAGAGGGCAAGAAAGAAAAGGGGGTAGGAATAAAAAAATACTTTGCAAAATTGTTTGTCAGAGGCTTTGGAAGTGTGATATGCCTGTGACATTGAACAAATTACAAACCCAGCTTTGGAGAACTGGGAAGTGATGAAGCAAAAATCACATATTCAGTATTATTAATCCTTGAGGAAGGATTGCAGAGTGGAAATTAACAAGTTTGAGTTTTGTGTTTAAAAACAAAATTACAGATGACTTTGAAGTTGCTGTTGTGAAGCACACTTTTTCTTTTCTCTCATTTGTGCCACACCATGGACCCTTTTTGTCCCACAGTTGCCACCACCCTATGCAAAGAGCCACTCCATCGCCAACCTTCTCTTCTAAAACTCTTTGGTATAACCTATCTTGTATAAGGTTTAGTAGCGTGGATATTCATTCACACTGTAGACAAGTGTTTCATAAAGTAACAACAAAACTTTGTTTACAATACAAGTAACAATGTTTCACTTGGTCTTGCTGCACTTGTTATAACTGGTTACAGTTACCAATAATAATACTCTAAAACACTCCTTTCCTTGGAACCCTTTCAATTACCCCCACAGGACACTCTTAGCCCTTCTTTGGGTACCTTTACCACTATTTCTTAACCAGCCTCTAAGGCTATCAATACCCCTCAGGATATTCTCTTTATTAACTCCCTCACTTGGAACTTAGTATGTGTATTAGGCCCCTCTCTTCTGGACCTTAACCCTGTTCCACTCTGAAACCTTCACCACCAGACCTTCACTGTCTGGAATCAAAACCCTATCTGACTTCCAACTGTTTCTAATGGAATTTTCCCTTTACAGCCCAACATTATATTGACTATCACCAGCTCAATCCTGACTGGTTGTCACCAGGGCTGGCTCTAACCTGCCTTCTCTCCACAGCTGTGATAAATCCTTTTCCCATCCAACATTTGGTGATAATGAAACCTACAAGCCCCATACCCTGAATCTTCTTAGTTTCAGCTAAATCATGATTCCCATAGTCTTATTAAAATAATAGCTAAGGAGGCTATCTAAAAATGCTAAACATTCAAGTTTCTTCTAGTCCCCTTTAATCTGAGATTTATAATCACTTATCATTGTCGAGTCCCCTACTGAGTTCACCACTCACAGAGCCCTTGTGACATTTCTGCGGTAGAAATTTGTGGAAGCTGTCTACAGATATTTATTGAGGATTACCTTGCAATGGAATCCTGCTCAACAAGCAAATGGTGGCCCCTACAGATGAAGCATTACAGCCCCAGCTGTTCATTTAAAGAGTTCCTTACAAAGCAAAGCTATTAATTAGTTCCTTTCCTTGTTTAGTTATTTAAAACAGTCACTGTTGCAAATATGCCATCTATATTCAAAACAGCGTGAGCTACTACTGGCTAATAGGAGAAGTTAATTAGTTTTTCTAAAGGATATATACAAAGTTGAGAAAATAAGTTATTCTAGGTGAAGAGAGGGGGGTGCATCTACACAGTAGAAATAATGTACTTTGACACTATTTTAAGGGCAGTAGCTCCATCCTATGGCAACCTAGGATCTGTAGCTTTACAAGGACTTTAGCCTTCTCTGACAGAGTGCTGGTGCCTCACAAACCTACAAATCCCAGAATTTTGTAGGATGGTGCCATAGCAGTTAAAGTGGTGTCAAGCTGTCTTATTTCCACAGTGTACATGCACCCAGGGATTCACATAACACCTCACACATACATGGATGGTGAGGGAATTCCAGCCACCAGGCACATATCCTTCACACCAATATACATGTTTGTCACATATCTTCATCAGCTGCACATTTGGTACCAAAAGATATAAATGTGTACTACATGAATGCATAGAGCTGCATCATATTTATGTCAAATGCATGACTGGTGGGGTGTAGGGATGGGAATATTTTTATGCTTATTTTAAGGGATATTTTTCTGGTTTGCCACTCAGATTGGGTGATTTGCTCATGACAGATTCAGGGAAGCAAATGCTCACTTCTGCACAGAGCTCCCATCTGGCTTGTGAATACAGCATGTGATTAGGGACAGTTTAAGGCAGAGCTGGTGAATCTATGGTCCTCCAAAAGGAGTCTAATGCCTAGTTCTCCCAGCCAGCCCAGCCAGTGGTGAAACATGATGCAATTTGTACTTAAAATAAAGAAACAAAACACATTGTGCCAATTGAGCACACACATACACTGATTTAGGCAGCAGTTGTCAGTGGCTTCCATGTCTAGATGCAGTGAATCCATTTGAAGTTTTATTCCAGGTTGAAAGGGGCTAGCCAAGGTGCTGAAACCTAGCCCCATATCCCCTTTGAAGTCTGAATAAACCCAGAGTCCACGGAATACATCTCTGACAAAAAAGCCTACCTGCTGCTACATATCTCCAAGTAAAGGGCTAATGGTGGGATTTAAGCACAAATGTGTGCCCCTTCTTATCTCACACACAGTAGTCTAAGCTGGATAAGGACCCTGCATGTCCTGCAGACTATAAAATAATCCTATCCTTACATTATGCTTTTACAGGTTTCAGTAGACAGTTAGCCCATCAGTCAGCCTGCCTGCATTCCTTTCTTTTCATTCATTCCTGTTTTCCATAATGGGATTTCTGTGCCACATACAAATAAAATCAATTTAAATGATTGAATACAATTTAAAGAAATTTACAATGTAAAACAGTAAGAGATCATTTAAACTGATTAAAACATATGAACCAATTTTAAAAAGTTAAAACAAGCTATGTGATAGTTGAAAACCATGTACATGTACAAATTTGGATCATATTATTAAGACCCAAAGCTGCTACTATTTTTTTAAAGGCTGACATCCTGCATTGATATTTTGCAGCATTTAAATCTCTGTACATAGAATTACACATTGATAGTATTAACTAATCCTTGCATTGAATGGTAACATTGTACAACTATCACAATGCCAAATGTGCAATGCACTGGGCACCACATGCAACCTTAAACATGGATGCTATCTAGTGGACAAAAAAATTCAAACCCTGCCATAGGGAGACACACACATGAGTCTGGAGAATATGTTTTAACTTAGTGTCAGACTGAAGTGTCAATTGGCCCTCCAAGGAGAAGGCATTCCACAGCTGAAGTACATCAGAAAAGGCCATCTCCGATATCTTCAGACAATGTATTTTTCCATGGTTGGGACACAGAGGAGGGCCTCCTCAGCTGATCTCAGATCCCAATCTGGCATATATAAGCACAAATGTTCCTTCAAGTATCAAAGACCAAAGCCTTTGAGATCTAAGCTACAAGTGTCATCACCTACACTTTACAAAACAATTCTAATGCCAACTCTATAGGGCCATTTTCTTGGCAGAATACCATTGTACTTTCAGGAATATCTCCTCCCTCCCCCCTGAAAATGTTTCCAAGTGATGTAAGATATGGAATTAAATGGAAAAAAAACCTATAGAGCTTTAAGACAATAAACCTCTTCCATTTCATGTTGTCTCTATTGGTATTCAGGACTGTCCCATGAAGTTGAAAGTGGCATGTTCAAAACCCATCTCCATCTTGACTACAGTGTTGAAAATGAATAGGAATGGAAAGAAGAAATGTAGCAGAAAATATGTAATTTCTTCTCCTATCTTTGTGATTGTACTGAGACACAAGACAATCAACTCTTTCATTTTCACCTTGCCAGTTTGTCTAGTGGGAATATGAAAGACTTGACACTCAAATTTGTGTGTGTGTGCGTGTGTGTATTGTGAAGGTGAATGAGCAAGGGTTATAAAGAATGGTTGATATTCTATTAGTGAATTATTATAGTATTAAATCCAACTTATGCTATCATAACCTGATCATTGCAGATGTTAGAGTTCTTTTCCAACTAATTACCAAACTCCTCCACAAACCCATCTTTTCAGCAATGCAGCCCCCCTCCTTAAAAAATATCAATTTCCATGTTGTTAGAGAGCAGGGGGTATCAGTGAAAACACATCCAAAAGATGTAGCTACAGAATGAGCTACAGAATGAAAATTAGCAAGAATTTTTCATTATTATGGGACAGCAAAAAGCCCAGTGCTTTCTTCCCCCATCAATAGCATCAACCACAAAAAAAGGGTTTTGAACAAAACAATGGCTGAGATCCTAGATCAGTAGCCTCCTGGCCCAATCTCCAAATCCTGCATGACATGACATCAGCCACTACGAGCAATGGATTGTTTCTCATAGTTCTGGGTGTGTAAATTCTCTGATATGACTCTTAAGCTGAAAAGCAGACTTCACCATTAATTCAAAGTGAGACCATCATACAAGGCATAAATTCTTCATAAGGAGCAGCTTTGTTATTATCACCCATTAGAAGGCCTCGTCTATTTTCACAGCTAATCTCTTTATTCCTGAGTTCTTGGGCATAAAGGTTGTCTTATGTGTGTGTGTATTTCCCAATAAATTCAACAATTAATTGGAAGTACTTTGTCTCTGCCAACCTCTTGTTTCTAGCTACCTTCGTATAAACAGGGATAAAGACCCCAGAGTTAATTGAACTAATTAAAATTCCCAAGTTCATTCATAATAGATGTTTCCATCCCCTCCCATCAACAATCTCTAGGGTGACAATCATAGGCAGGATCATCTCACAGTTCCTCCTCATAGCAGAGAAAGCTGGCGGAGAGGGGTTGAAACATCAGTCTGCTGTGCCCCAATTGACAGAAGAACAGGCCTCCATTGCAGCTGATGCCAGGAACTGCAAAACTAGGAGACCTTTATGGTCATGGCAATATTGCCATTCTCATGAATATGTTGTTGTTGTTTGCTTTCAAGTCATTCCCAACTTATGTGACCCTAAGGCAAACCTATCATGGGTTGTTTTGTTTTGTTTTGTTTTGTTTTTTTTTTTTTGCAAGATTTATTCAGAGGGGGTAGTATTTGCCTTCTATATGATTTGCTGAAGGCCACCCAGGTGTTTCCATGGCCCAGCAGAAATTTGAACCCTGGTCTCCAGAGTCTAACATTCAAACCACTATACCATGCTGGCCATCTAACATAGGTTTTGTGAATTTGAATGAGTTATGGAACCGTAACTCTAGGTTATGAATCTATAACTTCAATACTGAATTCCAGTATTATTATTTTTTCACACAGAATCCAATGCTGTATGGAGGGCATTTTTGCCCCCTCCCAAGAAAGAAGTTTCACACAATCCTAAATGTGAAAAATCACAGTAATGCACCCAAACTCTCATAATCTTACCCAAAAGGAAGAAAACATGTTTCATTCATGTATTGAAAAATAAAATAATCAGGTTTACATCCCCTAGAATGAAATATGGGTCCTAAATAAACGTCATTGCAATTCACTGGCAATATGATATCAATAAGATTTCTGTACTTGTGCTTTGATTAATTTAATTGAAACTCATTCGCTTCACATAAGAAGTAAAGGCACTTATCTGAGCATAATCACTAGCATAATTCTGCAACTTAGACATTCATCTCCCTTCAGAATGCCCAAAACAAGGGTTTTAATATTGTTAATAGTTTAATTCTACTTTAATGTGACTTTTGCATGTTTTTAGCAATACTGTAATCATTTTAATTTTAAGCCACCTTGAGTCCTAATCTTAGTGGCAGCAGTGGCTGCTGCTTGTCATCATCATCATCATCATCATCATCATCATCATCATCATCCTCTTCTTATATCTCACTTTTCTCCCTATAATGGGACCCAAGGCTGCTAACAACTTATTAAAAAGCAATACAGATTAAAAACTTTGATAAAATTATAATTAGAACAAGTTTTTAAGCAATTTAACAATGTATAAATTTAAAACATTAAACATTAAAATTCATTAAAACACAATCACAGCACATCATTAAAAACCCATCACATTTAGTTTTTAAAAGTCAGGTGGCACAAGAATGTTTTCAGTTGCTGATGGAAGATCAAAGAGGGAGCCATTTCAACCTCCCTAGAGAGGGAGTTCCAAGTTAGAAGGTAAAAGGTGAGGTTATTGTTGTTGTTGCTGCTGCTGCTGCTGTTAAAATAATACAGTAGTTGGGATTCTGTTAGAGAATTGTGACAACATAAATTGGGATTAAGTCATCACAACTCACTTTTCGCTCATAGTGGAGGTTAGAATTCTGTTCCAATCCCACAATTACCAAAATCACCTTCCAAACTCACTCTTTGTTCATGGAGAGCAAGAATGAGTGTTAATGACTGTTGATGTCTATCACAGCATATCCAGCTAAAGATGTTAATCTTCCTATGTTGTGCAGAGGTCCTGCAATGATATTGCAAGGAAAGAGCTATTTAACGAACTCCCAGCCTAGCTTCCTGGAGCACATGCCTGAAGATATTTGGAATCATGCAACATTTGAAATTTCATCACCAATATCAAGTCCTGCATGTACTTAGAAATAATAATAGAAATAACCTGAAGTAAAATCTAGGTATTGAAGTATGAATATATTGTCTTAAACAATTTATTTTCAATCTTCAAGTAAAAAAAAAAAAAATAGTGATCATTCTCCCACACACACACACACACACACACATTTTTGAAAAACAAAAGAAAACACCAGCACCAAGATCAGAGGTGGAAGGGGACAGACACATGCCACCCAAGTTTGTCATTCCCCCCCCCCCCAGGTTTTCACATCTCTAGTGTTATCCCTAATATTCTAATCATTCAGTGAAGTGGGGTGCCTTTAATGTATATCAGACATTTCTGTTAAAGCCTGTCTCAATTCTTTGTCTTTCTCCTAGCTCATATATGAAGCTTTCTTGAATACCATCTGCCAGAGATGATAAATTGTGCCACGCTATATGACAGACAGCCATTGTCACTGGCTGTCAGTTATTTACAGTTACTGAACACATGTACACAATGGGCCATTGTGCTATCTGGAAACATTCCAAATTATAAGCTATATATACACACACACACACACACACACACACACACCCCAAATAAGTTGTTCTACCTTAAAAAGTATTTTTGGGGACAATCTTATGGCTTTATAAAATGATTTGAAATGAGCAAAAAACAAAAAAAGATAAACTCTTTTCTGCAGATCATGGATAAGTTTTATCACTCAATGAATGCAACAGAAAAGAAGGATTGTGTACATTCCGATATCTTTCTGAACACTCGGTCATTGGGGCACAGTCAGGAATGCCACTGCAGATTTCTGTAATCTGAGGCAAAGCTATTTAGAGAACCAGGGGAGAAAGATATTCAGTTGCATTTGGTGAGAGAATCATAGAGATGAAAGAAGTGTTGTCCTCCATCTAATCCAACCTCCTGCTCAGTGCAGGTGCTCTACACCTCATCCACACTGCAGAAATAATCCAATTTGACACCACTTTGACTACAGAACCCAGAATTCCATAGCCCTGAGTCAGGGCAGTCAAACCAGATTATTTTTGTAGTGCAGATGCAGCTCTAAAGCTTAAAGTTGACTAGCACTAGCATCTGCTTTGTGCAGACTCTTTCCTTTTGTGTAGCCCCCCCCCCTCCCTCCCTTGGTATAGCATGGACTTTCTGGTCACCATTCAGGGACCAAGTAGGATTTTTTGTGTGTGTGCCCTGATTGGCTAGATGAAACAATTTATTTTATTATATTTTATTTTTGTCTGCTCCTTGCTCTACCTCTAGGTTTTGCATTCACATTTCTTTGTAAAAAATCACATTGATGGCATGCTGCCCTGATGAGCTTCCTGAGGCACCAGTTGGTGAAGAGACACTGGAGATTATCACACTGACATAAAATCCAACTGCTCCTTAACAGGATACAGTCAGGTTGCAGATTGCTACCAGGTATTATCACATGCAAGTCACCGCCACTGCCATTGGGCGAGTGCAGCCCGACTGCATCCCAGGTCCCAGGTGTGCATCGGAGGCCACTTTTCAAGCCGGGAGCTTGACATTTTGGAAAAGAAGCCTCCAAAGCATGCCTGGGACCTGGGATGCAGCCAGGCTGCACTCACCTAGTGGCAGTGGTGGTGACTTGCAAGTGATAATACCTGGTAGCAACCTGCAACCTGACTATATCCCGTTGGGGAGCAGTCAGATTTTATGTCAATATGATAATATCCTCTATTCACTTATCTCTCACTGCCAACCAGCTCAAGGAAATGTATGTAGGTATTACCTGTCTCCAGTGCTAGAGGCCTTTAAGAATGCTAAGAGTCTGGACCAAGAGTCTGGGGAAAACTGAAACTCTGTTCTCCTTCACAAAAAACAGGTAATGATGAACTGAGCACCTTTAGAAGTCCTGATTTTGAGTGGGGAAGTTTCTGCCCCAAGAGACATTTGGTTTAACCAGGCCCTCAGCAAAGTGTCTACAGGTCCCATTTGCAATCCTATCCATTGCAGATTTGTAGTTTCATACAGTTGTGGCCCATACAGTTGTTCAACATCTTTATTCTGGTGGGAGGGCGATAATACTTGGAACTATCAAAGAAAGAGGCCTAAAAATTAGTCCTCCATATCATATACAATCAGAAAGTGAGGATCAGTGCCCAAACTAAAAACAACAACAACAACAACAAAGGTCTATAGGCATAAATATACAGAGAGAGAGGAGAGGAGAGGAGAGGAGAGGAGATATCAAGACAGAGATACTTGGTAACAAAGAGTTGCCTTTTCAGTGATAAAATCGGGGGGTTGTTTTATCTTTGGTAAAAATATTTTGAACAGAGTAAAAAGGAAGGAGGTGGAAAGATAAACAGAGTAAGAATACTTTAAGCGGTGAATAAAGCTCCTTGTAAAGCAGAAGTGAATGGGGGGGAGAGACTTTCTGTAAGAATATGAAATGAATGCCATTGATTTTCAAGTCATTCAGAATTTAGTTATACAAACAAACTGGCCCTAGTTCTATTCTGTGTATATCAACTGCAGTGGGAAGGAAGGAAGGAGATACATTTGATTTTTAAAATTGTTTATAACTGCAGAAAAAGTTGATGTTATCACTGATCAGTCAATCTAAGCCTAAAATATAAAAAAGAAAACAATGTAGAAATATATTGATCAAATCCACTTTAGAATATAGATTAATATTATGAATCTTAAATAAGTAATGAAATGTTTACCTTCATCAATGTTTAATTGATGAACTATGAGAAAGCCCAGTCCAAATGCCTGAAATCCAAACACTAATCTTATTAATCAATAAAGAAAAAGGAACTCAAGCATAATAGAAGCTAAAATCCCATTTCCTACCAAAACCAAAAAAAAAAAAATGCAATTAGAGCAAAAGAATAAATTTAGAGGCCCAACTTCAACACAGACATAGGCATGCATAGGACCATAGAAATCAATAGGTTCAGCAATGCCTAACACTGTGCTGGATTTAAGACAGACTCACTAAAGTATATATTCCTGGATCTTCTTTGTGGTAGCAACCAGCAGTAAATTGCAGAAAACCACAAGACCACAAACAGGAGCCTATTGTCATGTAATTCACTGTACTTACACTTTTTCAATGCCAGTGTTGTTTTCTTTATATCATGGAAAATATTTTGCCCCCTCTATTGTAACTGCACATGAATGTAAAGGTGGAGTTCAATTGCTGGACATCAGCTGAAGGGAGAAGATGGCTAATGGTTTAAGTTGAAAACCATAAGACCATTAACCTTGGATCTCATTAATGTCCCCTCAAAAATGTTATACAAAGATATTTCAAAAGCACCCCACAGAGAGACAGTGTAGGTTCTAAATAAGAAAGAGTACATTTAATGTTGTGTATTTCTAGTGAGTCAAGAATATAGCAATAGAATGCACATCCCCTGCCTTGGAAAAAATGGAAAAGAAAAGAAAATGGAATAGTGAAGGAGTCACACTTTATTACAAGAGAGCAGAAACAGAGGTTAACTGGTAGGACCTGTTAGATGGGGAGACTAATCAAGTTCTAATGGCCTACTTTAGGAAATGAATTCTTCTACACTATTTACTGTTCTGTCCACATGAGAAAATAAGAGTCCATTTCAAGACTGACAGAGATATCACTCAATAAAATATTTTGAGGAAATATATAATCTGATTCTTTTCCTCAGCACTTCCTTGCTCTCTTCATATATACCAGAGCTCTACTCTGATGTCAACTGCATCTTGACCTGTGCTGAGTAAGTACTAACCAAGCATAATTTCAGAGGGCCTGATACAAACTTGTAACATCATCTCTGTCCCTTTCTTGTCTGTTTTTAATAGGTTGTTTTAATATCTTTACATCCCTTTCTTTAAGCTCCTTACATCTCATAATTTCAGAGAGTTTGATACAAGCTTGTAATGCACAACTTCTTCACTCCTCCTCTCTTGTCTGTTTTTAAATAGATTTTTAAAATTTCTTTACATCCCTTTCTTTAAGCTCCTAACATTTCTGACTGCCTGGTGGTATTTACAACCAGACATAGCTGTGATAGATCCCCCATTCAGGTTGGTCCCATAGTTCCAACCCTTAGTCTTCTGCCACTTGCTCCTTTACCCTTTTAAGAGTCCCCTACTGAATCTGGTACATAGGCCTCAAGGAGATCCCAATATTGGACAAGTGGAAATGTTGTTCTGTGTTGTTCATTTGTGGTTCATTATTCTGGCACCCATAACTCACATTCTGTGAGCTGTGATTGGCTTGCTCTATTCAAGCTTTCCTAGCTCTTCTCCTTACAATGCTACTACAGCTTGGATACAATAATTGTTCAAACACTATTCCCAATTTATATATCATAAATTCTTCCAAGCCCATTGGAACATAAAGAAAACCTATTTTCTTAAACATGATCTCAGATCTGTAAATCCAGACAGCAGCACTAATTTACTGTGTCTCTAGGTTTCAATAATGCTCACAACTACAGTAGTTGGTTGGCCATCTCTATTACTTCCTTTCAGTTGTGGCCACTTTTTCAAACAGAACTCTAAACCAGGATGGATCTACATAGCCTTCAAGGGCTCAGCTCCTTGTTCCCCCAGCTCCAATGACTGGGTCCTGTATGTAAGGTCTGGACCTCATTTTATGATTCTGTTCCTTTCACTTCTTTTCTATTTTCTGATCAAAGCCCTTTCAGTTAAAAAAAAAATGCTTGTTCTATCACATTCATTGGACAGTCAGTGGAAATCAGGAAGTTAACACTAGGTATAATACAAGTGTAAAACCATTACTGCAATAACAATTTGTTGACATAAAAATATATTAGAGAAAGAGTGGATAGTTAGATTCCTTAAAAACAATTCCTAGATTAAGATAATGAAGTGAGCACCAAAGTCAAGATCATCCATGATATAATATTTCTAGTTTCTGTATATCACTGTAAAGGATGGCCAGTGAAGAAAGCTGACAGAAAGCAAACAACCTCATTTGAAATGTGATGCTAGAGAAGAGGTCTGCAGATACCATAGACTGCTAAAAACAAATAAATGGGCCCTAATGCAAAAGAGCAAAGCAAAAAAGCAAAGCAAAGGGAGACAGGAGCAACTGTCCAATGTCTGACACACAGGAATAAGGAGAAATACTACAATGACCAATACAGAGAAATAGAAGACAACAACAAAAAGGAAAGAATGAGAGACCTCTATAAAAAAATCCAAGAAATTAAAGCCAAGTTCAAACCAAGAGCAGGGATGCTCTATGGAGAAAAAAAGAACATAATACAGGAACAAGAAGAAATAAAAAGATGCTGGAGGCAATACACAGAAGAGTTATGCAAAAGAGATGAGGGAATGGAGCCATATGAAGACTAACCCCAAATTCTAAGAAGTGAAGTGGAATCTACAATAAAGGAAATGGGGGAAAATAAATCATTGGGAATAGATGATATCCCAATTGAACAGCTACAGTGCCCACAGACAGATGCAACTTTAATGCTAACTGAAATATGCCAACAAATATGGAAAGCAAAGTGGTGGCCAAAAGACTGGAAATGCTTAATATACATACCAATCCACAAGAAAGGAGATACAAAAGACTGCAGCAACTATAGGACAATAGCACTAATCTCACATGCAAGCAAAATAATGTTCAAAAGTCTACAATATAGACTCCAAACATACAGGGAGAAAGAAATTCCAGAGATGCAAGCAGTATTCAGAAAAGGAAGGGGCACTAGGGACCACATTGCAAACATACGATGGCTAATGGAGCATACCAAAGAATTCCAAAAAAGAATCAGCATGTGTTTCATAGACTACAGCAAAGTATTTGATTGTATAGATCAGGGATAGGCAACCTTTCCCCTTTAAGGGCTGAGGGACTTCAGCTCCCAGAAGCCTCAGCCATGTTGGCCAATACTCCCATGTTGGCCAATAGCTCCTGGGATTCTGGGAGCTGAAGTCCCTTGGCCCTTAAAGAGGAAAGGTTGCCTACCCCTGGTATAGATCATGAAAAAATATGGAATGCACTCAAAGATACGAGGGTGCCACTACATCTGATAGTCCTCATGAGGAATCTGTACCAAGGACAAGAGGCCACCATCACAACAGAATTTGGGGAAACATAGTGGTCCCAATAGGCAAAGAGGTCAGGCAAGTCTGCATCCTATCACCTTACTTGTTTAACTTATATGCTCAAAACATCATAAGAAAAGCAGAATTAGAATCAGAAAAAGGAGGAGTTAAGATAGGAGGAAGCAACATTAACAACCTAAGATATGCAGGCGACACCATAATATTAGCAGAAGATGTTCAGGAATTGGAACAGTTAATAAGAAAGGTCAAAGATGAAAGTGCAAAGGCAGGTCTGATGCTGAACATAAAGAAAACAAAAATAATGACCACAGAAGAAATACACAAATTCAATCTAGACAACAATGAAATTGAAATAGTTAAAGAATTCCCATATCTAGGATCAAACATTGACCAGAATAGAGACTGCAGTCAAGAAATAAGAAAAAGACTAGGAATGGGAAGGGTAGCTATGAAAGAACTGGAAAAGATACTGAAGAGCAAAGACATACAATTGAGAACTAAAGTCAGAAACATTTAGGCCATTGTATTCCCAATTACCATGTATGGATGTGACAGCTGGACAGTGAAGGAAGCAGACAGAAAGAAAATCAACTCATTTGAAATGTGGTGCTGGAGAAGAGTACTTAGGTTACCATGGACAGCCAAGAAGACAAACAAATGGGTTCTTGAACCGATCAGACCAGGGCTCTCCTTGGAAGCAAAGATGATCAAGTTGAGACTATTGTACTTTGGCCACATAATGAGAAGGCACGGATCATTAGAAAAAACAATAATGCTAGAAAAGGTAGAGGGTAGAAGAAAGAGCGGAAGACCACAAACTAGATGGATAGACTCAATCAGAGGGGTTATGGGGAAGGGCTTACAGGATCTGGGCAAGGCAGTGGAAGATAGGGTTTCTTGGAGATGTCTCATCCACAGAGTCGCTATGAGTCGGAACCAACTCAAAGTCAGCTAACAACAGCAACAACAACAATATAAATGTAAATCAAATCTGAACCTTCATGATCGGGGTGCAAAGAGAATGAGATTTCCAGCCCCCTCCAGCAAGCCTGGACAATCTGATCAGTCACTGAACAAGACCTCTTTCATTCAATGTGGCAGCTGACTTTTAAGGTGGACTTGGGGGTCGGGATAGGATGTTACTTGGTTACATATTTCTAATTATGTAGCTGATGGGCGAGGATATTGGCGAGCAATGCTCAGTACAGAGAAAGGCAGTAGGAAAAGAGGAAGGTCACATTACAGATGGATTGATTCAATAAGGAAGTCATGGCCTGAGTTTACCAGACCTAAAGAAGGCTGTACCAGAAGCTATGGATATGTGAATTAAATAAAACATCAGTAAGGGATTACTATGAGAAATATGTAAAATGTGAACACATTTAATTCAGTAGGGAAACATTTTGAAGAAGACTTCTGTTCTTCCCTCAGTCACTACATAGTTTCTAAACTATTAATTTCCTAAATTAAGTCTTCAACCACTCAAATTATTATCTAAAAATCTTTGTGAGATTTAAATTTCCACTTACATTCATTCCTTATTATGCACCACACAATGAACAACCTCTTGACACTGAACTCCTGATGAGATTTCGTTCCTCCTTTGCTGACTACCTCTTTCCACTTATTAGAGATCTGACATTGTTCTGTCCTGAAAGTGACAAATATGTAGTTGAAAATGGCACTGAGGACAACCTACTCTGCTAGAGCAATTATAGGAGTGAAAGCCTGTGAGGATGTTGTCAAAGACAGGCTTCTGGTTCACAGCTCTGATTTGCAAAATCTCTTTTAAAGTCAGAGCTGGATAGTTGTGCTCCCCACTGCTTTATTTTTCTAAATTGGGTCTCAAAAATTCTTGACACTTTCTCTGAAGGATAAAAAGAGCAGCTCCAAAAGGAATTATGGCAGTGAGGGAGAAGCAAACATGTTACATATTGAGCAAAATAACTCAGACAATTTATGCCCAGTGAAGCTATTTTTTTTTCTCATGGGCAACTCCAATTTTGTTAAAAGGAACCTGGAGTCCTTTCAGCCTCAAAATAAGTCATAAATGTCTTACTTTTACCCCATGTTTGTCAAGCATGGTGTTGGAGTAGAAAATGGATATCTGAGTCATTCTCATGTAATAAGAACACATTTAAATCTCCACTTCCCTGCCTTTCCCTTATATCTTGGTACTTGATGTCCTGCCACACTCTTCATATTTCCAATATGTGAATCACTAGAAAAAAATATTGTCACTCCCTTTCCCCTGAACCACATTTTCTCACTGAAATTTGGGACAGAGGTGTCTAAAGTCCATCCTTATACTATTCCCAATTTATGAGTGCCATTGCTTTCAACTAAGTTCAACAACCCCATTGACTATCCTTTCCATTGCCTTCTGTGACTGCAAACACTTAATTTCTTCAGTCATGTTCTACCCAAGAAAGATTCCAGTACACTTTTTTAAAAAGCCAAACAAATAATGTACTATGATTATATGAGTATGTTTTGGTGCATTCTTTTTAACCTCAATGGAATAAAATTCTCACACAATTTCCTGAGAGAGACATCATCCCTTCTGGATTGGATATTGATTTAACATCAAATAAATCTATTCACTCTGAACACTCTCTTCCTATGAGCTAATTCTTATTTTAAAAAACAGCAATGAGAGGACACCTACCACACTTTCTGGAAGCATGCACAAACTACATTTGAATAGCCTGCCCTCATGAGGTTTCCAAGATAAGGCCCCAAGAATATGTTATATTCCAAAAAATTAGTATTTGTGGATGCACTATGAATGTATTGGACTCTTCATCCTGAAAGCAGCTACCTGCTGGAGATGCTCTAGCCAGAGATCATGGACTGAGCAGTATGTTGGACCTGCTGGCTCCTAGGGCCCTTTCCAATTCTATGAAACTATGAAAATATTCACCCAGGAATAAACAGCACAGTCTTAGTAAATAATGTGTTCAATGCATCTATTAAAAGGGTGAACAAGTGTGATGACTCCAGGGACTAGTTTTCTGGCCCTCTGATATTCCCTTGGCCATGAAGACTGCTAAAATGGAGGGGGTAAAGCAAACAAATAAAGAAATAAAATTGTGTAGAAGCCCACTTCTAGTTTAAATTTGTTCTTGTTAACTGCTATCAGACCAACTTTGACATATGTCAACCCTATGAATGAGAGACTTCCAAGTTAATCTGTTATCAACATCCCAGCTCAGGTCTTGTATGCTCTTGGCTGTGGCTTCTTTGATGACTAAACTGAGACTACTGTACTTTGGATATATCATGAGAAGACATGATTCATTAAATACTGGGGAAGGTAGAAGGCAGTAGGAAAAAAAGGAACACTACATTATCTTTGGATAGAAACAAGTTAAGAAAGCCATGGCCATCATAAAAGCAGTCGAAGATCACTTCTTCCACTTCAGCCCAGACTATGTGCCAGTTCACCTTTCTTATCCAACTATCAAGAGGATATATCAAATCCTGACAATGTTTTATTACTTTGGAATTAAATCCATTTGCTGTTCCAGATCCCTTTTGTCAATTCCATTGGAAAACCATCAAGACTTTGTTACACTGTGTGATAACATCAAGAACCCCTCGAAGGTATGAAATAGGATATAACTATCCACCCCAGCCATAGCCCCAATGCCCATAGATAGGGAGACAGTACACAGACCCTGTGTGTGCATAGGGTCCTGCTCTCTCTGTGGGCCTAAGCAGACTGCCAGAAATAGTGCACATTAAATTGAGGCACTGCCCTGGCTCAGTACTAGGGAATCATGGGAATTGTATTTTTTTCTGAAACATTGAGCCTTCTCTGTCAGAGAGCTCTGGTGCCACAATAAATTACAGTTCCCATGATTCCCTAGCACTGAGCCAAGGCAGTGCCTCAATTTAATGTGCACTATTTCTGGCAGTCTGCTTAGGCCCTGTGTTGCCCTGAAACACCATCTGAGCCACTCTGTTTTCTGTGGACCTGTCTTCAGGAGTGGTAATTTTTGCCTCTCTAATTCCCAGTTCCTTTCTGTCCAATCTTCCATACCTTTCTTTCTGATAGCTTTATGTAGTTCCTAAGGTTGCATTGGTTTGTATGTTTGCATGCATCTGTGTACATTTCTAAATAAACTTCTATTTACTGGAAACTGGAGTATCTCTGCAGTTTTTACTGGTATATAAAGGTGAATAGTTACCTAAGATTACCCTCCTCTCACAGGCATCCTTTTGAGCTCTAATTTCAAGGAGACACATGCAGCCCCAGGGTGATACTTTAGGCACATCCTGGTCTATAAATTTCAGGGTAGAACAAACCAAACTGCAATGCTGTTTACTGAATAACAGTTTATTTGCCTGTCCTATGAAAGCTACATATTAAATGGATATGGCTATTGCAGAACTGAGTGTTACAAAATTAACAATCTATTGCAGGGGTAGGCAACCTTTCCCCTTTAAGGGCCAAGGGACTTCAGCTCCCAGAATCCCAGGAACTACTGGCCAACATGTGACTATTGGCCAACATGGCTGAGGCTTCTGGGAGCTGAAGTCCCTTGGCCCTTAAAGGGGAAAGGTTGCCTACCCCTGATCTATTGTATTCTGTTACGACCACTGAAGTCTTCCAGTTTTGTGGTGTGGGTTCCCTACTATGGCCCTGAATGGACCCTGTCAGCCACGAGCCTAAAAGCAGCAGATCACGTACCAAGGTACCCAATTAACAGGCCAAGCAGATAGTTTGGGAGCTGCAATCAAGGAAGAATTCACACTTCTGGGACAGGAAGGCTAGGTGATTTACAGCAGGATGTTTTGCACCCAAGCTAGAGAGAGACCTTTTGTAATCCTGTTCCCCACTTCTGAGACCCCTATCTCAACTGAATTTTTCGATGCAGATTTGGCCCTTTGATATATCTTTGCCTCAGCTATTTTTGCCCTATATAATGACCCAAATCCCCTTTGTTTCCTAGGGCTGGATAAAATTCACGGTGACTCCATGTCACTTTGGATTCTGACTAGTTCTGACTCGCTGCTGTTCCCCTCATTGTTTCTCAGAATGGCCAAGTCCAATGCCATACCATTCAATTTGACCTGCCGGAGTCACATCGATACTATCATTGTTAGTGGATCCTCTGATCTATTCCAACGCTCATCACTTTATTCCTTAGCAATTTTGTGTGTGTGTGTGTGTGTGTGTGCATGCACACTTGCATTGATGTGTGTTTCCCTTGAATAAAATATAGTTATTCCAGCATCTCGGTATACAATTCCATAGGCCTGCTTGTAGCTCAGCCCATTAATTAATTGAGCTAATTAAAATTCCTCTAGAGAGGTTCATAGCTACAATTCCTCTTGTGTAAAAGAATAATTTTGCTCAGATTCAAAATGCACTGACAGACTTGTTCCACTTAACAAGTATAAACATTAATTTTACTTACAATACTTTAATATCTCTCCTTAATATGTAAAAAAACTGCAGACTATTTCATTATTTGGGTGCAATTAGGAAGCAAAAGCAATTAATCCATCTATTTAATTCCTCTCAGCAATATTTAAAGATCTAAAATTAAATCAATCTATGATGATAATACCACTTTTTAAAAAGCAAAACAAAAAGTAATGCATTAACTAATTTCATTCTAATTTGCAATAAAAACAAATCAGTTAGCACATTCTTCCTTGCGAGAGCTCAAAAGCAATTTCACCAACAATTTCATTCTGATTTGTAATTAAAAATAATTAATTTGCCAAAGCTTTAAACTTGAAATCTTAAGCTAGCTATTCATTAATTTTTATTTGCTTTCATAGATAATTGTTCAAAGGTTTTAACAACATAACCCTCATCCTTGAAGAACAGTGCATATATTGTTACATTATATGTTACTGAACCCCTGAAGATGATGTTTTCTATAGAATGCTTTCATACAATCTCTGTTAAGTGGTATTTGGTGTGTCTTCTTCAGTTTTGTATTCTTAGAAGGAGGATTGAGCCTAAGAGCAATGACATTTTATCAGCCAATGCCACAAGATTTTCTTCTCATCCACTCCCCTCCTTGCCCTAGCCCCTGTATCACCTGGAAAATGTCCTTTGTTTTTTATTTATTTTAAAATAACTTTATTTCAGTTTAAGTGATTACAAGCTATTTCTCTCATTCCCCTCACCTAACCCTGCTCTCCTCATAGGCTTTATGTACATCAAAATATACACTAATTTACATCTTGATTTATAGTTCTATTAAAAACACAGCTCATTTTCTTTCTCTAGGTGGCACAAAATAATTATTTACTTTTTTCTACTTCACATAACTAGTGATTCTTCAAATTTTCTTGATTCATGTTGATTTCTTAAGAAGTTACCTCATGCTAAAATTAGTTTATTTGTATTCCATATCCAATTATCTGGTTTTCACTGCCCTAGGTGTTTTTTGCAGTAATTTAAAAATATCTGCCATCCTTGTTCTTGTGTTTCAATAGTCTTCTTTGATAATTCTTGTCAATTTGTCCATCTCAATAGCCTCCATCATCTTTATTATCCAATCTTCAATAGTGGGAACTTCTGCTGTCTTCCATTTTTGTGCCAGAATTATTCTGGCTAGGGAGGTCATATACAAAAATATTTTCCAATATTTATTCCTGTCTCCTATTTGTACTTTATGGATCATGTTAACTAAGAATATCTCCAGATTAAATTCATATGAAATATTAAGAATTTTACATATTATTTTGTGGAGATGTTTCCAGAAGAAAAAATGTTTTAAAAGGCTTCCCGGAGTACATCTACACTGTAGAAATAAAGCTTTTGACACTACTTTAACTGCCATAGTTCCATCCTATAGAATCCTGGGATTTGTAGTTTTACAAAGTCTTTAGACTTCTCTTCCAAAGAGTGCTGGTGCCTCACAAAACTACAAATACCAGGAATCTATAGGATAGAGTCACAATAATAAAAGTGATATCAAATGGCATTATTTCTACAGTGTAGATGCACCCCCAGACTTCTAGAGCAAGTTTTGAGGGTGCAGAAGCACTGCAGGGAAATATATACTAGCTTTCTCCCTGTTTCACTTTTGGAAGCAGTTCCACCTGTGGAAGAGCCCCATTGTTTCCATATTACAAAGCTGGACATGGATGGGTAAGGAAGAATAATGCTTACTAGAAACTTGTATGCCAGGATGATTATATGAGTTTCACATTCTACTAACTACTAACAACTACTAACAGGCAAAGGATTGTATACACAGGAAAAGTGTCCAAAAGGTACAGCCTCTAAGGGGAGCAAGCACCACAGGGAAGCATTTTTTAAACTTTTACTTTTCATGTTATTTTATATTTTATTTTTTGATGAGCTCCACATCAGGCTGTGATGTATCCAGCAGCCCTTTTTTTTCTGGGACAGATGCTGCATATTCCTCATTTCCATTATAGGGTCACAGAAAATACAATCAAAAAGTAGCAAAAGTTTGGATGCACTTCTGTTGCACCTTTGGAAAAGTACTTTAAATATTCTTGGTTGTGATAGCAGTGGGTTTTGAAAAATATTCAGGTCTTGGGCAAAATGATTGACAGATATTGTGTTATACTATCTGAGAATTCTGAAGAGTGTGAAATGTTGAGAAATCAAATTGATGACCTAGAAAATAAGCTGCATTCTGGAAATGCCACAATTTAGGGATTCCTGAGGGCATATGAAACAAAGCCAACAGAGAGAGAAAATGTATTAGTTTCATTATTAATATTATATACACCACATTGAAGGATGGGTTTTTGCACTGTTAACCTCTTTCCTTACACTACTTAAAGTGTATATCATTTTGCCTCTTTTCCTCTTTTTTAAAATACTTCAGAGTAAATGGCTGGCATAGGTTCTTGGAGGAACAGATTTTTGCAAGGTGCGCACAGGACAACATAATGCTGGGATAGATTTTAGTAGTCTCCTATGTAGTATTTGAGGAACTAGTTCAAAACTGGTAACTTGCATGATGAGATGTAAGTTTGTCAAAGTTTTAGTCCATACATTTTGCTAATGGACTGTAAAAATGTGCTCACTTTTATGGCATTCATAATATGAACAAAAAGAGAAGAGTGGTAGAAAATATTATCTCCACATAATGTCAGGAAATGATGTTTGGGGAAGCCTGTACCAAAAGAGAGAGGGAAGACCAGCCCTATCATTAGGCAGGGTGAGCCAACTACATCAAACAGCAGTCCATAAGGACAACACTGGTAGCAGTTTCCCAGCTTTTTCTCCAGAATATCTTGGCTGTTTCTTCTTTGCCAAAGGCAGAGGTACATATGCCACACAACATCTTGTGGCTCTCTACACCAATTTTGACAAGTATTTTTAAAAATAATTAGTTACTGTTAGTCACAATTTTACAAAGCAACTCCAAAAAATAACAAAAAATACATTCTAAGTGCTCCCCCTAAGCTGCCAATTCCACGATTCAATAAGATAGCACAATGGCACTTAAAGTGGAATCATATATATTTGTGTACTGTGAAAGGACTCCTTATCCTTTTGTTTTTCAGTATGTTTTTATTCTAACCTGTCTATTTAACATCATATGCTTTTGCTTCTCAAGTCTTTATTACTGTGGACATATCAACACTACACAATGACAGCACTTTAATACCATTAAATACTATTTAATGCCATTTTAGCAGCCCTGGTCCCTCATCAAAGCTCACAATACTACAGATCCTAGAATTCCATAGGAATTCTGGCAATTAAGTTGTTCTAAAACTGTGCAATGTGGTTGCATCATCTATTCTTGTGCATAGTGTTACAGGGATATGGAAAACCTTGTCTTCATTTTGTTGTATTCCTCTGAATTTCTCACATTACAGACATATGCCTCCTGATGCAGGGTCCTGGCCATATCTGAAGGAAGTGAACCTAATTTCTTTCTGAAATGGTGCTTTGAGAGAACTAAGAATTTGTACTCCTTTTGCTGAAGTACATTCATTTTTAGGAAGAAAACAACATCTCTCTAACATCAATAGAGAAAATCTCAAAGGTTTTAATGAGCTTCCATTGAAATGCACAGAGTGCAAGATCTTTTCCTTTTATGTACATTGAGGAGTAAAAGTGATACTTAAATGGAGCAATTCTAAGCACATGTACACAGAAGTGAGCTCCACTTTAATTCAGTAGCGCATACTTTGGGATAAACATAACCAGGATTGTGTTATAAAACTATTAATATTCTTCCTCCAGTTTTCAGTCTACTAAAACTTATATCCATCCATTCATTTATGCTTTACATCATTTCCATGATCACCCACCTTTTTTTCCTTTTACATTTCATAGCTATTTCATCAATATTTCATAGTCTCTCAACTGTATAATCCAATATTATCAGCAGACTTGGCAAGTATTGGGACTCCCAGATGTTGAAGTAGATCAGCCTCTGATCAGGTCAGATTTTTACCTCCTGGGTTAGGTATGTTTAGATGAGAGCTTGAAAAGGTAAGATCTTGGATTACAACTCTTATGCTGATGGGGGATTCTGGGAATTATAGTAAGTGGGATCTGGTGACTTTCACACCAGGGGGTGATCAATCCACTTCAGATTTTAGTCTAGAATTTAAAGGAACTATCCAAGATGATAAACTATCTCTTCAAAATAGGTTCTACATATTGGATAGCTCCTTTAAAGTTTGGAAGAAACCTGAAACAAAGGGCTGATCTACAGGTAAGTATACTGTGTGAATTGGTGCAAATCTACACATATTTGCATTGATGGATAATTGAAGCAGATAGACAGCCACATGTGCAATAATGTGCATTTCTGCTGATTCTGCTCTGATAAAACCACAGTATTTTCTGCAGTATTTAAGGTGTTTTTTGTTTGTTTGTTTGTTTGTTTGTTTGTTTCCCTCCCCAGGTAAAAAACCCCAGAACACCTGTAAATCACATAGGGCCAGATCATATTCTATTTTACTGGAATGAGGAGCATTTTAAACATGTAGATTAGCACATGTAGCACATGCATCTTAAATATGTAGACATCCATGCCAGTAACATGGAAGCCAGCAGCCAATAGAAGGTGTAGTGCTTTGTGGATCCAAAACAGAGAAAACCAGAGGAAGGAAAATGATCAAATTGAATCAGGACTCATTCCCACTATGATTTACATTGATTTGCTGATCACTTTAAATGTGCCTCATCCCCATTTGAAACAGTTTCAGATGTGACTGTGATAGTTTGGACTTGCTTTGGAGCAAGACAAATGCAAAAAAATCACTCTTTTCAGACACTAAGGTTTTTTTGCCAGTCCTTTTGAAAAGAAGTGATTAGCAAGCATGTTCAGCAAGTGGGAATGATGGACCTGAGTCAAATCAAACTGAAGGGGAGGGATTACTGTGGCAGAGGGTTGGCACAGGGGTGCATCCAATCCTTCACCAGGTTTTGAGGAAATCCGCATTTCCCCCCCTCTCAGTGCTGTTTGCAGTTACTTGCGGGCAGTGAGCCAGGCGAGTGGATTGAATGCAGCTCAGTGAAACAAGTAATTGCAAAAAACAATGGAGTGCATGTACTGTCAATATTTTTAATAATTGCATGCATTCCTGGGGAGAGCCCTCTGTGACACCCATGGACACATGCACCCTGGGGCAGAGCCCTCCATGACACCCATAGACATATGCACCCTGGGGCAGAGCCCTCCGTGACACCCATGGACACATGCACTCCGGGAGAGAGTGCTCCGTGACACCCATGGACACATGCATCCCAGGGGAAAATTCTAGTCATGGCACCTATGACTCCCTCCCATTTTTTCTTGAATGTGTTGCCGGTTGCATCACCAATGATGCGTAGATGATTGACAGGCATTTTGAAGCATCACAAACTAGTGGGAATGACAATTGTGCCAAAAAAGAAGCGAATAGATACAGTAGCTTCAGTAATTAGATTTAGTTACAATTTAGCCAGGTTCCAATAATAAGCCAGTCAAGAAAAGCAGGTCCAAAGCAGAATATCCGTTCTGATATTTGATTGAAGCAGGTCCAATCTGAACAGCGATATTAATTTTGGTTAAGCCTACCAGAGCTCATTAGAATGCTATTTCATAAGCAAGCAAGCAAATTGTAGGACTCCTTTACTTATGATCCAAGATTTATGGCTGTTAGTCTATACATTGATCTTTGTATAGCAGAGATATACTTGCCAGAAGTCTTCCTTGGCAGTGTTAAACTACAATTTCTTTTCAGTGAGGCTTTCTTCAAGAAGCTAAAGTCAAAAAAGTGACGGCAGCGCTTTGCCACTTGATGGGTTTGCCGTTTGATGGCTGCTTGCCGTGGCTGTGGCTAGTCCAGTTCGCGCCTGGATCTCCTCCTCAGCGCCGCTCTCCTCGAACTTTCTCTGATGTTCCCGAGCCGCGCTGGGAGGTTTTCCTTTCCAATCGTGGGCCCCTAGTCCCCTTTATCAGGGGGACAATTTTCTCCCGCTCCATGACCCCCGGAGCAGGACTGGCCCTGCAGCAAGCGATCGCTAATCGGAGCCTTCCGAAATAGCGACTGACGCGCCCACCATGCCACTGGAAGTCCAAAATAAATTTTCCTACCCGGAGTGAAAGTGAATCACAAACTGGTTTAAATGTAAGTGGCAATAAGTGAGAATATCAGCAAAGTTAACCAAGCAGAGTTAACAAAGCTTGAACTTTATCACTGCAAAATTTTATTACATCACTACATTCTGGAGCTTTGCCTGACTATTTAGTGCAGGGGTAGGCAACCTTTCCCCTTTAAGGGCCGAGGGACTTCAGCTCCCAGAAGCCTCAGCCATGTTGGCCAATAGTCCCATGTTGGCCAATAGCTTCTGGGATTCTGGGAGCTGAAGTCCCTCGGCCCTTAAAGGGGAAAGTTTGCCTACCCCTGATTTAGTGCAAGGTACTATGATAGCAGCAGGGGCAACTATTTTTTAAACTCATGTTTGTTTGTTTGTTTGTTTGTTTTGGAAACATAAGAACCAGGAAAGATCCATTGCTAAGTCATCAGAGAGAGATGCACGGGGGGGGGGGGGGGGGGAGAAATTCAAAACCTTTGTTCTGGTCACTACAGCCATGTAGCAGGTTTCCCTCATGATTTTACCTCAAAACATATACAGAGTAAAATGTATAAGCTAGATGCTTCTGTCATCAATAGTAAATGCCTTCTTCACCCACAGACACCAGGAAAAACTGTTCTAAGGCTGTCTTGGACACTTTTACATTTCTGAGTATTACTTTCAGGTCTGTGGAGTAGATTGTGGAAGTGCTAGCCATTTAAATAAATCAATGTCTTACACCATTATAATGTATACTATTGCAGCAGATTTATCATTGTGGACAGTTTTCTTCCACATAGATAGATAGATAGATAGATAGAAGAAAACTGTCCAGAATCATTAGGACTTCATTCCCTGTGTTATTTTGTTACTCCTTTCCCCCTAATATCATTGGCTGTAATCTACACATCAAGGGTAGCTTCAGACTGTTCAGTTATTCTGACTTATTGTGTTGAGCAATAGAGCTTTGCAATCATGGGGAGGTTATAGGTTACTCGTGACAAATTGACAATGTAAAGCATTAGCTACAGCAGTTAAACTCCAAGTAGAAGATTGGCAGTAGGAGAGCACATGTTTTCATATTACCTACCAGATAAAAGCAGTCCAGTATTATTATATTTTGGATAGGGGGGGAAATGAAAGCCAGCAAAGGGCATATGAAATGTCACTGAAATATATCACAAGCTTAGATTACTCTAGTATTCTTAGGTATCAACACCATTAATGTTCATTTTTTACTAGTATTTCTCGTGAGTTTCCAAAACTTTCTTCTAGCATCCATGAGTCTCATCCATAATTTAGAAATATATTTAGGAGTAGCCATGTTGCTTTGCCATAATTTGGACTAAGAGAAAGAGTGAGGGTAGTGTTAAAAGTATAACTAGGAAGAAGGATTATGTTTAAATAAAATGTAAAAACTGCTTTACATGGAATTTTTTAAATCATAATTACCTGTAGCATTAGGAAAAGATTAGCTATACAGAAGAAAAACATTCATCCGTATTTTACATCACTGATAACAAATGCTGGGACTCTAATAATGACCTTTCTCGCAATGCATTTAAATTAACCTCTGAAAGAATTAAGACTCAAGAAGAAATTTAAAATTGCCTCCGTTCAACACTGCTATGACTAAACATTCCTGAAAGAAGCTTTTTTCCCCTGTTTGTATATTAAGATTTAGCTCTTGTTTTTAATTTTTCAGGTCATTTATATGAGGTTATAAAGACCTCTTTGAAACTGGAGCTTAGTTTTCCCAACCATCAGGTAAAATGGTAATTTTAAACAGTTTTCTTAATTGTACTTTTTCAATTACCCATGATTCAGTGCTCCAACATACCCAGAATAAATTCCTTGCACATAGAAAGCTAATTGTCTCAAGACATGACATACATTTACATCATGCTGTGAAATCAGTTGGCTTTGTCCAGAATGTTTCACCTCAATTACAGTCATACAATCTTGAAAGTAAATTCAGTTGGAATCAATGAAACTATACTTAACACAGAGTGTTAACTCAAGAAGATTTATGTTGCAAATAATAGCAACAAACATCCCACAGCCTGTTCAAGTAATTAGGACGCACTGGACTACCTGAAAATTAAAACCAATGACAGAGAACTTTATTTCATAAGAACTAAGAAGAACACTGCCAGATCAGACAAAAGGCTTGTTTTGTCCATCATTCTGTTCAGACAGCAGCAAGGGAGGTGCCTATTAGAAGCCCATCAGCACCACTATTGAGGACAATGGGACTTGAGTGTCTGCAGAGTTTGATATCCACTGGGAGATCCAGAATGAATCCACAAATATCGAGGGCTGACTGTATATCTTTACACTTTAGGATTTTGTCAAGTTCTTTTATAGCTGCCCTTTCCATTCCTAGTCTTCTTCTTATTCCTTGACTGCAGTCTCCGTTCTGATCAATTTTTGATCCCAAGCATGGGAAATCTTTAACTATTTCAATTTGCTAATTATCTAGGTTGCATTTGTGTATATCCTCCATGGTTATATTTGTTTTCTTTATATTCAGCAGTAAGCCTGCCTTTGTACTTCCTTCTTTAGCCTTCCTTAGTAATTGTTCCAAGTCTAAGATGTTTTCTGCTAGTAGTATGGTGTAATCTACACATTTTAGATTGTTGATCTTCCTTACTCCTACCTTCCTTACTCCTTCTTCTGAGTAAAGGAAATCAGTAAAAGAAATAAGAGAAGCAAAACAAAAGGAGATAGAACAAAGCTGGAAGCATGAATACAACTGTCTAACAACTAGTGTGCAAGGACAAATCGTATAATAATCAATGCAGATAAATAGAAGGCAACAAAAAATGTAGAATGCGAGACCTCTTCCACAAAACAAGGGAACTCAAAGGAAAGTTCAAACCAAAGGCAGGGATGCTCTGTGATCAAAAGAAGAACATACTACAGGATCAAGAACAAATAAAAAGATATAATAATAATAATAATAATAATAATAATAATAATAAAAATTATTAATAATAAAATTTTATTTATATCCTGCCTTTAGCCGAGGCTATCAAGGCGGCTTACAAACTAAAAGCACAATCCCATGGAATACAAAGAACATTCACCCCCCATAAAAATATATTAAATTCATAACAACATTAAAATTTAACTTAAAACAAAATTACAAATTCAATACAATTAAACAGGGAACTCTGATTATAAAGGAGTGATCTAATGGTGGGGGGGGGAGATTATGGGAAATATCATTCTGGGAATGCCTGCCAGAAGAGATCCATCTTGATGGCTTTTTTAAAGCCATCTAAATTGGTTATCTGACAGATCTCCTCCAGCAGGGCATTCCACAGTCTAGGAGCCGTGGCAGAGAAAGTCCTCTGGGAAGTTCTTATTGGTTGAAGCAGCTTCCTCCCAGAGGCCCTGAGGGTACGGGGCGGATTATATGGAGATAGGCGACATATGATAGAAGTACTACGCAGAAGAGCTGTATAAAAGAGATGAAAAAATGAATGTCACATGAAATGAAGTACCATACAAAGATGAACCCCAAATTCTAGAAGGTGAGATGAAAACTGCAATAAGAGAGATTGGGAAGAACAAATTATCAGGAACAGTTGGTATTCCAATGGAATTGATACTATCCACACAGACAGAATCAACTCTACTGATAGGTAAATGGAACCAACAAATAACCAACAAATATGGAAAACAAAATGGTGGCTAACAGACTGCAAGTGATCAATATACATCCTCATCCACACAAAAAGAGAGACAAAAAAACTGCAGCAACTATAGGACCATAGCATTAATTTCCAATGCAAGCAAAATTAAGCTCAAAATTCTGGAGGATAGACTCCAGTCATACAGTATGAAGAGAGAAATCCCAGAAGTATAAGCTGGATTCAGGAAAGGAGGATACAATGGGGCCACATTGCAAACATATGATGGTTAAAGAAACACACCAAAGAATTCTAGACGAAAATCAGCATGTGCTTTATAGACTATAGTAAAGCTTTTGACTGCATAGACCACAAAAAGCTATGGGATGTTGTTTGATAGTCCTAATTAGAAATTTGTACTTAGAACAAGAGGCTACTTTAGAACACAATATGGAGAAACAAAATGGTTCCCAATTGGCAAAGGGGTCAGGCAAGGCTACATTTTATCTCCCTACTTGTTCAACTTGTATGCAGAAAATGTCTTACAAAGAGTGAGTTTAGAACTGTCAGAAATGCTTTAATTTAGGATGTTTTCACTGGCAGGAAATTAGATCAGTAGATCCTTCCAGTCCTGCAGTTCTATAATTATATGTTTCTAAGGGCTGATTGGAAAATGCTCTTTTTATTGGCATTAGTGTAGCAGGGTGTGGTTTTTTAAAAAAAAATCAAATAACTGTCCCTATAGCACTATTCATAAGAGAAGGTCAAAATGCAAGCAATTTTGCTGGTCATTATGTGTGTGCTATAAATCGGTTGCCCAAGTGCATAGCATAATACCCAAGCCATTAGGATCACCTGACAGTCATAGAACAGTGAACTTGCAAAGGGCAATGTAATGATAAGCATGGTTGGCTTTTGCTAAATGCCGAAGATTTCATAGGAGGGACACAACGTTTCCCTAAACTGGACAAGACTACCAGAAGTTTATTTTTTCTAGAAACATCTGGTAGAAAAATATTTTTAAAAAAGCTAGATCATGCAGTTTACATCTTTAGCAAGAACAGATATTTTACCGTTAATGGATCTGAATTGCTAATTCAAGAATAAGTCACAAATGCATGCTATGTGCTTACATGTATGGACACCCACACATTTCAACTGGTGTTTATTATATGAATTTTTAGCTTAGTTGGCCATTTCAGTGGTTTACAAATTTATCAAAAATATCTGCAGGTTATATAGCCTATTCTGTCTTCCAAGAGACCCAGCGTGGTATAGTGGTCTGAGTGTTGGACTATGACTCTGGAGATCATGGTTTAATGCCCTGCTCACACTTGGAAACCCACTAGGTGATCTTGGGCAAGTGTATCACTCACAGGCCAAGCCTGGCCTTAGTGTACATACTCACAGCCCAACTCTCGGTTGTTGAATGCAATGCTCATGGCCTCTATCTGCCAAGTGGGTGGGGACAGGTGAAACAATCATTTATTTTTGGTCTCAAGAAGCTTATTTATTTAAGAAAATGAGGTAGAAAGAAGTAGAAAGCATAGATCCATAGTCTCAAGCAGGTTTACATAAACAAAGATAAAGAGATACATGCGCAAGACCAGGCAATCCTGCGTGCATGATCTGCAATGTGAAGGCTTTTCTGTGTGCTAGCACGTTATATATTGTTATCTCTTTCTATCAACTTAGCTTATACAGTTGTCCCTCCCCGTTCGCGGACTTGGAGTCCGCAGTCTCAGTCTTCACAGAAAGGCTATATTCTAAATGAGTTCATGCATGAGCTACGGGTGTGTGTGCCATTACTTCAAATGGGGCTTGAATATTTGTGAGCTGCCATTTTTTTGGGGGGAGGGGGTCCAGAGCAGATCCCCCATGAATTGGGAGGGGCAACTATACTACGTCATCATGTCTCCTACAGTCTGTGGCAAGGGAAAAAGGGGAAAGACATTCCCATGTCCACTCAGCAAGTTGTTTATCAAATCGCAGGTGCCAGGATGAGCTGGGCTTATCTCTCTTTGCTCGGGAATGCCATCCCTCCTCCCTTCTGTATCATCACGGTTAGAGATATCTTTCCTTGACCCATTCTCCTGGCAAGATGCATGAGGCCTACACATTTTTTACTGCAGCCTGAACCAAAGTTTTGGTAAAGCTACAAACCATAGGCCAGGTGTAGGCAACCTTTCCCCTTTAAGGGCCGAGGGACTTCAGCTCCCAGAATCCCAGGAGCTATTGGCCAACATGGGACTATTGGCCAACATGGCTGAGGCTTCTGGGAGCTGAAGTCCCTCGGCACTTAAAGGGGAAAGGTTGCCTACCCCTGCCATAGGCCATAACAGCAAGTCACACCCTCTCAGCCCCAGAAAACCCCATGACAGGTTTGCCTTAGGATTGCCACAAGTTGGAAGTAACTGTAAATAAAGCACACCATCACCACAATAACAGGCTTTCCAAGTTCTGAAGCATCCAAGCCATGTTCCAAACCAAGATAACATGGTGATTGTGTCCCATATTGTAATATTTTTGATAATTGTTTAACTATTGCTTTCAAAAACATTCATTAAGGATCCCTGGTGGCACAGTGGTTAAAAGCTGGTACTGCGGCTATTCACAGCCACAAGGTTGTGAGTTGATTCCAGGCAGGGCTCCAGGGCCCACTCAGCCTTGCATCCTTCCATAGGTCACTAAAATGAGTACTCATCTTCTTGGGGGCAATTAGCTTATACATTGTAAACTGCTTATGGAGTGCTTAAGTGCACTGATAAGCAGTATAGAAATATACTCGCTATTGCTATTGCTAATTATGATTTTGTTGACTTAAAGAAGATTGCAAATCTCCACATGATTAATGAAAGAAACATTCACTGAAGAAATAAAAATGTCCTTCATTATTTGCATTAAATTTAGCTCTGCTTTAAAAGCAAAAATTTAAGTGTTATTGTTGTTTTTAACTAAGAAAAAGAAACAAATCCCTCCAAGTTTGGAAAAGCTTACTTCCAATAAATGTGCATAAGTTTGTAGCCACTGGTTAGGCTTCATAAAATCTCTTCCATTAATGGAAGGAGTTATCCTGTTTCACAGAAAGGATTTTTTTCTTTAAAAGAAGGAATTTCAGTTTAGAAAAAGCTTGCCACAACCCATGCAAGGAAGACAAGTCTACCTATTTTTCCTTCTGTTATTTCATCCCCTAAATTACCTCTTCTCCATACAAGCTGGCTTCAGACATTCTGGAACACAACAGTGGATGAAAGGAGAAAGATCCCCAAACTCAGAAGATGGTCTTAAGACATTTGACTTTTATTTTGCAAAACACCATAAGGTATTATTATATTAGCTGTTCTCTTGCACTGAGAGAGAGACTATAGATCAGGGGTCGGCAACCCACAGCCCGTGGTCTGGGGGCAGCCCGTGGCCAGTCCTGCTGCCGCCACTGCTGCCATGCGTGCTGCTGCCACCACTGCAGCGTGGGTGCCATTTTGGCGTCCAAAATGGCGCCCGCGCTTGTGCATGCATGCACACAGTGGTGAGCACCATTTTGGATGCCAAAATGGTACCCGTGCTTACGCACGCATGCACACAATGGCAGATGCCATTTTGGAAGGCCCAATGGCACCGGCGCCATTGGGCCTTCCCAAATGGTGCTCCGCGTCATGCGTGCATGCGTGCATGACCAATGGCACCATGCGCATGCTCCGTGTCGTGCGCATGTGCGTGCGATGCAGGGCACCATTTGGGAAGACCCACGCAAGTGCACAGCACCATTGGCCGTTACAAGATGGTGCCCCCACACGTGCACGCATGCCCGCCCGGCCCCAGTGCCATTTCCCCCCCTCCCGGCCCCCCGGCAAAAAAAGTTACCGACCCCTGCTATAGATGATATTCAGATATCAAACACATACCTTAAAAAAACACACCTTGTAATGCAATTAAATCAATCTTAGCCATCATTCCATCATCTTGAATATATAGATTTTTTTCCATAAAGCCATATGTCAAATAGAAACATTCATATTTATTCAAAATATGATTAAAAAGGATCTTAAGCAAAAGGTCACAATACAAAGAATGGTGGAGAAGTGAATAACAGTGTATGGAAAAAGTAGAAATATGAAATTTTTCCTTGACTCTGAAATCAGAATTTAATCAAAAGATTCTGATTAAAATATTATTCAGTAATATCAGTGTTACTATGGTTACATAGTTACTAAGGTTACAACCTACACTTTGAGAAAACTGTTATAGGGACATGATGAAACACTTGTAACTCACAATCTCAGTAGGAGTGCTCATTTTTTATAATTTCAAGAGTGTGGCTTTCATTCTTCAGTTTAAACTTCCTTTTACATTTATATTTTTATTATACTGGACTTGAAATTGCTTCTTCCAGGCTTTGAAACTGAAGCAGAAATACCAGAGGTTTGTAACTCTATAAGATTAGAAAGCCAGTTACTAAACTGAAATAATTAAAAACATAACTTATTTTCCTCTGGAAAAATTTTGTGCCAGTCAAAACTCAGAAGAGGAAAAATAAATGCAGTTTGCATCCTTATGCACACACGTGGGAACTCACTGGTTGACTTTGTCAAATCACATACTTGCCACCTCAGATGAAATCTTGCCATGTTGTAATTGGTATAAGTCAGTGGTGACTTGAAGGCACATACTAACAACAGCAAACAGAGCCTGGCACGAGCTATCAAGAGACCCATTTCTCGCATTCCCATCAAATACACCTGTAAGGATATAAGATTGAGAGAAGGGGCTTCTTCAAAAATATCAGATCCCAAATAGGCTTGCATAGAAGAATGCAGTCTGTTGTGGATTTTTAATCATTAACCTTTGGGCTATTTTGGAATATATCAGGGTATTTAAAAAATACCAGTGCCCAGAAGAACCTGCCTCCTTTGTCAGTCATCAAGATCATCTAATTTGCTGATAATAGGCATGGGGCCTTTTCAGTAGTGGCCCCACTATCAAGGCCCCACTATTGGAATTTTATCTAAAGAAGATTTGTATATGGCCGTAAAAATATTTTTGTTTCATTTTGTTTTTAATTGATTTGTTTAATGCAGGTCAGTAGTTTAGCCCCTGCTGTTTTACAGTTCTACCTTTTATCCATTTTAATTGTGTTTTAAATATTGCCTATTTTATTGTTTTCTTAAATGTCAGAATTGCAGAAATAATTGAATTTTTATAAGAACATGCCCTGTGACTTGTTACATATTTCTCAGCACAACTGTTCAGGGCAGGATTTCTTCTGAGGGAAAATAGTCAGTATACCAATACTTCAAAAATCCTGAAATGTCTTTGTTGAACTTTCAAGTAGCTTAAAATGCTAGTTACAGCAAGTGTAAGGTCAATTTATCAAAGGGAGTTAGACTTCATTAAATATTCTTAATCATCATTAAGTTCTAAATGACGTGTGAGATCAATGTGATTGCTAAAAAAAATGATGAATTACTTGAAGCTGCCATGTAGTTATTTAACTACTAAGATGTTGGTAGCTGCATCATATTTCATGGAGCTTTAAGGATTACTTACCAAGACTTAGCAGGTGTGATAAAAGCTTTTCTAAGTGGAAAATAGAAAGGAAACCACAAATAACAAATATGCACCTTCTTAAAATGCAGAACTAATTGGTTTATATTGTTAACTGAAATAATGGAAAATAATTTTCTAATCAGGGAGAAGAAGAGCTGTGAAACTGAAAAGGCAAAGTTGATTGCCCTGTAAGAAAGTCAAGGTCTTGCCAACACAGCCACATTATCTGCACATTTGACTGTGATGGTATTCTAAGGGTGCATCTTTGTTGTTGTGTGCCTTCAAGTCATTTCAGACTTATGGTGACCCTCAGGCAAGCATGCTTCTTCAGGGTGGGAGTTGCCATTGACATCCTTTAAGGCTGAGAGTGTGTGACTTGCCTAACGTCATACAGTAGATTTCTGTTGCCAAGTGGGGATTGGAACCCTGCTCTCCAGAGTCTTAATCCAATGCTCAAACCACTACATCATGCTGGCTTTAAATATCATTTTGCTAAAGAGTGCATCTTTAGAATGTAAAATAATGCAGTTTGACACCACTTTAAGTGCTGTAGAGATCCAGCATGGTGTAGTGGTTTGAGAATTGGACTATGACTCTGGATCACTACGATAATGGTTCAATTCCCCATTCAAGCATAAAAACCCACTGGGTAACCTTGGGCAAGTTATATTCTCTCGGCCTCAGAGGATGTCGATGGGAAACCCTCTCTGAAGAAACTTGCCAATAAAGCCCTATGATGGGTTTGCCTTAGGATTGTGCATAAGTCAAAATGACTTGGAGCCACACAACAACAACACAACAAATGCTCCATCCAATGGCATCCTAGGATTTGTAGTTTTACAAGGCCTTCTCAGCCAAAGAGTGTTGGTGCCTCACAAAAATGCAAATCCCAGAATTCTGTAGGGTGGAGCCATGACAGTGAAAGTCAAACTGCATTATTTCTACAGTGTAGATACACCCTAATTTGGGTCTATGTTGGAGATCACCTGTACTGCTCCATATTGAAACATTGACTGGTTAACAGAAGCAAGCATAAATACATAGGAAGATCCTAACAGTAGATGGATCAGTAGTCTTTCAAGTCTATGCAGTACCTATTATCAATGCCAAAGTTTAAAACTATATTGATTTTAAAAGAGAGACATGAGATAACCTTATGCCTTTGCAAAATGTTCAAATATCCATGGCCTAAATTTGTTGTTATTTGTCCTTGGGCATACTTTTTTCTTTTAAATGTCTATTTTCCTTCATTAGATTGTTGTTTCCCAAAGGCAAAATCATGGTTGCTAGAAAGCTCATGTCTAGAGTACTTTTGATGCATTCTGAGTGAAAAGTGCAGGATCATTATTAAAGAAGTCCACTTAAAGCAGTTTCATTTATATAATGCTTCATATCACGCTATGGGATGTCTAAGCGGTTTACAACTGTGAGCTGATTGCCCCCCAACAGTTGGGTACTCATTAAGGTACAATCACGTATTATCTCCTATTGAGGAAGAAATACATAGCTTTCATTTTAATGTAATGAGCTTATCGCACCACACTCTTAAAACAGAGCTAGGTCGCTTTAACTGCATTGACTATCTCCTGTTGCATTTTGGGGTTTGTAGTTCAGTGAGGCTTAAAGACTCTCTGGCTGAATATTCTAAATGCCTCTTCCTAAACTGCAAGTTCCAGAATGCAACAGGAGGCAGCCAGAGCGGTTAAAGTGACCTAGCCCCATTTTAAGAGTATAGAGCGATAGTCTCCTAGGCTTGATAATGGAAAAGCTGAAAGGAAAATTCTTCCTCCATATGAGGTGCAATTTTAAAAAAATTCATGTAACACTAAAGATGTGTCTTTATTCAGAACAATGAAAAGTTGAATCTGATTCAATTTCATTTCCTTTTGTTTCCAAACAAATAGCATCAGCACTACATTTTATATTAGTGTAGTTCCTTATTCTTTATCCCTTTCATGCCCAACTCTCACTTATTTAGCTTGAAGGGTTACTTTTTCCTAATTCATAAACTGTTTTCAGTAGCCATCACCTGATGACCACCATTTTATTTCCCGATTATGCTCTGGAAAAGGGGGGGGGGTAGATGCATTCAGTGCAGGTTGTCATATGAGTGTGTGTGTGTATTAACTGTTAGGGCCTTTATGTCCTGTCACTGTCACTACACAGTATCTGAGAATTTGGGAACGGGGGTAACTGATAGGAAACCATTGGCAAAATCAGTGCTGCTGCTTCTCCTAAGAAGCCCTCTCCCAAGAAAAAATAGGGAGAATCACAACATGTAAAATGATTGCAACAAAATAAATGAGCTATGCAGCAGTGAAAGCTAAGAGAGCAAACATAGGAAGATGGTAAAACTTTGTTGTTATTTGCTGTCAAGTTAACTTTGACTGATGGTGACTCAATGAATGAAAGATCTCCAAGATCCCCGGTCAACAGCTATTGTAGTTGTATTTATTTCCATCCCATTTTTTGGGACTCAAAGCAGCTCACAATTGAAAAGAACAATACAGTTAAAAACATACAAAATGTGATCACTAAAAACATAATTAAACTATTACAGTATTAAAACATCACTCATTAAAAGAATGGAATGACATTTAGAACGATAAAGGGGCTTAAAAACAGTACAATTAAAACAACTAGACTCTGTGCTCTACAACTCTGCACTTTTTCAAACTCTGGCTATTTGATACCATCCCAACTATAACGTTCCTTCATTGTTTCCTAAGTAGATTCAAGTTGGAGCTGTGGGAAATCGGTGAGACAGATAATGTTATCTGTATGAGGAAGAGGGGGAGTTCAATTTTATGAAGATGTCATATAGTAAATGATTCTAAAATGAAAGCACATGCCAATTAGCCTTATGTGGGCAGGTAGATGGAAAATCAAAGGTTATTTCAGTTATACTTAAGTAAAATTCCGTAAGAGATAGGTTGAGTTTGATTGTAGGATGTTATTTCACAAGAGAAAAAAGTGGCCATATTAAGGTAAGTTATGCACAAGAGGCACTTGAAACTGCAGTAGAGACAAGCCTGAACAATGAAATGTCTTTTTACTCACCTTTCAGCCACTGAGTGATTATAAGCAGCTCCTACATTGCAAGAGTTCTCAGTGTATAAAATCTCAGTCATGAGGCATTGCTCTCAAAGATGTCATCCCCTATATATAGTTTCAGGTAGACAGTAGGTGGATTGGTAATTTACAGACTTTCACTACATTATGCAGCTTCTCTTAGACATACCTTTTAAACAGTAATTTTAATCATTTGAACTATTGACCAAATTATTTGAGATACTGGCAACACCTGGATGAGTGAGAGGGGGAGGAATCTCTTTCCTATGAAGAAACTCCATGGTAAATCTGATTTGTTTAAAAGCAGAGATGGAACAACTATAGCCCATAGTCCATACTGTGTTCTTGCTGTGTGCCTTCAAGTCATTTCTAACTTATGACGAACATAAAGCGAATCTATCATGAGTTTTCTTAAAGCAAGATCTTTTCAGAGGAGCTTTACCCTTGCCTTCTGTAAGGATGAGAGCATGTGACTTGCCCAAGGTCACCCAGGGATTTTCATGGCCAAGCTTGGAATCAAACTCTGGTCTCCAGAGTCACTCAAAACTGCTATGCCATGCTGGCTGTCCCACCAGTGGCTATTTTGTGGCCTCCCTGTCATGCCGATTTTTTGGCCTACAGACCATGTAGTAATTTTGCCAATTTGTCTGTTTTGGGTTAATGGAGGGCCCTTTTTAAAACTGAAAGTGTCTTAAGATTCACTTTCTGGTTTGGGAGGAAAAAACTTGGGAGAGGGGAAAACATGTTAAAATTCCAGCCATGCCTCCTAAAGGGTGCAGAAGTGCATTTTTAGTTCCAAAGATTAGATAGCCAAAACATAAATGATGGAAGAGTGTAATGAGGTGCTCTCCAAAGTCTGATGAGGGGCTTAGGCAGCCCTGAGATTTCAATCAGTTGCTGACCCTTTTAAGAAAAACAAAAACACACCATGCACTCAGTAACCAGTGCATCCTCTGTGTGGACCAATCACTGGTGTCCAAATGCTCTACAACTGTGGACCAGTATATTTAATAAGGGCTTTTAAACAGTATCTGATTAGGTGGATCTCTCTGAAATACTTTTTTGGGGTGGGGTGTTCTGAGGATAAAAATATCTTTTTGGATGTTATACTAGCTGCTCCATGGATATACACACTTCTTTGTGCAGTATGTATGTAACCAACCTTGCCATTCCTTTACCTAGTCCATTATTTCTCGGTGTTGCCAAGATTGGGTGTTTTCATTGTCAGCTGATGTTCTTTTGGTAAATAATTACTCCCTGTCCACTTTTCCTTCTGCTAACTATAATCCCCCTATTAGTTCTTTATGAAGAGTTTAAAGAGAACTTTGGTCCGAGCCTGCATCTGCACTGCATAATGAATGTTCTTTGACACTGCTTTAAGTGTCATGACTCGATGCTACAGAATTCTGGGATTTGTACTTTTGTGAGATATTTAGCCTTCTCTGTCAGAGAGGTCTGATGCTACAGCAAACTACAAATTCCAGGATTCATAGCACTGAGCCATGGCAGTTAAAGCAGTGTAAAACTGCATCATTTTTGCAGTGTGGCAGCAGTCTGAGTAAGCCTCCTTGAGAACCTTATGTTCTCAATGTGGTAGAGTAAAACTCCCATCATCCCTAATTAGCACCACCATCAGATGGCTGCAGCTAATGGGAACTGTAATCCAAGACATACATAGGACACCAGGTGGAAAAGACTGATCTAGGTAATTTCTTTTACTTTTGATAGGCTGAAAGGTAAAGATCCCAGTCCATTTGCACTTGGGTCTAGAACCTTCTTCAAAAGGTGTGGCAGAGGGGAATTGGATCAATTAATCCAGTGATCTGCTTACAGAAATTGATTGCTATGTTTGCATTTTTTTAAAAAATATGAACAGGTATGTGTGAAAAGAAATCCTTATTCTGAGATCTGTAGAAAGTGCAATTCAAAAATTTCATGCCAGTGTTATAAAAACTATGACAGTTTCCACATCCAGCTACACTCTTTACTGGATCAAGGCCAGCAGTTTAACAGCATCACATCACTTTCATAAATGGAATTATGCTATTAATGATATGCATTATTGGTAAAATAAGGCTTGCATTTATACAGTCAGCTCTCCATATCCACAGATTTTTTTTATCCACGGATTCAAGCATCCATGGTTTGAAAATATTTTAAAACAATATAAATTCCACAAAGCAAAGCTTTATTTTGTCACTTTGTATATGAGACACCATTTTACTATCCCATTGTATATAATGGGACTTGGGCATCCATAGATTTTGGCATCCATGAGGCGTACTGGAACCAAAGCCTAGTGGATACCAAGGGCCCACTGTAGTTAGTTGGTTAGGGTTTTTTTTTTTCTCTCTCTCTCTCCCTTTCTCCTGGCATGGGACATGGTTAGTGATGATCAGAGTTAACCTACTGTAATCAGTGGCATCCCTGCCTGGGTTGTCACCCACTGCAGGGGAGGGGGGCTTCTGGGAGCAGGGCTTCTGGGGACAGGACCAGAAGGGCAGCTTTTTGAGTCCTTGCTGGACCCAGAAGGCAGATTCTCTCCCCACTCCCCATGTCTTCCAAGTCTAGGCTGGACTTAGAAAGCAGACTCCCTGCCCCTCTCATGCCTTCCACGTCCGTGCTGGACTTGGAAGGCATCCTGCCTCCCCCGCATGCTGGGACAGCCTTCATCCTGGGCTTTCTTCCTGAAGAGGAATCTCAGGATGGATCAGCCTGTAAGGACATATGTGCAACCCTTCTGCCCCGAAGGGGGAAGAGGGCCCAACTGGATGGCACTTCCCCAGGGGTAGGCAACCTAAGGCCTGGGGCCGGATGCGCCTCCCTGCCACCGCCGCCGCCACTGCCGCCCCCCTTCCATGATGATATTATTGTTGTTATTACTTGTTCTTGGGGTTTTCTTGTCAAAATCTCCACAGGGGTTTTCCCATGGCTTTTCTGGGGCTGAAATAGTGTGCATGCATATATTTATTTTTTTATTTTTTTAAAAAAATATTTATTTATTTATTTATTTATTTTGGTGCTTCGGCCCCCCAGTTGTCTGAGGGACAGCAACTCGGCCCCTGGCTCAAAAAGGTCGCCTACCCCTGCACTTTTCCCTTCTGGATGTTGCCCAGTGCGGTCCTCATCCCCTGCACCCCCCCCCAGTGATGCCATTGACTTGTAATCACTGAGGCTTAAGTTAGCCATCGCTAACATACACTCTGCTGATTTCAGTGGGTGTATTATAATCACATTTAAGAATGTATCCCACAATACATAATTAGAGTAGTTTGATACCACTTTTACTGTTCTGGTTCCATTATATGAAAATCCTGAGATTTCTATTTTACAGAGCTATAAGGCTGTATAGTTCAGAGGAATGTTCTAACGTTGATATCTCCACGTGTTCTGGATGTCCACACTATGAAGTCCCAGCCAGCTTACATTATGGTCAGTGATTCTGGAGGGTGAAGTCCAAAAACTCTGGTTCTAACCAAAGATTAGAACCACCACACTAGAGAATTCTCAATACTTCAGCAAAATCCAAAGCCAAGGATTCTGTGGGATGGAACCATGACTGTTAAAATGGTATCAAACTGCTATCACATGTATAAAACAATCTCCAAATAGTTGCCCTTTTTTTTTTAATGAAAAGGAACTGCAGAAGGCTGCAGGTGGAAATGGAGAAACAAAAGACTGCTTAGCACTTTCTTCTACCAGCCTTTCCCATTCAAATAAATCTTATCCCAGCTGTTTTTCCACCTGGGGGATGCAGTTTTCCATATTTCCACTGTGGATGAAAATATGGGAGTGGGGAGGCTTTTTTCTGATCAGGAAAAAAATGCTAGAGGAGAAACGTCACCTCCATATTTTGTATTCCCACGGCTGCTGTTTATTAAATACATTCTCTCACCCACACTGGGAGACAGATTACATGCATTAGCTGTCTAACATACAGTTTGGATCTCAGGTGTGCCTATTTTAGCACAATATATTCTGCTCTGAAATAAAATACATTGCCACTACCAAAACAGAACGATTTGCCAAGCAGTTCAGTTCCATTTTGATATTAATGACCTACTTTTTTTTCTCTCTGAAACATTTGTGATGTTAAATATGCCCCTAAGCATAAGTAAATGCTGAATATCTAATTTTTACAAAGACATCTCCTATAATAAAAGATTTCACACTCAAGATGGCTCTGTTTAAAAATAGCAGTAATAGTCTATGAGCAGATGGTAACATAAACCATAAGCACAGAAGTTTAAAATCTGTAACACTTTAACTGGGAGGGAGGAAGAGAACATTATTCATTTGAACACCCAGATTGAGGAGGAAAGCACGCCTTAGCCTTGTGACTCTGTAAGTATACAACTGATATTCTAGCATTTATGTTCTGGAGAATCCCAAAGAAGAGGGTAATCTGATGGATTTTTTTCCATTTTACCAATATTAGTGCCAGACTTTTAATAGGCTGATCACAGTGCCCCAAAGAGTGCAAGTTTTCAAGTTCTCCCAAACTTTGCTATGGAAAAATCTGTGTTTAGTTATTCAGAGCTGAACCTACTGCAGAGGCGGAAGATTTTCTACTGCTATGAAAGAAGAGCCCAATAAGTGTCTTCTTTCCTTCAGCTCACTGATACAAACACTGCCATGCAGGGGGTATAACTAGTGAAGGGAGGTGCAAAATAAGGACAGTGACCCTCCCAAATAAGATGTCATCCCCCATGAAGTTTTCCTTCAGGCTCCAAATTATAGCATTGTAGAGTGTGAGACATTGAAAATCATTCACATCTAGGACTCATATTTGCTGTGTTTGCATTGCCTTGGTAATTTTATTTGCCCCCTATCTTTCAATGCCTAAAGTGTATTCTAAATGTTCAGCTGAAGTTTTAAGTTATTTTGATTCTAAAAAAATATTGAAAGAAAATTTCATGGGTGGTGGAGGGAAGCATTCCTATGGGGAATCAGTGTTCTCATCCCCCCACATGTTAGAGATACAACACTGTTGTCGTGTTACTCTGGGCTTGTGCAATAAGTTGATTGAGGAACCTGTATGTCAACTGGACTTAGAGGCTGCTGCCACATAGCAGAAAGAATGCAATTTGACCCCACTTTAACTGCCATGACTCCATCCTATGACATCTTGGTATTTGTAGTTTATTGTGGCACCTGAACTGTCTAACAGAGAAGACTAAGGGCCTGTAGAGACACAATCTCAATAAGATTTTCAGATGACATCCCTGTCCCATCCTTCCATGATATCATTCAAAGATTATCACATGACATCATCATTGCGTCTGTGACATGTTCTTATCACACAATGGCAATAAGATTTTCAGACGACATCGCTCTTATCCTGTCCTTCTCCCGCCCCTGAAGTGGCATGGCCCTGTCAGTTTGTATTAATGGAAACTCCCATTAATACAATGACAGGGCCACTGACAGGACAAGGACTGGATAAGCATGGACAGGGTAAGGACAGGAGCAATCCTTCCTTACTCCATGTGATAATCTCAAAAGACAAACATTGCTTCTCCTTCCTTTCAGGCATTACTAGTTCTAACATCTGATAGCTCCACACCCACCAGTTGCTTATTGAACCCAAAATCTCAATTTTGAGATTGAGTTTAGTTGCAGATCTCATGGCCAAAACATCCTAAGAGGCCACTGGTGTCTACAATTCACCACTCCCCAGAGTTGGCAGAGCAGTTGCAGGTGGTGGAGAGGGAGAGAAAGATACAAAGGAAGCTATAACCCAGACAAGTTGACTGCAACTTAAGGAAATTAGCCTTTGCTCAACTGGGAGGCCCTGCCTGCCTGCCTGCCTTTTCCTCTTCCTCTTCCTCTTCTTTTTCTTTGGAATGAATCTCATCAAGCATTGCTGGCTATTTTGTGTTTTTGAGTTCCAAGACCATCCCAGAGATCCTTGGCCTTGAGTTGAAGCAGTTTGTAATGAGGGAAGAAGAATTTCTCACCAGTGGTGGTGAGCTGTTGAGGGAGGGAGAGTAGTGTGGAGGGAGAGAAAGAGGCACAGGATGATGCTAAAAGTGAATTATTGAATAGTAGCAAATAGCGTATACAAATTAGTAGATTGTGTAGATGATAGTGGTTTGATTTCTGGGATGATGTTCTTCATTTCTTAGAGGACAGACAACTACTGTTTACAGATGAGCTATACTGCACAAAGACTGGGAAGAATGTCTTTGGTAGTAGCATGTCAAGTCTGATCAAGAGAATTTTAAATTATATCAATGGGGAGTTGGAGACGAAACATCAGTCCAAAGGCAGGCTCTGCCTGTGAATTCTAGAGAAGGTGAGAGATAGAGTGGGATATAGAAAAGAACTGACAGTAAATTAATAGGTTAGAAAAAACAAAACTTCAAATGTGTATACACCAATATATAAAGTTTGAGAAGCAAACAGGATGAATTTGAAATCCTAGTGCAGGAAGGTAAATATGATTTTATAGGCATATAAAGACCTGGTGGGTTGACTTCCATGATTGGAATATTATAATTGAAGGGTTTTATCTATACAAAAAGAATAGATGTGGCATAAAAGGAGGGGGAATATTATAATATGTCAAAGATAAATTCAGTTATACAGAAATCCATGAGAGTGATCAATGTGGACCAGTTGGGAACATTTGGGTAAAAATAAATAGAGAAACCAATAAATGCATCATTGTTTTAGGTGTTTATTAAGGTCACCAAACTAAGACAAGGTGATGGATGATGCTTTTCAGAAGCAAATCTCTAAAATCTCAAAGATACAAGAATTAGTACTTATGGCAGACTTCAATTACCCTGACATCTGCTAGGAGACTAATGCTGCTAAGCATAGGCTCTTCAACAAATTCCTGATGTGTCGTGCAGATTTTTTAAAAATTTCAAAATGTAAAGGAAAAAACAAGGGATTGGCCATCCTGGACTTGATCCTAACCAATAGGGAGGAGTTGGTCACTGGAAACAAAGTATTTGCTAATTCAGGGGGAAGTGACCATGTAGTGCTAGATTTTACAATTGTAAGACAGGGGAAAAAAGAATAAAGTGGACCCTTTGTATCAGTGGGCTGTTGATCCATGTGAAGATCTTCATGGCCCATATTATTCAATGGCGGTATGTGCACGTTAGTGTCCAGGCACATGTTGCCATCATTGAATAATATGAGGCACAATTATTTGCATTTTTGCCATCCAAGGTGGAGAAAAAGTGGAAACAAACCCCCATGGATAGGAAGGATCTACTGTAGAATCAAACAGGGATTTTGGATTTCAGCAAGGTTTATTTTAACAGATTCAGGGAATTTCTGGGTGGAATCCCATGGCTAGACATACTAAAGGGGGGGGAAAGACACACAGCAAGGATGGGAATTCTTGAAGAATGTGTTGAAACAAGCACAATCACAAACAATCATATGGAAGAAGAAAAATGGGAGACATCTAAAAAAGCCAAGGTGGCTGTACAGCAATTCAAGGAGTAAGTGAAAAGAAAAAGGAGTATATATATATATATATAGAGAGAGAGAGAGAGAGAGAGAGAATGGAAGGAAGGATAGATAACCAAGGAAGAACACAAATGTGTAGCCCAAGCTTGAAGGAACTGCATAAGGAAAGCTAAAACTCAAAATTATTTGAGATTGGCTAAGCAAGCAAAAAAGTTACACAAAAAGGTTTTTTCCCCCCAGATACATTTGAGTCAAGAGAATGACCAAGGAGACAGTGAGAGCTCTGTTTAATAAAAATGGTAACATGCTAACAGTTCACAATGAACAGGCAGAATAGCTATTCAGTATCCAATAGCTATTTTGCTTCAGTTTCACCCCCCCCCCCGCCCCAAAAAAGAGAACATTATGCTTCTATGAATTAGCAGAAACCTTCACAAGGGCTCTGGATTGCAAATCAAGATTGATAAGGAGTCAGAAATTGCTTAGCTAACCTAAAGAGTTCAGATCTGCAGGGCCAAATGAACTTCATCCCAAGGTACTGAAGCAACTTGTTAATGCACTCTCTGAACCCCTTGCCATCATTTTTTCAGAAATCTTGGAGAACAAGTGAGGTGTCAAGGACTAGAGAAGGGCATACATTGTCTCTCTCTTCAAATAATGACAAAAAAAAAATTCATGAAGCTACAGATTATACAAAGTCTGTCTGCAAGTAACTAATGACAATGTAGTGATCAGGAGCCAGCTTTGGTAATGGGGAATAGTCTCACTATTCTGTATTGCTTTCAGTTCTGGCCATCTCATTTTACGACAATTGAGGGATGACATCACACTGTTCAAATGCCTCAAGGGCTGTCACAGAGAAGAGGGGACACACCTGTTTTTTGCTGCCCCAGAGGGTAGGATCAGGTCTAATGGTTCAAAGTTATAGGAGAGTGAATTTTGATTGAACATTAGAAAGAACTGCTTGACAATAAGGTTTAGCAATGGAACCAGTTGCCTAGAGCAGACCTGCACAACTTGACAGTAGGTAGGAGCCAAAATTAAAATAGACTAAACTTCTTTGGGCCGCAGATAGATTTTAATTAAATATTAATTCATAATATTAATCAATAATATTAATAAAAATTAATGTTAATTTCATCCTCATCCTCCTCTGCCCAGACCTCTCCTCAGGAGTGGTAGAGGAGCCTTGCCTGTTGTTCTTCTTCTCTGCCAGAACCTCTTGGGAAAAGGCCAAGCGACAGAGGAGCCTTGAGGGGCAAGCATTTGCCACTCTTCCTCCTCTGCCACCCGGTCTTCTCAGGAGAAAGCTGGCCAAAGGAGGAGGCTTGCAGGGCAAGCATTTGCCCATCCTTCTCCACATGACCTTCTCCTCAGGAGGAGGCCAAGCAGTGGAGGAGCCTTAAAATTGTTCCACAGCCTTGTGGGCCACTTGAAATCTTTTGGCGGGCCGCATGCACCCCCAGGCCTTATGTTGTGCAGGCCTGGCCTAGAAACATGGTGGAGTCTCCTCTGGATATCTTCAGAGACAGCCAGGACTGTTACCAGCTGGGGATGCTGTATCTGGAGATCCTTCATGGAGCAGGAGTCTGGACTAGATCACCCATGAGGCCCTTTCCAACTCTATGATTCTATGGCTGCATAATTCTAGGCAGAGCCTACATATATTTTGATTCTATTTTAATGTATTGTTTTTGTATGCTTTTAATTGTACTGATTTTTAATGCTGTGAGCTGCCCTGAGTCCCGGTTTTGGGGAAAAGGCAGGATATAAATAAATAAATAAATGCTGTATACATAAATGTTCTTTTAGCCTTTGTGCCATATATATATATATAGAACTTGAATAAAACAACTAGTAATCTTTGGTGCCTCTTGAAACTTCTTTCTTATTCCATCCTCTCATTTAGAAAATAATAATCTATCTTGATGAAGTGGCTGTAAGCTTGTAATTTTTTATTTCATTTTAGTTGGTCCTAATAAAGTTATTATCCAAGTGTGGGTGCTGTTTTTACACATGGATCATTACAATTACTTGTGTTTTTAATATTATATTTTGTTGTTGTGGTTGTTCCAACTTATAGTAACCCTAAGGCAAACTGATCATGGCATTTTCTTGGCAAGATTTGTTCAGAGAAGATTTGTCATTACATTCCCCCTGATGTTGAGAGCATGTGACTTGTTCAAGGTCACCAAGTGGATTTCATGACCAAGCTAGGAATTGAACCCTGATTTCCAGAGTTGTAGTCCAACACTCAAACCACTATGTCATGCTGGCTCTCTGAATTATTACATTATATTATGTGTATATATTATATTATATTTTTGGATTTTGGCACATACCGATATTAACAAGCATCACCTTCATAAATCTGAAATGTAATCCTTCAAAAAAATCATCTATCTTGTATGTGAGAGGTCGGCAAAGCACAGGCCATGGGTTGCAAGAGACCACCAGGTCCATTTTTGTGACTACAGCTTCCCACATCCCATAAGACAAGTTTTTAAAAAAACAAAATGGACAGAATTCACTAAGGCACTTAAATGTGCAACCTAGAATTACACATTTGTAATTAGTTCATATCCATGATCCCTACATATTCCCTAAACTAGACAATGCACAGGGACCATGAAAGCACCCAGTCCGGACTTGGTGCACAGCAGCAGCTGCAAGCAACAGGAAGTCTGTTCTTCATTCCATAATAATCTCTGGCCACCCACAATTAGACTGATAGCAACATAATGGCTGGGGAACCGTGCTTTTGAGGAGTTGCTGCAGATGAACTTGCAGCTTTCCGGCCAGGTGCAGCAATTAACTCAGAGTGTGGTACACTCCAGGGCCAGGTTAACCCTCCAGCTCCTGAGTGATGCCGGAAATGTTTTGCCTTCTTTCCTGATAAGTTTCAGGGGGACAGAATTATGTTGGACAGCTTTCTTACCAGCTGCTTAGTGTCCTAAGCAAGAAGTCTATTAAGTTTCAGAATGATAATGAAGGGGATTTCAAAAGAATATAGATGAAAGGAAGCATCTGAACCAGTCCAAAGGAGTCCAGTTTGGTTTAGGATTAATTAGAATCTGATCCCACTGTTAGCCTTCTGGCAATCTGCAACATGGTCTCTCTCACTTCCTCTCATAACTGTTGAGAGCCTCTGCATATCACTAATATGACTCATGGCTCCCTCTCTGCTTTCTGTTGCTTCAGTCAGTTTCTGACCCCCAAATATACTGCCATGGGAAACATTTGGCTTTTTATACATAGTCACAACAAATTCAAGTACAACACACTGAACATACCAGTGCCTTGGATTTTCAGTGAAGACAGGTGCTAGGTTTTCTTTCATTAAACCTTCTGAAGCTTAAAACCAATAAATTTGATGAGAAAACACATACAGTTCCTACAAGACTTAATTTCAAAAATGCTCTGGTTGTTTGCTCTTCCTAGGTATTGGACCATAATGACACAGAAAAGTTTTGTGAAAAGGCACAGAATCATTTTGTAAAATATAAATTACCTTCTGTCATAAATAGTATTAAAATGTCTCTAACAGAACACATTGGACACGGTTGCTTAGTCATATCTCCAAAATTAGTTTTGTGGCCTGCAGCTGTGAAGACTGGCACAATCTTAAAGATTTAGAAAGACGAAAAGTCTGTGATTGACACAAAAAGAAAACTTTTCCTCCTAATTATATAACTTCAGATGGAGAAACTGCATATTTCTGCGCATCACATCCCTAACCATTTGAAGGTGTCTTATTTATATCATCAGGGCAAGATAATTTTATAATAGTGGTATGTACAGTGCAGCCGCACCATCCAAACTTAAGGTCACACGGACACCAAGCCCAATAAAATGAATGGGGCACACGTCTGTGCTGCACATGTCATGCCATGCACAGAAGTGCACCCATTCAAACAAATGGGGCTTGAGGTCCCACATTTTTTGCTTTATGGGGGGAGTGCGGAATAGATCTCCTGGATATAGGGAAGGTAAACTGTGGACCTTTACAAACTGCCAGAAATAGTGCAACTTGAAGCCACTTTAACTGCCCTGGCTCAGGGCTAAGGAATCATGGGAACTGTAGTTTATTGTGGTACCAGAGCTCTCTCTCAAAGGCTCAATGTCCCAGAAAAAAATACAATTCCCATGATTCCCTAGCACCGAGCCAGGGCAGTTAAAGTGGCCTCAAGCTGCACTATTTCTGCAGTCTGTAAAGGTCCTTTAATAAATTACATAGGCAAGTTAATTATTGCCACTCCAGATGGTGTCATTTTTCCAAAATTATATCAAAACTTCTTTTAAAACATGAACACTTCTAAACTAAGGAAAGACTACTAAGACATCCTCTCTTAGGCAGAGCAAGGCAGTCACCTCAGGTGGTAGATGCTGGGAGATGGAAGCAAGGAGGAACCTATAGGAAATATGGCTTGCTCTGAATCTACCTGAGCAAGGCTGTTTTCAGGTGCGATGGAGGACAGTGTGCCACTCTTGTGGGAAAATTCAATAGCCAGCTTTCATACCTGTAATTGGAGGATCACATCTAGCTTTTAACCTCGGGAAGCAAAATGTCTTGGCCTAATATGGTAGTGCCTTTGGGACTTCTATCAAAACCCACAAACCAGTAGCAGATCCAGTGATTACCAGAGACACTGAAACAAGTTGGCTGGGCCAAAGGGATCTCCTTGAGAGGGTCATACTTTGCTTTGCTATTTCTTCTGCCATTCTTCCTCCACCACCACCTCCACAGGGAGGTGCAGACAGGTGGTGATTCCATGAACACGGATTATATCTGCCATTTGGGGAGCTTGAAATTTGCCTTCACTCCCCAAAGTCACTGCTCTATTGGTATAGTTGTGGCAAATTTTTTTTCTCCCCCAATGTAATTCATGTAACAGATTGCTATGCCCTGCCCCCCATCCTCCAGACAGTTGCTTAAATCTAAGCACCCGTGCTGAAAATGTTCCTTTCCAAATCCCACCGGGATTCAAATTGAAGCTGTACATCCTATCCCAAACATATGGCAGGCCTCCTACACAAGATGCTGCTACAGATTGTTAGACTGAAAAATCAGTTTGAGGAATAATAATAATAATAATAATAATAGGCTGGGAAGACACTTCATTATTCAGGTAGAATAACATGGAGTTATGACTGAGTGCAGAATACTCACACAACAATATTCGTGTAACTTTGCTCCTAATTTCCTCTTTAATACAATTATATAAGTCCACTTTTGTTTCCCCTTTGCACTCTGTCTCCTGTGTTTTCTTTTCCCTTTCCACCTGCATACTTGTGTGAGCTTTTTTTGGACAATCTAGCACAATGGTTCCCAGCCTTTTTCAAGCTACCACCCCCTTTCCTCTTGGGTGACAATCCTAGCACACACACACACACATACACACACACATTTCTTGGTATTTGGTCCACTGTTCTACTAGGGCAAGGATAGAAGAGAGAAAGTATCATAAGCAAGGGAAGTGGCTGGTTGGGGTAATTTTGTAAATGAAGTAAATGAAATCCAGTTTGCCATGCAACCCCACTGGGTGACCCTGGGCAAGTCACATTTTCCCAGCCAAAGAGGAAGGTAATAGCAAACCCTCTCTGAAGAAACTTTTTCAAGAAAACCTGATGATAGGTTTTCCTTAGGGTAATCATGAGGCAAAACCATTTGAAGGCACACAATAACAACATTTGCTTCTAGCCATTTTAAGTTCCAAAGGGAGCTTGGAGTCCCATACGTTTGTGTTTGGGGGAAGAAAGGTGAGGCTGGGGGTGGTTTGGGTATAAGAGGAAGGACCCTCTATGGAAGAAACAACACTGCCTGAATAGGGTGCCTGGTGAAGAGGGTGGGCAGGCAGGTGAGCTCAGCAGGATTTCCACCTGAGGAAGGAAGGGCTGCATGGCCACCTGGTTGGCCCATGGCAAGAAATTTCCCTGAAGCCCCCTCCTCCTTGTTCAGGCTTCACTGGCAAAGGGAGGGAGAGGGTAATAAAAGGGGGAGGGGGAAGAACAGGAAACTCCAGGTGTCACCAGAGCATTGACAATATCCAATGCAAGGGGGAACGGAGGAAGAACTTGCACCCTTCCCTTCTTTTCCTTTCCCTTCCCTTCCCTTCCCTTCTGCTTTGTCTAGCTGTCTTGAGCTAGCTAGCCAAGGTAAAAGGGAAAGAATGTGCACCTACTCCATCCCTTCTTTTTTGTGTTGGAACCAGCCAGTGTCTCTCTTACTCAAAGAAGCTTTCCTCTTTCAGCTCCTTGTAGGGGGAAGCTGAGCAGTTTCTGGGAAAAGGTGGGCATGCCAAGTATTTTGGTGCCCAAAGAGGGGAGAGAGCAAGGAAAGGAGAAGGACAGAGTCTGTTTGCTCTCTTCCTGGGTGAGGCAAAGATGGAGGAGCCATCCTAGGTCTCTTGCCTCGTAGTCTGCAGCTTGTTTTCTGTGCAGCTCTCCATTCGGCCTCCCTTTGTCTTATCCCAGAATGGTGTACAAAAGAAGTTTCTTGCAACTAGGGTTGTCATAATTCTATTCCACAAAACCTCAGATCCAAGTCTATGAAAGCTTATGCTACAACTTTTTTCACACAGTCTCAAAGGTGATAAAAATCCCTTTGCATAGTGATATTCCAAAGTAACATGACTATAACATACACGGCAGAATTAATGCAGTTTGACACTGCTTTAATTCCTATAGCTCAATGCTATGGAATTCTGGGGTTTGTTGTTTGTCATCACACCACAGCTCCCTGAGAAAGGCTGCATAGCTCACAAAACTACAAATAGAATTGAGCCATGGCAGTTAAAGCAATGTTGAGCTGCATTATTTCTGTAATGCAAATGAAACCTATGTTTCTGAATTCTAGTCACTTAGAAGAGACCTCAGCAAAGGTGCCCCCCCCAACTTCTATGGGGGAGGGAGGGAGAAAATCTTCCAAACATCTATGAGACTAAGAGGGATTCCTACTCTAGGAATCATATCTAGGGGTTGCCATGCTGGCCAGCCCATACAGCAAAGCACAATAACATCCAAAATCCACAAAACAGTGATACCTTTATTGGTCAACTAAAATGCACAAAATATATGAAGCAAGCTTTTGAATCTCAACTGTGACATCTTCATTGGGCAAAGGTGTTAAATATCATGCAGGAGAAAGGTATCAGTTTTGTGGATTTTGGATGTTATTGTTTGCAGTGTGGCCAACACAGTTACTCCTAGATATGCTCTCTAGATTTCAGGATATTGCATTTTAGGCACAATAGGGGAATCCTAAACAAGAAGGAACAAAGGGCTGAGACTTAACTTTTTGAGGTCTTTACCTCCAACAAAAGCCAAATGTTGCTTTTTTAAAATGAGACTGCATTTGATGTGATTTAAGCAGCATTTAAAAGTTTTTTCAGATGCAACAACACAGAGACTTCTTGAGAAATTCAATATTATCTGCCAAATGAGGGGGGAACAGGTATTTTCACTCAGGAGAGAAAAAGGAAGGAGGTTTCTCACTGTGTTGCTAATGGATTTATTTCCAAATTTTATTTCCTGGATTTCACTGTTTGTCTTCCAGAGCTCATATGTACCCCCCTTTTTTTCAAACACATGCACACATTTCTGTGAGGGAGGGAAATGGAGGAAAGGGGGACTCCAGCCTATTCGTATGCAAATAAGAGGGACTCTGGACCTAAAGAAAGTATCCCCCACCCTTTTCAAACACACACACAAACATTTTTGTGGTGGGGGGGCTGACAGGGGAGGGAAGGGCAGCTCCAGTCCAAAGTAAGCAAAAAGTTCCACCATGCATGCAGCATCGCCACACATGTACCAGAACACAAGAAAGCCTCTTCATTGCTAAAAGCATCTGCTTGCCTCCCTTCCCTTCCTGCCTCTGGGGTCTGGGTCTGGCATTGCACACCTATGCATTACCACAGAGCCTCAAGGGCAGGAATCTGAGACATGCTGCTTTTCAAAGACTTCAATCCGGGACTTCCACAGTTTTTCAGCAGCAATGGCACCCTACTTGCAACCCTCATTCCCACTATTCCCTGCTGCCGCCACCCCTTTTTTCCCCCTCAGTACCCCCTTCTGCTCTTTTTTCCCTCAGCACCCCCTGGAGCTTTCCAACACCCCCAGGGGGGTGCTACTACCCATTTTGTGGATCACTGATCTAACAGATGGTGCTAGTCACAAGAGCTTGACAGTTAGAATTTCTATCTGGTATATGTATCTAGGGTATGTGTGAGAGAAAATTGGAAGGAGGGAAGGAGGGACGGAAGGAAGGAAGAGGGGAAGGGGGAAGGGAGGGGAAAGCGAGGGAGAGGGATTAATTGTTCATTCAAAATGTGATATATGCATAAGGGGAGGGGGATCAGGGAAGGTGCATGAACTCCATAGCTGTTTCTTGAGTTTTGCCATTTGAGCAGTTTTCTCTGATGTGCTTTGCTGTCCTGCTCTCATGTTTTCATAGACAGATTCCCTTCTCTCTAAAATACTTAGCATATCTTTCATGTCTTAAATACAGCCCACATTCATACTAGCAGTACATTGTTCAGCTGCCAAATTCATTAAAATATTGCATTATTCAGTGGATAGAATGGAAAAACTGGCTTCTTTTTCCTTACAGTCATGGACTAATTGAATGGCCTTTAGACAAGATTGTGTCAGTTTCATCTGGATAAGTGGAGTCTGAGGTACCAGCCTCATGCAACTGTTTATAAGGTGCAGTTCTAGTCTAAAGTCTGGTGCATATTTAGGAGCACAAGAACATTTGAAAGAATCTCTATAGGTCCAGATTCCCCAAAACTACAGCAGGCCTGTACAAGCACTATTCCACAGATAAAGTACAGACATATTAGCAGCAGTTAGCCAAGCATCAGTAACCCTGCTTGCTGTGGGAGGAAGAAATAAAAGTAAGTGCAATGTCAGGAGTTAAATGAGCTAAGGGACCACTGCGGCTGGGACATTTCTGTCCCCTAGAAATCCCCACTGAGAACACTGTTTCCTTGAAAAGCAGAAATCTGGGAAGCCTTGGAACAGTGTTGCTTTCCCTGCAACCTAGCTGATAACTGAGGTGTGGAAGAAAGTGGTTGGATCTTACTGGTGGCCAAAATGTTGGAACAGTCTGGAAACCATGCCTTATGAGGAGAGACTTAGAGAGCTGGGTATGTTTAGCCTGGAGAAGAGAGAGTTAAGAGGTAATATTACAGTACAACAGTATTGTTGTACTATTACAGTATTGTTGTACTGTATTGTATATTATTTTGTATTGTATGTTAATTTAATTTATATGTCATAACTAGTATCGGTTTAATAATTTTTTAACGGGGTGGGTATTGGGTCTTTCTGGTTTTATATTGTGTGTAATTGTAATTGTTGTTAGCCACCCTGATTGTTCTCAGAGGGGTGGGGTACAAATAATAATAATAATAATGATAATAATAATAATAATAATAAATATGATAGCCCTGCTTAAGTATCTGAAAGGGTGTCATATTGAGGATGCAGCAAGCTTGTTTTCTGCTGCTCCAGAGAATAGGACCCAGAACAATGGATGCAAGACACAGGAAAAGAGATTCCTGTTAGGAAGGAGTCCCAGGGGAAAATGTACAATGTGGGGATCATCAGGACATCATAAACAGCCATGACAACACAGCATTTGACTGATGCTGAGTCATGCTGTGTCATGGGAAGTGACATTGTGCAGATGGTCACCTGGTGCTGGAAAGCACTGACAAGTGCTGCAAAACTGCAAAGTCACTCAGGTTGAGTGACAGGTGTCAGCAGGAAGAGGCAGAGCCAGAAGGCCACATGGAGCCCTAGCTATATAAGGGAGTTGCCTCAGGACACATGTGTGGGTTGATAGAGTGGGTGTTTGATAGTGGCATGTTGGCGTATGTCAGTGGATCGTGTATATAGCCTTGTACACAAAGGAACTAAGATTAAAGCCTCATCTGAGAAACATCTGTTTCTAGAGTCTCTTTACTCATTCTGGAAGGGGAGAGGTGCTTCTCCAGCTGAAAAGCTATTGACTGCATCTGAGGTGGTGGTGAATCTGGTGCTGCACGTTGACATGGATCATCACGCGCTGCGTAATCACACTAACAATTCCACCTAAACATTAGGAGGAACTTCCTGACGGTAAGAGCTGTTCAACAGTGAAACACACTCCCTCGGAGTGTGGTGGAGTCTCCGTCTTTGGAGGTTTTTAAACAGAGGCTGGATGGCCATTTGCCAGGGGTACTTTGACTGTGAGTTCCTGCATGGCAGGGGGTTGGACTGGATGGCCCTTGTGGTCTCTTCCAACTCTATGATTCTATGATTCTAGGCTTCAGGGCTCAGAAGGATCAACCAAGTATTCCTTGTGGGCCTCAGACCACAGATTGTGCACTCCTGAACAAAGCCCAATGTCTGGGGCCCCGTTTATCTTGTGGAAATGGTAGTTCAGAGTAGCTACAGTCAGCTCTGCTATGTATAGTCTGCCTTCAAAACCATAGACATTAGCCCTATGTCAAGTGCTGTTCCAAGTTTGCAGGTGCTTTGCTAACTCCTGTTTCAACAGGAGCCCTGGCATCATTACCACAGTGCTGCCTGTTGGGATTCCCTGAATGGGAATGATCTCAGACAGACATTTGTGCACCTGCCTGAGGGGGAAAACACCCAAGGGGTGATTCTGTCCCCTCCTTTTTATTGACATCTTGTTTACAAGACAACTGGATGCTGTTCATCATTCATTAACTGTCAGAAGGCCATTTTCCTATTTCAGGCTCCAAAGGTCAAGAGACAAGTAAACAGGACAGGAAACCAGCCAAGCCAATCACTAAAGGTGGACCAGACAGCTCATTAACTTATGTGTATCTGTGTGTTTAACCACTAGACTTATGTACATGTAATTAACATCTAATTGCTAAACCGCGTACGTACAAAAAGGCTCACTGTGTATGAAGGAGGAAAATGGGGTCTCTTCATGGCTTGCCAATGAAGAATTTTCCCACAGCTGCCATAGTAAGCAATCATTTATTTTAAAATCTGCCTGGGAGGCCTTTTAAAAAAGACTTTCAGTATGTATTACAATATGTAACTAGTAGGCTGAATGAGAATTTATCCTACCAATTTGTGTAAATTTGACCTAAACTCTCATGCACCTACTCTACTCTTCCCAAAATGCATATCTAAATTTACATATACATAGAAAGGATAGCTGAATATGTACTAAGATAGCATTTAATTTCCTGTTCACCCTCTCTGAGAAGTCAGATGCTCAATATTTTCAGTTTGCCAAATAATGGACATAGAGCTATTAGTGTAGTTAGCAACCATATCTGGGGGCATTAAGTTAAATACCAGATGTTTGTGAGTTCTTTTCATCATATGGAGAGAGGAGATTTAATTATTCCCTGCCCAATAGTCATAGCAACAGAAATAGCTTCCCTCCTGACATAGGTAAAAGGCTTTTTTAAAAAAAGTCCCCCTTGGAGCCAATTACATTATGAAATTATTTTATTTTTACATCCCTAAGTATAAAATATTTCCAGGATGGTCTATTGAAATCACAAAATAACAGTGTTAAAAATCAGTGTTGGGTTTTGTGTTGTTGTTTTTTTAAAGTAAAATAAATAAATAAATAAATACAGAAATGAACATAACAGTTTTTTTAAATAAATAAATAAAATTAGGGTGTTTTTAAAATAACAAACACAAGCCCATGACTAACATCATGTTTTGACAGATCTGTGGTCCAGGCAAAGTTTTCAGAACATACTGGAATAAGTACAGATAATTCATCCTAGGCTTTATATTAGACTGATAAAACAAGACCAGTACGTCTCTGCAGAAAAACAGCAATAGTAACCAACTACTTGTGCAGTTTGAACTATAACTATAAGTAATTACTATTTAAGAGTAAGGGGGGTTGCAGACTGCCAGAAATAGTGCAAATTGAGTCCACTTTTAGGGTTAGGGTTAGGGTTAGGGAGTCATGGGAACTGTATTTTATTGTGGCACCAGAGCTCTCTGACAGAGAAGGCTCAATGTCTCAGAAAAAAAACAATTCCCATGATTCCCTAGCACTAACCCTAACCCTAAAAATGGACTCAATTTGCACTATTTCTGGCAGTCTGCAACCCCCCTAAGTTTTATGAGCTCTGGTTTTGCACAAGAGACTATATCCTAGGATGCTGTATATCAAGACAATGAGAAATACAGTGTATATATAGCATTAGAAGACTTCAAAAAGGTGCTGAAGCATTCAGCCAAAACAATCAAAAGAAAATGCAGAAGGAGGGTACAAACCAATGAAAAATGGGCCTGGTTCATCTTCATACACATGACTAGTCAACTTAGGGCCTTTGCAGACTGCCAGAAATAGTGCACATTAAATTGAGGCACTGCCCTGGCTCAGTGCTAGGGAGTCATGGGAATTGTATTTTTTTCTGGGACATTGAGCCTTCTCTGTCAGAGAGCTCTGGTGCCACAATAAAATACAGTTCCCATGATTCCCTAGCACTGAGCCAGGGCAGTGCCTCAATTTAATGTGCACTATTTCTGGCAGTCTGCAAAGGCCCTTTGACTTGGCCCAGTCAATGCAGTTTTGCTTCATGAAGCATTGCTTGTTATAATCAATAATGATATCTGATGAGTACAACTTAAAAACATGCCATTCTAACATTTTCCCTATCTTTGGGGGACAATGATTTCACATTATTCTTATTTGTGAGTGAACCGAAAGCAGAGGTCCTTGGTGTTAGTAATTGCTTGTTTTGTCTCCCTTATTCAAATCCAAACCACACTGTGTCTGACTAAAGTTTAATTATGGCATGTGGGTCTTAAATCAACATTTTATAGGCTATTTGGATACTATCTAAAACCACCTCTGCTTAATTATATGAAGAGGAAGGAAACTGAGTGAACACTAGTTTAGCTCTGTGGATATGTTTTAAAACTCAATAATATATTTCACAATAACATACCATTAGTAATACTGACACCCTTTATGCATTTTTGTAATATGCTAATAAATATTCTTTTTTCCCTTCAAACACTTGAACAGATTTCAACAGATTTCAGTGCTAACAGTACAACTGCCCTCTATAATCAACTCCTCCCCAAATAAATTCTCCCACAGTTGACATTTTTTCTGAGAACTGTTGCAATAACAGATGTTTCAATTTATATTTTAAAATACCAATTAAGATAAAGAGATCAATTTCTCCTTTGTTCTGGTGCTGTAAATCCTGAATGCCATAACTTTGATTTAACAGGGTGAATAAATGGTAAACTACAATACATCCATTTTCAACACAATGCAGCATGGTTTTGTATAACAGCAGGGTCACAGCATTCAATAGGATGCTCATTCTAACACTATATTGTTGAAAAGCTGCTAAAAATTTCTAAACAGCTTATTTTTCAAAGAGTTTGTTCCTGATTTTTTCATGTTGTTATCTATTTACTATTTAAAATATTTCAACATGCCTTTCAGAGCATATTGCCTTCACAGGGTTGTTTACAGTATTGCAAAACATGCAAAATGTCATGATGATTTAAATGCAAACCACATATGTATAAGCAGCAGCAAAATATTTTTTAAAAAGAAATTTCAACTGCAGAGCAGAAAAAAAATCTCTCCAGCATTGTTTTAAAGCCAGCAAATATAACCCTATATAGGTCTAAAAAGCCCTACATGGTTCAGGTCCAGGCTATTTGGCAGACCTTATCTTCCTGTATGGGCCAGCCCTGAGATCATTAGGAGAAGCCCTTCCATCACCATTGCCAGCAGTTGGTGGCAATGCAAGAGAGGCCCTTCTCAGTGGCTGATCCGAGACTCTGGAACTCCCTTCTCAGAGAGGTCAGAATGACTGATCCTACTAGAAGAAGCTGGAGAGAAAATCTGACCAGATCCTTTTCTCTTAAAGCCTACCCTCCACTATTTGAGGTAGTCTGCCAACCCTCCTGAGCAGATTTTCAAGGGCCAAAAGTCTTCAAGGAGAAATCAGAGAAATTTCCTCCCTTACACACACATATGCTGATGGAAATGTTTATGAGCAGAAGAGCTCTTAGATGCTTCCTCCAGAAAAAGCAGATCCAGGATCCTGGCCATAAGAATGTCAAGTAAAGTCACTTTTTAAACAGAGAAGGAACAAAAGCAGGTATAAACCTGGTAAATGGAAAAGTATTTTTTTAACATTTATCCAGCTTTATATTTATTTAAACAAATATTTCTTAATTTGCTGTTAACCAGTTTCTCCCTGCCCTTTAAATTACACTTCATTTTGGGTCCACTGACCCAGCATAAAATGGCTCTTCTACATTCATAGACATTGGACGTTATCACACGTGGGCCAGAAAGCGAAAATAAAGTGGAAATGAGGCATTCCGAAAATAAACGGGAAATAAACAATAATTCCGCAAACATCATTACCTTAATTGCGAATTTACAGTAATCGCATTAAACGTCCACACACAAGTGAAAAAAGCCCGTAAATGTACTAGAAATGAGCCTCTTGCACATGCGCAGATAGAGGAATGCTCGCTGGAACCATGGCAACAGCAGGGAAATGCTCTCAAATGCGCATTTGGTTATCACATTACGGTAAATTCGAAATTACCTTAATTGCGCATTTGCATTTCCTCCAAAGAACCAAATTTCAAAAGATCTCGTTTCTGTCCACTTTCTGTCCACTTTCTGTCCAGTTTCTGTGCGACGTTGTGTGAAAACATGGGCCACTAATCCGGTTTCGGTCAGGATTTTGTGTGGATTTTGTGTGGATTTGGCCCTGTGTGATAACGTCCATTGCTATGTAGTCATATGGATGTTACCTAGTATTGCTCTTGAGGCTGTGTGAACTGAGTAGCAGCCTCTACTGGACTTAGGAGAAGAACAGCATAGGACATTTTTTGTGCATCCTTAAGGGTAACACAGGGAAACAAAGCAGCAGCTTTTTATGAATTCCCTTTTTATTAAATCATTTTGGAAAGAGTGAACAGTAAAAGCTGCAGGTATTCCAACAAATTCAGCATAGCATCAGTATGACTCTACTCCCAGCATACATTCCAATTAGGAGTGCCATGCCTTCCATATACACCACACACTTCAACAAAATATTGCCCCAGAACTAAATGCAAGAGGCCTACTTTAAAAGTGATGATAGATGAAGAAGAAGGGGGGAAAGGGGGAGGGGATTGTATACATGCATGCTTCCAGATGGCCAGGATTATACTGACACTGCCAGGATCACAGTGACATATAACTGATGCCCTATGTTATATGTAAGCATTTGTCAATGTTTTTGTGCTTTTGATCTACCTGTCTAATTTTTTATTTTTTTAAGTGTTAGTGCCAATGTGGTAGTGATGGCTGGTTTACATGTCAGGAGTACTTTAGTAGTGGATTTTTGCATTAGCAAGGAACTGGAGTTAATGGACCTTATAGTCCCTTTCAAATCTATCAGTCTGTGATTTCAACTCCACCCCTAAATTCTGGCTTTCTCTAGGCCTGTTCTGTAGTATTCATTGATCCTGCAATCTTTAAGAGAGGCAGGGGAGTCTGCCTTTGATGGTTCACAACTATCTCATAAACTGAGGGGGGATGCAGACCAGGGCATCGGGGACGCCCTGGGATGGTGCGCCGCTGGAGCGAGGCACTCGCACGGCGGCACACTGGCGGCGTCCCTGAAAGGAGCGCCAAATTGGCGCTCCTTTCAGAAGTCAGTGAAAGTGCGCCCTAAATGCATCGGGCACACTTTCCCTGACTTTTCCGCCGCAGCGTGTGTGGATGCTATGGCGGGAGGTTGTCCCCGGAGCGCCGGCTGTGCGGAGGGCCAGCAGCTCCGAGGGCAACCTCGGGAGAAGGAAGGGGCGCTGCTCGTGCAGCTGCCCCTCCTCTTCCCTGCCTCCAAGACGACCTTATTAGTCGTCTGCCGAGGCCCTGAGTTCCATCTGAAAGAGGCAATAGTATAGTGGTTTGAATGTTGGACTAGGACTTCAAGAAAACATAGTTCAAATCCTCAGTCAACCATGGAAATCCACTGAGTGACCTTGAGTATGTCACACTCTCACAGTCCCAGGCTAAGGAAAGGACAAATCCCCTCTGAACAAATCTTGCCAATATAGTTTAGCCAAGAGCTAGACTAGTGTTGGGTCATTTTCCTTCCTCTTCATATAATTAAGCAGAGGTGGTTTTAGATAGAAGCCAAATAGCCTATGAAATATTAACAACCCACATGCCATAATTAAACTTTAGTTTGACAGAGTGTGGTTTGGATTTGAATGAAGGGTGACATGCCATGATAGGGTTGTCTTAGGATCTTATCACATGGGGTCTGAAGCAGAGCTAATCCAAAGGGCATCCACAGCTAATACATATTATTTCCCCGTGTTTATACACGACGCTGCCCCAGAACACGGAGCTAATCCGTATTCTTTCCCCGTGTTTATACACGACGCTGCCCCAGAACATGGAGCTAATCCGTATTGTTTCCCTGTGTTTATACACGACGCTGCCCCTGAACTCGGCAGAACACGGAGCTAATCCGTAAGGAATAGAGAGATTTTGACATTCGGTTTGTTGGGGAAGTACAAGGGAGCCTTCGCATTCATTGCGCAATGGTAGGCGGGGAGAAAATCCCAGTGAGGGGAAGGGATTGCCTTGGCAAAAGGCAAACTGGATTGGAGAAAAGAAGGAGAGGAGGAGGGAAGAGGGAAGAGGGAGGCGATCTCTCTCGCATTTTTCCCCACCGACACGCCACTGTGGGCTGCCTTCCCTTCTCCAGTCCTCCAGCCCTCCTCCTCCTCCTCGGTCCCCTTGGCTGCCTTTCCTCCCGACTCCTTCCTCCCATCCTTGCCATCCACATTCTGCGACACCGGCTTTTTGTGACGGGAGAGAAGGGAGCCTTCGTATTAATTGCGCAATGGCCAAACGGGCGATATTCCGTTCGTTTCGCTATAGAACTGAATTTATTCCTACTTCGGGTATTTTTCGCTTATTCTTCGCTTTGTGGCCAGCGTTTGATAAGGTCCTTAGGGTTGCCATAAGTCAGAAATGACTTGAAGGCACATAACAACAATTGCCCATGATCACTGCTGAAGACCATTAATTATATGGAGTGGGATACAATCAATAAAACAACATAAAGCTATAAAATAACAATAAACATAAAAGTAATAATACTATGTAAGAAGTAATAGAAATTTCTTAATACTGAGATAAAATAAATAGAGAAGAACAAAGAATGAGTGAGATTTAGGTTTGTTTGTTTGTTTCCCACTGTCATATGGGGTTTAGCAATCCTCTGGAATGTTCCCTATATAACTTCTAATCAAATGTTACTAGAAGCCAGTGGTATGAAAGACTTTTAGATAGGCATTTTGTCTTCCAGTATAAAAAAGTAAGTAAAGTCGTATCAAAGTTATGTTATTGATTCACAACCAGTTGTCTGCAGCTGAGGAAATCCTGAAATCCTGCAAATTTATCCTGCTGCCTAGAGGCAGGGAAAATTCAGACTGTATAAGTAACATAAAAAGAGCCATGAGAATCAATAGCTTGACTAATGTGTTTGTCATTTACGAACAGAGATAGCCCACACTATCAATGTAAATTATTTAGAGCTTGATTAGAATGAATTCAAGATAGATGTGCCATCATTTTTTCAGGTAGAGAAACTCATATCGAAGATTTGAGCACAACTACTACAAGAAAGGTCAGCGCTGATTGAGACCCAGTCATGGATGAGCAGTGAGTCCATTACTTCTCAGTATTACTGTAACATTAAAAGTGAATTAAGGAGGTAAAAAACAGGATAGAGAAATGCCCACACTATTTCCACACCATCCTGCTGATAAATGGATCTGATATAAAATAAGGCAGACTTGATTGATTCATTGGCTCCTTTATCAACAATATACAACTTTCTCTTTCTCTTTCTTTCTTTTTGGCAGTTCAGGTTTATGGCTTCTTATCTTCTTCTTCCTATATTTGAAATATACTTTCAGTACAAACTAACACAAGGGAAATGACAATATCTAGTCTACTAAAAAAAAAAAAAAAGTGAAATTGTAAACACACATTACCTGTTATTTTGGTTTTCTCAGCTATGGAAATGGTTTCTTCTTAATAGAATGAGTATGTAGAGATATCTTGTAGCACCTTTGAGACTAACTAAAAGAAAGAAATTGGCAGCATGAGCTTTTGTAGACTCATGCTGCCAATTTCTTTCTTTTAGTTTCAAAGGTGCTACAAGATATCTCTACATACTAATTCTACAGACTAAGGGGGGTTGCAGACTGCCAGAAATAGTGTGAATTCAGTCCACTTTTAGGGTTAGGGTTAGTGCTAGGGAATCATGGGAACTGTTATTTTTCTGAGACATTGAGCCTTCTCTGTCAGACAACTCTGATGCCACAATAAAATACAGTTCCCATGGTTCCCTAACTCTAACCCTAACCCTAAAAGTGGACTGAATTCACACTATTTCTGGCAGTCTGCAACCCCCCAAACATGGTTATATCTTTGAATTCTTAATAGAATGATGGACAATATATGCCATATGGAGCAGAAGTCAAGCAACAGACATGTTAGTTGTATTCTTATTGCTATAATTTATTACTTAAACATACTTGGCTTCAAAAAGTTTCATTATCACTAGCCATGCTGAAGATATGAATACAATCAGTATAGTATAGAGGTTGGAGTGTGGAATGGGCTTAAGAGATCCGGGTTCACTTCCACATTGAGCCATGAAAATCACTGGATTACCTCTGGCCATGCACTCTCTCTTACCCTGACCTACCACACAAAGGTGTTATTAAAACATATTGCAAAACAGAGTTGTTTGTCTTGTCTTGAGCTTCTTGGAGGAAACCTAAATGCACATAACGCTATAGTCCAAATTAATGAATATATTAATATTGTTTAAGGGGATTAGACACAAAATAGAAAAGGCTCATCTGCTTTAAAAGGGCATGTAGAAAATGAATTTTCAGTTTTTAAAGATGTAGGGCAGGTGTGGGAATGGCATGGGGCCAAGCAATGGTGTCATTCGAAATAATTAACAACCATTTCTCTCTGTGGTGGAAGCCCCCATTCTTCCAAGGCTCAGGGCCCTCACTTCCACCTCTTTTGTGAGGTGGTGAAGCCCCATTCCCTTAAGCTATTATTCCTCACTGCCTCAAGCTCTTCTTCACTTTGCTCCTCGGCCCCTCCAGAGGAGACATCATCTGGCCACTACAGAATGCCAAGCACTGCCCAACCACCAAACTACAGCTGAGTAGACTTGAAGAGATAAGATAGGATGCTGCAGATTGAGCTCAGGAGGAAGCCAGCAAATGGTGACTTGGATCACCTTTATTCAGTGAACCAATCATCCCCCAAACTCATCCTAGTCCACTAACAGTGATGTAAATTTCACTCTTTATTCTTCCCAACCCTGAAGGGGTGGGAAGTTTTATTATTATTCTAGCTTCAGTGTGAAAAGCAAGATACATCAAGTGTTTCCTCCCTCATGGTGAAGGTGAGGAATTCCTGACAAATGGCCAAATAATTAGAACATTTGTTCAAATTACATTCCTAATGCTATTTTCATGGTGTGTTATGTCAAACCACTGAGGACTATATCTCTAGATGTTTTCATCATTTTGACAGAAAGGTGCAGCTTATGAGACAGTTGGCAGGTTGGACTACAACTCCCATCACCGTCAACTGCCCCCCTCCCCAAAGTCTGAAAATTTTCCTGTTGCTTTTAATGGGCAAACTGGATTGCCGCTTTTTTTCCGCTTCAAGGTCTGAAATTTTCCTGTTACTTTTGATGTGCAAAGTGAATTTTGTCCATCTATGTGCTATAGATAAATTGTTTTCTTAAAGTAACACATCACATAAAGAAACAAAATGTAACAATTGATAAGGTTTTATAAAGTAAGAATAAGGAACGCTTACCAGTGAAAAGAAAGAATGGTTGCCTGAAACCAGTAGTGAAGGAGTGTGGTGGCAGTGGTGGCAAAATGGCTAAATACAGGCAATCCTTGTCTAAGACAATGCAGGCAAACAAAGAGTTTAATGGTTCACAGACACTAACTACAAGAATTGGGGGGGGGGGGGAGAGACAACTAAGCATTTACCGCCTTAAACCAGTGAAGTGTTTGGAAAAAAAGGGGTAAGATGAAAATCTTTAAACCAAACATATCTTCTTGTTTATATAGAAGCCGAATGAATTGCAGCATCCCCTGCTGCCTGCTGAGAAGCACTGATTACATAAAAGTACTTAAGCAATGAACGTCCTGCATATCGAATTTTCCATGGAAGTGCCTACCCAATTATTTCATTTGCAAATTTGAAACTCCAGTAGGTGCTGCCTGCCTGCCTCTCCATCTAGCAGATGTAGTTATGTACCTTCAAGTCATTTCCGACTAACTCTAAGGTGACCCTATCATGGGGTTTTCTTGGCAAGATTGGTTCAGAGGGGGGTTCCCTTTGCCTCCTTCTTGGACAGTGTGACTTGCCCAATGGATTTCAATGGCCAAGTGAGAATAGTTGGAGGGCCCCCAGGGCCGTTGCATTCTACCCCTTGCTCAGTGCAGGATCTCCAATTAAAGCATCTCCAGAAGGTTCAGCCTCTTTCCAAAAGAATAGGGGGTGCCATAAAGGTATATGGCTATGTCATCCTCCAAGATCTCTCACAAATTAAATAATTAAATGAATAAATATCTTTCTCACAATGGGACTCAAGGTGGGAAATGTCCCATTTAGGATATAGTGGGAATAATTTGAAGGTCAGAGAGCTATGGATACCCATTTTATGGATACATTTATTTATCTGTTTGACCCATGGGCTACATGCAGACCTTCATGTGGTTCAGTAATTCCTTGAGAACCCTGCTGGCCCATCAAAGCCACCAACCTCAGTCTCATAAAAAAAAAAGCCCACCCACCCTCTTTTTTCAACTGAAGAAACTCTTCCTATATATCAAAACTGCTTTAAAGGCTGTTTTAAGGATGGACACAATGAAAGAGCTACTGAATGAATCCCAAAGGCAATCATCATGTATGATCATCAAAATGGCAGGCACAACATCATGGTATAATCCCTCAGAGAACACCAAAATGGAGTGGCACAGACTTCCAGGGTCCAGAGTATGCCCACTTCTGCCCTGTATAAAACAACTGTGTGAACTGTACATATGAATTGGATGACGATGCTAAGTGGTAATAATTGTTGTTGCTGTTATGTACCTTCAAGTTGTTTCCAACTTATGATGACCCTAAGGTGAACTTATCACAGGGTTTTCTGAGGCTGAGAGTGTGTGTAACTTTTCCAAGGTCACCCAGTGGATTTTCATGGCTGAGCAGGGATTTGAACTCTGGTCTCCAGAACTGTAGTCCAGTGATCAAACCACTAGATCACACTGGTGTCATAGCAGTAATATCACCATATAATTCACACACTAAAAGTGTAACCCTTAAAGAAAGTTTTTTCCCCTGCCACATAATGTGCAGTTCACATGCTTCCAGTCACATTCACAATACAAGTCAATAGATCAAATGGGGGGGGGGGGGGGAATCAAAATATTCAATGCTCTTATGTAAGAGGCTCAGGGCCTCCTAATGCTTAGTTCTTGGTAATGTTAGCCCATAACAGAGGCTGGAAATAGATGTTGGTGAATTGAATATAGTAAACATAGCTTTGGATGTTTGACAACTCCCCCAATATCTGAATCTGTATAAAGTCAGTGGACTTTTTGGTACGAAGGATACAGAGCAAAGAAACAAAACAAAAAACTTCAATAATTCATTTATAAAGGATTGAAAACAAAATAAAAAGAACACAGAAAGGAAGCAAAGTTTTGCTAAACAATAGCTAGAGGGCACATAAATATAACAGGCTACATTCATTTGAAATGAGTAAACAGGAGAGGATAATTACTTAGTGTGGCTCAAAGCATGATCACAAATGATTCCAGCATGGAGGGGAAAAAAAATACAAATGAAGGATGAAAAGCACAGCTTTGGAAGGTGGGGGGCGGTTAGCTCTGAAGAATTTCTTAAGGTCTCATTGTCCCTCCTCAGCTTCCAACATTTAGTATGGGGGATGCAGACCAGCACTTTAGACCAGTCTGGGGGTGGAGTTGGGGCAGGCTGACCGCACATCAGCCGCCCTGACTCTGCCCCGACTCTACTCCGATACCGCATGCCCAATCGCGGCATCAGGGCACTCCGTTGGCACAGCATGCAGACACGCTGTGCCAAAGGAGTGCAAAAGAGCCATGGCAGTGGCTCTAAGGTCAGTTTTTTGCTGCCCCAAAAAGGAGTGGCATTTGGAGGGTGGCAAAAAGGAGGACTGGGGCCATAGCATGTGGTTGCCATGGCCCTGATCTGCCGCTCCCAGGGGCAACACAGAGCCACCCCTTATGGGCCATCTACATCGGCCCTAAGACTTTCAAGCCCTTTTCAAGGCTGTTGTTTTTTCCCCAAGCTCAAACTGATGTGAGATGGGCTACAAATCTAAAGATCATTTCAGAACACAAGTGGCCATTTACATTATTTCACAAAAGAGAAAATGCTTTACCAGAAAAGAGGATAAAAATGACACAGATTCAATGTCACAGATTCAAGATTCAAAGACACAGATTCATGTACAATGTCCATGTCTTAATGTAAGTTTTAGATACCATCAAAACTCAGATGGGAAATTTTATTCACAGTATATTTTACTGAAAACAGTGAGCTTAAATTTTAATTTGGTAAAATTCTACAGGCTGTCAATTCTGAAAGCAGTCATGTGTTGGCTTTAAGCTCAGCCTGTGGATTTCTTATTACTATGCTTAATAATGGATGGATGCTTTATAAATGTTTTATCCATTTCTGTGGGGCAGTATTATATCACGTTGTGGTTTTATGGCTACTTGGTTGACTCCCTCTGTCCTGACACAGTTGTTTCATAAACCTTCAATAAATGTTGTGGCTTGTTTAAAATCCATTTTTATATGCACTGGTCTTTCTTCTGCTTCCTGCTTCAAAATATACCCGGAAACATCAGCAGTCATTTCTCTGTGGCTGAAAATAGGAATGCTTGGAAAGTTCTGTGGTGAACAATTGCATGTTTTCCTCTCATGTGTTCTTCTCTTGTCTTTGTTATCTTGCTGCTTTGCCGATATCACAAATACTCCCAGGTCAACATCCTCAGGCGCTGCTTTCTCAGTGACATTCAACAACAATCAAGACACACATGAAATCATACCAGTTGGCCTAAAGGTATTAAAGATAACATTAAAGGCCAAAAGATGCTAGAGGAAGGATGAAAGAAGAAAACATTTTTCTGAGCTTGCAAAGATAACTTCTCAGTTTTCAACACAATCCAATGCATATCTCCTCAAAAATAATTCCCACTGGTTTCAATGAGAATTTCTCACAGATAAGGATAGCATAGGATGGCAACCCATTTCCTTTTAAAGGGGAGAAAGGGGTTATTAGTAGCCACAGTTTTACTTCCATTTCATAGATACCTTTTCTACTATCTCTTAGGGCATGTCTACATGGGCCATTTAAACCGGTTTTCCTTGGCTCTCACTATGACCTGTCTACACAAGGCAGAGCCAAACCCCCAATCTGAGGGCAGATTGACCATGAAGGAAGACCAGCTTCACACCAAATTGCCCTATTCTTGCCTATTCTTTTTAAAACTCATCTTGTGCACCAGATTTTTCTGGGAAATCCAGAGCACTCTGTAGTGATGCTGGGTGCCACTGTGGCACCTGGCACTGCCACTGTGAGTTAATCCCCCTGAGGTCACAATGAGGCATCCAGCCATGTGATATACACTGGACACCTTGCTTCTGACCTTAGAAAGAGTGATTCATACTAGTGGCACTGGTGCCAGAGGGATGCACGTGTAGACAGGTATCCAATGTCACTACAGAGTATGGTGGTAATGGGGGAATCCAAGACAACTCTGGGGCCAGAATACTCTGTGAGCATCATGGAATAATCTGGCCAGTATAGATTAGCCCTTAGAAAAACATATGGGCTTCCTTCATCCTTCAGAAGCCTTTTGAGTGATGTACCATAGCCACCCAAGGTGCTGCTATTTGCCTATACAACTATATTCTTTTCCCCACAGCATCACTGCTGCAGTCTCAAATTTGTTGGGAAGGCATCACGAAGAAAGAGCTATTCCGACATATTATCCTCCTCCCTGGAACAATCATATTTAACAGTTCTTCAAACAATGGTCATGATTTAAATGGGGATGAAAACCTTATGTGCTGGGTACATATGAGCAAGTATGAGTGTGGTGGGAAAGGGATTTATATGTTCACTTGCACATAAGTATGTTCAGAGATGCATGATTACTGCAGGCAGCCTTCCAGAGCCAAATGTTTGCCTACCTTGTCCTACGGATTTAATGTTACATATCCTTTTCAAGGACTAAGATGTATCAATGGAAATTCAGCATAAATCACTTGCATTGACTGTCTTTCTAATTATGCTCTTCTCTGGTACACTCTCTCTCTCTCTCTCTCTCTCTATATATATATATATATATATATATATACACACACACACACACACACACAGATGCACACACACACCACATTTAAGTCAAAGCTTGGAATATTAGGTTTGGAAATTGATTCGATAACATTAAATATTAGAAATTGGAAAATTAATTCACAAGCATGAACCCTGGCAATTGTAATCATTTAATGAATTGAATTATCATTAATTAGCTTATTGGTTATGATGTTAGTGTTGTGCCATTAATTTAATGAGTTAATTCCATGATCAGCTTTTATTTTTTAAATCAAGACAGTTTTCAAAGATGGAGCATAAAAAATATTAAACTACAATGATGTAAATACTTAATCAATAAAGAAGTAAGATAAATAAAACCAGTCTTACAATAAGGATGGATTCAGTGGCTTCATATAAGCTACTGAGCTATGTTCAGTATTCTGCTGTTGACCTACAAAAACATGCATATCTTAGAACCAGGATGCCTACATGTCCTTTCAATCTCTAGAATTCCCCTATGGACATTATTTCCCATCACCAACAGAATGATATTGCCCAACATCACAGTGGCAGGTCTTTTCATTGATGCGCCCATCCACTAGAATCTTCTTCCTCACCTAATTAGAGAGCAGAAATTAGTTTAACAATATTACTCTTTAAAATATATTTACTGACCTCAAGCTGTTGCCACACTGCAGAATGAATGCAGTTTGACATTTTAACTATCATGGCTCCATCCTATAGAATACTGGGATTTGTAGTTTGTTATGCCACCAGAGATCTCTGACAAAAGCAAATAAATATCTCATAAAACTGCAGATCCCAGAATTCCATAGTGTTGGGAATCAAGCCTAATTTGGGGGAATTTATAATTAGCTCAAATATGCGAAAGTGAAGCGCCCACCTTCGCTTCAGGGATCTATCCAAATGTATACCAGAGATGATAATAATAATAATAATAATAATAATAATAATAATAAAATTTATTTATACCCCGCTTAAATGAAGACAATCTAAGCGGCTTACATCAGTTTAAAACCCCATACAACGAATACCCCAACCCACCCCCTTAAAACAGTATTAAATAACAAGATAATTAAAACAGGAATATAAACATTCCAACACAAATAAAACAAACATAAAAATAAAAATGAAAAATAAAAATGCCCTGATAAGACTCGACTGCACTCCCCATCCATCAGCAATTGATGGGGCCATGGGGGAGTGCAGGGCAAAGAGCCCAAGGCCAGGAGAATTAATCTGGAAAGGCCTGCCGGAAGAGATCCGTCTTCACAGCTTTCTTGAAGTTGTCTAAAAATGTCAGCTGATGGATCTCGTCCGATAGGTCATTCCAGAGTTTGGGGGCGACAACAGAAAAGGCCCTCTGGGAGGTCGCCGCCAGCCTAGATTTTTGAGGATGCAGCAAATTCCTCCCAGAGGACCGGAGAGTGCGGGGAGGATTATATGGAAGGAGGCGTTCCCTGAGATAGCTTGGACCCAAGCCATTTAGGGCTTTAAAGGTAATAACCAACACCTTGTACTGGGCCTGGAAGCTGATAGGCAGCCAGTGGAGGGACCTCAAAACAGGAGTAATGTGGTCCTTCCTAGATGTTCCAGAGATAAGTCTGGCTGCCATGTTTTGGACTAACTGAAGCTTCCGAACCAAGTACAGGGGTAGCCCCATGTAGAGCGCATTACAGAAGTCAAGGCGTGAGGTTACCAGCATGTGCACAACAGTCTCGAGATCCCTTACTTCCAGAAAAGGGCGCAGCAGGCGTATCAGCCGAAGCTGATAACAAGCGCTCTTCACCATCGCATTAACCTGATTCGTCATCAGGAGCGACGAGTCAAGAAGCACCCCCAGGCTGCAAACACAGTCACTGGAGGAGAGTGTGACCCCATCCAGGACTGGAGGTTGCAACCCAATTCTTGGTTTCGGGGCTGCTACCGTGAGCACCTCCGTCTTGTCTGGATTCAGTTTCAATCTGTTTTTCCTCATCCAGCCCATTACCGCTCGAAGACATTCATTGAGAGAGGAGATGCCATTGGAATTCGAGGCCGACGAACGAGACACGGACAAATAGATTTGGGTGTCATCAGCGTACTGATAACACCCAGCACCATAACTCCGTATTATCTCACCCAGCGGCTTCATATAGATGTTGAATAACATTGGGGACAAAATAGCTCCCTGAGGGACCCCACAAGTGAGCTCCCTCCTGCTGGAACTACAGTCCCCGAGCAGCACCCTCTGGGACCTACCCGAGAGGAAGGACCGGAACCACTGCAAAGCAGTGCCCCTGATACCTATCTCCCTCAGGCGATCCAAGAGGATGCTGTGGTCTATTGTATCGAAAGCCGCTGAGAGGTCTAAGAGCACCAACAGGGTCACACTACCCCTGTCAATGCTCAGACACAGATCGTCGGTCAAGGCAACCATGGCAGTCTCAACCCCAAAGCCTGTCCTGAAGCCGGTTTGAAATGGGTCTAGATAATCGGCTTCATCCAAGACTGCTTGGAGCTGAAGAGCAACCGCCCTCTCGATCACCTTGCTCAAAAATGGCAGCAATGACACAGGCCTATAATTACTCATAGCCAGGGGGTCCAGGGAAGGTTTTTTAAGAAGCGGCCTAACCGCCGCTTCCTTCAAACAGGATGGAACGTGTCCTTCCCTGAAGGATGCATTGACGATGTAAGAATTCAGGCAGGGAATGACACTGAGAGGAACCAAACTCCAAATTAAAGTCTAAAATATTTATTAACACAATGAGCCAACATCCAAATAAGGCACACACACACACACACACTAGAAGAATGAGAGGAAAAGAGCGGGGAAAGCAGAGAGGGGGGCCAGGATAGAGGGATATACTTACGGCTGAGAGACTTCTCCGGACTTCTGGCAGTGAATGCAGATGGGTTCGGTGGAAGGGCACAACTGGCAAGCAGGGGGTCGCGGGAACTATCTCAGAGCGCACACCGACAGAGATTCAGCATGCACTTCCAAGGTAGCACATGGTCTGCCAAAATCCAGGGGGTTTTAAGGGCATTTTCTGCCTTCTAGCCATGAGTCAAACAATAGGTGGACAAAGACTTGATGGGTTTACCATTGTTTACCTAAGCATGGGCATAGTCCAAACAATGCATTTGGTTTCAAAACTATCAAGGAAGGGAAGCTAGAGAAAGGGGTGCAATCAAATATGATCACTGTCCCATTAAGTGTGAGACTAAGACAAACAAACACCATTGTGTATCTCTTCCAGTATAATGGGATATTCCGAAGGGCAACTCCCAAACCTGCCTGTCCAGGATATCTCTAGTGGTCTTGAGCAACTTCAACAGTGCCTACCTGACCTTACGTTTAGGGGATTATGGCTGCCATCTCCCAAGAGTCAGGCTGGTTCATAGGGAACTCCACAAGAAAAATGGAGCACATACGTTAACAATAGCATTGACCCATGATAGTTAAGACACTGTCAAACTACATTAATTCTGCAGTATTGATGCTACCCTCTTTAACCCCTCTTTAAAATATATCAATTTACATAGGTCTTCCCTAGGTAGCAGCTTTTGTATAGTTTGTTCATTTAATATCACAACTTTTTCCCATTGCTGGATCCAAGAGGCTTTTAACTTGAATTAAAACAAAGCATAAGTAACAGTCAATAATTGAAGAACAATGAAAAACAATTAAATACATTAGCGTACTAAAACCAAGCACTGAATTAAAAAGAGTTTAGAAGCATTTTTAAAAAAATAACAACAAGAAATGGAAGAATACAGGACACCTCCATTAAAAAATCTTGATAAGGGCAACCTGAAAAGGGCCAAAAGGCTGTCTATCTAAATACTTGCAAATGTCTTTTTGGCCAGTGCAGTGAGAACAGAGGGCTCCAGCCTAGCTTCCAGTGGAATATAGTTCCATAGCCTAGAAAAAGCCACTGAGAAGGCCCTTTATTTCTGTTGTGATTGAATATTATAAACATGGGAACTGTCAGCACCTTTGTTTTTTATTTATTTTGATTGGACAAGTGATTAGCTGGGAAAGCTAAGGAGATAATAAAATGATGAAGATAGAGCCACAGATTAGACTGCTTTTGTGGCATGTCACCACTGATGAAGACTACTGCCCTTGACAGCAGGGCTGCTTCTGATAAACTAATAGCCTGCCCAACATGCTGAAAGATAGTACTGGTAAGATAAACATCTAGGCTATATGTTGCATTATAAGTATAATGGATGCTTGTTAAGATGCAATTAAGATTTAGCAATGCTTAAAGAGATTAACCCTTGAATGCCTATATGTTCACAGTAGCCTGTTTAGAGATGTGTAGTGCCTCAACAAATAAGACTGTATTTCCAAATGGTTATAGATATGAGACAAAGGACAGAATTCTGTACCTGTAAAAAGCTTTGATGAAATGTCTGTATAATTCCCTAGCATATGACATTATCACACCAGCTTCCTTCTCACTACAGTCTTTCTGCAATTGGGTTTTTAAAAAAGAATGAAAACATACTGCATTTAGAGCTTTCATTACCATACCTCTCCTTAATAGCACAAGGAGGTATTTAGCTCCATCAAGGGTCACAGCATAATCTCTTCTGCCTACTCACTTCACTCCACCTCCCTACCCAAATGCCTTCTCAGCCAATCCCCACCTCCCCCCCCCATCTGCCAAAGGGAAATGATAGGGTCTCCTCATGAGGAGAATCCAGCATTTCCCCTTTGGCAGATGATGAGGAGAGAAGCAGTGTTTTCTCTTCCCCCTCCCATCCCCCGCATCTGTCAAATGGAAATGACTTTTTCAGACTGCCAGAAATAGTGCAAATTGAGTCCACTTTAACTGCCCTGACTCAGTGCTAGGGAATCATGGGAACTGTAGTTTATTGTGGCACCAGAGCTCTCTGACAGAGAAGGCTCAATGTCTCAGAAAAAAAAATACAATTCCCATGATTCCCTATCCCTAAGGATCTCAAAATTCAAAAAAGCTTAGCATTAGAGACTGGCTCTTTCAGAGAAACTGTAGCCAATCAATTTATATTATGTTTCAGTTGTTATGCTTTAAAAATAATTGTTTTACAGATTTTTTTAATTCTTGTGTCTGGATTTTTTTAAAAAATATATGCATATATTATACTGTCTTTTGTAAAGATACATGCTTTCACATAAACTGCTTAGTGATTTTATCATATAAATGCTGTATAAAATACAATTAATTAATTAATTAAATGCCAAAAGTAGCTCTAAAATCAGTTTCAATTTTCATAGTAATTTGAGCATAAAAGAAGAATTGATTTAGCACAGAATGAGTGCTGGACAGATGGCCTATCCATCCATGGCCCTATACTCATAGATAAAAGTCCACATAATAGCCTATGGGGCAGCTTGACTGAAACTCCTAACATTCCCAAATGGCATGGATATAGTTGGGGTGATATTAATTATACTCTGGCATGCTGGAGGGCATCAGGCCAGGGATGAGTATTGTAGGGCAGTGCTACTCAAAGCAATCATCCATAGAGCACTGTGAGTGGGAAGTATCCCAGAAAACAAGAAACTATTGAATCCATTGGGTACAAATATGGTGCCTGTGGTGTAATGTCAGTTTAAATGAAATGTGTTTTTACTGCAGCTGTACAGTATTTAATAGGCTGAGGCTTCTGTGTTTGGCTTCTTGTCCAGAAAACTTGGCTGAAGTTTGTGAAGGGATAAATCTTGGCTCTGCTATCTCAGAGCCTAATCAGGTTGTGAGTTTCCCTTGTAGCAACAGCAGACATTACAAAACCCTGCCAATTTCCCAAATCTGATAACTTAAGATGCATTGCACAGACCATTAACTGACAGTTTATTAGATGGATGTTTTCTAGCTTTGTTGAGATTGTGTGGGAGAACAACTTGTACAGTACCTCACATATCACATTGCATTCTAATTGATAAGATGACATGAGAAGAACCCCAAATGCTCAGAACATCCTTCTTTCAATTGGGGGACCTGTGTAGCAAACATTCACCATTTGAAAGCCTATCATAGAAAACCAACTTTCCACATTAATTACTTGTTGTGGATGTCTACATCCGCCCAACAAATTCAGATTCTCATTAGACCCTGGATTTGTCCACAGAGGTTTTGTGACCCACAGTTAAGTTCCAAACATGTGTTAACAACACTCCCCACCACCACCTGGTGATGTTACCATATAGAGTTTCCAATAAGCTTTCCCTCTGTGTCTTGTCTTTGGAAGAAAAACTCTTTGCTGTTTGTTCAATGTCATATCAACTAAATTTATGTATTCTGAAGTCCTATTGTAAAGGATGGATCGACACACTGTAGATTCCTTTAGGCTTCCCACCTGTAATAACAAGCGGTAATTAATTTTGTCTCAAGGGCTACAAACACAGGTTAACTTTATTTTATAACTCATAAATGAATATATTTTCCTGGCATGTAGACTTCTTGGCAACAATTAAGTTAATTCAAAAGTAAATTCCTGCTGTCTAGCCAGGTACTTCACACAGACTTCAGTAATTGCTCCCCAAGCACAATTGCTTATGTGCTAATTTTAGATAGCAGAAAAGACAAACTGTACATTGTTTAACCATCGCATCATTTTCAAAGACTGTGGTACTAATTACATTATTAATTGGGAAGAGATGATAAATTGGTCAATAATGAAGATCAGATTGCAGCTGCAAATCCATTTGGAATATTGATGATCATGTAAAAGCATCGTTGTTTCAAAGTGATGCTTAAAGTAACTCATCAATACACTCACTGCTGTTTGTTTCCCTTAGATATGAAACACTACACAAAATGTTGCTACATTCATCTAACAAAAGAAGGACAATTGTATTAAATTAAGCATGTTAAACTTTTCTAACAAAAGATGAAGGAGCAACTTGAGCTGTTTAATGGGGATAAATACCACTCCTTTGAAACACTGTTACAAATCAAAACTGAACAACAGAAATCAAAAGCATGTTTTTCTGATAAAGTAACATAACCAATGTTTTAATATGTTTCATCACATGATGAAGGGATTTTGCAAATTTAGATTATCTTTTATCTTTTTTGTGAGTAGTGTCCTAAAATTATGACAGCCTTGGCAATAAAGAGAAGCATTGGATGCAGGTTGACTCTCAGAGTGGAGCTTCAGGTTGCTATGATGCCTGCTCATTTCTAATTTACTGATCTTTAATCATATGCATTTCACTCCAGTCCTTTCCACACAAGATTTGCTTGTCATCCCAATCACACAATGTACAAAACTTTTCACAATTTGCATCTCAGAAGCAGAATCAAAAGTACATGTCATTACATTTGTTTAACTTGCATAATGCATTCTATTTATATACTAGCTTTCCAAGTTTAGATTGCTTTGATTCAAATTAGACAGAGTGTCCCAATAATATTTTCAAAAATATGTTTTTCACCTAAGAGATCAGTAAATTTCATTTGCAGTTCAAAGGTTTAGTATTTTTTTTTAAGTCAAGTGTCAGCAGTATCAGTTAGGATCAATGAAAATTAATAGTGAAATTAATTCAACCCCTTCCCTAAAGCCCCTACATTTCAGACAAAGGAACTTGCAACACCACCTTTGAATATTCCTTGCCTAAGAAAATCCTATGAAATTCATAGTGTCACCATAAGTCAAAAGGTGACTTGAAGGCAGGCACACGCAGGCACGCATACACACACATTCCCTTCAGAATTTTGTTCAGTAGGGGAAGGGTGCAAATATCATATGAAGATACAATTATTTGATAAACCATCCATAGGTATTTGATAGTTTTCAAAAAAGTAGCTGTATTAGTCTTTTGCAGAATAAAAAGATGGAAAGAAGGGTAAGAAAAGAAAAATAAAAGGAAATGTGACAGTTGCTTAAAACTAACTGGTTTTTATTTTCACGTGAACTTTTGCGGATATATTTATTAGATATTTTTAGATAGATTTATTGCTTTCACACATCAACACTAACCAATTGCTGTACAGATCTGAAAGGCTTGATCATCTCACAACCTTTTGAAAAATTAGGGCAAGGGTAATGATTTGCATCTTTCTGGATCCTATTACATTCTATCCCACTCCCACAGCTATATAAATATGCTTGATACTTGAGAGGCCTTAATAACAGTTGGTACTGCATCTGAAGAAGAAAGTTTATATACATGAAAGCTCTTACAAAAATAAAAACGTGTTAGTCTTAATGGTGCTGCCACATTTCCTTTTTTCCCCTTTTCCCCTTAAATATACAATCAGCCCTTAGTATCCACCGAGGTTCCATTCCACGCACACCCTGCAGAAGCCAAATCCTGCAGGACTTCAAGTCTTGTTGTAATCAATGGTGGCATGACATGTGTGTAGCCACATTGGTGAGGCTGCATGCATGTGCTGCCACTGAAGAGAACAGGGTGGGATCATCCATAGATGCTCTAATCCATGGAAGAAAGCCCACGGATGACAAGAGCCAACTGTACATAACAATAAGGAAGTGAAGTACTTAACATAGGAGCAGAACAGATGGGCAGAAAGGAGCGGCCAGAGGTTGTTTCAACCCGGAGCGCCACGAGACTGCAACAACCATATGCTGCAGCCCTCATGCCAGCCCCTGCCATGTCTCAAATCTGCTCCTTTTGGGACCATCTGCTCCGTTTGGGAAAATATCTACTCCTTTTGGGACCAGGTTTGGGCCTCCTTAGGTGACCTAGGAGCAAACCCGGTGTGCCTTCTGCATGGGTTGGGGCCAAGCATAATCTAAACACCACACCCCCAAGCCACACAGAAACCAGTTTTTTACGCCCATCTGTTTCGAGCCTAAGTAGCTGATACAGAGTCCCCACCATTTTATTTTACCTTATGTTTTAAACTGTGTTTTAACTTTTATGTTTATATCAATAGTAACTGGATTTGAACTATTTTATCGTGTGCTGTCTTGCATCCTGTTCATGGAGAAAAGATGAAAAAAGAAAAGAAAAGAAAAGATAGAATATAAATATTCTGCTGCTGCTCCAGAGACTAGGACCTGAAACAATGGATGCAAGCTGCAAGAAAAGAGATTCCACCTCAACATTAGGAGGAACTTCCTGACAGTAAGGGCGGTTCGACAGTGGAACACACTCCCTCGGAGAGTAGTGGAGTCTCCTTCCTTGGAGGTCTTTAAGCAGAGGCTGGATGGCCATCTGTCGGGGATGCTTTGATTGGGAGTTCCTGCATGGCAGGGGGTTGGACTGGATGGCCCTTGTGGTCTCTTCCAACTCTATGATTCTATGATTCTATGATTCTATGAAATAAAATAAACAATAAATAAATGATCAATAGATTAATTAGAACAAAATGCATAATATGGAATATATAATGCATTTGCTTTCATATGTTAATTGCACATTACATAACTACGTGATTCTTAACTCTCACAGAAGTAAAATAAGAGTTTTATTAACAGACTTTGGCCTGAAACAGAGGGGTAGATGGGGGTGGCTTCCAGTCACTCCAGGGGCATGGTGTTTACATGACTCATTCCCCTAGAGTGCCCAGAAGTCATGCTGGGGCCATGCCGGGGCTGTGCTAGGGCTGCCTAAGATGGCCCAAAACCAGCCCCCAAAGGAGTGGATATTTCTGCTTCTATTTGGGCCATGACAGGAGGCACCTCTGGCACTGTGCCATGTGTTCACCACAGCCCCAGGGTGATCGGGCTCAGAGTGGCTTCTGGCTGCTCCTTCCTTCCCATCTTCTTCGGCCCAGTACATCTCTTCTAACTTAGAGCAACTACTGAAAGACATTTGTTATTCTTTTCATCTTTGTCAGATTCCCCAGCATGCTCCACAATACAGAATATACTAATTCTAGAGTACATGTTGCATATAACAAAGTCTTAATTCAGTCCACTACCTAAGCTCAATCCCCTACCATGTCCGGAAAGATGAAGGAAGAGGGGAACTTGACTGAAAATGTGTAATGCTGCTGCCCGATGCCAATGAGACAAATGAGCTTAGAGAATGAGACAAATCAGCAATATTTTGATTTTGCATAAAGCAGCTTCCCATAGTTTGACTATGGGAACACTACTCTTTGACTACGACTCCCAGCAGCACCCAACAACCATGGGCACAGCATAGGCTCTAGCATTTCACAGATGAAAACTAGGACACTTTGATCAAGCAACATCAGAGTATGGTCAAAGTTATTAATGAGGAAGCACACCAACCAGTGTGGTGTAGTGGTTTGAGCATTGGGCTAGGGCTCTGGGAGATCAATGTTCAAATCCCTGCTTGGCCCACAGAAATCCACTGCATAATCTTGGATAACTAATACTTTCTCAGCCTAAGAGGAAGGCAACTGCGTACTCCCTCTGAACAAACCTTGCCTGTAACAGTTTCATCTTGAGGTCACTATAAGTCTGAAATGACTTGAAGGCACACAACAACCACCACACAAGCTAGGAGAGGCTGCAGCAGTTTGCTTTCTTGTGAGCTTGAAGGGAAGGACAAAGTTTCACTTTTCCTTTCCCTCACTGATGACTTAATTGAGTGCAAAGTACTTTGGAATCTGTTTTGAGAAACTGAAGTAAGCAGAGGACAAAGGATGACAGGAGAAGGAGGAGAAACTAGGACATTTTAAAACTAGTTGTAAAAATGGGATGGCAAGATTAATCTGGCAAACTGGGACGGGGTCCATACTATCCACAGGACATTGAGAGTTATTGTTCCAGAGAGCAAGTTTTCCAAGTTCTGCATCTTTCTATGTGTGCTTCTGTTAGAAATTACTTCCATTTTTCACTATTTGCATATGAAAGGAACAATTCTTTCAAGATATGAAAAATCAATACCAGTAGGTATTTCTGACTGAAACCTTGGGGGGAAAAACCTAGACAAATCTCTGGATTTCACTCCAGTTTTTAATATGAAATACTGGAACTGTGTGAAACTGGTTTAATTGATGCGAAACCAGAAATGACATCTTAAGTTCTGATTTGGATGGGTTACAAAGAGCTATATATTTGGAAATAAATACCATGTAATTTTATCCTCTTTCTGTCTTTGCTGTAATAAAAGAATGAACTGGGTGGGGGTTATCTTGCATTGAAAATGACAATCTTTCTAGTATTCATTTATCCAGTGTTGTCAAGTCTATTACTGTGCTCACAGATATTAATGATATCAAAACTTTATTTGATTTAACATGCAAGCTAGGATAAACACTTATACCTCTAGGCAGGATATACTGACTTGACACCAGTTTCTGGATATTCTTTTTATGTTTTAGAGATTCCCATCTAATAATTGAAAACTCAGTGGAAAAATATTCTCTAAGAAGTGTCATAACAAAAATGAGACTATAACTCATTATAATAAGAATTTAGAATAATAGGAATCTAAACTCTTTGAGCACTTGTGGCTCCTATCAACTTTAACCTATCACAGTCATTGGTGAAGGATTATGGGTGCAACAGTCAAACAGCATCTGAACATTTACAGTTGCCACTCTGATGCAAATTATACATTAATATTATGTAGAAAATAAGTGCATAGTTAGCTGACGTACATTAGATTAGACTACTAGTTCATGTAGTCTAATGTCCATTTAACCAGCAACATTCTGATGTCTCAATAATGGTCTTTTCTAATACTGTACTTATTATGTTACCTATGCCTTCTAATTGGAGAAAACAAATGGTAGAGTGAGGAAAACGACCTGCCCTCTCGATCCTTGCCCATCATGGCTGGCCATCCAGGGGGTGGGGGTGGGGGATGCATTGAGTATGTTCCTTACAGACATCATCAATGCATCCCTCAGGAAAGGTCATATTCCATCCTGTTTGAAGGAAACGGCTGTTAGGCTGCTTCTGAAAAAACCTTACCTGGACCCCCTGGATATGAACAACTACAGGCCAGTCTCCTTGTTACCATTTCTGAGCAAGGTAATTGAGAGGGCGGTTGCTCTTCAACTCCAAGCTGTCTTGGATGAAACCGATTATCTAGACCCATTTCAAACTGGCTTTAGGACAGGATTTGGAGTTGAGACTGCCATGGTTGCCTTGACCGACAACCTGCGTCTGAGTGTCGACAGGGGTAGTGTGACCCTGTTGGTGCTTTTAGACCTTTCAGCAGCTTTTGATACGATAGATCATGGCATCCTCTTGGATCACCTGAGTGAATTAGGAATTGTAAGCACTGCACTGCAGTGGTTCTGTTCCTTCCTCTCGGGCAGATCCCAGAGGGTGCTGCTCAGGGACAGTCACTCCAGTAAAAAGGAGCTCACCTGTGGCATCCCCCAAGGTGCCATTCTGTTCCTGATGCTGTTTAACATCTATATGATCATTCGGAATCATGGAGCTGGGTGTTATCAGTACGCTGATGACACCCAGATCTATTTCTCCATGTCTCGATCGTTGGCCTCTAATCCCGATGGTGTCTCTTCCCTCAATGAATGTCTTAAGGCAGTAATGGGCTGGATGAGGAAAAACAAACAGAGTGAATCCAGAAAAAAACAGAGGTGCTCACATTAGCAGCCCCGAAACCTAGAATTGGGTTACAACCTCTGGTCCTGGACGGGGTCACACTCTCCTCCAGTGACTGTTCGCAGTCTGGGGGTGCTCCTTGACTCATCGCTCCTGATGACAAATCAGGTAAATGCGACAGTCAGGAATGCCTGTTATCAGCTTCGGCTGATTTACCAGCTGTGCCCTTTTCTGGAAGTAAGGGACCTCAAAACTGTCATGCACGTGCTGGTAACCTCTCGTCTGGATTTCTGTAATGTGTTCTACATGGGGCTACCCTCATGCTTGGTCTGTAAACTTCAATTAGTACAAAACATGGCAGCCAGAGTGGTCTCTGGAACATCTAGGAGGGACCACATAACTCTGGTGTTAAAGTCCCTCCACTGGCTGCCTATTAGTTTCCGGGCCCAGTATAAGGTGTTGGTTATTACCTTTAAAGTCCTAAATGGCTTGGGTCCAACCTATCTTTGGGATTGCCTCCACCCATACAATCCTCCCCATGCACTCCAGTCCTCTGGGAGGAACTTACTCCAGCCATTAAAATCTAGGCTCTCTGCAACCTCCCAGAGGGCATTTTCGATAGTCACCCCCAGATTATGGAACAGCCTGCCGGACAAGATCCATCAGATTACAATGCTAAACAGCTTTAAAAAGGCTGTTAAAATGGATCTCTTCCGGCAGGCCTTTCCAGAATAGATTTCCTGGCCTCAAAAACCTCCTTATTTTGTCCTCTCTCAATTTGATTGCCACCACTACTCAGCTACTCAGTTTGTTGTTCGATTTTGTTGTTTATGGTTTTCTTTTCTTTTATGTTTTAGCCAAAGATGTTTTAATCAGTGTATAATTTAATACTTTTTTAAGGGGGGGGGGGGTTATTGGAGTTTTTGGATTTGTACTCTATGTATTTCTAATTGTTGTTAGCCGCCCTGATTGTGCACAGAGGGACGGGCCATAAATAAATTTTATTATTATTATTATTATTATTATTATTATTATTAACATCTAGGGGTAGTCATGTTGACTATATACCAAATCCAATAACATCCAAACAATGATACCTTTATTGGGCCAATCAAAATGCACAATTACATGTTGCAAGCTTTCAAAGTCACACTACCTTCTTCATCAGGCAAACAGGAGACAAAAATTAAAGATATTAGTCTTAGGGTGCATTATCTGTTTCTGATCGTAAAGCAATTTTTTCTAATATTGGGACTGATTGGCATGCTTTACCCCTACATCACCTAAAGTTTTCCTGATGCAAAACATGAAGACTTCTTGAGAAATTCAGCCTTCTCTACTTGCATAGGAGCCTGAGGCTTCACAAAGGAAAGAGATATGTTGGATTCCAAGGAAACATCTTCTTCGGATTGCAAATGGACATTACATTTCCTTGGCTTGCAACATTTTCCAGTGACCGCATGGCCAAAGGGGGAGGAGCCAGACTGCAGATAGCCCTCCCCTAACAGCTGAACTGAGATCAGAAACAGAAATTGCAGGCCTAAGACTAACATCTTCATTTTTTTTCCCTCCTGTTTGCCTGATGACGAACGAAGCCAGTGTGTTTCTGTCCTTAGGTAAGATGGTAAGTGGAGGATATCTTTTGCAGGCTGGCCCCTCCTCCTTCTGGCCATGTGGCTATTGGGAGATTTGCAAAGATCAGGAAATTTAAAGTCCATTTGCATCTCAACGAGGACCCCTCTCTTGCAATCCAATATGCCTCCATTCCTAATAAGAATGTACTGCAGTGGTCCCCAACCCCCGGTCCGCGGCCCGGTACCGGTCCGCAGAACAAATGGTACCAGGCCGCGGCAGCCGAGAGGAAGAAGAGGAGGAGGAGGCGAGGAAGAGGCAGAGGCAGCCTCGGGAGCATGTCTCCCATGCCCGCTTCCTCTGGCCGCCTCCGAGTGTCAGCCTGGGCTCTTTAGCTGGAGAGGGAGGGAGGAGGCCGAGGCAGGGCCCCCGACAGCCAATCCCCACCAATAGGAGGCGGAGGAGAACCCTTAGGCCCGCCCCTCTAGCTCCCTCCCTCCTTCCCTCTCTTTCGCCCCCTCTCTCCCCTTCCCTTCCTCTCCTTCCCTCCTTTCCCCCTCTTTCTCTCCTTGTCTTCCTCTCTTTCTCTCCTTCCTTTCCTTTTCCCTTCCTCCTTTCTCTCTATTTCTCTCTTTCCTTCCTTCCTTCCCTCTCTTTCGCCTCCTCTCTCCCTTATTTTTCACTCTTTCTCTTCTGCCCCCTCTTCTCCTTTCCTCTCTCCCTCCTTCCCCCTCCTCTCCTTTCCCCCTCTTTCTCTCCTTCCTTCCTTGGCCTCCTCCGAAGCAGCTACCGCGCTCCCTTCTTCTTCTTCCTCCTCCTTGCCTTTTATTCCTTTTCATACCGCTTCCTCCCCAGGTGGCAGGTGTGTGCCAGCCTCCTGGGCAGAGAAGGAGGAGGGATGCTTGGCTTGGCTTCCAAGGGGAGGATGCCGAGAGCGAGGAAGAAGAGAGATCCAGGGCACCACTTCTGGGAAAGTTACACACACACACAGAAAAGAAAGAGCTGCTCCCCGGTGGCCAGAAAGAGGCACCTGTGACAGGGAGCAGAAGGGGGTTTGTTTGGATGGCCTTTGAGGGTATCTTTTTTCCCCTCCCTCCTCTCTGGTGCCTCTTTCTCTGGGGGTGACCAGAACTCCTCTTTCTTTATACACACACACACACACACTATATATATATATATATATATATATATATATATATATATAGCGAAACACACTCGTGCTTCTGAGTCCTGCTCGAAATGGAGGACATTTGGGAATCCCTCCTGGGCAGAAGGGTGGCATGGAGGGCCTGTCCGGGAAAAGGAGGATGCCTGGTGTGTGTGCCCCCCCCCTCCAACCCTAGACTTTTTAACCCGACCAGGGGACGATGGGCAGGGGAGTGTTGGCCCGCAGCAACACCCGCTGGTCACTGATTTAAAGTGGCCACGGCCGGGCTGCTGATCTTTAGCAAGCAGCCGGCGCTGCAGCTGCTTTATATCAGTGACCAGAACAAATGTAAGGGTTTTCATTGATATAGCGTTCTAGTCACTAGAATCCAGAGAGTTAAAATGTTAAATTAAGTTAATTTTGTTGTAACTGTATTTTATTTTGATGCCATGTTTAAATACAATTAAATTAAAATTGTTTATATTTGAGATTGTTTTGATTTAATAATCAACGCGACGCCGCAAACCCCCCCCCCCAGTGGGCCGCGGAAAAATTATCAAACGTTGACCGGTCCACGGCAATAAAAAGGTTGGGGACCACTGATGTACTGCATAACTAAGGGTTCAGGAAGGGTGAGAATAAAACTGGGGGCTTCCAGCTAGAAGCTTGTTTATCTGTGGTCATTGCCATTCTATTCAATCAACATCAGTTTAGAATCCAGTAGGACCACGTGGCTGTCTTTTTTGGACTCTTCCTCATCCATCTTAAGTTTAAAATTTCATATTGTCTTCCCATTGTTCACAGAATGAACTACAGTCAACAATCCCTGTGTTTAAAGAAAATGTACTTTCCTGACAGGTTTGCAGATATTAATTCCTTCATAGACACCATATCATCTAGAAAGGACATTCAAAATATTAACACAGGCATTCCCTCTTCCTGATATGTCTGTTAATTCAAAGACTGGCCCTCTGATGTTTCTAAGATCTGTCTACAATATGTAGTAATGAAATGTGAGTTACATTCGGATGACGCTTGTGAGATTAATGTATCACACATCAATCTAGAATAGTAAAGCACTAAAAGATTTAGCATTAATGTCTGACTGTTGGAAATCTCTGGAAGCTGGAGATTACACACCAGAAAATAATGAAATACTGATATATTTGAAAGCAACACACAACAGAGTGATACACTGCAAATCTTTTTCTTATATATTTGCCTAGCCACACAACTCAGTGCACACACAGTAATAAAAAAATAAGCTCTACTGAATACCATGGGACGTGCCTTTAAGTAAATACACCATAGCACACTGACATAGGATCAGATCTTCAAACCCAACTACACACCACAGAGGAGAACTAGCCAGAGTACTTTTAACTAGCGCCTGTGTATCAGATACCTAGCAAGTGCAGAAAGAATACCTTTGATATTTTACCTCCCTGAATGTTTATGCATAAGTATAGTTCTTGCTATATGTAATATCCTAAAACTTTCCGTTCTGTGCTGAGGAAATACATCACCATTATATTATTAGAACTGAATTATTTTTCTGACTTCATTCATCAAACCCATTGTACTCACTACTTCTTTCTGCAATCGTTCATTCTACATTTCCATTTATTATCCAAAAACTCATAATAATTCCTATTATTTCTTTAGCATGAGCATTCATGCTTCTCCAATAACATTCAGTTTCATTCATACTAGCTGGCAATGACCAAGCAATTGTTGCCATGACCCTGTCTTTGAGTGCTGCCTGCTTATTTTTGGTTTGTTTGCATGGACCATCCAGGCTTGTAGTCTCCTTAAGCAAAACAAAGGCCTCCTCACAGCTGGTATTTGGATAAATAAAAGATTTCATTAAGGCTGTCATTTTCGCAGCCAGATTTTGATGCTCTCATTTCACTGCTGGTTCCTCAATGAAAAAAGGCCAACTAATAATTTATTCCAGATTTTAAAAAATATTTCCTAATAAATTATTCAAATTATTATTATTTATGTATTTCCTAGACTATGTAAGGCCTGTTGTGTCAGCTGTTCCTCCATGCATTTCATCAGCAGTTGGAACTGATATAATTTATACATGCTTTATACTTCCTCTGAATAACTAACTAGATGTTACATATTCTGAATGGGTCAGGAACATGCTTAGCTTATCAACGTTTATTCCATTTGCAGGTGTTAACATTTACTTTAGATTTACATGCAATTGCTTTAACATTTGTCCAAAGCAATATTTTACACATGTGTAAAATGTGTATAAAACATTTGAAAACAACTTGAGTTGATTAACAAAGTAAAAAAAAAAAAAAATTAACAGTAAAATCCTATGCATGTCTCCTTGGTAGCAGGTCTCACTGACTTCAGTGGGGCTTTCTTCATAGGTAATTGGGCATAGGATTATAGCTACTTTCCATTTTCATTTGGTTTGGTTTGATTTTGTCTCTTTCTCTCCCTCTCAGTGGGTGTACTCACATTGCAGAATTAAATCTGTTTAATGCCACTTTGACAGTTGTGTCTTATCCTACAGAATCCTGGGATTTGTAGTTTGGTGAGGTATTCAGCCTGGTCTGTCAGAGACCTCTCGTGACTCACCAAACTATATCACAGGATTCTGTACAATAAGTCATGACAGTTAAAGTGGTGTCAAACTGCTTTAATTCTGCAATGTGGCTACACCCTCTCTTCCTTATTCTGTCAATAATAATAATAATAATAATAATAATAATAAATTTTATTTGTATACCGCCCAATGGTTTCCCAATCCGGGCAGTTAACAGCATAAAATACAATACAAATATATCCTTCCCGCCCTTAAAACAGCATTAAAAAATTACAAATTAAAATCAATATATCAATTACATTAAATTGGAGGGTGGGGGTAGTCAATCTGTACGAAGTCTCCAGACTCACCACAGTTGCTAACAATTGCCCTACTTAGTAGCCCCAAGGTGCTTCCAAGATTTTCTACTGGGTTATTACTCTAGCTAGCTCATTTAATAACTTCACAAGATATCCATAAGATATTGCCTTTGTTTTGTAATCTTATTATGTTTGCCCATCACTTTTCCCATCATTTTTTTACCACAGGGGGAAAAAAACATTCAGGAGGTAAAGATGGAATAACAGAGAATTCTTCTGCATGGTAGAACTAGAACCTGTCCATTCAACTGTATCCCTCACTTCTGAGTTCAGAGCAGGAACGTAGGAGAAGCAGTGACCAGTTAGACCTACATAGCTTTGACTTAGGTCAAAACACACTGCAGAAATAATGCAGTTTCACATCACTTTAATAATAATAATCGGGGCATCTTACAGCATTAAAATTAAGCATAAGCTTACAATACAATGCAATAAAATCACAATCCCAAATCCCAAACCCACCCACCCCTTAAAAATATATATTAAACAATCATAAATTAAAACAATTTTTAAAATAAATCACACAAGTACAAGCAGTCTACATCAATAACCAACAACAACAAACAACAACAACAACAATGGCTGCAGCGGGGAGTAGTAGACGAGAGGATGGGCTAACTCCTGGCGCCGGGAAATCTAGTCAGGAAAGGCCTGCCGGAAGAGATCCATCTTGACAGTCCTTTTAAAGTTGGCTAAGGTCGTAATATGACGGATCTCGTCCGGCAGGCTGTTCCATAGTCTGGGAGCGGTCATCGAGGGGGCCCTCTGGGAGGTTGCAGACAGCCTCATTTTTATCGGCTGCAGCAGGTTCCTCCCAGAGGACCGAAGTGCGCGAGGCGGATTGTATGGGAGGAGGCGGTCTCGAACATAGGTTGGACCCAAGCCACTTAGGGCTTTATAGTTATAACCAACACCTTGTACTGTGCCTGGAAACTAATAGGCAGCCAGTGAAGAGACTTTAGTACTGGTGTTATATGGTCTCTTTTAGATAAACCTGAGACCAACCTGGCTGCCATATTCTGTACTAATTGGAGTTTCCAGATAAGGCACGAGGGTATCCCCATGTAGAGCGCATTGCAGAAATCAAGACGAGAGGTTACCAATGCATGTACCACAGTTTCAAGGTCCCTACTTTCCAGGAAAGGGTGCAGCTGGTGTATCAGCCGAAGCTGATAACATGCACTGGAGCACCCCCAGACTGCGACCACAGTCCTCAGAAGAGAGTGTGACCCCGTCCAGGACTGGAGGTTGTATCCCAATACCTAGTTTCAGGGTCGCTACTGTAAGTACTTCCGTTTTATCAGGATTCAGTCTCAATCTGTTTTCCTCATCCAGTCCATTACTACCTTAAGACAGTCAAAGCTGATGACCAAGACATGGAGAAATATATCTCGGTGTCTTCAGCATACTGATAACACCCTGCCCCATGTTTCTGGATGAATTCTCCCAGCGGTTTCATATAGATATTAAATAACATCGGGGACAGGATGGTGCCTTGAGGGACCCCACACTTAAGCTCCTTCCTAGAAGAGCAACTGTCCCCGAGCAACACCCTCTGGAATCTACCCAAGAGGAAGGAACGGAACCATTGCAATGCAGCGCCTCCGATTCCTAACCTCCTCAGGCGATCCAAGAGGATGTTGTGATCTATTGTGTCAAAAGCCACTGAGAGGTCTAAGAGCACCAGCAGGGTCATGCTACGCCTGTCGATGCTTAGACGAATGTCATCAGTCAAAGCAACCATGGCAGTCTCAACCCCAAATCCTGTCCTAAAGCCCATTTGAAATGGATCTAGATAATCGGTTTCATCCAAGACAGCTGGGAGTTGAAGAGCCACCACCCTCTCGATCACTTTGCTCAAAAAAGGTAGTAACAAGACCGGCCTATAACTATTCATATCCAGGTGATCTAAGGAAGGTTTTTTCAGAAGCGTCCTAACTGCCACTGCCCTGGCTCAATGCTAGGGAATTCTGAGAATTGTAATTTTGAGAGATGTTTAGCCTTTGCTATCAGAAAGCAATGGTGTCACCACAAACTACAATTCTCAGGATTCCCTAGCACTGAGTCAGGGCAGTTCAAGTGGTCTCAAACTTGATTATTTCTGCAGTGTGTTTTGGCACTTTGTAGCATTATCAATGAAGCAGCCCTTGGAATTAAACTTTTCAGGTTAATAGATACATTCAGAATGAACCATTATAAAAGACTTAGCTCTGTCACATAAGCATGTAATATTGTATCACACAATCATAGAATCTTAGAGTTGGAAGAGACCAGAAGGGCCATCCAGTCCAACCCCCTGCCATTCAGGAACTCAAAATCAAAACATCCCCAACAGATGGCCATCCAGCTCCAAAGGAGACTCCACTACACTCTGAAGGAGTGTGTTCCACTGTTGAACAGCTCTCACTGTCAGGAAGTTCTTCCAAATGTTGAGGTGTTATCTCTTTTCCTGTAGCTTGTATCCATTGTTCTGGGTCCTGTTCTCTGGAGAAGCAGAAAATAAGCTTACTTCCTCCTCAATGTGACATCCCTTCAAATATTTAAACAGGACTATCATATCACCTCTTAATCGTCTCTTCTCCAGGCTAAACATACCCAGTTCCCTAAGTCGTTCCTCATAGGACATAGTTTCCAAACCCTTCACCATTTTAGTGGACATGCTCCAGTTTTTCAACATCCTTTTTGAATTGTAGTGCCAAGAATTGGACACAGTATTCCAGGTGGGGCCTGACCAAAGCAGAATACAGTGGCACTATTACTTTCCTTGATCTAGATACTATACTTCTATTGATGCAGCCTAGAATAGCATTGGCCTTTTTAGCTGTGGCATCACACTGTTGACTCATGTTCAACTTGTGGTCTACTAGGACTCCTATATCCCTTTCACACATAGTCTCGTTAAGCCAGGTGTCCTCCATCTTATATCTATGAATTTTATTTTTTTGCCCTAAGTACAGTATCTTACATTTCTCCATGTTGAAATTCATTTTGGGCCTTTACAGACTGCCAGAAATAATGCAGCTTGAGGCCACTTTAACTGTCCTGGCTCAGTGCTAGGGAATCATGGAATTGTAGTTTTTTTTCTGAGACATTGATCCTTCTCTGTCGGAGAGCTCTGGTGCCACAATAAACTACAGTTCCTATGATTCAAGTGGCCTCAAGCTGCATTATTTCTGGCAGTCTGTAAAGGCCCTTTGTTAGCTTTGGCACAGCTTCCTAATCTATTAACATCATTTTAAATTTTCATCCTGTCTTCTGAGGTATTAGCTATTCCTCCTAATTTGGTGTCATCTGCAAATTTGAGAAACTTGCTCCCTATTCTTTCATCCAAGGCATTGATAAAGATATTGAATAGCACTGGGCCAAGATCAGAACCCTATGGCACCCCACTGGTCACTCCTCTCCAGGAGCACCCTTTCGGTTCAGTCAGTCAACCAATTACTGATCCACCTAACAGTTGTATTGTCTAGCCCACATTTTATTATCTTATTTTCAAGAATATTGTAGGGAACCTTGTCAAAAGGGGGACCTTGTCTAAATGTTAACAGACTCTATTTAATGATCTGCTCTAGAATCTTTCCTGGTATTGATGTCAGACTAACTGGATAATAGTTATTGGGATCCTCTTTTTCCCCTTTTTGAAGATGGGGACAATGTTTGCCCTCCTCCAGTCTGCTGGGACTTCTCCTGTTCTCCAGGAGTTCTCAAAGACTATTGCCAGTGGCTCTGAGATCACATTTGCTAGTTCTTTTAATATCCTTGGATGTAATTCATCTGGTCCTGGAGACTTAAATTCATTTAGGTTAACCAGGTATTCCTGTGCTTCCTCTTTACTTATTCTGTGCTGCATTTCCCCTATTGTGTCCTCTGCTCCATTTTCCTCAGGTTGAACACCCTTTTCCTTTTGTGAGAAGACTGAGGCAAAGAAGGTGTTGAGTAGTTCTGCCTTTTCTCTGTCCCTGTTAGAATTTCTCCATCTTCTCTGCACAGTGGCCCTACCATTTCCTTCTTCTTTCTTTTGCTACAGACATACCCCAAAAAAGCCCTTTTTGTTGTTCTTAACCTCTCTAGCAAGCCTGAGCTCATTCTGGGCTTTGGCTTTCCTGACTTTATCCCTACATGTGCTAACTATTTTTTTTAATTCCTCTTTAGTGATTTTGCCCCTTTCCCATTTCTTATACATCTCCCATTTAAAATTTAGTTCAGTTGAAAGTTCTTTTGTCATCCAACCCTGTTTCTTGAGACATCTCCCATTTTTCCTTCTCATTGGAACAGTTTGAGATTATGCCTTCAGTATCTCCCTTTTGAGAAAGGTTTTTGAGAAAGTTTATTGAAATCAGCTCTCCTAAAGTCTAGAATGAGTGTTTGACTATGCCTAGCTTCTCCTTTCCACCGTATAAGAAACTCCAGGATCTGTATGGATCTGCAAGATTTAAGCAGAGCAGTGGAAGACGGAGGGTCTTGGAGATATCTCATCCACAGGGTCACCATTGGTCGAGATCGACTCAAGGACAGTTAACAATAACAAATCCCTCCACTGCAACAGAGGCTTATTACAGCAATAAAGAGGGCCCATTCTGCCCCACTGGGGTTTTGTTCTTCTCCACCTCTGGCAGTGTAATAAAGGCTGCATCCCCACTGCAGAAAAAAAAATCCAATTTGACACCACTTTAACTGCCATGGCTTGGTGCTATGGAATTCTGGGAATAGTAGTTTGTTGTGGCACCAGAATGGCAGAAAGCAAGGAGCTATGTTTTTTACCCCAATCTGGAAGAGCCCAGAAAGGTGATGGCAGAATCTACACTGAAGAAATAATGATCCCTGACACTGCTTTGACTGCCATGGCTCGATGCTATGGAATTCTAGGACTGGTAGTTTTGTGAGATATTTAGCTTTTGCTGTCAGTTCTCTGCCATCCCTAGTACTGCAGTCATTGCTGTCTCCAAATGGAATTTCCATGATATTTTTTCTTTTCTTTTATTTAAAACACTCTTTACCACTCTTTCCAAGCACAATCTTCCATGTATATCCAACAATTTCTCCATGGAATGCATGACATGGTAAATGAATTATCTATAAACTATATTGCTACCCCCCTGCTTTCCTAAAGAAGTTAGGATGGAGATGGAATGAGGCAAGCAGTCCGGTTGTCTTCATCACTATTTTTCCTCCTCATTTGTTACTCTTGCCTCATTTTACTGGCTGTCTTGCTTGTCAAGCACACTTCTCATAGCTTTCTGGAATTGCTCCTTTGGCTTTTTTACTTGTCACTCACTGTTTCTGCATCAGTAGTTTTACATTCTGCTTTCTGTAAACAGGAAAGGAGTCAAATTTTCAACAAAAATGCTGTACATGCATATCTCCTGGCCCTTGTTTTTCCTTCTTCGACATTTTCTTAATATAAACTGAGAATGTTCTATCAATTAAAAAAGCAATTCAAACATTTAAAACACAGTGTAATCTGAACTGCTGCTACATGTGAGAACCCTGCACATGAGCATGGATATCCACACATATTTATGTATTACCACCCATACCAAGACCAACTAAAAGCTAATAATGGGAAGGCAAAGTATACCAAATAGGATGGAATGATAGGTTTCCAAATACCTGCTCATAAGTGAAAATCCAACTGCTATCAGCTCTTTCCATATATTGCTGCATACTAAAGTTAAACAAGCATACCCTTGGAAGGCCAAAAATTACCTGCATAACCAATAAATAAAGACTTCACATTTAAGTCTCCACATTGGCCAATGTTTAATGTAACGCTAGTGGAGGAAAGCCTCATTTACATAGTTCCATGGGCTGTAGAGGTCTGTGACCAGGAGAGAAGGAAGATGCCTCAGCCAGTGGCAAGCCATTGCAGCCGACAGTTGTAACATTCAGTGCATCTCCACGGCAATCTGGGAACTTCTAATGCCCCCATGGGCCAACCAATGACTGTCTCAGCTCATGGAGACAGCTGTTTCTGGGCACTAGCCTGGCATCTAAGGTTGCCTGTTGTGTCTCTATTAAGAGCCACTTGCACAATGAGGGATCAGATACTTCTTTGTGTAAGTCTGAACATTGTGCAACCACTTGCTATATAATCATAGTACCAGTACCTCTTTAGGAAGAATATGTAGTGGCTTGTTTAGATAGCAACTGAGTAACAAAATAAATATTATAGAAAGAATTGTACTTAGTTATGTCCAAATGATGGAAAACTATTTCCTTAGTTCCATATCACAAACCTTGCTCATTTTGCTTTATCTAATTCTTTCTTTCTTTTAATCACTTTTTGTTCTGCAACAGCTTGGTGAAGTTTTTGTGTAGATCAGGGGTAGGCAACCAAAGGCCCGGGGGCTGGATGCAGCCCCCTGAGGCCTTTGGACGGGCCCCAGGCTGGTCCTGCCATCGCTGCCGCCGCCCTCCATGATGATATTGATTATTGTTGTTATTACTTGTTCTTGGGGTTTTCTTGGCAAAATCTCCACAGGGGTTTTGCCATCATGGCTTTTTTGGGGCTAAAGCAAAGCAAAAAGCAAAGCAGCTTATTTATATACCGCTTCATATCACGCTATGGGATGTCTAAGCGGTTTACAACTGTGAGCTGATTGCCCCCCAACAATCTGGGTACTCATTTTAGCGACCTCGGAAGGATGCAGGCCTGAGTCGAGCCTCAGCCCTGGCTGGTATTGAACTCGCAACCTTGTGGTCTATGAGTGAGTGGCTGCAGTACAGGCATTTAACCACTGCGCCACCAGGGCTGTGGTGTGCATTGTGCATGCATCCCTGCTTGTTTGTGGGCCTGCCTTCCAGTTGTTTCCATGATGATAGTGATTATTGTTGTTATTACTTGTTCTTGGGGGTTTTTTGGCAAAATCTCCACAGAGGTTTTGCCATGGCTTTTCTGGGGCTGAGAGAGTGTGCATGCATATATTTTTTTTATTTTTTTAAATATATTTTTTTAAAAAATATTTTTATATTTATTTTTATATTTATTTATTTATTTATTTTGCTTTGGCCCCCCAATTGTCTGAGGGACAGCAACCCGGCCCCCGTCTCAAAAAGGTTGCCTACCTCGGTGTAGATCATTATCGACACAATACTTTCTATTGATATTGAGACAATGTGAACTGCATCACTCAAACTGTTACATGGATTTGTAATTGGTTGACTGGTCGAACCCAAAGGGTGCTCAACAATGGCTCCTTTTCAACCTGGAAAGAAGTGACCAGTGGGGTGCCACAGGGCTCTGTCCTGGGCCCAGTGCTATTCAATATCTTTATTAATGACTTGGATAACGGTATTGGGGACATAGTTATCAAATTTGCAGACGACGCCAAATTAGGAGGAGTAGCTAATACCCCAGAAGACAGGATCAAAATTCAAAATGACTTGAACAGACTAGAAAGCTGGGCCAAAGCTAACAAAATGAAATTCAACATGGAGAAATGTAAGGTACTGCACTTAGGGTGGAAAAACGAAAAGTACAGATATATGATGGGGGACACCTGGCTGAATGAGACTACATGTGAAAGGGATCTAGGAGTCCAAGTGGACCACAAGTTGAACATGAGTCAACAGTGCGATGCAGCAGCTAAAAAGGCCAATGCAATTTTAGGCTGCATCAGTAGAAGTATAGTGTCTAGATCAAGAGAAGTAATAGTGCCAGTCTATTCTGCTTTGGTCAGGCCTCACCTGGAATACTGTGTCCAGTTCTGGGCACCACAATTCAAAAAGGATGTGGAGAAACTGGAGCGTGTCCAAAGGAGGGCAACTAAAATGGTGAAGGGTCTGGAAACCAAGCCCTATGAGGAACGACTTAGAGAGCTGGGGATGTTTAACCTGGAGAAGAGAAGGTTGAGAGGTGATATGATAGCAGTGTTTAAATATTTGAAGGGATGTCATATTGAGGAGGGAACAAACTTGTTTTCTGCTGCTCCAGAGACTAGGACCCAAAACAATGGATGCAAGCTGCAGGAAAAGAAATTCCAGCTCAACATTCAGAGGAACTTCCTGACAGTAAGGGCAGTTCGACAGTGGAACACACTCCCTTGGAGAGTAGTGGAGTCTCCTTCCTTGGAGGTCTTTAAGCAGAGGCTGAATGGCCATCTGTCACGGATGCTTTGATTGGGAATTCCTGCATGGCAGGGGGTTGGACTGGATGGCCCTTGTGGTCTCTTCCAACTCTATGATTCTAAAAAAAGATGTGTTTTGAGGTCAATAAATGTACACATAGGTCTCTTTTTTCCCAGTGAAATAGGATTTTCTATTTGCTTGTATCACATATGGTTGATCTGAAAAAATTCTCTCCCCTGAATGTTTTTGTACAAGATGTGCATCACCAAGAATTTTCCATAAAAAATTGTGCCAGCTGATATCCAAACTAGCTTTGTGAATCTCCATTTTGGTCTTTGTCAAAGTGCCATTTGTTATGAGTTTATCTTTATACCAAGTGCTATTAGAGAATAACTTTCTCAGATTCAAAGCCTTCCTCTTTTTTATTTCAGAAAGTACATAAACATGAAGAGGTTCTTGAAGGTAGTCTCCTATGGTCTCCTTTTTTGGCTTGCCAGTTTCCAATTGTACATCACTCAAAAAGCACTTGGCACACATGTGTTTAAAAGAGTTTCATCAATTATTTTATGCTTCAGATTGTCAAGACTCCTGATAAGTTCCAAAAATTTGTCAACTTCTTCCCAAGATAAAAGGCATGTTAGGAAAGCCCAGCAGAATCCATCTGAATCATCAAAGCTATTATCCTACAATCAAACTGTCACCAAAGCAGTCATAAAAGAACCAAGTGGGTCTTCAGTCATGACCATAGCCATCTCTGGAAGAAAATTTAAAACATGAAAAGCAACTTAGAATGGCATTGTTCATGTTGCATTCGATTTCATATAACAGTCTATGATCAAAGACAATGAATTTGGGGCAAACTCAGCTTTTTAATTTATTTTTTAAAAAAACAATAAATGTTCTAAGAGTTTTGCTTTGTTTTCAAGTTAGACTTTGCAGAATACTGTCATACATTTTCTTTTAATCACAGGAACTGATTCACTGTACATCAGTGCACATCGATCAGTGCAGCAAACCTGGTGCTTATGGGTGAGAACCATCTGAAATTCCAGTCCATCAGTCCACCATAGTGTAATAATAATAATAATCAGGGGTAGGCAACCTTTTTGAGCTGGGGGCCGGGTTGCTATCCCTCAGACAATTGGGGGAGCCGAAGTACCATATAATTAAAAATTAAAAAAATATGCATGCACTCTCTCTCAGACCCAAAAAAGCCATGGCAAAACCCCTGTGGAGATTTTGCCAAGAAAATCCCAAGAACAAGTAATAACAACAATAATCAATATCATCATGGCAGGCGGCGGGGGGGCAGTGGCGGCGGCGGCAGGACTGGCCTGGGGCCGGTCCAAAGGCCTCAGGGGACCGCATCCGGCCCCTGGGCCTTAGGTTGCCTACTCCTGATAATAATAATAAAATTTATTTTTATCCCGTTCCTCTGTGTAACACAACTGGAGTGGCTTACAACATTAAAAATACACCACATATCCCACAATCCCACCCACCCCTTAAAATACCATTAAACAATGAACAATTTAAAACAAACTTAAAATAAAATACAAATAAACAAATAACAATAACTGCAGCAGAATCAGGGGAGAAGGTTGGGCTGATTCTTGATGGCCAGGATATCCATTCAGGAAAGGCCTGCCGGAAGAGATCCGTCTTAACAGCCTTTTTAAAGCTGTTCAAGGTGGTAATATAATGGATCTCATCCATCAGGCCATTCCATAATCTAGGAGCGGTTGTCGAAAAGGCCCTCTGGGGAAATTGCAGACAGCCTAGTTGTTATAAGCTGCAGCAGATTCCTCCCAGAGAACCTGAGTGTGCGGGGTGGATTATACGGGAGGAGACGGTCCCAAAGATAGGTTGGACCCAAGCCATTTAGTGCTTTAAAAGTGATGACCAACACCTTGTACTGTGCACCAGAAACTAATGGGCAGCCAGTGAAGTGATCTTAAGACTAGTGTTATGTGGTCTCTTCTCGTTGTTCCTGAGACCAACCTGGCTGCCCTATTCTGTACTAGATGGAGTTTCTGGACCCAGTACGAGGGTAGCCCCATGCAAAGCACATTACAGAAATCAAGGCAAGAGTTTACCAGTGCGTACACCACAGTTTCCCCAGCTTCCAGGGGACCATCACAGTTACCTGATTTATCATCTGAAGTGACGGATCCAGGAGCACCCCCAGGCTGTGGACACAGAGGAAAGTGTGACCCCATCCAGGACTAGTGGTTGCATCCCAATACCTGGGTTTTGGGCCGCTACTGTAAGTACCTCCGTTTTATCTGGATTCAATCTCAATCTGTTTTTCCTCATCCAATCTATTACTGCTTTAAGACAATCACTGAGATGGGAGACACCATCTGAAGTCAGGGCTGAGGATCAAGACATGGAGAAATATATCTGGGTGTCATCAGCGTACTGATAACACCCTGCCCCCTGTCTCCAGATGATCTCTCCCAGCGGCTTCATATATATATTGAATAGCATCGGGGACAGGATGGCACCTTGTGGGATGCCACAATTAAGCTCTTTCCTTCCTTGTAGAGCAACTGTCCCCGAGTAACACCCTCTGGAATCTGCCCGAGAGGAAGGAATGGAACCAGTGAAATGCAGTGCCTCCAATTCCTAACCTTCTCAGATGATCCAAGAGGATGTCATAATCTATTGTATCAAAAGCTGCTGAGAGGTCCAGTAGCACCAACAGGGTCACACTACCCCTGTCGATGCCCAGACAAAGGTAATAGCTAAGGCGACCATGGCAGTCTCAACTCCATATCCTTTCCTAAAGCCAGTTTGAAATGGATCTAGATAATCGGTTTCCTCCAACACAGATTGGGGTTGAAGAGCAACCGCTCTCTCAATCACTTTGCTCAGAAAAGGTAATAAAGAGACTGGTTTATACCTGTTCATGTCCAGGGGTTCCAGGGAAGGTATTTTCAGAAGCGGCCTAACCGTCGCTTCCTTCAAACAGGATGGAACATGAACTTCCCTAAGGGATGCATTGATGATGTCTCTAAGGAACATCCTCAAGGCATCTCCCCCCTGGATGGCCAGCCACAAAGGGCAAGAATCAAGAGGGCAGGTTGTTTTCCTCACTCTACCAAGGAGCTTGTCCACGTCATCAGTACTCACAGATTGAAAATGAACCAGTATAATTTCATCAGTGGAGTTGCTGGACACCTCATCAATTGATTCTGTTACAACACTGGCGTCTAAGTTGGCTCCTATCTGATAGATTTTATCTGCAAAGAAGTTGTTGAACTCATCACAGCAGGCTGTTGTCGAGTTAAGTAATGGGTTCTGCACAGGTGGAACCTGTGTCAGTTCCCTTACCATCCTAAACAGCTCTGCTGGACGGGACTCTGCAGATGCAATACATGCAGAGGAGAAGGATTTCTGCACTGCACGTATTACCTCTTGATAGGAACTAAGAAATTTCTTATGACAAGTCTTGTCAGATAAGAGTCGAGTTTTCCGCCAGATGCACCATAGTCATTGTCCAACCTGCTTCATCTTCCTAAGCTCTTCAATGTATCATGGTTTATGATTTGAAGCGGGTTGGAAAGGATGCTTGGGAGCGATTGTGTTGATAGCCTTGCCGAGATCAGTGTTCCAGGTATTAACCAAAGCTTCAACAGAATACTGGCATTACCAACCATTAAACCCTCTAAGGCTTTCTGGAATCCAATTGGTTCCATTAGCCTTTGAGGGCGGACCATTCTAATGGGTCCATCAATCCTGGTGGGGCAGACAGTGGTTCTTAGTTCGGCCTTGATCAGAAAATGATCCGTCCATGACAATGTGGTGGTTTTAATAACCTCTGCCCACAGATGTTCCTGTTCCGTAGTAAAGACCGCATCCAGGGTATGACTCACACAATGAGTGGGCCCAACGACCAGCTGAGATAGGCCCATGTTTGTCATGGATTCCATGAACTCCCGAGCCGCACCTATTAGCTTTGACAAAATGGTCTCGAGTGGAATGTTGAAGTCACCCAAAACTAGAAGTCTGGGCAACTCCAACAGCAACTCTGAGACCAGCTGTGTCTGCTTGGTTAGGGAGTCTGTTAGACCACAGGGTAGACAGTATACTAACAGAATTCCCAAACTATCCTTAGTCCTCAGGCTTAGGTACATACACTTGAAGTGGACTGTGTTCCAGACAGGTATTCTGGTCAAGGTGAGGTTGTTCTTGTGAACCAGAGCCACTCCCCCCACCCCCACCCCTCTTCCCCTTACCTGCTCACTGACAGAGTACCCAGTTGGTAGGGCCTGTGTCCAAGTTATTGCTCTGTCTTCTCCCAGCCAGGTCTCTGTAAAGCAAGCCAGGTCAGCATCCTCATCTAAGAGGAGGTCATAGATTATATGAGTCTTATTTTTGACTGACCTGACCTTGCAAAGGAGTAAGGTAAGGTTCTGTGGAATGATTGGTACTCTCTTCAATCCATTCTGGGAAACAGGGTGAACTGAAGGCAGGATAGCTTTCAAACATCAATCCCACCTTCTTTTGTAACAACCCTTCACTCTATTTCTGCCATACCTTCCTTTCCCCCACACAACCTGAATTTCCGCTCCCAGATTATTCTCGGCCATGCATGGAGGAGTGGCCTTTGAAGCCAGCCACTCCTAACCACACCCCCTCTTGCTGCTGCCCTGCTCCTGAAGTTGCTTCTGCTTCTGCAGTCTTCTGGCCCCAGTGGAGTGGGGGAAAGAGAGGCTACTTCAGGCTTCAGGCTGGCTCAAGAGTTCTCTGGGCTTGCTAGCTGATGTTTCTGAGGGGTGGAGAAGTGACTTTTGAAGCCAGCCACTCCTGACCACGCCCTCTTTTGTTGCTGCCCTGCTCCTGAAGTTGATACTGCTTCTGCAGTCTTCTTTAATACTTGGAAGTGCTGCCAGTAGGGATGATGGGGCAGGGCTGGGGCTAGGACCATGCCCACCAACTCTTTTGTCACCACTGCCACCCAAGCTTTCTCCTGGCTGCGCCGCTGCAGGTGGTGCTGGTGTTGGGGGCGGGCTGAGTGGCCTCCTCCCTGACTTTCTCCCAGCCGCACTGCTGAAGGTGGTGTTGGTGTTGGGGATGAGCTTTCTCCCAGGGAGTGTTTGATGGGGCTGTACCCAGATCCAGAATGGGCAGGATATACTGGACCAAGCATGCACCATATCAGGAGCCACTGGTCTGGTATGAGCACCCATGGCGTAAACACTTTGCTGTCCTTCTTTATTCCCAGCATTACACTTCTCCACCCACCCAGAGACCAAACTCTAGGAATATCAGGTGTATGAGCTGAGTAGAATAGATTTGACAACAACCACACTAACAATGAGTGCCCCTATTTTTTTCCTACTCTGCCCAACTGACCTAGATTAAGTTTTCAAACTTGTGCACAGTGGGATAGTGGAGTGCTTTCCTAAACTGTGTGTTTTGATTTTAAGAAAGAAGAGTTGTGGGGAAAGGCAAAGGTAAAAATGGACATTGTCAAAGATAAAAACTGGAGAGAGAATAAAGCAGTCTCTGCTATGCTATACATTTCAGCCTGTCCAACGTACCTTGTAGCTAGGGGGTGAAACAGGCTGTCAAATGAAATGGTTTCTAGCCACTTTTGACGTGTAGCATTTAGACAATGTACGCCTCCAAAGCAACTGGAAGCCATGGTGAAGCCACACTCTGGTCCTTAAGACCAGAGCAAAAAGGGGCTTAGATAGAACAATTTTTGGCAATGTGGTTGGTCCCTGAGTGCATGGCCCACCATGGGAGCAGACCATGTGGTCAGTGGGGTTCCAACATGCTTCTGGACAGAGCAGACTTGGGCCGCTCTTCTATGCCTGTCTGCTCTGGCCCTATATTACCTGCATAGATTTGTCTCCCAAGGACACTGGTAGTTGTTGCTCCAAAAAGAGGTGGTGATGGAGCAGACAGGATGAGAAAGGAAATTTCCTTTGCTTACCAAAACCTGGACCATATATTCCAGGCTCCAAGGGGTTCTACTTAGTGCTGATGTGGACTTTAATTGAAGAGCACATTTTGACAAGTACTAGCCTGCCCCCAAACCCAAAATTCAGTAGTCAGGAAGAGCCTGCTGACATATGACAAGGAGAGATGCAGCACTGAAGTGCTAACACTGGAATTTCACCAGTCAGGCTGCCTGATTATTGCATTCTGATCAAAGCAATGCTAGCCATTTTTCACCAAAACACCCCCTCTAAATGTGTTTGTTGCCTCCTTAGCCCTGCCCCTTGATGGTTATTGATCAATATAAGAGTGTCTCTTGGATATTGGGGACATTGCCATCCTTCACCAAAACAATATACTAATTGAAGCTTTCATCTTTCAAAATTTGATAATGCTTATGTTTCACCTCAGGCTTGTTCTACATCTCTGATTTGCAGAGCTCTTGTCAAAGTATTTTGGTAAAAAAAAATTATGTGTGGGCTAGTGACCTGAGAATAGAATAGAGGAGAAAGAAAGAGATAAACATGTGGGAATGATAGGGTTATATCTGATTCAAAGATATTTCAAACCAAGACTGGGAATACATTTAAAATTTCTGAAATGAAATTCATCCCTTCTTGATCTGATTAGTTTCCAGAATGAATGCTTCTTCTGGATTCTACTTTAAGAATGACATAAAAAGGTCAGGCATTCAGTTAAATTCTATCCAATTTACTCAGGTGGGGAAGGAGAGATATCCTACTGTTAATCCTACTAGACTACAGCCATCTAATCAATTGGACTTACATATGTGTTGACTCACCATTCTGCACTTGATTGAATGGACTTACTTGGTTCAATTAGCCAACAGGATTTCAGCCATGGATGTGTATCCCCAAAAACTAATTTGTGCAAGTTTATGAAAAAGAGCATTTTCCATCAATTTGTCTTCAATCAAGCCACTTTTACCATACCTCCCATAAAAACTCTCCAGACAGCTCAACATGAGATGACATATTGAAGTCACTGATAAAGAGGGGGATCATCCCACATCAAGCTTGGAACCTAGGAACCTAATTTAAGGAAACTCAAATCCCATCTTCCTAGCACCTTCTCACACCATGCTTTATTATTATTATTATTATTATTATTATTATTATTATTATTATTCCACATTGCTTCCTCAACCTGCTCAAGAGGCTGTTTAAAGACCATATGTGGCTGCAGCAGTGGCTGGTGCCTTCCTTGTTGGTGGGGGAAATTAATCCACTCTCAATTTTAGTTCACACTTCAAAGGAAACATCATATTTGGAAGATAGGGTCCAACACCCTAGATATCTCCTGTAAAAATCAGACTTAAATCCAGGGTGGATGCACTGATCTACTGAAATGAAATTGTCACAACTGTAGACAGCAGGAAGGAGGTAGAAAATTTTCTTTCTATTAACTTCCTTAAATTCATTCACCTTACTAGTCACACCGTTAATTTTGAGTTATCTTCAGGGGGAAAGAAAGCTTTCTTTTGATGGCTCTGCAAGAATGGGTCAATTTGATGACACTAGTAAGAACACTAACAATGTTGACCTACTTTATCTGATTAGAGATGGCCTCCCAGTAAAGCTGTGGAACTATTTATATCTCCTTTTTAAATGTTGTATGGCTACTACAGAAAGAGGTTTTTCAGCAATTCTTTCAGCTATGAAAAAACTACGGTAGATAAGATCCTTAAATGCAAAAGTCAGGATTGACTAAATCATAGTATTTCCCATCACCATATACAGGTTGAAAGCTGGACAGTGAAGAAGGCTGATAGAAAGAAAATCAGCTAATCTGAGATGTGGTGCTGGAGAAAAGTGCTAATGTTACCATGCACAGCCAAAAAGATAAAACAAATGTGTCCTTGAACAGATGAAGCCTGAGCATCTTAGCCAAGATGACTAATTTGAGGCTGCCATACTTCAACCACATCTTGAGAAGGCATGACTCAGTTGAAAAGACTGTATAATACTAGGAAAGGTGGAGGGCAATAGGAAGAGAAGAGGACAGCATACCAGATGGATAGACTCAAAGAAGGAGGCCATGGTCCTGAGCCTGCAGAACCTGAGCAGAGCAGTTGAGAACAGGAGAGCTTGGAGGTTTCTCATTCATGGAGTTGCCACTCGTCAAAGACAATTCGAATGTCATTAACAACCACAACTTCAATCAGAATGAAACCCTTCAAGATCTTTTAGAATTCTTGGGTTCAGTTTTATATATTATTGTTGGCTTTGTTGTGATTTTATGCAATTTTGGACTTTATTTTTGTGATTAACTTCTTTTCATCATGTTACCTTTCAATTTAAACCACTAAGAGAGCTTTGGTTATTGAGCAGTATATAAATTAATTAAAAATAAATATTGTCTGTGGTTGTTTCTTCAGTGATAATTTCCTATACATGGCACAGTCTAACATTTGCATTATTATGACAGCAATCTTAATAAGGTATAGAACAGGAGAAGATAAAATAGCAAGTAGGTAATCAGAAGCTAAGCAGGGTTAACCCTGGTTACTACTTGGATGAGAGACCAGATGCTGTAGGCTATATTTCAGAGGGAGGAATCAGCCAAACCACCTCTGAGTGTTCCTTGCCTATGAAAACCCGATGAAATTGATGGGGTCACCATGAATCAACAGGTGATTTGTAGGCACACACACACATGCAGTAACCCCAAAAGGAAATCTAGTGTATTGAAGATTAAGGTTGTGGTTAGAATGAGGTAAGATAAGAGTCACTTAAGGTTTTCAGTATTAAATACCCTAAAGGCATCAAATCTTGTCTGATCTTGGAAGCTAAGCAGGGTCAGCCCTGGATAGTTGTTGGATTTGAGACCACCAACAAATACCAGGTGCTGTAGGCTACATTGTAGAAGAAGGAACTGGCAAAACCATCTCCTTGCCTGAGGAAACTTATAAAATTAATAGGGTTGCCATAAGTGGACAGGCAACTTGAAGACGCACGCACACATACAGGGGGCTAGATCTAGCTAAGAGCAACCACACTGAAATAAACTAGGCTTGCTAGCCTCCACCAACTCAAGTTGATGTCAATGGGACTACTCTAGTTAGGACTAGCAATGAATTTTACCCAGTGATCGATCATCAGGTTGCTCATGTCAGGCAAATAAAAACAAATAGGACACTATCCCTTTACATGAAATGACTTTCAGAAGATACTGGAACTAGTGATTCTGGACAGGAATTTATAACAATGTCATATGAACCTCAGCCAAAGGAATGTGTCTCACAATGGATAACAATGTCATTTCTCTTTCTAGTACTTCATTTTCAGAAATGCCACTTGAGACAGCATGCACTCAAAGTCAAATAGCCAGGCGAGGACAGCAGACTGTATTCTAACAATAACATCATACACATGTCTGGCATGGCACTTAATCCGCCCTCCTTTGTGACAGTGTCTCAGTATTTGCAAAACAAAAATACAATATACCTATGGTTTAAAGGCATTCTTACATAAAAGCATTCTTACATAAACTATTGGTTTGTATTCTTGTGAGAAAACCTTGGTGAACAGAAGTTAAATAATAAATGGTAAGATGAGAGTTCATTCTGTTGGCAGGCTCGTCAATCAAAATGTTTAAAGGTGTCTTTTTCCCCTGGTATGTTCAAAATAAATTCTCATTCTATTGATGCACAGAATCATATATGTTTGAGATAAGGTTTTGCTCCATTCAAGAAAATTATTATTCCAAAGATTTATGGCACCAAAAAGCAGGGGGACAGAGACAGTGTTCCTACATTGTTAAAAAGGCTATTGCTCCAGGAAAAAAAAATCAAATATAGGCATATTCTAAAGTGCCATATTTCTCTTCTGTGTTTACTTTCAAAATTATTATTGCTCCTCAAATAATTTTGATTATAACTGTGTATGTATAGCTTGTCAATCAAATACCTCCACCTAGTTGATCTTTTAGCCCTGGGACCTTCCCATTTTCTCAATGTGAAAGGATGTCAATTTGTAGTTGTAGAATGAAAAACAAAACAGTCCCCAATTAATTATCACCAGTACTTTCTACAGGACACTAAGAGCATTTAGGAGTTTAGGCAGTTTGCCCTAGAAACTGAAATTGAGTTCAAAGTTGTTATTTCGATCTAGATGAGAAATGTTTGCATTACCAAATGTTAACTACAAAACACAAATATAATTCAGGACTTGAGCTATTGGGTCAATTGATTCATATTTTTATGGGGAAAGCTAATAGACAAGATATCAATTTTAAATTAAAGCAATTCATTCTTTATGGGGCTATCTTTCAAAAGTACTCAGAAAATACCACAGGTGCAAAATGCTGTGGCTTTATGTTTCAAGAACTACCTCCTTTGGCACAAGACTGCCTATTAATTTTGCTGACACCATTCTGCTCCACAACAGATGTAACTGTTGCAGATGTGCAACAGAGACTTTGGGGTGGCAGGTCCCCAAATAATGTTGTTGTTGTTGTTGTTGTTGTTATATCCCACTTTCCCACCAAAACTTCAAAACCAGCACCACACAGCATTAAGAACCCAAGTTCAACCATTTGTAAAAGCTTGGAGGCACAAAAATGTTTTAATTTGCTGCTGAAAAAAGAGCAAGGGGCTATCCTGGTCTCCCTAGGGAGGGAGTTCCAAGGGCCTCCCCAGATTATTTTAAAACCATAATGGGCTTATTCAGATATGAACAGCCTAATTTACAACCAAAATAATTTACAATCAAAGATAAAGAAATGGAAGGAAGAAAAAGAGAAGGAAAGGAAAGGGAAAAAAAGAAGAAAGAATAGGAAAGGGCATACAATTAATGTACAATTTGGCTCTGTCCCCCAATCCAGATTATAGTGAAAAGAAAAAGAAAAAAATATTATTCTTCCATTACAGATCCAACTAAATAATCCTACTAAAATTACTATAACCATGTTGTTGTTGTTGCTGTTGCTGTTGTTGTTGTGTGCTGCCAAGTTATTTTCAATTTATGGTTACCCTAAGGCAAATCTATCACAGGGTTTTCTTGACAGGTTTCTTCAGAGGGGGTTTACCATTGCCATCTTCTGAGGCTGAGAGAGTGTGATTTACCATGGGCTTACATGGCTGAGCCGGGATTCGAACCCAGGTATCCAGGATAATAGACCAATGCTCAAACCACTACACCATTCTGGCTCTACCATAGCCACAGATTATTATACTGTAATAGTTAGATTTCTTATTGCTCAAAACAACTTATAAACAGTTTCCAGTCTTTTAAACAATCTTCAGTTGGTTTATCCTTTTAAATGGATGTTAATTTGGCCATCCAGGCTAACTCAGCAGCCTTATCAATCCATTAGCCACATTTTTAAAAATGCAGGACACATATATTCTACAAAAGGGTTTGTGATGCTCTGGTGGGTGGAGAATAAAATATCTTTAACTGTGTATTAGTTCAAAATACTCTGTATATTTTTTTAAAACTTCTAGGTAGTCTCTCATGATCTTCCTTAATACCTTTACTAAAACATTTATCTTTATTAGGATCAGCAACTTCATTCCAATTGCTCATGCAAATCAGAATTTGTAGGTCTGGTTTAGATTCCTTCAAAATATTCTTCAATCACTCTCTCTCTCTCTGTGTGTGTGTGTGTGTGTGTGTGTGTGTATACACTCGGCCCTCCAATTTGCAGGTTTGACTTTTGCGGATTTGATATTCACAGCTTTTATTAATATGTTCTCTCTAGGAATAACTAGGTCCTCCAGTGCAACTCTATGGTCAACTTAAACCAAAAGTCATACTGAAGGACTAGAAATTCCTAGAGAGAACAGTCCACTAGGTATCTGTAGCTCCTCCAGCACAATTCTTTGGTCACTGTCTGGCAGGTGTTAACCACAGAGTTGCACTAGAGGATCTAGAAATTCCTAGAGGTAAAATCACATTGTTTTTGTTATTTGTGGTTTTTCCACATCCGGGGTGGTCTTGTGCCCATAACCCCTGCAAATGTGGAGGGTTAAGTCTGTATATATATATATATATATATATATATATATATATACATTGCATCCATGCCATACACAGCTTTGAGCTTATGCGTACGGCAAGCCCAGGAGGACAAAATGCCGTGTGTGGTGCTGCACGTGAGAGTGTCGCACCATAGAAATGAATAGGATTTAAACATGCAGATTTTCCCCATACATGGGGGGGGGGGGGGTAGAACGGATCCCCACATATGCCAAGGGCCCACCAAGTGTGTGTGTGTGTGTGTGTATGAGAACATTTGAAAGCTACCTCTACCAACAGCAATAAAAAAGACAAACAAATTAAAAACACATAAAAAAGCAAACAACAACAACAAAAAAGCTTCTACTACTGGCCATGATAACCTTCCTCCCTTAACTGAAGACCATAACCCATGACTACTATAATATACTTCCTAATTTTAACAGCCTAGGCTGCATCAGCACTGCAGCATTAATTTAATTCCCATGGCTCAATGCTAAGTATTTCTAGGATTTGTAGATTTGTGAGATATTTAGCCTTCTCTGAGCTCTGGTGCCACAAATCCCAGGAATCCATAGGATAGAGCCACAACAGTTAAAGTTGAATCAAACTGCATTAATTGCCTTTGTTAATAAATTTTCATTGATTTTTTTATTATTGGGACCATAAATACCCATTATAGGGCTGAGCATCCAGAGAGGAAAAACCAGGTTGATCCTGATTTTTCCCAATCTAGTTGGAAACCCTGCTCTCTGCACATCCCGCTCCCAAGGCAAGCAGTCTGCACCATGTGGCATTAAGCCACACCAGTTGTTTATTTGTGTGGGGGGGAGGGGGAGTAGCCGCCTTACCATGTACACGTACCATTGCATGAACACACCACATGAGAATGGAATTACATCTTTCCTCCTGCCCAGATGCTGAGCTACACACCACCCATACAGTGTATCAGTGTATCAGTACACCCAGTGACACACTGGCAAAGCATAATCATGGAGGGGGGCCCCCATACATGCCTCCTTCCCTCCCTCACCCCATGTTCCCTTGCTGCAATGTCTGGTTTGTGTATGTTTACATCCATTGCATTATTGGTGACCTGCTGTGTTTGTTGTACTTTCACAACATGGGGTCTATGACAACTTGATGGTGTGATGGGTTGATGGCACAGCTGGCCATTTGTGTACTTGTATGCTAAACTGAAAAAAAATATGGTGAGCAATGGCGCTGGTGGCTGCATCTCAGCAGTCTCAGGACGCATGCTCCAGACTACTTCCGTTTGCTACCTGGGCTTTCCCACATTCTTGCACTTGGGCCATGCTGTTTATATGCCAGTGCAATGATGAGCATTTTCCACATTAAGACAGCATATCAGAACTTCCAGTTTTGGTCTGGTTTTTAGCCTAGAGACCAGGTTCATGTCAGTTCCCTCTTGGTTCAGTCCAATGCGTCATATAAACAGCTTCAAGTTGGTCTGAAGCCACTTAATTTTACCAGTGCAGACAACCCCTAAATGAATTATGTGATGTCCAGCCTGGACTGTATAAATCCTCCCCTGCATTTTCCTTCATTTCTAGTTCAGTCCTTAGTATGTTTGAGCATAGGAATGTTCCATTGCATTAGTTTGTGGGAGGAGCCATAGGAATCCCCTGCATTTTTCTAGTTTTTCGTTTGCCCCTATCCAGCAAGCTCTGCTTCAGCTTGGGATTTTCAGTTTTTTCTTAGGCAGGCTTGGCTTTATCTGTTTGGTGGCAAACAGGCACAGACAGACAGAAAGAGCATTTCTTACACCATTAGCCAATTCAAGAGGGAAGCAGACGGCGCAAAGGGCCGTTTGAGGGGCAAGGAAAGGGAGGGGCAGCCACATGGTGGGTGCCCCAACCCCTTCCCGAAGGCATCGTCGAAGCTCCGGCCCCTCCACATGGCCAGCACTCCGACGATGCCTTCCCACTGCAGCGTCTGCACACGCTGCAGCGGAAGAGTCGGTGAAGGTGCGCCGCCAGCCTTTCGCTATTTTAGCGTTCCTTCTTGGGGCGGTGAAGCTGCGCCGCGGGGCCGAGGTGTGGGGATACCTCGGCCCCGCGGCACAGCTTCCTGGGGCGGCCCAGGGTTAGGGTTAGCCCGTCTGCTTCCCCCATCAGTTACCATTTAACCAGATTAGTTACCAAAAGCAGTTAATTAAATTAAATATCAACAACAAAGAAGTCAAGAGCATCAGAAGTGGAAAGACCCTGCACCAGCTTCATTGAGTAGATCAATCCAAGATCAAACCCAGAGAGATGACAACACTGAAGATTGCTGAAACCTAAACTGTAAAGTACCTTTTATTTTAAGCCTGTTAGAGCTGTGGAGGAGAAACCCCTTTCTTTTGTTCTTCAAAATAAATTTCCCCCCTTTGGACTTTACATTCAGCATTGGAGCCTTTTTGGGTAAAAGAATTTGATCTCACCAGGGTACTGGCATTGCACACCCATATTTGCCACCACCTTTAGTTCGGTGTGTCTTCATAAATTATCTTGCCATTGCAGTTGATTTCCACAATTATGTATCTGTCTTGCCCATCTGCAAAAACCAATTTAGGTTGTAATGTTTGATTTATATAACTACTCCATTTCTTTTATTCTTGTTTGTAGACACAAACTCTAGGCCAGGGGAAGGCAACCTTTTTAAGACCTGGGCCGGTCTCCCGTAGCCCAGGTCTCAGCTGGGCCGAGGGGGGGGGGAATGGCGGCGCGTGCGCACACCTTCTGCCACCGCATGTGACCCCCCTTGCATGCTGCCGCCACCGCCTCAGCGCACGCAGCCGCAACCGCCATGGTGCATGTCACGGCCACCATTTTGGAAATCAAAATGGCAGCCACGATGCATTTGCGCATGCAAACCTTCGGCCTGGGCCGGTAAGTCCAGGGACCAGGGCCTTAACTGGCCCCCGGGCCGTAGGTTGCTGGTCCCTGCTCTAGGCCCATATTTCTGTTCTGCAAAAATCTACAATCTCTTTTTTTTATTACTCTTGAAAATAAATAATTTAATATTTGGATTTTATGGAATGTAAGTGGACTTAATTATCCCTAGAAAAGGAATATATATATATATATATATATATATATATATATATATTCCTTTTCTAGGGATAATTAAGTCCACTTACATTCCATAAAATTATTTTCACATTCATTTTAGTTGTTATTCATTTTAGTTGTTATCTTTTAATACTGTCTGTTTAAAGTCAGTCAGGATTTCTGGGATGGCACTTAGTCTAATCTGTGTTTCCTTTAATTTTTAACAAGTTAATTAACAAATTAATGTTTAACTTGGATGTAATCATTGTGAGATTCTGAAGTGACACATGATCTCTTCAAACTTTTTTTTAGCAATTATCTTTAAAATTATTTACTTGTCCTGTAATCTTAACATGTCCAGTTTCTTCTCTAAATATTCATCACTTTCCATTAAACATCTGTTCATATCTAAAATCTGGTTAGACTTTCACATATTAAGGCTTGAATTTTAATGAACATAGGGTCAGTTTCATCTAGCTCAGCTCTGGACATATTTCTGTTACCCATGGCTATGATATCATATAAATCACACTCTGCTTAAATTCCAGCATCAGTTTTTATTTCCTCTTTTTCTAAAATATGGTTTCCATATAGAGATTTTAATTGTTTAGATCTTAGAGACACCAATTGTATTTCATTTTCCTAATCCAAATTGCCACTTAGTTTGATCTTCACTTTTTCAGCACTGTACTATCAGTCTCTCTCAAATACTTCTAAATACCTTGCAGAGAGGCGGGCTAAAAATAAAACTTATTATTATTATTATTATTATTATTATTATTATTGAAGACTGCACCAAATATTTATCATGCAAATTGTTTGTACTCACTTAAGCATAATAAATCACCAAATAAGTGATTAAGGGGGAAGTGAATAAGGGGGAAGTCTTCATCCCTGTTCAGCATGGGCCATTCAGGTTCTTTCAATAACATCAGGGCTTTGTAGATGGCGCAAAGCACCATCTTTGAGCCAAGGAAGCGGAGGGGCAGCCAGACGCTGGGTGCCCCAACCCCTTCCTGAGGATGTAATTGGAGCGCCCGCCATTGCACACAGTGGACGCTCCGATGACGTCCTTCCATTGCAGCGTCTGGACATGCTGCAATGGAAGAGACACCAAAAAGGTGCACGACGCCTCTTCTGGTGCCCTTTCCATGCCTTGAGGAAGGAGCACTATTTTAGCGCTCCTTCCAGGGCCAGAAAAAGAGTGGATTGTGGCCGAGGTGTGGGGCAGCCTCAGCCCCAATCCACCACTTCTCAGGGCAGCCCACGGCCACCCGTCTGCATCCCCTCATTGTAAATTTTGTTTGAAGGTGCCTCTGTCTAGCTGACCTTAATTTTTTGTTATGAGAAATGTTGCAGTTTCCAGGGTGCACAACTCTACCAGACAGCTCCCCAGCACCACTCTTGAGCTGTCTGCAGCTACCCAAATTTTATCTGCAGCTACCCAAATTTTGAGCCACCAAGGAGGCTAGACTTACTGATACTTTATGTATTGATATTTATATTCCACTCTGTTTTTTAGTTTTAATTTTATTCATTTTATTGAATGCTCTTTTTAATTGTACTGATATTCCACTGTTCTGAACCTAGAGGCTCTTTTAGAATGGAAATGTAGTTTACAAATGTTCTATGAATAAAAAAAGTAGGCAAAAGAATTTTGCTCAAAATAAGAACTGAAATTTACATTAAGCAATTCAGGTTTGGCCAAATATTTAGACCCAAATATTGTGTGATAGCTTTTCTTCTGTTATAGTTATGCTGGTGATTATTCAAAATCACACCAAGAAGACCTCTATTATCCCTTTGAAATGTATGTGAAAAACAAATGTTTTAAGTATTCAGACCTTTGCAGCTGCATCTCATCCAATTGTTGCAATACATTGTCAAGCCTTTTGTGTGGGGAGGGAGACTTGGGGGATGCAGATGGGCGGCCCTGGGCTGCCCTGGGAAGCAGAGGTTCGGGGCTGCTACTACCACATGCAGTGCCCTGGATTCTCCCATTTGCCAGCCGGAAAAGGGCGGCAAAATGCCGCTCCTTTCAGAGCCAACAAAAGGGTGCCCTAAGAGCCACCATGCAGCTCTTTAGTGCCTCTTCTGGCGCAGCATGTCAAGACGCTGCTCTGGAAGGACATCTTGATGTTGTGTGCCATGCATAACGGTGCACCACATCACAACGGCCTCGGCGTGGGATTGGGGTACCCAGCGTGCGGCTGCCCCTCCCCATCCCTGCCTCCAGGCCGGCCCTTTTGGCCAGTCTGTAGAGGCCCATACTTAAAGAAAGCTGATACATTTCAAAAGTAAACACCACAAATGTAACTCTCTATGTCTAAAGTGGGTCCAAAATGGGTAAACACGTTTTAGCATTCACATTTGTTGCCAAAGAAGAAGAAAAGAACTTTGAACCTTTGGTATATTTATATGAATAATGTATGCAATGAATTTGAAAGGTTTATTCCATTAGCAAGCACAACAGCTCCTACAGTTCATTCCTTTATTCATGACTTGTACACATGTCAAAATTCATTGCAGCTGTAAGAGACATATTGTCAATAATTAAACCATAGTGATAATTTTTAATATATCCACAAGACCATTTGTCAAACTAAAATATCTACCCAATGAAGTTTAAAAAGAAAAAAAAATTGACAAGGCTAAAGTGGTAATACCCAGGAATAATTTATTTCAGGAGAGATCTAGAAGAATATGATAGAATATCACTTGTTTCAACTACATCTCCCAAACCATTCAAACGTATCATCAATGAACTACAGCCCTGACACTTTCCTTCTGGTTTAATTTGATCCCCACATTCTCCTGCCAGGAATCAAACATGGAGTGATAAAATGTAGAGAAGGGATTACATTTCATATTTTAACTCATTCAAAATAAATTGCAACAGAATCTATGAAGAGGTCCCACTGAAAAGCACACTTTTGAGGTGAGGTGAAGATATGTAAATATTTCATCCATGGCATTATATCTTTAATGACCCATTGTACAAGATAAAGATATAATTTCATGCAAAGTAACCAAGGGGGGAAGCAGACGGGCAGCCATGGGCCACCCCAGGAAGCTGCACCGCAGGGCCGAGGTATCCCCACACCTCGGCCCTGTGGCACAGCTTCGCTGCCCCTGGAAGGAGGGCTAAATTAGCGCTCCTTCCACAAGTCACCGAAGGTGCGCCGCAAAAGGCTGCCGGCGCACCTTTGGTGACTCTTCCACTGCAGCATGTATGGACGCTGCAGCGGGAGGTCCTCCTTGGAGTGCTGGCCATGCAGAGCCCCTTCCCTGCCCCCAAAACGGTCCTTTTGGCCATCTGTTTCCCCCCATACTGAACATGCATACATGCATTCATGGGTTTCACCATCACTGAAGAAGCAACCATATACATGTAAATCTATGCTCATGGGTCTGTGTTTTGTCCAGTTTTTGCCCTACACCTCTGAGCTGTTTCAGACCTATAGAACTTTCCTTCTTTCCTCCCAAAAACAAAATAAAACAAAATAAAAGTGACTTCAGACTTATCTCTTGCTTAGAAAAAAGATCTCTCCCAGAAAAGACCCAAATGAAAACTGGGACACGTGTAGCCAAGCAACATTAGAATGTGGTCATGATGGCAAAGCAAGGAAGAATGGAAAGAATGGAAAAGCTAGGAAACCCTGCAATAGTTTGTTTTCGGCAGAATCTACTGGGAAGATCAAGACTGTGACCTCTCCTCTCCTCTTCCCCCCTGCTGACCTGGCGAGTGCAAACTACTTTTGCACTTCAAACTTAGGGTCTTTACAGACTGCCAGAAATAATGCAGCTTGAGTTTACTTTAACTGCCCTGGCTCAGTACTAGTGAATCATGGGAACTGTAGTTTATTGTAGCAGCAGAGCTCTCTGACAGAGAAGGCTCAATGTCTCAGAAAAAAACCTACAATTCCCATGATTCCCTAGCACTGAGCCAGGGCAGTTAAAGTGGACTCATGCTTCACCAGTGGGTGAGAGGAGAGAAAAATTGTGACATTTTAAAAGCAGCTGAAAAAAAATGGATGACAGAGGATTAATCAGGACTGTCCCTGCCAAACTGGAACAGTTGGGGAGTATGGATGATGTGTGGCCTTTAGACCTCAGATAGCTGCCCACCACTGCTGTAAATTATTTAAAGTCTTATCCATTCTTATGTTCCCAAATGGCACTACCAATCCTTCTCTCAGCTGAAACAGCCTATATTACAAATTCAGTAGCTTTTAGTTAAGCAAGGGAGTACCCATTTCATGTGTTTTGCACCAAAGATGAAAGACACATTTGGCCTATTGTGATTGCATTAAATTAATTGCTGTTGAACTTGAGCAAACTCCAAGGTCCATTGTAACAATACCTTTCTGCTAATAAATTAAGGACACAATTTTGGGAAGAGAAAGGGTATGGTATAATCAGATTGTCTTCAGTGTTATTAAATCTCTTTATTAATTGGGTGACTCATGGGCCTTTAAACACTAATTACTTTCTTTAACTTTGATAAAGTAAAGTGGTTATCTGATTAATCTGCTACATTGCTTATCTGTATTGAAAAATACCAAGGAAATGCTTTATGTAGAAATAAAAGTTCAGGAAGATCAAACTCTTGTATGCAAGGAACAGAGTGTCATCTACTGCAGAAGCATCAGGTGGCTGACAAAGGGCCTCTACAGACGCTTTGCACCGTCTTGGAGGCAGGGAAGGGGAGGGGCAGCCACATGCCGGGTGCCACAACCCCTTCCCAAGGACATCATCAGAGCACGCACCGTTGCACATGGTGAGTGCTCTGATGACATCCTCCTGGCACAGTATCTGGACACGCTGCGCCTGAAGAGATGCCCGAAGAGATGCACGGTGTCTCTTCGGGCACCCCTTTTGCCTATTCTGGAAGGAGCAGCATTTTAGTGCTCCTTCCTGGGCCAGCAGAAGGGTGGATTGGGGCCACTGCGTGTGTTAGCAACAGTCCCAATCCTCTGCTTCTTGGGGCGGCCCATGCCCGCCTGTCTGCAGAGGGCCAAAATCTACAGACAGCTATTATAGGCAGTCATTCAATATCTATGAGGATGTGCTGAAAAGTTCTTGGCCTGATCCAGAAGGGAATGACTTAGAGCCATGAATCTTACATGTTATTCCACATACTCATCCTGAAGTTCAACGCATTTGGTACATTGTTTCTCAAGTTTCTTTTACCTTTCAAAAAATGTTCTGATGTCTGGTTCCTGAAATACTGCTTTGCTGCTGCTATCCCTTCTGAAATGCTTGAAAATTTCCTTCCTTTCAAACTCTTTTAAGGTTTGGAAACAGGAAATAGTCAGATGGAGCAAGATGTGGTGAGCAAGGTGAATGGTCTATGCACTCAAACCCCAAATTCCTCAAGACATCCATTGTCTTGCCAGCCCTGTGAGCAGGTACATCGCCCTGCAAAAAGATAGCATCTTTCTATACCTTTCCCCAGCTTTCCTCACTATTTTTCATTCAATGCCTCTTTTAATTAGAGTAGCATTCTGCATTAACTGTTTGGCCCTTCTTAATATAGATAGTCATCAAAACACTTTCCTTATTCCAAAAAACTGTGGATATGATCTTTCTTGATGACCTTTGTGTCTTGAATTTATTCAGCTGTGGAGAACCTGAATGCCACCACTGCAAGGAATGTTGCTTGGGTTTTGGATAGCAGGGAGGTAACTATTCATCAACAGTGATGAGTCATTCCAAAAATGATCACTAGATCACTTAAAATGCTAGGGAAAGATAACTTGGAAGTATCCCTTGATTTTGTTTCTGATCACCATTCAAACACTTTGGCACCTGCTTGGCTGACAGCTTCTGCACAGCCAACTGTTCACGAACTATAAACTCAATGCATTCCCAGGATATCTCTGTGTCTCTGCCAGTGTTCAGCTGAGTTTCATTGCTCTGCTAAAATCAGGTCATGAACACACTCAACAATTTCAGGAGTTGACTCTGTTGAAGGCCTCCCAGACCTTGCTGGATCTTCAGTCTCAAAACCTCTATGCTGAAAGTTGGCACACTACTTCTTCACAGTTGAGTATAATGGGCACTTGTCACTTAATGTTTGCATCATACACTCATGTATTTTCTTTAGAGTTTTATTCTGATGGTCCAGAATTCAGCACTTGAAAATTTCACACCTTTCCTTGACATGATTGTATCAGTAATGTCAATAAAATCATAAATTAGTGTCACAATCCTGCAAACTGGCAGTTTACTGGCCAAAGAACACTTTTTCAAGCTACAGTGACAAATTTATGCTCAGATTTTGGGAAGTGGGTCAGGCCAAGAACTTTTCAGCACTCCCTCACATCTTTTCAAAGAGGTTTCTTGATATTAAAAAAAAAATCAAGATAAATGTAATCATGGGAGAGAGAGTCTATCCTAATGATAACAGACTTATAGTGCAATCTAATAGTCTCCTTTCATTAACAAGATTAATATAATTTTGGGGGGAAGCAGATGGCTAAAAGGGCCGTTTTGGGGGCAAGGAAGGGGAGGGGCAGCCGCACGGTGGGCGCCCCAACCCCTTTGCGAAGGCATCGTCTGAGCGCCGGCTCCTTGACACGGCCGGGGCTCCAGTGATGTCTTCCCGCCACAGCGTTTGCACACGCTATGGCGGAAGAGTCACCGAAGGTGTGCCGCCAGCCTTTTGCAGCGCACCTTCAGCAACTTGTGGAAGGAGCGCTATTTTAGCGCTCCTTCCAGGGGCGGCGAAGCTGCGCCACAGGGCTGAGGTGTGGGGATACCTCGGCCCCATGGCGCAGCTTCCCGGGGCGGCCCATGGCCACCCGTCTGCTTCCTCCCAGTGTTTGGCAACATTTGGCACAATTTAGTCATAGATTAATCTTCTAGTCCTGGATAGAACTTTTTCCAAATGACCACAGACTTCAATCAAAATCTATCTCTGACCATGGAGATCAGATGAAAATGTGCACATTACTTCCATACATCTGGAACTTCATTGCTGATATTTCTAGAACAATGCCACATATATTGCATAAGCAATTTGCAATATCCCCTGTCCCAGATCTATCAGAGCTTCTTACTAGTTGTGGCCTACTGCCTTTGTCATACTGAAAAAGGACCCCAGAAAATGAGCATGAGTTAGTGTATATCATCAACAGCATTCTGGCCATAATGTGACTCAAAAAGTCTGGTCCATTAAAAATAAACTGTCTTTTTCCCACCTGACAATTCTAAATGATACATAATGAAGTCCACATGCAGTGGGTCCTTGGAATCCACTGGCATTTAGTTTCAGGACACCTAGTGGATACAAAAATCTGTGGATGTTCAGGTCCTATTATATACAATGTGTAGTAAAATGGTGTCCCTTTTATAACATAGCAAAATTAAGGTTCCCTTTGTGATTTTTTTATTTTTATTTTTATTTTGAGGGGGATATTTTCAAGCCGTGGATGGTTGAATCCATGGATGCAGAATTCATGGATAAGGAAGGCCAACTGTATTCAGAAATTATGATACTAAACAACAATAACAGCAATGCTGAAATATTTCCTGCAGATCTTAGAGAATTGTATTCTTCTGTAGCATGGCTCTTTGCCTCTGGTACCTGGTCTGTTTTCCACCAAATACTTTGCCCCCTTTAAAAAAAACACCCTCTATTTTCTTCATGACTTACTCCTGAAATCATGATATGGCATAAGTCTAGAGGGTAGAACAAGCTTGCAAAGGTTGAATACAAATCAAATTGAATAGTGTACTTGCATGCATATATCTGATTTATGGCTATCGGAAGAATACATAAAATAAATATTTTGTGGCATCCACTTGGGAAAAATCAGATATTATCCTGTTTAAATCCCATTAGAAAGGAAATGAATTTTAAATACTTTAGAACACTTTTGAACAAACTATTGCAAAATGCATGAACGTCTTATGTATTAAGTTATAGTACTGCCACTCATATTATTGCAGTGCAGGTGCTGTGAGACTTCCCATTAACATACTATATTCAGTGTTTTATGCCGCTGTTGTACAAATGCACAATGAAGTGAAAAGGGAAACAGGCATTTTTTGACAACATTTCATTTCAAAAAATAAATTCATAATTGTCCATCAGATGGTAAATGCAAAACAAAAAGGTAAAGTTAAACCTGGAAAAAAAGAAACAACAGTTCAGGCCTCATAAATCTCACAGACACAACTGTGCATAAATCATTTTCTCTTTGGGGAAGACTAACTTTTGTAGGCTGACAACTGCATGGAAATTAAGTTCCACAAACTTCAAACTCATCTCTTAAATATATGTATACCATTCTGACATCACAATATACATATATTAAAGATAGTTAGTCCTTTAGGAATTAAAGTGATCCTCATGATTTGTTTTTGTCTTTCTCTTGCCCCCTTGGTAGACTAGATATTGCACCCAAATTAAATATGAAAAGCATTGTTGTTGTATTCAACAATCTTGTGAGATTAGTGAACGTGAAAAGGAAGACAAAACAGATGGGGAGAGTAGAGGTTGTGTGTTGCTCCACATGACAACCATCTCCCCTCCAGAAGAGAACATAAGTGCTACAATGTCATATGGAGTGGCACAAAAAAGCTTCTACTCTCCCAATTGGTTTCACCTTTCTTTTTTCATGTGGTAAAGTCCTTGGTGAAAACAGCATTTTAATACCTCCAAAGACTTCTTGTGAGAAAATGTTCACTTCTCTTTGAGCATATTTGGAGAAGCTCAGGAACAGCCAGATATTGGTGAAGTGCTAGAGTCCACTGGCTGAGAATTTGAAATACCCCTCCCTAAATTCAAAAACATCCAAACAGTGATACCTTTATTGGGCCAACCAAAATGCACAACAAAGTCACACTGGCTTCTTCATCAGGCAAACAGTAAATTGTAAATTCAGGGTTGTAAATTGTAAATTCAGGATTCCACAGAAGGCTGCTATGGCATTTAAAATTGAATCACAGCACTTGAATTGTGTACAGTGAAAGGGCCCTAGGTGTAAGTGGAATACTTCAGGAACAAATGCTGAGGCAGGAGAATTTCTTTAACTAATGTTTTATATATCTAAATTAGAGATGTGTGCTATTATAAGTGTAAAATAATGGTCAAGCAGCCATGCGAAGGGAATTATGAGAAGTGGGCCTCAAAGGAAAATGCTGGAAGGTTTAAACTCAAAGAATGCTAAAGGGTTATTAAGGGCCTAAGCAGACGGGCGGGAGTGGGCCGCCCTGGGAAGGTGCGCCGCGGGACCGAGGCATCCCCATGCCTCGATCCAGCGGCGCACCGTCGGCGCCCCTGGAAAGGAGCGCTAAAATAGCGTTCCTTTCATATGTCGCCAAAAGTGTGCCGCAAAAGGTTGTGGCACACTTTCGGTGACCCTTCCGCCGCAGCGTGTCCGGACGCTGCGGCAGGAGGTCCTCCTCGGAGCGCTGGCCGTGTGGAGGGCCGGCGGCTTCAAGGACGACCTCGGGAGGGGGAGGGGGCACCGAACGTGCGGCTGCCCCTCCCCTTCCCTGCACCGAGGACAGCCTATTAAGCCGTCTGCTAGACAGCCTGACTCCGGGCCTGATAACCTGATGCATTAAATACCTTCATTAGGAGCCAGCGTGGGCCAGAGAGCCATAATAAATCATTGGCAACTACTCTTGTTTGTGCAAAAGGGCCTTCTGCCTGATACACACCAGTTTATTTACTGATAAGAGATTTTGGTATGTGGTTGGCATGGCAATATGGTAACTTAAGCATATTATAATGTATTCTGAAATCTGTATTCTCATTGCTCAGGATCGTGTGTGTTTAAAGTTTAGAGCATCCAATAGAATGTCAGCTTTGGATTTCTTTGTCTGTGAGTGAATAAAACTATGGCCATCTTGGCTTGTCCTTTGCCCAATGATCTGAATGCAAATTCCATTGGGACTTTGCCGGCAAAATAAACCTATATTTTCAAACTATTTTGGTTCCCTGTTCTGCATCAAACACTGCAAGGAACAGTGGATGCTGTTGGTAATGAGTGTTTTTGCTGCCCCTTTTGCCAGCAGCTTCAGGCCACCTTAGGCAGCCTCAGAGCAGCTTCCAGCTGTGTCAGGGGCATGTGTCATATATATGCCATGCTCCCGAATCGGTTGGAAGCCACTTTCAGGCCTTAGTTTCTGTTCTTGTTTTCTATGGAAAAAAAAGATGAGGCCACTTAGATCTGTCAGAAGAAGAAAATCTAAACTTTGAAATAGTTGAGGACATTATCCTAAGACATTAAAATACATGTGTTATTGATAGAGGTCATTTTTAGGGTGTATGTATCCCTTGCCCTAGTCCTACTCTTGGAGGGACTGACATCACCAGTGAAAAACTGAGTAATAGGCAGAGTAGTAGAATGATTAGGCATCTAGCAGTAGCTTAGACCACTTATGCAGAGGCTGAAGAAACAGGATGCTGAGCAGAGATATTAGGAACAACCAGCACTCAAGAGCCAGAGGCTCACAAAGCTTATGACAGTGGAGCCCCATGAGCCCCAAAGACCTCTGAACCTGAGATCCAAAGTCCCAGGAGCCCAGAGTAACACTGTTGGCCCCTGAGGCTACTTCTACCACTGGGACAGCACACCTTTCTTCCAGAGCTTCACAGTCCCTGCATTCAGTGCACCGGTTTCAACAGTATATCAGATGTGAGCTCTTGGAGAGATGGGGAACTGCAAAGATTCAAAGGAGTATCTCTTTAAGTCTTCCCACTTTGTGGGAAGGAATGGAACCTGGCAGGGGTATTCTGGCCTAAGAGGAATACAAGTTTGCTTCAGACATTGTTGGACTGTGTTGTTTCTTTAGAACTCTACTATTTGCTGTAGTTTGTCTGATGATAAAGGACATCTCATTGATCTTGCCCTGAATAGAGCAGGCAGCTTTTCTTGGTCTGAACATGACAGGCACTCTAGTGAAAATTCTGGGTCTCTGGGGACCCCTGAAAATCTTGAAAAAAGCCCTGTACTGCAAATAATAATTACAGGTTCCCCCATCCAAAAAAAAAAAAAAATCTGAAAGTAAACAAACTCTCAAGTGAACAGTGGAAGTAATATTATTTCTGAGGCATGGAGAACAGGGCCTTAAGTCACATTTGCCATCCCACTCATTAGTAAATTCCATATTCTGCCTTTGTGACTGGCTAAAAACATAGAGCAGGCAGCCAGCAACATAAGGTGCTTCAATAAAGAGGGATGGGGAAGGCTATTCATCCTTCAGACTCAAAACAGATGTGGCCTTTCTAGATAAGAAGTGTGGACAATGACTCCATGACCTTGTACAGCTATTGTAACTGTGCTTTTGTTCTTACATATAATTCAATTGTTGAGCACATGTTTTGTATGGGAAATGGGCCATACTCCTCCCCAAGCCAGAAAAAAGTAATAATCAAGTAAAAGGTAGTTAGAAACATTGCTGCCTCCTGGAGAATGAATGACAGTTCTTAGCTAGATGGACAAATAGTATGACCTGGTGTAATGCAACTCGATATGTTTCACAAACATATTCATGGATTCTTCATCTGAGAGGGTGTGCATAAAGAGTCAGACTTAGAAGAGGTTCATACAGCATGACACCATGATTCTTTAGAAGATAAACCTAACCATGCACATCCTGTTTCATACAAAAAACACATACACATTTAAAATAACTTGAACTATTAAGTATATGTTGCAAACATGCCATAGAAAGGGACTAGAGAACTATGACGTTTCTCATCAAGTGTTAGCATTCTAAAAAAAACCAACTAATTGTTTGGGTTACAAGCTACAAATGCAATGCAAAGATGAATGGTAAGAACAAACAATAAAAGTATATCATTACAATTGCAAGAAAGCTTATTGTTCGGCTTCATTGTACTGATAATTTTATCATAAACAGAAAACACATTCAGGGCACACATATCACCCAACTGTTCACTGCTGAAAAGTATTTGAATACATCTTGACAGCAGGCAGTTCATCTGGTCGCTGTCTTTCTCACTGTGGGCCTTTGCAGACTGCCAGAAATAGTGCAAATTGAGTCCACTTTAAATTGAGGCACTGCCCTGGCTCAGTGCTAGGGAATCATGGGAATTGTATTTTTTTCTAAGGGGGGAAGCAGACGGGCGGCCCTGGGCCGCCCCAGGAATCTGCACCACGGGACCGAGACATCCCCATGCCTCGGTCCCGCGGCGCACCTTCGCCACCCCTGAAAGGAGCGCTAAATTGGCGCTCCTTTCACAAGTCGCCGAAGGTGTGCCACAAAAGGCTGTGGCACACCTTCGGCAACTCTTCCGCTGCAGCGCGTGCAGTGGGAGGTCCTCCTCGGAACACCGGCCGTGCGGAGGGCCGACTGCTCCGAGGACGACCTGGGGAAGGGGTTGGGGCACCGATCGTGCAGCTGCCCCTCACCTTCCCTGCCCCCAAGACGGCCCAATTAGCCATCTGCTTAGCCCCTAAGACATTGAGCCTTCTCTGTCAGAGAGCTCTGGTGCCACAATAAATTACAGTTCCCATAATTCCCTAGCACTGAGCCAAGGCAGTGCCTCAATTTAAAGTGGACTCAGTTTGCACTATTTCTGGCAGTCTGCAAAGGCCCAATGATATGATATATTTCAAATACATTTCTATGATTAAATATTTTATTATATAAAATGATGAGGATATGTTTTATATGATAGTGATTATTTTGAAAATTTGCATCTATATCAATTGGTGTATGTGAATGTTTCTGCAAAAACTGTGTTTTAGCTTGCCTTTTATTTCTATTTCATGATGATGCATTTCCTTTTTCTGTTGATGTGTCAGTGGCCACCTTATAGTTAAGTTTGGCTGCCAGGTCATCTGGATCCAGAATGAAAGAAGTAGAGGATCTGTTCAAACCCATTACTCTGGAATACCAAACCAAAACGTAAGCAAGCTAGTTTGCTGCACTAAACATGAAGGACAGTGCCATGTGACACGTGACAGGGTTTGTTTGTTTGTTTGTTTTAAGTGGAAAATTTTAATTCCAAGTCAGTCCTGTCAACAGATGCTGAATACACACATTTCTGTGGTGCCTACAGAGAGAAAAGTGACTAATTTTGTGTTGTTTTACCCAAAGTAAATGAAAGAAATTCACTAATTCTTCTTACAAACCTGCATGTTCATATCTCTGCTTCAGCATTTCTTGACATTGGTTTCAAGCTTCCTGTAAAATATAATAAGGTTCTATTTTCTGCTACTGGATTGCTAGTAGCTTTTAGCATTATGGTTGATTTATGCACTTACTACAAGTTTCTCGATTAAATATATTGATGTTTTCTGTGGTGTTTTTTAAAAAAGAGATATGCACACATTTCTGGATTACACAATAGCTGACAACATATTTTTAAGTTGTATAAAATTGCAATGTAACAAGTACAGTTAAGGGAAAAATCAGTAGAATTCTATATTTCACTCACCTTCTGTGCATCTACCCTGCAGAAATAACACAGTGACATCACTTTATATGTTGTGGCTCCATCCTATGGAATCCTGTGATCTGTAGTTTTACAAGGTCATTAGCCTTCTCTATCAACGAATGCTGGTACCTCATAAAACTGCAGATCCCACGATTCTATAACATGGAGCCATGGCAGTTAAAGTAGGGTCAAACTGCATTATTGATGTGTTTTCAAGTCATTTCTGATCTATGGTGACCCCAAGGCAAACCTATCAAGGGTTGTTGTTGTTGTTGTTTTGTTTTGGTTTTTTTGGCAGAATTTGTTGAGAAGGGGGTTGCTTTTGTCTTCCTCTGAGGTTGAAAGAATGTGTCTTGCCCAAGGTCACTCCAGTAGGTTTCTGTGCCATAGCAGGAATTCAAACCCTGCTCTTCTAATGTTTACTCACCTCCCCAGTGATAGAGAATGAAAAATTATTTTGTTCCAATGCTGGTATTTTATGTGCCAAGTAGGTTGTTATTGTCATTTATATAAACACAGTTAGCTTCAAAATTTGGGCATTCTGAAGATACAGCAAAATCTAAACTTAAAATTAGGGTAAGAAATGAGGTTGAAATACTAACAACTCAATGTTTGTGAGTCCTTTCCAATTACATCTTTCTATGTATGTGAATGTTGCTGATTGTCAGTTGGATGCTTGTAATATAAAAATATAGGTGCATATATGTGATAGATTCATTCATTTAGACCAGGGGTAGGCAACCTAAGGCCCGGGGGCCGGATGCGACCCCTCAAGGCCTTTGGACTGGCCCCAGGCTGGTCCTCCCGCCGCCGCCGCCACCGCTGCCCACCATGATGATATTGGTTATTGTTGTTATTATTTGTTCTTGGGGGTTTCTTGGCAAAATCTCCACAGGGGTTTTGCCATGGCTTTTCTGGGGCTGAGAGAGTGTGCATGCATGTATTTTTAATTTTTTAATTTTTAAAAAATTATTCTTTCTTTCTTTATTTATTTATTTATTTATTTTTGGTGCTTCGGCCCCCCAATTGTCTGAGGGACAGCAACCCGGCCCCCAGCTCAAAAAGGTTGCCTACCCCTGATTTAGACTGTGTGACCATTCCCATAAACAGACAAATCTTGGACCACCACACTATCACCCTTAGATGTCAAGCTGTAAAGCAGTGATAAAGATGGATACAACCAAAGGACAGGGCATTATACCATCTCTACAATGCCTAAATAAATGTCTCTTAAGGGCTTAACTTTTAACAGCAGCTATTTCCTGGCATTTTGGAACTTGGTAAAACATGTTAATCTGAAGTGTTAATTGAAGAGCCTTTTTCTTGATTGAATTGAAATTACATGGACATTTTTCCTCTCAGGTTTGGTATTCAAATACTGAAAATAAAATGGTTAAGCATCATATTGCTAATGGCCAATACTGAGATGTTTGAACTATAACCATTTTTCCCAAGAACTTGTAGAAGTAAAGTTTCTTAAGGACTGAGGATGAGTGGTGGATGAAAGGAGGACCAGGGGGCATGCTCAACAGTGTGTCCAAAACATAAGGGGATGTGTGTCAGCTTCTCCCTCTCCTCACCACTACCACTGAGGTGCCAGAAAAGGGAAGCAGAGCTTGGCTGAAATTTCCTCCTTTTCTTTCCCCTTGCAATTCCCTTGAGTAAGACAAAAAAGAAGGGAGGTGATTGTAATGGGGTGACAGTAGGTGCCACTTTGTTTTGCAAATGAACTTGTCATCCTCAAAGAAGTAGTTCTGCTAGTCTGTGTAGCAGCAGAAGGAAAAGGAGAGGGGAGAGAGAAAAAGGAATCTATTAATCCTTTAAAAAGAACTGATTTATATTTTAGCACTTGCATTTGTGAATATCAATCCATTGCCTTAGATATAATGACTCATGGATGGCTATCATATCACAAAAGTTCATGCTAAAATATAAATCAGTTATTTTAAAGAAGCTATGGATTCCTTTCCTCCTCCCCCTCCCCTTGCTTTTTCATTCACCTTAAAATGGAGTTTTAAGGGGCTTTGCAGACTGGCCTAAAAGGCTGGCCTGGGGGTGGAGTTGGGGTGGGGCAGCCGCACAATGGCCGCCTGACTCCACCCTAACCCTGTCCTGATGCTGCACACCCATTTGCATGGTGTGTGGTGTCAGGACACCCTGTTGGTTCAGCGTGTGTACACGCTACACCAAAAAGGTGTGGAAAAGCCACTGCCATGGCTGAAAGGGTGGCTTTTTACCACCCCTAAAAGGAGCGGCATTTTGCTGCTCTTTTGGGGGCGGCAAAAGGAAGGACTGGGGCCACGCTGTGCAGTTGCTGTGGCCCTGATCTGCTGCTCCCAGGGTTGGCTCTGTGCCACCCCATAAGGCAGGTCTGCAAAGCCCCCCAATTTTCCTTATTCAGTATTTTTTCTTGCCTTCAGAATGATGAGTACATTAGAAATTTCATTGTTTTTTTTAGGGGGCATTATCCAAGGCTCATGTTGTAGGGCTCCCATATGACTGGATTAGCCAGATTAAATCCAGATTCTATAAAGTCTACCTGGTATTTGTTTGGCCCGTTAGCTAGCCCAGATTCTAAGATTTCATTTTTTAAAAGACAATATAACCATAATCCAAGATTACACCACACCTACAGAGAAATAAGAAGGAGAAATTGAAATATTCTCTGCTTTGAGTTCTATGAATCCAGACGGAAATTGATCACACACTCAAACAGGATAAATTGATAATCATAGGTGACTGGAATGCAAATGTAGGATATAGAGCACAGCCAAAGATTATTAAAGTATTTTGGCCTAGGATCAAGAAAAGAAACAAGAGAGTTACTGACTGCATATTTCCAGGAGTAGCCATGTTTTACTGAATATTGAATTTACTGAATATTGGAATGTCAACAGTTTGTTCACTGCAAGCACATTCTTCAGGCAAGAAATATTGATAGCCAATATAGAAATCAAATAGAGTACATAATTGCAAGCAGAAGATGGAGAAGCTCCCTTCTCTCTGCAAAAACAAGACCAAGAGCAGTTGTGGCACCAACCATGAACTCCTAAGATCATAAAGTAGGGGAAAGCTAAAGAAGAACACTAATTCAATCATCATGACAAAAATGCAACCTGAAAAGCATCCATGCAGAATTTAAAGATAATGGGGGTGGGGGTGGGGTGGGGAGAGAAGCCATAAGTGATGGTGTGAAGAGCTGAGATTATATTCTCCTGAAAGCTAACACTTAAAAAGCCAAATAACTTCCTCTAAATGGAAAAAGACTGTGAGTAATTATAAATAAACAAATTGGAATGTGAGAATAGAATAGAACTGCCTAATTAAAGATTTAATGAGAAGAAAGATAAATAAGTGACATTTTTGTTTTTTGCAATTGCCGCTGGTTTTTTGCTAAGTGGATCAGATGTTAAGATTTAGAAAACATAATTAAAGTAAAACTGTTGAAATTAAATGTATTGAATTGTGTGGGATTGAAAGAACAAAAATATTGAAATATCAACTAAACAACAATCTGAGAGAGAAAAATATAATAAACTGCATGTCAGCAGTTTGAAACATAACATTGATCAGAAGTTGTCAGATATCCAAGAATAAAAAAGAGAATTGAAACAAACAGTTTTAAGTTGGAAGAGACAATCTGTATATCCATCAGATAAAGTGTATGCATATTTAATAAGAGTAAACTCATAAGAGAATTTTTGAGACACATAATAAAGAAATTCAGAAAGATAAATTTGGATCCACTGGCAGAATGCAAAAAGCCAGAGCTAAGTCTAAAGCTATAGATACCCAGCCAGCCAGATAATGGAGATACCAAGGGGATGAAATGAAAACATTGTTCTTGCAGGTGCTAACAGAAAAAACCAAGTCAAAAGCAATGATGCTTTTAAAGAGACAATCATTAAAATAATGGAACACTATCAGAGACAATAACTAATAAAATTATGGATGAAATGAATAAATCTTTTCAGATTATTTAAAAAAGAAATTGAAAGGGGGGAGTAAATTCACTGCAAGAAGAACAAAAAGTTCAACAGAATATAACTTCAAAACGTTCATCAAGACTTGACCAATTAGAATGAAAAATCATTGACCTGCAGGACCACAATAGAAGAAATAACCTTTGTACCCGGTTTTTTTTTTCCCTCTGAGATGGCAAATGAAACACCAAGGACCTTGAAGAAAGGAATTCTCAAGTGGTTACAAAGTACTTTTCCTCAGATTACTTGGGAAGAATGGGAAGTGGAACATCTGCATAGAGCAACAGGAGGTCTGGTTCCGAGACATAATCTTACATTCCCAGAGACATAATCAAGCTTTTACAAGAAATACCTTTTAATGCAAGAAATCAGGAAACTTTCAAGAACACTGAAATATGGGGACACTATAATTTGAAATCTATAATGACCTTTGCCCAGAGACTATCAATTGGAGAAGAGGAGTCAAATCATGCATTGCAGTACTGTAAAAAAGTGGAATAAAATACAGTTGGAGTTACCCAATTTTACTGAAATTTCAGTGGAAAGGGAAGCAGCATAAGATCTATTCCCTGGAACAAAGAATGGATCTGTTGAAACAATGAAATCTGGAGCAGCAAGAAGAAAATATCAGTGAGGGTGGAACTGGTGGAGCCAAGGAACCCTAGAAGATAAGCACAAAGACAACAAAAATAAAACAATTTTTAAAAAAAACTAGAAAAATGACATAATACGAGAGACAATTAATAAACAATCAAAGGGAGAAAAATTGATTATACACTGGGAATTGTAGCTTTTCCTCTCCCTGCCCCCCCCCCCAGAGGGCTAGTGAAAGCCATGAACTAGGTTGGCTACCTTGAGGAAGGAGTGGGTAGAAACGTATATGTGGGCAGGGGGGAGAGATGGGAGGGATGGGAGGATGAAAGGGGGAGGGAGGGAGGGAGGGGGGGAGGGAGGGAGGGAGGGAGGGAGGGAGGGAGGGAGGGAGGGAGAGAAAGGATGGGTGTAGGAGCATCACACTGAACAGCCAATTTAGAAGATTTAAAAAAGTAATATGGTTAATAAAGTAAGGATATCAACGTTAAACATGAAAGGATTGGGGTTTGTAATCAAAAGAAAGAGAATAGAATCATTCTTGAAGAAAAAGAAAGCAATTTTTTTACATGAAACACATCAAGCAAAACAAGGGACAAATGAACTCAAACTGAATTGGGTTGCTATTTATGAAAAAACATATGGTACTTCAAAAGCAAGAGGGGTAACAACCATAATATCTAAAAGATGTGGTTTTAATGTGTTAATAGTTAAGAAAGATGAAAAAGGAAGACTTATACAAGGAACAATAGAGGAGGGGAAGAAAGTATTTTTTGGCCAATGTGCATGCTCCAAATGAAAAACAAAAAATAATTTTATGAAAAAGTATTTAAGGAAATGGAGTATACACAGGGAGAATATACAATTATGGCAGGAGATTTTAATATGGCTATGGATAAGTGGAAAGATAAATCAGACACAACAACTAAGGATAGATTCCATAATATTACACCTTTTAATAAGATAATGAATAGAAATGAATTTTAAAAACATATGGAGACTGATTAAAGGGGATGAAAAGAAATACAGTTATTATTTATCAATTCATAAAAATTACTCCAGAATAGACTTTATCTTTGTATCAAAAAATATGGTTCCAGAGTATACTCTGGTTTCTCTTCAGATCGTATAAATCTTTCTCCTTTTACTAAAAAATATGGTTCCAAAGGTATCAAATAAAGTAATATAAGGGATAAAAGTTACAGGCCATGTTTTAGTAAATACAGATATTGTAGTTAAAAAGGATAACAGAGAAGCAAAAAGATGGAGGTTGGATACCAGGATACTTAATTATAAATATATAGTGAGTAAGATTGAGGAAGAATGGCAAAATATATGGTATATTAATAATAGAGAGGTTCCTCAAGCTGTGTTATGGGATATTATGAAAGTGGTTGCAAAAGGGATATGTATTAGGGAACCATGTAACATAAAGAGATGACAGGGAGAGAGAAAAGTAAAATTAGAAATAGAAATTTAAAAATTAGAGAATAAATATACAAAAGACAGGAGTAAAAAAAAAGTATATACTATTGCAAGCAAAAAGAAATGAATTAGAGAAGATAGAAATAGATGAGGTCCAGAGAAATTTGATATATTTGTGGAGGGAGTTTTTTATTTTTATTTTTATTTATTTTTTTACACATAATCTTTATTAATTTTTCCAATATATTTATAAAACAGTATACAATAAAAAAAACAATCACATTTACATTGTTTTCTACATAACAATCATCCTTCATTCATTCGTATACATTCTAACATACTATTCACTCATTAAAAAAACCTTCCTAATATATATTTATAGTCTATTTTATATTGTTGCTGTAATCCAATTAAATTTGTTCTATATTCCCCATCTCATCATTTTATTTTTACTCTTCTTGTTTGGTGTCTTATTTCTTTGGTCCTTTGTGTATTTTCCTCTGTCTCAGCCATTTATGTGTTTTAGATTCTAAACTTTTATTTGTGTTTTATTTTTGTTAATTTGTTCATTTATAACAATAGTTTTATCAATTTATACACTATTTTCCTTCTCTTTTAATAAATGCCTTAATTTTTCTTATGACTGGGGACCATTCTTTATGTAATTTATCTGTAGTTTTATTTTTAATTAAATAGGTCAATCTATCCATTTCCATGCAGTCTAGTAATTTCATATACCACGCTGCTAATTCTGGTGTCCTGTTTTCCTTCCATGTTGCTGCATAAGTTATTCTGGCCACAGTTATCATATAAAATAATAATTTTCCATTTTTTCCCCCCAGATCATCATTTAATATACCTAAAAGATATATCTTAGGATCTTTTTTGTAATTTATCTGTAAAATATCTCTGATGTTGGCATGTACTTTATCCCAATATCTTTTGGCTAGTGGGCAGCAGCACCACATATGGAACATAGTATCTAATTTCTTTTTGCATTTCCAGCAATTTGTACATTTATCTTTCTTAGCTTTTGCAAACTTTGATGGCATAAAATACTATCTGTATTGTACTTTATAACAATTTTCTCTGAGATTGTAATTGAATGTATGTTTTAACATTGATTTCCAAGTGTGTTCCCATTCATCCATATGTATTATTGTTCCTAGGTCTTGTGCCCATCTTACCATGCAGTTTTTTACCTGCTCATTCCCCGTGTCCCATCTGAGTGGTATTTTATATATCTTTGATGTTAAATGTTCTGATTCTTTATAAAGAACTTTTTCTAATTTGTTTTGTGTCATTATAATCGTATGTTGTTTTTGATCTAATTTAAATCTTTCATTCAATTGCATATGAAGAAACCAATTGCAATTTATCCTATCTATTTTAAGTCCATCCCTTGATTTTAGCCTCCATTTGCCTTTCTCTTTGATTAATAGATCCTAATAAGTTGTCCATTTGTTTGCTATCATTTCATCATTTCTATGCAATGCATCATTAGGCGACATAAATATCGGTATACCTCTATTAATTTGTCTTTTATATATTTCCCAAACTCTCCATATCACTCTTCTTACAAAATGATTTTTAAAGTCGCTATTCACTTTCACCTTATTATAGTATAGATAAGCGTGAAATCCGTAAACATTATCTATACCCTCTAAGTATAGCAATCTTCTGTCAGCTAACCTAATCCACTCCTTTATCCATTCTAATGCATTTGCATGATACTATAGTTTTAGGTTTGGTAGCACTAAGCCTCCTCCATCTGTCGTATCTTGTAAGTTTTTTATCTTAATTCTGGGTCTTCTTCCTGCCCATATAAAATTTGTGATGTCCTTTTGCCAATTTTTGAAAGGATCATTTGGAAACGAAACAGCATTTTTGGTAACACTTGCATCATCACCGATATACGGCCTAATAAGGAGAGATGTAATTTGTTCCATTCCTTTAGATTTCTCTTGATCTTTCCCCATATTAGCTCATAATTATTTTTGAAAAGATCTGCATTTTTTGCTGTAAATGTAACTCCCAGATGGAGGGCGTTTTTTAAATATAGCAATAGGAATTCTAAAATGTTTGCAAGATCAACACAAAAAAAAAGAAAGAGAGTAATATGATTGGTGTAATAAAAGATAAAACAGGGAAGATATGTATGATGATGAAAGAAAAGATAAAGATATTTGAAGAATATTAAAAAAAAATTATATTCAGCAGGGAATAAGTCAATGGACAAATTGAGGAATATATTGAGAAACATTGCAAAATAAAAATAGAGGAGGAGGTGGATAAAGAAAAAAGGGAACAATTGGTTTCAAAAACAGGAATAGAAGAAGTAATAGCTAAATTAAAAGGAAGGAAATCACCAGGAATTGATGGGTTGGGGGCTAGAATATTATAAAACATTTTAAAAGATTTTAATACCTAAATTGGAAGTGTTATATAACAAAGCTCTAAATGGAGAAAGGTCCCCACCATCATAGGACCATTCATTGATAATACTGATTCTGAAACCAAAGATTTGACAGATCCAGGATTGTATAGACTTATATCCCTTATAAATTAAGATGCTAAAATATTAACAGCAATAATGGTAAAAAAAAAGAATGAATAAGTTTATACATAAATTTCTTCAAAAAGATCAATATGGGTTTGTGAAAAGAAGACAAATGTCAAATTAAATAGGAAGAGTATTGAATAAAATAAATATAATTGGGAAGAATAAACAAAAAGCTGGAATAATGGCATTATACATTTATTATGGTTTTGAATGTGTGGAAAAATAAGTTAAAGAAATTAGGTATGGGGAGAAATTCAGAGGACTGATAAACCAACTATATTCAAATAACACAGCAGTGATAATGGTGAATGATGGACTAACAAAACAAATTCAAATTTTTAGAGGTACAAGATGAGGCTGCCCTCTTGCCCCAATTTTATTTGCAATGATTATTGAAATTTTAGGCAATGTTTTTAGGAAGGATGAAAATTTGGAGGGAATTGGGATTAAAAAATTGGATAAGATAAGTTTCTTTGCTGATGATACCCTATTGACAGTTAAAGATCCATTAAAAATGGATAGAGTAAAAAGACATTTAAAGGAATTTGGAGAAACATCAGGCTTACAGGTAAACTGAAATAAATTGATGTTTGTTGTTGTTGTTGTTGTTAACTGCCCTCGAGTTGATCTTGACTCATGGTGACCTTATGGATGACACATCTCCAAGACTCTCTGTCGTCCACTGCACTGCTTAATTCCTGCAACCCCATACCCGTGACCTCCTTAAGAGAGTCCATCAATCTGGCATGTGGCCTTCCTCTCTTCCTACTTCCCACCACCTTCCCCAGCATTATTGTTTTTTCCAGAGTCCTCCCTTCTCATGATGTGTCCAAAGTACAACATCTTCAGTTTGGTCATCTTGGCTTCCAGGGAAGTTTCTGGCTTAATCTGCTCTAGGACCCATTTGTTTGTCCTTTTGGCTGTCCATGGGATCCTCAGCACTTTTCTCCTGCACCACATCTCAAATGAATTGATTTTCTTCCTATCATCTTTCTTAAATGTCCAGCTCTCACATCCATACATGGTAATAGGGAATAATAAATTAAATTGGAGTTAATGCTGTTTAATTATACTAAAACAGAAGAACAGGATTTCCTAAAGAATAAAAAGATAGATATTAAATTAAAAGATACAATTAGATATTTAGGAATAAATGTTACGAAAAATTACAAAAATTAGAGGAACAAAATTATAATAAATTAAGAATAGAAATTAAACAGAAATTAGAAGATTATAAAAATATTAAATTATTGTGGTTTGGCAGAATTGCATTAGTAAAAATGAAAATTTTACCTAAGATAATTTTTTTTGTTCAGGATATTACCTATACAAATATCAGAAGCAGAAATGAAAAATTGAGAAATATTAGTAAATAATTTTTGTAATGGTTATTTTAAAAAGTGAGGATTAATAAAATATACTGGTATAAATCCCAAAAAGATGGAGGACTGGGTCTCCCAAATTTAAAATGGTATTATAATGCAAATCAATTGAGATGCATTATAGATGGAATTACAGAGAAGAGAAGAGAGAGAAAACAGGAACAAATGTTTTTAGGGACCTTACCATAAAAGAAATGAAAGAAATAGAAAACCCCTTTTTAAAGAATATCTTAGAGATTTGGAAAAGACATAAAGAAAAATTAAAGCCTGCTATCTCACCACTAACCCCAGTAGTAATGATGGAAAATTTCCCAATAAATTTAAGGGAAGAATTGGGGAGAGAGTTAAGGAAGCAAGAAGTATGTAATTTAAAAGACTGGATAAAGATAATGAAGGATAAAGGAAAAATAAAGGAGAAATTTCAAAGTTCAAAAATAACCTGGTTTAACTGTATTCAGTTGGAACAATGGACAAAAAATTGGAATAGGAAAATTAAAGAATTTAGAGAATATACTAAATTTGAACAAATAATTAGGCAAAGAGATAGTATGGAGGAAAACGAAATTTTGAAAGGTATTACAAGTGAAATATACAAATTGTTATCAAAACATAAAGAGAAAGAAGAATACCTTAGGACAATATGGGAGGATGATTTACCACAAATGATAAACATTCAAGAATGGGGAAAAATTTGGAATCAATATCATTTAAAAAAAATTATCTATACAGATAAAGGAGAACTACTATAAATTAATTTGAACATCGTATTTAACACCAGTAAGATTAAACCATATAAATAAGTATTATTCAAGGATATGTTGGAGGGGGTTGTCAAAAAAATTGGTGCTTATAGCAAAAAAAAAATATGGAAAGTTCAGGAAAAAATATATATATATAAAGAAGTATGGCAAATGGCAATTAATGATAAGTTAACATGTGAAATTAAGGTTTAAAAAAAGGAATGATTAAGAGGAATTATTTTGAAGCAATATGGAAAATATTTGTACAAAAGGTTCTAGTAAAAGAAGAAGGTGGTTTACCTCCACAAGAAGAGTTACAATTTTGGAGAGTAGAATAACATGAAGATATTAGGCTCTAGTGATGGGGAGCATTTGATTATAAAGTTAATTAGAAATAAATTAATATTATTACATTTTAGTGGGATTATGAATAGTATATGTTGGGAAAAAAGATAGAAATAAGAATGAAGATATCAATAATTTATGTATTTTAAATTATTGGTTTAGTTAATTTAAATGATTTAATATGAATAAGATTTAGATAAGTTAATTAAGAACAGATAGTTAATGTGATTTATAACATAATGTATATGGAATACTATGTTTAAGATATTTTGAAATATGATCTTAAGTATGTTATATTATAATAAATAAATAAATAAATAAATTTAAAGATCATGTAAAAATGCATTTCCACTGTGAAGCCTAATTGACAGGGAGCCAGAAGAACTATGGACTGAGATAGGTACATAATAATAATAATAATAATAATAATAATAATAATAATATTTATTTGTATACCACCCTGTGGCGAACCAATCCGGGCGGTTGACAACAATAAAATATGACAAGATTAAAATATAACATTAAACATTATAATCCCTCCCCCCCTTAAGAAAGTATTAAACAATATAACAAATTAAAAACACAATATAAGAACATAAAACCATAATTAAAACCACCTAAAAACCCTGATGTCCCTCTGGAGATCCTCAACCATCACTAAAGATGGGGCCACGGGAGGAATGAGGGGATCAGGAAGCCTGGGCCGGGATGGTTAATCTGGAAAGGCCTGCCGGAAGAGATCCGTCTTGACAGCTTTTTTAAAGCTGTCTAATGATGTCAACTGACGGATCTCATCCGGCAGGTCGTTCCAGAGTTTGGGGGCGACAGCAGAGAACGCCCTCTGGGAGGTCGCTGCAAGCCTAGATTTTAAAGGCTGCAGTAAGTTCCTCCCAGAGGATCGGAGAGCGCGGGGAGGATTGTACGGGAGGAGGTGGTCCCTGATATAGCTTGGACCCAAGCCATTTAGGGCTTTAAAGGTAATAACCAACACCTTGTACTGGGCCCGGAAGCTGATAGGCAGCCAGTGGAGGGACCTCAGAACCGGAGTAATGTGGTCCCTCCTAGATGTACCAGAAACAAGCCTGGCTGACATATTTTGTACCAACTGAAGCTTCCGAACCAAGCACAAGGGTAGCCCCAAGTAGAGCGCATTACAGAAGTCCAGGTGTGAGGTTACCAGTGCGTGCACAACAGTTTCGAGATCCCTTACTTCCAGAAAAGGGCGCAGCTGGCGTATCAGCCGAAGCTGATAGCAGGCACTCCTGACCGTCGCATTTACCTGATTTGTCATCAGGAGCGACGAGTCAAGGAGTACCCCCAGACTGCGAACACAGTCACTGGAGGAGAGTGTGACCCCATCCTGGACTGGAGGTTGCAACCTAATTCTTGGTTTCGGGGCCGCTACTGTGAGCACCTCCGTCTTGTCTGGATTCAGTTTCAATCTGTTTTTCCTCATCCAGCCCATTACCGCCTGAAGACATTCATTGAGAGAAGAGATGCCATTGGAATTCGAGGCCGACGAACGAGACACGGAGAAATAGATTTGGGTGTCATCAGCGTACTGATAACACCCAGCACCATAACTCCGTATTATCTCACCCAGCGGCTTCATATAGATGTTAAATAACATCGGGGACAAAATAGCCCCCTGAGGAACCCCACAAGTGAGGTCCCTCTTACTGGAGCTACAGTCCCCAAGCAGAACCCTCTGGGACCGACCCGAGAGGAAGGACCGGAACCACTGCAAAGCAGTGCCCCCGATACCTAACCCCCTCAGGCGGTCCAAGAGGATGCCGTGATCTATAGTATCGAAAGCCGCTGAGAGGTCTAGGAGCACCAACAGGGTCACACTACCCCTGTCGATGCTCAGACGCAGATCGTCGGTCAAGGCAACCATGGCAGTCTCAACCCCAAAGCCTGTCCTAAAGCCGGTTTGAAATGGGTCTAGATAATCGGCTTCATCCAAGACTGCCTGGAGCTGAAGAGCAACTGCCCTCTCGATCACCTTGCTCAAAAATGGCAGCAATGAAACAGGCCTGTAGTTCTTCATATCCAGGGGGTCCAGGGAAGGCTTTTTAAGGAGCGGCCTAACCGCCGCTTCCTTTAAACACGATGGAACATGTCCTTCCCTGAAGGATGCATTGACGATATCCGTGAGGAATCTCATCAATGCATCCCCCCCGGACGGCCAGCCATGATGGGCAAGGGTCGAGAGGGCAAGTCGTCTTCCTCACCTTACCAAGCAGCTTGTCCACGTCCTCGGTACTCACAGATTGCCACTGATCCAGTAGAACTACATCGGCGGAGTCACTGGACGCCTTGCCTATCGACTCTGTTTCAATGGTGGCATCTAAGTCGGCTCTAATCTGAGAGATTTTGTCTGCAAAAAAGTTGTTAAATGCGTCACAGCAGGCTGTTGTCGGGTTAAGCAAGGGATTTGGCGCAGGGGACACCTGCGTCATCTCCCTCACCACCCTAAACAGCTCTGCTGGACGGGACTCTGCAGACGCAATACGTGCAGAGGAGAAAGCTCTCTTCGCTGCACGTATTGCCTCCCAATAGGAACGAAGAAAGTTCCTATGGCGAGTTCTGTCAGATAAGAGACGAGTCTTCCGCCACCTGGGCTCTAGCCGTTGTCCAAACTGCTTCATCCTCCTCAGCTCTGGTGTATACCAAGGCCTCTGATTAGACGCGGGATGGCAAGGGTGCTTGGGAGCGATCGTGTCGATAGCCCTGGTGAGATCGGTGTTCCAGGTATTTACCAGAGCATCGACAGGATCCCTGGCATTCCCAACCATTAAACCCTCTAAGGCTTTCTGGAATCCAATTGGCTCCATCAGCCTTCGAGGGCGGACCATTCGAATGGGTCCACCACCCCCGGAGGAGCAGAAATTGGCCCTGAGTTCTGTCTTGATCAGGAAATGATCCGTCCATGACAATGCGGAGGTGCTTACCACCTCCGCCCACGGATATGCCTGTTCGGTACAGAAGACCACATCGAGTGTATGACCTGCACAATGTGTGGGCCCGTTGACCAATTGGGATAGGCCCATGTTTGTCATGGTCTCCATGAACTCCCGAGCCGCACCTGTTAAACTGGTCTCGAGCGGAATGTTGAAGTCCCCCAAAACTAAAAGTCTGGGGGTCTCCAACACCAGCTCAGAGACCAGCTGCGTCAGCTCGGTCAGGGAGTCTGCTAGACAACGGGGTGGTCGGTAGACTAGCAGAATCCCCAAACTATCCCTGGTCTTCAGGCTAAGGTACATACACTCGAAGTGGACTGTGTTCCGGACAGGTATCCTGGTCAAGGTCAAGGTGTTCTTATGAACCAGAGCCACTCCGCCCCCCCCCCCCCCGCCCACTTCCCCTCACCTGCTCACTGACAGAGTACCCGGCTGGGAGGGCCTGCGCCCATATAGCAGCACTATCCTCCCCCAGCCAGGTCTCTGTGAAGCAAGCCAGGTCGGCATCCTCATCCAGGAGCAGGTCCTGGATGATATGGGTTTTATTTTTCACCGACCTGGCATTGCAGAGGAGCAAGGTGAGGTTCTGTGGAATGGTTGGTCTGCTCTCCAAGCCATTCTGGGAAACAGGGGGAACTGAAGGCGGGATAGCTTTCAAACAGCGATCCCGTCTTCTTTTGTAACATCTGTTCCCTCTGTTACAACCATACCTCCCATTCCCCAACACAACTCCAATAGCCGCCCCCGTCCCATTCCCGGCCTCAGGTGCGATGATAGGATTTAAAGCCACTGACAAGATGGGGTAATTGGGACGTAGGATAAACCGAGTCCTTTAACCCCATCTCAGATGACAAGGAACTTTATGGCTGATGGTATAATCCTATTTATCCAACCCACAACCTCCTAGGTCTTACAATAATACAATCAGACCTCCGATTTCCCCTTAAAATTATACTCTGAGGGAAATACAGGGGGAAGAACAGGATGTGCACCCTACTCCAGAGCCAAGGATGCTGCTGTGTTGGGGAAATAGACTTGGGCCTGCTGAGCACCGCCCACTTCCCCACTGAGGAGATGGTGCCTAGGCAGGGTTTTTATGCCCTGCCTGAGTCCTCTGCAGCCTTGGGCTCAGGTGCCGCTGGTAAGCACCAGTGGGAGGGGGGAGGGATGTCTCCAGGCCAGGCCCCCTGTCCTCCAAACGTCCTCCGCTGCCTTCCTGCTGAAGAGATGGTGCCTAGGCAGGGTTTTTTATGCCCTGCCTGAGTCCTCTGCAGCCTTGGGCTCAGGTGCCGCTGGTAAGCACCAGTGGGAGGGGGGAGGGATGTCTCCAGGCCAGGCCCCCTGTCCTCCAAACATCCTCCGCTGCCTTCCTGCTGAGGAGATGGTGCCTAGGCAGGGTTTTTATGCCCTGCCTGAGTCCTCTGCAGCCTTGGGCTCAGGTGCCGCTGGTAAGCACCAGTGGGAGGGGGGAGGGATGTCTCCAGGCCAGGCCCCCTGTCCTCCAAACGTCCTCCGCTGCCTTCCTGCTGAGGAGATGGTGCCTAGGCAGGGTTTTTATGCCCTGCCTGAGTCCTCTGCAGCCTTGGGCTCAGGTGCCGCTGGTAAGCACCAGTGGGAGGGGGGAGGGATGTCTCCAGGCCAGGCCCCCCTGTCCTCCAAACATCCTCCGCTGCCTTCCTGCATTGTGAAAGAATAATGCAAAAAGATACAATCTGCAGCCCAATAGAAAAAGAAAATTCTTATTGGACGAGTGATGAAACTCTTCAAACAGTTTAAGGTAGACAAGAAGCCAAAGTAAAAGGTGAGAGAAATAGGATAAGAATTTTTCAGCACCTTGTGCTCAGTTTCAGAGATAACTATAATAGCCAATGCAGAAAATTGCAGACCACAAAAAGGTATAGTAAGAGTCCTCTTCCATAAGATCTGATAGCAACAGACATGGGGGGTTGCAGACTGCCAGAAATAGTGCAAATTGAGTCCACCTTTAGGGTTAGGGTTAGGGAATCATGGGAACTGTATTTTATTGTGGCACCAGAGCTCTCTGACAGAGAAGGCTCAATGTCTCAGAAAAAAAAAAACAATTCCCATGATTCCCTGGCACTAACCCTAACCCTAAAAGTGGACTCAATTTGCACTATTTCTGGCAGTCTGCAATCCCCCATAGCCATCCATTACATGTCAGTCAGGTATTCATGTTGGGCTCAGGACCAACAAGGTAGTTTTATTTCTACTGAAGGGAGACTGTGATGCTATCGCTGCTCCCAACTTAGATGTGTAAGCTAATCCACACATTGAACATAAACATCTATAAAATAGCAGCTGCACATGGTCAGAATTCCTCCGCAGACATTCTCACTTAATAGGATGACTTTGGCAGGTTGGGTAAGGAAAAATATGCTACCAAGGGCCTAGAAATGCAGTCCATTCCTTCTTCAGCACATGGAATGACCTACATGTATGTAATACATCAAAAGCACTATATTCTCTGATTCACATAATCTGGACTTTAACATAGGCTGTGTTTTTCACAGCTCATTAATGGCAATTTGATTTTGTCTATCTAGAACACACCTGCACAACCTGGCAGTAGGTAGGGGACAAAATTAAAGTAGGTTAAACTTGTTCGGGCTGCAGATAGGTTTTAATTAAATATTAATTAATTTGTAATAATAATATTAATTAATAATATAATTAGAATTAATTAATATTAATTCCTTCTTCATCCTCCTCTGCCCCACCCTCTCCTCAGGAGAAATTTGATTTTGTCTAAAATGCTGTGAGACAAGAAGGAGGAGGATCAGCACCAAATGGATCCTTGCAAAGGATGAAAAATCCAATGCTGAATGAAAAGACTATAATAATTGGTTATAAATAGCAGACATGTTAGAGCTAGTGATTTATTGTTCCATCATGCTTTACTTATATTGTGATACACAAGCACTTAACTATCCTTCCACATCTCCCCAGACAACTCACTTCATAGAAAGGCCAATATAGCAATGGGTCCTTCTAGGGGAATTTTAATTAGTTCAATTGATTATTGGACTGTACTACAAACAGTCCTCTGAGACCATTTCTCATCAAGAGTCAGGAAATAGGAATCCACAGAGGCAGAATTCTCTAAATTAACTACTTTTATTTAGGGAAAGTCACACAATACAGCAAGCACTCACTCACATGCACACACAAGAGCTAAGGGATGTAGGAATTAGCATTGGAATAGTAAGAGGCTCCACTAATGGTGATACTCCCTCTAGACGGGATGGTTCAAGTGGATGCACTGGTGTTCCCAGGCCATAGGAAATGCTGAAAATAGTAAGAGGCTCCACTAATGGTGATACTCCCTCTAGACGGGATGGTTCAAGTGGATGCACTGGTGTTCCCAGGCCATGGGAAATGCTGAAACAGATGGCCACAAGTTAGAACTAGTCAGAAATCACAGCAACAGAGTATCCCCATGCATTCTTTCTTTTAAATGTACATGTATTTTATTTCCAATAAAAAACCAATTACAATCACACTTTCTCACATTCACCATTTAACCTATACATTAAACAAAAACATATAATGTAAAAAAAAATAATCTCATACATACAAAAGCATAAACATAAACATATAAACACTATTTTATACATACTATCATATCATTTCAGTAAAGCTTTTGACAAGGTCCCCCACGATATTCTTGCAAACAAGATAGTAAAATGTGGGCTAGACAATACAACTGTTAGGTGGATTAGTAACTGGTTGACTGACCAAACCCAAAGGGTGTTCAGAAATGCCTCCTCTTCATCCTGGAGAGAAATGGAGGAGAGGCCCTCAGTCCCAGAGAAAGGCAGGGGCTCAGGTATCTGGTACAGACTTCTGTGCAGATGAAGTGAGAGGTTACAATCATGGCATCAAGAGGAGCGTAGTTGTGGGATGCTCTCCCTAAATACTGCCTGGGATCTGGCCATTGGTTGAGTATGCTGTACCTTATTGCAGTGGCATCACTAGGGGGGTGCGGGGGGTACAGACCACACAAGGTGACACCCAAGGGGGGAGTGATACCACTGCTGTTCAAACACCTGTATTTTGGCAGAAACTTTGGGGCATGTGCCTGTATCTCTTTAAAATGCTTTAAGAGAAGGTGAGAGTGAGATGAAGCTAAGTGAGAGAAAAAAGGAGGCCCCCAAGAATTTTTTTAAATTAAAATTTCAAAATTCAAAATTTTAAATGTTTTTAATAAATTTGATTTTTTTTGAAAAAAATATTCTTTTTACATTTTCTTTAAAACATTACATTTTAACCACATCTTTGCTATGTATATGTCAGTACATTTAGATTTGTCAAGACCATATGTCACCCTGGTCTAGAAAATGACATGTATGTGGCCACTGAATGGAACTGGAGCAATAGTAACAGGGTTCCTACAGTTCAAGTGGAGGTGCATGACTCAGCATTTGGTAAACTGTGCATCATGGGAGGTCTGATGCAACAGTCCTGATGCAACGGGCACTGGGATGAAACCAGCCATGTTTCATTAGTGCTTGGCTGTCATACGTTCCTAAGACAACCACCTATATATGGGAGAGAGTCAGAATCTCTGTTTTTGGTTAGTTGTGGTTAGTGGTTGGTGAAGCACTTTGTTACTCTGTATAGCTGTGAGTATTCAAGATGGATGTCTGGTACTCTGAATATCTTTGTAAATATTTGCAACAAAGATTAAAGCCTACTGTGAGAGAAGCCTCGCTGTGAAGCTACTCCTTTCCCCAAGCTGAAAGCAGCAGCTGCATGTGGGAGGTTTTTTTCCTGTGCCATCTGGAGCAAGACTCTTCACAGAAGACCAGCTTCTGGGCATTCCTGCCTACATACATCTACTCTGCATGTGTGTATGCTAGATCCCTGCTGTCTGCATACCCCAACAAGATTATGCATATGATATTGTAAATTGAAGGTATAATTTTAATTTTGCTAGTTGTTTATGCCACAACTATTAGCATTATATTCAGTCGTATATGGGAATTATGATTTATGAGTAACATTAGTGCAAAAAAGCAATTCTAAGGATTCTGTATGATGTGAAATGGCATGAGTGTATGGCACCATGAGTTCCCTCACCAGGTGACACCAACCAGGGATGCCACTGCCTTGGCGAGTACAGCTACAGCTTTACTGCCCCTCATGATCAAGGATTCTACTTGAGATTCCTCCTTGCAAAGGCAAGAATGTTAATCACTGTCTATAGTCTGTCTCAGCCTGAAGGTCCGCACACAGTCATGCCACCAAGACTAACTGGCAAGTCAAGCCCTTAACAGGGATGACCACCAGAATGACTTTTCAGTAATTTTCCAAGTCATCCCAATGCTTTTCAATGTTGCTTTAACTTACAGTGATTTTAACCCAACTGAGGCAAATCCGGGTTTGAGATCCTTGGGGTTGATACAACACAAATAATGGGGGTCTCTTGTTCTAAAAGTTTATAATTTGTTGTTTTAGGAGAATTTTGTCAAAATTTACACTAATTTGCATAGTTTCCCAACATCCTCAGCCTAACCAGGAAGCTGACCATAGCCAAAATGGATTTTGACGGCCTCTTAAAGGCACAGTTCCCCTATTTCATTAAACTTATTATTTATTTTATTTTATTTTATTTTATTTTATTTTTTTATTTTAATCCCACCTTTCTCCCAAAAAGGGACCCAAGGTGGCTTACATCCATGCAAACATCCTCTCTGGATGCATTCACACATACAGGTTGAGTCTTTTCCCTCAACTCATACCCACACTCAGCACATTTGCTTCTGGTCCATATACATCCATGCTCCACATATACTCAAATCACTGCTTCTCTATGCTATGTTGTGCTTCTATTGAATTTAAATTTGACATAATGGCAGGCACCTTAAAAATGCCAAGCGGTGGCTCTGATTTGACTCTAGTACTGATGTGCTTTATGTACCTTTAGACTTTGCCGCAGTATGTATGAGCCTGTTTGGCCCCGCGGGAGGCCAAGGGGAAGGAGAGTTCTATCATCTCCTTTACCTTCAAGGCATGAAAATATATAGTTAGAAATTCTATCCTTTCCTCCCTTCTCCTTTACATATATATGTAGTCTGTCTGTTCCTGGTTCCTGTGGATCCCAATGTTACAGTGTGCCTTCAGTTAGCTGTTCTCCCCCAGATGTCCATCACACCTGTGTAGCAGTCCAGCCCCACAGAGATGATCATACTGAGCTTCTAATCTGAGATATTGTTCCTGTCCACCAACAAAGCTGTCCAGCTATGCTGTAAATCCAGATGTTCTGGTGGTCTTCCATGGTCCTCCAAGGCTCAGAGGTGCTTCGGTGGTGCCTCTACATGTTCCTATGATGACTGCAATCCTATTGCAGGCGTACCAAGTCACCGTTTCTAACATTTGCTTTATCTGCTCCAGCCTCCAGTCCAAACTGTTTACAAAACTTTCATCAGTCTTGCTCAAAGTTGCTGGACAGTTTGGTATGGACTTTGTCAACCAATACATAAACTGCTCATTGTTTTTGGACATTATTCCACTTCAACCTTGGACATTGCTTTCCAGGCTTTACATTGGCTATTGCGGCCAGCCAAAACCAAATTCTAGACTCAATCTGATTCACAATACTTGATCTTGTTGCTTTCATGGTTTTGCATTTAGTGATTGTGTTTTGACTACATTTATTGATTGCTTTGTTGATTGCATTTTACTGTTGATTGCTCGGCATTTATTGATTGATTTTATTGCTTATTGCTTTTACATTTAGGTATTGCTTTTAAATTAGTGATGTGAGTGAAATGAATGGGTTTCAGAAACATCACCACCCTCTGCCACAATGAGCCATGATACTCCCTAGAGACCCAGCTTAGACTCCTCAAATTCACACCACAAAATTTTCTTGGCAAAGAATAATTCAGAATCTCCTCAGTCACATGACCACTAGAGACTTTGGGGTCCCAAGGCGGGGAATAATGGATGTCTTCCTAATTTTGGTGTGTGAGTGTGTCTCCCATCTATGGCCCTGAATGTACTCTGACTGCAAGCAGCCATAGGACTTATCCTACCTAGTCATGTAGGCAAGGTAGGCATGAGCCCAAGAGTTAGAGACCACGTACAAAGGAAGAAGAAAAATCAGATAAGTTCAGAAGTTGCAATCAAGGGAAAATTCACACCTCTGAGATAGGAAGGCTAAGATAATTTATGAGCAAGATGTTTTTGCTCCTACGCCATAGAGGGCTAATTTAGAACTTCATCCCCATCTTTGAAGCCCCATCTCAAGTGATCCCTATCCAATGCAGATTTGGCCTTTGATGTATCTTTGCCTCAAGCTATTTAAACACCCCACCTTTCTTTGTTCAGTGAGCTAGATAGAATACATGGATATACTTTGTTGCTGTAAATTCTGACTAGTTCCAACTTGTGGAAAAGGAACTTTTTTATATATAAAATACCATTTTGGACTTCCTCACTTTGGTAGATTTAAAGATCTAGGAGAGCAGTGGATAACATATGAGCAATTAGTAAAGGAAGATTTCAGGATAAAATCTAGATAAGAATTAGAAAAAGAGGGAATAAAAATAGAATGGTTTCCACATAAACAATTAGAGGAGAGATTAAAAATAGACCTAAAATTGGAACAGAAAAAATGAATTAGACAAAATAATTTTTGAAAAAGGAAATAAAAAGATTGTGAAATTTTATGAAATCCTATTAAAAAGAGAATTAGAATAAGAATGTATAAATAAAACAATGATCAAATGGAGTCAACTTTTCCAATATAACATCATACTAGAAGTATGGGAAAAATTATGGTATAGAACTAACAAATTTACATTAGCACAAAATTTAAAGGAAAATTATTATAAAATGTTGTACATGTGGCATCTAACACCCATAGGATTATCAAGAATGTATGACAAGGTAAATAAGATATGTTGGAAGTATTAAAAAATTGACGTATCATATTGTCACATGTGGTGGAATTGTAGAAAAGCGAAATATTACTGAAAGACGATTCATACAGCCATAATGGATATACTAGGTATAAGCTTTCAGATGAAACTAGAAATGTATTTATTGAATATGACACACATGGTGGAGAAAGGAACAGAAAGAAAAGTTATTTATACATGGTGCCTACAGCAAGATTGCTATATGCACAAAATTGGAAATCATGCCGAATCCCAACAATAGAGGAATGGTTAAAAAATTAATGGACATGAGATAGATTGTCCAGAAAAATAAGAGAAGAAAAGAAAATTATGGGAGAAGATTGGGAACTAGTAGTACAATACTGGAGAAAAAAGGTAGAGAAAGGAGAAAAAAATTAAGGAATAAGGTAACGATGAGAAAGAAGAGTAAAAAGAATCTTAGCATGGGAAAAATGACTAAAGGAAAGAAAAAGAAAGGAGACAGAGAGAGAGAGAGAAATAATATAGAAAAAATAGAGTAGTAATCGAAAAGTAAGAAAATCCAAAGGGCAAAATAGCATGGGCATTAAGAGATAATATAACCACACAGGGTAAAAATAGGCAGAATAAAACAGGGTGGTAGAAAGAAAAGGAGCAATTAGGAAGTGAATGTGGTGTTGATTGATATCATAGAATCATAGAGTTGGAAGAGACCACAAGGGCCATCCAGTTCAACCTCCTGTCATGCAGGAACTCAAAATCAAAGCATCCCTGAAGATGGCCATCCAGCCTCTGTTCAAAGACCTCCAAAGAAGGAGACTCCACCACACTCCAAGGGAGTGTGTTTTACTGTCGAACAGCTTTTACTATCAGGAAGTTCCTCCTAATGTTGAGGTGGAATCTATTTTCCTGTACCTTGCATCCATTTTGAGTCCTGTTCTCTGGAGTAGCAGAAAACAAGCTAGAGCCCTCCTCAATATGACATCCCTTCAAATATTTAAAGAGGGCTATCATATCCCCTCTCAACTATCTCTTCTTTGGATTTAACATACCCAGTTCCCTAAGTCGTTCCTCATAGGACATGGTTTCCAGACCCTTCACCATGTTCGTCACCGTCCTCTGGACACACTCCAGTTTTTCAACATCCTTTTTGAATTGTGGTGCCCAGAATTGGACCCAGTATTCCAGGTGGGGCCTGAACAATGCAGAATACAGTGGCCCTATTACTTCCCTTGATCTAGATACTATACTTCTATTGATGCAGCCTAAAATCATGCTGGCCTTTTTAGCTGCTGCATCACACTGTTGACTCATGTTCAACTTGTGGTCTACTGGGGGAGGGCTCCAAACGGGCGGCTCTGGGCCATCCCAGGAAGTGGAGGATCAGGGCCGCGGCTACTGCACGCCACAGCCCCAATCCTCCCTTTAGCCACCCTAAAAGAGTGCCCTACGAGCCAGCGAAAAAAGGGTAAAAGGGTCCCCTAAGAGTTGGCACACAGCTCTTTCTTGCCTCTTCTGGCGCAGCACATCAGGACGCTGCACCAGGAGGATGTCCTGATGCTGCACACTGTGCATAACAACATGCAGTGTCAGGACGTCATTGGGCTGGGGTTGGGGAAGCCAGCGTGTGGCTGCTCCTCCCCATTGCTTCCTCCAGGCCAGCCCTTTGGACTCCTAGATCCCTTTCACATGTAGCCTCGTTAAGCCAGGTGTCCCCCATCTTATAGCTATGCATTTCAATTTTTTGCCCTAACAGCAGTACCTTACATTTCTCTGTGTTGAAATTCATTTTGTTAGCTTTGGCCCAGCTTTCTAATCTGTTAAGGTCATTTTGAATTTTTATCTTGTCCTCTGGGGTATAAGCTAATTTGGTGCCATCTGCAAATCTGAGGAGCATGCCCCCTATTCTTTCACCAAGTCATTGATAAAGATGATGAATAGCACTGGGCCCAGGACAGAACCTTGTGGCAATCCACTGGTCACTTCTCTCCAGGATGAAAAGGAGCCATTGATGAACACCCTTTGGGTTCGTTAGTCAACCAGTTACTAATCCACCTAACAGTTATATTGTCTAGCCTACATTTTACTATCTTGTTTGCATGAATATCATGGAGGACCTTGTCAAAAGCCTTACTGAAATTAAGATATGCTATGTCTACTGCATTCCTTTCATCTACCAAGTTGGTAATGTTATCAAAAAAGGAGATCAGATTATTCTGACATGACCTGTTGTTGAGAAACCCATGTTGACTTTTAGTGATAATGGCATTCCCTTCTAAATGTTCACAGACTCTCTGTTTAATGATCTGCTCTAGAATCTTTCCCAGTATTGATGTCAGATTAACTGGATGATAGTTGTTGGGATCCTCTTTTTTCCCCTTTTTGAAGATGAGGAAAATGTCTGCTGGGACTACTCCTGTTCTCCAGGAGTTCTCAAAGATTATTGCCAGTGACTCTGAGATTACATTTGCCAGTTCTTTTCATATCCTACGATATATTCCTGTACTACAAGTATTCCTGTATTACCACTTTAATTATTCTGTGCTACATTTCCCCTATTGTGTCCTCTGCTCCATTTTCCTCAGGTTGAACACCCTTTTCCTTTTGTGAGAAGACTGAGGCAAAGAAGGTGTTGAGTAGTTCTGCCTTTTCTCTGTCCCCTGTTAGAATTTCTCCATCTTCTCTGCGCAGTGGTCCTACCATTTCCTTCTTCTTCTTCTTTTTGCTACAGACATGTCCAAAAAATCCCTTTTTGTTGTCCTTAAACCCTCTAGCAAGCCTGAGCTCATTCTGTGCTTTGGCTTTCCTGACTTTATCCCTACATGTGCTAGCTATTTTTTTGAATTCCTCTTTAGTGATTTTGCCCCTTTTCCATTTCTTATACATCTCCCATTTAAAATGTAATTCAGTTGAAAGTTCTTTTGTCATCTAACCTGGCTTCTTGAGACACCTCCCATTTTTCCTTCTCATTTGAACAGTTTGAGATTGTGCCTTCAGTATTTCACTTTTGAGAAACTCCCATCCATCTTGAACTCCCTTCTCCTTTAGTATTCCTGACCATGAAATCACTCCCAGTGTTTCCCTAAGTTTATTGAAATCAACTCTCCTAAAGCCTAGAATGAGTGTCTGACTATTTCTCCTTTCCACAGAACACGATCACTCCCACCTAAGGATCCCACCATTTGCACCCCATTGACCAGGTCATCCCTGTTGGTTAGGACCAGATCTAAAATAGCTGATCCCCTTGTTGCCTCTTCCACCTTTTGGACAATGAAATTGTCTTCGAGGCAAGTGAGGAATTTGCTAGACCTTGAATTGTTGGCTAAGTTTGACTACCAGCAAATATCAGGATAGTTGAAATCATCCATCACTACTTCTGTCCTTTCTGAGTGTGTGGTCATCTGTTCTAGAAAAGCATAATCCAATTCCTCAGTCTGCCTTGGGGGCTGTAGTAGACTCCCACAATAACATCCCTGTTTCCTTCCGCTTTAATTTTTATTCAGATGCTCTCCACCTGATTTCCAGGATTTAAATCCTGGATCTCTTCACAGGTGTAAACATCCCTGACATATCATGCTATTCCTCCTCCTTTCCTGTTTGCCTATTTCTCTTAAAAAGGTTATACCCCTCTATTCCTATATTGCAATCGTGAGACTCATCCCGCCAGGTGTCAGTGGTGCCTATTATATTGTATTTGCTTTGTTGTGCTAGGAGTTCAAGTTCATCTTGTTTATTTCCCATGCTCTGGGCATTAGTGTAGAGACATCTAAGAGCATGGGTCCTCCCCACTTGCTGCCAGTGTGAAGTTTTTTGCCTCCCACTGTTAGGCCCTTGCATCATTTGCCTTATTCCCTCTATAACACTTTTACTATTATCTCCAGCCCATGATGTACTCCTGCCTTCCAAGATACATTCCAAGGTACTGTCTCCCTCCCCCACATGACTCAGTTTAAAGCCCTCCTCAGTTTTAAGCACTCTATGGGTTTACCTCATTTGGTGGCACACTGGAAGTTTCATTTGGATTCAGAAAGTACAAGAAATGTTTATTAAATCTTTGTATGTATCTGCTTTCAAATTGCTTGTCAGTGTTTGGCAACTTCATGAATTTTGTTTTGTTAGGCAAGGAATACTCAGAGGTGATTTTGCCAGTTCCTTCCTCTGTAATGTAGTATATAGCACCTGGTATTTGTTGGTGGTCTCCCATCCAAGTACTAAACAAGGCTGACACTGCTTAGCATCCATGCTCAAACAGGGTCTGATGCCTTTAGGGTATTTATGCCCTCTCATATTAAAAATCTTACTTGACCCTAACCACAACCTTAATCTTCAATATACCAGAATTATTTTTGTGGTCAGAAAATATCTCACAGCTCATTCAGTGGATGTTTCTGTATCCTGAAGCAGAAGGTTAAAATAATCAGTTTCATGTTCTTTGTCTATGTGTACCACAAAGATGGAAACAATGATGATGATGATGATGATGATGATGATGATGATGTGATTTATTTATATCCTCTTTTCCCAAAAATTGGGACTCAAAGTTGTTCACAGTTTAAAAGAACAATACAATTAAAAACTTATAAAAAGAAAGTATTAAAATAGTGTTAAACTGAAATCTTTAAGAACAACTATGAAAACACATGGAAAAAAATAAAGAAAAAATTAGAGACATGGAAAAAACTACAATTATCCATAATGGGTAAGATATCGATCATCAAAATATGTATTCTACCCAAGTTGATGTTTCTTTTTCAAACGGTTCCAATAATCCTGAATAATAAACCATTTAAGGAATGGCAGAAAGATCTGGCAAAATTTATATAGACCGGCAGAAAACCAAGAATAAAAATGATAGTGCTACAGGATGCATCGGAAAGAGGCGGTCTTAGTCTCCCAAACTTGCAGTTGTATTATGCAGCTTGTGTGTTAGATTGGGTAAAAGACTGGATCAGACTAACGGATAGAAAACTATTATTTTTAGAAGGTATAAATAATGTATATGGTTTCCATGCGTATTTATACTATGATAAAATAAGATCAAATAAAGATTTTAACAATCATTATGTCAGGAAATCATTGCTAAAAGTATGGGAACGTTATAAACAGAGAATCAATACAGGAATCCCTAGGATTGTATCTATAAATGAAGCATTCCATCGTAATGATTATTTGATAGAAAATAGGTGGTTGACATATACAGAATGATTGAGAAAAGTAGGAAATATTTGGAGATTAAAAACTCGAGAAGAACTAGAAAAAAATGGCATAAAATGCAACTGGTTTTTATATCTACAATTTAAAGAAAGATATATGAAAGATCAAAAAGAATATGGCATAACAACAACAGATACCCCTACAGAAAAAAATCTAATGTATGAGAATAAACAGGTAATATCCAAATTGTACAAGATATTACAATGGGAAACAGAAAAAGAACAGGTAAAAGAATACATGACTCGATGGGCCCAAGATATAGGTAAAAACTTTGAAGAATGGGAGCAATTGTGGAAAACTAAGATAAAACATACTTTATCTAACAATCTCCGGGAAAATGTATACAAGCTCCAATTTAGATGGTACCTAACTCCGGTTAAACTAGCCAAGATGAAAAAAAGATAAAAATGAAAAATGTTGGAAATGTCAGAAATATAAAGGAACGTTTTTCCATATGTAGTGGTTGTGTCCACTAGCAAAAAAATTCTGGAATGAAATTCATGAAATTATGCAAGAGATGTTAAAATGTAGATTCGAAAATTTTTATTAGGCATAACAGATTCTAATTTAGAAAAAGAATTTGGTAAAAAAATATTTTATATGACAACAGTGGCTAGAATTACATATGCCTCCCTCTGGAAACAAAATAAAGTACCTGATATATCAGAATGGTGCTGGAGACTATTAGACTATATCCAGATGGATAAATTAACTGATTTATTAAGGGATATTCCTAACAAAAAACACAAAGAGGAATGGGAAGAGATAGAGAACTGGATACAAATATATTAACAAAAATAAGAAGATTAAGGGGGAAAAATAAAAATAAAAATATATACCATAATAAAGATAAAGAAAATGAGAAATGTGGCCATCAAAAAGGCTTATAAGAAAACATATAAGTAGAAGAATGAAGTAGTAAAGATACCACATATTTGTTTTTGGGTTAATCAAGTATATTCCTTAGTATTTCATAAGAATATGGTGGTGCTATTAAATGCAAAGGGTCAAATATCAAATATCAATGTTCATAGTAAGAATGATATAAATATATAAGTTGTATATACATGATATTAAGGAAACTGTTTATTTTAAAAAAAAAATCTTTTTTTTTTTTTTGGAATAGAAATGCATAAATAGAAGAAATCTTACCAATATAAGTTGCGAAAGACAATCAATTGTTTAATGTAGAGACAAAAAGAAACAATGATTAACTAAATAACAAACTTAGGAAGTGTTTTTTTTAATTTAGAAGTTACATTTAGAAGATAAGAAGACGAATTTGAATATGAATCCTTGTAAGATTGAAAGATTGTAATTATAACTGTCATCTGCTGTAACTTTTTTCTTTTTTTAATAATAAAGTTTGAATTAAAAAAATAGTGTTAAACTATTTACCGTATAAAAACAATTTACCTTCAGCAAAATAAAATGTGATTTTAAAAGATAAAAAAGCTTTTTAAAATGTTTAGTTAAAACAATACAGCGCCCCCTAGCCCATTCTTTAAAAACTTTCTGCTTTAAAATCCTGTCTGAATAAAAAGGTTGTAGCCTGCTGTCAGAAGGATAACAATGAAGAGGCCATTCTGGCATCCCTGGGAAGAGAGTTCCAAGTCTAGGTTCAGCCACTGAGAATGCCCACTCTTGTGTCCCCACCAACTGTGCTTGCGGTGGTGTGGGACTGAAAGAAGGACCTCTCCTAATGATTTCAGAGGCTGGGCCTCCTCATACAGGGATATAAGGGTGGCTGATGATGATGATGACGACGACGACAACGATGACGACGACATTTATTTATATACCATCTCTTTTTCAGTCCCAGACTCAAGGCCTCTTATAGTGTGTCTCTTAAAAAGAACACACACTATATGAAATATTAAAAAATATAATTTAAGTAAGAACAGAATTAAAAGTAGTTAAAAGCATGAGTATTAAAAAGAAACACAAATAAACAGTATATCATATCCCGAAAGGCCCTTTCCCCCCTGAGCAATCAGCCCTCAGACAAAAATATCTTCACTTGTCCATGGAAAAGATAAAATGGAGAGCACCAACCTAACCTCTGTGAGTGAGTTCCATTGAGAAGTTCTTCAGCCGTTTCCTCTCACCTGACCAGTATTATAATTTCCTTTATAATGAGTTATGTTCTATTTACTTTGTGCATAAGCCATTTAAATATAGTTGATATTTTTATTGATGCTTGGAATCACTTTTCCATGTCTGGTAGAGTGAATTTTAAGTTGCAGAGTTAAAGAAAAGAAAAAGAGAGAGCTATAAATACTATAGATGTCAAAATCAATAAAATAAAGGAAGAATTGTCCTTTCGAGAGGCTAAACCTTCCCAAGCCTATCTTGGAAGTTATCAGAAAGTTCAAGTGAGCACTGATTTTCTGATTTTGGTGCATACTTTCCAAAAGGTTTATTACATTTTCATTTGAAGGCTGTTGTCAGGCATTAATTTTTGGCAGGTTGTAACTAGTCCCTCTTTGTTATTATTAGTTTTTAATTACTTGCCTTGTGATTGTTAGGGAAATCATTATAAGAATTGAGAAGGAGCTTTCCAATGTCGCATTATAATGATTTTTTTAAAGACTCTCTTTTGGAAAAAGCCTACATTGTTATCTTATTGGATCATTACTGCAGTATATGATCAGCCGATGAACACTGCATTTTCAATGAGAAAATGATTAGACTGATACACGAGTCTGCAACAATTTTCTCAAGATGAAAAGCGGCAGAGAGGATTGTGTGATGGACAATTTTAATTTTCTCATTTGAACTTTAAAAAAAAAGAGAGAAAGAGAAGAAGCAAGTTAGATTAACAAATCTGTCCACAAGTAAATTTATCTTGATATTTGAAGCTGTATTTCAACTTTCTGAAAAACCCACTTCATTTCATGCAGGGCACAGATGGTAGAGGCTGTTTTCTTAGCACAATAAACAGAAATTTGTGGTGTCCCTGTTTTTGAGTCAAATATTGCGAGATAACAATTTTGTTATAATCTTGCGATGAAGTGAGTTTGTGTGTGTGTGTGTTTGTGTGCATATATAAATATGGATATATATATATATATATATATATATATATATATATATTCCCTTGCCTTCAGCAAATGACTAAGTGGACTGTCATAAAATTCAATTAGATAGATCACTTTAGCCATAGGGAATCAAACTGATTAGCAATACACAGGAGAGTAATACACAAGAGAGTAACAGGGTCCTTAGCTAGCTGTGCAATGCAGATTATGCTAACCCATGAGACTTTTTCCCCTAAAGCTATTATAAATTGTATTCTAGTCCATCCCATCTGTCTATTCTTTCTTCCACACTGCCACACAAGTGGTGCACATTCTCCTGCTTCCTGACACAGCAATCTAATTTGTTTACTGTTCCCTCCAACTTTTTGTGCAGTTAGATGCTCTTCCATGTACTCATCTGTTTTCCTTTCAGCTACAGACCTTACTTGCTCTCTACATCAAGCCTTCTTTCTCATTGTTTGATAACAAGAAGAACTTTTGTGCCCTCTGCTCAGCCATGCCAGACAGCAAGCAAGAGCAGCCAGTATTTGAACTGGCATACATGGCTGTGCAGAGACCATTTGAATAGATTAAAGTCTCATGAATGTTGCTATATGGAGTGAACCATTCATTCTGTCTATCCACCACACAAATACACACAGAAAGTTACTTTTCTAAGCTCTGATTCAGCAAACCTCCATAAAGACAGGCTTCTACACACTGCAAAGAGTTCAGCATTTATGTTCACACTTTGTGTAAGGGTCAGACTATATATAATATAATGCTTATCACATTTTTAACACTAATAACAATATTTTACAAAATAAATACCCCAAACTAGTAGGTTTTTTTGGGAGGGGGCAGTTATTCCCAAGTAGATATTCTGGGTGTCCTTGAATATGCACTTGGCCACAATTCCCAGCTGTTGTGATAAGGTCAGGGCAAAATGGGAATGGATGGCATGCCACTCAGGTACCAGTCTGGCACCCAAGCACAACTCTGCTGTACTGTTTTAATTGTATTATTTTAAGAATAAGAAGACTGAGAGTGAAAATCCCTGAATATGGCAGAGCAGAAGCTAAAATGCAGCAAGAGATGAACCAATCAGTAGGGTACCAAAATCTATGGATGCTCAGGTCACATGAAATACAATGGAGTACTGAAATGCTGTCCCTTATATAAAATAGCAAAATCAAGGTTTACTTTTTGGAATTTATATATTTTTAAAATATTTGGAAGGTTGAATCTGTGGAGAAAGAATTCATGTATATGGAGGGCTGACTGTATAAATTTAGCACAGAGCAGAAAGCTGAGACCATGCACAAAGCATATAGATGTTAAGCTTCATCAAACGAGAGATCTTCTTGGGTGGAGGATGATTAAATTGAAGTATTGTCCAACCAAAGCAAAGGTGGCAGATGCTTTACGAAGGTCCTACCAGCTATACAATGGCAATGTAATGTGATGCACATGTGATATTTAGTGCCACACTGCCCTCAAAAAAGGGTGTTGGAAGACTCAGGAAGTGAATCTCTGAAGCCTGAATCAAAGGGGTTAATTTGTGCCTGTTAAGATTGTGGGGAGGGGCTCCTGGGAATTTCTCACAGCCTCATCTTTCTGTATACATTTTTTTCCAGCCCCTTTATCTGACTGCCCTTATTCTGTGAGTAGAGGTATTTGCCCCAGGTTGTAGATATGTTTTCTATTAATCCTAATGAAAAGTAAAGGTAAAGGTATTCCCAGTTGACAAGGTTGTCAAATTGTGTCCAACTGTAGGGGTGTTGCTCATCTCCGTTACTAAGCTGAAAAGCCAGCGCTGTCAAAGACTACTCTGTGATCATGTGGCCAGCATGACTGCACAGAACCTATTTACCTTCCCACTGAAAAGTGGTACCTATTTATCTATTTGCATTTGCATGCTTTCAAACTGCTAGGTTGGCAGAAGCTGGGACTAGTGATGGGAGCTCACCCCATCATGCAGCACCCAGGCCTCGAACTGCCAACCTGCTGATTTTGCAATCATCAGAGTCAGCATCTTAACCACTTGAGCCACTGCACTGTACTTAATATACATGGTATAAAAGTTTTCATAACATACAAATTAGGCTGCTACCATTTAAGGAAGTGGAATATGGCAATCCAAGGCTTTTCATACCAACATCACTAAATATAATCATCAGCTTTGGTAATATCTTTCTATGTATAACTGTAGAAATATATACAAACTTGGAATAAGTTTTGTGACATATTCCTACAGAATGTCATAGAATCATAGAATCATAGAGTTGGAAGAGACCACAAGGGCCATCCAGGCCAACTCCCAATCAAAGCATCCCCGACAGATGGCCATCCAGCCTCTGCTTAAAGACCAAGCATCATTTTCTTCAGGATGTTACAGAAAGTACATCACTTAAATTATAATCTCAACAGTATTAGGAATTCAGTTTTTCATTTTTCAAGTAAAAATAATAACTAGTAATAATTCAAGCACTATATTATTAAAATTTATACAAAGATTTTTTTTTCCAAGTAGCTGCTAAATATTTTATGGGTGCATTTAGCAATTTGATAGGCTTATTACTTAAAAATAAAAATCTCATTTTCTTTCATAACTGAACCAAAGCAATATATATATATATATATATATATATATGCAAAGAATGGACCATTTAAAAACAGTCCCAATTTACAATGTATCATATTGGTTTGTGTTGATACATTGTCCCAGATGACACGATTGACAATATTATGTCAGGGATGATGGGAGTTGTAGCTCTTCACCTCTGGCTCTAACTCACCACCTTGTTATGCAGCAGAGCTGACCAGCTTTGATCAGTGGTTGATGCTTCTTTCCCAAGCAGCAGAGTTTCAGAGAATAGGCTGAAGACCCTGACAAACTCTCCAAGCCTTCTCACTCTTCTTCCTGAGATGTCTCCAAACTTCTCCAGGATTCTTCTGGCTCTTGTATCTTCCCTCAAGACACCAGACAACTCAGTAGTCTTATATAAAAGATCTACTTTATTCTACTATATACACAAATACTATATGCCCTACAAATCACAATCTCTACTCCACCAAAATACTACACCAAACTACTCCACAATGTACATTAGCAAACATTGCAATTTATAGCCATTGTTAGACACCACCCACCAGTCAGTTTCCACCCAGTGGGTGTGTACATACATCTTGATTGGTCCACATAGATCATCCCATACCTAAGACCAACCCAAGTGTTTCATCACTTTACCTTGACCACTTAATGAGTCTCAGGTGTTTGCAATCTATCACAGGTGTTCTCAATATACCTTCTATAACTTTGTCCTTGGCTCTCAAGGCTTCTTAATTATATTATCTTTTTCACCTGTGTATCTTCCTGATTGCTCCTGCTTAGTCACTTTGACATTCACATAAATATTTTTATTTCTATTACTGTATATCCCATGTTGCTTTTTCCTTAACAATCCCCTCCGAAATAAAATATTGTATGTGTCTTATAATGGCATTCCAACCATTTGTGTCAGTCTTTCATGTTTTTCTGCCGTCAATGCTTTTGTGAACAAATCTGCTATGTTGTGTTGTGTTTCTATATATCTCAGTTCTATTTCACCCTTCTGAACCATGTCTCGCACATTTTGATATCTTACTCCAACATATTTTGTTCTGTTCTTCAAACTTTCAGTCTCAGCCATTGCTATGCATGACTGTGAATCTTCCAGAATTTCTACTGGTATCTTGTAACTTTCATTTAAATCATTCAATAACTGCTCAACCCACTGTACCTCATTTACTATCTCATTTAAAGCTGCGAATTCTGCTTCCGTTGTACTTATCGCTACATTTGTTTGTTTCCTACTTCTCCAGACTATTGGACTTTCACTGTACTTGATTATTATTCCTGTAACTGACTTCTTTTCTCCTAATTCTGATGTAAAAGAACTGTCTACATAGCAATCTAAATCTGAATGACTGTTTCTAATTATCAATTTCTTATCTAGAGTTCCTTTCAAATATCTTAATAAGTGTTTTACTGCTGTCCAATCTTCAATTTTGGATCATTAACCCTTCTGGACAATACATTTACAGCATACGAAATGTCTGGTCTGGTGTGGCAAGATATGAATTGTAAAGATCCTATTATGCTCCTGAATAAAGTCTTGTCTTCAAAATCTCTAGTTGTTTTTTCAGATACAAAACCAGTTGTCATTGGAGCTCTTACTATTTTAGCATTTTGTAATCCACACTTTTCAATCAAATTTTCAATTTTCTTTCTCTGACTTAACAAACAATGTCCTTCTTCTGTCCACTCAACACCAATACCTAAATAAGACTTTAATAAACCTAGATCCTTCAAAACAAACTTTTTAGACAACTCTTTTTTTACTGATTCAATCTCCTGTCTTGACTTTGCTGCCACGCACAAATCATCTACATAAATCACTAACACTATGTCTCCCTTTGTATAGACACATGCATCTGCAACGTTCCTTTTGTATCCTAGCTTAACTAACTCGTCATTAATGCACAAATTCCATGCTCTGGCACTTTGTTTTAACCCATACAATGCTTTCTTTAATTTATAAACTTTCTGACTACCAATTTCTTCAAAACCTTGTGGCTGCTCCATAAATATCTCTTCATCTAAACTAGCATTTAAGTAAGCTGTTTCAAAATCAAAATGTTCTACAACTAAATTTCTTTTTGCTGCTGCAGCTAGAACCATTCTCAGACTTTCTGGCTTTGCAGTTGGAGAATATGTCTTATCATAGTTCTCATACTGCTGTTGTGCAAAACCCTTAGCTACTAACCTTGCTTTATACTTAATACTTCCATCTGGCATTTCTTTCTTTTTGTATACCCACTTACAACCAATTACTTTCTTGTCCTTGGGTCTATCAACTATTTCAAAAACATCTTTATTTACCAGACAACCAAACTCATCATCCATTGCATCAATCCATCTTTCCTGTTCTTCTCTAGACAAACTTTCCAACTCTTCAAAACTTTCAGGCTCTTCCACTGCTAAACAAGCTCTTGCATTTGTCACAACAAACCTATCTGGAGGCTTTCTAACTCTGTGACTATGTCTGGGAATAAACTCTGCTGATCTGCCTCTTTCATCCTCACTTTCTGTACTGGGAGTTATAGTTCTATGGCTAAATCTCTTGTCCTCAGTCATTCTAGTAGTAATAGGTCTAGATTGTGTCTCATTATCTGAAGAACTATCACTGCTGCTAGTGGATGCTTCTGGCTTAACTGAAACCCCTCCGTTTCCTGGAGTTGGTTCAGTTTGTGTTTCTGGCTCATTTGAACTTCCTAACCTCAAGAAAACTTCCTTATTGGCATGCAATTTGTCCCAACCGGCATGTCTCTCGAAATTTGCAGACCTGGAATACTGCACTTCTCTTCCACCTAAATGAAACTTATAGCTATTTCCTGAATACCCCAAAAACCTAAGCCTTCTACTTTTGGGTTCTCCTTTCTTCCTGAAACAAGCTGGAATGTAAACATAAGCAAACTGTCCAAAGACCCTCAAATACTTGTAATTTGGCACTCTCCCATACAATACCCTGTAGGGAATGTCTTCAATTTCTGAATGATACAGTTTGTTACTAATATGTACTGCTGTCAAAGTTGCTTCTGCCCAGAAACTATCTTTTACCTCTGCATCTGCCATCAAACAAGCAGTTATTCTTTTTATATCTTGTATTTTTTTCTCCGCTAAACCATCTTCATTAGGACAAGCGGGATTAGTAGTTTCATGCCTTATTCCTACCTTTTGAAACCAATTAAACAATTGATTACTTAGAAACTCTCCTCCCCGGTCAGTAACAATGGTGCCTACTCTAATATCAAATTGTCTTTCCACCATTCTCACCTATGCTTTTAAACTTTGCCCAGCATCAGATTTGTTTTTCAATATTCTTACAAAAGCAAACCTTGTATACCTATCAACAATTACCAGAAAATATTTGCTTCCCCCTAAAGATAAACAATTAGCTTGGGCAACATCTGCTTGTACAAACTGAAATGGTCTTTGGGCAATTCTTTTGGTTTTCTTGGCTACTGGAAAAGCTCTGACCTTTACCTGATTACATACAGTACAATCTAAGTGATTTTTGCATTCAGCAACTTTTAAATCTGGACACATACTGATTAACTTCTTTAAACATTTGAAACTAGCATGGCCAAATTTCCTGTGTAGTTCATGTATGCAGTCTTTATGAATTGGACTATTGTCTATGTTATTAGCATTTTCAACCCTGTAGCAATCAATATTGTCCTCCAAATAATAAGGCTTATCTTTTTTCAAGCCTATGCCTCGCAATTCCCCATTCAATTTTATCTTACACATGTCCTTTTCAAATATAACTGTGTAATCTCTGTCTGTTCACCTGCTCACTGATAACAAATTATTTTCTAACTCCTTTACATGTAACACATCATTAAAGTTTTCCTTTAGCCCTGGAATGTAAACTGTACCCATTTGATTTACAGTACTGAGCTCTTTCCCATCAGCTAAAACTACAGTATTTACATTAGCTGATTTTCTATTACTTATCAAATTAATATTGTTACACATTGAAGATGATGCTCCTGAGTCAATTAACCATTTACAATTAGCATTTTGTTTTTCCTTAATCATGGTTGCAACCCCCTTTTTGTTACCACTGTCCTTCAAAAATGGAGGTTTGGACTGTTTTTGATACTGCCGCGGCTGCCATCTGCTCTCTCCTTGCTTGCTTCTCTCAGCAGCAAATTGTTTACAATGTCTCTGCAGATGACCAATCTTTTTACAATAAAAACACCTCCGTTGCTCCCTTGTAGAAGCTGCTTCTTCCTGCTTTCGTAGTTCAGGCGTTGTTTGTTGTTTTGGCACAGTCCTTAAACTTGCTGAGTCACCCTGCTCAGACTTTCTTCTCAAGTTTTCTTCCAATATTCTGGCAACAATTAAATCTCTGTTCAGCTCAGCTTCTGGCAAATTTTGCAAGCTATTTGTAATGTTGTCCCAAGAAGAGTCTAGCGATTCCAGCAAAATATAACACTGCTGCTCTTTGCTAATTTCCACTCCTCTCAGTTCAGCTTGCACAAATAAATCTTGCATTGTTTTTAAGTGTTCTATCACACACTGTCCTTTAGTCATCTTCTGTCTGTAAATTCTTTTAGACCAAAGCATTTTTGCAAACGCAGTTGAAGGAGTGTGTAATCTCTGCAAGGTATCCCACACATCCTTGGCGGACACTTTATCTCTTACGTCGTTAATCAAGTCTTCTTCTAGCATGAGATAAAGACATGCTTTTGCTTTAGCGTCTCTTTCTCGAGTGGCTGCATCAGCATCAGCTGCCAGCCCTGTTTCAACTGTCGACCACAGAGACTCCTTTATTAGTAGAGATTGGGCATATATTTTCCAGGTAGAGTAGTTGTTTCTATTTAATTTACTAAACTTTAGGATCTCCATCTTAATTTGTGCAGTGACTCAATTTGACACAGTCCCTCTGAGTATGCACAGCAGACAAAATACAAAATGATTTACTCACAAGGCTCCACAAAACTTTCTTCCACACTCTGGAATTTTCAGCTTCTGTGGATGCTGGTTGCTCTAGTATCTGGGCCCATAACCCTTGTCAGGGATGATGGGAGTTGTAGCTCTTCACCTCTGGCTCTAACTCACCACCTTGTTATGCAGCAGAGCTGACCAGCTTTGATCAGTGGTTGATGCTTCTTTCCCAAGCAGCAGAGTTTCAGAGAATAGGCTGAAGACCCTGACAAACTCTCCAAGCCTTCTCACTCTTCTTCCTGAGATGTCTCCAAACTTCTCCAGGATTCTTCTGGCTCTTGTATCTTCCCTCAAGACACCAGACAACTCAGTAGTCTTATATAAAAGATCTACTTTATTCTACTATATACACAAATACTATATGCCCTACAAATCACAATCTCTACTCCACCAAAATACTACACCAAAATACTCCACAATGTACATTAGCAAACATTGCAATTTATAGCCATTGTTAGACACCACCCACCAGTCAGTTTCCACCCAGTGGGTGTGTACATACATCTTGATTGGTCCACATAGATCATCCCATACCTAAGACCAACCCAAGTGTTTCATCACTTTACCTTGACCACTTAATGAGTCTCAGGTGTTTGCAATCTATCACAGGTGTTCTCAATATACCTTCTATAACTTTGTCCTTGGCTCTCAAGGCTTCTTAATTATATTATCTTTTTCACCTGTGTATCTTCCTGATTGCTCCTGCTTAGTCACTTTGACATTCACATAAATATTTTTATTTCTATTACTGTATATCCCATGTTGCTTTTTCCTTAACATATTAATCCTCCACATTTGGTAAACCATCTACAGTAGTATTCTAAATTAGATTTTCACTTAATGCTGACAGGATAGGATAATTCTATAATTATTCAAATGGAACTATTATTTGCACAGTCTTGCATAATATCCTGATTCTAATTTACAATTATTGCATAAGCACAAATATCCATGAAACCAACTTGCATGCCTCACCAAAACAGACAGAACAGTAGACTGTGCTTTTATATATTATTTTTATTCTCTTTGACTAGCTGTTTCTTTGCCAAAAAAGCTTTTTAAAAACCCTCAAAACTAGTTTTAAAATCTTGTGAACAACTCACAATGCATTATACATAATAAACACACATCACTGTAACTAAGAAGCTAGCAGCTGTGTAACCAACTTTAAACAGGGATTTCTTTTTCAAAAGAACATCATTTATGTCATATTTACAGATATGTTGTCTCTTCTTCATGGGCAGCTTCAAATTACATTGCTCATCTCCTGTGATTTTATTATGAAGATCTTTTCCTAGAATGGTATCTATAAAGACAGCCAAGCTGAGCACCGACAATAAGAGAGAAAAGGCATGAAATTATCATTTAAAGGACAAATGCCCAGAAGTGATATCAAAACATTGTAGAAATGAAGGAATATTTCTTCTGTCCCTCATAATTCATCCTGAAATTAAACATAATGATAACTGGTAGAGAGCTTTATTTCAAAACCAGAAGGACAAATCAAACATGACACTGGAGATCTGGTATCGGCACTCAATAGCAAATAGTAGCTATGGGGTAGTGTGTCTTATTGTGTACTTTGAAGAGCCTATACATGCTGCTGCTGCTGTTGTTGTTATTGATGTTATGTGCCTTTGAGTTATTTCTGACTTATGTGATCCTAAGGCAAACCAACCTATCATGGTTGCCTTCCTCTGAGGCTGAGAGTGTGACCCAGTGGGTTTCAATGGCAGAAATTAAAACCCTGGTTTCCAGAGTTGTAGCCCAATGCTCAAACCACTACACAATGTCAGCTCTATGCCAGTTACTGAATTCTATCTCCAGTACAGATTCAGCATCTTGAATAGCTCCTTCAAGATTCCTAAAACCAAGGCTGTCTATCACTACACTGCAAAACTAATGTAGTTTGACACCACTTTAACTATTATGGTTGTGGCACTACAGCTCTCTGAGAGATAAGGCTAAATATATTACAAAACTGCACATCCCAGAATTCCATAGCACTAACCCATGGCAGTAAAAGTAATGTCAAACTGCATTAATTCCTCAGTGCTCGCTTCGGCAGCACATATACTAAAATTGGAACGATACAGAGAAGATTAGCATGGCCCCTGCGCAAGGATGACACGCATTAATTCCTCAGGGATTCTGCAAGTCCAAGAGCACAGTCACCACTCCACTGTTACAAAGTTACCCAGTACAAATGAAAAAGTCCCCCTTTCATTGGGCGGGAGAACATGGAAAAGAGAATCCTATGAAGATCTAAAGCTCCAAGCAAGTATACATGACATCCATGAGCACACAGATTCAACACATCAGAAAAGTTCTCTCTTCTGATTAATTTGCATCTAGTCTACTTCAACTTGGATCCTGAACCGAAGTCAAGATTTAAAGTTGCAAAATTTGCCTTCCAACCGTCATGATAGAAAATGCAATTTAAAAAACCCTTTGTATCAAATTATAGAATCTGGCAGTTTAGTAACCCATTAGGAGGAGATTTTACCTGCAAAATTGTACACAGAGGCATGGTGGTGTTGTGGCTATGTTCTAGATTTTTAAAGGAACAAAACTCTACCCTTTTCACTTGCAGAATTAGAAGCTATCTGTTTTGGGGGCAGCAAGGCTGTTACTGGTGTGAAGAGGGGTTGTGCAAGGGCAGCCATTCCATTAGAGCAGGGACCGGCAACCTACGGCCCGGGGGCCGGTTAAGGCCCTGGGCCCCGGACTTACCAGCCCAGGCCGTAGGCTGCTACCGCCGCCGCCACCACGCGCTGCCGTCAGGGCGCATTTTCGGCCGTGCTTGCTATGGCCGCCATTTTGGAAGTCAAAATGGTGGTCACGACGCGTTTGCGCATGCGCAGTACTCTTGCGCATGTGCAAACGCGTCACGACCACCATTTTGACTTCCAAAATGGCAGCCACGACATGCGTCGTGGTGGCTGCGGCCAAACACACTATGCCAGCGGCCGCGGCAGCAGCGTGCGTGAGGGGGGCGCATGGGGAGGAGGAGGGTGCGCGCACGCCGCCATTCCCCCCCCCCTTGGCCCAGCCGAGACCTGGGTGACAGGAGACCGGCCCAGGTCTCAAAAAGGTTGCCTGTCCCTGCATTAGAGGGTACAGGAAATAAGGATATCCTTAATATTCCTTTGTTTCTTGCACTTGAAAAAAATTGAAAAACTTCCAAATCAGTGCAGTGAAAAGGTTAGCCTCAATTGGGGAGGGGGTTGATTTGGTTCCATTCCTCCCCTCTGTTTGTGGGCAGTTTAAATGTAAACAGCAAATGTCATTGAGGTGTCTCCAGGGTCTCTTTCTTTCTCAGGCTTTTTCAGAATTAGATTAAACTGGCAGGTTGTAAAGCTTCAGTAGAAAAGAGGACAGCTATTTTCCACGAAGTCTCACTTTGATTCTATTAAGGCCCTTGTGACAGACATCTGCCTCTAGGTTTGCCATGTCTTACTTCATTTAATTCCAAATTTCTGCCCAATCTAGAGCAAAGTTGGAATAGTAAGTTGCATTCCAACCTTGGGAAGAAGATGCAAAATAAGTAAATGTGTGTGTTCTAGTTAAACTGACAACTTTCCCTTCCCTTACAAAAGGCAGACTGCAAACTACCTTCTTCTCTGAGCAATTAAAAAAAATGAACTATTATATTAAGCTCTGCCAATAGTCCATGGCTTCCCTGCCACACTAACTATTTAGTATAAACAACGTAGGGCCTAAGCAGACTGCCAGAAATAGTGCACATTAAATTGAGGCACTGCCCTGGCTCAGTGCTAGGGAATCATGGGAACTGTAGTTTATTGTGGCCCCAGAGCTCTCTGACAGAGAAGGCTTAATATCCAAGAAAAAAATACAATTCCCATGATTCCCTAGCACTGAGCCAGGGCAGTGCCTCAATTTAATGTGCACTATTTCTGGCAGTTTGCTTAGGCCTTTAAACTGAGTTTGGTGGATTTTTAAAGGAGGGAATAGTTAGGAAGAAAATACAAATTGTTAGTTCTAGATATTAGTTAAAGAAGAGAGATACTGCACTCTAAAAGCAGAAAACATACTTCAATTATTCATTTATTTATATGACAGCTGACAAAATATAATGTGACTTTGTTTTTAAAAGACTTAGGGGGGTTGCAGACTGCCAGAAAGAGTGCAAATTGAGTCCACTTTTAGGGTTATGGTTAGGGTTAGGGAATCATGGGAACTGTATTTTATTGTGGCACCAGAGCTCTCTGACAGAGAAGACTCAATGTCTCAGAAAAAAAGCAATTCCCATGATTCCCTAGCGCTAACCCTAACCCTAAAAGTGGATTCAATTTGCACTATTTCTGGCAGTCTGCAACCCCCCTTAGCTGTCTGTAGTTGAGAAGTTTAATTCCAAATTTCAGTGCACAATGGATTTGTTACTCCACTTCCATTCATTTGACAGAAAAACATTGTAAACAAGAAAAACATTGAGCGCTCAATGATACAAATTAGAATTGATTGGCTAAAAGGAGTATATTGATTCTTCCTATTTAGAATGAACTATCAGTCATTCTGGGGATGGAGATCCTGTACTAAGAAGGTGGTTGGACATGATGGGCCATACAGCCCCTTCCCATTCTATGAATCTGTTATTCTCTCCTTCTCTTCAATGATACTCCTACATAACAAATAAAGCCATTGTGAACAGCTTTTATAGAATCATAAAATTTCCTCTGTGGAAAAAAAAAAAAGAATCAGCTACTGCATCACCTTCTTTCAGGATAAGCCCATGTAAAGCACTACCTTTTCTAATATTACAAATATGCAATGCAAAATGATTGAAACACAAAATGTTATTATATATGTATGCATGTACACATATAGCTCATTAACAAAATGTATAGTCTGTTTTCTCTTAAATGTTTCAACACCCATTTTAAAAAAAGGAAACAATTCCATAAATTCCAGAATATGAAACAAAAGTAACAGGAAAATGACTGATAGTATAAAAAGGAGTGGGGGGATGTGGCATCACCTTTAAGACATATGGCCTTTGCAGACTGCCAGAAATAGTGCACATTAAATTGAGGCACTGCCCTGGCCCAGTGCTAGGGAATCATAGGAACTGTAATTTATTGTGGCACCAGAGCTCTCTGACAGAGAAGGCTCAATGTCCCAGAAAAAAATACAATTCCCATGACTCCCTAGCACTGAGCCAGGGCAGTGCCTCAATTTAATGTGCACTATTTCTGGCAGTCTGCAAAGGCCCTAAGCCTGCATCAGCATTGCAGAAATAATCAATCTTGACATCACTTTAATTGACATGGCACCATGCTATGGAATCCTGGGATTTGTAGTTTGTCATGGCACCAGATGTGTATATTATTTTAACATGAGTTTTCATGGATATACACTCATTTCTCCCAATGCTTTACAGAATGATAATTATGGGAGTGAGATAGATTATAATAGAATCTGGAATGATACAAATCATGTCACCTAAATTTTCAAAGGGCTGGGTGAAGTAATACAAGAGCAACCACCACTACATACACATGAAGCACACAAAATAACTACCTGAAAGATTTCTTTAAAGTATGGGGGAGAGCTGTAGGAATGACCAATTTTTAGCCTTTTCAAGGAGGTGTAACTATGGAGAGGGAAAATATGAGTGTTACTCCCTCCAATAAATATTTTGTTTTTCCAAGTGAAATGTTCCTTCATTCCCCATATTTCTACCATTTCAGCAACTTAAAACTTCAGTCAACCATTTAGAAATACAGTTTAGGAATCTTAACAATAGGAGCAGGCAGAGTTACCAAGGGAATGTAAACACAGAAAGTGTCAAGAACTCGAGGTGGGAATGATTTTCAGTACTTCACTCACTGCAATGCTAGAAATTTGAGGACCACCAGAAAAATTTCATTGGGGGCAAAATTCTTATTGGGGGCAAATTCTTTGTTTTGCCCATCCCATATAGCTACACCCCCTGCCTCCTCCTTCCTCCATTAACTGCACTGCCGCATTCTATCATACCAGACATTATGTTACATCACTTCTGATCACTAATCTCAGCTTTTGTTTTTTTGGCTGAAATTGGGAATGTTGGAGAGTTAGGGTGGAAGCTAAACCACTGTGCAGTTTGTGTACTTTTTGTTGGGTTTGGGGGCAGGTAATTGTTCGAATACCACCAACAAAGAAAATTAAATGGGGAGTGCTGGGGATTTGGGGAACTTTATGGAAACAGAAACCATGTGGGGTTCAGAGATTGCCTGTAGTCCAAGGGACTCACTTTCCTCACCCCTGCTTTTAAAAAACAAGTTTTACCTACTACTAAAGGTAGGTAATGAAGATAAGATGGGTAAGATAAGATGGCAGATAATGCTGGGTCTCCTTGTCCTAATTATTCTCTGCACCATTAGGTCTATTATAAATAGGTCTCAGACTTTTTGCAAAGACTTGCAAAGGTGTAATAGCTTAATTATAGGTTTGAAGTTACACAACATGCCCTAATTTGTCATTTTTTGAATGCAGAAATGAGAAAGTAATGAATCCTAAACATTTGTTTTCAAATATTCATTTTTAAAATACCTCACAACAGATACAGATATAGTTAGAGAATGCATGGATTCCATTCAGCCCCCAGTCTGACACTTCAGAAAATTGCTTACCGCTCCTCAGCCTGATTCAAAAAGCTGTTATTTACTACCAAAGAAAACACAAAAATGGCTAGACTTTTTGTTCTGTTTCTCAGAATTAGATGGAAAAGGAAGCTTAATAACTCCTAAGAAAGTACAACAATTGCCAAATTGAAAGAAAAAATATTCAGGGCAGATTCTATGGGTCTTTAAAGTTTATAGAGGAGAAGTAATATAACTGTCATTTTTTAAAAAATATATATTTTTAATTAATTGGCAAAACTGGAAGAATTCAAAGGCCCCATTGCTTTTTCTAAGGAAATGAAAGTTGTCAGCTTTCAGATGAATAGTTGAGTGGGGGTTGTGAGGACGTACAAAATTCCCTTTTCCTGGAGTGCGTTGTCTGATTTCCTACCCTGGATTCAAAGCATGAGAGTCTTTCTACCTCAACTTGCAAAGGATCTAAAGGGTCACATCTCTACTTTGATATCAGCCAAATCTGGTGCATGCCTCCAAGAAGTAGATAGCTAAAAGGCACCAAAGCAAAGAATGTCTTCCCCCTCATCTTCCCATGTTGGAAGAAAGGAACATGTAGTAATGATTGGTAGGCTCTATATAACTGAAGTATGAGAGACAGGGTTGAGGAATCACAGGGCAAACCCTATTCCATGGTTACTTTGGTTGCTGCTGGAAAATGTTTTCAGAACCCTCACCCCCAGTGGGCTCTGCAACAGCCTGTGATAAAGCATCTCACTGTCAAGAGAGGGCTGGATTCCCACCCCACTCCCCAGTACCTTGGAAATCCCTATGTTGGTACAACTGCCAAGCCTCCAGGGCAGGTTGAGGAGGTCACATGAAACTACAATTACAGTGTTGTCATAGCAACATCTGATGCAAGATCTTGGCCAACTATTCAAGATCTTGCTTCAGGACATCCACCCACCCCAGGTCATCTTGGATCTCTCATGCTACCCAAATAAGCAATTGTGTCCTTTAGGGGAGAGCTATTAGTCATTTCATCCTATTTGTTCTCCTGTTTAAGACCTATGGTTCTTTAAAAGGAAAATAGAAATGACAGCCTAATTGGTGCAATTGTCCATTTAAGGCCACATATATTGGGGATATAAGGCTTATGAAAGACCATAGGGGCTTATGGAAGAGGGGCATATAGGCCCCAGAGAGATATGCCCCTCTGCCCCAAAACCACTTATTCAAGCAATGTGAGTTATTAAAGCTTTACTTTAAAATATATCTTTAGAACAAACCATTATCTGTAACTCTAAAACAGTGTGGCAGTGATAACCTATTATGATGACATGCTACTTAGCTCAGTGTCATACAGTGTTTTCAGTTGTTAGTAGCACAGAATCCACAAATGGTAGTCATCTTTACAAATTCTTAGTAGTCCTTCTTAGGCAAGATTTGTACATACATTCACAAAAGGCTTTATATTCTATATATGCAGTAGCTCCTCATATTATCTTCAGAAGGGTTCTTTAAAAATGAGAGGGAAAGGCCCCCAATATAGCTAAAATATGCAGATTTGTAGTGTTTTTAGCTGTTGAGCCACAGCATGTCTTTATGGGCCATTTACACCAGTTCCTCCTCCTCTCGCACATTGCCCTGTCCACATGATGTAGGACCAAAGCTGTGATTTGACTGTGGACTGTTTACATGAGGGAAGGCCAGTGCTGCATTGAATCTGGGTCATCCTTGCTTTAAACTGAAAGTGGTTGCACTGCAGAGGATAAAAATAATAATAATAATTATTATTATTATTATTATTATTATTATTATTAAAATTCAATTTGCTCTAGATTTTGCAGGAAAATCCATACCAGTCCGCAGTGATGTCAGGTGGCTGTTTACACACGTATCCCACTGTGTGGCCTGTGCTAGCATGAGTCACTCTCTTGAAGGTTGCAGTGAAGTGCCCAGCCATATAATCGATGCTGAGTGCCTTTTTTTTTTTTACTCAAACCAGTGGTTGTGCTGCCAGATGGCACAGCAGGACAGATGTGTAGACAGCCACCATGCATTGTTTTAGAGTGCCCAGGTAATGCAAGGAATTCAGGGCAGCTTCAGAGCCTGAATACTCCAGGAGTAGCCCAGAATACTCTGACCAGTGTAGACCTGCCTCTGGTTGCAAAGTCTAGTTTCAAGTTCAAATTGCAAACAGGGAGAGGTTTCTTGAAGACAGAAAAGAGGGGCCAGCCATTCACTCGTTGGGAAATTGTACGTAACTCAAAATTTTACTGTTTCTTGTTATCTAAGTAAAATTCCTACTTTCAAATAAAAAAAGAAATAGAAATTTCAAGTGGTTGGGGTGAGGGGTTTCCTAAAATCAAAAATTGGGATCCTCTCTTAGCTATCACAGGACATTGTGAAAGACTTTAAAATTTGCCACAATATTTTTTGGATGGTCACTCAGGTTGTAGAGGGCAGTTTGAAGTCAAGCTTCCAAATGAAGGCTTCTTAGGCTGCATCTACACTGCAGAATTAATGCAGGTTGACAACACTTCAACTGCCATGTCTCAGTTCTATGGAATTTTGGGATTGAGAGTTTTGTGAGATATTTAGCCTTCTCTGTTGCCACAACAAACTGCAAACCCCAGGATTCCATAGTAGGATAAAGCCATGACAGTTAAAGTGGTATGGAACTGCATTAATTTTGAAGTGTGGCAGCTGCCATAACTCACCAGCATTTTTTAAAGAGCTAGACCCAGTGATGGTGAATCTTTTCAAGACTGAGTGCCCAAACTCAGTGGCATTCCCTCACAGGGTGGCACCAGGTGCAGGGGCGGGACTTCCAGGGGCGGGACTTCTGCCTTCTGGAGGTGGGCCTTTCCATCTTCCAGGGGTGGAACTTCTAGGGAAAAACTCAAGGCACATTCTCTGAGCCTCAGGCTAGCAATAGCAATCCCCCCTCTGATGAAACTTGCCAAGAAAATTCCATGATAGTTTCACCTTAGGGTCACCGTAAGTTGGAAACAACTCCAATGCTTCACACACAAACAAGACACACTCTCTCAGCCTTGGAGGAAGGCCATGGCAAAAAGAAGGAAAAAAACATGAAGAAACCTTGTCAAGAAAACCCTGTGAGAGGGTCACGGTAAGTCAAAAACAATCACAATCCTGCTCTAAATGGAGGACCTTTTGGACAGCCTCCTGGACAGAAAAGCCACATATAAACCAAATAAAATAAATAAAACACAAATAAATAAATTCCTGTTGGTTATTCCCAACTAAGGAGGATACATTCAATCAATTGCTGAACAGTGAATAAACATGTAGGATTCCATTGATCTAGTGGCTCTAATCTAGGGTACATCTACACCAGGGGTCGGCAACCTGTGGCCCGCGGAAGCCTTCGGACCAGCCCCTGCCCGGTCGTGCCGCTGCCACGCCACCACCGCCTTTCGCGGCCGCGGGGGTCCTCCGGGGTCCCATTTTGGATTCCAAAATGGTGCCCCTGAGGAGCCCTGCGGTGGCGCCCGGCCTCTCGGAGGCCCAGCGCTGCTAAGGAAAGCCTCCAGGGGGGGGCCTGCAGTGGTGGTGGGCCTCTCAGGGGCCCGGCACTGCTGAGGGAAGCCTCCTGGGGGGGCACCCACGGGACACTGGGCCTCTCTTCCTGGGGGCCCCCGCTGTCGCACGCACATGCAGGGGGGTGGCAGCCACCATTTTGTTTTTCAACAAAAACACCGGCCCCCAGTGCCATTTCCCCCCCCCCAGCCCGTCGACAAAAAAGGTTGCCGATCCCTGATCTACACTGTAGAAATAATGTAGTTTGAGACCATTTTAACTACTATGGCTCCATCCTGCAGAATTCTGGGAGTGATAGTTCTGTGAGGCACCAGCACTCTTTTGCAGAGAAGGATGAAATAAAACTACAAAACCCAGGACTCCATAGGATGGAACTACAGCTACTTAAAAGTGGTGTCAAACTGGATTATTTCTACAATGTAGAAGAGATGATGATAAAAAGGAGCCAGCACAGTGGTTTGAGCATTGGACTACTTTGGAGACCAGGCTTCCCGTCTCAGCTTGGCCATGGAAACCCACTGGGTCACACTTTCTCAACCTCAGAGGATGGCAAGAGCAAACCTCCTCTAAAGAAAATGGCCAAGAAAACCCCACTATAGGGTTACCACATAGGTCAGAAAGGACTTGAAGGCACACAACTACATAACAACAACAACAGCAACCCTTTACAGCTCCCCCTTGGACTTAGTGGAGCAGAGTCTGCCCCTCTCCATATATTTATACACATACACACACATATACATACACACACATATCCCCCATAGATGTATATATGCACACACACCACACACATATATACCCACTCATTCATATATACACACACACACACATTTATACACACAAACACATATATATCCACACACACAAACACACATGCATGCACACACACACAAGAGTCTGTGGCCTCAGAGGAGATTCAGCAGCCAGGCCTTCAGGCATGGGAGACATAGAGGAGGAGGAAGAGGATATCGTCATACCTAGCTTCAACCAGAAAAGAGCTGAAAGGGTGTGCCTCCAATGCTTGAGGAGGCTTTATAAGAAATGCCAGCTAATCTCAAAACAGCTGGGCTAATGAGGGCTGATTATATAAACATAGCAAGGATCTCAGACTGGTTGTCAGAGACTATGGGGCTTTGCAGATGGTGCAAAGCACTGTCTTGGAGCCAGGGAAGGGGAGGGGCAGCCAGATGCCCCAACCCCTTCCTAAGGACGTCATCGGAGCGCCTGCCATTGCACACGGCAAGTGCTCCGATGACGTCCTCCCGTCCCAGCCTCTGCATGGGCTGAGCTGGAAGAGACATGGAAGAGCCATGCGACGGCTCTTCCGGCACCCCTTCTGCCCGCTCTGAAAGGAGCGCTATTTTAGCACTCCTTCCAGGGCCAGCAGAAAGGTAAATTGGGGCTGAGGTGTGGGGCAGTCTCAGCCCCAATCCTGCACTTCTCAGGGCAGCCCATGGCCGCCCGTCTGCAAAGGCCCAATCTGAGTTTGCTGGTGAAAGCATGCTTGTTCCTGACCTTCCTTTGTCTTCACGGCTCGGACCCTTGACTCTCGGACTGCCTAATCATCTTGCTTCTCTGGAACCCTTGAACTTGGACTGCTTGACTATGCTCTCAGTTTGACCTCTTGGCTTGTTATTACGGTCTCTTGGTATGGGACTTTGCCTTGCTTTAAACTTCACAAGCTCCATGAGCAGTTTCTTTGTTTATTGTTTAAACTGTGGCTATCAGCCTTTGGCTGCTTTCCTGGACACAAACACACATAAATATAAACACCACACACACACACACACACACATTTATATACAGAAATACACACACATATACACCCAGACACATATTTATATATAACTCTCACACAAACATACACTACACACACACCCAGACAGATATATACATATAGATCTAGATATAAGTTGTGTGCAGGCCAACAACGAATTAATACAGAGAGCCAGTGTGGTGCAGTGGTTTGAATATGCGACTGAGACCATGGTTCAAATCCCTGTTCATCCATGGAAACCTACTGGGTGACCTTGGACAAATCACACTCTCTCAGACTCAGGAAGGATCATGGCAAACCTTCTCTGAACAAACCTTGCCAAGGAACTTCCTTGATAGTCTCACCTTAGAATTCCTATTAAGTCAGAAACCTCCTGCCTCCCAAGCTTTTCCCCAGGAGGAAAAAGCCCAGAGGGAGCAGCTGGGAAAGATGTGTGCACCAATCACACCCCTTTTCTGGCTGGATCAGTGCCTTCCCCAGGCACCAGTTTGCGGGGGGGGGGGTGTATGGATCCACCACCCAATCCCCATTCCTGAGCAGATGGTTGCCTGAGGAAGACTGGCACCCATCTATCCAGGAAAGAGGCTTGGGTAGGGTGGATCCATGCCCCCCACCCTTTTCCCAGGCAAGTCTCTCTCAGCTTTAGGGGAAGGCAATGGTAAAAAATCCCCTCTGAACAAATCTTGTCACGAAAGCCTCATGATAGGTTCATCTCAAGATCATCACAAGTTGGAAATGACTTGGAGGCACACAAGCAGTAGCAGCAGCAGCATGGCAGCAGCCTTTCCCTTCCTTCCTCCCCCTCTTGCTCCCCCTCTTACTCACCCTGCTGCCACTGCTCTTCCTTTTATTTTATTTTCTTTCTTTCTTTCCTCCTCCTCCTCCTCCTCCTATCCCCAAGCCTCTGACTCCATTCTTCCTCTGCTCTTCTGCCCCCAGAATTTGCCTGGACCCCCCCCCTCACACACACACACAAGCTCAAGCCCCACTTTTATTTACCTTTTCCCTCTGCTTCCCTCCTTGTGCCCCCCTGCAGAGACGTTGCCATGGAGAAAGAACCGCAGTTGTTTTTGCTTTTGTTGTTGTTCCTCCACCATGTAGGCAGCCACAGCTCCTTGCCTTGAAGGCTGAGGGTGAAGCTCTGGCCAGCTCCCACAGCTCCTGGGGCTGGAGCTGGGCCAGGCAGGAGGTCGCATTATAGGCCTCCAGTGCCTGAGCCATCCTTCTAGCTCAGGTCAGCACATTCCGTTCGCCTTCTTCTCCCCAGCTGAGGACAACAGCACCACCCTGTGGAGTCCTCCCTGGCATTGAGCCTGGTGAGCTGGGGACACATGCCTGCCACTGGCTCTGCCCCACATGTGGGGCACATGCTCTGCCCTCCTCCATGGTGGTGGTATGGTATGCCACAGAGAGGGCTTCATGTGCCCAATTCAGCACACATGCCATAGGTTCGCCAACATGGAACTAGACAATAAATCTCCCTGGGGCACTTCTAGTATGATTACTGAGGTTTGGGGGGGGGGGAGCTGGAAAACTGGAGGCCTCATCAACCCCTTTTGGTCTGTTAGGTATAGACTAGGGAAGCTAATAAATAATAAAGTAGACTTTATTGTTAAAGGTAACTGGATGTAAGCCTGGGTAGTGGTGGGATGAGAAAGCTCATAGCTCCATTGAAGCCATTGTAAGACAAACAAACAAATAACTATGCAAGGTGCCAAAAGTTATTAAGCCCAAGGCTGTAATTTTAAAATTCTGTTCCCTCTTGAACTTACTTGCAAACAACATTTACAGTCCATAAATGGTACCAATTAAAGAATTACTACTGAGAGCAAGTTGTTTACAAAATGAAGAAGCAGCAAGGTGCCAGTAAAGAAGCCCTGTTATCTGCTTGAAGACTGTGTTATCTGTGCCATACTAAAAACAAAAACAAAAAAAATAGAGAATGTCTACAAAATAACAATTAAAGAGAGTAAAGATGCATAATTAAACATGAGGTGAAATTTGATTTCCTGTTGAAATGCAAATTAATATTTATTAACACAAATTTGGATCCAGAAAGGTCTGTTTAATCAAGGTGAGAGGCAATTTTCATCAGTTGCTCTTTCAGAAGATAAATATGTATGAGAAGATTAAATTCCTCAGTCATAACAAAGTTATGGAAACTGTCATAAAAATTATCTTCTGGCAAACCATAGATAAAGCACCATTGCTTTTCCCTTTGTCAAGAAGAATGCTCTTGGATCCTGGTACATATTTTGCACTGAGGCAGAGAAAGCAGAACCCAAATGACTCATGCTTTACTCAGTCTTCCAGGTCCTCTGCAGTGGATGAGCTAGCCTGAAAAGTGGACAAAAAGAGAAACCACTATTTCATGCTGATTTAATAGCCCAAGTCACTGCATTGTAATTTATGCTCAGTTGTTTTTCTGGCTGTGCATTAGGAGCACTAATGGCACTTCAGTTCAGTCCAAAATGAATGGCATTTTACAGTTTTTGGAGTTCTTCCTTACACTGGAAGTAATGCAAATAACTCTGGGCTATTGTTCAATCTGACCTCCTGGTAGGATCCAAATCTTATATAATTACTGTCATAATGATGTTAAATGGGCAATAAGGCTGCAGTTCTAACTTTGATTACTGGAACCTATTGAACGCAAACACCTACATCCAAGTTGACTCATTTAATCAATGGAAATGACATAAATGTTGACTGATCAAGTTCTTATTAATTCAATAGGTCTACTCTAGAAGGAAATAAAATTGGATTTAGCTAATGAAACTAACTTCTGAGTAGATGCCTTTAGGACTGTCAAAGGCTAATTTTGAAACTATACAACAGTGATGTACTCAGAAATCAGAAGAGCAAAGAAAGGAAGGAAGTTGAAGTATAATAGAAACTAATCTCTAGGGGGGCATAGAAATAAGGATTGTATTGGTCCAAAATATTTTGAAACACTTCTTCTGCAAGGCTAGTGCAAGTGAGAACAACTGACATTAAAATATCAGTACAAATATAAAAGATCATCACTGCCTTTAAAAAAATTGCAACACATATACTTTTTAAAATATGCAAATACTTCTTAGTTTAAATAAGATGTAAAAGAGAATAGTTTTTATAACCTCCTGATGCCAACAGTCTGAAATATTGAGCTGAAAAAGCACACCACTCTGTTGTGCTCTGAAAATAAATGAATCTAAGGAATGGAAACAATAAACCACATGTAATCTACTTCAATGTCTTTTCTCGATCTTTGATTCAGAATTTCAATTTCTTAATTGATTTTTCTCTCTTCCTTCACCAATATGTGATCCCCGACTTACCTTCCCATCACTCAGGGATGACCCAACCTGTGCTTGAATCATTCTAGTAATGACAGCAGGAGGACTGATGGAAGGATCAACAACCACCACACATCCACTTATTGTTTCATGGTCTTGGCTATCCACAGTATCCTCAGCACTCTTCTCCAGCACCACATCTCAAATGAGCTGAATTTCTTTCTATTTACTGTTTTCTCTGTCCATCTCTTACATTCATGCATAGTAATGGGGAATACAATGGCTGGGACTATCCTCACTTTAGTGTTCAGAGATACGTCTTTACACTTTATGATCTTGTTCAATTCTTTTATAGCTACCCTTCCCAATCCTAGTTGTCTTCTTCTTTCTTGACTTCAGACACCATTGTGATCAATATTGATCCAAGATATGGGAACTCTTTGATTATTTCAATGCTCTCATTATCTAAGGTCAATTCTTGTAGATCTTCCATCTTTTTGTTTTCTTACTATTAAACACTAAGCCTATCTTGGCACTTTCTTCCTTGACCACCTTCAGTAATTGCTCCAGGTCTTTGTTGGTTTTTGCCAGTAACATTGTGTCTTCTGCATATCTTAGGTTGTTAATGTTCCTTTCTCCAACTTCATCCCCCCCCCACACACACACACACACCTCTGAGTCTAAGGGCCCCTGCTAGCAGCGGATTGGGGCCATGGCAACCCCATGCCACAGCCCCAATCCTCCCTTTTGCCGACCCCAAAAGAGTGGCAAAATGTTGCTCCTTTTAAGGCCGGCAAAAGAGCCAGTGCTGCAGATCTTCCATGTCCTTTTGGCACAGCTTGTGTACACGCTGCATCAGAACAGTGTCTGCAACGCCCCATAGCTTGGTCAGCATACAATATTTTCTGAATACAGGTTGAATAAATAAGGTGATAGTATGCAGCCTTGCCTAACCCCTTTGCCAATTGGAAACCATTCTGTTTCTCTATGTGCAGTTCTGATGGCAGCTTCTTGTCCTGAGTACAAGTTACACATCAGGATAATCAAATGCAGTGGGACTCCCATTTCTTTGAAAGCATTACATAGCTTTTCATGATCCATGCAGTCAAAGGCTTTGCTGTCATCCATAAAACACATTTAGATTTTCTTCTGGGATTCGCTGGTGTGCTCTGTTATACAATGTATGTTTGCAATGAGTTCCTTGGTGCCTCTTCCTTTCCTGAATCCAGTTTGCAACTTTGGGAGTTCTCCCTCCATGTATGGTAAGACGCTTTGCTGTAGAATTTTGAGCATGACTTTGCTTGTATGGGAAATTAGTGTGATGGTCCTGTAGTTACTGCAATCTTTTGTGTCTCCTTTTTTGTGTATAGGAATATATATTGATCACCTCCAATCTTTAGGGCACTGCTTTGTTTTCCATATTTGTTGGTACATTCTAGTTAAAATTGAGATTGTGTTTTCCTCTGTGATTTATAGCAGTTCTATTGATATGTCATCTGTTCCTAGTGATTTATTTTTACCAATTGCTTTGAGAGCAGCTTTCACTTTGCTTTCCAAAATTTGGGGTTCATCTTCATACATTTTCTTCTTTCCATGTTTCACTTTTTTGTATACCCTTTCTCTGTAATGCCTCCATCTTTTATATTTCAATGTAGTCATGTATTATGTTCGCCTTCAGATCATAGGGCATCCCCACCTTTGGTTTAAATTTTTATTTGATTTCTCAGATCTTGTGGAAGATGGCTCTTGCCCCTACATTTTTGTGGCTGGGTTCTATTTCATTGCATTGGTTGTTGTAGTAATTCTCTTTATCCAGTACAGCACCATAAAAAGGTCTTCTCTTGTTAAAAATCAGTTCCCAAAGGCTTTCTGGTCTTTACTTGCCACCAAAAAGACAGCAAAGAAAGACCTATACTAATCTTCTGAGGGTCTGACTTCCTAAATCTGGGAACAGTGACACAGAAGTTCCTCTTTTCTGTTGCCACCAAATGTGACCATGTTGGTGGTAAGGTAGAGCAGAGGTACTTCCCCTGAAGATCTTACAGCTCAGGCAAACTCATATGAGAAGATATGGCTCTTCAAACCATAACCAACCATTTTAAAGATCATAACCATACCCACCCTTAGATGTGCACCCCTTTTGTGTTTTCCATATCAGATCTCCTCTGCAAGGCCTGCTTTATGGAGACCAGTTTGCCTAAGTGGTCAGAGTATGTATGTATGTATGAATGTATGTATGTAAGTATGTATGTATTTACAGCCTAGGAACAAAAGATTTTACAGAAGAGTACAAAATAGCCTAAGACCAGAAGATCTTAGCACAGAGTACAAAATCATGTAAAAGCCATATTAAAAAAAACTGAAACACACAATGTACAGTTACATACAGGCCATGACCCCAGGCCCCCAAGGCCTTGGAGCCCAAATTTGAACAGTGACAAAATGAGTCCAGACCTTCAAGAGGAGGGCAAGCTAAAGTTAGATCATCAGAATTCTGAGAGACTCCAGTTTATACTCCATTAGCCATGAACTTCATTAAGTGATCTTGGTCCAATCATTCTGCTTTTCAGTTACAACTATAAGAGCAGGGAGAACTGTACACCTTGCTTGGACCTCACTGGAGAAAAGGCAGGAGTTGGCTCATTAAAACAGGACATGTCTTTCATAGATATCCTAGTTCAAGATCCTGGAAATAGCACCTCTCTTTTTGGACCACAGCTCTCAGAATCTCCAGTACACATGCTACCCAGGCTGGGGTTGGTTCTGAGGGTAGTAGTCCAATAGAGTATTCTCTCCTGCAATTTTTTTTTAATCCAGGCCCATATCTTCACATATTTAGTTTTGCTTCTCCCATTAATGGGTAAAGTATAGAAGACATGTTCTCAACAGTCAGTACATGCCAAATGTCATAAAGCTGTCCCTGGCCTTTCTCTTACACAAGCCAACTGGAAGTTCTATTCCATGAGACTGCAGTGCAGTTTTGGGGATTAAATAGGATGGATTGTTTTAATTCCTTCCTCTCCAGCTGAAAGCTCTTCAATGCCATTCAAAAATACTTATTCTGCTAAGTAGTACTAATGGAAGCAGTACAGATTCAGCTGTTTATTAATAGGGAACAGCATGGTGGGTATCCAAATACCTAACTTTAAACAACAAAAACCCCACAGCAGTTGGGAAATGATGGCAATGCTTTTAACTTAAGTAAACAGAGAGAGAAGAGAGAATGTGAGATAGGTCTGTAAACAGGTGGCAAAGAAAATGGGTCTTTTAGTGCTCACTGTAATGTGCTCACTGCCTTCCCTGGAAATTCAATCGATTATTTCCTTTTTCTTAATTTTCATTTAAAAATTAAGGTGGCTTGTAAACTGTTTTTATCTGCACTTATTTGCCTCTTGCAATGATAATATTTAGAGATACATATCCAAACATCCAGATTCAGTTTGATGAACTGGCAATTAAAATAACACCAGCTGATGGGTCACTCAGCCCTCTTTAAAATGGCTAAAAGAGTAACAGCTGCCACTGAGCAGTGAGAAGAATGAAGGATGCTAACTTTAGGAGGACATCCATGGCTGTGGAACTATTTCTGAAAAGGGACCAATTTTATTTGAGCAACAGTACCATAATAATATCTTTATTAGGATGAAGTATAGTATCAGAAAGTTATCTGAGCTAAATATTCCTTAAAACAAAAACAGAAATGGAGGACAGTGCTCTGGCCTTCCAGCTGGGCTGCTCAGTAGCAGCTGTTAGCTTTAAATTCACACTTTCCTTTAACTCTGAGATCAGATTTTTTTAAAAAAGTCTTTTTTTAGAACAGCTTCTATAATCCTCATAGCCAGAATCTTCCCCAGTTGTTGTTACTGTGTACCTTCAAATCATTTATGACTTATGGCAACCCTCAGGTGAACCTATCATGGAGTTTTCTGAGGATAAGAGTGAAAAGTGGGTTTGGCCAGTGGGGTTTGCATGGCCAAGCAGAGATTCCAACCCTGGTCTCCAGATTCATAGTTCAGTGCTTAAACCACTATGCCATGCCAGTCTACAACCACAAAATTTTACCACTGGCCATGTGAGCTGGGGGAATTTTAGAAGCTGAAATTATCCAAAATAAATGTTATCTAAAATAACATTTCTAACTCTGGTATCAGATCTTCAGCTTTAGTCACACCAGAACCTGAACAGTAGTTAATCAGTGCAAGAGAACAACTGTATTATTATTATTATTATTAGTAGTAGTAGTAGTAGTAGTATTTAGAAGAAAGATGAACATAACATTGGATCAGGTTGTTGTAAAAGAGATTATATAGATGAAAAAAAAATGCAAAGACATATATAAGTCTCCTGGACCAGATGAATTACATCCAAGGGTATTAAAAGAACTGGCAAATGTAATATCGGAACCATTGTCAATAATCTTTGAGAATTCCTGGAAAACAGGAGAGGTCCCAGCGGACTGGAGGAGGGCAAATGTTGTCCCCATCTTCAAAAAGGGGAAAAAAGAGGATCCTAACAATTATCGTCCAGTTAGTCTGACATCAATACCCGGAAAGATTCTGGAGCAGATCATTAAACAGAGAGTCTGCGAACATCTGGAAAGTAATTCCATAATCACAAAAAGTCAACATGGGTTTCAGAGAAACAGGTCATGCCAGACAAATCTGATCTCTTTTTTTGATAAAATTACCAGCTTGGTAGATGAAGGGAATGCTGTGGATATAGTATATCTTGATTTCAGTAAGGCCTTTGACAAGGTTCCCCATGACATTCTTGCAAGCAAATTGGTAAAATGTGGGCTAGACAAAGTAACTGTTACATGGATTTGTAATTGGTTGACTGGTCGAACCCAAAGGGTGCTCAACAATGGCTCCTTTTCAACCTGGAAAGAAGTGACTAGTGGGGTGCCACAGGGCTCTGTCCTGGGCCCAGTGCTATTCAATATCCTTATTAATGACTTGGATGACGGTATTGGGGGCATAGTAATCAAATTTGCAGACGACACCAAATTAGGAGGAGTAGCTAATACCCCAGAAGACAGGATCAAAATTCAAAATGACTTGAACAGACTAGAAAGTTGGCCAAAGTTAACAAAATGAAATTCAACACGGAGAAATGTAAGGTACTGCACTTAGGGCGGAAAAACGAAAAGTACAGATATACGATGGGGGACACCTGGCTGAATGAAACTACGTGTGAAAGGGATCTAGGAATCCATGTGGACCACAGGTTGAGCATGAGTCAACAGTGCGATGCAGCAGCTAAAAAGGCCAATGCAATTTTAGGCTGCATCAGTAGAAGTATAGCATCTAGATCAAGAGAAGTAATAGTGCCACTCTATTCTGCTTTGGTCAGGCCTCACCTGGAATACTGTGTCCAGTTCTGGGCACCACAATTCAAAAAAGATGTGGAGAAACTGGAGCGTGTCCAAAGGAGGGCAACTAAAATGGTGAAGGGTCTGGAAAGCAAGCCCTATGAGGAACGACTTAGGGAGCTGGGGATGTTTAGCCTGGAGAAGAGAAGGCTGAGAGGTGATATGATAGCCGTGTTTAAATATTTGAAGGGATGTCATATTGAGGAGGGAACAAGCTTGTTTGCTGCTGCTCCAGAGACTAGGACCCGAAACAATGGATGCAAGCTGCAAGAAAAGAGATTCCACCTCAACATTAGGAGGAACTTCCTGACAGTAAGGGCGGTTCGACAGTGGAACACACTCCCTCGGAGAGTAGTGGAGTCTCCTTCCTTGGAGGTCTTTAAGCAGAGGCTGGATGGCCATCTGTCAGGGATGCTTTGATTGGGAGTCCCTGCATAGCAGGGGGTTGGACTGGATGGCCCTTGTGGTCTCTTCCAACTCTATGATTCTATGATTCTATGATCTTTTAGGCTGTAACCCAGGTTGGCTGGAGAGGGTTAAACCAGAAGAGTATTTCTTTCTACTAAATCAAAAGCACTCTGAATGAGAGACTAAAGTTAAGGTGGGTAACATAAAGGCCTAGGCAAGGGCATCATTGGGGGTGGGGGGTGTAGCCCACACCAGGTGATACCTCAGAGGTGGTGTTACCCAGTTCACTGGTGGGAAGGGGCTGCCTTCAGTCATGGAGTGTACTGCCTCTCTGCAGGTAAACTGGGACTCCCAGAGGCTGAAACTTCTGGGAAGGACCCATGCTACCCAACCAGAGGCAGCAAGGAGGCCAGCCAGGACACTGTTGGCATGCCACAGCAAATGCCTGGAAGCCTCTCCCATTGCCAAATGGTGCCTGGATCCCTTCAAGTGATAAAAACAGTGTGGTTGGACAAGAACAGCCTGGACACACAGTTCCTTTGGGTGCCCCAGTCCACCAGCCTGGGGTCATGGCCTGTAAGGAGGACAGCCTTTTTCTTCCACAGTGGCCTAATCTACTCCTGAGGGACCATTGACCTGGCTGAGAAGTGGCCTGGAGGTAACAGCAAGAGTTACTGCAGCGGGATGACACCAACCCTAGTGACATCACTGGACTTGGGGCCACATGTAGACCACAAAGGCTACAATTACAGACTTCAGTCCATCCAGTCTTTCCAGGCAGCTCTTTTTTGTCATCAAAAAGGAGACAAGTTGTCTCTCTTAGGAGATTATTGCACCACCTTTCCTCCCATGCTAGATACAGAGTGTAAACTTTATCAGGGTATTTTATCACACACACCCATGCCCAGGCAGTAGGCATCATGTACAAATGGGGAAATCCTGTTCTTTAAAAGGTGCAGGAGAAGCCTGAATCAGGTATAGAATGCCTACTGCCCAGGCACAGTGTGATAAAATCCACCTATTTAAGTTTACATACCACACCTAGCGCAGGAGGAAATGTGGTGTGATAATCTCCTTAGAAGCCTCCAAAAGAGACAATTCACATTTTAAACAGATGCCCCTTTTGCACTTTTTTTTAAAAAATAATAATAATATTTTTCAGAATCAGAAGTGGCCCTCCAGCTATTTTTGCTGTGTTTTTTGTTTGATTGTTTTGCTTTTTTAGAGGCCATGTGGCTCCCAGAGAGTCTTGGGGGCAGTGAATCAGCCCCACCTCTGATCCAATGCAGTTGCCCATTCTTGAAATAAAGTTGTTCCAGGAACAACTTATCAAAACATGGCAACAGAGAGTCAATCTGTTAATAACTGATGTACAGAATAGAAGTAAAAATAGTTTTAACTGCAAACCTAAGGGGAAATATAGCAACAGAAAGCTCAGTTGTGGTAGAACAAGAGTAGTTAGAAAAGAAGTTTCAGTATATGATGGCAAAGACACAAAGCCCCAAATCTGATAAAGAAAGTTGATATGGAGACAGATGTTGCAAACCTGTACTCAGCAACCCCTGCTGGACTCAACAGGTTATACTTCTATTTAGTTATGAACAAGACTGCAATATTTGTTGTTGTTGTTTTTGTTGTTGTGTGCCTTCAAGTAGTTTCCAACTTATGATGACCCTAAGGTGATCCTATCATGGGACTTTCATGGCAAGTTTCTTCAGAGGGGGTTTCCCATTGCCATCCTCTGAACCTGAGAGAGTATGACTTGCCCAAGTTCACCCTACTGGGTTTACATGGCCAAGCCAGGATTCAAACCCTGGTTTCCAGAGTCATAGTAATGCTCAAACCACTAAATCACTTTAGCTCCTCCTTATTCTCGATGTGAATAATTTAAATTGGAGGACAGTGGGGACAAGTGCACTAACCTTAACCATCTCCATCTGCAGTGAAGAGTTATTCATGTAGACTACCTTCCAGATTTCATCCTCCTGTTGACAGGAATGGGTAGGTAAAAGGACAGAGCTTGCAAGTTTGCCTGCAGTGTTCTTCGTATCAACTTGACACCATCAAAAATTAGCAATGATACAGAAAAATTCTTGGCTTTGGTTGGGTAACTGGTCCCCATATTTAACCCATTAATTTGATAATCATCAGTAGTACCATGGCTTCAGTTGAATGCCAATGGGGCTCTGCAGACGGCGCAAAGTGCTGTCTGCAGAACCAGGGAAGGGGAAGAGCAGCCGGAAGCCCCAACCCCTTCCTGAGAACGTCATCGGAGCACACACCGTTGCACATGGCGAGCACTCTGATGACATCCTCCCGGCACAGAGTCCGGACATGCTGCTCTGGAAGAGGTGCAAAAGAGCCTCACGGCAGCTCTTTGAGAGCCCTTTTCGCCGCCTGGGAAAGGAGCACTATTTTTGCTGCTCCTTTCCCAGGAGCCAAAAGGGAGGATTGGGGCCGAGGCATGGGGCAGCCTCAGCCCCAATCCTCCGCTTTCCAGGGCAGCCCATGGCCACCCATCTGCATTCCCTCAATATCAATTAGACCCCAAGGTCAAAGGATATTGGACTGCAGTTTTATTGTTGTTTGTTCCACTGAAATGCATACACAAATATTGAATCCAGTGTTTCTTCAACCCATGAAGATTAGCAAATACTCTCTAGGGTAATGACTACCATCACAGCATGTGTCCAATTAGTATTTCTAATGTTAAACAAATGCTGTTACTTCAAATTCATCTTTTAGATCTCATTTGAACACCACTGAAGAACCTCTCCCTGTGTTCCAAAGGGAGCTCAGAACAAAAGGCAGTTCTTATTCATGAAGCTGGAAAATAGCTATAAGCATGCAAATTCAGTCACAAGGTGTCAGAGTACATCACTACTTGGCTTTTGCTGCTGAATAGTTTTGGCATTGTAAATGTTGTTTGAGAGCATAAAAATTGACAAAACTGGACCAGAATGTCATCTGGGCATGCAACATGAACTAAAAACATTTGACTGGAAATCTATATGACTAGCAAAAGAGGAGGAGAGACAGCGTGCAGTATTTTTCATAAGCAGAGTCAATCTTTGACTGAAGATTGTTCAGCAAGCATATGAGAAACTAGCAAATCTGACAGTGTACAGCCAACAGTAGCTGAACCATTCCAAGTAATTGGAAATTTGTTATGAAGTGCTACAGCAACAGAGAGAGCTTAAATCAATACCTGCTTTCACACAGGCTCCTTGCAAATTCTGACATGGTTGGTATAGCCACAATGTAAGTGAAAGGTGGATCAATGTCTTGCTAAAATTCATGTTCTTGTAAATTCATTTCTGCAAAATGGAGACTAAAAGAAAAGGGCAGCTATTGCATGTAAGTCTGAAAGAAGAAAGGTTACAAACTGTTACAAGTCATGTTATCTTCCATCACAAATATAGCACATAAATGAATATTTATCCAGATCCACAAAGTGAATATCCAGTGCAAATTGAGTCCACTTTAAGGGTTAGGGTTAGGGTTAGGTTCCGTTCCTTCCTCTCGGGCAGATCCCAGAGGGTGAGGCTCGGGGACAGTTGCTCATCCAAAATTGAGCTTAATTGTGGCATCCCTCAGGGTGCCATCCTGTCCCCGATGTTATTTAACATCTACATGAAGCCGCTGGGTGAGATCATTAGGAGGCATGGAGCACGGTGTCTTCAGTACGCTGATGACACCCAGATATACTTCTCCATGACCAAATCATCGTCTCAGACTTCAGATGGTGTCTCTCCTCTTAATGACTGTCTCAGAGCGGTAATGGATTGGATGAGGAAAAACAGATTGAAGTTGAATCCAGACAAAACAGAGGTACTGACAGTCACGGGCCCGAAACCAGATTTGGGAATACAGTCTCCAGTCCTGGATGGAGTCACACTCTCCTCTAAGGACTGTGTTTGCAATCTGGGGGTACTTCTAGACTCGTCGCTTCACATGACGAGTCAGGTGAATGTGGTGGTCAGGAGTGCCTGTTATCAGCTTCGGCTCATACGCCAACTGCGCCCTTATCTGGACATGAGGGATCTGGAAACTGTGGTACACGCCCTGGTAACCTCACGTCTGGATTACTGTAACACACTCTACATGGGGCTACCCTTGTGCCTAACCCGGAAACTACAACTGGTTCAAAATATGGCAGCCAGGTTAATTACAGGAACATCTAGGAGGGAGCACATAACACCGGTGCTTAAATCCCTCCACTGGCTGCCGATTGGTTTCCGGGCACAGTACAAGGTGTTGGTTTTAACCTTTAAAGCCCTACATGGCTTGGGTCCATCTTATCTTAGGGACCGCCTCTCCCCGTATGATCCCCCCATGCCCTCCAGTCCTCTGGGAGGAATCTGCTACAGCCAATAAAAACCAGGCTGTCTCAGACCTCCCAGAGGGCCTTCTCTGCAACCACTCCCAGACTTTGGAATGGCCTGCTGGATGAGATTCATCTTATTACTACACTTGCTGCTTTTAAAAAAGCAGTAAAGACGGATCCCTTCCGGCAGGCCTTCCCAGAATAATCTTTTGGCTCCAGGGGAGATGGTTTTTAGTGTTCCCTGTACTATGGTCGCCTTATTGTTTGTTGGTTTGTTTTATTATGGCATTTTAATTTCTTTGTAGTTTAATCTTGTTTTAATGGGTTAGGGTGGGAGATTTTGGGACGAGGGAATGTTTTTAACTCTGTATGTTTTAAAATGCTGTAACCCACCCCGATTGCTGAGCAGAGGGGCGGGCTTTAAATAAAATTTATTATTATTATTATTATTATTATTATTATTATTATTAAGTACTTCATATGCTACAGTAATTTATCTGGCTTTGAGTACTATGCCCCTTGAAGTGGGTGCCATTTGTCATCCCACTTTGGCTCCACAACTCTATCTAAAAAATCCCACTCTATCTAAACTGCAATGTGTTATTCATGCAAGAGCACTACTAAGCCTTACTGAATCAACCCAAAGGTCTATCAAGAATCTTGTTTAGCACAGTTGTCAGCTACATGCATCTGAGAAATCTATAAACAGGTCAGGAGGTCAAAAATTGTCTTCTGCTCTTTAGGCAGCATATAGCCACCATAACTGTTAAAGGAAATAACTTTTAGTATTAGCCCTGAATATTTTCAGTCCCATAAAACCACATCCAATTTCTGTGCACCCATGATTCTGCACATTGTTAAATGTATTTCAGTGCCTTTTGGGCTTCACATTGGCACAGAGCATGCCTTGACATATGATCTAACTTCTGTGCATGCTGAAATGACTGAAGCATTTCCACCCTCAAAGAGTTGGCTCAGGCTTTACTAGCCACAATGCCATTTCCAGAACAAAAATATTTTACAGGTAGCAGTTCATCTGGTATTAAATCCACAGAGTATGGAGTGTTGCTTGTTTAGTTGGCAGCCAGCCTGGAGATATTTTTATTTTAAAATGTAAATACAATTTCTAAAGCAATGGCAAAATAAAATTTTGAAATGGCACAATTCTCACATTAACTGCATTGGTTCTAGGGCTTAAATTCACCTGCAGAAACAACTTACCACTTTTTTTAAAAAAAAATGAACAAAATAAGGTACACAAAACTTAACGTATGTGTTAGCTCTATTTAGGATCTAGTGTACAAATGCAGAGTTCTCTTCCTTATAGTAGTAAGTCTTGATTTTTCATACATTGCTAAAAGGGTTTTCTCCTCTGTCTATAAATACACAATGTTACTCTTCCTGATGTATTACTATATAAACAAACCACTATTGCTATTTATTTCCATGTTGGTCCGTGTGGATCATTATATCACAGTACAAGCTAGGTCTTGTTTTATGAGAAAATATATATGGTCTAATTCTCTGCTGACATTTTTCTTGTTGTATGTATATTCTTGTTATATGTATATAACTTGTAATTGTTCATAAGTAGAAATTATCACTTATGATAGCAATACCTTTTCACTTCATTTGTATTTTTGTTCACACACACATGCCTGAACAAAAATACAAATCAAGTGAAAACGAACTGCTATCATAGGTGAAAATTTCTACTTATGAAAAGTTATATACATATACAGAATCATGTCAGCAGAGAATTAGACCACATATATTTTCTCATACAACCAGACCTAGCTTGTGCTGTGATATAATAATTTACATAGACCAACAAGGAGATAGATTAGATAGAGACAGATAGATAGATTAAAAATAAATCAAGTGGAAAGGTACTGTTGTCAGGGGTGAGCAACTTCTAATTATGAGCTGGTAATAGCAATAGCAGCTTCATTTATATACTGCTTTATACCACTCTAAGCAGTCACTAAGCAGTTTACAACTGTAAGCTAATTGCCCCCATCAAGCTGGGTAATCATTTTAGCAACCTTGGAAGGATGCAAGGCTGAGTTGACCCTGAGCCCCTGGCTGGTATTGAACCCACAACCTTGTGGTTTGTGAGTGAGTGGCTGCAGTACAGGCATTTAACCACGTGCCACCAGGGCTCCCTTGGTAAGGCCTGATTCCATTGTTGTGCCCTTGTTTTGCATTATACAAACTCAAACAACATTCATTTGTTCTTTGTTCTTTATTTTATTGTTGTGAACCACCTTGTTGTTGTTGTGTTCAATGGAGGGTGCTAAAAAGTCTTTAAAATTATTTCAGTAAATGAATATGCCCCTATTGCAGTTCTCATCAATATTTCTTTGCATTCAGTACAACACTACTTCCATTTTCAAAATGCTTCATGTTATCTTATCCTTAGCCTTACTACACAGAAACTCCTATTATGTAAAAGCTCCATAGAAATCATAACAATCTGGCTAGGGGGCAGTAAAGGCTTGACTGAACTGGGTTAAATAACATGTTAAGCAACAAGGATGTTCTCAGAGCTTGGAAAAATTAGTTGTTTGGACTATAAAGTGATGACTGGGATTTTGGGGTTGTTGTTATATCTCACCTTTTCCCCAATTATGAGAGTCTGTTTTTGTTTTTGTTTTTTTAAAATGCTTTTTCCAAGTTCTGGTTTCTCTACCTATGAAACTACTGGAGGGAAATATTTTACTTTGTCACAACTATCAGTAAATCTTGTCAGTGTTAAACATCATATAGAACAAGGAACTGAAGGTAGAACAATGCATTACAACAAGCAGAACTATCTTATGTCATTACAACAAGTAGAACTATCTTATGTCATTACATGCAGATGAGATCAGTGACATCACTAGGGTTGGCATGCTGTCACCTCCAGATTTCCTGCTACACACCAGCCATCCCCCTTTGCCAGCCAGGCTACCTCTTCCATGAGGAGGATGGTGTTTTGCTGCTGCCCAGCAGCCCCTCTGAGTCTGGCAGGCTGGTGGATAAGTGGGAAAGGGAGGCACCTCACTCCCACCAGCAGCTGCAGCTGATGGATGACAGAGGCACCCTGGTTGGCTGGAGGCAGGTATTTTGGGATGGATGGGAGCAACCACTTTACCATGTGAGTGTTCATCCCATCTGAGGTGTCACCCAGTATGGTCCACACCCCCTTCACCCCATAATAACACTCCTGTATGGGATATAGAATTCATGACTTTCCAAATATTCTTGGACTGCAATGTCTACCAACTCTCAACATTAGTCATGCCAGCTTTGGTTTATGGGAGTTCCAACCACAGTTGCCCACCCAGCATTGAGTGTTTCCTCTATCCCTCTCACCAGGATTGGATACAGTTGGCAGGAAAATGCCCTGATTTATTATACCAGATCATGAAGTGTGTCAACAGTCTTAAATCAACATTGTTCAAGGAAAGGCATGCAACTGTGTAGAAAAGCACATCCATTGCATGCAGGTCACAGATTCTGTCTATTGCATTTCTAGTTAATTATTATTGTTGTTCTTTTATTATTTTATATCTTGTATTTTCCTCAATAATAGGATCCAAAGCAGTTTACATATCATTAAAACCAGTATGGATTGAAAGCCAATCAGAATAGAAATACTGGCTGGATGGACAAATCGTTTAACCGGGGTATAAAGCAGTATGCAATGTTTCTAAGAATGACATTTCATACAGGAGATAGATGAAAATACCTTTTGCTGTGGCAGACCCATGTGTGTAATTCTGATATTTCCATTTTTAAGGACCCAATGTGGTGTAGTGATTTGAGTGCTGGACTGAGACTCTGGAAAACAAAAGTTTGAATACCCACTCAGCAATGAAAACCTATCAGATGACCTTGGGCAAGTCACACTGCCTCAACCTTTGAGAAAGGTCATGGCAAACCTCCTCTGAATCGATCTCATCAAGAAAACCCTATAACAAGGTCTCTATAAGTCAGAGTTAACCTGAAGGCACGCCATAACAACCACAACAAATTTTCATCTTTAGCTCTGGAGTCCTAAAGCCAAGAGACAACAGGAATTACATAATCTCAGGACCTTTCTTTATTCAAGGGGAACAGAGACCAAGAACACAGTGTTGCAGCTTATCCTGGCTAACATACACTAAACCAGTTTCAGTTGGATCAAGTAAATGATGACACACACAAAGAGGAATGGAAGCTGCTGTTAAAATCTGGGCCTATCTCTTGTACAGACAGACCATAAACACTGCACCTCAAATGTATAGCTAATGTGTAATTACAAAATATGCTGAAAGAAAAGATTTTCCTGTGGGATTCAGTAGCACAGAATCCACAAATGGTAGTCATCTTGACATCTTCTTCCTAGTCCTTCTTTAATGGGATTTGTACAATTATTTACAAAAGGCTTTATATTCAATATATGCCATAGCCATTCATATATCTTCAAAAGAGTTCTTTAAAAATGAGGGGGAAAGGCCCTCAATATGGCTAAAATATGCAGATTTAAAACTAATCACAGCCACTCTCACTTGACTGCATATCAAAACTGTTTTGGAAGAAACTTACCACACTCACTTAATAATGGAAAAACAGTGCAATTGAGAGGCATGGACAGCTTCAGCAATGAGGATTGCTTCAGCAATGGATGGACTATAGACCAGCTATTGGACAGACACAGCATCATGTGATAGGTGTGGCCATAGATGCTGCTATCCTACTCTAATTCCATTTTCCAAGCCTTAGTATTTAAGTAGTATTTTGGTACACACACAATCTAACATACGTCATTCAAGCATTAAATACTTAAGCATATAAGGAGAAATGCAGTGCATTTCCCCACAGTGAAGTTTATTATGACAAGGTGACTTGAGTACCTAAGGTTCAAACTATTGTTTAACTGTTAACTTCTAATGGAAAACCTCAAGCCTTATGCTCTGTCCTTTTCTGGTTCCTTAAATCAATCTTGGATTTGATAGCCTTTCAAAATGAGGTCTGTTGTCTGATAGCCCTTTAAACAGAAGACTCTTCTCTCTAAAACAGGGCACATGGTTACTTTGTTTATTCTATAGAGCAGAATGATTGTTTTCTGAGAAACTGAAAACAAGGAGGATTTTTTGAAATTAATTTGTCACTGTATAAATGAAACAGAGACAATAGTAATCCATTTCTATGTCCATTACAAGCAGATTTAAAATTGGAATAGTAAAACATTTAAAATGTAGTGTCGGACCAATGGTGTTTGAATGTTGATTAAGGAGGTCTTACAAAACTAACCTGCATATTCTGTGAATTTAGCTGAGTACAAGAGACAGTAAAAGGTTCTACAATGGTACACCCTTACCATTGATTATGTATTCTTATGCATATATGTGTCAGATAGACATGTGAGTGTGGATGCAGGTATATGTGTAGGGAAATATAATTTTTCATGATCATAATAGGAGAGTATATAAAAATCTAAAATGGAAGAATCTAAAATGGTTTCCAATATATTTTAACAAAGATAATAGCCAGCATAGTCTCTTAAAAATACAATTTTCAGGCTGAGCTTTGAATATATCATAGGTCAGGAAGGATTGATTGAAGCATTTAAATCCATTATGAGAAATTTATCTTACATTATTATACAGCACTGTGTGTTTCAAGGAGTTCAATCTGATTGTTCAACTATTATATGCACCCACTTTTCTTTGGAATGAATAACGAAATCAGTATCCAATTGGAGGGGACTATGAGAAAATTTCTCTTTCCAAAAAGTAATTCAAATGTTTCAGCTATGGAAGACTGATCATTTTTAAAAGCATGTAGATGCCAAAGTAACAATCTCATGCTAATGGATGAACCTCCTTTATGTGAGTGACGCTATTGGTATAAAAGACAGCAAGGACTTTAAGCTTACAAAAGGCTGAAAGGAAACCATTAGGTTTTCCACAAAACAGCAAATATTGGTCATAGTTTCATGGCCGGATATGGATTGTGCTTTTTCTACACATGTCTAGTTATCAGCCAATTAGTACTTGCTTCCATCTAAAGCTTCATTTTATAATAAATATAACAATATGACACCATATTATAGAAAATAACAACTAAGATTTTAATTCTTATAGATGACCAAACAGGGGTCTTTGGGAATAGGAGTTGTCTATCAGTTCACAAGAAAATATACTTTTTTTTCTGGGGCCTTTGCAAAATATTTAAGAAAATCTTGCCAGCTATACTTTTTACAGGTTCTATTCACATCGTAGCAACAGTCAGAGATCTTATGTCGACAACGCAACAGAAATCACCAGGACTGAACTCATCTAATTTTCAATATTTTAAAATTATCAAAGAGTCAATCCACAGCTGGCAGAAAAGACTTATGCCAGGTGTGAGGATATTTTTAACAGGGCGACATGCTTTTAGGACTAATCTAACAGGGCTACATGCTGTTGGTCATTGGGGACTAAATCCTTAGTAGGCGACTATCATGACTTTGGTAACCCTGATTCATACCCTTTCGCTTTCTTGGGCATTTCCCTTCTCTCTCCAGTTGCTGCATCACATTGTTGATTCACTGTTGACTCCTGAAGTTAGTCCAAGAGCCACTTGCAGCCATAAAGCAGAATCTGCCCACTCCTAATCTACTAGTTCTGTAATCTCACTCCTTTTCAAATGGAGATAAAGATGACAATGACAATGGCAATGATGGTGATGACCACTGCACCTTTTCACCAAAACTGGGACTCAAGGCAGTTCAAGATGATTGTCCAGAGCAGGGGTAGGTAACCTAAGGTCTGGGGGCTGGATGCGCCCCCCCCCCGAGGCCTTTGGACCGGCCCCAGGCTGGTCCTGCCGCCGCCGCCACTGCCCACCGCCGCTGCCCCGCCGCCATGATGATATTGATTATTGTTGTTATTACTTGTGCTTGGGGTTTTCTTAGCAAAATCTCCACAGGAGTTTTGCCATGGCTTTTCTGGGCTGAGAGAGTGTGCATGCATATATTTTTGTATATTTTTTAAAATATATTTTTATTTTTATTTTTATTTATTTATTTATTTATTTTTGGTGCTTCGCCCCCCCAATTATCTGAGGGACAGCAACCCGGCCCCTGGCTCAAAAAGGTTGCCTACCCCTGGTCCAGAGTCATATTCTTCAAGAAAATTCTCTCTTTTTTGGAGGAGTATTAGATGGTATAACTAGATGTTTCCAGTGGTTGGGGGGTATTAACTTTTTGAACTATAACCCTCAGAATCCTCCAACCAGCATGGGCAGGGATTATTACTCTTGGCCAGGTTTTGTTTTGTTTTGTTTCCTTGAATCTTTTTAGAGTTCTTTTTTAAAAAAAAAAAAACAGAACTCTCTAGTTTCACTTCTAGGGACATGTTCAAAGATGAAAATTGCTGAAAATACTTGCATTGTGGGAGAATCAGTAGGCATCCATATATTGCAGACAATAAAGTTTTGACAAACCCATTAGCACATCTTTCTGTGGAGCTATTCTTAGGAGATCAAGAGAAACTGGTTATTTTGGTGTAAACACTTTACAGTCTTCTAAAGGATAATTGGACTATACTAGATAGTATTGTATGATGGCAGCGTCATTGATTATCAATTAAAAGGAGAAAGAAAAGTGCATTTGCTAATTGAACACACACACACACAAACCTCAGTGAGACATTTTTAGGACAGAAGGAAAATGTATTCAACATTCTCCTGCAACATTTATACTCAGAGAGCTATGGAAAAGATTGATCAATACTGAAAAAGATCTTCTTTCAAGGGTTGGCAATCTTTCTGTTAAAAATAACCCTTTATTTAGATATCCCTTGGTTGCCTTTACTCTCTCTTTCCCCTGCATGACTTGTGTGTGATAATGTCAGATCATGTTTCCATGCATTGTCTTGTACTTGGGCAGAAGTGCTTGGCAAAAGAGCATTTATGGTTTAAAACAGGCCGCCAGAGCATGGAGTGAGAAACTGAACCAGCTTCTTATCAAAGCGGGTTCACTCCAGGCTCTGTTGACAAATGTGCATACAAGAGATTCAGGAATAATAGACTTACATCACAAGTTATGTGGATGATCTGATCCTGTGCAGTGAGGACATGGTAGATAGTGAAGAGATAATCCAAAATCTCAAGAAAGAGATTGATATCAAGAATTTGGGAGACATCTCACACTAACTTGGAGCGCAAATACAAAGAGTGCAAATGCAAAGAGACAGTGATGGAAGTTTCTTCCTGAGTCAAAAACAGAAGATATTGGATCTTCTGGATTGTCTTGGTCTAAAAGATGCAAATACTATGCCAACTCCAATGGAAGTAAGATTCTTAAAAAACATTAAGAAATCCGATCCTTTACAAAATGGAGACAAGTACAGGACTGCAGTTGGAAAACTCCTATACATTGTCAACTTCACCAGACCTTATGTAGCAAATGCTGTTGGCATCTTATGTAGAATGGTCAACTCTCCTATAGAAAGAGATTTCATTGCAGTGAAGAGAGTTGCCAGATACTTAAAAGGAACAACACATTACAAACTGATGCTACCAGCCTGTAACAGACCACATCTGATCACTTATGCAGATGAAGACTGGGCTGAAGATCTGGCAGACAGAAATCAACCACTGGAAACCTGATCTTCTATGGTGGGGGAGCTGTAAGTTGGACAAGTAAGAAGCAATAAATGATTACGGGTTCTTCTATAGTTGCAGAGTGTGTTTCAGCAAATGCAGCATGTGATGAAATCAAATGGCTGCGCAACTTATTCTTGGACTTTAGGATCACAGAACCCAAACCAATAAAATTGATGCAAGACAATCAGAACTGCATCAAGATTTCTCAGAGTGAAAAGCCACTCAATAAGAATATTGATATTGCATTTCACAAAGTGAGAGAAATGTATCAGAGTGGACTTGTCCAATTGGAATACAGATGCCCCTCCCAATTTGCAGGGGATCCATTCTTGACCCTCCCCCCACTAAAATGGCAGCTCACAAATATTCAAGCCTCATTGAAACTAATGGTGTGCGTGCCTGTGGGGTGCACGCGGGGCTGTGCACAGGCACAAGTGGTCATTTTACGTATAGCCGCTTGCACCTCCCTGTGAAGAGCAAGACTGTAGACTCAAAGTCTGTGAACAGGGAGGGACAACTGTACTGCAACACTGAAGTAATGATTGCAGATATCCTCACTCACCTTCTACCCAAAGATCGGTTCCAGAGGCTACACAAAGGAATGACGATCCTCGATGTCAGTCCAAGAGGGGGATTGTTGGAAAATTTATGTTTAAATTTTCCTTTCCCTCATTATATAGATAAGGACTCCCTCCCTCTCTCTCATTCTAACTATCATGTGACTTTAGTCACTGAATCTTGGAGACAGTTTAACAGCTCTCTCTGAAGATTCTAAACTGCTAGTAACTGTAGTCAGCAGTCAGTAAGCAGTAGTTGTAAGTTTCTTCCTGCTATCTAAAGATGGTGAGATTTATTCTCTTTACCCAAACCATCTCCAATTAGATCAGGTTTTCATTTTTGTAAATATTTATTAAAGCCATTACTGTTTGTTTTTTTTAAACCCCAAACTGCATGTTTGTTGTTGTTTTTCTGAGTAAGCTTTTATTATTTAGGAAGACAGTTTTAAAATAATAGTTTGACACACACTTTCATTGTTCTGCTGATGAAAGCTGAACTCTAATAAGTTTAACTTTCAAACTTGCATATTTTTCCCTTTAAAAGGGTTAACACCCTGGGAATCTAAAATTGCACCCCACAAGGGTAAGGCAGTAAACATATGTATATCAATAAAAAAAAAGAGATTATTCAAAATCAAAACAACGAAAAGGTGTATATTATCCAATAACAGTGATCTGGGAGCCAGGGAACTTATGTCCCATTCTGTAACACGGTAGGGGCACCAGAATTAGGATGGTAAGTCAATAAACCAAATATTCACAATGAATATGGTGCAATTACATTGTAAATGTCTATTTACTTACTTTTATTTGAACCATACCTAGTGGGAACAGTGTTTATAGTCCTTTTATAAAGCAAAAGCAGATGCAACTGAGATCACTTAAAATTATCCTTGAAAAGAACAGATGGTGTCAAAGCAAATGTGAGGTATCTAACAATTTGTGTACTATAAATTGAAAATTGATTTTAGGACTTTCTTGCACACAGAGACTTGCAATTTAAACTAAGCAAATAAAGAAGCACTTTTCCTTATTGCCTCAACAGGATGTCAGATTATGAGGTTTCCATTGACACTAGTTTGAACCCTTTTGACCAAACATAATGAGACTCACATTCCTGTACATTATAATTTCCAGTAGCTTTGCAGACATCTTTCAATCATAGGTTATCTGAGGATTACAAATGACTTTAACCAAAGAAAGAACTTCCCAAAGTATTTTTCTTGTTTATATACAATGAGAGCATCAGGGGGCACAGATGTTTTAATCTTCATTAATGTTGTAATCATTTTAAATACTATAGGCCCAATTCCACATTGATCTAAATGATTCTTTGTTTGGAAAAAGTAGAGCTATGTTAATTTACTCATGTAGAGTGAAACACTGACCTTCTGCTTTAATAACATTTGTGCCAAATATTCACTCATTATATTTCCACTTGTTTATAGTCCAATTAATCTTCTAAATGCAATTTCTTCTTGTTGCCTGCCTAGAGACTTTGAAGTGAAAGCATTGGTTGAATCATGTTTCCTCAGTTTTCTTAGTATGGCTTTAAGTTGACTTGTTCAATGACACCAGGCATTCATCCCTAGAGGAGAATGTTCTTCTGTCCATAAAGTATTCTGATGATGCTTAAACAAATTCTGGAGCTCAGATGAAGCCTTTTATGCTTCTCAGCCCAGTATACCCTTCTCTTATGATCTGCTTCTTTCCTGGATTTGGGTAAACTAATCAGGAGCCATTGTGGTATAGAGACTCCAGGACGCCAGGGTTTGAATGCCCACTCAGCCATGGAGTTACTTTGGGCAACTCTCTCAGTCTGAGAGGAAAACAATGGCAAACCTTCTCTGAATAAATCTTGGCAAGAAAATCCTAGAATAGGTTTGTCATAAATCACAGTAGACTTGAAGTCACATAACACCCATTAAATGGATGATCTAGAGGTTTGACTCTTCTCCTTTAATTCACTAATAACTTGTTGCCTCTGCTAGTGATCTGGCAATCAGTTGTAAGGGATCCCAGGTAGAAAGATGGCAGATACCTTGAGGACATTAGAAGGTTGTCTTGGGCTTGTATGATTCTAAACTTTTGTGCTCAGCTGTCTATCTTTGCATTTTAGAATCTTTTCTAGTTCTTTCATAGCCACACACACACACCCCACTCTTAATCTTCTTCTGATTTCCTAACTGCAGTCCCATTTCTATCAATGTTGATCCTAGGTATGAGAATTCTTTTACTATTTCTATTTCTTCATTGTTTAGGTTGAATTTGGGAAGGTTCTCGGGGGGCCTTATTTTTGTTTTCTTTATGTTTAGCATTAAGCCTGCCTTTGCATTTTCTTCTTTAATAATAATAATAATAATAAATTTTATTTCTAACCCTCCCCTCTGCTTCAGCAACCAGGGCAGCGTACAACAAGTTAAAACTGATACAGATTAAAATGTTCCATCAACCAATCCCTAATCCTCCCACCCCTTAAAACTAAATTGAACCAATGCAAAGTTAAAATAGCACATAAAATATTATATAAAACCAACTTGAGGCAACAGACAATAGCAGCAAGGGGGGAGAGGTGAGCAACCACCTCCAATGAGCCGGGAGGTTATTCCAGGAAGGCCTGCCAGAAGAGATAATAGAATCATAGAATCATAGAATCATAGAGTTGGAAGAGATCCATCTTGACTGCTTTTTTAAAGCTATCAAGAGTGGTAATAAGACGGATCTCGTCCGGCAGGTCATTCCATAGTCTGGGAGTGGATGCCAAAAAAGCCCTCTGGAAGGTCTGCGACAGCCTAATTTTTACAGGCTGAAGCAGATTCCTCCCAGAGGATTGGAGTGTGTGGGGGAGCTCATATGGGGAGAGACGGTCCCTGAGATAAGATGGACCCAAGCCATGTAGGGCTTTAAAGGTTAAAACCAACACCTTGTACTGTGCCTGGAAACTAATCGGCAGCCAGTGGAGAGATTTGAGCACAGGTGTTATGTGCTCACTCCTAGCTGTTCCTGTAATTATCCTGGCTGTCATAATTTTGTACCAGTTGAAGTTTCCGGGTTAGGCACAAGGTTAACCCCATGTAGAGAGCATTACAGTAATCCAGATGTGAGGTTACCAGAGCATGCACCACAGTTTCCAGATCCCTCATATCCAGGTAAGGGCGCAGTTGGCGTATCAGCCGAAGCTGATAGCAGGCACTCCTGCGAACACAGTCCTTAGAGGAGAGTGTGACCCCATCCAGGACTGGAAGTTGTATTCCCAGACCTGGTTTCAGGCCCGTGACTGCGAGTACCACCGTTTTGTCTGGATTTAGTTTCAATCTGTTTTTCCTCATCCAATCCACTACCGCTCTAAGACAATCATTAAGAGGAGAGATGCCATCTGAAGTCTGAGCCTATTATCTGGTCATGGAGAAGTATATCTGGGTGTCATCAGTGTACTGATGATACTGCGCTCCATACCTCTAGATGATCTCACCCAGCAGCTTCATATAGATGTTGAATAGCATTGGGGACAGGATGGTGCCCTGAGGGACACTGCAATTAAGCTCTATTTTGGAAGAGCAACTGTCCCCGAGCCTCACCCTCTGGGATCTGCCAGAGAGAAAGGAACGGAACCACTGCAATGCAGTGCCTCTGATTCCCAACTCTCTCAGCCGATCCAAGAGGATGGAATGATTTATTGTGTCAAAGGCCTCTGAGACATCCAGCAGGGTCACACTACCCCTGTCGATGCCCAAGCGGAGGTCATTGGCCAGAGCGACCATGGCAGTCTCCACTCCATATCCTGTCCTAAAGCCGGTTTGAAATGGATCAAGATAATCGGTTTCATCCGAGAAAACTTGGAGTTGGGAGGCAACTGCCCTCTTGATCACCTTGCTTAGAAAAGGTAGCAAGGAGACTGGTCTATAGTTGTTTCTATCCAGGGGGTCCAGGGAAGGTTTTTTCAGGAGTGTCTTAACTGCCGCCTCCTTCAAGCAAGATGGTACAGTACCTTCCCTGAAGGACACATTGATTGTATTCCGTAGGAATACTCTCAGCATGTCCCTCCCCCGGACAACCAGCCAAGATGGACAAGGATCAAGGGGGCAAGTCGTCTTCCTCACTTTTCCAAGGAGCTTGTCTATGTCATTGGTACTTACAGATTGAAATTGATCCAGTAAAATGCCATCAACAGAGTTGCTGGACGCCTCGTCTATGGATTCTGATAAAACATTGGTGACCAAGTCAGCTCTTATCCGAGAGATTTTATCTGCAAAGTATATGTTAAACACATCACAGCTGGCTGTCATTGGGTTAAGTAGGGGGTTTGGCGTGGGAGGAACCTTCGTCAACTCCCTCGCCACCCTAAACAGCTCTGCCAGACAGGATTCTACAGACGTAATATGTGCAGAACAGAAGGATCTCTGTGCTGCACGTAATGCCTCCCGATAGAAATCAAGATGTTTTCTATGGCGAGTTCTGTCGGATAAGAATTGGGTCTTCCGCCATTTGCCCTCTAGTCATTGTCCAACTCGTTTCATCATCCTAAGCTCCTCTGTGTACCAGGGCTTACGATTAGAAGCGGGCTGGAAAGGACGCTTGTGTCCTGGACTACAGCCAGCCTCAGTTCCCACAGCTGCTAGGGATGGAAAGGGTGAGCTGTAAACAGCAAAGCCAGCCACAAACCTTCCGTAGTCGAAACACCAACAAAACAGAGTCCAGAAATCAGTATCAATCAGTCTAAGGTCAGGGCAGGCAGCAATCAGCAAAAGTCCAGTCTGGTCCAGGGTCAAGGCATCTTCCTGATTCTCCCCACTAGGCAGCTGAGCCTCCAAGGAAGGAGCACTAGGACCTGGCTGCTCTGGGGCTGGGAGAACCGGGCTTGGCTCAGGCAGATCAGAATGAGAGCCAGGTGGAGCCTGTATCTCTCCCTTCTCTGGAGGAGACCCATCCTCCTCCTTGTCCTCCGAGTCCTCCTCATGGCTGGCCATGACAGCTTGGCAGCAATTGTGTCGATAGCCTTGGTAAGATTGGTGTTCCAGGTATGCACCAAGGCTTTGACGGAATCACCGGCCTCACCAGCCATTATACCCTCTAAGGCTTTCTGGAAACCAATTGGATCCATTAGCCTTCGAGGGTGGACCGTTCTAATAGGTCCGCCAACCCCGAGGGGACAAGAAGTGGCTCTTAGTTCCATTTTAACCAGGAAATGATCCCTCCATGACAATGCGGATGTTTTTATTCCTGTTCCGTACTAAAAATTGCATCGAGGGTATGACCTGCACAATGTGTGAGCCCGACAACCAGTTGGGATAGGCCCATGTTTGTCATGGTCTCCATGAACTCCCAAGCTGCACCAGTTAGATTTGACAAGCTGGTCTCGAGTGGGATGTTGAAGTCGCCCAAAACCAAAAGTCTGGGCGACTCCAACAGCAACTCAGAGACCAGCTGTGTCAGCTCGGTCAGGGAGTCTTTTAAGCAATGGGGTGGCCGGTATACCAACAGAATTCCCAAACTATCCCTGGTTTTCAGGATAAGGTACATGCACTTGATGCAAGTTGTTTTCCGAATAGGCTTCCTGGTCAAGGTTAGGTTGTTTCTATGAACCAGTGCCACACCGCCGCCCCCCCGCGCACTTTCCCTTATCTGCTCACTAACTGTGTACCCAGCTGGGAGGGCTTGCACCCACACTGCAGCATTGGCATCTCAAAGAACAGAAAAGAGGGTTTAGAGGAACTTTCAATTTTTGACTACTTTCCATTTGTAGCAATTTTTTCACTATTAACATTGTGTAAAAGGCTGAGAAGGTAACATATATCACCATCAAAATAATAGTGATTCTGGTAGTAGCAGTTCTGGCCCCGCCCAGTCTTCAAGGCCCCCAAACACTGCTGCCGCTGTCACGTGTCGCCGGGGGAGACATGGTCTCAGGCAGGGGTTTTATCCCCCACCAGTGCTCCTCCCAAATCTGCCGCCGCTGCAGCAATCGCAGGCTGCCCCAGCTGATGTTAATAGGGCTGATGATAGTCCTCAAGGCCCCCAAATGCTGCTGCCACTGCTGTGTGTCACCAGGGGAGAGATGGTCTCAGACAGGGTTTTTATCCCCCGTCAGTGCTCTTCCCAACTCTGCCGCCGCTGCAGCAATCGCAGGCCGCCCCAGCTGACGTTAATAGGGCTGATGACAGTCCTCAAGGCCCACAAATGCTGCCGATGCTGCCGCATGTTGCATGTCGCCGGGGGAGAGATGGCCTTTGATCTTCCTTAGTAGGTGTTCCAGGTCTGTGAGGTTTTCTGCTAGTATTATGGTGTCATCTGCATATATTAGATATTTCTTCCTCCTGTTTCCACTCCTCCTTCTTCTGTGTCTAAGCCTATTTTTCTTATAATATGTTCTGCATACAAGTTGAACAGATAGGGTGAAAGGATGCAGCCTTGTCTGACCCTTTGCCAATTGGGAACCATTCTGTTTCTCCATGTTCTATTCTGACAGTAGCCTCTTGTCCTGAATACAGATTCCTCATCAGGATTATCAGATGTGCTGGCACTCCCTTGTCTTTAAGGGCATTCCAAAGACTTTCATGGTCTATGCAGACGAAGGCTTTGCGGTAGTCTATAAAGCACATGCTGATTTTTATTTATGAAATGTATTTGGATGGAACTGTGGGAACCACAACTGTTCTTTTTTGCCCCATTCATACAGATTAGTGTTTTTGGTGGCTGATGAGGAGAGGCACACTCTCACAAGGTCAACTGCAACTGACAGACAACATCAAGAATGTTTGATCACTCAAAGAGGTAGACATTCTCCAGAGCAGTTAAAACTGAATAATTATTAACAATGGTTAATCAGTCTCTGAAGGAATGTGCTGTAAGAAAATGCACACAGAATGCTGCCATCTACACTACAATGCCTGTCTGCCTCCTTTTGCTCTTCTGCTGAGCTTCATACTGAATTTCAGATAAAGAAATTGACACCAGTCATTGTCTTGCTGCCATTGGTTATCCAGAATGGTATTTTTGTGTCTCTCTGGGTTTGGCACCTACCAGGGATAAAAATGGAGCCTTGATTCTGTTCTACATATGAGAAAAGAAACATACACCAAACTTGTTCCAAAAATCAACTATTTCTGATTACATTTCAATTTGTTGAGAAAAACCTAAGTCAGAAAGTAAAATATTGGACTCAGGAAAGAAAAACAAGTTGCATTTAACTGTGATTTCTTCTTCATAGCCAGGCCCAGGATTGTTCTGGCTCCTAAGTAATGTATCCAGAGCAACCACTCATGCAAACCTCTATCCCAAAAAACTGTTCATTGTGATCACATGCTGAGATCTTGTGGGCTTGCCTCTTAAAGAAGCAGTACAGTGCACCCTTCGTAAGGCAGTACAGTGCACCCTTCGTAAATGCTGGGATCCGTTCTGGACCACCACCACCCCGCATGAGGGGAAAATGTGGGACCTCAAGCCATTGTTTTCCCTATTACCATGTATGGATGAGAGAGCTGGACAGTTAAGAAAGATGATCGGAAGAAAATCAATTCATTTGAGATTTGGAGCTGGAGAAGAGTGCTGAGGATCCCACAGACAGCCAAAAGGACAAACAAGTGAGTCCTAAAGGAGATCAAATCAGAAACCTCCCTGGAAGCCCAGATGGCCAAACTGAGACTGTCGTACTTCTGACATATCTTGAGAAGAGAGAACCCTTTGGAAAAAACAATAATGCTGGAGAAGGTGGTGGGAAGTAGGAAGAGAGGAAGGCCAGATGGATAGACTCTATTAAGGAGGTCACGGGTATGGGGTTGCAGGAATTAAGCAGAGCAGTGGAGATCAGAGGGTCTTGGAGATGTCTCACCCATAGGGTTGCCATGAGTCGAGATTGACTCAAGGGCAGTTAACAACAACAACAGAGGGCCTCTGCACACGGGCCCTTTGCAGTGTGTTGGAGGCAGGGAAGGGGAAGGGCAGCTGCACGCCGGCCACCCCAACCCCTTCCCAAAGATGCCGTGATGTCACGTGCCCTTACACATGGCGTGTGGTATCAGGACGTCCTCCGCATGTAGCGTCCTCATGTGCTATGGTGGAAGGGCCAGAGAAGAGCCGTGCAGCAGCTCTTGGGGCAGCCTTTTGCCACCTCTAATAGGAGCAGCATTTTGCCGCTCTTTTAAGAGGTGGCAAACAGGAGAATCGGGGCCGCTGTGTGAGCTAGCAGCGGCCCTGATCCTCTGTTTCCCGGGGCTGCCCAGGGCTGCCCATCTGCATCCCCCCAAAGTCTATATTTTAAGTCAGATCATTCCAAACATGCCCTCCAAATTTGGCAAAAAGCCAATAAAAAAATAGAGATGCCCTCAGATCCCCCCCCCCCAACAAAGTTAAATTTGCATACACCAGGCAACCTGTATTTTAAGTCAGAGCATCTTAAAAATATCATCGAAACCTGTTGATAATACAGCACTTGGCTGGTCATGCAGGGAGGAGACGCAATTAGACCTCAAATACAACAAATTATTAATGCACCTCTCAGGGAGGAAAATTTTCCATCCTGTTTAAAAGAAGCGCTAGTTAGACCACTGCTGAAAAAGTCCTCCCTGGATCCCCTAGATCTTAATAACTACAGACCAGCCTCTAATCTTCTTTTGGGGGGGCAAGGTGATTGAGAAAGCTGTTGCCCTCCAACTCCAGTCAGTCTTGGATGACACACACTTCCTGGATGGAAATGGAGTTGAGATTGCTATGGTTGCCTTAGTGGATGATCTTCATCTCAACATCGACAGGGGTAGTGTGTCTCTGTTGGTACTTCTAGACCTCTCAGCGGCTTTTGATACCATTGACCATGGTATCCTTCTGGAATTCCTGGGGGTTTTGGGAATTGAGGGCACTGTGTTGCAGTGCAGTTCTGGTCATTCAGGGAAGTTCCACATGGTGGTGCTTGAGTACAACAGCTCCTCAAAAAAAGGAGCTGTTATATGGCATCCCACAAGGTGCCATTCTATCCCCAGTGATTTTCAACATTTACATGAAGCTGCTGGGAGATATCAGCTGGAGGCATGGGGCGGGATGTTATCAACATGCTGATGACACCCAAATTTATTTCTCCATGTTTTCCAAAATAGCCTCAGCTAAAGATAGTGTGCTTCCTCTGAATGAATGCCTGGAGGAGGTAATGGAATGGATGAGGAAAAACAATTTGAAACTGAATCCTGACAAAATAGAGGTGCTTGTCATCAAGGGTCCAAATCTGGGAATGAAGGTGTGTCAACCAGTTCTGAATGGGGTTACACTTCCCCTGAAGGACTGTATCTGCAGTTTGGGAGTGCTCCTGGAATTGTCTCTCCAAATGTCAGCCCAGATAGATGTGATGGTCAGGAGTGCTTACTTCCAGCTTCAGCTGATACACCAGCTGCACCCCTTCCTAAATTTGGAGGACCTAAAGATAGTCGTGCACACACTGGTAACCTCAAGGTTGGATTTCTGCAATGTGCTCTACATTGGGCTACCTTTGTGCCAAGTTCGGAAACTCCACTTGGTTCAAAATATGGCAGCCAGATTGGTTACAGGAACATCCAGGAGTGAACATATTACATCCATACTCAAGTCACTCCATTGGCTGCCAATGAGTTTCCAGGCAAAGTACAAAGTATTGGTCTTGACCTTTAAAGCCCTATGTGGTTTGGGTCCAAGTTACCTACAGGATCGCCTTCTCCTGTACAATCTGCTCCGAAGACTGAGGTCCTCTGGGGGGCGTCTGCTACAGCCTGCAAGCACTTGACTGGCAGCCGTCACCCAGAGGACCTTTTCATTGGCTGCCCCAAGGCTGTGGAATGACCAGCCAGAAGAGATCTGACAGCTAGACCAGCTGTCAGAATATAAAACACATTTGAAGACCTATCTCTTCCAGCAGGCCTACCCAGGAAGATTTAATCATGAATTTTAAATATGAATTTTATATTTAATAATTGTTTTATGTATTTTAATATAAATATTATATAGAGATGCATTTTAATATGTGTATTTTATGTAATGATTGTGGTTTTTAACTATGCTGTAACCTATCTCAAGCTGCGAGGAGAGGTGGGTAAGAAATGATGATGATGATGATGATGATGATGATGATGATGATGGGATCCATAGATGAAAGTCAGGGGGTAACATCAATGCTCCAAAACAGACGGGCCAAATAAAGCAGTTTCATTTACATGACACATGCCCCCCAAGTGGTTGGAAGCCACATGGAGGCCGCATAGAGGCTTCAAGAGCTGGCCCAAAAAGAAGCAGTGAAAATCCACTTCTGCTGTCAGCCTATTTGGGACCGAGGTAACAGCCCGCTTTGAGAGCAGACCATACAGTCATCATAGTCCAAAGTGTTCTGGTTTCTCCTTCATGCTCGTCTGCTTCATGCCAATGGTACAAATCGTGTGACTGTTGAAGCTGTCCCTGGCCCTCAGGAGTGTTTTGAATGACTGCTGTGTGGGTTTCTATATGTATGTATGTATGTGAATTAGTAGGATCTATGTATATTCCATTGCAAAGAGTGTTGAAACTCTTTTCCCAAGATTCTTCGCCTACATCCTCTACTTCACACAATAATAAATACATTAAATGAAATAAACACTAATAGAAAGCATAACAATTCACATTTCTAGACCTTTCTAAATGGTTAAATATTTGATTTTCCACCCTCCATCCTCCACTTTCCCATTCCTTCTGTGTCCTTTGCCACTTTCCCTCAAACCTCAATCTGAAGGATTATTTGTTAAAAAAATGCTGTTTTGAAGATAGATAGCATCCACCAGTTCTCCATTTTTGAAGACAATTATTAACAAATTTATTATTGTTTCATATAAAGGACTGCAATCCTGAATATGTTTACCAGGGATTAAGAACTACTGAACACAATAGGATTTATTTCTAAGTAAAACATGTTTGGGTTTGTGCAGCAGATGTGATGCGCTGCCACATCATAAAACACTGCATAAACTAAGGGCCTAAGCAGACGGCTTAATAGACCGTCCTCGGCGCAGGGAAGGGGAGGGGCAGCCGCACGCTCGGTGCCCCCTCCCCCTCCTGAGGTCATCCTCGGAGCCGCCGGCCCTCCGCACGGCCGGCGCTCCGAGGAGGACCTCCCACCGCAGCGTCTGGACATATGAAAGGAGCGCTATTTTCAGCAACATATGAAAGGAGTGCTATTTTAGAGCTCCTTTCCAGGGGTGCCGACAGTGCGCCACTGGATCGAGGCATGGGGATGCCTCGGTCCTGTGGCACATCTTCCCAGGGTGGCCCACAGCTGCCCGTTTGCTTAGGCCCTAAGTCATATCATTTTATTGCAGGGACCAATTATTATGCCTGTTTAAGACTAAGGGCCTTTGCAGACTGCTAGAAATAGTGCAAATTGAGTCCACTTTAACTGCCCTGGCTCAGTGCTAGGGAATCATGGGAATTGTATTTTTTTCTGAGACATTGAGCCTTCTCTGACAGAGAGCTCTGGTGCCACAATAAACTACAGTTCCCATGATTCCCCAGCACTGAGTCAGGGCAGTCAAAGTGGACTCAATTTGCATTCTTTCTGGCAGTCTGCAAAGGCCTACCCCCCACAGATGGCAAAAAACATGGATACTCAAGACCCACATTATTCCATGGTCCAACTTGTGTCTGTGTGCACATGCCATCCCTGAATAATATGGGTTATGGTTATCTACGGGCAGTCAAATTCATGGATTGTCAGCCCGCCAATACAGATAATCCACTCTGTGTGTGTGTGTGTGTGTGTGTGTGTGTGTGTATGTGAATGAATGCCTTTGTTTATTAATTTGTTTCCTTGTTATGCATCACATGGCAGTAAGGAATGCATTTACAACAGTAGGAATGAAGTGGTGAGTATAGAAAAGATTTATAGGAAAAAATGGAAATTGAAATATGTGAAAGTGGTGATAAGAGAGCAAAATCATGTTTGCCTCAATGTATTGTTGTTTGTTTTGAAATATGTATTTTTCCTTCTTACACAAACACTTTTCAGACTCCTATAATATAGAGTTAAGCAGTAAATCACATTTTCACACTAATTTGCAAGATGGCAAGAGAAGAAGATTTTTAAAAACACCAATCGAGGCCTAAGATGAAGTGTCCCATTCAGTTTCTAGCTAATGATGTGTTGCAACCAGCAATGTACTCAAAAGACTCATCTTCACTGATTTCTCTGCTCTCCAACCACACAGATATGGCCGTGTGTGTGTATGGGGGTGCATTTGATACTGAAAGGTGGTTTTGGGTGGGATTTTAGATTGCTATGTAATTTGTAAAGAATTTCAACTTTCACAATAAAAAAATGTGGATTATAATAGCATGTGTTAGGCCTATTCTAATATAACTTGCTAACAGTATTCCAGCCATTGTCTTCCATCTGTGCCACCAAGTTACTTTTTCTGTCATCAACTACCTAGCTCAACACAGATTAATAATCTTGTGCTCTTGGGGTCTAGGTACAGTTGGCCCCCGGTATCTGCGGGGGATCCATTCCAGACCTCCCCTTGCAGATATCAAAATTATTATTATTATTATTATTATTATTATTATTATTTGTACCCCACCCCTCTGAGAACAAAATCCATGGATGCTCATGTTCCATTGTCCCCAATGGTGGCATAGGACCTCAATGATTAGAGACAGTGAGACTTCAATGACAGCATGTGCACATGGCTATTCGCCATTAGGGACAGCCTCCATTGTCAACAGTGGCAGTGCACATGCACATGTATGCCACCACTGGAGGCAATGGGGGATGTCCCTAATGGTGGCATGGCTATGTGCATGCAATACAGCATTTTTCCCAACAATCTGGTAAGGCTAGGGGACAACATGGCCTTGCTGTCCATTGATGGGTGAATCTGTGGATGGCAAGTCCATGGATATTGAGGGCTGACTGTATTAGTCAAAGTGTAAGGTTCAAGTAGAAAATAAAGAAGGAGCTAAACCAAGAAGGAGCCAACAGTTGCACACTCTTCTTTAAACTATGTGCTCTGTGCATTTTTTGTGAGCATATGCAGGGAAATTTTTCAGGAGCTCATTTTTTAGGAGTCCCAACTCCCATCCTTGTGTTGATTGTCAAAGCTTTGAGCGCAGCAAAGAACATTTTGAGGGACTGTTTAAAGGCAATGTTTTGGATTCACTGGCTTCCTTTTTGTGGCCTCAGGAAAAATGCTTTCCATTTTGCTATTTGTCCAACAAACACCATTTTGATATTTGTGCATATACATGCATTCACTGCAGATGACCACTGACCTGACTGGCTTTATTTTCTGTATAGAGGAAACAAATACAGTTTCTATAATTCAGGACTTTTCAGTTTTACATTGTCAGGAACTCAGGCTAGAAAACATATTTTCTAGTATATAAACCAACCATTCTAATCTCTAGCATGAATTAGCTACAAATAGCTACTTACTTGTAATTAATTTCCTTTCTCATTAACAACAGTATTATGTCATGGCAACTCAATGAGGAATCATTTCACTCCTTTCATAATATAACTGTATTTTTTTTTCCAGTGTAGACTCATCACTTACTTTATTCTTGCAAGCAGCAATGAAAAATTACCAAAGGGAAAAAAATGCTGGGTGACATTACAAGAAGTGGTCTTATTGTGCATTTTTCATTTAAAAAAAAAAGATTTTATCATTGTTCATGAAAATTTAAATTGTGCCAAAAAAAACCAAAAAACAAAACATGAGCTGGCATTCCTTTAGTGGGTTATAATAGCCCAAGACCAAAGTACCTTATTGTAACCCACTTTTTTGGTCATTGTGGAGGTCATAACTCTTGACTGAGTATGGAATGACCAAACTCCTTCACATCAAACTCACCTATTAAGTAATACTGCTTCCCACCACAATACAGCCATTTCTCTGCCACTGGAGATTAGATGAATCAGTGGAGATGGGTACAGCTATTACTTGTAGCTAGACACACTGCAGGGACATCATGTACAGGGGCCCCTGATGCAGCACATCCCTTCTGCAGTACATGCAGCTACTGGAAGCTAGTTGGCTGTATCTCCACTGATCTCCTACCTCCAACAACAGAGAAATGTCCTTGTTGGGGGGCATTGCTTAAATAGTGCAGTTTGTGGAAATACTACTGGGAATCATAGCTATGGAGATGTTGCTACATGCTAGACCTATGTCTCCCAATGCAGGCTGTCCAGCATGTGTGTTAGTTTCAGAGTTTTTAAAAAAAAAAAATACTGTGTGAAATTTTCACAGAATGTCCTTCTTTGTTTAAAAAAAAATAGGTTGTTACAATTTCATGAGACACTTGTTCCCACTGAAGATGAGAAAATTTGCAATCATTTTTTTTAAAAAAATATTCCTAGCCTTACCAAATTGTTGGGTAGGAATGCTGTATATTTCAAGCACTGCATCATGCTATTGCCTCAAGCCCTATTATGAGTGTTGTGATGATAATGAGTTTGCAGTTTGCATTATTCAGGTTGAGAAAACAGAACAGCAGTAGCAGAATAGCAGTTAGAAGCATTCGGGGTTTTTTTTTTTAAGTATTTCTCTCTTTTTGAGAAACAAAAGAGTAAAGTATTGACTTAAACATGATAATGGTAACTAAATACTACTCTGGGACCTTTAACTGTAACTAAGAGTGCATCTACACTATAGAAATAATGCAGCTTGACACCACTTTCAGTGCTGTAACTCCATCCTTCAGAATCCTGGAATTTGTAGTTTTACAAATTCCTTAGCCTTCTCTGCCAAAAAATGCTAGTGCCTCTCAACACTACAAATCCCAGGATTCTGTAGGATTGATCCATCGCAATTAAATCAGTGTCAAATTGCATTATTACTACAGTGCAGATGCACCCTGACTGATTTTGAAAGTTTTTTTTCACAAGCTGTGTTTATGCCATGAGTAGACTGTATGTTAGGTATGAACTAGCATTTCTCCATTTGAATCATTTCAGAGACTTAAAAATCCCCCAGAAATCTCAATAGTAACACCAGTTCAAATACAGGTACTTAAACATAGGATCATAGGGGCTAAGCAGATGGCGCAAAGCACCGTCTTCAAAGCAAGGAAGGGGAGGGGCAGCCACACGCTGGGCGCCCCAACCCCTTCCCCAAAACGTCCTCGGAACAGCCGGCCCTCTGCACGGCCGGCGCTCCGAGGACGACCTCCCGCTGCAGCGTCTGTACAGACACTGCAGCGGAAGAGTCGCCGAAGGTGCGCCGGCAGCCTTTTGCGGCGCACCTTCAGCGATTTGTGGAAGGAGTGCTATTTTAGCGCTCCTTCCATGGGCGGCGAAGCTATGCCGCAGGGCTGAGGTGTGCAGATACCTCGGCCCCACGGTGCAGCTTCCTGGGGTGGCCCCGTGCCACCCGTCTGCTTCCCCTACTAGTTTCTTCAGAACAACTCAGATCTGTCCCTTGTCATTGCATTATTCCCAGCATTTCCAGCAATTAATCAGACAAGCACCCCATAATGCAAATATTACAAAATATAATTCTCTTTTCCTCCCCACATTTTTTCAAGAAGAAAAAAAGTATTGTTGTTTGTGGTAAATTATTCATGGCACTTCAGCAAAAAATAAATAATAATAAAAAATGTTCACAAATTCAATTTGCTAGGAATAGGATGGATCTCACTTCCTCCCTCAAATATTTGCAGTAGAATTTTAAAATTAAACACACACACACACACAAAACCCTCAGATAAATATGAGATTAGTTCTGGCTGCATTTTATAAATGTACATATTTTGTAGACGTCTTTTTTGTTTTAATGTCAGTGTTGTAGACAATTACTTGGAAACTGTCAACAAAGGAGAGGGCATACTACAGTTGAATGTCATCTGCAACTTGTTAGGATTCTCATCTCACCATCTGACTGATTTTGATGGCTTATCAAAGCATCAGGGCCCATTCAGGTAAGAAATCTTCCTTTTGAACACTGAAAGGAGAAATGAGACAACACAGTAATAACTGTTAATGTGACTTCCTCTTGCAACAGCAATTTTGATCAGTCTTTATTAAAGCATGACTGGTGCAGGCATTTACTGTTTCCTTATTTTATTTTCAAAGGCCACCTGTATGAATCCTTTTTTAAAAAAGCTGGTGATTCATTCATATTCATGAGTGTGAAAAAGCAGAGCCCTTTAAAAAGCAGGTTCCTATGACAGTTACTGGGCTATGGAATTTAATCACTTCTTTTGCTTTTCATCCCTTGTCTTTTTCCAACTTGCTATGGAGACAAATAGGAGCAAACAACAGTTGCTTCCCATGAAAGAATGAAGCAGCTGATAGCTTTGCTCTTTCAAAGATTCATTCATTGTTTCTTTTTTTTTTAAGGTTCCAGAATACAGAAGTGGTATGTTTTCTTTTTCAGACAAAGTCATTGAAGTCCAGCAGAAGCATTTCACATGAGGATGAGCTGTTGGTTGCTGGGCTGTTTTTTGTTTAATGATGGGTAAGTATTGGGCTATGTAAGGATTTGCTGCTTACCATTGCAATTCCCAAGTTATTCACTGTAGAGCATGATTAATCTTCCCCACTTCCTCTCTAGAATTGCAGCTCAAATTTTGCCTTCCAAGTCACTCTTCAGATTACTCTCCTGACGACTCCTCACCATTTTGTATCAAACAGCAACAATCACAAGCCCATCCATGATATGAGGGCTCATGTCATAGTATGGGGTCTAGCAACAGATAAAAAGAGATTTTCTGTGTTTGACAGTGAGAAGGGAGTAGCTATGTGTGTTACCAGCCCAAATGTTAGATGCAAGTCAATGAGCAATAAAAGTAAGTGATGGCAGGAGATATCCAGGTTTCACTGCCAAAGTATTGCTAAATCAGTGTGCAAAAGGATCTTGTAGCACCTTTGAGACTAACTGAAAGAAAGATGCTAGTAGCATGAGCTTTCATAGACTTGACCATATTTCTCAGATGCATGGGGTGAAGTTTAGTATTGCTAAAGTGTAATGTCAAAGTATTGATTTCCATCATGCATTGTAGAAGGATGCATGCAAAATCATGTCAGTAGTAAAAAAGGGACAGCAGTTGAGGCTGGTGGCCCCATAGTCCATGCAGTAGTACATCTATTAGACTAGTGCAGCAAAGATTCTGACAAAGGAACAAAGACACCAATGGCTTGAGAATGAACTAAAGTCTTTATTATAAGAACTACATTCTAAGGCCTGAAACAGATGGGCCAAAAGATGTGGCTTCTGGCCACTTTGAGGGTGTAGTGTGCAGGTGATGCATGACCCCAACGTGGCCAGAAGCCCCTCTGAGGCTACCAGCAAAAGGCGCAGGGAAGATCTGCTCCTTGCCAGTGGCCCATTTGGGACCACCATGATGGCCTGTTTTTGGAACAAACTGACCGGTCACTGGAGTCCTCGGCCAATGGCAAGGCAATTGTGGCCAACTGCTGCATTGACATAGGGTTCCCCTTCCTCCATTGAAGACAATATTCCCAGATGGCCTGGCTATTGGACTCTCAAATTTTAGAATGAGAGGCTAGCTACTGTGTGGATACCAACAGCAACAGATCACACTAGAAATGGTATACCTGCAAGATTAATTTGTTCATACACATTTATAGAAATAAGCTCATGTGCTAGCAGATGTCATCCATGGTGCTGAGCTAAGAACAGGATGGCTACAAACATGAGCTTATACCTTTTATTCTCTAGCTGTGTGAGTGGTGTAGCCAGTTGAAGGAGACTTGCAGAGGAATAAGCAGGAAGCAATCTAAGGGAAGAAAGGCACTGCAAAAACAGCCCCATTCAGATGTTCATTGTTATATGCAAATAGATGGAGCTGGAGTTGAATGGTCATGCCCTATCACACCCACTTCCTCACTCACCATGTTGATGGGGAAGTTCTGAAAAGGACCTGTAGCTGCATTTGAGTGAATGTAGTTAATAGCTCCACATGATTGGAAACCCTGCCTTGATTGCATGGATCTCTGTAATCACAGTCAGCCAAATGCAGTTACAGCTCCTTTTCAGACTTTCACCTTTAACACAGGGACGGAAAGGATTGAAGGGTGCTAGGCTTGAAGCTGAGTCCAGAGATCTCTATACTCACAGACAAGTATGAACACTTGAACAGGTGTGACGCCTTTACATTGCTGAAACCAAAAGCAAGCTTGACGAGGAAGAGAGTACTACCTGAATCTTTTATATATTGGTATTAGGCTGGGGTGAGAGCATAAGATTCTCATGTTGTGGTAGACTCATAATCTCATCCCATATTGGTTAGGTCATCTGGATGATAAAATCCAAAATATTGGGAGAACCAAAGTTTCTCTACCTGGTCTCAATATATATATCTTATCTTTTTGTAGCTCCAAACTTTGGCAAGGCTTGATCATGGTGCATTGGGTGAATCTGTACCTAGTATCCTTCACATCATCAGTTCAATATCCAAACTTGGCAGTTAAGGTGGCAGTTAAGACAAGCCTGTTGGAGAAAAACAGGCATCCATAAGTCACTTGTTAGAGCTGAGATTGTACTGTAGTTATTAGGCCCTAGGGATAGAAAGAACTCCATAAAGTTAATTAAAAGCAGAAAGAAAGAAAGAAAGAAAGAAAGGGAAAGGGAGAAAAGGAAGGGAAAAAAGGGAGGAAGGAAGGAAGATCAGCTAGACATTTTATACAGAAATGTATTTTGTAAAATAATTTTTAAGCAGACAGTAACTGTCACTGAAATTCATTTTTTAAAAATCTTGCATACTTCAACATTACAGCTTTTATGGTTTATTAGAAACTTCTATATGCTTTGCATATAATAACTTTTTCTATTAATGTTTATCCTCAAAACAAATCTTTTTCTCATTTTCTTCCTCTTTGTTCCATTGTTTGCAATGCTGTGGTTTAGTTCCCCACCACCATCCATTCATCTATGCTCCATTTTCCAACCTTGGCATGTTAGTATTATCCTTTTGCATGTTTTATTTAAAGAAAAAGAAAGCAATATAGTCACATAAAATGAGAAAATATTGTCTGGCATCCTGCACTGCAGTAACAGATTCATAACCTAAGGTTACAGATCCATACCTGCTCTGCATTCAGCTAGGCTACATGTTCACAATTGTGGCACTATTGTCATGATCATCAATGCCACCAGAAACCTACCATATATTCCATCAAGCTTCTCCAAGTAACAGTGGTTTGTGGCATAGTCAGGCTTCAGAATGATGCACCAACTCCCAAACTGTGGTATTGTGGCTCATGGTAGGTAATGGCTGACCACATCATTCAGAAGCACCCCATTTGACAGACCTCTATCACTTGCTGCAACTCCCTGAAATTTAAAGGTGAGTTTGGGGAATCATTGATAACTACTTTTATTTAGCTAGAAATGTGATGCAAAATTTTGGCCACTGTCCTTAAAACTAGTGAGGCATCTCTGCTCATATAAATAGGACTCACCTGTTTTTTGAATATAGGAAAGGAAGAATGCCTCTGTGGGAAGGAAATTAATTCTGGCAATAAAAACTGCATGGGAATTTGTAATACAGGCTTCTCGGATACCAATAGATCCCTTGGAAACATAGGGAATACCACTGTTTTATTTAATGGAAATGTTCCTCTCTGTGGGCACGAATGAATGCTCACTTATTTTTAGGTCTCATCACTGAAATGAGTAGTGAACCTGTTTTGGGTAGGTGAAATAACTTCCTGTTGGCACTCAGCACAGCAAGACAGATCATGATTGCTCTAATAGGCAATCTAATTAATCTGAAGCCTTAAAACTAAGGGCCTCTGCAGATGGGCAGCTGTGGGCTGCCCCAAGAAGCCACAGATTGGGACCGAGGCTGCCCCATGCCTTGGCCCCAATCCACTCCTTTTCCGGCCCTGGAAGGAGTGCTAAAATAGCGCTCCTTCCGCAAGGTGCAGAAAGGGAGCCGGAAGAGGTGGCGCGTGCCTCTTTGGTGTCTCTTCCAGCTCAGTGTGTCTGGACGCTGAGTTGGAAGGACATCATCGGAGTGCCCACCGTGTGGAATGGTGGGTGCTTCAATGACGTCCTCGGGAAGGGGTTGGGGCACCCGGCGTGAGGCTGCCCCTTCCCTTCCTTGCCTCCAAGACAGCGCTTTGTGCCATCTGCAAAGGCAGTAAGCCAACCACAGGCCTGTATTTTAAAATTACATCAGTACCATAATCTGTTAAGCAGTTATAATAAACTCACCACAAAGGTAGTATGAGAAATATGGATACAGCATGTAGCATGGGATGTGGAGTAAGATCATAAAGGTGGGTTGCCACACAGGCACATCACACTGTACCAATCACTCATATGCTTGAGTTAACTATTTTTACTATTGAGTCTTCAGTGAAATTGGTTTCAAAAGGGATATGTGGTTATGTGAAGTTAAAAAAATTAAATGGTATATGAACTTTCCTATGGGAGATCTGGACTACAGAGTGCTATTGTCCTATTGGGTCAGAATGCACAGGGAAGCCATTGAAATCCACAGACACATTGACAATTTCAACAAGAAAGAAGAAACCTTGAAAGTAAACAAAGGTTATTTACAGACTGCCAGAAATAATGCAACTTGAGGCCACTTTAACTGTCCAGGCTCAGTGCTAAGGAATCATGGGAATTGTATTTCTTTTTCTAGGACATTGAGCCTTCTCTGTCAGAGAGCTCTGGTGCCACAATAAATACCTCAAGATGCATTATTTCTGGCAGTCTGTAAAGGCCCAAAGTTTGGCTACCAGTGCTCAAAAACACCAAAATCAGGACTCAGCAAATGCAGATGAACTTCACCTAGGGTCAAGGGGTTTCCCAGCAAACAATGGACCATTAATTAAATAGACACTAAACCTCTTTGCATATCCTTCCACTCAGAGGCCTTGCCTCAACAGAACAATACACAGATTTACGTGCTAATCCTCTCAACCAAGGGTCACACAGTATATATATCCCACACACCTCCATGCCACCATTCTCTGAAGATGCCAGCCACAGATGCAGGCGAAATGTCAGGAATACATTCTTCTAGAACACAGATTCACAGCCTGAAAAACCCACAAAAACCTATGGATGCCAGCCGTGAAAGTCTTCAACTTCACATTCAGCCAAAATTGTCAAAGGAATCTAGCAACTCCCCAATTATAATTAGAACATGTAACTGTGTATTGGTGAAAAGAGATTTTTTTGAATTTGTAATAGCCTTGTAGTACAATGTGATCAGAAAATATATGTTGATTAAATAATGTACATGTTCAGAACTTCAGGTATACCAAAGTCAGAGGTTTTTCATAGAATCATAGAATCATAGAATCATAGAGTTGGAAGAGACCACAAGGGCCATCCAGTCCAACCCCTTGCCATGCAGGAACTCAAAATCAAAGCATCCCTGACATATGGCCATCCAGCCTCTGTTTAAAGACCTCCAAAGAGGGAGACTCCACCACACTCCAAGGGAGTGTGTTCCATTGTCATACAGCTCTCACTGTCAGGAAGTGTCTCCTAATGTTGAGGTGGAATCTCTTTTCCTGTAGCTTGCATCCGTTGTTCCAAGTCCTATTCTCTGGAGCAGCAGAAAACAAGCCTACTCTCTCCTCAATATGACACCCCTTCAAATATTTAAACAGGGCAATCATATTTATTCAGGTTAACATCTATACATGATGAATACTGCTTGTTACCATTGCAACAAAAGTGCTTCCCTTATCATCTGGATCCAGAAAGAGAAATAACAGGATATCCCCGTTTATACCACAATTATAGATCTAAAATTTAGTCTTACACAAAGCAAAGGAGATTCATTCAAGCTAGTTAGTGGCAGTGTCTCCATATGAAACATTGTGCAAAAAGTGTTAAAAGCTAGCTTAGATGTGGAAAGATCCTCAGAAATCAGAAATTACAGGGACTTCCAGTTGGCAATGAAAGGCATGAGCCACATTTTGTAGGAGCTCCATAGCTCTGGAGAAAACGCTGCTCTATGCTCCTCTTTTTTCCATTGCTTCAAAACTCTCTTGGAATAGAGAGTTCAGTGGTACCTTATAGAGGCTTGTTTTTGTTTATTTTGACTGAAGGCTAGTTAACCCAGACCAGATTGGGAGTGGAGGCAAGCCTGGATTATGTAGCTATTAAAGAAAAAGAGGAATTGTAGTTTATGTTTCTAAAACACTGCATTCAAAAGAATTGTTTAATAATAAAAATGGTTTTTCATAGTTATAGAGACTACAGTACAAAAGAAGATTGTTTTGGTTGTATATGCTCCACAAGAAAGGAAAAACAATTTTTATTTAAAAACCAATAAAAAATAAAAGAATATAATGAAAGAGATATAATAATTTGTGGTGATTTTAATGCTGTGATTAACCTCATATTGGGCCTAAGCAGACGGGCGGCCATGGGCCGCCCCGGGAAGCTGCAGATTGGGGCTGAGGTAGCCGCACTCCTCGGCCCCAACCCACAGCTTCTCAGGCCCTGGAAGGAGCGCTAAAATAGTGCTCCTTCCACAAGACACTGAAGGTGCGCCGCAAGAGGCCTTGGGCGCACCTTCGGCATCTCTTCCACCGCAGCGTGTGCAGATGCTGCGGCGGAAGTACATTGTCGGAGCCCTGGTCGTGTGGAGCGACGAGCGCTCCAATGACATGTTCAGGAAGGGGTTGAGGCACCCAACGTGAGGCTGCCCCTCCCCTTCCTTGCCTTGAAGACGGAGAAAAGTGCCATCTGCTTAGGTCCATAGATAGAGTATCTAGTAAAAAAGTAAAGGAAAAACAAGGGAAACTCCCCAACCTTTTTTTTGAACTTATGCAAAGATTTGATTTAACTGATGTGTGGAGATTTAAAAATGAGGATGAGAGACAGTTTACTTTTTTCCTGAAACACATAAATATTTTGCTAGACTGGATATGTTCTTAGTTACAAAGGTTTTATGTAATAAAATATAAAAATGGAAATTCTAGCAAAAACTCATTCCAAACCCCAATAAGTTTAAGTTTGAAAATGTTGGAGACAGAATACAGGTGGCAACTTCAGGACTATCTAGTGAAAAATGGTGGGATTATATTGAGGTAGAAGAAATTGGATAATCTATATATTCCTGTTGTCTATATTAGAATTGTATGCTATTATGTGTAGAAAAAGATGCCAAGTATCAAGCAGCTACATAGAGAGGATTCTGGGATACAGGGGGCCTCTTTAGAAATGTGCAGAAATGTGCAGAGATGGTACAGCCTGACCTTCCTCAGGATGCATTAAGGTGCCTGGATATATAACACAGCCATAATAAATCAAGTGATAAGTAAAGGAAGACACTGTACTGTGTTAGAGGGGCCCAGATACTGATAACAGATTCTTGGCATGTGGTTGGCATGACAACATGGTATCTTAAGCATATTATAATGTATTCTGAACTTTGGACTCTCACTGCTTAGGATTTCTATATGTTTAGAGTTTGAAGTGACCAACAGAATGTAAGCTTTGAATTTCTGTTTCTGGTAGTATAAAACATCCCATGTGCCTTTCTTCAGGGCCCAATGATCTGAATGCTAATTCCATTGGGACTTGCTGGCAAAACAATAAATCTGTGCTTTTAAACCATTTTAAGGTCCCTTGCTTGCTTCAACTCTGCCTAAGAACCCTGGTTGCTGTGAGTTAATTTGCTTACAGTTTGTTTTTTCCACTACATAACTTGGGGGCTTATCCAGGATCTTTTTGAGCAAGCTGAAGTGGAGCACAGGTGGGGATATCTCCCTCTTCGCTGCAGGCTATTTTCTGATTCGGGAGGAGGAGGTCCTCGAAAGCTCATGCATGCATTTCCAACATTTTGGAAAGAGCAGACCTGGAAATCTTTCTGCCTGAAGCAGGAAGTAGACTCCAGCTTTGGACCATGCGAGAGACACCAGTGGTTTGAAAACACAGACGGGGGATGAGAGGCCTCTTCTGGAATCAGGCAAGTATGAAAAATTAGTCAGATAGAATCAGAAACAGGTAGTCAGAATCAGTCAGGCAGAATCTGTAGACCTCTAGAAAGGCCCAACGTTTTTTGGTAACGAGGGCAACCAGGCCATTCCCTCTGGTTCCTGGGTTATTAGGGAGCTCTTGTCCAGGGGAGACTCTGTGAACCAAGGTCCTCATCAGGCAGAAACTGGAAATCTGGAAAATTGGGAGTGGGGTGGTAGGTTGTGAGTCTGTGTAAGAGGCAGACCACTTGGTAAGTGAGTGGTCGCTGTGTTTCCTGTCACATGCCATCAGGTTTTTGCCTGGGTAGTGTCACATGCCATCAGGATTTTGACAGTCTGGGTGTACAGGCCAGCAACTTGTGTGATTGGTGTTTAACAAAACCCATTCCCTTCGAGGAAGCAGACCCCATACTGCAACCTCACCATTTTCTTATTTTCATCCTCTTGTGTCTGTCTTTGTCTAGTCCAGGGGTAGGCAACCTTTCCCCTTTAAGGGCCAAGGGACTTCAGCTCCCAGAAGCCTCAGCCATGTTGGCCAATAGTCCCATGTTGGCCAATAGCTCCTGGGATTCTGGGAGCTGAAGTCCCTCGGCCCTTAAAGGGGACAGGTTGCCTACCCCTGGTCTAGGCAGAAGGGGAGGCATCATGGTTGGAAAACAGAGCAAACATGGGACTCCCCTGGAGTACATGTTGAAAAATTTCAAAAAAGAATATAATAGTATTTTGGAGAGCCCCTTCCAAGCATGTTAAAAACTCTTTGTGAAGAACTTTGGCCCACCTATGAGTCAACATGGCCATCTCAGGGCTCAGTCAACCTAGATACCATCATGAAGGTTTATCTTAAGATCATCAATACCAGAAATGGAATATTCCATCAATTTCCATATATTGACTGTTGGAGAAATGTAGTTAATAAATCTCCCTCCTGGCTGAAAAAGTGCCAGAAGCAATCTTCAAAAATCATGTTTAAGCCCTCTTCAGGACCCATTTTTGTGGAAACTGGAGAGAGAATTGTACAGAGACCTGAAAGAAATTTTCTGCCCCTGACAGAGATCTGCTTGAGACTGCCTCCCTTTCTTTTCCATGAAGAAAAGTGCCTAGTCTCACAGGGAGAGGTGAAGCAAGGAAAAAGCTGTGCAGATTTGGCCAAGGTTCTAGAAGTGCAGCCAGGGTCAGAAGAATCCCCAGATACTTTTCTGGGAAGGCTATATGAAGCTTTCAGGAAGTTTATTCCTTTTGACCCAGAGGCGGAAGAAAATAGAATAAATGATGCAAATGATCTTTGTGAGTCAAAGTTCCCCAGAAATTAAAAGAGAACTGTTAAAACAAGGGGGCTTTACTGAAATGAACATGACACAGCTGTTGAAGATAGCTAAGAGAGTCTATGATACAGAGATACAGAAGGAGAGTGCAGAATTAAGCACACAGAAGACTTTCTCGCTGCTGCTATAACAATAACAAAAGTCAGAGGGGGGCAATAACCGCCCAGTGAGGAAGAGGCAGAAGAAGACCTAGAAGTGGGCTAACCCAAGACCAGTGTGCGTACTGTCATAGGTTTGGTCATTGGAGAAAAGAATATCCCCAGAGGAGAGGACCAGGAAAGTTCAGAGGAAGTGAAATGAGGAGAAACAACAGTCCAGATCCATATTTTCCCCCACCACTTTCACCTGCAGAAGCCCAGAGTGAATTCAGTGAATAGGCTCCCCAGGAACCAAGGACCAGATTTAAAGTGGGAGGTCAAGAAATTACAAGAACCCAAAGAGGTGATGAGAAATTACTTTAATGAAAAATTAGAGAAAGGGCCTTTGCAGACTGCCAGAAATAGTGCCCATTAAATTGAGGCACTGCCCTGGCTCAGTGCTAGGGAATCATGGGAACTGTAATTTATTGTGGCACCAGAGCTCTCTGACAGAGAAGTCTCAATGTCCCAGAAAAAAATACAGTTCCCATGACTCCCTAGCATTAAGCCAGGGCAGTGCCTCAATTTAATGTGCACTATTTCTGGCAGTCTGCAAAGGCCCAAAGATACAGAGCTAGAAACAGTATGGGCAGCTAGTAAAACTGTATTATAGGGCTTCTTTATTCAAAAACACTGAAGAATACAAAGAAGAAAAGAAAGAAAAGATGAATTTAATTACAGAGGAGATAGTTTAAAAAGAAAAAGAACTGATGAATAGCAAAGAAAAGGAGAAAATAATAAAAGAGATTAAAATATTATAGAAACAATACTCGGAGAATATGGAAGAAATTATTAAAATAATGAAAAGAGTTAAAGCAAAACAGTTTCAAAATGCAAACAAAATAAGAAAGTGGTTATCTTGGAAACTTAGAAAAGAAAGGGATAAAAAATTAATTTCTAAAATTTGGATTGGGGACAAGATATTTTCAGAACAAAAAAAATGAAGCTTTCTATGATCATTTTTGTAAAATTTATAAAGCTAAGGAAATAAAGGGAAAATAAATAGAAAAAATGTTTGGATCAATGTATTATATCAACCTTAGATGAAGAACACAGATAATTATTAGACAAACCAATTATGAAGGAAGAACTTTTAGAAGTAATCACAAAAGCCAAAAATTATAAAATGCCAGGGCCTGATGGCTTTACATCCAAGTATTACAAATTTTTTCAAGAACTGTGTGATGTATTACTATCTACAATGAATAATATTAAAGAAGGGAAAAAATCCATCAACCTGGGAAGAAGCAAATGTTGCTCTAATATTGAAGGAATGATGGCATCAACAGGATGTAAATAGTTATAGACCTATTTCTTTGTTAAATACCGATTATAAGCTCTTTGCATATATCTTGGCTAGTAGGTTGAAAATTGTGTTATCAAAGTTAATATCTGAAAAGTAATGTGGCTTTGTACCTGGTAGACAACTGAGGGACAATGCTAGACAAATTATTAACATAATATAATATTTTGATTTTCACAATGAAACAAAGTTAGCACTGATTTTGTTAGACTTGGAAAAGGCATTTGATAATATTGATTGGAAACTAATGGGGAAAATTATAGAGCGGATGAATATAGGACCAAATTTCATTAACTCGATAAAGGTTGTATATAAAAAACAAATGGCACAAGTAGTTAATGGAATGAGAACAAAGAACACACCTAGTATCTGCCCTATACAGCTGCCTGATCAGTTCTAATGCAAACAGATCACCTTACTGGAAAGAAGAGCATAAAAGAAATAAAAGTGTAAAGTACCTTTCCAGGATGAAATAGGAGAGGGAAAACTAGGCCCTCAAAAATGCCAGATATGAAAACTATTTCTTTATATGAAAACCAGAATAGTATAGTAGTTTGAACATTGGGCTACAATTCTGGAAAACAGAGTTAAAATTAGTGATGTGACAATTATTCATCATGCTTTGCTAAAGACAAATTGCTGATTTCTTGGCCCCTTTAATTGATTTGTGTACAAGCTGAGAAATTTGCCACATGATCACCTTACTGGAAAGAAGAGCATAAATTTCACATGGAATTTTCACATGGCTCAATTACAAATGAAGTAAAGAGATGGGGAAATTTCTTTTGAAATTAGTTGTTCCAAATTGTTTTATTATTTTATGGGATGATTTCCATAAATGCAAGGGTGTGTTAATTTTCACACTCAAGTCACATACAAAGCTATCTTGCCAATGAGATGTTGTTTTTACAATGACCGGATTCCCATTTGTCAAAGCTCAAACAGAAAATGTCACACAAAGGAGGATGGGAGTGAGGGGAGATAGCTTGGTCTGATTTCTGAAAGAGACAAAGGGCCTCTACAGATGGGCCCTTTGGGCCATCCTGGAAGTAGGGATGGGGAGGGGCAGCCACACACCAGCTGCCTCAACCTCTCCCCGAAGAGTTATGCATGGTGCGCGGCATCAGGACATCCTTCCGGCGCAGCTTTTTAATGTGCTGTGCCAGAAGGATCGCCAAAGAGCTGCACGGTGGCTCTTAGAGAGGCCTTTTGCAGGCTCTGAAAGGAGCGGCATTTTGCCACTCTTTTCTAGGCAGCAAAAGGGAGGATCGGGGCTGCTGCGTGTGGTAGCAGTGGCCCCAATCCTCTGCTTCCCGGGGTGGCCCTGGGCCGCCCGTCTGCATCTCCCCAAAGTAAGGAAGACTCTGGGATCAGTTTTGAAAACAAGTCCTATAGCTGAAAGGGTGATTATGGAAGCTGTAGTCCAAAACTTTTCAAAGCTCTAATTCTCTTTCGTTGTCTACCTTGTTCTATCCAGCACATACTGTAATGCACTGAACTCAAGGGAGAGGGACTGAAGCAAGATGGCAACACATGAAGCAGCTTGGTGTGAGCTCAGCTATCTATTTTAAGTTTTTTGTTTTCATTTGTCTCTTAAATCAGCCCACTTTGTGTCTATGAAATTCAGATTTGTTTCCCTGTTCTTGGCTGATAAGGCTCCGGAGGAATTTTAAAATGATGTTTTAATTTACAGTTTACTGGGAGTCAATCAAACAGGCTGCTGTTTTGGTTAATGAAGGGTGTGGAATGCTGTTACTCCATCAACCTGTGAGTCTAACAAACAATGAAGTTTCAGTTCTTATCCTATTCTCTGCATAAAGGGTTTTATAAACTCTATTTCTTAAAACCTGAAGAAAAAATAATTTATAAACATGGAGGTGCCTGAAACAAAGGGCCGATGCAGACGAGATGAAAGGGGCAGCACAGAGCCATCCCTGGGAGCAGCCATCGGGGCCACGGCAACCACACACCATGGCCCCAATCCTCCTTTTTGCTGCCCCCAAAAGAGTGTGGCTGCCCTGCCCCAACTCCACCCCCAGGCTGGCCCTTAATGCCAGTCTGCAATGGCCCAAAGGAATTCCAAGGACACCGAACTGGAGAAAGTCCAGAGGTAATTGCTGGAATCAGGAAATCATCTGTGGAGTATAATCCCCATAACAGAAAAGCTGTAGCTCAGCAAGTGAGAAGAAGAGAGGTGTTTTTTTAACCGGAGAAATAGTATTAGAATTACATCCAGCTGCTCTGTGCTTCTCATCCTCTTCCTCCATATGCCTTATGTCGAGTTAGGTAGAAACTTATGCAGGCTGTTTTCACAGAGTTAAGTCTGTGCCCTGGCAGTTTCTGGGAGAAGGCAGTTATTTACTGCCGTCAGGGACTTCCCATCCTGTACAGTGACCTTGGTTGTGCCATTTACTGTTTGCTTAATGTTAATTGGTTATTACTGGTGATGAAATAACAGGATCTTGCAAATCTGGCAATAATCAATTATGGTTAGTATTTGAGCCCAGACAATTTGGGCCCAGAAAGCATGTGTACAGGCAAATGAAAATGCCAGGAGATCGAACCAAAAGTCAATCCTTGACTATTGTGTCCCTTTAGAAATTAGTGCACAGCATGATAACTGTATCCATACAAGTACTCAAACCTTAAGCACTACAGTGAACCTAGACAATGGGAAAATAAACAATGAAGAAGAACTCCAAAGTCTTGTAGATTGCGATAATCAGATTGAGAATATACCTGGTAAATGGTCCTTGGACCCAGAGCTCCTGGTCAGGGCACCAGTGGACACTCCTCTTAAGCATTTAAGTTTTACAATTCCTCACATGAACAAAAATGTGGAGGGAAAAACTACAGGAAAAACCCACACATTTGATAGTGAACATGATCGAAGCATCTATTCTCACCTGAGAGACCAATGTTTTATTTCAGCACAAGTAAACCAAAATGTTTTTGGCAAATTACATTCCATAAAACAAGAGATCTCTCGTCTTAAAGCAACACTGCAATCTATTGTAGCCTTAATAGAGCTGGGAATTTCAAAAGCAGCACCTCCAGCAAATTCCCAAGATGGAGACTTGGCAGATTAGGCAATTCGCTTAACATCCACAAAGGATGGAAGAGGATTCAAGGATTGTCTCCCTACCAATTTTTCAAGCCCCTAGGGGCATCTGGAAGAAATAAAGCTTGATTAGATTACAAATTCTAAGAAGATACCAGAAACCCTAGTTGGAGATAAAAGTGTAAAAAGTGGCATGGAGGACTTTAATCTAACTTTTCGAATTCTAATTTACTTCTCCTAGATTAATGGCATGATGACATCTTAAAAGAAGGAAATTCTCAATTTGTTTTTCCATCTACAGGATCACATGAAAAGGGCCTGAGGGTGAATACATCTCCAGTCACAATCAGCAGAACAAGTAGACCAGGGGTAGGCAACATTTCCCCTTTAAGGGCCAAGGGACTTCAGCTCCCAGAATCCCAGGAGCTATTGGCCAACATGGGACTATTGGTCAACATGGCTGAGGCTTCTGGGAGCTGAAGTCCCTGGGCCCTTAAAGGGGAAAGGTTGCCTACCCCTGAAGTAGACCCTGACTCTCGAGATGCAACACATGTAGAAGTTCATCCATCTATCACTGAGAGTCACATTACCATTTTCAACTGGCCATTAAAGAGACTAAGGGGCTTTGCAGATGGCGCGAAGCACCGTCTTCAAGCCCAGGAAGGGGAGGGGCAACTAAATGCTGGGTGCCCCAACTCCTTCCTCAGGACATCATAGGAGCACCCACCATTGCACACAGTGGGCGCTCCGATGACGTCCTTCCATTGCAACGTCTATAAACGCTGCAACGGAGGAGGTGCGGAAGAGGCGCACGTCGCTTCTTCCAGCACCCTTTCTGTGGCTTGAGGAAGGAGCACTATTTTAGCGCTCCTTCCAGGGCCATTCAAAGAGTGGATTGGGGCTGAGGCATGGGGCAGCCTCGGCCTCAATCCTCTCTTTCCCAGGGTGGCCCATGCCTGCCCATCTGCATCCCCCCTAAATCAAATTAGGCTAGCACCCTCAGAAGTGTTAAAGGACATTTTAAACATCTTGGGGTCTGAGTGGAATAACTCAGTGGATATAAAATGCTCCTGCATGTACCCCACAAGGCCTAAAAAGTTAAGAGGTATGATGTTTTTGACTTTTATGGCTAGAAACCATGCCTACTGTTTCTGGAGTCAGTTGTACAAATTTGAAAGAATAGAAATATCATTTAAGTGGGGCACCTGCACACATATCATTTAGAGACCAACTTTAAATCATATTCAGATGTGCACATCAATAATTTAGCAGATCCCAAAGGTGGAATGCACAATTTAAATGATAGACAGACCTTCTGTAGAAAACTAGCACCTATAGAGGATGCTGACCATCTGCTTGGAATTCAAAAACCATCAGGTTTTAGGACACAATTTCATCTGGTTGAAACCCCAAAAGTGCATACTCTTGGGAAATTGGCTACACTAACTCTCTGTAATAGGAATATAAAGGGCAGAAATGGTTCTTTCAGAGGGAAAAAGGCTATTTTAGAAGATCTAGAATTCCAAACTGGTTTAAAATTTATATGGGATGAAGTGGACATTCTGGAAATAATTCCAGAAAGAGGTAACAAGAGAACTGTGGTTCTGGGTTTCTCCTCTATTGCCCTTTGTTCTCAGGTCCAAAATTGTTTAAATAAAACTGAAAGTGCCACTGAATCAAGTGGCAGTTTTCTTTCCACTATGATCCCTTATTATAGGGAAACAATGTCATAATGAAATTGGAAGCCATACCATAAACAGAAGAAGTCAAAGTTTATTTGTAAGGGTCTTAATGGCTATTTTCTGCCTGTCCCTTGTCCAGACTTTAGAGCAGGGGTCCCCGGAATTTTTGATCCGGGGGCTGGTTTGCTGGCCCCCAGATCTTCCGGGGGGCCAGAGGTGCACATGACTCCGGGCGCCATTTTGGAAGACAAAATGGAGCCCGAGTAGTGTGCATGTGCGTGCGACACTGCGCGCAAGTGCACGACTCCAGATGCCATTTTGTCTTCCAAAATGGCATCCAGAGTAGTGCGCATGCACGCGCAATGGCGCACGCATGCGCACGACTCCAGACACCATTTTGGAAGACAAAATGGCATCCAGCGGTGCGGCGGTGGCAGCGGTGGCAGCAGGCTGGTAAGAAGGCCTCGGCAGGCCGGGTCTGGCCCGTGGGCCGTAGTTTGGGGACCCCTGCTTTAGAGGAAAGGAATTATGTCCCTCTTATATAACTTCACCTAATAATATTCCAGTTAGGCAACAAAGTCTTCCAGTAAATAAACCTAACTTCCTGAGTACACAGACTGGGGGGTTTAGAATGAATAGGTCATATCCATCTGGTGACATGCCCTCCAAGATCTATAGTACTCAGCAAATATTTACAGAGAAGGGCCATTTACCTGGTCAAACACAAATCACCAAGCAACCTTTCATATCAGATTTTGATACGTGTTTGGGTAACAGATATGCTCCCTTGATTAACTCACCTCAGAATTGACCACTAGATGATAAGAAGATATTTTGGCCTATAAATTTCATATCATGGAACATTACAGGTTGGAGAAATAAATTAGTTGACACAGACTTCTTTCAGTACCTACAGACTTTTGACATAATTTGCCTCCAGGAGACCTGGCTTTCGGAGAATAATTCCTCGAGACTACAGGGTTTTAGATCTTGGAAACAGCTTGCACAGAAATCCTCGAAGGGAGGCTGTGCCAGTGGAGGTTTGGCTATTTTGGTTTCTTCTACTATAAAGGTGGGTGAAATAGTAGTAGCTGAGATGGTTTCAAGCTATTGCCAGGCTTTAATTATCCAAGGCTGTAAACCAAGTCCCCTGATATGTGTTAATATCTATTTACCACCAAGATCTGCTAGCACTCCAGCAGAAACTTGGGCCAAGTTGAAAAACACTCTTGATTGCTTGCTAACAGATTACCCAAATCACCTTGTCTTAATTTGCAGTGATTTCAGTGCCAGAATGGGTAATGACTACTCCACAATGGTAAAAGTATTAAGGTTTAATTTAGGGGAAGCCTTAATTGTGCCTCAATCCTCACAAAATAAGATAAGAATAATCAAGCTCTTATTTGCCTGATATGTAAATTTAATCTTGTCTGCCTTAATGGTACCTTTCTAGACCGTTCAAAAGGGTACTTTACATTCTTAATTGACAGAGAGGCCAACGTGGTCTATTATATCATAGGGTCACATTCCATTATTACTTATGTGCAGCTATTGGAAATCTATAATAGAGCTGAAAGCGATCACTTTCCCCTCAGACTGAGCCTGAAACTTCATGAGAAGCATTCTGGAGCCTTGACAGATCTTAAAATGTCTGGACACTTGGAAGGTGAAAAACACCTTAGATTGTCTCTCGCAACTGAGGCCAACATTAGACAGATGCTAGGAACTGAAAAGCTACAAGGGTTACGACAACTTGCTTCGGTGGGCCATCACATCTATCAAGAAATAATCAATGCACTTAGACCTTAAGTGATCACTACCACTTCTGGTAAAACCTCTGTGGTCCCTCAGTCTTGGTTTGACAGAGAATATAAGGCCAAAAAAAAAAAAAAAAAGGAGTTGAAAATACTTACAAGGCAGGTAAAACATATAAGAACTGTAGATGTCATCGCCCATTTAAAACAACAAGGGAGAGAATATATGACCTTGCTCAGGGAAAAGAAGGCATATTATGATAACAACTGAAGATCTTTGGGCCTGGTGCTTATTGAAGGAGATGAGAGTCTGGTTTTGGAGTCTGCTGCAGAGAGGGTTTTCCCAGATGTCCTTTGAGCCTGCTTCCTCAATTGTACTGGAGGTCTGGGTAACCCATTTTTGTCATATCCTTAAAAGTAATTTAACTAGACAGCACATCATGATCCAGAGTCCTGACAAATTTCCTGAATGGCCACATGTCTCTCCTGCTGAAATTAAAAACCTGATCTCCACACTTCAGTGTGGTAAGGCTCCTGGAGAAGATATGACTCCTCCCAAGGTATTCAAAGTAGATATCGAGTGGTGGTCACCTATTCTTGCCAAACTATTTATGTACATTAACTCAACTGGCAATTTCCCCCCAGGTGGCTATCGAATATTGTTGTACCAATCTACAAGAAAAGGGACACAACAGACCCTTCTAACTATAGGCCCATCAGCCTTTTAGAAATAGCTTCTAAACATTTTACCCACTATATTTCAAATAAACTTCTGGAATGGGATAGTAAACAATCTATCATCCATGAGGAGTAAGCAGGATTTAGGAGAGGCAGAAGCACTCTGAATCAAGCCTTTATTTTACAACATCTTATAAGTAAATTTTGTAGTGGTTCAAATAAGTTTATTTATATAGCATTTGTAGATTTTTCATCTGCATTTGATTTGGTTGACAGGCAGTGTCTGTGGCATAAATTGTCTAAAACAAACATTGATAAAAGACTGTTGTGGCTTATACAGCTGTTACATCAGGTTAATTCTCTGCAAGTCAGAACGGGTTCAAATGGTGCTTTAACACAATCTATTCCTATTGAACAGGGAGTGAAACAGGGCTGTATTCTGGCACCTTTTCTATTCAATCTCTATGGTGGGGTGCAGATGGGCAGCTCTGGGCTGCCCTGAAAAGTGGCAGATCGGGGCCACAGCAACCTCACGCCACAGCCCCGATCCTCCCTTTTGCCATCCCAAAAAGAGCAGCAAAATGCCGCTCCTTTTAGAGGTGGCAAAAAGCCACCCTAAGAGCTGGTGCGCAGCTCTTCCTTGCCCTTTCCAGTGCAGCATGTCAGAACACTGCGCCGGAGGGCGTCCTGACACCATGAGCCGTGCGTAATGGCATGTGGTGTCAGGACGGTGTCGGCATGGGTTTGCTGCCCCACCCCATCTCTGCCTCCAGGCTGGCCCTTTGGGACTGTCTGCAGAGGCCCTATAGCAATGATTTGTTCCCAGAAATGGCCTCTCCCTCTTTCTTTCCTCCAGCTATTAGCAACTGCAAGATCTCAATTTTGCTTTAGGCTGATGACTTGGTTTTGCTTTCTTTAAACAAAACTGGCTTTAAAAGGATGCTAGCCAAGTTTAGGAGACTGTGTAAAGAGGAAAAACTAGTTGTTAACTATTCTAAAACCAAGATCATGGTTTTTGGGAGGATAACCCCTAAGAGCACATGGATACTAGATGGACATCATTTAGAACAGGTGCATTCATTTAAATACCTGGGGCTGTACTTTGATGAAAAACTTTCTTGGAAACAACATCTGGAAGCCACTAAAATCTCAAGTGCCAGATCTATTGGGCAACTTAAAAGATTTTTCTATTAAGGAGGAGCAGTTAATAAATCCTGCCCTAAAAGGCTTCTGCAGGCAAAATTATTGTGCAAATGCTATATGGGGGAGAAATCTGGGCTGAAAATGCCAAATCCAATCTGGAAATGTTGCAAAACAAATATATGTGACCGATCTTGGGTCTTTCTCCAGGGGTTCCAGTGGCTCACCTTAGGGCTGAGTTGGGCCTTCCCTCAATAGCAGGTAGAATTTATTTGTCTTATTTGAGATTCTGGCTCAGACTTAACAGACTTGAGGACCACTTCCTCAGCAAACTCTGTTGGTTGGAGGGACGTAGGGTTAGTGGATGGGCACAATTGTGCCAAGTTAAATGTTTATAACCTCAACATACAAAAGTATCTCAGACTTAGTCCTTGTGACCTTACGAACTGGGTATTTGATCATGATGCTAACCAAGATAAAGCAACCATAGTTGGAGTACCATTCTCTATCTGGTACCCATAGATACAAAGCAACCATGCAAAGCCACAATACTTTGAAATCCTGAGCTTTCCCAGCTCCAAAGGGATTTCACAGAACTATAATTTCAGCAGATGCCCTCTCCTTATCTTGAAGGGAGATATAGAGGCACCCCAGTTAGACAGAAATTGTGTATTCTGTTGTAATCAGATAGAGGATATTGTTCATTATTTGTTGTTCTGATCCCTTTACTCCTCACCTAGACAAAGATTTGTGTCACCCATTATTCAACACAGAGAAATGTAAGGACTGCACTTAGGGCGGAAAAACGAAAAGTACAGATATACGATGGGGGACACCTGGCTGAATGAGACTACGTGTGAAAGGGATCTAGGAATCCAGGTGGACCACAAGTTGAACATGAGTCAACAGTGCGATGCAGCAGCTAAAAAGGCCAATGCAATTTTAGGCTGCATCAGTAGAAGTATAGTGTCTAGATCAAGAGAAGTAATAGTGCCACTCTATTCTGCTTTGGTCCGGCCTCACCTGGAATACTGTGTCCAGTTCTGGGCACCACAATTCAAAAAGGATGTGGAGAAACTGGAGCGTGTCCAAAGGAGGGCAACTAAAATGGTGAAGGGTCTGGAAAGCAAGCCCTATGAGGAACGACTTAGGGAGCTGGGGATGTTTAGCCTGGAGAAGAGAAGGCTGAGAGGTGATATGATAGCCATGTTTAAATATTGGAAGGGATGTCATATCGAGGAGGGAACAAGCTTGTTTTCTGCTGCTCCAGAGACTAGGACCCGAAATAATGGATGCAAGCTGCAAGAAAAGAGATTCCACCTCAACATTAGGAGGAACTTCCTGACAGTAAGGGCGGTTCGACAGTGGAACACACTCCCTCGGAGAGTAGTGGAGTCTCCTTCCTTGGAGGTCTTTAAGCAGAGGCTGGATGGCCATCTGTCGGGGATGCTTTGATTGGGAGTTCCTGCATGGCAGGGGGTTGGACTGGATGGCCCTTGTGGTCTCTTCCAACTCTATGATTCTATGATTCTATGATTCTATGATTATTCAGTTATATACAAACTGCACACTTTAGGAAATAGTTGTGGAGCTGTTAGCTGATATGCAACTATTTATTACATGCTCAGTAGCCCAGTTTGCACTGGCTGCATACTCACTTTATTAAGGAACATACAATAATGTAGATATGAATCTCACACTTTTGATTTGCTGGTTGTGAAGGGTTTCATTAAAATAGTTATAAAGTTATGTATAACATTCTTAAAGCTACTATTTTAATATTGTATATATTTCATCCTATTTCTATATATTTCATTTTTATGTATTGTAAAGGCCATTGGCTATAAATACAATAAAGTTCCCCTTTCCTGAACTCAAAGGAGTTAAGGAGCCTAGCTATTGTTGGACTGCAAGTTCCAGCAGCCCCTGGCTGGGATAGCCAATGCTTAAAAATGCTGGGAGCTGCAGTCCAACAACATCTGGATCTTGAAACCTATGCAGAATCAGTCAGTCCTGTTTAGTACTTGAATGGGAGACCACCAGGGAAAGATACTAGAAGCTGCAGGCTATCTTTCAGAGGAAAGAACTGGCAAAATCACCTTGGAGGATTCCTCACTTAAGAAAACCGTAGGAAATTCACAGGCTCCCCATATATTCATGGGCTTCTTGAAGGTGCATGTGCGCGCGTGCGCGCACACACACACACACTTACTTTATTATCTCTGCAGCCCCTGTAGCCAGATATCTGGCCCTGTAGTACCAGAGGGGCAAAGGGACGAGTTCTGGAGAGCACTGCTTGCATTTACATAGAATCCTAGAGTTGGAAGGAACCCCCAGGGGCCATCCAATTCAACCCTCTTTTGCCATACAGGAATACACAGTACCCTGGAGTTGGAAGAAACCCCCAAGGGTCATCCAGTCTAACCCCCTTCTGCCATGCAGGAATATGTAGAATGCTAGAGTTGGAACAGACCCCCCAGGGATCATCCAGCCCAACGTCCTTTGGCCATGCAGGAATACATAGAATCCTAGACTTGGAAGGGACCCCCATGCCATCCAGTCCACCCCCCTTCTGCTATTCAGGAATACACAGAATCCTAGAGTTGGAAAGGACCCCCCCCCCCAGGGCCATCCAGCATATGTGTGTGTGGTGCCCGCATACACACCTTCAACTAGCACAGCTTCCTTGATCTGGATGCTGTTGGAATGTAGCTCCCGGCATTTTTCAGCATTGGCTATACCAGCTAGAGGATTCTGGGACTTGCAATCTAACAATACCTGAAGAGCTATATGTTACAATAAGGTCTGTAGCTTCTATCTCCACCCAAAATGATACCCATGACCCTATCCCAAGATTTCTGTGTTAAAGTGGCTGCAAATTTGCAACTGCTGGAACTTCATCATTAATGGGAACAATGGTGTCATTGCCACCCACATTTTCTCTGAAGATAGCTATGAGAAAAGAAATTATTCTAGAACCAGTATATTGCTGTGAGGTCTGCCAAGTCTAATATAACTTTGAAATGTGAAGTTTGGTTGAATTAACTTGGTCTCTGATAGGCAATCAAGGGCCATGAAAGCTACAAAAGATATGCTCACATGAATGCCCATGATTGCCCATTTGTGACCAAGTTAGTTTGGTTAGAAGGAATGCTGAAGAGGGCACAGAGAACTCCTGGAAGAGAATAAAGAAAGTCAGATATTGAGGACATTGAAGCCTGCTCAACAGACATGCGGGACAACTGAGGGAAGCCAGAAGATAAGTATGTGAGAGAAAGAATGGCTGATACCTCTGTTAGCTGCAGTTTTATGCACTCCTATTCTTCTATTCTATCACTATGTTCCCCCATATTAATATTTTGGCAGTACAGGGAGTGAGCTACATGTGGCCTACTGCCAAACTACCTGGGGACACATGTGTTCTACTAAATCTGTTTTTGCAGCCTCTGACTTCTCCAGTCTCTCCTGGCTACACTTTTGTGACTACAAGAAAGCATGAGCTGCCTCTCTTGGAAGGCTCCAGAAGAAAGACTTTGGCTTTTAAATAGCTTACATCTCCCCTGCACTATTTAATGTTCCTCCAAAAAAAAACAAAAAAAAAAAAAACAGAGTGAATTTGTTTGGGGAATTTGGGGCAATCCATGAGGCCCCCAAAGGCCCAAGGGCCAAAACTGTCCCCCCTGAATACACCACATCTGCACACTGCAGCTGGCAGACATATCAGCCATTCTTTCCAAACTAACTTGGTCTCAAATGGGCAATCATGTAAGCATGTCTTTTGTAATGTTTATGGCCCTTGATTGCTCACCTGAGACCAAATTAATTCAACCAAACTTCACATTTCAAAGTACCTATTTTCAGGGGAAACGTGGATGGCAATGACACCATTGTCCCCATTAAAGATGAAGTTCCAGCAGTTGCAAATTTGCAGCCATTTTAACCAGAATTCTTGGGAAGGAGTCATGGATATCATTTTGGGTGGAGATAGAAGCTACAGACCTTATTGTAACATGTGGCTCTCCAGGTATTATTAGATTGCAAGTCACAGCATCCTCTAGCTGATGTAGCCAGTGCTGAGAAATGCTGGGAGTTACAGTCCAACAACATCTGAATCTAGGAAGCTGTGCTAGTTGAAGATCTGTGTGCGTACACCACACACACACATGCTGGATGGCCTTTGGGGTTCTCTTCCAACTCTAGGATTCTGTGTATTCCTGCATGGCCAAAGGGGTTTGGACTAGATGGCCCCTTAAGTTTCCTTCCAACTCTAGGACTGGATGGCATTGCGGGTCCCTTCCAACTCTAGGATATGCAGGAATACATAGAGTCCTAGAGTTGGAAGGGACCCCCAATGCCTTCCAGTCCAAACCCCTCTGACCATGCAAACTGCTCTTTGTGAGAAAACAAGACACTGTAATTATCTCACACTTCTCTTGCAGGGAGAACAGTAATTTCATTGTTACAGACATGTAACAATGCTTCATTAGGGCATGAGAAGAATTATGTGATTTTACAACACTAGTTACAATCCCTGCTCAACCATGGAAACCCACTAGATGACTTGGGCAATTCAATCTCATCCTCATAGGGAGGCAAAGGCAAACCCCTCTGAACAAATCTTGCCAAGAAAATTCTGTAATAAGTTCTCTTTAGGGTCACCATAGGTCAAAAATGACTTGAAGGCATACAATAACATCTCTTTACACAATGTATAAATTTTGGAAAGAATGCATGAGTAATTTGTGTGTATCAAGCATCTTCAAACAGTTATTTGTTCCAAATATTCTAAAACCTAGATGCAAATATTTTTTCTAATCCCAATCATCCTGTGTATATTTCTGATAGATAATCCAGATACATATAGATCTGTTAGAATATGGATGGGTTATACAGTCAAAGGTGAAATGTAGAGATGTGTGTGTGGAATTTTCCTCATGAGAACAACATCTAGAGAAACAAAGTGAATCTAACACCAGATGGCCAAGAAGTCATAAACATGAACTTTCCCAAACTCATAGACACAGATTTTGTTATGGGAAGCAAGAGATATCAAAAAGGTAAACATCGTTAGGTCTTGAGAAAATAGTCATGTGGTGGATGATGGACAGCAAGAGGCTGGGTTAATATACATCACACATAACATCCAATCAACATAAGGTTAACACCTAGAAGGTGGAGTATGGGAAGGGCCTAGAAAAGCCTTTGTTTAAGAATGTTTATAATTCAAGATGTGAGTGCGTGTGTGTCTGGCAGAAGTGGTTTTTAACCATGGAGTTAGGAGATGGCTTCTAGTATGTTTATACTGCTTTTACAATGTAACTTCTAGATCTAGAAACATGGATCTGTAACTTCTTTTTAATTTTCAACTGCGACAAGTTGGGATCCTAAGATTTTGGGATTGTTAAAGATGTAATCTTTCATGGCTGAACTGGATAAGTTCATCACAATGGATTTTACTCAGCTATCTTATTATTCTTTTATATGCATTAATAAGCTATACTTTTGGACTTTACAATGTGTCTTCTTGACTGAGGAAGACAGGATCCTGAAGAAGAGAAGCTGAGCCAGTTGATGGTAAGAGATACAAAGTGGCTGTGAATCACAGCAGCCAGCTTGTCCTGGAGATTCTGCTGGGTGTCAAAGAGCATCACTGCAACACCCATCATCCACACACTGACAAGATCAAATTAGCCTATGAAGCTGACTGAATTCTATAATATGATAAGGCTACACAAGGTAAAACTAGGCTGTCTCAGACCTCCCAGAGGGCCTTCTCCACGACCGCTCCCAGACTGTGGAATGGCCTGCCGGATGAGATCCATTTTATTACTACTCTTGCTGCTTTTAAAAAAGCAGTAAAGATGGATCTCTTCTGGCAGGCCTTCCCGGAATAATCCTCCAGCTTGAGGGGATGGTTCTACCTGTCCCTTTCCTGTGGCTCGCTTCATTGTTGTTTGTTATTGTTTTGTTGTGTTTTATTATATTGTATTATGTTTTAATTTTTCAATAGTTTAATTCTGTTTTAAGGGGTGGGAGGGTTGGATATGAGATAAGGAATGTTTTTAAATTTGTATGTTTTAAAATGCTGTAACCCACCCCGATTTGCTGAGCAGAGGGGCGGGCTATAAATAAAAAATTATTATTATTATTATATTATTATTATTATTCACAAGGACTGAAGGTGGAATCCAATATTTATTATTTAATTATTTAAAGCATTTGTTCATCACTTCTCACCTTCTAGGGTTCTATATGTATAACAGAAGAAAGCCTTGGCCTACAAATGTCTGCACAGACAGGTTTTCATCATACAATTACAACTGTTAGTCACTGGGTGTGAAATTGCAACATGAGACACAAGCATTCAAGTATGCAGCAATCTCCTAACTGTATGTCACAGAGAGATTCTAAATATATCTCCATTACTCCTCATCATTCTTATTCCTCAAGAAGAAGCAAGGAAGCAAGTACCTGTAATTCATTTACTCCAGAGTATGAATGGAAAAAACATTATAATTACATTGATTTTAAGGCCAAAAGTGAGTTTAACAATATGCAGAGCATACAGAAGCTAGAAATTTGCATAGCTTTAGAAATCCTGAAGGGTTCAGGGAAATTATTCTACACACAAATACATGTGGCTTATTGTCTGAAAATCATGGATTTTCATGCAAAACCTCCATGTTGGGGGGTGGGGAGGAATCCCCTCCACTTTCCAGAAACAGATATGCTTTACTTGTGCAAAATTTCTGGGGTTTTTTTGCAAAGTAAATGTCCCATTTTTCATACACAAAAATACATGTTCTGGAAAACAGTATGGTTTTGTATGAAAATTGTATTATCTGTGCGACCCCCCCCTTTTTTTATGTTTTTATTATTTTATTTTATTCTTTGCAAAGAAACATTTCTAGCTGGGGTTTGCCCAAATTGGTGTGATTATGCACAAAAAAAACCCTGCACATTTCTGAAAATAGTGCTTTTGCACTGGCACAAAGAAGTCTGAACACTGTTTTTATGGATAACAAATTGGCCACAACTTTATTCATCTGTACAGGGTTTGAAACAATAACTTTTACATCCACAAATTTTTATTTATTTATATGTTTCTTTTTGACACATGTGTATAATAATAATAATAATAATAATAATAATAATTTTTATTTATAACCTGCCCCTCTGCGTGACAATCGGGGCGGGGTACAACAAGATTAAAAAAACAGAACAGAGTTAAAAGTCATTCCCCCATCTCATAATCCCACCCTCCCATCCCCTTAAAATAAGATTAAACTGCAATCAGATTAAAAATGCCACATGGTTAAAAAATAAAAATAAACAGAATCAGTGGAGCAATTCTAAAAACTCTAAAAACTCATCTCCCAGCTAAACACTATTCCGGGAAGGCCTGCCGAAAGAGATCCGTCTTTACTGCTTTCTTAAAAGCAGCAAGAGTAGTAATAAGATGGATCTCATCCGGCAGGCCATTCCAGAGTCTGGGAGCGGTTGTGGAGAAGGCCCTCTGGGAGGTCTGGGACAGCCTAGTTCTTATTGGCTGTAACAGATTCCTCCCAGAGGACCGCAGGGCGCGGGGGGGATCATGGGGGAGAGGCGGTCCCTAAGATAAGATGGACCCAAGCCATGTAGGGCTTTAAAGGTCAAAACCAACACCTTGTACTGCGCCCGGAAACTAATCGGCAGCCAGTGGAGGGATTTAAGCACCGGTGTTATGTGCTCACTCCTAGATGATCCTGTAATTAGCCTGGCTGCCATGTTTTGTACCAATTGAAGTTTCCGGGTTAGGCACAAGGGTAGCCCCATGTAGAGAGCATTGCAGTAATCCAAACGTGAGGTTACCAGGGCGTGCACTACAGTTTCCAGATCCCTCATGTCCAGATAAGGGCGCAGTTGGCATATCAACCGAAGCTGATAGCAGGCGCTCTTGACCACCGCACTCACCTGACTAGTCATGTGAAGCGATGAATCTAAGAGCGCCCCCAAGCTGCGAACACAGTCCTTAGAGGAGAGTGTGACTCCATCCAGGACTGGAGACTGTATTCCCAGATCTGGCTTCGGGCCTGTGACTGTAAGTACCTCCGTTTTGTCTGGATTCAGCTTCAACCTGTTTTCCCTCATCCAACTGCTCTGAGACAGTCATTAAGAGGTGAGACGCGATCCGAAGTCTGAGACGATGATCTGGTCATGGAGAGGTATATCTGGGTGTCGTCAGCGTACTGAAGACACCGAGCTCCATGCCTCCGAATGATCTCCCCCAGCAGCTTCATGTAAATATTAAACAACATGTGTATGTGTGCATGCCATAATACCTGAGGCAATCCTTCATCTTAATCAATGCAAGCCATTAAGGATAAGTCATGCCTCTCACAAAGCATATGTCAAGGAGGTTCTCACACAATTTGCTAAACAAATAAACAAATTATCTCCTTCCCCGTCCTGGTTCTGATGTCATCTCTAAAAGTGATGATGTAACAAAATGCTTAAAGCTGATGATGTAAACCCTTCATCCCTCTTAATAATAATAATAATAATAATAATAATAAAATTTATTTATACCCCTCCCATTGGTAATCCAATCCAGGCGGCTTACAATTAAAACATACAGTACAGAATAAAACATACAATATGAGCAAACCCTCCCCCCCTTAAAACAAAATTAAATCAAACCAATATAAAAACAACAATTCAAGTTAAAATATTAAATTATCCAACCCAGTGACTCCACAAGCCTGACACGACGATCCTCCCATCACTTGATGGAGCCATGCGAGGATCGTCTCTTGGATAGCTATTAATCCGAGGCTGGAAGGTCTGATCTAGTATAACTAGTCTGGAAAGGCCTGACAGAAGAGATCCATCTTGACAGCCTTTTTAAAGCTGTCTAAAGATGTTAAAAGACGGATCTCGTCCGGCAGGCCGTTCCAGAGCTTAGGCGCAATAACAGAAAACGCCCCCCGGGAGGTAGCCACAAGCCTCGATTTCTGAGGCTGTAGCAAATTCCTCCCGGAGGATCGAAGAGCGCGGGGAGGATTATACGGGAGAAGGCGGTCCCTGAGATAGCTTGGACCCAAGCCATTTAGGGCTTTGAAGGTGATAACCAACACCTTGTACCTGGCCCGGAAGCTGATAGGCAGCCAGTGGAGGGACCTCAAAACCGGAGTGATGTGATCCCTCCGAGATGTTCCCGAAACAAATCTGGCTGCCATGTTCTGTACCAGCTGTAATTTCCGAACCAGGCACAAGGGTAGCCCCATGTAGAGTGCGTTGCAGAAGTCGAGGCGTGAGGTTACCAACGCATGCACCACAGTTTCGAGATCCCTTACTTCCAGAAACGGGCGCAGCTGGCGTATCAGCCGAAGCTGATAACAGGCGCTCCTGACCGTCGCATTAACCTGATTCGTCATCAGGAGCGACGAGTCGAGGAGCACCCCCAAGCTGCGAACACAGTCACTGGAGGAGAGCGTGACCCCATCCAGGACTGGAGGTTGCAACCCAATTTCTGGTTTCGGGGCCGCTACTGTGAGCACCTCCGTCTTGTCTGGATTCAGCTTCAATCTGTTTTTCCTCATCCAGCCCATTACTGCCCCAAGACATTCATTGAGAGAAGAGATGCCATTGGAATTCGAGACCGACGAACGAGATATGGAGAAATAGATTTGGGTGTCATCAGCGTACTGATAACACCCAGCACCATAACTCCGTATAATCTCACCCAGCAGCTTCATATAGATGTTGAACAACATCGGGGACAAAATAGCTCCCTGAGGGACCCCACAAGTGAGGTCCCTCTTGCTGGAGCTACAGTCCCCGAGCAGCACCCTCTGGGACCGACCCGAGAGGAAGGACCGGAACCACTGCAAAGCAGTGCCTCCGATACCTAACCCCCCCAGACGGTCCAAGAGGATGCCGTGATCTATTGTATCAAAAGCCGCTGAGAGGTCTAAGAGCACCAACAGGGTCACGCTACCCCTGTCGATGCTCAGATGCAGATCGTCGGTCAAGGCAACCATGGCAGTCTCAACCCCAAAGCCTGTCCTGAAGCCGGTTTGAAATGGGTCTAGATAATCGGTTTCATCCAAGACTGCCTGGAGCTGAAGAGCAACTGCTCTCTCGATCACCTTGCTCAAGAATGGCAGCAATGACACAGGCCTATAGTTCTTCATGTCCAGGGGGTCCAGGGAAGGTTTTTTCAGAAGCGGCCTAACCGCCGCTTCCTTTAAACATGAATGAACATGTCCTTCCCTGAAAGATGCATTGACGATATCCGTGAGGAATCGCATCAGTGCACACACACACACACACACACCCGGATGGCCAGCCAAGATGGGCAAGGGTCGAGAGGGCAAGTCGTCTTCCTCACCTTACCAAGCAGCTTGTCCATGTCCTCGGTACTCACAGATTGCCACTGATCCAGTAAAATTACATCGACGGAGTCGGTGGACACCTCGCCTATAGACTCTGTCCCAATAGTCGCATCAAGGTCGGCTCTTATCTGAGAGATTTTGTCTGCAAAGTAGTTGTTAAATGCGTCACAGCAGGCCGTTGTCGGGTTAAGCAAGGGATTTGGCGCAGGGGATACCTGCGTCATTTCCCTTACCACCCTAAACAGCTCTGCCGGACGAGACTCTGCAGACGCAATACGTGCAGAGGAGAACGCCTTCTTCGCTGCACGTATCGCCTCCCGATAGGAATGAAGAAAATTCCTATGGCGAGTTCTGTCAGATAAGAGTCGAGTTTTCTGCCACTTGCACTCTAGCCGTTGTCCATACTGCTTCATCCTCCTAAGCTCAGGTGTATACCATGGCCTACGATTAGGAGCGGGATGGCAAGGGTGTTTGGGAGCGATCGTGTCGATGGCCCTGGTAAGATCACTATTCCAAGTGTCAACCAGAGTCTCGACAGGGTCACCGGCATTCCCAACCATTAATCCCTCTAAGGCTTTCCGGAATCCAATAGGTTCCATTAGCCTTTGAGGGTGGACCATTCTAATAGGTCCACCACCCCCGGCGATGCGGATGCTGGCTCTAAGTTCCATCTTGACCAGGAAATGATCCGTCCATGACAATGCAGAGGTATATACTACCTCCACCCATGGATATTCCTGCTCCGTACTAAAGACCGCATCAAGTGTATGACCTGCACAATGTGTAGGCCCGTTGACCAATTGGGATAGGCCCAAGTTTGTCATGGAATCCATGAACTCCCGAGCCGCACCTGTTAAACTGGTCTCGAGCGGAATGTTGAAGTCTCCCAAGACCAAAAGTCTGGGAGACTCCAGCAAGAGCTCAGAGACCAGTTGTGTCAGCTTGGTCAGGGAGTCTGCTAGACAACAGGGTGGTTGGTAGACTAGCAGAATCCCTAAACTATCCCTGGTCTCTCCCCCCGCGCTGGCCTCTTAACTGTAAATCCAAATATCCAAATTACAAAATTGTAAATCCAAATATCCAATTATCCCTGGGAGGGGTCCCTGCCTGCCACAGGAGGGGGCCAGCCTAGCTTGGCATCTCCTCCCCCCCCCCCCAGAAGGATCTCTTTTAAATGAAAGACAATGGACTCCAGGTATACATCGCAGCCTATCGGGGAGAGATGAACCCCATCACCCCTGTACAAATGTGGCAAATCAATTCTGATCCTATCATGTATTATACATTGTGCCACAAAGTCTTTCAACCTCCTTGCAAGACTTCTATTCACCCAATGACGAGCCATGTTAATAGCCGAGTCTTTTCTTGACCAGGCCAATTGCGTCGCGGCAAGAGCTTGGTCCATAAAATAACAGTCCCTGGTCATTTTTGCCTAGGTGAATGAGTAGAATCTGAGGAGGTGGGAAGGTGGTGGTCAACACAATGATCTGTGGAAGAAGGGCCCCCCATAGCATGCCTCTCCATCCAAACCAATGCATGTGCACAAACCGCTCCATACCCAAGTTTGGATCTCGGCCCGTCTGTAAAACATGCCGTTCAGCCCAAAAGACCAAGCTGTGACCAACAATCCAGACATCACAGTGTTCTTGACCTGCTCAACAAAACATATGTAATAACATGAATAAAGTATTGTATTATGCTCTAGGTACTATAACTCCACATCCAATCATACTAAGGGCGAATGTAAGATCTAAATGCTCTAGAGCACCATCGCCCAATACGCTGTATCGCAGCATCACTTAGGCCATGAGCTGCTGCAGCCGTCACAGCTCCAATCCAAAAAGAATGAGAAGAAAATTGGGCTGCTGGCAAACCCGCATGCTTCAGAGCCCCCCGTAACACCGCTCGACATTGAAACTGCGTCTACGGAAGGCCCAAGACATGTAAAAACAAATAACCAGGGGAAGGTGGGCACAATCTGAGTTAATCTGACAAGGCCAATACAGGGCAAATCTGGCCATTGGGAGCCCTGGATAAAACTATGTTTTGACCCCTAGCCAACTGATCTGTTTTTGAACGACGAAAACACAAATGTAGGCCTTGTTCTAAAATTTGAACGTCGGATAACAACAGCACCCTGCCTGCCGTATCAGAGTGAGAGCTAGGGACAAGCTCGCTGATTCTGGTAGCAGCGAAAAAGGCCAATGAATAAGCAGCCTGGTACAAGGTAACCTTTACTTTACTTTACTTTCTTTTATTACAGCCATTCGGCCAGCATACAAGGTAACCTCCTCAGTCAAGGAGCACACCATTTGGAGGGAATGCCAAATCTGTGTAAGGATTTAATCCGTCACCGGCATGCGGGTGTCAAGTGTCACTGGGACCTCCCTGATCATCCCTCCAAAGCCTTCTTAACCCTAAAATCTATAGTAGGATCTGTAAACCCGCCTGCCCGAGAGTAAAAGGCCAGGGCTGCCAACCTCCCCCTAATGGTAACCAGGGAGAGCCCGGACTCCCTGAGATGGACTGCAAAGTGGAGTACAACCTCCACGCCCAAGGGCCAAACCTCAATTTCCCCAACATCCACCAAAAACTTTGTAAAAGCTCACATTGCAAGCTGGCATGACTTGCGTGTGGAAGGGGCAACGGATTGTTGGATAGCCTCTCAACCTCTATCTTCCAAGGCTCCACAGATGGGTTGGCACTGTCAAGGGCTGCGTAGCTGCATCGGGAGCCAGTTCTCGAAACCTGTGAAACTGAAAATGCGAAAGGGCATCTGCCAGGGGATTCAATAAACCAGGCATGTGGCACGCCTGGAACAAAACATTGTATTTCAAATATTGCAATACCAAAGACCTGACCAACGCCATCACCCTTGGAGATTTAGAGCTCTGTGAATTGATTACATGAACTATTGCCAGACAGTTTTATGTGCAAATTGCCTTGGCCAGAGATGAACTGCAACCACAATAGGGAACAGTTCAAGAAAGGTAAGATCTCTTCTCAAACCATTATCCACCCAAGGGTGAGGCCAACTCTCCGCTGCCCACTACCCCTTCCAGTGGGCTCCAGATGCATCAGAATGGACCTGAAAATCAGCCTTTAGGGACATTTTGCTCCTCCAGAATGAAACACCATTGAATTGATCAAGAAATGAATTCCAAATGCTCAAGTCCTCACGTATCCCACTATTAATATGAATGTGGTGATGCGGGGAAGACACGCCCGTCATAGCATTGTATAGTCATGCAAAAAAGGCCCTCCCCGGAACTACCAGCAGCAGAGGGACCAGGTTGCTGGCTCAGAACTCCTTCCCTGCCTTTCTCCACCTGTGGTGGGGCAGAGCAGAGCCTTGAAGAGCTCCCTTCTTGCCCTTCTCGCCCCTCAATTCCACCAGCGCGCCAGCGGCAGAGGGACCAGGCTGCTGGCTCAGAATTCCTTCCCGAGGCGTGGCAGCGGCGGTGCTTGAGCCGCTTGAAGGACTCCCCAGCCCAGCCAGCCCTCGCTAACACCAGCACCAAGCAGCAAGAGGCGGCGGGCCATGGCCGCAGAGGACTGTTTTGCCATCCGCAGTCCTTGAAGCATCATAATAATAAGAATTTTTGTATTTTTAAATTTGTATATTTTTATTATTGTTATTGATTTTATTATTGTAATTGATTTTGTTTAATATGTTGAGGGATGGGTGGGTGGGTAAAGGAGGGATGGAATTTCAAGTTGATTGTTGTTTGTAATTTTGTAATGTTGTACGCCGCCCCGATTGCTTGGCAGAGGGGCGGGATATAAATAAAAATTATTATTATTATTACCACTTTACAAGCAAAATTCAACAAACCTGTTAGAGATTGAAATTCCCGCAATGTGGCCTTGTTCTTACCTCTCATTGCCCTTACCTGTTGTCTCATTAGGTCCAATTTTTCATTCGGGAGGCGGGATAAACCCTCAACTGTATCAAGCTCAATGCCTACAAAAGTTAAACAGGTGGCAGGGCCCTCTGTCTTCTCATTAGGCAGAGGAACTCCCATCTCGTCCATCATAACTTGAAAAACTGACAAAGTGTCCCGGCACATCATCGTGCCGGGGCCCCAGCAAAAAGGAAGTCATCTAAATAAATGGCCAAATTGCCAAACCTCTTAACTGCACACCAGTGCAAAAAGGTACTAAATTTTTCAAAAGCTGAGCAAGAAATAGAACAATTCATTGGCATTGCCTGGTCAAAATAATACATTCCCTCAAATTGGAAGCCAAGCAGGTCAAAATCTTCAGGGTGTACTGGAAGTAGCCTGAAGGCAAATTTTTTATCAGATTTTGCCAACAGAGCTCCCTTGCCCAATGTTTTAATCATTTGTACTGCTGAGTCAAATGATGCATACTTCACCAATGCCAAGGCTGGGTCTATAGCATCGTTAACAGATTCCCCTTTTGGGTAAGAAAGATTGTGAATTAAACGGTACTCACCTGGTGTCTTTTTGGGAACCACACCCAGGGGTGACAATCGTAATGTTGGGATTGGCAAATGTTTGTGGGGCCCAGATATCCTCCCTGCTGACAGCTCATTCATCAGTTTTTCCCTAACAATCACCAGTAACTCCCTCACTGAATGTGCATTAGGTGCAAAATGGTAAACTCTTCAACCAGAATACGGAATGCAAAAACCATATGTAAACCATCAAGTAGATACCGGGCTGCATCCCGCTTAGGGTACACCCTAAGCCAGGCAGCTAAAACATCCAACTTAATGGGCGTTGGTGCCCTTACCTCCAGCTGGTGTTGCCTGAGAGGCTCCGGACCATTTACCTTTAAAGCAAGAGGTGCCGGGGTGATTCCCACTGCAGGTGTTACAGCCCCAATGGCCTTAAACAGCCCCAAGCAGGGGCAAGAACCTCCCCCTGAGGGCTGCCAGCCAGAGAGAAAAAATTCCCTCTGAAAAGCAAGCCCCCCCCCCCCCCCCCGGTGCTCGAATGTCCCACACAGTGACCTTTTTCGGCACTGGCCTCCAACTCACGAGGCCCCAATGGCCTTAACCAGCCCCAAGCAGGGGCAAGAACCTCCCCCTGTGGGCTGCCTGCTGGAGAGGAAAAATCCCCTCCGGAAATCCCCCCTCACCAGATAAGTAGACCAGGCCCACAGAAGCCAGCTGGCTTCAGGAACTCTCGGCAGCCAATCCTCTCTCTCAGCTGCCAAATTCAGAATGGCTGCCTCCACGTGGCAGCAGGGGATTAAATAATCCTCCAAGTCCTGCCCGAAATCTCGCAAGACTGTTCAGTATCACGAGATTATGCGGGCTGTTGGGGGATCTCGTGAAATCCCCCTGATTAGTTGGGAGGCAAAGGGAGGGTGGGACTCCCTTCCCTCCCCTTCCAACCAATCATGGCGTCGGCCTTCTAATTTTGGCCGGCGCAACAGCAGGCCCCTCCTGACACATCGCGTGGGTCTTTGTTGCAAAAAATGTGTCCTACCATAAAATAAATAAATGAATAATACAGCATCCCACCAAAAAATAAGAAAAAGAAAAACATCTGCATTTCTGCTCAGAACATTTCAGGATGTGTGAATACTGAACCAGAAATGTGCTGAAATATTCATTATCTCCAATACCAAGAAGAAAACCACAGAGAGTATCTGTCCTTGCATGTGAGAATGAAATAGTCTAAGATTTACATCCCCAGTTCAGAATATTGCTGTAAAAATGAGTGCTAATGTTTCATAAGAAATGGCTAATGGCCTTTATGCTATCACTGTATTTTTTTAACAAAAAGTGTGTTTGTATCTTTGTAAACTCTGCTGTGCTATATTTTCACTTCTCTATTTTGTTTGTTTCTTCTTAACATGTCACAAGTACTCTTTAGCACTTGGCTGCACTCGTTCTATGACTATTTCAGGAGTCATTCTTTCATCTTGGAAAGAAAATTTATTGGCATTGCATGACATTACCCTGCTTCTCTCCTTTTATGTGAAATACAAAGGGCTTAGCTTAATAGTTTTACTACCCTTCTAAAAATTAAAAAGTGAAAATCTACCTCAAAAGGATGTCTCATTTTCTATTAATTATCAAACCCAATCAGTTAATTTCCTTCATTCTAATTATATAACCATGGAATTTCCAACCTTCCTAATCCACATTTTCATTAGAGGAGAGAATTTTGCTATGAACCTTATCAACTCCAGATTTCCATTGTAGAACAGAAATGTGGCCTTGTGTTACACACATGTTCTGCAAATCAGATGTGACAAGCAAAGAGGATTGGGAGATTAGAGTCTTCAGACTCTAAGAAGGTTGGTTGTACTGTATCCCATAGTTATAATTTTTTGTCTGGACAATATATTAATCAAGTGTCATTTCCTCTTTTCTTCACTGTCTTGATCCAGTACAAGAAGCTTTAAATGCATAAGAATAGCTTGTCAAATATAATAGAACAGTGTATGATCCTGACCTTTTGTATTCTCCAAACTGCGATTGGCTGGTCATTTCACTCCCACCTGACAAATTAGTGAAGTTTGAAACAGGTGTGTGGGGAGAGAGGAAACCATGGCATCTGCCAGCTCACCACATTACTTTAATACAGGTCAATGCATTGTGACATGTTTAATTCAACATTCTGCCACCTTTCTCTTGCAATAAAAAATAATAACCAGGAATGGGAAAAGACAGTCATTTTCATCTAGTGAGCATAATTGGATTATAGGCATACTTTGTTTTTCCCCCAGCATGAGTCATACTCTTGCTTTCAGGGATACTAAAACTATGTAAAAAATTACCCCAACTCTTTGGTAGTATGTCTTGCATACAATGAGATTCTACTGCATTCTGTAATAAGAACTTGACTTTGGGGAATTTATAATTAGCTCAAAAATAGTAAATAGGATCCAACCCATAGTATGCAGGGGGCTAGAGGGAACAGTTCCTGCAGAGACAGCATTTGTCCAAAAGAATGGTACTTTTTTTAAGAGAGAAAAATAAACCAAACATACAAAAACACCCTAACATTCATGCACACACACGAGAACTCAAGAGTAGCTTGGATAGGAAACACAAGGCTTTCTAATGGTGATAGTTACCTGACAGGAGGCTGCTCCAGTGATGAATGAAGAGGTAAACTCAACCATTATGGCAGGGAAAGGACAATGAATAGAGCTGGTGACTCTAAATCAGGGGTAGGCAACCTACAGAACGGGGGCCGGATGCGGCCCCTGAGGCCTTTGGACCGGCCCCGGGCCAGTCCTGCTGCCGATGCCAACCCTCGCCGACGCCCACCATGATGATATTGATTATTGTTGTTATTACTTGTTCTTGGGGTTTTCTTGGCAAAATCTCCACAGGGGCTTTGCCATCATGGCTTTTCTGGGGCTGAGACAGTGTGCATGCATCCCTGCTTGTTTATCGGCCTGCCTTCCAGTCGTTTCCATGATGATAATGATTATTGTTGTTATTACTTGTTCTTGGGGTTTTCTTGGCAAAATCTCCACAGGGGTTTTGCCATGGCTTTTTGGGGGCTGAGAGAGTGTGCATGCATATATATTTTTTATTTTTTTATTTTTATTTTTATTTATTTTTATTTTTTTGCTTGGCCCCCCCAATTGTCTGAGGGACAGCAACCCGGCCCCCGGCTCAAAAAGGTTGCCTACCCCTGCTCTAAATAGAGATCACCATGGCATCATGAAATCTATCCAGATTCCCACTTTCCCAAGATTTTTGAGAGCATTTATACCCTTAAGACCAGGGATCAGCAAGTTTTTCTTACCTGGGGCCAGTCCGCTGGCCTCCAGACGATGACGACCCCCACTGCCGCCACGCCGCCACCACCGTGCATGTAACAGCCGCCGTTTTTGTTTTCCAAAATGGCAGCTGCGACTCGCTTGCACATGCGCAGTACTCCTGTGCATGCGCAAATGAGTCGCGGCTGCCATTCTGGAAAACAAAATGGCGGCCACGACATGCACGGCGGCAGCGGGGGTTGGCGGGTGCCGGTCCAAAGGCCTTGGGGGGGCAGACCTGGCCCATGGACCGTATGTTGCTGACCCCTGCTTAAGACTAAGCTGAGGTGAAGAGTTGCTATTGTATATCAAAGGATTCTGATGCTTTGATTTGAAGTAGACAATTTCCAAAAGAGTGGAGATAGGATGTTAATGCTATCTCATTTTTCAGGCAGACACATCCTGACTGGCTCATAAATCTTTAGGTGTGAATGTCCTTTTTGCAGCTCCTAAGCCTGGCCTTTTTGATCTGCAAATGGTTGTAAATGCAGATTCAACTCTGTTTGGAGTGTCTACGTGAGGCTCAGCCTTGAGCCCATGGCTTTCAGCATAGGGCCGTGACAGAGACCCAAAAGAGGTCTTGATATCAAAACCAATCAGAACCTCTAATCGTAACAGTTCCCACTGCAAGCATCAAAACTACATCATTCTTCTCACCTCAAAAAGTATACAGCATTAAGTAAATTATTGCCCAAACCATTTTCACCTCATCCTGTCAGTATTTTCCCTCTAATACTCCTACAGTTGGAAAGCATGGATAAGATCATTGTGGATGCATCTACACTGTAGGAAAAAATGCACCTTAACCCCAATTTAATTGCCATGGCTCCATCCTACAGAGTCCTGGAATTTGCAGTTTGTGAGACATCAGCTCTCTTTGGCAGAGAAGGCTAAAGACCTTGTAAAACTACAAATCCCAGGGTTCCATGGGATTGAACTACAGCACTAAAAGCGGTATCAAACTGCATTATTCCTATAAGGTAAATGTTGCTAGAGTTATCCCAAAAAATGGTTATCTAGTCCTTCAGCATTTTAGAAGAGGGAAAGAAAAATATGTCAGAACTTTCCTTGTGCAATGCTATTCAAAATGGTGGTCCATGGACTTGGGCTGGTCCATGAGACATCAACTTCCAGTTCCTGAGAGTTTTCAGGAAAGAAAGAAACAATTGTAGCCAAATGACACAAATATGTACCAGTTAGTGGGATATTAGAAGTCGAAAATGCCTGTCCCTTACTTCAGAAAGCTTGAGAAGAACTGCCCTAGTAGATCTACCCATAAGTGTCCCACCTGCTGCTTGCTTGAAATGTAAGACTGTGCTGCAAAGATTTGTTATAAATTGTCCCTCATATAGTCTTTTCAACTGCTCTTGCTTGTGTAAATTACATGGCCGCTTCTCAGCAGTGTGACCTAGAGATGGTAATTCTCGATTTTCGATGTCCCAATGAATCTGGGAAAATCCATCTATTTTTCTTCCCGTACTGTCACTATTATCCCAAGATGATAGGAAGCTATGCAGCTTTCTCTGGATACTGCACAGCTTTTATTGAAACATGCTCAGCTTTTCCACCTGACACACACCGGGTAATATTTTTCTGCAACTTTCTCTGTCTTCTTTCCCCTCTAGCCCTAAAGATGTACAGAAATCATCAGCTGCAAAAAGACATTTCAGCTGTAAAACCAGTGGAGAGCAGAGATGGAGAAAGAAACTGAGCCCCCATTCACACTAGCGTTTTGTGCCAGGTTGATCCAGGGAGATTCGATAATGCGTTCGAAAATGCAATACGAAATCTGACCTGAATTGAAGTTCCCACTATGTTTACCCTGATCGAATCTATCCAGCACAATTTAACCCTCTCAAAGTTCACATTGACCAAAGTAATTCAAAATGGATCCTCCACATTGATCGCATTTGATCATGTTCAGGTCTCTCTTCTTTTGGTTCTGTCAATCAAATGATGTGCATCTACTTCATTCCACTTCTTTTGTCATCATTGGTGATGTCACTTTGGATCTGCTGTTGCCATTTCTGATGTGTACTCCACTGATGTCACTGGTGGCTAGCCCCTCAAATGTCCAAAATGTCCTCCAGTTTGAGGAAGTCTAAGAAGCATTTGGGGCATGTCTTCCATTTCCCTTGCACTTCCTCCATTTGTTAGTGCCTTGTCCCCCTCCCCCCCTAGTGGGGATGACATCTATCTGGTCAGCCTCGGATTAGGACAGGGTGACCAGAGCATCCTCCTTTCCCAGGACCTGTCCTCCATTTCATCCTGCAGTCCAGGAAAAAATGTCCAAATGCTCTCCTTTTGGAGCCTGACTGAGAAACCTGCAGTTTATCTTTCTATGAGTGTTTTTAGCTTTTATTTGGGCATGTCCTCCATTTTGCAGTGCCTTAGACCTCATTGGTGGTGGTGATATCTGGGATGATGATGACTGATGATGATGGTGATAGTGATGATGGGGAGCCCTTTCTTTCCACTCTGGCCAGTCAGGCCCTCAAGCTCCGCTGTCACCTCTGCCCACTTGGGAGAGTTTTGGGGGGGCTGCCTGGGGTTGTGGGCTGACATGATATGGATCTGTCTATGTGTCTTTTTGTTGGTGACAGGGAATGGCTCTCATGTCAAATAAACAGGTGACGGGGTGTGTGGGCGTGTATTTTTGGGAGCCATGGTGGAAATGTGGGTAGGAGTGTGAGAGACACAGAAAGAAGTGAAAGCAGCACTGAACAATAGAGAGAAAAGGCAAAGAGGAAGGGCTGGGCACAGCAGGAGCCCCTGCTGCTGCTAGTTGAGCTCCCTCGCTCTGTGTGTGTGTGTGTGTGTGTGTGTTTTTCTCTCTTGTGCACACTCCCTCCCTCCTCCTTTGGGAAGAAGAAAAGGAGGAAGAGAAGACCCCCCCCCGACCCCACAGAGCTGGCAACGGTGAGAGCATCAGATACCCTCCAAGTGCCAAGGCTGGCTGGTGAAAGGCCCTCCATCCCTCCCCTCTTTTCTCCTCCCTCCTCTTTCTCCCCCATTGCTCCCTCTACTCACCCACTTCTCCTTGCAATAGCATTGTTGGGGAACACACACACAAAAAGCAGAAAACAGAAATGGCAGAGTGATATGTCGCCCAGGAGAGGGAGGAATTAACAGTTGGAGGAAGAATCAACCCACATGGAAGCCATGCAAATGCAATGAATCACACAGTCTGTCAAAAATATATATATTAAAAATATTTTTAAAAAACATTGGCAGCACCCTGATAAAACCCGTTTTTAAAGAAAAGAAAGAAAGAAAGAAAGAAAGAAAGAAACAGGGAAAAACGCGATATCAGAAAAACTGTGCTAAGGGGGATTTGAAACAGACTGACCCCAATTTGGGTTGGAAAAACCCGATTCAAGTGTGAACAACCCCCCTTTTAAACCAGTTTGCAAACTGGGTTATAACGTAGTGTGAATGACCCCTGAAATGTATTTTCACAGACTCTAGTCAGGATTTTGTGAAGGATCGGGAAGGGGGGTGTGAAGCTGTGGATGTTTGGAAGGTGATGATATAGTTTCTGTTTTTCCCACAACTTCCTTTTTCCCAAGTTCCAGTCATTCACAGAAATCTTGACTAGAGGCTATAAAAAGACTTTTCATTTCCTCTCTCCTCAGTTGCTTTGACAGCTGAAATGTCTTTTTTTACAGCTGCTTGTCAGGATTCACACTTGGAGGGATGGAGGTTAGGAAAGCCCTAGCCATTCACATAAACTTTTCCTCAACTTCTTCTTATTATTATTATTATTATTATGCTTTATTTATATAGCGCTGTAGATTTACACAGTGCTGTACATACAATCAATAAAATAGATAAAATAAATAAAGGTAAGCCTGCCAATGGTGTACATTCTACAAAATAATAAAATTATACATATTAATACAAAGGAAGCAACAAATTAAAACATCAAATAATAATGGAGATACTGAAGAAGATGGAAATTGGAAATAGTATATTGAAATGGATTGGAGAGATATATAAAAAACAGGAAACTCGAAAATTGGTAAATGGAGAGAAAACTGCAAGTTGCCAAGTAGAAAAAGGTACTAGACAAGGTTGTCCACTGTCACCCTTGCTATTTATAATGACTTTGGAATTGCTACTGGAAAATATTAGAAAAAATGACTCAATTAAAGGAATAAAGGCTAGTAAACATGAACATAAAATAAGGGCATATGCAGACGATTTGGTGATAACATTGGCAGAACTATTAGAAAGTATTCACCCATTAATGAATACAATTAGAGAATATGAGAAGTATACGGGATTTAAAATAAATGAGAAGAAAATAAATACACTGCTATTGAATATGAACAAGATAGAAACTGAACAATTTCAACAAGTATCTAAATTTGAAGTAAAGAAGAAAATAAAATATTTAGAAATACACATTACAAACAGAAACTCCGATCTGTTTAAGAATAATTATGAAAAGACTTGGCTAGAAATTTGGAAAGATTTACAAAGATGGTTAAAAATGAATTTATCTTGGATTGGAAGGATCTCTACAATTAAAATGAATGTGACTTCGAAAATGATGTTTTTATTCCAAACACTTCCTATCATAAATAATAACAAACCATTTAAGGAATGGGAAAAAGATTTATTAGAATTCATTTGGAATAAAAAGAAAGCAAGGATAAGGATGAGGATGCTCCAAGATGACAAAGAAAGAGGTGGCTAGAATATACCAAATTTTAAATTATATCATCATGCAGCTTGTCTTCAATGGGTGAAAGAATGGATATATATCAAAGATGATAGGACATTGTAATTGGAAGGTATGGACTTACCTTTTGGATGGATGTATCTGATTTATGACAAAGATAAGGTAAATTGGGAATTTAACAATCATGTAATAAGAAAACCACTTTTGAGAGTGTGGCAAAAATACAGACATATTTTCATAAGAAAAATCCCGAACTGGACTTCGGTCAATGAAGCCTTTTATAAAAGAGAAAAAATGAAGGAAGGAGACTGGATAACATACAGTGGCTTATTATCTTGGTAGGCAGACAAGCCTAAAATAAAAACTATGGAAGAATTACTAAAGGAAGGTTATAAGTGCAAATTGGTTTTTATACAGACAAATTAACGAAAGATTTAAGATGGATCAAAGAACTATACAAATACAGAAGGAAGAATCAGAATTTGAAAAACTTTTGAGGTAAGAAACTCAACATTTAATCTCAAAGTTATATAAATTACTATTGAAAGTGGAGATGGAGACAGAAATGGTTAAACAATATATAATAAATTGGGCCCAAGATGTAGGAAGACCAATAATGATGGACGAGTGGGAGAAAAATTGGAATAAAAGACTGAAATATACCCTTATTATGAAGTGAAAGAAAGTTACTTAAAGATGCAATACCGGTGGTACTTGACGCCAGAGAGAATATCTAAGATATACAAAAAGAACAGTGGTGATTGCTGGACTTGTTTAAAATCTAAAGGCACATATATGCACATGTGGTGGGAATGTGAAAGAACAAAGAATTTTTGGACACAGATTCATACAGAAATAGGGGAAAAAATAAACAAACAACCCACCACATTTTTATTAGGTATAATAGATGAAGATATGGAAAAAAGATTTGGAAAAATTATATTTTATATGTTATATGTTATATGCAGCGAGGAATACTCTGGCGAAAAAATGGAAAAGTAAAGAAGCACCCACCCTGCAAGAATGGCAGTATAAATTATATGATGTTATGGAGCTGGACAAATTGACGAACCTACTAAAAGGATATACAAAAAAATAAATTCCAAAGAGATTGGGCAACAATAACAAATTACTTTAAAGACCTATGGGGAGAAAATAGTGTAATTGCTCTGAGAGAATGATTTGAATAAGAACTAATTGATATAACAACTTGGTAGAAAATAATTATTGTATAGGAGATATGGAATTTGAGAGGAATAATCTCAGCTCTGGTCACTAAAAACAAGTGTTCAAAACACTAATCATGATGGGTCATAGAATGTTATAAGTGATAAGAGGTAATTGACAAAATCTATTACAGAGGAATGATAGTATAGAACAGAGAATATGAAAAAATTGAGAAATCTGAAAGTGGATAAATAAGAGAATTATATATTCCTAAGTAAAGGAAGGGAAGTTTCTTTTATGTAAAGTTTGTATATGTGATATATGTTAAGTCTTATTTGTTTTAGATATTTAGATATAATGTATGTCTTGATTGTTTATGTCTTATGTATGTTTTCATATGTGGAAATAAAAAAAATTAAATAAAAAAATCAAATAATAATCATGCAATGCCTGAGAACGCTTCCCCCAGCAATATAGTCTTTAACTCAGCTTTGAAGCTAGTTAAAGTAGTGATGCCCTGTGTTCATGGGGGAACTTCCCCCTGCAAGTCCTACCACCACCAATATTTCACAGATATCCTACCTAGAGGTTCTGAAAATACTTTTCTGTTTCCTCTCTCCCCAGCTGCTTTGACAGACTAAATGTCTTTTTATACAGCTTCTTGTCAGGATTGGGACTTGGAGGGAAGAAATATGCAGGAAGTCCCAGTTGTTCACAAAAATCCCTCCTCAACTTCCTGCTGCAACTGCTGTTACACACACATACATCTTTCACATAAATCCTGGCTAGAGGTTTCAGCTCTCAAATGAGAGCAGCTAGCTTTCTCAAACCTCCTCCACCTCCAGCATCCCCAGCTGTAACATCTTTTCATAGCTGATGATTTCTCTGCAACTTTGGTGCTGGGGAGCATGGGAAGGAACATTGCAGAAAAACACTACCCAGTATGTGTCACCTGGGAAAGCTGAGCATTTTTTTTTAATGAAAGCTGTGCAGCTTTGGGACCCAGAAAACCTGGGGGAACTTCTTAATTTTTTTTTAATTCCTGCACCAATTCCTGATGGGGTCAGGAACTTCAATCTCAACCCCACTTGAGATATTGGAGAATTCCCATCTATAATGCTTCTGAGATCCCTTCTTCCTGTTTCTGCTGAGCAGAATGGAACTTCCAGAGAACACCGACTTATCTGCCACCAGCCATTGATTTGAATTCTATCTTTACAGCAATGCAATGGGACATTGCTGGGAGTCCACTGGCACATCCCATCTCTAAGCAGTAGAGCCATTTCTTTCCCTCCCCCAAGCTTGGTGAAGAGACTAGACCAAGGGTAGGCAACCTAAGGCCCGGGGGCCGGATGTGGCCCCCCAAGGCCTTTGGTCCGGCCCCAGGCTGGTCCTGCCGCTGCCGCCCGCCATGATGATATTACTTGTTCTTGGGGTTTTCTTGGCAAAATCTCCACAGGGGTTTTGCCATGGCTTTTCTGGGGCTGAGAGAGTGTGCATGCATATTTTTATTATTATATATATATATATATATATATATATATATATATTGTGCTTCGGCCCCCCAATTGTTTGAGGGACAGCAACCTGGCCCCCGGCTCAAAAAGGCATGTAAAAGGGGTGGTGGTGTGAGAGGTAGAGTACTTTTAAAGGAAAAAGTTTTATTCTAAGTAAGAAATCTCCATTGGAAAGGGGCATTTGTGTGAAAAGGAGCATATTTTCCTTCAGACACACTAGTTACAGTTACAGACAGATTAGGTAATTTCAATCAAGCCAGGAAAAATAATTAAAGCCCCTGATGTGACTAGCTATTGTAGCCAAGGGTCTAATTAAAGGGGAATTTAGGATTATTGCGAGATGGGCCGGCTACTGTGCCCTGCGGTACCGTCTTCCCTAGGTGTATACCGAGAAGACCAGGGAATCCCAGAAATAGGACTGAGGCAGATGCTTCCAATGAATATATTTTTATTATAAGGCAAAATCACACTAACATGCACTCACACACTCACTCAAGGCTCAGGAAAGTCAAGGTTGGAGGTTGGAATAGATGGCAGGCTTTGCTAAGGGAGATGCTTACCGAAATGTAGTCTTCCTCCGGGAAACGGATGGGACGAGAGGCGATGGGGGACAAGCCTGACTCCGTAGCGTGGGTTTGAGCAGGCTTGCCGGTAACTAACTTCAGAGGTCAGAGTGACGTGGAGTCGTTTAGACCACGAAGATAGCACACAAACTGGTTAAAATCTGGGGCTTATATAGGGCCAAACGGGCCTTGAGGCTAAAGGTGATGATTGCGATGATGGCACCCTGCTGTATAGGGTCCCATTGTATTTGGTGGTCTTAATCTGAGGGTCTCATGTCCTGGGGGAATGAGTGAATAGGTGACACAAAGCACCTTCCAATGGGTGGGGGTGTGTGAGGCTGGGTGGCACAATACATACATTACACCCTTGATGGCTGAGGGTGCTTGTGACTGGGTGCCACAATACATTCGAATGATTGGGATTATTAGATCAGGGGGAAATCCCATCAGCAACTCTCCTAGACTATCTGGGGCTATTCAGCGGGGATTAAGGGTGGTGGCCCATGCCATGGGCACAGAGGATTTTTGCCTCCAATTCTACTGCCAGAGTTCATCTGGAGGTCATTATGGAATTTCATATTTCTGATAGCAAGGGAACCATGGGTCATATTTGGATATTAAGGACTATGGGTAACACTATTACATTCTTCTAGTATACTCAAAGATCAGGTAGGATTTGTATTGCCTGATATTCATGGAGTAGCTAGGAGTCTGGACTCCTTTGTCCTGCCTCAACCAGCTTCCCCAGGGTGGAACAGGAGCCCCCTGCTCCAGGTGCCCCTTTGTTAGAATCTCTTCAGAGTCCACCACATGGTCCTTTCTCAGGCTTTTTATAACCTCTGTTGAGAAGGATCTTGAAGCTTTGAGTTTCTGCCCACTGGTCATCTCATTGGGCAATTGCTATCTTGTCCCCTTTCTGGTGCTGAGACTCATTAAAATGTAATTTAACCTCTTCACATCATTTAACTCTTTGTTGTCTGGGAAGAAGGCAGCCTGGGCCCAAATGCCCATGATCACACTGTACCATTCCTAGTTTGACCTGAGTCCATGGAACCCCTTTTTATAATCAATAGCTTGGGATGTAAACTTATCTGAGTACTCTTGTCAACCATTGCATTGTTCACAAGACTCCTAAATATGGAAGCCAGGGATAGTTGATGTGTTGAGTAAGCCTTTCCATGACTGTTCTTTATACATTTATACTGCAGTACACAAAAAGCAGTGTAAAAATATTCTGGAGCAGAATGGCATGTAGTTGTGAAGAAGTGATGTGAACAGAAGTGGCTTCAGTACTAAAGATGATCTTGGTCACTATAAACATCACTTAGCCACTTACCTATAGGGCTGGAAATCATGTACCGGGGGGGGCGGGGGGAGACAAGTTCTGGGACTTTCCACCTTAAAAAAATACAATTTCCTTCAAATGATTTCATTGCAATCAGGATATGGTTATATTAAGATAGGTTTGCAGATTTATTTGAACAGAGCTATGCCCAGCTTGCTAAATTATCATCCTTAAACATGGTTCACACTCGTACTGCTGACACAACCTTGATTACAGCAGCTTGAATTGTGGGGTTGTAACATAGCTGCACAAAACATTTTCATTAACATAAATGTCACCTGCAATACAAATCCACTCAAACTGAACACTTGCTGAATTGCAGAGTAATTTTATGTCCTTCAGTTTTAATTTCATCATTTTCTGATTTATGAAAATGCAGAAATGACTACAAACAATTTCATTTACCACCATAAATGGCTATGTTTCCGTAAAATGATTGGGAAATAATGGGGGACCATATTCAAGTATCGTGGTTTGTGAAAGAACAAAAGGGAAAGGATTAAAAGTATAATGTACTAGCAGTTGTGTATTTGGCTAATGGCATTCAGTTAAATGAATGGAGAACAATCATTGCTTTGTAAGAGAGAGACATTTTCACTCCTGTTCCTAAAAAGTACAAACTGCCCTCTTATAAAGTCTACCATGCTTGTAAATAAGAGCATCCTTACTTTCCAGAACAAACTTAAATTTCTCCAGTGAATGTGTGTCAAAAGATGACTTGCAAACCTTGCTGTTACTATGTGCTTTCAAGTAATTTCTGACTTATGCTGACCCTATCATGGGGTTTTCTTAACAATTTTTGTTGGGGGGGGTTGCCACTGCCTTCCTCTTAGACTGAGAGAGTATGCATTGCGTAAGGTCACCCAGTGGGTTTCCAAGGCTGAACTGGGAACCTCACATTTTTGGATTTTGAGCAGTTTACCAAGCACAAGTAGTTTTTTAAAAAAGGATGCACAGACACATGCAATAGGCAGTTTTGAGAACTCACCCAGGGCCACAAGCAACTGTAAATGAATCCATAATTGTGTGTGTGTGTGTGTGCGCGCGCGCACACACACACACGTGAAGGTGGTTTGCATTTGGGAATAAACTCTGAATGCACCAAAAATAGCTGAGTCTAGGGAATGGCTGAAGGGACAGCAAGAGTACAAAGCCAGAGTCTTACTATATTTTGTAGGCCTGGCCAATTCAGGAGCATCATTATAATCTACCACTTGCAGGGGATGTCTGATGCCCCTTTTGGATTTTACCTGCCATGACATTAGGAGCAGATTGAGGTACAGTGGTGATAAAGTGAGAGCCAGCATGGTATAGTGGTTTAAGCATTGGACTATGACTCTGGAGACCAGGGTTCAAATCCCAGCTAAGCCAAGTAAGCCCACTGGGTGACCTTGGGCAAGTCACAGTCTCTTAGCCTCAGAGGATAGCAATGGCAAACCTCCTCTGAAGAAACATGCCAAGAAAACCCCATAGGGTTGCCATAAGTCAGAAATGACTTGAAGGCACATAACAACAACAACAACAGTGGGCTATGCAGTGAAGCTATTGCTGTAGAAAATGGTTATCACATTTGTTGTGTTGTAGAGTCCATCCATCTGGCATGTGGCCTTCCTCTCTTCCTACTTCCCTCCACTTTTCCCAGCTTTATTGTCTTTTCTAATGAGTCGTCTCTTCTCATGATGTGTCCAAAGTATAACAACCTCAGTTTGGTCATCTTGGCTCCCAGGAGGTTTCCAGTTTGATCTGTTCTAGGACCCACTTGTTTGTCATTTTGGCTGTCCATGGGATCCTCAGCACTCTTCTCTAGCACCACATCTCAAATGCATTGATTTTCTTCTTATCTTTTTTAACTGTCCAGCTTATCATCCATACATGGAAATAGGGAAAACAATGGCTTGTATAATTCTAACTTTTGTGTTGAATTGTATATCTTTGCATTTTGGTTTTTTTTCTAGTTCTTTCATAGCAACCCTCCCCATTCTTAGTTTTCTTCTGATTTCCTGACTGCAAGCCACATTTCTATCAATGTTTGATTCCAGGTATGGGAATTCTTTTACTATTTCTATTTCTTCATTGCCTAGGTTGAACTTGTGAAGGTCCTCAGTGGTCATTTTTTTTGTTTTATGTTCAGCATTAAGCCTGCCTTTGCACTTTCTTCTTTGATCTTCCTTAGTAGGTGTTCCAGGTCTGTGAGGTTTTCTGCTAGTATTATGGTGTCATCTGCATATCTGAGGTTGTTGATATTCCTTCCTCCTATTTTCACTCTTCCGTCTTCTGTGTCCAAGCTTCCTTTTCTTATAATGTTTTCTGCATACAGGTTGAACAAATAGGGTGAAAGGATACAGCCTTGTCTGACTCCTTTGCCAATTGGGAACCATTCTGTTTCTCCATGTTCTGTTCTGACAATAGCTTCTTGTCTTAAGTATAGATTCGTCATCAGGACTATCAGATGTGTTTGTCTTTAAGGGTGTTCCATAGCCTTTCATGGTCTATGCAGTCAAAGGCTTTGCTACAGTCTATAAAGCACATGCTGGTTTTCTTTTGGAATTCCCTGGCATGCTCCATTAGCCATCATATGTTTGCAATGTGAGCCCTAGTGCCTCTTCCTTTCCTGAACCCCACTTGGATCTCTGGGATCTCTCTTTCCATGTATGGTTGGAGTCTATGTTGCAGAATTTTGAGCATGATTTTGCTTGCATGGAAGATCAGTGCTATGGTCCTATAGTCGCTGCAATTTCTTGTGTCTCCCTTTTATGGATGGGAATGTATATTGATCATTTCCAATCTGTTGGCCATCATTTTATTTTCCATATCTGTTGACATATGTTGGTTAGCACTAGAGTTGACTCTGTCAATGTGGATTGCAGCAGTTCAGTTAGAATATCATCTGTTCTCGGTGATTTGTTTTTCACTATTTCTCTTATTGCAGTTTCCACCTCACTTTTTAGGATTTGGAGTTCATCTTCATATGGCTCTTCATTCCATATGTCCTTCATGTTGTCATCTCTTTTGTATAATTCTTCTGTGTATTGCATCTAACATTCTTTTATTCCTTCCTGGTTTTGAATTATGTTATTTTTATTGTCATAGATCATCCTGGTCCTTGGTTTGAATTTTCCTTTGATTTCCTGGATCTTTGGAAATAGATCTCTTGTTCTTCCCTTTTTGTTGTTGTCTTCTATTACTCTGCATTGGTCATTGTAGTAATTTTCTTTATCTTTCTGCATAAGCCATTATACTGTTGCATTCATAATTCTTAGTTTGTTCCTATCTCCATTTTGTTTTTCTTCTCTTCTTTTCTTTATTGTCTGTAGTGCTTTTTCTGTCATTCATGGATTTTTTTCTTTCTTTTTGTTTATTGAAAGTGTCTGTCTGAATTCTTCTTTTATTATGTTCCTGGCTTCAGACCATAGTTCCTCTGATTCTCGGTCTATTATGCTTAGTAGTGTGAATCTGTTTCTTATGTTAACTGTAAATTTTGTTGAGATATTATTTAGATCATATTTTGGTATAATCACTTGTTTTCTTTTCTTTTTGAGTCTTACTCTTATTTTTGTTATGAGTAATTCATGATCTATGCCATAATCAGTGCCTGGTATAGTTTTGGCTACCAGTATAGAGTTCTGCCATCTTTTACTTCTGATTATATAATCTACTTGCTTTTTGTGTTGACCATCTGGTGATGTCCATGTGTGTAGCCTTCTTTCTGGTTGTATGAAAAATGTGTTTGCAATGAATAGGTTGTTCACAAAAATCTATCAGATGCTTTGTTTCTTTTGCCTAATCCAAATCTACCTACATCTTTTTATTCTTCTTTGCTTCTAACTTTTGTATTCCAATCTCCAATGATCAGCTTTACATCCGGTGTTGGTGTGCTGTCAATTTCTTCCTGTGCTCCTTCATGGAATCTATCAATTTCTTCCTGTTCTGTCTCTGTGGTTGGTTTATAATATTAATAAATAATAATAATAATAATAATAATAATAATAATAATAAGTTTTATTTATATTTTATTACACAATAAAATGAATACAATGTACAAAATATAAACAATAAAATAATACAAATCAGAACAATAATAGATTAAGAGAATAGAATACAATATAATAAAATAAATGAAAATAAAATAAAATAGTATAAAATAAAATAAAATAGCCAATAATTGTCAGAGTCTAAAAATCTGGAAGATCAGATGGATAGCTCTGTCTTAAGTGCCTTCTTGAAGGCTTCTAGAGTAGTAATAAGACGGATCTCCTCCGGCAGGCAGTTCCACAACTTGGGAGCTGCGACCATAAACGATTTTTGGGAAGTCGTGGTAAATCTAGTTTTATGGTGTTCTAATAACTTCTTCCCAGATGTTCTGAGAGTGTGGGGCGGATTATGTGGGGAGAGGCGTTCCTTCAAGTAACTCAGGCCCAAGCCATGTAGGGCTTTAAAGGTAATAACCAACACTTTGTACTGTGCCCGGAAGCTAATCGGCAGCCAATGAAGAGATTTTAATATAGGTGTTATATGGTTCGATGTAGATGTTCTGGTGACCAATCTGGCTGCCGCATTTTGAACCAATTGGAGCTTACGAGCATGGTACAGAGGGAGCCCCATGTAGAGCGCATTACAGAAATCCAAACGAGAGATTACCAGGGCAAGTCCTACTGCTTCAAGGTCCTTTCGGTCCAGGTAGGGACACATTTGGCAGATCAACCGAAGTTGATACCAAGCACTCCTGGCCATCACATCCACTTGAGATGACGACTGTAAAGATGAATCCAGGAGTACTCCCAAACTGTGTACTTTGTCCTTTAGGGGAAGTGTAACTCCGTCCAGGACTGGATGGCAAAGCTCCTTTCCCAGGCTTGGGGTACCTATCGCGAGTACCTCAAGTATATACTTGAATTATGGTGATATTCATAGGTTTACCATGGAGCCTTACTGAAATGATTTGGTCTTATTTTGCATTGTATCCTCTAACTGCTTTTGCCACATCTTTTCTTAGTATAAAAGCTACCCTGTTTCTTCTTGTCTTTTTATTGCCTGAGTAGAACACTGTGTGGTTGTCTGATTCAAAGTGGCCCATCCCTGCACATTTTAACTCACTCACTCCAGGATGGAGATGCACTAAAGGTGGGAGGACACAAGGGAAGAGAAGGAGGGAAACCAAGGAAAGCATAAGGGGGTGAGTAGGAAAGCAAACAAACAATGGGAGGAATAATATAGGGAGACAAATAGCTACTGGGCAGCAGCAGTAGTGGTGGGTTTCACTTACAGGAGTAAATTGTAGTGACATCATAGCTAACATTGGTTGGCACTGCACACAAGGAGGTGTAGGTGGCCCTCCTTGTGTAACCTCATCACCTAGTAAACCCTATGATGAGACACCCCAATGAGACACAGGCAGAATCAGAGCATTAACAAAAATGAAAGGAGGGGGAGATAAAATGATATCCCATTTGGAAGATTAGCCAAGGGCACAAGAAAGATGCCAAGACAAATAGCAGACACCCTTAGGAAGGCAAATTGCATCCAAAGCAGCATTACACATAAAATAGGGACATGGAATGTGAGGAGCATGAGCCAAGGGAAGCTAGACATAGTAAAAATAGAAATGGTTATCACATAGGTGGTGTGATAGCAAAGTAAATGAAGCTGGTGAGCACTAAAACTCCCAAGGTCATTTGGCTGGGAAGAAACTAGATAAAGGAACAATGAGGTGCTGGCATGGGAAAAGAAAGAACCAGAGTTCATTTGAATATATACCATATACACTCAACTATAAGTCAATCTCATGTATAAGTCAAGGGCAGGTTTTGGGGCCAAACTTAGGGACATGTAACAAGGGATCTAAAGGATGAAACAAAGGAAAACAATGCCAGGAATAACTGTGCTTATACCAAAGGCTGGATGAATGACAGAGTAGAGTGGGGTCATTGCTTCCAAGACAAATGGCACTTTTGCCTTTCACCAGAAGATGGTTCCTTTTTAAATAAGAGTTAAAGTACAGTATTTACACTGACGTATGAATCAGTCAACCCAGGTTTGGTGTCAATTTTTTTACTAAAATTTCTAGATTTAAACATTAGTATATACAGTAACTAGTGAATAACGAGCCCATCAATATTTTGAAATTATGTGTCTTTTAATTAGCCATAGTTAACACTTGCTGTTCATTTCTGACAATACATGTCTTTAGTTTGGACCTATAGTTACTGAATAAATGTTTACTGAGTTGTAACTACTGAAGCCTGGATTTCTGAATTTGGTTTACAGCTGGACTTGACAAAAGGAGATATTGTGTTCTTTTATTCTTCTCCATACCTGATGAGAATGCTGAAACCAAATAGATGCATTCTCAGTTACCTCATTCAACTTAATCTACTAATGCTGCCTAAACTATACAAGAAAGGAAGACTCTCAGATGTCTTTTTTTCAAAATAAACGCCTGAGTATTTTGAACATTACAAATGACAGCAGGGAAATGGAACTACATATTAATTCACTCATCCCCTCTGTGTCAGTCCTGTAGCAAAGAGTACTCACAGTCCCACTAATGGAACCTACTTATTATTCCATTTATGTGAAGCTATGTAGGTTGACGGCATAAAGACAAAGGGTTGAACAGATACAATGGATGATACAGTCTAATCGTTCCTCCCTGACAGAACATCCTAGAGTTAAAAGATTCATGACAGATATGTGCCAAACCCTTTTCTCTGAAGTCTTCCAATTGAATTGATACTCATCCTGCTTAAGGTGTTCCCTTGCCTGTTCTCATTGTCAAGATGACAATTATTATGAGTTAGTTAAATGGCTTATTTAAGATCTCTAAAACATGGCCAATTATTGTCCAAAAGGACCACTTTGCACTTTACAAAATTCAGAAAGAGAAGACGGTATTTAATTCAGGTTGTTTAACTTTTAAAAGATCTGATCATACTTTATGGCAGTCACATGATCAGATAGTGCTTTTTTCAGTCCATCTTTAGACTCACAGGAGACTCGCAGCCAAGTGGACAAAGCCATTGTATCCATGCAAATGTAACAGGGATTAATGTGATTTCAGAAAGGTATTGAACAAATCCAGACACTGAACAAATGCAAATTCTGGAATCAGGGAGGAATCCATTTTGCAAACTTGTACTCAAGAGTTTCAGATAAACTTACAACACTAGCTGACATATGGTATTTATTATTTGTTTATTTAGAGTATTTATAGGCCAACCTTCAGCCAAAGTGTCTCCTAGGGAAGTTTACAAATCTTTAGCAATTGGACAGTTCTCTGCCCTCAGACTTGTAATCTAAATAAGACACAACAGCATAAAGAAAAGGAAATGGAAGGAGGAGATTAAGTCCAGCAGAGGCTGACTCCCCCTCAGAGTCCAGAGCAATAGTAGTTGGAAAGCAAGGAGAAGCTTCTACCAGCCACTAGGCCAAATTGTGATGGAGATCTGTCTGGTTGCTCTTCTCTCCCTCAGAGGCAAGAAGAATGCCAGTTGAAATGATATAGATCAGTGATGGCGAAGCTTTCAGGGGCCGAATATCCAAACTAAAAAGCCTGCCAGCACCAGGTGTTACCAGGTGCCAGGGGTGGGACTTCCACCCTCCAGGGGCAGGACTTCCAGGTCAGGACTTCTCCCCCCCCCCCTCCTGACCCTTTATCTGCCTCCACAGAGACAGCTGAAGGCCCAAGGGGGTGATGGGGGAAGAACACTGCACTGCACCCCCCCCTGCACTGTCCCCAGCCTTCAGCTGCCTCCAGAGTGGCAGCTGAAGTCCGGGGAGGGTCTGGAAAGAGGAAGAACAGGTGCACACCTGTTTCTCCTCATCTCCTTGATGAGGGACTCCTTGATGTCCCAGCAGCTGAAGGCCAGGGAGGGTCTGGAAGGAGGAGAAATAGACACATGCATCTTCCTTTGTCTCCCCCCACACTGTCCCCAGCCTTCAGCTGCCTCCAGAGAAGCAGCTGAAGGCCTGGGATGGCCAGGAAGAAGGAGGAACAGGTGCACACCTCTTCCTCCTCCTTTCCACCCTCCGCATGCTGGGGAAAATGACTTCGCTTCCCATCTCTGGCACGCATGCCATAATTTCACCATCACGGATATAGACAAATAAATATAGACAAATAAAAACTTGAGATATCTATTAGATTAATAACCTGAGACCAGTCTCTTGTGCAGTAGTCCATATAAAATAATTCCATTTTGTAGCATAGTTTGGAGTTATTCCTATTTTTTTACTCTCTTTCAATTTCTGGCAATATGTTATTGCAATACAATACCTGTTCTGGCAAGCATGGTAACACCCTTTCATGAAAGCATGGGTCTGTGAACATATGCAGGAGATTGTCATTCAGGGTTTAAAAACAACCTTGAAAGGTAGACTGGCAATAGAATCTTATGTTCCAGAATCTTAAGTTAGTAAACAATAGCAGAAACCCAGAGGAAGATATTAGACTCAGAACAAAGAGTACCTGAAAGAAAGTACATACACACCAAACCAAATAAAGGACAAACTCTTTATAAGTGAAAGAAAAATAGAAATCAAAGGTATAGAAAACCAGAGTGGGAAAGCACATATGGGCTGAGATATAAAATCTAGCTAAACTTAACTGTATTAAACATACTAAACATACTAAACTGGACATCAGTAGACAGAGAGATTTTGTAGCACCTTTGAGACTAACTGAGCAAAAGAAGTTGTAGCATAGACTCATAGAATTAGAGGGATGTTGGGAAGCTGCCTACATAGCATCCTACTGTGCCACTGGTGTGAGTTGCTCCTCTGAGGTCACAATGAGATGCCCAACCATGCAATCAATGCTAGGCACCTTGTTTCTGGCTTCATAGGGAACAACCCATGCTGTCAGCAGCAGTGACAGGCAGCACAGTGGGATGCTATATAGAAAGCCACCTGCATTGCTATAGAATAGCAGTGGGAGAACAGGATAGCTTCGGTTCCAGAATATTCCAGGGGCAATCCAGAATATTCTGGCCAATGTAGACCCGCTGTTAGTCTGCTTCCTCAAATGAATGGTATTGGGATGGAAGAACACTACTATAAGGCAACAACATAAGTGTATAGGATAAGAAAGGCTGCATCCACGCTACAGAAATAGTTCCACTTTACACCACTTTAATGCAATGGAATTCTGGAAACTGTAGTTTGCTGTGGCACCAGAGCTCTCTAACAGAAGGTTAAATATCTCACAAAACTACAATTCCCAGAATTCCACAGCATTGAGCCATGGCACTTAAAGTGGTGTCAAACTAGATTATTTCTGCAGCATGGATGCAGCTGAAGTGATCCTCTGAGGACCATATCAATTCTTTCTTTCTTTCTTTCTTTTTTTCCCCAGAGAATCCATGGCAACCCAGAGGGATCCAATCAGCCAATCACAGACTAAAAAGGCCAAAACATTCTAATACTTTGGTATATTTGCTGGTTCTCACACAAACACAGCAAAATTTGTCAGTTAATGTTAGGAACTCAAAAGATAGATCACATAGGTATCTTGGTTTTTAGAAAATGACAGTTTGTGGAAACACAGAAAGACAATTAAGATTTCTTCACTGTGTATAATTCTAATTCTAATTATTCTAATTCTATTCTAATTATGAGTTTCGGCCAGGACAGGGAAGGAGGAGGAGGAGGCTCTCCAGGCCAGTTTCTAAAAGAGAAGAGAAAGAGAAAGAGGTTTCTGCCAGGAAAGAAAGCTTTCCAGGCCAATTCCTGCTAGGAGAGAGGAAGAAAACAGTTTCCAGGCAGCCATCTTGAGAGGGTAAGTTTTAAAGTTCTTTTTAAAAACTCTTGGGGGAAGTGTGACTGTGACTCAGCGGGTGGGGCTTTGTTAAGAGCATTTGCAAATCAATAGGGGGTGGGCTAGGCAGTTAGCTCTTTACAACTGCTCCCAGAGGTCAGTTTCAGGTCAGTTTCGGCCAGGACAGGGAAGGAGGAGGAGGAGGCTCTCCAGGCCAGTTTCTAAAAGAGAAGAGAAAGAGAAAGAGGTTTCTGCCAGGAAAGAAAGCTTTCCAGGCCAATTCCTGCTAGGAGAGAGGAAGAAAACAGTTTCCAGGCAGCCATCTTGAGAGGGTAAGTTTTAAAGTTCTTTTTAAAAACTCTTGGGGGAAGTGTGACTGTGACTCAGCGGGTGGGGCTTTGTTAAGAGCATTTGCAAATCAATAGGGGGTGGGCTAGGCAGTTAGCTCTTTACAACTGCTCCCAGAGCCGCGCGCCTAGCAGCGCGCGAATTTTATAACCACTACCAATTGTAGAAAACTTTTGGTCATCTGCAGACTTTAACATTGGTTTTAGCAAGAGATTTTCTTTGAGGAGGAACGCCATAGTCCTTTTTAATACTTAGTATGGATACTGAAGGAACTGCTGCCGTCACCTGCAATACCTGTGGTATGTTTGTCTTCCTACCTACAGAGGTCGGGAACTACACATGCTCCAAGTGCAAGTTGGTAGCTCTCTTGGAGGAGAAAGTACAGCAGCTGGAGGCGCGGGTAGCTACACTTCAGAATATTAGGGAGCAAGAGGCTTTCCTAGACAGAACGGAACGAACGGTCTTGGACAGGGACCACACAGTGGAAGTTGCTGGGGAAGAGAACGTCACACCACATACACAGGAGGTAGACAGCTGGAGGAATGTCACACGTAGAAGTAGGGAGACCAGAGATCGTTCTGGGAGCTTGCAGCTACAGAATCGTTTTCAAGCTCTTTCCCTTACCAAGGAGGACGAGGAAGAGCAGCATGAACAGACTTCAGGGAAAGAGCTGGGAGTACCACCACAGGGAACAGTCGCTGCTAAGCCTCGTAGGAGACGTGTGGTCGTGGTGGGGGACTCCTTGCTGAGAGGGACAGAAGCAGTGATTTGTGGGCCTGACAAGATGTCTCGGGAGGTGTGTTGTCTCCCTGGGGCAAAGATCCGAGATGTGACAGAGAGGCTGAGAAGACTGGTCAGGCCTACCGACCAATACCCCTTCCTTTTGGTTCACGTGGGAACGAACGACACAGCAAGACACAGCCTTCAAAACATCAAAAGGGATTACGAGGCTCTAGGAAAGAAGCTGAAAGAAATGGAGGCACAGATTGTCATCTCGTCTCTACTGCCAGTTGAAGGGCACGGTCCAGGAAGAGAGAGGAAGATAGCAGATGTCAACAATTGGCTCCGCAGATGGTGTCGTCGAGAACGATTTGGATTCTTGGATCATGGGCTGCGGTTCCATGAGGGTGGACTCCTGGCAAGGGATGGGCTGCATCTCACACCAGTTGGAAGAAACGTTTTTGCCAACAGTCTGAAGAATTTGATCAGGAGGGCTTTAAACTGAGTTATGTGGGGAAGGGAGACAGCACCATGGAAGACAAAAGGACTGGAAAAAATAGTCAAACTGTCATAGAGGAAACAAAGCAAACAGTAGAGGGACCCAACAGTGGGAGGCAAAAAAACGTGCTAAGGCAGCAAGTAAAGGAGACATATGGTCTTAGATGTCTCTACACTAATGCACAGAGCATGGGAAATAAGCAAGATGAACTTGAACTCCTAGCGCAACAAAGCAAATATGATATAATAGGCATCACTGAAACCTGGTGGGATGAGTCTCATGATTGGAATGTAAAAATACAGGGGTATAACCTCTTCAAGAGAAACAGGCCAAACAGGAGAGGAGGAGGAATAGCATTATATGTCAGGGATATTTACACCAGTGAAGAAATCCAGGACAACAATCCTGGAAGCCAGGTGGAGAGCATTTGGATAAAAATTAAAGGGGAAAGAAACAACAGGGATGTTATTGTGGGAGTCTACTACAGACCCCCGACTCAGGCAGAAGAACTGGATGATGCCTTTCTAGAACAGATGACCACACACTCAGAAAGGAGAAATATAGTAGTGATGGGTGACTTCAACTATCCGGATATTTGCTGGAAGTCAAACTCGGCAAAATCCTTGAGGTCTAGCAAATTCCTCACTTGCCTCGAAGACAATTTCATTGTTCAAAAGGTGGAAGAGGCAACGAGGGAGTCAGCTATTTTGGATCTGATCCTAACTAACAGGGAAGACCTAGTTAATGGGGTGCAAGTGGTTGGATCCTTAGGCGGGAGTGATCATGTCCTCCTGGAGTTTATTATACAGTGGAAAGGAGGAGCCAGGCATAGTCAGACACGCATTCTAGACTTTAGGAAAGCTGATTTTACTAAACTTAGAGAAATACTGAGGGTGATCCCATGGACAGGAATACTAAAAGAGAAGGGAGTTCAAGACGGATGGGAATTTCTCAAAAGGGAGATACTGAAGGCACAATTTCAAACCGTGCCAATGAGGAGGAAGAATGGGAGGTGTCTCAAGAAACCAGGATGGATGACTAAGGAACTTGCAACTGAACTATGTTTTAAACGGAACATGTATAAGAAATGGAAAAATGGGGAAATCACCAAAGAGGAATTCAAACAAATAGCTAGCACGTGTAGGGTTAAAGTCAGAAAAGCTAAAGCGCAGAATGAAATCAGGCTTGCTGGAGCGGTTAAGAACAATAAAAAGGGCTTTTGGGGGTATGTCAGTAGCAAAAGGAAAAAGAAGGAAATGGTAGGGCCACTGTGTGGAGAAGATGGCAAAAAGTTAACAGGGGACAGAGAAAAGGCAGAATTACTCAACACCTTCTTTGCTTCAGTCTTCTCAGAAAAGGCAAAGGGTGCTCAACTTGAGGATAATGGAGCAGAGGACAGAATAGGAGAATTTCAGCACAGAATAAGTAAAGAGATAGTACAGAAACATCTGGTTAATCTAGATGAATATAAGTCTCCAGGACCAGATGAATTACATCCAAGGGTATTAAAAGAACTGGCAAATGTAATATCAGAACCATTGGCAATAATCTTTGAGAATTCCTGGAAAACAGGAGAGGTCCCAGCGGACTGGAGGAGGGCAAATGTTGTCCCCATCTTCAAAAAGGGGAAAAAAGAGGATCCCAACAATTATCGTCCAGTTAGTCTGACATCAATACCCGGAAAGATTCTGGAGCAGATCATTAAACAGAGAGTCTGTGAACATCTGGAAGATAATTTCATAATCACAAAAAGTCAACATGGGTTTCAGAGAAACAGGTCATGCCAGACAAATCTGATCTCTTTTTTTGATAAAATTACCAGCTTGGTAGATGAAGGGAATGCTGTGGATATAGTATATCTTGATTTCAGTAAGGCCTTTGACAAGGTTCCCCATGACATTCTTGCAAGCAAGTTGGTAAAATGTGGGCTAGACAAAGTAACTGTTACATGGATTTGTAATTGGTTATCTGGTCGAACACAAAGGGTGCTCAACAATGGCTCCTTTTCAACCTGGAAAGACGTGACCAGTGGGGTGCCACAGGGCTCTGTTCTGGGCCCAGTGCTATTCAATATCTTTATTAATGACTTGGATGATGGTATTGGGGGCATAGTTATCAAATTTGCAGATGACACCAAATTAGGAGGAGTAAGTAGCTAATACCCCAGAGGACAGGATCAAAATTCAAAATGACTTGAGCAGACTAGAAAGTTGGGCCAAAGCTAACAAAATGAAATTCAACACAGAGAAATGTAAGGTACTGCACTTAGGGCGGAAAAACGAAAAGTACAGATATACGATGGGGGACACTTGGCTGAATGAGACTACGTGTGAAAGGGATCTAGGAATCCAGGTGGACCACAAGTTGAACATGAGTCAACAGTGCGATGCAGCAGCTAAAAAGGCCAATGCAATTTTAGGCTGCATCAGTAGAAGTATAGTGTCTAGATCAAGAGAAGTAATAGTGCCACTATATTCTGCTTTGGTCCGGCCTCACCTGGAATACTGTGTCCAGTTCTGGGCACCACAATTAAAAAAGGATGTGGAGAAATTGGAGCGTGTCCAAAGGAGGGCAACTAAAATGGTGAAGGGTCTGGAAACCAAGCCCTATGAGGAACGACTTAGGGAGCTGGGGATGTTTAGCCTGGAGAAGAGAAGGCTGAGAGGTGATATGATAGCCGTGTTTAAATATTTGAAGGGATGTCATATCGAGGAGGGAACAAGCTTGTTTTCTGCTGCTCCAGAGACTAGGAACCGAAACAATGGATGCAAGCTGCAAGAAAAGAGATTCCACCTCAACATTAGGAGGAACTTCCTGACAGTAAGGGCGGTTCGACAGTGGAACACACTCCCTCGGAGAGTAGTGGAGTCTCCTTCCTTGGAGGTCTTTAAGCAGAGGCTGGATGGCCATCTGTCGGGGATGCTTTGATTGGGAGTTCCTGCATGGCAGGGGGTTGGACTGGATGGCCCTTGTGGTCTCTTCCAACTCTATGATTCTATGATTCTATGATTCTATGATTCTATAATACTTCATAGTATTGTGAAGCACAGAAATTCCTTGGGAAATCTGTGAAATTGATATAACTCCAATGTATTTTAAAGTTTGGCTTTCATATATCCAATTAGTCCCTTTTGCTTTTTTTTTATTCAAACAGCATGACAAAGGTCAACGGACTGCATATGCTTAAAGAATTTGGGTTTAATACAAAGGTACATTTCCAGTGACAAAGGACTGGAGGCTTTCTATGGCAGAGGAAGACAACTTCTACTGAAAGAAGGGAATATTTGGATTCATACAATTATCAATACAAAAAGTTCAAACAAGGATACATCTATGGTTATGGAGCACCTTTACTTGGCATAATTTCAGAAGTATTTCCTGGTCATAATGTCCAGTATTTACTGGAAAGAAAGAAAGTAGTTTTTCATAGGATTTATATTTCATGATTGGAATTAGCACACTGTATTTCTGTTTTAGCATACTACTGTGACTGGTTAGTGCCCACTACAGGAGGGGCCATGGAGGCTACAACCATCTCTATAGATGAGACAGCAGTCTTGTGACTTTGAAGAGTTTTCTGTAGTGTGTCATCAGTATAGAGGTTATATATCACACTGCTGAGATGTCTTGTGTGTCCTCTTAATATTATGGAATCCAGCTCAAGAATAGTTTTCTTCACCCAATTAACAATAATGCAAAAGTCCTCTGTGTATCTTACAACTCCAAGCATCTGTCTCCCTTGGCAGCTCACACACACACACCACTTTAAACCTATGCCTTGGACAAAGCATGTGAAGTTGCTGCCTTGCTCACTTCACCAGACATGCACTCTCTCTCAGGGCCTGAACAGACTGCCAGAAATAATGCAGCTTGAGACCACTTTAACTGCCCTGGCTCAGTGCTATGGAATTGTGGGAACTGTAGTTTATTGTGGCACCAGAGCTCTCTGACAGAGAAGGTTCAATGTCTCGGAAAAAACTACAATTCCCATGATTCCCTAGCATTGAGCCAGGACAGTTAAAGTGGTCTCAAGCTGCATTATTTCTGGCAGTCTGTTCAGGATCTCAGTCTTTGAGTCATACACAATGCTTATTTTCCCTTTTCTCCTCAGTTCTCAACATTGCTGAACCATCATGGCCACGTAGATCTTCTTTTTCTCCTTCCTCATACAGCAGAGGATTTCCAGCCTGCTTGGGAGAGAAACTGACTTTAAGAAGTCCTCCCACTTATGCTTCTCTCCCTCACCAGTCTATGACTGCATATTTTCCCTAACAGGGCCAGAATGGGGATGAGGTGCTTCTCCTCTTGACCTTCTGCTGCTCCACCATCTTCTATGCTGCTCTAGAAGGCTACATGGCTTGGCTTCTCTCTCATCCCCCACCTCTGTTGCTGGCTTACATCCTTGTTTCTTAATAATAATAATAATAATAATAATAATAATAAATTTTATTTATAACCCGCCCCTCTGCTCGGCAATCAAGGCGGCATGCAACAGATTAAAATATAACAAGTTAAAACAGTTCCATACTCCCACCACTAACCCACCCACCCCTTAAAACAGAATTAAACTATCATAAAATTAAAATCAAATCAAATTCAATTTAATTTGAATTAATTCTTGGTTGACAAACAAAAGCCTTCCTCATTTGCTCTACCCTTTGCCTCTATAGGTTCAGTGGGGTGAATCAGGTAGAGCCCCTGTGGTGAATAGAATGTCCAGCTGGCCAATCAGGAGGCAGCTGAGAGCCAGCCAATGGGATTCCAGCTGGGAGCATTTAAAAAGCCCAGGCTGACAGTTGGTGGAGAGTTAGAGTTTGTTGAGAAAATTAAGCCAGAAAGAGGGCTGTGTATTAGGGTGTTCCTGAGGAAACTGTATTTTGGGGAGTTAGAGTATAGAAAGGAGAGACTCTAAACACTTACAGAACTCTAAAGAAGAGAGTTGCTGTGGTGTTCTCTCCAGATAGATATTGCTAGCCAGTGTGGTTGAGGTACTGTGAGTGAATTAGAAACAAACATTATAATTTTATAACCAGGAAAGACTATAGTAGCAAGTTCTCATGCAAGTTACATTTATTACATGCTGTTTCAAAATAAACTTTTCTTCTTGTTCCAACGTCACTTGGCCTACGTTTTAATAACAAACCACACTCCTAATATTTTGAAGTTTTGGAGGTGGGACATCATGCAAAAGACAGTGTGGGTCCCTTACACTTAAATTAGGTGGCAAGGGTGGGGATAACAAGTTTCCACAGGACTGCCAGCTACAGTTAAAGTGAAAAAGGAGAAAGGTGGCAGTAGGGTGTGCCACACACACACACCCCAGCAGCTCTGGCAGGGTCCAAATCTGCTTACCATCCTCAACACCAAACTCTTTTCTCAGCCTCTTTTCTCCTCCCCATTTCCTCACTTTTGGACCTTTGCAGACTGCCAGAAATAGTGCACATTAAATTGAGGCACTGCCCGGGCTCTGTGCTAGGGAATCATCGGAATTGTATTTTTTTTCTGGGACATTGAGCCTTCTCTGTCAGAGAGCTCTGGTGCCACAATAAATTACAGTTCCCATGATTCCCTAGCACTGAGCCAGGGCAGTGCCTCAGTTTAATGGGCACTATTTCTGGCAGTCTGCAAAGGCCCTCAGTTACTTTAAACTCCCCATTATCCTCTCACTGCTCCTTGCCCCACTCTCTCAACTCTGGAAGCTGCCTATCTTGTCCTCCAGCCAAGCAGGGAGACAAGCAGTATTCCCCAGTCTTTACTTCCCCAAATGCTGCTGATTTCTCCAGTTTTCAGCCATTCTCCTCTCCACACCATCACTGTTCAAGTAGGCATTATGGCAGTTCCTCCCAACAACCCCAACATGGCTACAATTCCATTGCAGATTGCAAAAGGCAAAGTCTACAAGCATTCAGCCTTCAAGATATATCTGTGTGTGTATATTTCTTCAAATTGCTAGTCATGTTACAACTACAGTCGGCCCTCCGTTTTTGTGTGGGATCCATTCCAGACCCACCCACCCCACAAAAATAGAGATTCGCAAATATTCAAGACCCATAGCCTTGAATGGGATGCCCCCCATTGATTTAAATGGAAATCGCCCCTCATGAATATGCAAAACCACGAAAGTCTGTAATAATGGAGTGGTGACTGTAGTCACATCACATTACAAGGCAAGTTACAAAAATAGAGATAATCTAAGAAGAGGAACTCAGTAAAATAATTAGTACTACTGTGGCTACTTATTCTGTTTATATCCTGCTTTTTCCCCAATATGAAACTCAAAGCAGCTTACAAAAGTTTTAAAAGATACAGTTAAATAGATGATTTTTAGCTGATAAATAGAAATCAATCCTTCAGTAAAATCTAACTCACAAGGGTCCAAGATATAATCAACATATGCTACCAGCTTCTTTCTTTCTGTTAGTCTCAAAGGTGCTACAATATTCCTTTGCACTCAAATACCAATAAATCATTCACTTTCAAGGAGTAATGCACACATTGTTTTTAAAGTCTTTCCTGAATTTCATGGCTTGTATAAATGGTCCATATGGAAAAGAGTGCTTATTTGCATGTAAAATAAACCTATACTATATGAAGGTAAAGTCCTTAGCCATTTTTGGATTATAGGTTAGCTTTTTTCCTAACACAATAGCCCTAACATGATTTAACATTTTAAAAGGTCCAGTTTTGTCTCTCTTGTCTGTCTCTGATTTGCACAGAGACCCATCTAAGCAATGATTCAAGCAAGTCAGCAGAAAAGTAAAACCAGCCTCCTGTTACTGGGGCTATTCTGGTTGTCAAAGTACATTTTGTGTGACACATCTTAATTAGCCTGCTGTAGCTGCAGAACAAAATGTCCTGCATTTATGAATGTGTTGTAGAGCCAGTTTCACATGCTGAATTATTTTAACTACTTATGTGTGAAAATTAACAATCCCATACATTCAGCATGTTAGGGTACCTGAAGGGCAAAAGAAACAGCACTAGACATCTATAATTGAACATTTTTTGTGGCCTGGATGGCAGACACATAAAATAACAACCTCAAGGTATAAACAGTTTGCTAGGTTATAAAGGACTGACAGTCATTTCAAGTTTTGACCTTCATGGAAAAAAGGAAGCTATGAGATGGGACATTTTAAAGATATCTGCAAAGGAACTCTTTGGATTACTATGTTCTTTCCAATCATGTAAATGCTGTGCAACTGTAATCACTCATTAATACACCCCCATTCAGCAGTGATTGGAAGAAGGGGGGTGTTATACCTGTTATACTCTCCTTGATCTTTGCTCACTCTCATCCAGTCTCATTGGTTTTATTCTTTGCAACATCTAACAGGAAATTAGCAGAGTGAAGTTGGGAAGCAATAGAGAGCATTGCTATAACTGAACAGATCTATCTTTGTTTCAACTGCTCTTTTCACCTTTTGCAGCAGCAGCAGCAGCAGCTGAGAGTTAGGACACCCTACTATTCAGAGGATCTGATCAGTCTCCATATGAACTTAAATTGGTGGGAGTTGAAAATGAGATATTTGTTGCTTATTAAGTGTTGATAAGTGTTGATGAGATTTCTCAATTCCTGCTGACCACTGTTGGAGTTGGCAGCTGAGTCCTCAATATTGTTGCAAGTTTGGTCATCTTGGGTGCTGTTAATGGTTTGATTAATATGATTTGCCTAAAATAATACCTAGTGGGTTATGAGGGATTTTGCAAAATAATGTTAATTGTGCTCAGTATTTGTGACGAATTCCCTGAATAGACAATTCAAGCATTAGCGTCAAAGCCAGGACCTGTGTGGTAAAAGAAGGTGATTTCACCCTGACTTATGCACAGGCCATATCAAAATCCATAATTTTGGCCCCAAGACCTGCCCTTCACTTACACATGAGGTTGACTTATACAAAGATATTGACAGTAAGTATTCATTATCCCATCTCTCTAATAACCCCCTCATTTCATCTTGCTCTGAGAACAGCCCTTTTCTCTCTTAGGAATAGCTTGTGACATTTCCCTTCTCCCTTCAGTGCATGGTTTATAGAGACATACGTAAAATAATAAAAATTTTAATTACTGTGAATCAGTGTAGCAAAGGCCCAATGAACAGACTTTTATCTCTTAGGTTGCTAGGTTTTCAGAGAAGGTTTCATGGCATATGTATTATTTGTTGTGGCTATCTCCTGTGCTTGGTAAGAGGGCTGGGGTAGTAATCATTATTTGAGGCCATCATCCATCTAGGTAATTTACTACCTAAAAATGTCACTGCCTTCCTTTTTAACATTTACATGGGTTTCAAAAGCAGCCCAAATTGCTTCTTTAACATTTTGCAGTAATTTCAACACTGACATGAAACTTCTGCTTTTGTAGTTGATAGGAACACTTGTGAGCAAAAGGAAGAGTGTGACCCATTTTACTCTAATGCTGTATGATGCAAGGTAAGATATGTATAAATAGGGAGCAAGAACGTTAAAAAACAAGGGCAGTGGGTTGTCAATGACTCTCCTTTGACAGTGACAGTACATTTCAAATTCTGAAAGTAATGCAGGTGGGGAGAAAAAAGGGCCATCAATATTTCTGTCTGAAATATTGACACATTAGGCTCCTCCAGAGTTTGTTCCTCCTTTGTGATTCATCTAAAAGAATTGAAGCTTATATTCTCCTATTTTTATTTCATAATCCCTACTTGAAACCCCTTTGCTTTATTAATTTCACCTTGGCAAAGTTCAGGATCAATACTTCGGGTTCCATCCACATATAGTTTCATTGTGCAGGAGTAGGAATTGTTTGTATCAATTACAAATTCATATGGCTATTCATCTACACATTTGTTCATGAATTATTGAGATTTTTGCATAGGTTTTCTGAATGCCATATTTTTTTAAAAAAAATGAACTTTAAAAAACAAAATAAATGTTTTTTTAAATCTAATTTATTCATCCTGGTGATATTTTGGAGTAATCTAACTGGAGGGTAAGAGGATTTTCTTCCATCCTTTCCTTTCCTTTTCCTCCCTCTCCCCTGCTCTCCCTCACTTTTTCAGAGAATATTTTGGCAACCATTTCTGGCCAAGTTCTCAATTCTAAACATTAACTATTATTACAGTCATTTAATTGGCCAATGTATACATGGCTAAAACTGTTTTTAAAATGTCCCAGTTTCTCTCTCTTCCTTCTTTACCCTCTGCTTCCTTCAGTTGCTGCAAGCTGAATTCATGATGCAAAAGTAGTTTGCATTCAATTGACTTGGGGGGGGGGGGGGAGAGAAGAAGGGAATAGAGGAAAAAAAGAGTATTGTAGTAGAAGTCAAACTAGAACAATCAGTAGCGCTTATAGTTGGATTATAGACTTGCCCTGCACTCCCACTTTACCAGTTTTCTCTACTCTTCTAATTCCTATTAAATATTTAGAAATTTTCAAATAACTTCTCAATACACATCAATCTCTTCAAGAAAGTTGCCCAGATATAAACAGATATCTTCTTTTTAAACAAGTGCAGGCAATGGGATGTCGTTCCTGGGGAATCTACATGTGGGGAGCCCTTTGCAAAACTACGTATCTTGTAGAGCTCATGGGTTCTACTCATGCTGACTGGTTCTGCAGTAGCCAACATTCCTTTTCAGTGTTCTTCAGTTAAACTACTGCATTCCTGTCTGTCTCTGGCTTCCACTCCACCATAAGCATCTGAAGAAGTAGATTAAAGTCTATGAAAGCTAATGCTACAAACTTCTTTTTTTCAGTTAGTCTTAAAAGTGCTACAAAATATCTCGATATATTAAGTCCCAATACCTGATTAAACACCCTAGAGAACTATCATGTTAGGATTATATCTACTTTTGGAATCTAGCTGAAAAGTTAGATCACTATCACACCACACACTTAAAACAGGGCTAGGTTGCTTTAAATGCTCTGACTGCCTCCTGTTGCATTTTGGGGTCTGTAGTTCAGTGAGACTTAAAGGCTCTTTGGATGAATATTCTAAATGCCTCTTCCTAAACTACAAGTTCCAGAATGCAACAACAGCCAGCCAGAGTGGTTAAAGCACCTAGCCCTGTTTTAAGAGTGTAGAGCAGGGGTCGGCAACATTTGTTGCCGGCGGGCTGGGAGGGGGGGGAAATGGCACGGGGGCCAGACAGGGGCGTGTGCACGCTTGCGTGCATGTGTGCACTTTCTCCCCTGCATGTGCATGCGCATGACACCCGCCATCGTGCGCATGCATGCGCAAGTGCGGGTGCCATTTTGGAAGGCCCAACAGGAAGGCCGCATGCGCACAGTGCTGTTGGGCCTTCCAAAATGGCGGCCACACTTGCGCACACATGCGCACAAGCATGGGCGCCATTTTGGAAGGCTGCAGTGCGTGTGAGCCGGGCAAATTCGCCCGGAGCAGGCATGCTGGGGTCTTGGCAGGGCCCAGGGAAGGCCCCAGCACGCCTGCTCCAGGCGAATTCACCCTGCGCACGTGCACTGCAGCCTTGCCAGGGCCCAGGGAAGGCCACAGCGCGCCTGCTCTGGGTGAATTCACCCGGCTCACGTGCGCTGTGGCCTTGCCAGGGCCATGGCAAGGCCCCAGCGTGCCTGGTCTGGGCAAATTCTCCGGCGCACACGCGCTGCGGCCTTCCAAAATGGCGCCCAGGAATTAGAAGAGAGAAAGTGCAGGGCGGCAGTGGCGGGACCGACTCTCAAAAATCCATCACTTAACATGTCCTTTAGCCATGCTGGCAGAGGGGTTATAGGAGGTATTGTTAGAAAATTTACTATTTTCTGCATAATACAACTGTTCATGTTGAACTGAACTCAGTGATCTTAAATATGCCTAACTCTGTAATGGATGTAGGGTGTGGTCATTATAAATTTAGAACTAAATCCAATTGCTAGTCCAAATTAGAGTGGATACATTGCATCAATTGCTGAATGGTAAATCACTACATGTATAGATGTCATTGATTCAATGGTTTAATCTAGATGGGACCAGCAGTTGAAATTTGGTTTTACTTACATTAAGAGTAGGATAGGCTTATATTGCTGTAGATTGGCCCATGGACCATCCTGTTCATACATTACTCTTCCCCTCCAGTTGTGGCAGCTTGAGAGGTGTTTCTTTTGGAGGGAGGGTTATGAATGTATGAGCTCAGGGACTCAAAGGGGTGTCAGATACTTTGCAGTCTTTTTGCTTTTTGTATTGCTGTTGTTGTTAACTGCCCTCAAATTGAACCAAACTCATGGTGATCCTATGGATGAGATTTCTCCAGTTCTCTCTCTCTCTCTCTCTCTCTCTCTCTTTTTTCTGTTGTCTTATATTATGAGTTTTTACAAATCATCACTTACCATTGTGGCTTCAAAACTTACACATATAATACAAACAGTTCCACCTCAGCTCTGAGGCATTTTCCTCCACCAGGAAGTTTTATTGGTGATCAAATCATGTAACTGGCAATATCGTTCAGACCAGGGGTCGGCAACCTACGGCCCCCGGGCCGATTCCGGCCCAGGACGCTGGACTTACCGGCCCAGGTGGACCCCTGCCGCCGCCGCTGCCGCCACGGCACCTTTGCCGCCTGTATTTGTCGGCGCGTGACTGCGCGCACCGCGGCCAGCATTTCTTTCTACAAAATGCCAGCCGCGACGCGTTTGCACATGCGCAGGATTTGCGCAGGCGCAAACGCGTCACGGCCGGCATTTTGGAGAAAAAAATGCCCGCCACTCCGTGCGCTGTCATGCGTCGACAAAAGCGGGCATTGGCGGAGGCAGCGGCGGTGGCAGCGGCGGCGGCAGCAGCAGAGGCAGAGGCGCTGCCTCCGCCGCCTCCGCCACCTCCGCTGCCGCCTCTGGCTCCGCCGCCACCTCCGCTGCCGTCTCTGGCTCCGCCGCCGCCTCCGCTGCCACCTCTGGCTCCGCCACCGCCTCCGCCTCCGCCGCTGCGCCCGCTTTCATCAGCGCAGGACGCAGCCTGCATTTTGGTCTCCAAACGAAAGAGGGTGCAGCGGCGGTGGCGGCAGTGGCAGCGGAGGAGCCAGAGGCGGCAGCGGCGGCAGGGGTCCGCCTGGGTCGGTAAGGGGACTCGTGGGGGGGCACGTGCGTCAGTGGAGGGTGCGTGCGTGCGCACGTAAGCGCACGCACGCGCCACCATCCCCCCCCCCTTGGCCCAGCCGAGACCTGGGCTAGTGGAGACCGGCCCAGGTCTCAAAAAGGTTGCTGGTCCCTGGTTCAGACCCTCAGTTACCCATCTCTGGGAAAGGAAATTCCTCTAGGTTCTAGAAAAATAGGACAATCTCATTGGCAATTGCAAATGCCTGATATACAGACTTTGTGGCTCATTTTCAGATCACTCTGCAGATCATGTATGGCTGGCTTATGTTAACAGTGCAGGTCAGATTAGTGGATGAGTTATATCAGGGCAATTAACATGTTGTTCCACCAGTTTTAATTTTCAATAGTTTAATCCTGTTTTGAGGGGTGGGAGGGTTGGATATGGGATAAGGAATGTTTTTAAATTTGTATGTTTTAAAATGCTGTAACCCGCCCTGATTGCGGCGCAGAGGGGTGGGCTATAAATAAAATTTATTATTATTTATTATTATTATTAGTGGTACACATCCATTTCTGCACTTTAGCCATTTCACAGATGTGCTTCTCTAGCATCCAATATACCACTCATATACCCACTTCTGTGCAGAGCTTGCAAAAGTCATTGCTTGGACTACAGCACCCGCACACTCACTGTAGCTGTAGCTGCTAGCTATGTGGGGGGGGGGGGGGGCTAATTTTTCCAAGCTCTTGGAAGTGCTTTTCAGAACTGTGTATGTGCTTTGGCTTTTAATTTCTATAACACTATTGTTTAAGTGGCTTACAAACTAATTTAGTGGCTAAAAGGCTTTAGTGTCCTTTACCCTCACAAAAAAAGTAGGGGAGGGAATCACTATTATGTTCATCTTTTGGCTGAGATCCTGTGAGGTTGAAACATAGTGATTTTATCAAAGCCACACAGTAAAATCCAGAAGTATTTTTAAAGAGTCTGTCTCCATTACAGCTGGTGCAGTATAGTGGTTTGAGCACTGGACTACTATCTGGAGACCAGGATTTGAATCCTCACTTGGCCATGGAAACCCACTGACCTTGGGCAAGCCACACTCTGTCAGCCTCAGAGAAAGCCCATGGCAAACCTCCTCTGAATAAATCTTGTCAAGAAAACCATATGATAGGGTCACCTTAGGGTTGCCATAAATTGGAAATATGGTAACATGAAAGCACACAACAGCAACACTGGCTTCAAAGAAGGCTGATCTACCATAGACCAGTGCTTTGTACTTCAAAATCTCATTGAAAAGTATGCCACCTGCAACACAGTCTCGGCTTTTGACTCTGTATCTTGAATCAAACTATAGGAAAAACTGGAGGCTTCCTCAATTCACTGGTGTCTACTACACCTAATTTGTATGCTGCATGAAGGGAACTCACTCAGAGTAAGATGCAATCCACAGGGTCAACTCACCAATGCCATTACCACTGAGGAGTTACATTCTAGCTCCACTCTTGTCCAACTTTTACATAAATGACATGATAGGTTATCTGGACAACACAAATTTCCATCCTCCGAAACTAGAGGGAAGGTATATCTCTGCTCTGCTTTAGGCAGATGATGCAGCAGTAATTTCAAGAACACCTATTGGTCTAAAAAGAGCACTAAGAACACCAACACAGTATTGCAAAGAGGATCAGCTAGAACCTAACTACCAAAACTAAAATCATGGCATTTGCTAAAAGGCCCAAGAACTGAAACTGGATTATAGATGGTCACAAGATTGAGCAGGTCTCCTGATTCAAATATCTGTGAATAATCTTTCATGCTCCTGGAAGTAGGAAAGCACATGAAGACTATGCTGCCAGTAATATGCAGGGGAGCTCAACAGCCATCCTCATTTTTTTTTATGACAAGAGGAGGCCATTATATTCTGGCAGCCCTCAAACTCTTCAAAGCCAAATCAGTTGCACAACTGCTTTATAGATCCCAGTTGGGACCCCTCCGCAACTCTGCACCATTAAAACTTGTGCAATCCAAATTTCTAAGATCAGCATTCCAAGCTCCAAGGTGTGTCTTTAATACATTCTGAGACTAGAGTCAGACTTTATGAAAATGGAGGCCAGAGTGTGGGTGATCATACTCAGATACTGGCTCAGACTATCCTTCTTTCCCACTGGCCTTGCTCCACTTACCCTGACTGTTGGATTCCAGTATAAGTGAAAACAGATAGTGATGACTAAAATTTCTTCACTGGGTTTCTCTCCAGATCTTCTGCTCAGCATGGGATATGAAAAGGCTAAAGCAACCATCAAACAACATATGATAGATATAGGGCCTTTGCAGACTGCCAGAAATAGTGCACATTAAATTGAGGCATTGCCCTGGCTCAGTGCTAGGGAATCATGGGAACTGTAATTTATTGTGGCACCAGAGCTCTCTGACAGAGAAGGCTCAATGTCTGAGAAAAAAATACAATTCCCATGACTCCCTAGCACTGAGCCAGGGCAGTGCCTCAATTTAATGTGCACTATTTCTGGCAGTCTGCTTAGGCCTATAGTGTGACAGCTAGACCTAGCTAGTGCCCCAACTTTCATTGTTAGTGACTTCAACAGGTACTTGGCATCAGCTATGATATATTCCCATGATTCCCTAGCACTGAGCCAGGACAGTTAAAGTGGCCTCAATTTGCACTATTTCTGGCAGTCTGTAAAGGCCCTATATCCCTGTGACTCTCACCAAATAGATTCAACAGAACACATACTACTCCAGTGCACATACTAGAGGGACATTCACCTCAGCCTTGTCTCACCTCTATTGTTATAAACATCAAGGACACACCAGTCAATTTTACACCTCTTTGCTGCTTTCAGACACCAATCTGGATATAACATATAATGTTGCCAGATTCTGTGCAGCTGCAGTTAAAATCTGACAGGCAATGACATCCACAGTAGACTAGTATTAATCTTGCCCCACCACACTGGATTTTAAAAGGATATTTTAAATACTGTTTTTAACCTATGTTTTTACCTTATTTTTACCATTACCTTCTTTTATTCTGTATCCCCTTTTTTCTGTGCTGGTCTGTAATAAAAATGAACTGAACAGCAACATTGCCTCTATTGTTTACTGTGTTGGGCTTTGAGATCCAATTTAACATAAAAAGGGGTGTCTGAGAGAGTGAGGGGGGTTGCAGACTGCCAGAAATATCAAAAGAAGCCAAGATGACAAGACTTAGACTGTCATACTTCGAAAACATCATGAGAAGGCATGAATCGTTGGAAAAGACAATAATGTTAGGAAAGATGAAGTAGAAAGAGAAGAAGACCACATGCTAGATGGATGGACTTTATTAAAGAGACCATGAATATGAGTTTGCAGGAGCTGGGCCCAGCAGTAGAGGACAGGGAGGCCTGGAGATGTCTCATCCACAGGGTTGCCATGGGTCGAGATTGATGTGAAGGCAGTTAACAACAAACGAATGCCTAATTACCCTAAAGGCATAAAATTCCATCTGATTTTGTAAGCTAAGCAGGATCAGCTCTGGTTAATACTTGAATGGGAGACCACCAACAAATAACAGGTCCTGTAGGCTATATTCCAGACAAAGGAACTGACAAAACCACTTGTGAATATTACATCTCTAAGAAAACCCTATGAAATCCACGTCAGAAAGAAACTCTTCTAGAACATGGCCACACAGCCCAAAAAACCCACAAAAAACTATTCTAAAATAATTTATAGATGGTATTTAACACTTGTGAAATTAAATAAGATCTATGGGATGGGCAAGACAAAATGTTGGAAATGTTTAAAAGAAACAAGTACATTCTTCCACATGTAGTGGACATGTAAAGTTGCAAATAAATATTAGAAACAAATTAACCAAAAAATTAAAGATATATTAAAGATTGAATTAGAATGTAAGCCAGAAATTATGATGCTAAATCATATTGACAATGAAATTGAAAAAAGGGGGAAAATAATCTTTTATATGCTTACAGCCGCAAGGTTACTTTATGCGTAATATTGGAAATCAGAATTATGTCCCCAAGTGGAAGAATGGATTCTTAAACTATTAGATATGAAAGAAGTGGATGCATTATCAAATGCAATAAATGATAATATGAGAAATGAAAAAGAGGAAATATGGGATAAAGTGTCAAAATACATGTTAGAAAATATGTAGAAATGAGAATTGTAAATGTGTAATAGAAAAAGAAATCATGATGTTTCTGTAACTATAGTCAAATTGCATAAATTGTGAGAAAAGAAGAGAAAAAGAAGAGAAAGTCAAGCTTTTGATAAAATGTAAAGGTGTAAGAAGATAGCATAAAGAGATGTAAAGTGGTCAGTAAGCAAGAGAAATGCAGATAGTCATTTAAAGAAGTATTATTATTTTATTTTCTTATAATCTACTACGTTGAAAGCACCGAAGGTGGGGAAACCAAAGGAAGTGATAAATGCTTGAGTTGGAAGAGAAAAGAAATGAAAGATTATAATTTTAGAAAGGAAGAAACAAAGACGGAGAAGGAGGGTGGGGGGAGTGGAAGAATGCTATAGTGGAATGTTTTATGTAATATATTTAAAAAGAAACCTTGAAAAATAAATAAAGTATTTAAAAAAATAAAGGAAAGCACAGTGCATAAATATGCCCTTTCCAAATCACTTTCCCCTGCTATGGGCAACAATTGTTGCAGTGGCAACTCATAACTTCCATGTCAATGGGGTGGTGAATGTGTTCTGGGTTTTAGTCTTAATTTCACCATGACATTGAACCCCATCCCTCAAATAGGTTCAGACCCTTCGATTTTTTCAATTTGAATAAATAAGCTTTTCTGATAGGCTCTCCTAAAGCAGTCCTGTCTGACTTGTAAGGTAATAATTATTTTATGTCACCAAGGGTGGGTAGACACCCTTTCAAGTTAAACTGAGAGGAGACTGGATACCTGGTTGATCCTGTTCAATGGCCAGGGAACCATATATATGATGCGTTGAATAAAGAACTTTTTGGAACCTAGACATTTTAAGGGGCTCATTTGGGAATTCCACTCCTTCAGAATTCAAAGTAAATCCCGTTGGAGGAATGGAGTTCAGCATTTTGGACAGATCCTTTAAAATCTACACTTTATTTTTTTTTTTAATTTTTTAAAAAACTTTATTTATTAAAATTGATCAACACACAAAAAAAACTTACAAACATAACGACATTAACGACACACATTGACAACACAACATAAAAACAAATAATAATAATAATAATAAAAAACAACAACAACAACAAATAACAACAAAAACTTCCGAGTTTAACATTGTCCGATATATCTATTTCACCACAATTCTATACTCCAATTACTCCTGTCAATACAATTCTAATGACACACCTCATATTTTGACACCCCTCTTCTCTTCTGATATAAATATAATACTCTTTATTTCCCTCCTTTTAATCGAACTTCATTTTCACAGCTCTGCCTATTCATTTACCCTATCAATTCATATCAATTATAAAACAAACATCCTTCCCACTATTCCAGTAATCTATCATTTTCTTCCACTCATCCTTAAACATTTCTTTATCGCTTTTTTTCAATATCGAAGTTATCCTTTCCATCTTCATTATCTCCAGAATTTTCTTTTCCCAATCCTGAACATTTGGTATTTCTTTTGTCTTCCATTTCGCAGCATATACAATTCTCGCGGCCGATATTAAATAAAATAACAGTTTACCATGTTTTCTCTCTAATTCCTCATTGTCAATCATCCCAAGAAGATATATCTGAGGGCTAAATTCCAAACTTATTTGAAATATTTTTTCCATTTCTATATGTATCCTTTTCCAATAAGTCTTTGCCATTTTACAATCCCACCATAAATGGAAAAAGGTACCTATCTTTTTCTCACATTTCCAACATTTATTAGATAAATTCCCCCTCATTTTCGCTAATTTATAAGGCGTAAGATACCACCTATATTGCATCTTGTAAAAATTTTCTTTAATGTCAGAATTTAACATAAATTTCAGTCTTACTTTCCAACTTTTTTCCCATTGTCGCAATTCAATGTTTTTTCCTATATCTTGCGCCCATTTCACCATCTGTGGTTTAATATATTCAGTTTCCATTTCCATCTTTAGTAAGAGCTTATATATAAGCGAAATTTTGTATTTATCTTGTAATTTTATTATTTCCTCAAATTCTTTATTCATAGGGCCAATTGACTTAATTTTTTTATCTATCAAAAATCTTTCCTTTAGTTGACGATAGGTGAACCAATTACATTTGAATCCTTCTTGGTTTAACTCCTCTTGCGATTTAATTTCTAACCCTTGTTTTGTCTTCTTTAATAGATCTTGATAAGTTAACCAATTCTCTGTCCCAATTTTGTTTTCTCTAGATACCACTGCATCCACCGCTGTCCAAAACGGTATTTTATCGTCCCATTTAATCTTTACTTTATCCCATACTCTCAAAAGGGCTCGTCTTAAATAATGATCATTAAAATTTTTATGTTGTTTAATTTTATCATATAATAAATACCCATGCCATGGGTAAACTTTATCGAAACCTTCTAATTTTAAATTTTTATCTTCCACTAACTTAATCCAATCCAAAATCCAGTATAGACTGCACGCATAATAATAGATTTTCAAATTTGGCATGTTCATACCCCCTCTTTCCTTTTCATCTTGCAGTGATTTCATCCTTATCCTAGGTTTTTTACCCCCCCAGATATATTTGGATATATCTCTTTGCCATGTTTGAAAGGGTGTGTCGCTAATCATAATTGGAATAGTCTGGAATATATATAACATTTTAGGAAGTATACTCATTTTTACCGAAGCAATTTTACCCATTAAAGACAAATTTAATTTACTCCATCTCTTCATATCTTCTTTAATTTCTTTCCATTTACTCTCATAATTATTTTTAAACAAATCGGCATTCCTAATTGTAAAATTTATCCCCAGATATCTCACCATTTTACTCTCTTTGAAATTTGATATTTCTTTTAATTTCTCTTTTTCTTCCTTTGATAAATTCATTGTCAACATAGCTGTTTTATCCTTATTAACTTTCAACCCCGTTAAATTTCCATATTCGCTAATTATTTCATTCAATTTGTTTATCCCCTCCAGAGGATTCACTAAAGACACCATTAGGTCATCTGCAAATGCTTTGACCTTAAATTCACAATTTTTGACTTTTATACCTTGTATCTGTTTTTCCTCTCTTATTTTCATCAATAAAATTTCAAAACATGTAATGAAAAGTAGTGGAGAAAGTGGGCAACCCTGTCTGACCCCTTTCTCAATTTTAACATTTTTTGTAGATTCACCGTTTATCAGTATTTTTGCATTTTGTGTATGGTAAATCATTTCAATCCATTTATTAAATTTAGGTCCCACTCCTAGTTTTTCCAACGTTACTTTCATGAATGCCCAATTGAGACTATCAAATGCTTTCTCTATATCGTAAAAGAGAATTGTTCCTTTCTTATCAATACTCTTATTAAAATATTCAATTAAGTTTACTAAATTTCTTGTATTGTCCTTTATTTTCCTTCCTGGGAGAAACCCAGCCTGATCCGCATCTATCCAGGTACTCAACCATTTTTTTAGTCTACTCGCCATTATACTTGTGAAGATCTTATAATCACAATTGAGAAGTGATATAGGTCTATAATTTTTGGGGTTAGTTAAATCTTTATCCTCTTTGGGGATTAGTGTTATGTTTGCTTGAGCCCATGAAGCTGGGATATTACCTTCTGCTACCGCGTTCATTGTCTCTAATAATGGTATAGCCAATTGGTCAGATAATTTTTTATAATATTCCATGATAAAACCATCAGGCCCAGGAGATTTCCCATTTTTGGCCATTTTTATAGTCTCTAATACTTCTTGTAGGGAAATTTTCCTTTCTAATTCTACTTTGAGTTCCTCTGGTATCTCTGGTAACCTCAATTGTTGTAGATATCTTTTTATTTTCATCTTATTCTTTCCTTCATTGTTTTTTTCCTTATATATATTAGTATAATAATCTAAAAATATCCTTTTAATCTGTTCTTGTGATGTAAATATTTTATCACCTTCTTTTATTTCTAAAATTGATCTTTTCCCTTGTATTTTCCTTAATTTATATGCCAAAAGTTTCCCTACCTTATTTGAAAATTCAAAGTTCTTCTGTTTTAAATATCTAATTTTTTTCTGAATTTCTTCTGTGGCCAATATAGAGATTTGTCCCCTTAATTTTTGCAAATCTGTTTTTAATTTTTTACTATTTGGATTTTCCTTCAATTCATCTTCTTTTTTTTTTATTTCACTTTCTAGTATCTTTGTTTGTTTCTCTCTCTTCCTTTTCATCTCGGCTCCTTTTTTTAAAAAAAAACCCCTCATGTATGCTTTTGAAGTATCCCATACTATATTGATTGCTGTATCTTTATTTAAATTTTGTTGAAAAAATGTTTGTAACTCCTCTTTTGCTTCTTTGATCATATCTTCATTACACAAGTATCTCATGTTTAATTGCCACCTAAATTCTGAAGGGGTAGTTTTCAAACTCATCATTATAGGATTATGATCTGACCAAATTGTGGGGAGTATCTCAATCTTCTGTATTGCCTTGCATAATATTGCTGAGACCATGAACATGTCTATTCTAGACCATGAATTGTGAACCTGCGAAAAGAAAGTATAATCTTTTTTGTTTTTGTATAGTATCCTCCAAATATCTTTCAATGATAATCTTTCCTGTAATTCAAAAAAACTTTGCGGTAACTTACCCTGTGATGATTTTATTTTCTTTTGCGATTTCCTGTCTATAGAGGGCTCAATGACCCCATTCCAATCTCCCATAACAATAATCCGCTCGTTACACCAATTTTCCAATTTATCAGTCAATTGTTTATAGAATTCTCCTTTATTAGTTAACGGTGCATAAATTCCAACTAATAATATATTCTCCCCTTTCACATTTATTTCTACCACAACAAATTGTCCCTCATTATCAACATATATCTCCTTGGGATTCAGCTTCGATTTTACATATAATACAACTCCTTTCTTTTTATTTTTTGCTGAGGCCACAAAATCCTCCCCTAATAATCTATTCCTTAGATACTTACTATCTTTACGTCTTATATGTGTCTCCTGTAAACAATAAATGTCCGCTCTCATTTTCTGTAGGTGGTGATTAATTTTTTTCCTCTTGTTGGGAGTATTCAATCCTTTAACATTCCAAGAAACTATCTTAATCTTATCCATTTTTATGTCCCAACAACTAATATCAACACAACAATATTATATCAAATAAGGTAATCACTTAATTCCTTATTATAGATAGCTCCCAACCCCCGTTTCTATATACTATCAATTCAATTACTGATTGTCTCTCACAGAGATAACCCAGTGTCCTAATTCCTTGTGCCTGCTAATCTTGTCGTGACTATACTCTATCTAAACGAGGTAGTTCTCTCACTCACTATTTCCACTTAACTATTCATACCCATCTCCTCCATCGTCTGAAAGTTCATCCTCCTTTAAAATACAATTACTCACTACTTCACTGACACAGAGGATGCTAGCTGCTGCTGACTGATTTGTTATGCATGGCCTAAGTATTGCCATCCTTGTGCAGGACAGAAGCTATCTTCATGCAGCATCATGGAGTTATGAACTGTACATGTAATTCTCAGACAAACAGACCTCTAAAACTCTGAATTCAAAATAATATTTCCATACTCTAGACTGTCTGTATTCCCTACATACTTGAAAGTTCAAAAAGCAAATTTTAATATAAAATGCATTACTACCCATGTGTGAAGAAAATTTGTTATGACTGTTGTGGGATTTAAAGTTCCCTGAGCTTTGGCAATCTGCTTGTAGGAATTCTGTATGACTTGATGAACTCAAAGACATAATTTGAAAAATAAATTGTTTCATAAACCAAAAGTGTTAATTATCTAATGCAGGGAGCAAACTAGAATAGAGATTGGGCTACAGGTTATATGTAATAAATGTATTAATATTTAAGCAAGCAGTCCTATACCCACTATATGCCAGTTGGGGGCAACTGTAGTACTCCAGATGTTGCATGCACGTTTCACTTATGTAGCATCAGTACACACAGGAGATGTTGGCTATTTTATTGGTGTACTGTGGGGGTATGTTTCTCCCCACTGGCATCACTGCACTATTGGATTGTTCTATTAAGATATCAAATGCAGAACTACTCTTCTTTAGCCTTATAGCTAGAAAGAGGAATTCAAGGATCTGGAAGATATGGAACAATTATCAAGCAGCTAAAAACTGCCTGCATTTGGTAAAGCAAGAATTCATATGAAATATAAGCCCTACACAAATTTAAAGATGCAATACTATAAATTCAGAGATAACAAACAGCACAATTAAACTAGGCTTCCCAATCTTAAATCTGATTATAATGGGTCTTTACAGTAAGAGGTGATTATGTAGCTTCCCATTAGTAACTAGTATCAATCAATAAGCCATCTGGTTTAGATTCCAGAAGTCTCATGTATTTCTGAATACCTACCTTGGCAGATTATAAAACAAACAGGGAACCAAAGCATGTACTTTGGAATCTCAAGGAATTTCATGAATCTCTTTTTCCATTTGATCCCTATACCAAGCTAGGCCAAAGACAAGAGAATATAATAACATAAAGCGTCCCCTCCAGCCCTTTCCAGTAGTATTGACCAACAAATACCATCATCCCTAGAGAGATGCTGTAGAGCAAAATATCAGACTTTTGCACAAATTACTTTGTTTGTAAGTAAACAAAAGGATTTACCTGGCCGCAAATGGACTACGGTCTGATTCATCAAGACTGTTCTAAGGTTTTTAAGAACTTTTTCCCCCTCATAAGGAAGTTATTTAAGAAGAAATTAATTATATTTCCAGGGCCCCAAAAGTAGCTCAAATATATTTATGTGATATTATATCATGTTTTATATTACACTCGTCCCTCCACATTCGCTGGGATTAGGGGCACAGGACACCCGTGAATGTGGAAAAACTGCAAATAACAAAAACATACTGTATTTACCTGAGAGAACTCTCTAGAAATCTCTAGGTCCTCTAGTGCAATTCTGTGATCAGCATCTGCCAGACATTGACTACAGAATTGCACTGGAGGAACTACACATGGCTAGTGGAGTGTTCTCTCTAGGAATCTCTAGGTCCTTCAGTGTGACTTTTGGTTAAAGCTGACCATAGAGTTGTGCTGTAGGACCTAGATATTCCTAGAGATAACATATATAATAAAATCTGTATATAATCCAATCCACAAATGTCAAAGCTGCAAAGATGGAGGGACGACTGTATATTATATATAATTCAAAGTGAATAATTACTTCTGTTATTTATTTTTTTAAAAAAGCAAAATGTGAAAACCCCAATGTTGTGGTTGTTTGAGGCCTTCAAGTTGACTCCAGCCTATGGTGACCCTATCATAGGGCATTCTTGGCAACATTTATTCAAAGGTGGCTTGCTATTGCCTTCCTTTTATGCTGAGAAAGTGCAACTTACCCAAAGTCATGCAATCATTTTCCATGGTTTAGCAGGAAGTTGAACTGGTCTGCTGAAATCCAGGGCTGCATCTACACTGCAAGATTAATTCAGTTTAACACCATTATAACTGCCATGGCTTAGTGCTATGGTATTCTGGGTTTTGTAGTTTTGTGAGATATTTAGTCTTCTCTGTCAGAGAGCTCTGGTGCCACAACAAGCTACAAATCCCAGGATTCTATAGGATGGAGCCATGACAGTTAAAGTGGTATCAAACTGTGTTAATTCCACAGTGTGGCAGCAACCCTAGTCCAACACTATGCTACATTATACTGCAGAAGGAGGACAGTTATACACCATTAAGTTACAATCATAATGCAATGTAGCTATATCTTGGGGAGTAGAAAAGGAATTTCTTACAAGTAACTGATTATTTCTGACTAGTCATTTCTATGTGCTGGGCTTTGCACTTGCTTTTAATTGTACTGAACTTTAGTTTGTGTCATGGAAATGCTCTGGTATTTGTTGCAATGGGATTCCTGTCACAGCTGGGGACAGCCAGCAGCCTTTGTCTGGCTGAGAGTTAAATTAGATACCTGAACCCACAATAAGCCAGCAAGCTGGCAGGCTGGTAGAATAGCTGGCCGAGATGGGATGCCTAATTTGATTGATTCAAATGGCTGCTTAATTGGCTGTTGGTCCTGATCAATAAAGTTATGGTCCTTATTTAAACTCCAATTAGTGTTCTGCCTCCCAATTAGTGTGGCAGAAGTCAAGCATCAGTTATAAACATTTGATAGGCAAAGAGGATCTTACAGTGCATTACACCAACTTAAATTCACATTCTTCTCATAATTAGACATAAAATAATTTTCAGTACCTCCTTCATCTAAGAAAAAGTTTGCTTGCAGCATTTTTGTATCTCCCATTTTCAAAGGTTTCTGTCCAGAGGACTTAATTTCTATCTCCCCACCCCCCCAAAGTGATTAAACATCTGCTTATACAGGTTCAGTCTCCTTTATCCTAAATGCTTAGGATCAGAAGTGTTTTGGATTTTGATATTTTTTTCAGATTTTGGAATATTTGCATATGCAGAATGGGCTATCTTGGAGATGGGACCCAATTTAAACATGAAATTGATTTATGTTTTGCATGAACACTATACACATAGCCTCAAGATAATTTTATACACAATATTATTAATAATTTTTCATTGAACCATCAGGATGCAAAAATGTCGCTATCTCAGTCATACATGTGGACAATTTTAGATGTTGGGGGATTTTGGAATTCTGGATAAAGGACACCTAACCTGTAGTTTAATAATAAATAATAATAAATTTTTATTTATAACCCGCCCCTCTGCGCAGCAATCGGGGCGGGGTACAACAATATTAAAATAGAACAAAGTTAAAAACATTCCATCATCCCATAGTCCCACCCTCCCATCCCCTTAAAACAGAATTAAACAAATGACCAATTAAAATACAATATTAAAAACATAATGACAATAATATAAGGAGTCAGATTTACAAGTCAGGGACCCATCCCTAGGCTGAGAGTTATTCCGGGAAGGCCTGCCGGAAGAGATCCGTCTTTACTGCTTTCTTAAAAGCAGTAAGAGTGGTAATTAGACGGATCTCATCCGGCAGGCCATTCCATAATCTGGGAGCGGTCGCAGAAAAGGCCCTCTGGGAGGTCTGAGACAGCCTAGTTTTTAGTGGCTGTAGCAGATTCCTCCCAGAGGACCGAAGGGCGCGGGGAGGTTCATATGGGGAAAGGCGGTCCCTAAGATAGGATGGACCCAAGCCATGTAGGGCTTTAAAGGTTAAAACCAACACCTTGTACTGCGCCCGGAAACTAATCGGCAGCCAGTGGAGGGATTTCAGCACAGGTGTTATGTGCTCCCTCCTTGATGTTCCTGTAATTAACCTGGCTGCCATATTCTGAACCAGTTGAAGTTTCCGGGTTAGGCACAAGGGTAGCCCCATGTAGAGTGCATTGCAGTAATCTAGTCGCGAGGTTACCAGGGCATGTACCACAGTTTCCAGATCCCTCATGTCCAGATAAGGGCGCAGTTGGCGTATCAGCCGAAGCTGATAACAGGCACTCCTGACCACCGCATTCACCTGACTGGTCATGTGAAGCGATGAGTCAAGGAGCACCCCCAAGCTGCGAACACAGTCCTTAGAGGAGAGTGTGACTCCATCCAGGACTGGAGACTGTATTCCCAGATCTGGTTTCGGGCCTGTGACTGCAAGTACCTCCGTTTTGTCTGGATTCAACTTCAATCTGTTTTTCCTCATCCAACCCATTACCGCTCTGAGACAGTCATTAAGAGGAGAGGCGCCATCTGAAGTCTGAGACGATGATCTGGTCATGGAGAGATATGTCTGGGTGTCATCAGCGTACTGAAGACACCGAGCTCCATGCCTCCGAATAATCTCACCCAGTGGCTTCATATAAATATTAAAAAACATCGGGGACAGGATGGCGCCCTGAGGGACGCCACAATTAAGCTCAATTTTGGATGAGCAACTATCCCCGAGCCTCACCCTCTGGGATCTGCCCGAGAGGAAGGAGCGGAACCACTGCAGAGCAGTGCCCCCGATTCCCAACTCTCTCAGGCGATCTAAGAGGATGGCATGATCTATAGTATCAAAGGCCGCTGAGAGATCCAAGAGCACCAACAGGGTCACACTACCCCTGTCGATACTCAGGCGGAGGTCATCGGTCAGAGCAACCATGGCAGTCTCCACTCCATATCCTGTCCTGAAGCCAGTTTGAAATGGGTCGAGATAATCGGTTTCATCCAAGAGTGCTTGGAGTTTCTCTTTAACAGCGGTCATAAAGGTAGTAAAGGTAAAGGCATTTCCCATTGACAAGGTTGTCAAGTCGTGTCCAACCATAGGGGGTGGTGCTCATCTCCGTTATTAAGCCGAAGAGCCTGCATTGTCAGAGACTACTCTGTGATCATGTGGCCAGCATGATTGCACAGAAGGCTGTTTACCTTCACACCAAAGTGGTACCTATTTATCTACTTGCATTTGCAAGCTTTTGAACTGCTAGGTTGGCAGAAGCTGAGACTAGTGACAGGAGCTCACCTCATCATGCAGCATCCAGGCCTCGAACTGCCAACCTGCCAATCTTGCAATCAACAGAGTCCCTAAAACACTCCATGAGGGATTGATTCCAAACTAGAAAAAATGTAGGCTATGTTGTGTTAACAGCAAGCTTGACATTTTGGTGCCATTGCATTAAATGATGCTGCAAGTGTCAGGTAACAAGATGTCTATGGCTACAAAACACACAAAGAACCACAACAGCATTTTAAGTACATAGAATCATAGAATTGGAAGAGACCACAAGGGCCATCCAGTACAACCCCCTATCGTGTAGGAATAGTAAATCAAACAGAATCTAGGGATATACTGGTAACCAGGAGTAACATGTGAAAATCAGAACAGCAGGGTACCATGCCAGCTGCAATTCCAGAAAACAGACCTCTTGACATTTGGTATGTAAGGCCTACATACATATTAAATACTTGGGAGTCACACATATTCACTGCCCTGAAGATATATCTCTTTCCAGTACTGATGTCACCAGATGTTCACAGTTAGCTGGTTCCAAATGAAACCTACACAAGTTCACAAAACTCAAATGTACAGGAAATGAAATGGTGTTGCAAAATGACAGATGTTATTTTGCATCCCAATGTTAAAATGAGACTTTAGACATGAAGGACAGGATTGTTTTCAGTTTAACACTGTGTAGTTGTATGCTTACCTACTCAAGAACTTTAAAAAGTTCCTTTGGAAACTATAAATCCCAGAATGTCCCAGCCAAAATAGCCCTGCTCCTGGCTCTATTAAGTCTGAAATCCTTCCTTTGTAATAGAATCTAGCATGTCAGTAGTGTTTAAAAAATTCATATGAGAGCAAGCCAATGCTTTTAATGGAGCAGTATAACCCACATCCTGTCCTGACAGTAGGAGGGCCTCATTGACTAGCACTCCCTGCAGACATAACATGCTGTCATAGTCAGAGAATGCACAGGAGTTCTTAACCTTGGGTCTATAAATCCCTTAAGGGAGTACAGCAATGGGGTTCTGAAGGTCCATGAACTGAGTGGAAAAATATGTAGGGTTACCTTCATTTTTTCCCCTGTCAATTTAAAAATTGTTATTGTGAACTCTTTTTTTCTTGTCAAATTTTGTTATTAAAATATTGTGTCAATCCTTTCTCACTGTGGCATTTAATACATGAGACCTTTCCCTTTATCTTTGTATTGCCACTGTATATGTCATGTAATGTACAATCCAGTATGGCATAAAGGTTTGAGTGTCACACTACAGACATTATCACATGAGTCTCAGTCTTGCCGCAATTGTATTAGTAAAAGAAAACATAAACATACCAGTTTAGGAGCACTCATTATCACACATCTCTGCAATAATGCAAAGGTGCTGTTTTTTGCCATTGACTGTCATGTTCCCTTCTGTGTTCCTCCTTAACACCCCCTTCCAGCCCTGTACCCTACCCAGCATGCCTTTTGGCTTTTGGCTTATTTTTAACAAAATTCCAAGATAATGCTAATGTGATTTATTTTTTAAAAAGAAAAGAAAGAAGAGAGGGAAAGGAAAACAGCCTGCTTGGAATAGCAAGGGGAGGGGGACACTGACACCATATGAATGCCAGTATTAGAACTGCTATGGCAGTGACATTTTGCACCTGTGGAATAATGAAAAAGCAGCACAGTTGGGAGCTTATTGACAGGTTTTTCTCATCAATGAAAATGAACACTTTAACAATACTTCAAAGGAACGGAACAACAGTGACATGACAGAAACAGTGGCATCCTCACCCGGGGTGTCACCCAATGCAGGGAGGTGGGGCTTTGGGGGGAGGCAGGACTTCTGGCTGGCACTTCCGGTGGGACTTCTGGGGGTGGGAGCACATAGAAAGTGTCCCCATGGACCACAGAAATGGCTGCCGGCTGACCACCGGGAACGGAGATCCCTCCCCAAGGCCTGGAGACTCCCCTGAGGCCTGGGAAAATAGTCATGCAGCCCCAAAAAATGGTGCCATGGCTGAGAGTGGTGTGGTAGAGAAAACAGCCACCTGCCACCCAAAGACCCCTCCCCAAGGCCCAGAGACCCCCCGAGGCCTGGGAAAATGTCAACACAACCAAGAAAAACAGCAGCACAGCTGAGAAAAACAGTGGCGTGGCTGGGGAAACCACCAGACATCCAGGCTGGAGACCCCTGAGGAGCACCTGTGGGGGTGGGGGGCAACCAGGTGTCACCCTCTCTTTTGTGGTGTTACCCCCCACCCCCTTTCTGGGGTGTCACTCAGTGCAGTCCACATCCCCTGCATCTCCCAATAACGCTACTGGATAGAAATGATGTTTTGTGATAAATATTTTCAAAACTGTTATTAAGCAACTTTAATTGCAGTTTACAAGCATTGTATGGTAATGACCTACACCTCTAGAGAACAGGGTTTGATTCCCCACTTGGCCATGTAAAATAGGTGATCACACACTTTCAGCCCCAGAAAACCCTATCATAGATTCACCTTAGGGTTACCATAACTCAGAAATGATTTGAAGGTGCACCACCACCACCACATGTGCCATCATAATAGTCACCATGTTATAGGAAGAGGCTCCAGAATTTTAATCAAATGATCCAGTGGGATCTATCACTAAAAAATGGTTAAGCACCACTAACATACAGGAAGGCTTCAATCCCTGAACAACATTTTACCTCCAGCAAATTCTAACAGTCCAATAACAGCTTTATTTTACATGTATTTTATCCTCTTACAATAGCAGCATTAGCAGTGTTCCTCCCCTTTGCTAAAGGAGGTTGTGCATTACTTTGTATATTGTATCTCACTTTTGTCATGCACACAAGGCTTCTTTCTTCTGCAGAAAAAAGGAACATTTTGTCCTTCTGAAAAGTGAGTTGTCATTTTTGAAATATTGATTACATCCAAAAGAAACATTACTAATCAAAAGCTGACCAGCATGCCCACATATCCAGAGATGCTGACATAAAATTGGACTTTGCTCACAGTACAGTATGTGGCCTTAAGTGAATATAAATTTGAATTTAGTGGCTATGATTTATGTTCTCCCACCAGGGCTGTTATTACTTAAGCATATCTTGAAATCCAGGGCCATGGCTGCAATTGTTTCCTTTCCATCGATTGCCTTTGCAGGCCTGATACCTTTTTATCTGCCCTGACTTGCTTGTTCCATAATTAGCCACTCATCATGAGAGACAGAACTGTTTCATTAAAGTAAGCTCTTTAATTTTTTTTAGAAAAAGTACATTACTTTATTGGATTCTTCTTTTTGGCCTCCAGCTGATATGTAGGTGTGTATGTAGGATTTATATGTTCATATTATTTGTTTTCTGAACCATTGGGCTGAAGAAGGCTCCCAGCTGGTAACAGACACTGTTTTGCTGAAAGGTGTTGCTTAATTATTAATGTCTTCCAGTTTTAAAGAGCTTGGATTAACTATTTAATTAGCATCCTGCAATGATTAATTGAATGTTCCCAAATCAATTAAAAGCTGCTTACCTTTTGTTAGTTTACCAGCATCAAAGGAATCTCCTGAGATCTCCACAAATCTTCAGTTGACTTGGGTGTGTGGAGGGGGAGAAGTAAATAATTCCTTCCTTGAAAAGATACTAGCATCCCCATAACCCACAGCACAAGCTAAGATAATACAAATGGTAGATCTTTACAGGTGGTTGAATTGGAATGCAGAGGCTTTGCAGCATTTCTGGCTGCTGTTGGTTTGGGTGCTCTGATGTCTCCCAAATTGCCAGGCACTAACTTGGAAGAGCTTCAGACTCAAATTGTAGGGTTGCATTATGTATTGAGAAACTGCTTCCTGCATAGAAATGAAACACACAGGTGAGTGCATGCAGTGCCTAGAGATCCTGATTAAGAAGCAAAAAGATACCAATGGCCAGAAGAAACAAACTAAAGGCTTTATTATAGGAATTCCATTCCAAGATAGGATAGTTATTCAGGGTGCTAATCCAGTCTAGTTTCATTCTAAGAAAGAGCTGAGAGAGGACTGGTAAGAAGAGAAGAGGTGGAAAAACATCCCTTTTCCTAAACATCCATTGACATCACAGAGAGGTCATGACAGGTAGAAAAGGAAAGCAGACATTTCGTGTCACTCAAACTATCTACTCCTATTATTACTGCCTACTCAGAAGCATTCTTGACTATTCAGTGCCAAGTGTTGCTGCACCTCGTGGCTTGGATACCAACCAGAGGGGGCACCTTTCCTCCCCATATAAGGATGTGTCCCCCCCCCCAATTGATACACAAGCTAAACAATATTAACAGAAAATGAGAAGGAAAATGTTTCCCAAAGGAAACATTGATTAGCAGCCTGATGTTGTCACAGCCAGCCTAACTATGCCAGTGACCTGGCTTCTCGTAATGGACCAAGCTGACCAACCAGAGGCTATACTGACAAAACATATAGTGATGAACTGTACAAATGTTCATTCTGCATAAAAACAAGATTACATACTTACCAGGGCCAGCACTGCCTTATCATTATGCAGAGAGGGGAGGCCACATCAGTAGAAGATTTTAGATGCCATTGAAGGTGGAGTCTCTTTTAGAAATTTAATTTCTTATTGTGTTTGTTTTTACTCCCAGGGAACAAGAAAGGCACTTGTCAGATTTTCTGCCTCGTGCAATGTTTTTGGCAATTTTCTGCCTCACATCTTGGTTAGGTACTATGTACCTTGACTTGGATCCATGGTGACATCATTTGGTTGCTCTGTACTAAGCAGCAAAATGTACTGAGGTAGCCCTGATTAAGAGATGGGGCTACTTTTTTACATCTAAATACTTGACTATTTGGGAAACTGAATGTCATTTCCCTCAGAAGTTCTGTTATGGTGCAGAATTTTAAAGAGGTTTCCATGCATGCAATGACTATCATGCAATGGATTGGATACTCAGAGGATGTTGTTCTCTATGTCCATGCACAAGGATTCTTTATTTTTAATCTGTTACTCTTAATCATGCTGTAATTGCATGAAATACAGGCAAAAATACAACTCCCTTGTAGTAACAGCTCCAATGGTTTCTGATCCATGAAGATTATCACATGGGGTAAAAAGTGTTAGAGAAGAGCATTATTACCATCATTATTGTGTGATTGGGAGAAAGATTTTCACACAACGTCATCCTGCTATCATTTTTTTTTAATTATATTTTTATTAAGTTTCTAAGTATACCAAAAATACATATAGGTAAAGTAACAGACACATGTACAAATATTAACTTACGGACATACCAACATAAAACAAACATAACAGAATTCTGTCATACTACATTCCTACATGTTCCTTATGTATATTCTTTGATAACTTATATTTCCAGAATTTCAAACTTATCAGAATAATCAGATTATGAGGCACACATACTGTCTATTTCTTATTAAAAATTCCACAGTTCTTCCACCTTCCCTCATTTACTTTTGTATTGTTGTGTTGTTTTCCCAGTGATGTACATAGATAATCTGTCCATGATTGCGAAGTCATTAACTTTTGATATCCACTCTTCTAAGGAAGGTATTACCTTAGATTTCCAATGTTTAGCATAAATTATGTGCACAGCTGTTATCATAAATAAAATCACATCTGACTTTGACTCAATTTAACTTGTTCTATATCTATAATATTTAGAAGGAATAGTTTTGGATTGAAAGGGAAGATTATTTTTAATACTTCTTGCATCTTTTTATGTATATTTTTCCAATATTTTTTCACTTTCTCACATTGCCATCATATATGATAGATCAGGGGTAGGCAACCTTTCCCCTTTAAGGGCCGAGGGACTTCAACTCCCAGAATCCCAGGAGCTATTAGCCAACATGGGACTATTGGCCAACATGGCTGAGGCTTCTGGGAGCTGAAGTCCCTCGGCCCTTAAAGGGGAAAGGTTGCCTACCCCTGTGATAGATAGTTCCTATTTTATCTTTGCATTTCCAGCAGGTGTTATTACATTTTTTTTTCATTTTAGCTAGCCAAAATGGAAACAAATACCATCTGTGAAGCATTTTTAGATAGTTTTCTTTTAAGATATTACATTTAGTAAATTTTTGGTTGTTCTTCCATGTATTCTCCCACTTCTCTAAAGAAATCGACTTACCTATATTTTGCATCCATTTAATTCAGGGGTAGGCAACCTTTCCCCTTTAAGGGCTGAGGGACTTCAGTTCCCAGAAGCCTCAGCCGTGTTGGCCAATAGTCCCATGTTGGCCAATAGCTCCTGGGATTCTGGGAGCTGAAGTCCCTCGGCCCTTAAAGGGGAAAGGTTGCCTACCCCTGATTTAATTAGACTTTCTTTAATCAATTCCTCCTTTAATTCGATATCTAAAAGTACATTCTTGTAATGTCCTGGAAGCATCCTACTGGTGGAATAACTCACTGACAATTAAATACCATAAATGGCTTGCTGATTGCGATTCATTAGCATTATTGCAAATGTGTGAAAGGCAATCATGTTTCAATAGCGCTATTGAGATTTCTGTATTTCATTTTCAAGAGAGTAGATTATCACACTACACTTTAAATACGGGGCTCAAAAACTCTTAATGCCTCCTGTTGCATTTTGGGGTTCCGTGAGGCTTAATAGCTCTCTAGCTGAATATTCTGAATGGACCTTCCTAAACAACAAGAATGCAACAAGAGGATAATCTCCTAAATTGAATCCCCCAGTCTGGGAATCACTTTCTGTGTCACAGGAGTTCCTCCATGGGGGAAGAGAGAGAACTATTTTTCTCTCTGCCAAACAACCCAATGTGTGGAATGCAAAAGCACTTTCTTACTGGTTGTGAATCATTTGATGTTATCAACTGCCCTCGAGTCGATCTCGACTCATGGTGACCCTATGGATGAGACATCTCCAAGACCCTCTGTCCTCCACTGCTCTGCTTAATTCCTGCAACCCCATACCCGTGACCTCCTTAATAGAGTGCATCCATCTAGCATGTGGCCTTCCTCTCTTCCTACTTTCCTCCACCTTTCCCAGCAATATTGTCATTTCCAATGAGTCCTCCCATCTCATGATGTGTCCAAAGTATGACAGCTTCAGTTTGGTCATCTTGGCTTCCAGGGAGGTTTCTGATTTGATCTGCTCTAGGAGCCCCTTGTTTGTCCTTTTGGCTGTCCATGGGATCCTCAGCAGTCTTCTCCAGCACCACGTCTCAAATGCATTGATTTTCTTCCTGTCATCTTTTTTAACTGTCCAACTCTCACATCCATACATGGTAATAGGGAATGTGATGCTTGTATGATTCTAACTTTTGTGTTGAGTTGTTTATCTTTGCATTTAAGAATCTTTTCTTGTTCTTTCAAAGCCACACTCCCCATTATTAAACTTCTTTTGATTTCCTGACTGCAGTCCCCATTTCTATCAATGTTTGATCCCAGGTATGGGAATTCTTATACTATATCTATTTATTCATTATCTAGGGTGAACTTGTGAATGTCCTTGGGGGTCATTATTTTTGTTTTCTTTATGTTCAACATTAAGCCTGCCTTTGTACTTTCTTCTTTGATCTTCCTTAGTAGATGTTCCAGGTCTGTGAGGTTTTCTGCTAGTACTATGGTGCCATCTGCATATCTTAGATTGTTGATATTCTTTCCTCCTATTTTCACACCTCCTTCTTCTGTGTCCAAGCCTGCTTTTCTTATAATATGTTCTGCATACAGGTTGAATAGATAGGGTGAAAGGATGCAGCCTTGTCTGACTCCTTTGCCAATTGGAAACCATTCTGTTTCTCCACATTCTATTATGACAGTAGCCTCTTGTCCTGAGTGCAGATTCCTCATCAGGACTAACAGATGTGTTGGCACTCCCATGTCTTTAAGGGCATTCCATAGCCTTTCATGCTCTATGCCAGGGGTAGGCAACCTTTCCCCTTTAAGGGCCGAGGGACTTCAGCTCCCAGAATCCCAGGAGCTATTGGCCAACATGGGACTATTGGCCAACATGGCTGAGGCTTCTGGGAGCTGAAGTCCCTCGGCCCTTAAAGGGGAAAGGTTGCCTACCCCTGCTCTATGCAGTCAAAGGCTTTACTATAGTCTATAAAGCACATATTGATTTTCATTTGGTGCGCTCCATTAGCCATCGTATCTTTGCAATGTGGTTCCTTGTGCCTCTTCCTTTCCTGAACCCTGCTTGAACCTCTGGGATTTCTCTCTCCTTGTATGGTTTGAGTCTATGTTGCAGAATTTTGAGCATGATTTTGCTTACATGGGAGATCAGTACTATGTTCCTTTGGTTGCTGCAGTCTCTTGTGCCTCCCTTTTTGTGGATGGGAATGTATATTGATTGCTTCCAATCTGTTGGCCGTGGTTTTGTTTTCCATATCTGTTAACATATGTTGGTTAACAGAAGAGTCGACTCTGTCAATGTGGATTGCAGCAGTTCAATTGGAATATCATTGTTCCTGGTGATTTGTTTTTCACTATTTCTCTTATTGCAATTTCCACCTCACTTTTTAGAATTTGGAGTTCATCATCCTATGGCTCTTCATTCCATGTGTCCTTCATTTTGTCATTTCTTTTTTATAATTTTTTGTATAATTCTTCTCTGTATTGCATCCAACTTATTTTTATTCCTTCCTCGTCTTGAATTATGTTATTTTTATTGTCATAGATTGTCCCAGTCCTTGGTTTGAATTTTCCTTTGATTTCCCATATCTTGGGAAATTGACAGTGACATTGACAATAGGAATTCACAGTGTTGGGCTTTTAATTGTGTGCTGTGTTGTTTTGTTAAGTTTTTTTTAAGTCTTTAAATTGAATTTTAAATGCTTTTTAACTCTATAAATTGTTTAATTGTTTTCACACAAACACAAGTTTTGTATGCTTTTAATTGGTACTGGTTTCAATTATTTTTAAGATACCTTGAGTCCCAGTAATGGGGAAAAGGTAGTATAGAAATGGGCAGAATAATAACAATACTTCACCACACAATTGAGCACCCTTTTCTTAACAACATTTGAATAGATCACAATCAAAACCATTCAGTAAGGTGACTCACTTATGTCTTAGATGGAAGGTAGTCCTCCAAGCAGTGTGGTCTGAAGAAAAATAGTTATCTGATATTGGGTCTCAAGGGAAGGATCCATTGCCTTCAAGGGGTTTTCCCCATTCATTGCAAATTGTACCTTGGGGTGTGTAGGAAAGGAAGGCTGATTTTCTTGAAAACCATGTCAGTAGAGAAGAGTGAGTAATATAGCACTGCATTTTGTGGTCTTAATCTTCTCATAGCAAGTTAGGCAAAAATAATCCCAAGACTGTCAGCTGAATCTAAAAACCTAAACACTAAAAACATTTAATTATCCCCCCCCCCAATACTGGTGTTGGAAAAGCATAGTACACTGGACCTGAGACATTGTAGAGAGCATACATATTTCTGTATTTCAACAGAAAAGAACAAACCAAAAACTCACAAGGAACAGTTAGGGAGATGGTGCTGCTGCCCCCTACCATCTGCCATATGGAACAATAATCTCACTCTTCATAACAGTAGAGCCAGCCATGCAACTACAGAACATCTTCAACTAAGACAGAATTTGGACTGACACCTTTAGTGTCATCTTAACTCTGGCTAAGAGCCTGCATGATGTAGTGGCTTAACTGTTAGAACAGGACTTCAAGAAACCAGGGTTCAAATCTCCACTCCGCCATGCAAACTCACTGGGTGACCTTGGGCAAATCACACATTCTCAGTCTCAAAGAAAGACAATGGCAAATTCCCTCTGAATTCGGGGATGCTTTGATTGGGAGTTCCTGCATGGCAGGGGGTTGGACTGGATGGCCCTTGTGGTCTCTTCCAACTCTATGATTCTATGATTCTATGATTCTATGAATAAATCTTGCCAAGAAAACCCTGTGGTGGGTTCACCTTAGGGTTGTCATAGGTTGGAATTGACTTGACACAATTACTGCTTGGCCCTTATTCTAATTTTATACAAGGGAATCAAGTGCAGAAAGGTAATACTTTGCCATAATATGAGCACATGGCAGAGATGAGGCTAGACTTTTTCTTTGGTGTTCAAACCTTATGAGGTTTTCCATACTTCCAAATGTTGAGACCAATTTGCCAAGTAAACTTTGTAGGGACTTTTAACTGACCTGGCCCTTGTAAAGGGCTAAGTCAGTGGTTTACAGTATTTTCCCCCTCGTATGTAAAAATTACACTGAAGTTTTAGCTTAAAAACTAAAGGTGATTAGCTCCATCCACTCTGATTGAGTACTAGCATACAGGACAGAACAGGAACACTTTCAATAAATAAAGCTACTCAATGGGCTGATTGTGACAAGCACTGTCTGACCTCACAACATAACAAGAATTATAGAAGTCCAACACTATTGAGAAACCACAAAGGGTGTTTCCAGGGGTGTGTTTTTAATAGTCTTGGCCTGACATATAACAAACTGAACATCAATAAAGCAATAGTGAGCTTGTCAATGTGGTGATCTTCATAATGTCAGGCTATAAGTAACCACGACAAAAAGCAGATAAAGTGATAGATAGATACTGGTAGGCACAGTTCTGTTTTAGGCTAGATCCTGTGATCAGCTTTTACTCAAGGTTGCAATCAATGGGGAAGCACAACAGGGATGACTTGGTCATGCATCAGATGCTTCAGGCCACAGTATGGGGAGATAGATGAACGCAGTAAGTCATCCAGTGAGGGCAATAGTGCAGCAACTTTTAAAAAAAAATAGTTCTAGCAGGAGAGAGAGCCTATTTGAACTCCCTTTTAGGCATCAAAATCTCTTCAGCTAGATGTGAAGTTCAAGGAGAAAAGCAAATATTTCTCAGTTAACCCTGATATAGGAGGAAAATCTCAAAATTGTGCAGACACCCAAGCAAACCACCCTCTAAAGGAATAGGGGCCAACTTCTTCTATAGCAAATAAATCATTTCCAGTAAATAAAGATAGGACTAAGCACAATAACTGTCCTAAGTGCAGCTAGACCCAAGAGAATAGCACATTTCCTGGTAGGCATGATTACAGTGTTGCTTGCAATAGAACATGGATACGTGAGGCTGTGCCAAAGGCATCATCAGAATATGCCCTCATGGTTTCTAAGGTAGGATTTGAAGGAATTAAGAGAGGTGGAATCACATAGGTGGTCTGATGGCAGTTACAAGCAAGGGGGGGGACTCTGGAAAGTGAAGTCTTAGGCAGAGATGCATAAAGATATGTGATCAGGTAATGGAGGAGATAGGTCCATGGAAGTGTTTCAGAGGTAACCACAACCAATCTTCTAAAATGCAATGCTTTTTATTTTTCACTTTACATGTGAATATATATACCCAAGAACAGGCCTTAACCTTTAATGATAATATTACCCTCAGCTATTGAAATCCTCCCAACATATATGAAATGGCATTATGGATCATCTGATGTGTGTGTCATATTCTTCACCTGAAGATCATCTGCACCAGCTTTGTAGTTCATTTTCTTATAGTGGCTTATTCAATTTATTTTGAGGAGAATTAAATAATAGAGCCATCAGTCTTCTTCAGATTACTTTCACTGAGCCTGGCACCTCTTGATAAAGGTGAAAAAAAAACCCTGCTTTCAGCAGATGCTTAAACAGCACACCACAGTCAATAAATTAAAACACGTGCACAAACAAATTGCTTTCCTCCCTTCTTTTACTTTCACATTTAATGCCAATAAGAGACTATAATAACTGAGATAATAAATGACTGCTGTCCAACATGACAAGACTTCTTTGTTTTTCAGTAGTTCCACAGAACATTGCCAGATTCCTTGTGAACAAGGCAGTGTACTTATCAAAATTTTATTTTCTGTTGTCTGTTGACAGAAGCATCCAAAATGGTAGCAGCTTTTTGACCTTAGCCTATTGCAGTCCACAGCAATTCATGTTCAATATAGATTTGCACAATCAATGCTTAAATTGATTTTTGCATTTCCCATTTCTCTATATTATGTTCAAATCCATACATTCAAGCTAACTGACATTGGCTAATGCACACATTCTGTGCTTTTTTTTCCCACTTTAATTTTTTATGCTTAACAATATTCATTCAAACTGTTAGCATATGTGCATTTTCATAAAATTTTGGACACATGTGGAGTTCCCTCTGTGACTCCAGACTGACCACTGAGGGATGTCAGCCATAATCCCCTAGATGGCAGGTCATGTAGGCACTGAGAGACCTGCCCAAGACCACTGGAAAATTCCTTAACAGACAGGTTTGGGAGTTGCCAAAGGGAAAGACTATTATACTGGAAAAGACACATAATAGTGTTTATTTGTCTTGAGTCTTACACTTAATGGGGCAGTGATCAGATTTGACTGCACCCTTTTCTCTAGCCTCCCTTCCTTGATAGTTTCAAAACCAAATGCATTGTTTAGACCAGGGGTAGGCAACCTTTCCCCTTTAAGGGTCGAGGGACTTCAGCTCCCAGAAGCCTCAGCTATGTTGGCCAATAGTCCCATGTTGGCCAATAGCTCCTGGGATTCTGGGAGCTGAAGTCCCTCAGCCCTTAAAGGGGAAAGGTTGCCTACCCTTGGTTTAGACTATGCTCACACCTAGGTTGACAAAGCTAAACCCATCAACGCCTTTGTTCAACAGCCATTAGGCTTATAGCTAGAAGGCAGGAATTTCCTATAAGAACCCTTGGAGTTCTAGGCTCCATGTGCTATCTTGAGAGTGCATGCAGACTCCACATTGGTCTGTACTCTGATTTAATTCCCACGGCCATCTCTTCCCTTCCCTCCATTTCAGCAGCCATGCTTCATCACCATCATCATCAACCTTCGCAGCCAAGCCCGGAGAAGCCTTCGGAAGTAAGTATTTCCCCTCAGTCTAGCTCCTCTCAAGCTATCCTCCCTGTCACCCATCTTTCCTTCTAGTGTGTGTGTGTCATATTTGAATGCGTGCAGTTTTTGCCCATTTGTTAATTAATAAGTATTTAGACTTTAATAGGATAAGCCCATCTTCATGTCTTTCCTTGAGAGATCTATTAGTCCTCTGGTATACATAACGGTACACGATCCTGCGGGGCTTTGTTGGGACCCCACTCTCTCATATTTAAACTAATTATAAATTCCCCTAATTAGATCTGATCCTAACAATACACAAGAAAAATATTACAAAGGTTCAAAGGAAATTGCAGTGTCAAAAATAGAAACATTTAGCTGGTTAAAAAAACATTTAAAAATCAACTTTATATAGCTTAAATTATAAAATTATACAGTGGTTGTCCCCACAGTCAAATGTCTTGCATCAAATTAGGTGATCTGTTGAATCTAGATAATATTTTGTTATGCACCTTCAAGCTGACATCAATTTATGGTGATTCCATCATGGAGGTTTCTTGGAAAGATAATTCAGAATATGTTTATCATTGTGTTCATCTAAAGATAAGAGAGTAAGGAGTTTATCACATGAAGCTTTAGCCCTGTGCTAGGTACGGAATGTAAACACACAGAGATGGTTACTATTGATAGTATCCATCCCTGTGCATTTACATCCTGCACCTAGCACAAGATTAAAGCCTTGTGCGACAAACTCCTAAGACTTGCCCAAAATGACACAATAGGTTTCCATGGCTGATTCAAACCTTGATCTCCCTGAATCCACTTGAACCACTGCAACATGCTGGCTAACATACATAATAAACAAATGAATTATATGCATAAATGATAACTTACATACACATATAAATTAATAAAGTTCATAGGAAGAAAGCTTCCTCTTCCCTCATTCCCTGGAGTTACCTGTGTCCCCTTAAACCCTCTCTGGAGAAGTAAAGAAAGACTGAATACTGTGGAAAGGGGTGTGCTTCTGGCTGACCTGGGATACCATGCCACCCACATCTAGACTCTTTCATCATCTTCATGACTTTCCATTCTACACAAGTTTCTCCTAGTCTCTGCCTGCTCCTCCCCCTACCCCAGCGCCACTGTCTGCAATGGGAGAACATCCCACCATCCCCCAGACTCTCTTTAGTTTATCCTCCTCTCCTCCTGTCTTCCCCTTCGTGTCTTCCTTCCTCTATCGGCAGTCCTCCAATGCCTCATTCCTAGAGTTTCTTCATCAGAGTAAGATATTGGGCAGCTTTAAAGAAAGCAAATCAGCCTGAAAGCATTTTGAATATCAATCTTGTTAAGTCTTTTCACCATTAACCAACACCCAAGCCTCTAGTCTTGAATAAATCGGCTTAATCCACTTAATGAAGTTGGTTCCAACCTCTACCCTCTCCAAAACCTGAAATAAGAATAGCCAATTAACTTTATCAAATGCTTTTTTAAAATCAATGTTGATTTTCTTTTCATGCCATTCTATTAGATCCAAAACAAATCTCATGTTGTCCTTAATCTGTCACGAATGTAAGAAACCAGATTGATCATTGTTGATCCACTCTTTTAGTATCTTTTTTAACCTTTCAGCTAAAATAGACACAAAGATATTGTAGTCACAATTTAACAATGAAATTGGTCTATAATTTTTAATATCATCTGAGTCTTTACCTTCCTTAAGTATAACTGAGATGTTGGCTTGTGCCCATGTTGCTGAAAAATTGTCTTCTAGTATTCCATTCATTACTTTACATAGAGGCTGTGCTAACTGTTGCAAAAATTTCTTATAATATTCAGATGGAAACCCATCTGGGCCCAGAGTCTTCCCTGTTTTGGATCTCTTAATTGCCTCTAACACTTCTTGAAGTGTAATTTTCCTATTCAGCTGCTCTTTGCTCTTTATTAAAGGGAACCAACTTACAGCTATCTAAATATTCATTAATGAGATCCTTTTGTATCTCATCTCTTTTGTATAGATGATCATAAAATTCATGTACTATTTCTTTCAATTTGTCCTGATCTACATATCGTTGCTCCTTTGATTTTAAACAAATTATCTGCTTTCTCGATTTCTCTTTTTGCAATTGAAAAGCCAGCCATTTTCTGGGTTTGTTTGCTCCCTCGAAAGTCTTTTGTTTAACACAACTTAATTTTCTATATAACTCCTCTGTTAAGTATAAAGAGATCTGCTGTTGCAATACTTTAATTTCTCTCACCAAGTCCTTTCTTTTTGGAAATTGTTTCAGATTATCTTCTTTTATAATCAACTCTTCTTGTAGTTCCTTTAATTTCTGAGTTCTCATTTTCTTAATTATGCAGCTCTTTTTCAGAAAGAAATCTCTCATCACTGCCTTTGCAGCTTCCCATACTGTACTCATACTTATACCTTTGTCCATGTTGTCTTTAAAGTAATTTTCTAAATGGATGAGCACCTCATCACATATCTTAAAGTTCCTCCTTTAATCTCCAATTGAATTCTTTGTATCTCAGTTTAAGATAAGTTACCACCAAATTATGGTCTGAGAACAGGTTTGGGTTTATCTTTATATCCCTAATTCTTGAAATTAACTGGGGTGACATGAAAAACATGTCTAGTCTGGCCCAAGACTGATGTCTATCAGAAAAAATGTATACTCTCTTTTATTTCCATGTTTTTCCTCTCCACACATCTCTCAGACATAGGTGGTCAATCAAATTAAAAAATTCTTTTGGCAATTTGCCTTGATTCAACCTTATTTTCTCTTAGAGAATCCAACCGTGGGTCAATAACCCAATTCAAGTCACCCATCATTACACATGAATCAAATGATAAATTTTCAAGTTTATTTAACAATTTTTCATAAAATTTCCCTTTTCTTTCTAGAGGACCATATACTCCAATTAGGAGAACTCTTTCACACTCCAGCACAATCTGAGTGCCCACATAATGACCTTTATTATCATTCAACACTTCCACAGCATTGTATTTTGTTTTAATATATAAAACAACACCTTTCTTCTTGTTATTTGAAGCCGAGACAAACATGTTTCCAAGCTTAACATTCTTAAGGAATCTTATGTCAGCATTTTTTATCCTAGTTTCCTGTAAGCACAGGATTTTGAATTCCTGTTTATTTAAGTAATGAAACACTTTCCCTCTTTTGACACCACCATTTAAACCCTTTATATTCAAGGACGATATTTTCAGAGTATCAATCATTTTATCTTAACAAGCCTATCTCTTTGCATACTTATTGTGCTACTCATTGTTTAACATCAATAACAGTTACTTAAGACCTTTAGCTTTCTGCAGCTTACTAATCCTCTGTATCATTCTCATCTTGATTTGTATATAGACCACTTTCCAAGTTCAACTCACCCTCCGACTCACTCTCCAAAGCCTCTTCACCTTCTTCTTGCATTTGGTTTATTACCGATTGATCAAATACCTTCTCTGAACTAAGCTTATTCCTTATTACCTTATATGGCACCTTTTTATATTTCATCTGTTGGCTACTCTTTTCATCATCATCTTCCTTATCCCTATTTTTGCTTAGTGGTCTCATTCTTTCAATTGCTCTTTCATTTTTCCTCTTATATGTATATTTAGTTTCTGTCTCTTTCTTTTCTTTGTCATCTGCCTCTTTTTTCATCTTTTCTTTATCATTTTCTCTCCTGTCTTCTCTTTTAAGGAGTTTCTCAAAATCTCTGGCTTCCTGTACCGATTTTACTCAATTCTTTTCTTTTGAAACCAAAATATTAAGCCTTCCAGCATCCTCCACCTATAAACAATTTGTAATTCTCTGAGAGAGGCTGTCCAAAAATTATATTCCCATCTTTTTCTCAGAATTATTGGGGTATGTCCTTATATAATTGTAACTCTTTCTCCTCAAATTTCATTGGCTTTGCCTTATGTTTAAATAACAAAGCATCTCTAAATTGTTTTCTGACAAAGAGAACCACAATATCCCTCGGTGCCTGTTTCTGTTTTGCAGCGAAGGAGCTCAACCTGTACAGGTTATCAGTTTCCATCTCACATTTATCTAAGTCTTTATCCAGGTAATCTCCTAGAGTCCTCACAATTTTTTGTAATAATTTTCCCCCTCTTGCTCAGGAATACCTCTTATCTTCAGAGATCTTTCCCAAGTTCTTACATCTTTCATTACATTTTTCTCTACAATATCCTTTTGTTTTTGCTTTATCTCATTTAAATTTTACTCAAATTTTTCGTGTTTCTCTTCAAATTTTTCCATTTTATTTTTAATCTTAAGTAATCGCAGAGTGAATTAGTTCTGATGTGGTAAGTGGAGTAGAAACAGAAGAAAAGAGAAGAGGAAAGACAAAGTGGTGACTCTGATATTAAAAAGAACGTGGAAAAAGAACCTAATAAGGATGGAAGTCTAAATGAAAGAAAGACCCAAGGCCTTTGCAGACTGCCAGAAATAGTGCAAATTGAGTCCACTTTAAGGGTTAGGGTTAGTGCTAGGGAATCATGGGAATTGTCTTTTTTTCTGAGACATTGAGCCTTCTCTGTCAGAGAGCTCTGGTGCCACAATAAAATACAGTTCCCATGATTCTCTAACCCTAACCCTAACCCTTAAAGTGGACTCAATTTGCACTATTTCTGGCAGTCTGCAAAGGCCCCCAGACAACAGACAGAAAAAACAGAACAGATGAAGTAAGACTTTGAGGATAACCTTTGCTACAGAAGAAGTAAGAAAACCCCTAAATGAAAAGAAAGACTGTATAAGAAAGGGAGGGGGGTAGATCTCTCTAATAGCTTAATTAATTGCGAGTGCTTTTTTAAAGGGTAATGTTGATTTTAAAAAAGGGGATATTAAATTGGGAGACCTAATAGGAAACATATTAATTAAATCTATCTTTATAAATGACTATGTTGAATAAAATTAAGGTTATCAGTATAAGTTATGTAATTTGATAAGCAAACTTGTTTGTTTTTTAATTTTTATTGAAAATACATATATATAAAAATAACACATACTTACATTTACACAACAAACACAAAACAGACACAAAGCATTACAATTAAAACAAATACACATATAAACATAATAACATAAATTCATCAAATCTTGCTTATCTTCTTTCTTCCTCTTCTGAGTGTGACATCAACACAAAAAACAAAAGAAACATGGACATACAAACTTCCTGAACTTCAACTATTGTTTTTAATAATATTCTTAAATCGACTTCAGCGCAGTCTAGAAACCGAAACAAAAATTAATAGTTTCAATAGCCTTACCTCCTATTTACTTATTATAAACACTTCGGATGCTAACTATCTCTCCAGAGGGTGTCTATTCATAACTTAAACACTAGATCACTATATTCGCTTTGCTTCAAATACTTAATCAGGGGTTCCCATGTTTTCTTCTGATCTTCCCATGAAACGTCTCTTAAAAGTAGAGTCAATTTATCTGCAGTCATACATTCTATCACTTTATACAACCAGTCTTTAATCTTAGTTTATCTATTGCTTTTTCAATTTAAAGCCCATAATATCGTAGCTGTGGTTGTCATGTAAAATAGTAATTTACCATATTCTTTTTCTATTTTTTAATTTTCTATCATACTCAATAAATACAATTTTGCATCTTTCCCTTTTATCTCAGGTATAATCTGTTTGACTACCTTATGTATGTTGTTCCAAAATTTCCTGGCTAAACCACAATGCCACCACATGTGTATAAAAGTTCCTAGCCTTTTCTGACATTTCCAACATTTGGGACTCTTTTTTTTGTTTGTTTTTTTTTTTTTTGTTTTGTTTTGTTTTTTGCATCTTAGATAATTTTATAGGTATTAAATACCACCGGTGACACATCTTATGTATATTTTCCCTTAACACAAAGCTGAGTGAATATTTAATTCTACAAGACCACGTTTTTTCCCACTGCTCCAAAGGTATATTTTGTTTTAAATCAATAGCCCACTTTACAATATTTTCCTTAATTAACTCATCTTCTAGATCAAATCTCAGCAGTAATTGATAGAATTTGGCTAATCTCGGGTTAGTTTCATTTTTTAAGATTTTTTCAAATTCATCCTCCGCCTTGCCAATACCTTTTTCCTTCATATCTTTTAAAAATCTCTCTTTTAACTGTCTGTGTAAAAACCAGCCACAATCGTAGCCTTCTGACATTCATTCTTCTCTTGTTTTAAATTCTATTTTATCTTTGCTTTTGCCTATCTTTATTAACTCTTCATATGTCACCCATCTTTCTTTCTGTAGTCTTTCCCATTTGTAAAAAGCTTCATTGGAGGAGGTCCATAATGGGATATTTTTACATAGAATCTTCTTGTATCTATTCCATATCTGAAGTAGGGGTTTACAAATGTAATGGTTGTCGAAGTCTCTATGAACTTTAACCCGATCATAGAATAAATAACCATGGAAACCATAAATGAGATCAGCCCCTTCTAAAACTAGTATTTCTTTATTTACTAATTGAAACCAATCAGTAAGCCAAACAAAACAACTGGCTTCAAACTATATTTTTAAATTGGGCATGGCCAAACCTCCCCTCTCAGCCTTATCTTGTAAAATCTTGAACCTCACTCTCGGTTTCTTCCCACCCCAAAGAAATTTAGAGAGATCTCGATGCCATTTAAAAAAATTTGAAAAAGGAAGAGTATTTTGGGCAGTATACTCATCTTAATGGGCAGTATACTCATCTTAATGGTGGAAATCTTGCCCAACCAAGAGAGGTTTAATTTACCCCATTTTTCTAATTCTTTTTTAATCTCTTGCCATTTCTTTGAGTAATTATTCTTAAACAGCTCAATATTTTTAGTGGTTATAGTTATTCCCAAATACCGAACCTCTTTCTTAATTTGAAATCCTGTCTTCCGAATAGTATCCGCTTTTTCCTGTTTGGTAAGATTCATTACCAACATCGCTGTCTTAGTCTTGTTAATCTTTAAACCAGCAGCTATAGAGAATTTATCTAATTCTCTCATAACGTCTTCTATACAATTGGGATTAGTGATTGTCAAAACTAAGTCATCGGCATAAGCTTTCAACTTCATTTCTTTACCTTTTATTTTATGCCACTGATCTCTTTATTTTGTCTGATATTATGATTTAGAGTTTCTAGTGTCATTAAAAAAGTAAGGGTGAGAGTGGGCAACCTTGTCTAGTGCCCTTCTGCACTTGGAAGGATTTGTTTTTTTCTGAATTTACGATCACTTTAGCTTGTTGGTTTTTGTAAATAGACTCAATCCAACCAATGAACTTACCTCCTATCTTTATTATGTCTAAACATTTTAACAAGAAATCCCATCTCACGTTATTGAAAGCTTTCTCAAAATCAATGAATATCATAATCAGCTTTCGGTTGATATCTTTTCCATGATATTCAATCACATTTAAAATGTGTCTGACATTATCCTTGATATTCTGGTCTGGGGGGTCCATTCTATTAATATTTCTTTAAGGCGACTCACTAGCACAGAAGTAAATATTTTATAGTCCCCATTTAACAATGAAAAGGGGTGATAATTCTTTACATCTGATGTATCAGTTCCCTCTTTGGGAATAAGAAAAATATTTGCCTCACCCCACATTTTGGGACCTCCATCAGTATTGATATTATTTACTGTATATACCAGAGGAGGAGTTAATTCTTCACTAAATGTTTTATAGAATTCGGCCGAAAAGCCATCAGGACCAGCTGCTTTCCCTTTCTTGCTTCTCTGAATTTCTTTCATGATCTCATCTCGTGTTATATTTTTATTTAACCTTTCTCTTTGTCTGTAAAAGTTTCTAAATTGCATTTATGAAAAAAAAATTCTAAATCCTTTCTTTTTTATCTCTTTTTCTCTATATAGATCACTATGATAATTTCTAATGTGTTGTTTTAATTCCTCTTGATCTGTTATTAATTTATCCTCATATTTTAATTGAAATATAATTCTTTTAGATTTTTGTTGTCTTAGTTGATTAGCTAACATTTTACCTGGTTTGTTAAGGCCTTCAAAAAGTCTTTGTTTCATATATTTCATATTTTTCGCAACATCCTCAGATATTAATAAAGACACTTGTTCTTCCAAACTTTTGACTTGGTTTGCTAATGGTAAATTTGACATATCGTTCTTAAGTAGCTTATTTTTAATTTTTAATTGTGTTTGTATTTTAATAAATTTTTCTTCCCTATTTTTTCCCATTCAGCTGCCTTCTGTAAAAACAAAAACAAAACAAAACAAAAAACCTTATCACTGTCTTGTGGGCATCCCAAATTATACTCATTGGAGGTTTCAGATCATTATTTTCTGCAAAATAATTACTTAGGCATTTTTTTGCTTCCTCCACTATTTTATCATTCTTGAGCATCCTCTCATTCATTTTCTAACTCAATTCTTTTGGCCTTTCTTTCATTAGCATAGTAATGGGCCAATGGTGTGACCATAATTTTGACAATGTTTCCATTTTGATAATTTTAGGGCAAATATTTTTAGTAACTAAGAACATGTCAATCCTCACCCATGATTTATGCCTTTCTGAGTAAAATGTAAAGTCTTTACATATGTCATATTTAGCCCTCCATGCATCTACTAAATCATGATATTCCATTATTTCAAAAAATTCTTTAGGGAGTTTCCCTTGGTTCACTTTAATGGTTTTCTTGGATTGTCTGTCTATCATCGGGTTTATTACCCCATTGAAATCTCCTAATATTATCAAAGACTCAGTATTCAATTCCATCAACTTATTTAATAATTCCATATAAAAATTTAACTTTATTATCATTAGGAGCATAAATGCCAACAATTGTTAATTTTTTCCCATTCCAATACATGTCAACTCCGATATATTGACCTTTCACATCTTTCATTATTTCAATGGGATCATATTCCTCCCTGATATATAAAACCACCACCTTTTTCCTCCTATTTGAAGCCGTCACAAATTCTTTACCCAATTTAACATTTTTCAAATATTTCACTTCATCATTTCTTATTTTAATTTCCTGAAGACAGGTGACATCACTGCGTAATTTTTCTAGAAAACAGAATATCCTTTTCCTTTTAATAGGGCCATTTAGGCCCTTTACATTCCAAGATGTAAATTTAGATGTTTTAATCATGGTCTATATTGGAGGTTGTTTCTTCATTCAAAGGGTTATCCAGATCCTCCAATTTCTCTTCTATCTCATCCTCTATTTCTCCTAATACTTCCTCTAAGTCACTCTGTATCTCATCTATATCTCCTTCTTCTTTATCTTCTTCCTCCACTGCTTGAGAAAGCTCCTTTCCACTGTTCGTAATCACAGTTGACATATCTTTTATTGCTATTTTGATTTTCTCTTCTTCAATTATATCCCTCTTTGGTGTAGCTCTGTCAACTTCTAATTTAGCTTTATCCTTTCCTCTTCTATTTGTCTTATCTTTCTTATCCTTCTTGACCAAAACCTCTTCTTCATTAGTATTCTGCCCCTCTTTCTGTCCCTTTTTACTTTCGAATTTAACATCTACCTTGAAATCTCCCCTATATTTTCTCCAGAACTCTCTTAGGTCTATCACCGATCTCAATTCAATTTTGGTTTTTCTAAACCAGAAGGTCAGACCTTCCGGGATTAACCACCTATATGATATCTGGAGTTTCTGTAGATATATCATCAAGAAGGAATATTCCCTTCTCTTTCTTATGACATTTGGAGCTACATCTTTGAAATTTTTAATCTCTGCCTCATTAATTATTAATGGTTTGTGATTTTGTAAACTCAAAATTTGATCTTGGACATGTCTTCTCACAAAATTCACAACAATATCTCGGGGGACCTTTCTTTGGGTGGCAATTTTCAAGTTCAAGCAGAAGATTTTATCAATTTCTATTTCAAAAAGATGTTCTGGTCTGCCTAAATACTGTGCTAAAATGGGAGACATATTTTCCATCAAATTTTCGCCTTCCTCCTCTGGGATACCTCTCAATTTTATTGATCTCTCTCTCTCAATTTTGCATCAACCTTAACTTTCTCCTCTACAAAGTCTTTGGGGAGATCTTGAATAGTGTCCAATTTTTCCTCAACTTTCCCCTGTTTATCCTCTATCACATCCATTCTAGATTTTATTTTGTTAAATTCAACATCTATTTTATCAATAGCATGTCTTACATCTTTCATTTCAGATTTGAGTTCCCGTTTAATTTCCACCTTAAAATCAGACAAATCTTGTTTTAATTCATGAATTTCCCTACTCAAATCTGTTCTAATCAATTTGACTTCTTCCAATAGATTTGCAATAGAGTCACCACCTGTTGAGGGTCTCCTCTGCTGACTTGCTTGGGCTTTTGCTGTTTGACTTCTAGTAGACATCGTTCTCCTTATTTCCTTTATCCCCCTAATAGATTAGAGAGGATTTAGCCTAATCTCAGATTTGAATATGTCTTTAAACAATGTATCTCCTCCCAATTATATAATTAGAGTTTCACCTTATTTACAGTGCAATAATAAACAATTGCCACCAGATGTCGCTTTACTATACAAACTCTTCAAGCAGACTTTTCTTTATCCTAATCCCTCCAAACAAAAAGCTTTAGTCTTAAGAAATGAAGCATTCAAGTACTATAATTTAGTAGTCTATATCTAAATCCTTTACACAAATTTCTCCTCTGTAATCATGCTACCACATTATATATACTAATATTGCACATAAAGTATAATCAAATGAACTCCAATCAGCCTAATCTACAGCATAGATATATTCCAATCCTCTCAAATCAAATTATCTTTTAGCTGAATGAATTAACACTTACAGATGTAGTACAAAAATTAGGAAAACATTAGGAAAACAAAATAACAGAGGCAGCTATAATTTTACAGACTTTCCAATTTACACCTTTCAAGTTAAAATAGTCTCCTCTGAGGTAACTCTCTACCCCAATCGCTTACTTATCAACCCAGTTCTGTGGGACTTTATTTTCACAATTGGCGCATTTTCTTTCTTCCAGACATTATTCCGGGCTTTCCTCATTAATGCAAAATATTTTTGTTCTTATCTTCCACTTGGTTTATAGCCACCGGATAGTTCTTACTGTCTCTTAATTTTCTATTTTCTATTTTCAAATCCTCCTTTCAACGTCAGTAATAGATTCCATAAAGCAAAAGACTACAGCTCCCAGCTTCCCATGCAACAGTGGGTTGTATCTGGGCAGGCACTCAGGGTTGTGAGATCTAAGTCTCCTTTCCAATCTCACGTTGTTTAGCTGGCAATAGAAGAGCCTACAACTCCCAGGTATCTTTGCCCCCTTGCTCTCACTTCAACTTCTTAAAGAAACAGCAGAGCTTCAAGAGGTGATTCCATCCACCACATTTAAAGAGCCAGCACTAAATTAAAGATTAGAGTCTCTCCGGAGATTTTACAAACCCAGCTTTCTCAGTAAGTTTTATCTTATTAATTTAGGTTTTCCGTTGTTAATAATCTGACTGGGTTCTGTTTTAATCACTTATTCATTTCTGTGTAAGAAATACACCTGTAATTAAGAGGGAATTCATAGTTCTTGTGTGGGTGTAATCCAGGGGTAGGCGGCGGCAAGCGGCAGGCGGCGAGCGGCGAGCGGCGAGCAGGCAGGCGGCCGCGCTCCAGGCCCCACCCACATCCACCTCCCTCCCCGGCAGCGGCGGCCGAACAGCCGGCAGAAGAGGGCCTATAAAAGAGGCCCAAGAAGCCTCGCTCGGCGGCGGCGGCAAGCGGCAGGCGGCAAGTGGCGAGCAGGCAGGCGGCCGCGCTCCAGGCCCCACCCACGTCCACCTCTCTCCCTGGCAGCGGCTGAGCCAGCAGCTGGTTTTTTTTGTTTTTTTTTTTTTTTTGGCGGCGGGGTAGTGGTGTGGGGCAAGTTTGGGTTCCCCTACTCCTCCCAAAGGTTTTTTAGCTGGGGTTATAATTGGGGTTTGTTATAAACTTTTATATTGTTTACTTATTTTTAAAGTTTATTTTAGTTTATTGTATTGGGAATTTTGCAGTCCTTATTCGCGTTGCTACCTATTGTTTGCTGTTCCTCTTTACTGTTTTTGGCGCTACCACTAATATGGGCACTAAAAAACGCTCTAGAACAAGCCCTGATATAAACAAACATAATAAGGCCTCTAAACAGCTTAAGATTGATGACTTATTAGTTAATGAGGAAACTCTAAACAGTTTAACTACACCTGTAAACTCAAATTTAGAGTTCGCAATACCAACTGCTAATAGATTCCTCCTTTTGGATAAAGAAAATGAACTTATTTCCGAACAATTAATCTCCCTTGGAAATGAATCAGTTGTCTCTCATGAAGAAGTGTCCTTAGAGCTAAATGAGTCTGTTTGGGAAAAATTAACAGATATGGAAAAGAAACATCTCACCAAACAACAATCAAACTCCCCTGACTTTGTGACTAAACAGTGCCTGTTGACAGCTCACACTGTAATTTCAATTTATGAGCGTCTAGGGAAAATTATGCATCAGGTGGAGCTTCTTAAACATTCTTTGGAGACCTTTAAACAGAATCAGACAGTAACTATGGAAGGATTGGATCATACCAGAAGAATAATGTCTGGTAAAATGGGGAATTCCAACAGTTATGACTCTAGAGCCAATTTACCATCTAGGGAAAAAGGGAAAAGAGAGTGTGCTAGGATCTTACAAATGAACCAAGTTGTGTTGCAAATTGCCCATAATAGAATAAATAATGGCAGATGGGGGTCAGAAAGAGCTATTAGATTTTCGTTGAGTCAATTATTACATATATCCCCTTATGATGTTGATATTCTTACTGTGGAATGGCTACCTAGTGTATTAGATCACAAGCGTATTTTGTTAACTTTTGCTCAATCTACAATCCCTTCTATGTTGATAAAAATGAAATGTTTTCTATCTAATTTTCAAATAACTCCAGTACAGGTTCTCCGAGATCAAATTATAATCCCTCTACTACATTACAAGCCGAATAGTGAGGAATTTATAGAGCAAAATAGGACTTGTCTGACATCTCCTAAAGAAACCTCTAAAAGAACTATAACAGAACCTGGCCCAATCAAAATTCCCAATAATAGGATTAAGAGACATTCTATAGAAGAACAAATTATAAAGTCAAGGAACATAATAAATAGCGCTGAACAAAATGACTTCGCTGCTAGAGTAGACGATCTTCAAAATATGTTGCTCACTACTAAAGATCTAGCCTTACCATTATTGAACTCAATAACCAATGTGGAAATCCACCATATGGAGCGGGCTCCGTCCAAGAATCCTATTGATACCTTATTATCAATGAATGAGAAAGATCTCACAACTACAAGTTCAATCCAAGTTCTTGAACCTGCAAGAACTAACACTACATCTTCCCTACATGATCCATTCTATAGTACAAAAGCCACAGCCCAAACAGAATTTCTGAGTACTGATGAGGACAGAGCTCCAACTATTTCAATTTGACAACTAAACTTACTATGCTGGAATATTATGGGATGGGGCAATAAATTCTATGATTCAGATTTTGTGAAATATTTACAAAACTTTAAAATCCTGTGTCTACAGGAGACATGGGCTCTTGAAACCAATTTGCCATCCCTACAAGGATTCCAAGCATTCTCTGTCCCTGCAGTTAAAACTTCTACAAGAGGCCGTGGTAGCGGCGGACTTACAATATTCATTTCAGTTGATTTACAGGCGGAGATTCACTCAATATCTAGTGTATTTCCACATTATATACAAGTGTTGCTTATTGAGAGCAAGCATTTTGATTCCTTAATTTGTATAAATATCTATTTTCCGCCTAATTTAGCAAAGAATACAGGCCCTAATAATATCTGGGAAGGTTTATCTAAAACCTTGGCCACTTTAGAAAATCAATATCCTTCTGCAAAGCTAGTAATGTGTGGTGACTTTAATGCTAGAATGGGAAATGATCTAAGGCAAGTGGAGAGCTCTAATCAGGGACCAGTAACCCATGGCATATCCATTTCTAGAGTTTCTCAAGACACGAACATTAACAAATCTGGTTTAAAGCTAATAGAAATATTGTCCTTACATGGACTACAATGTCTTAATGGAACGCATTGTGACTTAACATCGGGCCCTTTCACTTACGTGACCACCAGGGGTGCAAGTACGATAGACTACATAATAGTCTCTGCAAATTTAATATCTAATGTTTGCAAATTAGAAGTTACTAATCGAGTTGAAAGTGACCACTTTCCTCTGTCACTGTTGTTCAGTTTTGGGCCGTTCTATTCCCCAAATATCCATCAATATTTAAATGGAATTCATATAGGAGAACGGAGAATACGATGGACAACTCATTTAGGCATCTCAATCTCCCAGGCATTGGAGAGTTCCAACTTTAAGTCTTTACAAAAGACTATCTTAAACACTAATGCGGATATTTTGCATGTTTTTCAAATTATAATTCAAAATCTTAGGCCCAAGCTGACGAGTAACAAGCAATCTAATTTCAATTTCAATAATGTAGTAACTAATAGGTGGTTCGATTCAGAATGTCGAAACTCTCGGAGAGCATTAATGTATTGCTCTCGACAGGTACTTAGAAACAACGATAATATCTCCCCTGATCTTCTAGCCTCTTTGAGACAGTCCTATAAGGCACTTATAAAACAGAAGAAGGACGCATATGTTAAATCACAATGGAAGCAACTTGCACAGGCTGTTTCTGGAAAAAACGAAAAGCAGTTTTGGGATATTATTGCCTTAGGTATGAACAGGATTAGACCGGTTATTGTCGGACAAATTACATCACAACAATGGTATAGTCACTTTAGTAAACTTTATGGAGATATAAATGTAGAACATCATCCTTCCATCGCTTCAAAAGTCATTAATTTGCCCGACTGGTTTCCTGTATCAGAGTCTGAGATTAAAAAACTGATAGCATCTCTTGCATTGAATAAAGCTCCAGGCGAAAATATGATGCCCCCTGAAATATTCAAATATTTTTCTGACTGGTGGGCTCCAATTCTGGCGAAAGTTTTCACCCAAATCAACAACACAGGGGTGATTCCATCAGGCTGGAAGCAGAGTGTAGTTGTCCCAATATATAAGAAGGGCGATAAGCAAGACCCAAACAACTACCGGCCTATAAGTTTGTTAGATGTGGATTCTAAGTTATATAGCAAACATCTGTTGAATAAACTAGAGGAATGGGAATCAAACAATCGGGTTATTCACCCAGAGCAAGCTGGATTTAGGGAGGGCCAGAGCACTATTGATCACTGCCTAACTCTCTACTCTTTAGCTCAACAAGGAATCAAAGGTCCAACAAAACATTTATTTGCCGCTTTCATTGATTTAGCTGCAGCATTCGACTCAATCAATAGAAATCTGTTATGGCTTAAATTGGCCAATACTAATATGGATAAGCATTTACAATTCTTAATTAGGGAACTTTATTCCAATACAACAGCAAGGATAAGAGTGGGTGTTTCAGGTTCATTAACTGACCCAATCTCTATAAATAAAGGAGTTAAACAAGGGTGTCTTCTGGCACCATCACTGTTCAATTTATATTTAAATGACATTATTCCTGCACTTTCAGGCCCAGAATTTTTTCCACCCACTCTTGGGGGAAAAAAAAATATCTATTTTGTTATACGCTGATGATATGGTGTTGATTTCTTTGACGCGTATTGGCTTGAGAAGATTAATTTCCAAACTTGCAATTTTCTGTGCTAAAGAAAAACTTGTCATTAATTACAACAAAACAAAAGTGATGGTGTTTGGGAGTAGACACGCTGATTTTCATTGCTCTATTAACGGCCATCAGATTGAACAATGTAGAGAGTTTAAATATCTTGGTATACATTTTACAGAAAATCTTTCTTGGAAATATCACATTGAGACTATTAGAATAATGGCAATGAAATCTATTGGAGCAATCCTTAAATTTTATAATCAGGCCGGGGGTCATTTGGTCGCACCCGCTCTCAAAATATTTCGGAGCAAAGTAATATCTCAAATTCTATATGGTGCTGCAGTGTGGGGATGGGATGATCCTCAATTGGATAAGTTGGAGACTCTCCAAAATACATTCCTTAAGAAACTACTTATTCTCCCTCCCAGTACACCGGCAGCTTTAGTGCGGGCAGAGGTTGGTCTACCTTCTATTAGAGTTTGTATTCATTTTGCTTTGTTTAATTACTGGAGATCTGTAAAAGATTCTACGATTAAGGTTTTTCCAAAATTATGTTTCCAATATTTACCGTATTGTAAAATTTGGAATTTAAGGTATCACAAATTGTTGGAACTATATCCCGCTTTAATTGAAGATTCTCCAATCTGGTCCTCAAAAGAAAAGTTACAGGATTACATTCACAATCGTGGTATGCACTTGGACAGATTGGCCATTAATAACTCTAAGTTCTCTGAATGGTTCAGATTATACAAACTGGACCACCAAATGGCCATCTATCTAGAGAAGCTTACATTTCCAAAGCTTAGACAGGCTTTCACAGCGCTTCGCTTTCAAACAATGCCTTCCGCCATGATTGATGGTAGATATGCACGTATATCCAAAGACTCTCGCTTGTGTATTTGTGGCGCAGCAGAAATTGAGGATTTACCCCATTATTTGTTTTACTGTTCGCTTTATACAGAACCAAGGACTAAATTTCTGGGACAAATATTGTCTAACTTACAGTGCAACAGTGTTTCTGAAAAGATATTTTACCTCCTATCTGATACTAACTCCAAGGTAACATACAAAGTCTCAATGTTTGCCACAGCAGCAATTAAAATCCGGACTAGTGTTATAGAAGACATCGCAGTGGATTGCCGCGGAGATGATTATATTTAATTTATTAATTAATCTATTAAGTTTTTTTTTTTGCTTAATTGCGGATTGATAAACTATTTAATCGATGTATTTTATAATCTTATAATTTATAAGCTTGATATCTTTTATATTGTTAAAATTGCGAATGGCCTTTGGCTTAAGCATTAATAAAGTTACTACTATTAATTTAGGTTTTCCGTTGTTAATAATCTGACTGGGTTCTGTTTTAATCACTTATTCATTTCTGTGTAAGAAATACGCCTGTAATTAAGAGGGAATTCATAGTTCTTGTGTGGGTGATAATTTAAATTGGATATATTAGTGGCAAAGACTGTAATCCAGGGGTAGGCAACCTTTCCCCTTTAAAGGCCGAGGGACTTCAGCTCCCAGAAGCCTCAGCCATGTTGGCCAATAGTCCCATGTTGGCCAATAGCTCCTGGGATTCTGAGAGCTGAAGTCCCTCGGCCCTTAAAGGGGAAAGGTTGCCTTCCTCTGCTGTAATCCTTGAAAAGGTACTTAATTTAAGCAAATCAAGTGACCTGCCCTTGAATCTATAAACTATATCTCTCATCGGTAAACCATAAGTATATATTCCTTTTTTATGTAAAAGCAAATTGATGGCATCGGGGGAAGTTACAAGATTGCAGGCACAAGCACAGGCCCAGGCACAATCAATATGCAGACCCTCTATAGCAGGGGTAGGCAACCTGTCCCCTTTATGGGCCGAGGGACTTCAGCTCCCAGAATCCCAGGAGCTTTTGGCCAACATGGGACTATTGGCCAACATGGCTGAGGCTTCTGGGAGCTGAAGTCCCTCGGCCCTTAAAGGGGAAAGGTTGCCTACCCCTGCTCTATAGATCAACCTAAAACTATGGACTGAAATTTGTTTCTGCTGGAGGAAATAAGGAAAATTAGAATGGATTTAAATGAAATTCAAGATTTGAGACAAGAAATGTCAGATTTGAAATCTGAAATTAAACTTGAATTAAGAGATGACTTAAATGGGGTCAGTGCTGCAATAGACAAAATGTCAACAGAGATGAGCAGTGTCCATTTTTGTTGTGGTCAGTGTTGGTCTGAATAGGGTTGGGGCTGCTGGGGGAAATATGCAAATTAGCCCAATTTTTGGCCAAAAACCTCCCAAAAACTGCCGAATTACTAACTTTGGAGCCCTGAAACGTATATATTTATAGTTAGCACGGATGGTGAATCCAGCCATGCATTTGTTGTTAAAGGTCACATCTCACTGCAACTTAAAGAAGCATTGCTATTGGTGGGGAGGATCCAAAAATTCAGGAAAAATTGCCCTGTAGAGCTCCTGTAAAGGGGCTTCTGCCTTGCTGGTCTGAAAGGGTTGCCCTTGAAGTGACTTGTGATGGGCAGACCCCTGGTTATATACTGCCCACCAGAGGAGTGCTGAGGACGGCCCTCTCCTTCCCAGCAAGAAAAATAGGGTGGGGGGGAAAGTTCCTTCCCCTTCCCATTTCAGTTTAAAAATAGAAAAGAGGTATCTTCTCTAGACTCTTGGTCAGGGACAGGCAACCTTTTTGATACCTGGGCTGGTCTCCCGTAGCCCAGGTCTCGGCTGGGCCAAGGGGGGGGGAGGAATGGCGGCACGTACGCTCATGCGTGCATGCGCACCCTCCGCTGCCATGCGCAACCCCCCCGCGCACGCTGCCGCCGCGGCCTTTGTTCCTGGGGGGCGGGGGAGGGAGGAAATGGTGCGGGGGGTGGTTGTACAGGGGTTGGGGGTGTGCACACGTGCGCGCACACCCGCCCACCCCTCACAGCCGCCATGGGGCCGTACCAAGCACCCCCACCCACCCTGATCCTTCGGTGAATTCGCCTCAGGATCGAGCGAAGGCACCTTGGAGGACCGTTGCCAAGGTGCCTCTCCTTGATCCTGGGATAAATTCACCCGAGGATCAAGAGGAGGAACCTTGGAAAGGTCCCCCCCAAAGCCCCGCCCCGCCCCGATCCTTGGGTGAATTCGCCTCAGGATCGAGTGGGGAGGCCTTGGAAAGGTCCCTCCAAGGGCCCCCCGCCCCGATCCTTGGGTGAATTCACCCTGGAAGCCCGTCGCCACCAAGGGTCCCCCGAGAGGCTTCCCTCGGCAGTGACGGGCCTCCTGGAAGCCCGTCGCCACCGAGGGTCCCCCCGAGGAGGCTTCCCTCAGTGACGACGGGCCTCCTGGAAGCCTGTCGCCACCGAGGGTCCCCCAGGAGGCTTCCCTCGGCGGCGACGGGCCTCCTGGAAGCCCGTCGCCACCGAGGGTCCCCCCGGGAGGATTACCTCGGTGGCGACGGGCCTCCTGGAAGCCCGTCGCCACCAAGGGTCCCCCTGGGGAGGATTCCCTCGGTGGCGACGGGCCTCCTCCCGAATGCCGCGCATGTTGCCGGCACCGCGGCCGCTATTTTGTTCTCCAAAATGGCGGTTGCGACGCGTTTGCGCATGCGCAGTAATCCTGCGCATGCGCAAACACGTTGTGGCTGCAATTTTGGAGAACAAAATGGTGGTCACGGCACACGCGGCCGTGCGGTGACCGAACCGTGCAGCGGCAATGCCAACGATGGTGGCAGGGGTACGCCTGGGCCGGTAAGTCCGGCGACCTGGGCCGGAACTGGCCCACGGGCCGTAGGTTGCCAACCCCTGCTCTTGGTCATGGCTATGGCTGGATGGTGAGTGGGATGCCTTTCAGTCAGGGAGATCTAACTCACACCAAAGGGCACAGAACTCTGCCAGTTGTTTCTTAACCCAGCAAATTAAGCTAGCAGAGACCACCACCATCAGAATTTGGACACCCAGAATGATGGCTATGGAGTTTGTGACTAGATGCAGGATAGCCTGTCCCACAGAAGACCAATCCCACACACCCCACTAAGAGTTCTTGGTGGTATTCTTGATCTCTTGGGTGACCTTAATTATCTGTTTGGCCTTGAGGTCTTCTGCTAGTTTGATCTGTGACTCAGTCTGCTCAATTTGTTTGGTGGCTTCACTGAAATTACTTAAAAGACGTAGTCACCAAGAAATTGGAAGTTCATCCTCCAGGTGAAACCCCTGGATGAGTTTATTGTCTATTTGATACAATTTGTCACTTACATAATCCTTTACCATTTCATGTAAATAAATTTCCTTCCCATAACAGTCAATCAAATGAATTCTACAAAAACATGGGTTCCCTCTAGATCTGTCTATGGTTAATCTGTATTTTAAAGGCATTATTGTGACATGGTCACACAGGGTCCTGAAACAAAGACAGTTGTGTGTTAATTGCACCAAAATGTTCTCTTTAACCGGGATGATTATGTGTTCTTGGATGCTCTATATGTGGGTTCCTTCTAGATTGCCATAACAGTGCATCCATTGGTTCATTTTGACACACCCAGCCAAATAAAAAAAGTGTGCACTATTGGTCCAATGCAAAGGTTTTTCTGGAATCATGGTAGTGTTACTCTCTGCAAGGGGAAGTCCAAGGTGAGATGTGGCGTGTATGATTTGAGGGTCTCATATTTTCTCATGGTATATTCCTATTTTTAGAATCATGTTGGGCCATTGGACCCCAGCTACTTTCATTAAATCTGTCGGGTATTGGAGGGAGTCAGGGTATCTGGCCTTGAGTAATCCCATGACTTCTGGATGTATCAGCCTCATTAGGGAGGCTTGGATTAATTGGGAAGTGAATGATATCAAACTACTTTGCATCTGAGAACACTGTAACACGATGGAAAGGTTATAAATGTTGTCCTATACTGAACGTCCAAGGTCTTTGATTATTAGACTAGTCAGCCAGGCAGAAGATGTTGAGCCAGCTGAGAAGCAGCCCTTTCTCTTCCCTCACTCCGCTGGGACCAAAAGGCAACAGAGGCAAGGCAGAAGCGAGAGGGGGGATGGCCAAGAGTGGCTGGCTTTAAAATGCCACCCCCACAGGAACACTGAATGCCAGCCAAGTACGCTGAGCCAGGAGCCAACTTTTTTTCCCAGGCTAGTTTTAAATAGCCGGCTCCTAAGGCTCTCCTAGACTGTTAGAAGCTATTGTTATAATTGGCGAAAGATTTATATGATCTGAAGAGAAATCAGAGTATTGTTGCTATTGTTGTGTAGAAGTAATTTGAGGGGACTTCTTGGCTTCTTAGTAGAGTGAGGCTTAGTAGAGTGAGGTAGAGTGAGGAAGACAACTTGTCCTCTTGACCCTTGCCCTTCATAGCTGGCTGTCCAAGGGGGAGATGCCTTGAGGATGTTCAGGAGGGACATCATCAATACATCCCTCAGGGAATGTCGTGTTCAGTTTCAAGCTAACTTGGAAGAAACCGATTATCTGGATCCATTTCAAACTGGCTTTAGTTCAGGATATGGAGTGGAGACTGCCATGGTTGCCGTAGCTGATGACTTCCGTCTGGGCACTGACAGGGGTAATATGACCCTGTTGGTGCTACTGGACCTCTCAGTAGCCTTTGACACAATAGTCCATGACATCCTCTTGGAACGCCTGATAAAATTAGGAATCGAAGGCATTGCACTGCAATGGTTCTATTCCTTCCTCTCAGGCAGATTCCAGAGGGTGATGCTCGGGGACAGTTGCTCAGCTAAAAAGGAGCATAATTGTGGTGTCCTTCAGGGTGCCATCCTGTCCCAGATGCTATTCAACATATATATGAAGCTGCTGAGAGAGATCATCCAGAGACATGGGTCGAGGTGTTATCAGTAGGCTGATGACACCAAGATATATTTCTCCATGTCTCAGTCTACAACTCTGACTTCAGACGGTGTCTCCCCTCTCAATGAATGTCTTAAAGTGGTAATGGACTGGATGAGGGAAAACAGGTTGAAACTGAATCCGGACAAAAAGGAGGTACTAACGGTAGCGGCCCCAAACACAGGTATTGGGATACAATCCCCAGTCCTAGATGGGGTCACAAAGGACTGTGTTCATAGTCTGGGGGTGCTCCTAGATCCGTGCTTCAGATGACAAATCAGGTGAATGCGATGGTCATGAGCGCCTGTTATCAGCTTTGGCTGCTATGCCAGCTGTGCCTTGAAACCGTGGTACATGCGCTGATAATCTCTCGTCTCGATTTCTGTAATGCACTCTACATGGAGCTACACTTGTGTCTAGTTCAGAAATTTAAATTGGTACAGAACATGGCAGCCAGGTAAAACTAGAAGATACCATATAACACCAATCTTAAGATCACTCCACTGGCTGCCTATCAGTTTCCGGGCACAGTACAAAGTGTTGGTCATCATCTTGAAAGCCCTAAATGGCTTGAGTCCAACCAAGGACCACCTCCTTCTGTATAATCCACCCCGCACACTCAGGTCCTCTGTGAGGAACTTGTTGCAACCTATAAAAATTCCCTAATGCAGGCCTCGCAGGCAGTGTGATCAGCCAATACTGCCCCTTGTTTGGCTTGATTTAATTTAACCTCTAATTTTTTCACCTGCTCTCTTAATTTTACATTCTCTCTTTCTGTTTTCTCTGCCTTCCGGTTGGCATCATTGGCGGTGTGTGCCAATAGGGTGTTTTCAGTCACTTTTTCTCTTACTTGTGTGACCAAGTCTCCAATCTAACCTTAACCTTACTCCTCTGTGGCTTCATGAGCTAACATCCAAATGCCCCCATGAGGCCCACCTATTTTTCTCTGCCCTGGAAACGCTTTTTAGCCCTTTCTTTGCTGCCTTTGGAATTGTAAACCTCCAGGAGGGTTGCAAATGGGTCCTCAATAAGGAAACATCCAAACTTCCATGGGTTGGGTCCCTTCATGAGTATCTATTTCTTGAGCCTGTCCTGGACCTGCTCCTCCTTAAGCAGTCTGATAGCTGCCAGTGATACCTCCATTTTATTTGTGGGAACCTCCTTTCCCTCTAACAATTCCTGGTTGGGAACCTCTTCCCACTAGCAAAACTCTGAGTTGGGGTCGGATGCTGCCACCCACCTCACGAGGGTTACTGGCTCACTTCTGCAGCAAGTGCCTCATTGTAATCTCCGCTAGACCCAGCCAGAGGATCTGATTGGCATCACACCAATCCATTCACTAGGGAGCCCTGATGCTGCCATCCTCCTCGAGATGCCCACTTGGTAGGCCCCAAAACAAACACTAAGACTTGAGTCCCTAGCTAGACCCTCGTCTGAGTTTTTCCTCTTCTCGGGAGCACCTCCTCTCTTCTCAACCTTGTGCTCAGAATACAGCCTCCAGACAAGGATGTCCCCTCCCTTTATCTGCCTTTGCTCATCCAAAGTGAGCTCTACCTTGACTCTAAGGGCTTATGGTTCTGCTATGCCTACCTTTGTGGCTCATCCTGACCTTGCGCTCGGATTTACAGCCTCCAGCAGAGATGTCTTTCTGCTTTTGCCTACCTCACGTGTCCAAGGTTGTGTCTGTGGTTTTTCGGTTATGGACTGGAGTTTCTTGTTTGAACGGGAAGGGATCTGCCTCTGTTTCCCAACACATGATAGAGAAAATAAAAATAGGGCATCAGGATCTGCTCTGACCACACACCCAAGGTGATTGAATGTTCGCCTCTGGGTTACTCACACTGAGCCAGCTGGTACAACCAAAGAATGAAATGAGATCAGCCAACCCAAGATAGCCCTTTGCCCTCATGGCCAGCCACACAAGAACTGCAATCACACACATTCCTATTTATCCCTGCATCTGCAACAATTTCTCTCGATCCCCGTACTCTCTATGTCTGGGATCTGAACACTTTGATTGTGTGGTCAGAGTGCACAGACATCAGGGGAGATTGCTTTCTTCTTGGGGGGAGCCAATTAAATGCCCCCACTTTCTCCACCAATTGTAGCCAAAATTCTAGTATGGGGAATTTTATTTAGCTCAAACTGAGAGGGGGTCAGCTACAAAGACCCTGCAAATCTCCCACATATACCAAGAGGTCAATGGTTCTAAGAATTGATGCAGAGACAGAATTCTCCAATTAAAGTATTATTTATTAAAGGGGAAAATCACACAGCAATTCACTTACATACACTCACTCATTCAAGGCTCAGGAAATCAAAGGTTAGCTTGGAAAAGATGTGGCAAAACTATGGGTGATACTTACTACAGATGATGCTTTCTCCAGGATCCAATTGGGTGAAGTGGCGTGAGACACAACTGTTACAAGAGTGTTGTTTTGAATGGAACTTCTGGGAACTAGACTAGAGAGCACAGTGACATAGTGTCCCCATGAACTCCAAATTAGTGACAGTAAGGGGGGAAATCCAGGGGTTTTTAAGGGTTAAAACTAGCTGCAGAGTAAAGGTGTGAGATTGTATGGGTGGCGTAATCCAGTCTGGCAATATTCAAGGTGAATGGCAGAAGGATTAAGTCATTAGCTGGCCCATCAGGTGAGACATCTAGGCAATTATCGCCCATTCTTCTGATTATGGAAGTGATGATGGTCCATTTGCAACTCCCACACTATCTGCCTGGCTTTAGGATGTTTTTTTTTTCCCAGTCTTCCCGGTGACTTTGGTATGACCTGTCTGTCATCACCCAAGTGGCACTTGGAGTCCACTGCAGGATACATCTGGGGTTATGTGGAATTCATACACACACCAAAATTCAGAAAAATGCACTTTGGCTAACACCAGGCAGTGAGAGGGCAAAAGTTATTGATATAGAAACAGTACTGAAGCTTCATCATAGCCCTTACTCAAACTAACTGCAGCCATGTTACCATGATCTGAGTTCCCACTACTCAGACTATGGGCCACCAGTACCAGAGATTATATAATTATATTACACCAGAGGTTGTCAAGAGACAGCTCATAATCTACTGGAAACTCTCTGAATAATTTCTCAGTGAGATCTTTGTCAGGCTTTCTCTTAATTAATGTCTTCTAAAAAAAAAACTGATTACAAATTCTGTCAATGAGCTGTTTATATATTCATTTCAGCCATACCTCTCCAGCCAGTTAGTTTCATACAGCCAGTGCTTGATTACACCACTGTTTTTAAAGCCCAGGAATAAAAAAGCAAGCAGCATTAGAATGATCAATTAACCACCATTCAAGTTATAGCATTTTTAATCCCTCATCCCCTTATCAATTCCAGAAATCCTCCATAGTCTTCTGAGCAGTAACAATGAAGGATTAACTATCAAACGGCTAGTGTAATTTGCAAACATTGTGACCGAGATCTTATATATCTCTAGTGCAGGATAAGTACACACCTGCAGAGTTAATCGGGAACCCACAGTTTTGCAAGCAATTGTGTAACAGGCAATCTGCCCTTGAGCTTACCCATAGTGATAACCCTCATTAGTTCCCACCCCTTGAGCTCAAAGTGAAAAACAAGATCATGCATGTGTTTGTAGACATGTTTATGAAAGCTCAGAGATAATACAACCATTTATACAATCATTTTTACTCTAATGTATCACTCAAACTGGATTCCATACACAATTCTTCCTCTGACCCTATACAAGAACAAAAGGCACACAGTTTAGCTTTTGCAATTAAGCCCCACATAATTCAGTCTTTGTCTCAAAATAAAGTATACTGCACATATGAGCTGCTTCCCAAAGACAGGGAGCCTTGTCTAGTTCTGGTAGTTCTTCTAGTCTAGTTCTGGTACTTCTGAATTCTAAGTGTACAAATTTTGTGCCAGGCCCTGGTTGGTGGATCTCAGGTTCCATTAAACAAACAAATAAACAAACAAACACCTTGTGTACCCCCTGGAACACTAATTTTCATAGTATTTTGTAAAAAATACCCCAAAAACCTCTAAATGAAAATGAATAGTTGTTTCATTATAACTTGTAGCTGTTCAAAAGGCAGGAGGGGAGGAGGATGCACTGTGTGGTAGGCAATGGTGAACTTTATCACATACAGCTTTTAAACTTCACAAAAAACAGGAAAAAGTGCCTTTTGGAAATACTTATCACTTAATATCACCTCCAAAGCATGGCTGCTGTGCCTCTGAAGCATGGTTAGGGTGTCCTTCATTCATGAGGAAGTCCCATGAATAAGTTCCAACTGTGCATGTATTCCATGAGTTCTGCTGTGCAATAATGTCTCCATCTGCAAAGCCGGCATTGGCCATTCACATGGTCTCCGTGTCTCCTTCATTCCTCAATTCCCCTTCCTGCCCCTGCTAGCCTCAAGTAAGCTGAGGTTCAGGGGTATCACTTTCTTTTCTTTTCTTCCTCAGAATCATAATGGCTAAAATCAGCTAAAAGAGAAATAAACAACAAAGAAAAAAAGCATGCTGGCTAAGGCATGCTAAGCAGTGAGACAGAATGAAGGAGGAGTCTAAGAAAGAGAGTGCATGCCACAGGCTGCCTCAGTAGCATTAATGGAGGGGTAAGGAAACCTCCCAAAGCAGTATGTATCTGGTTTCTTTCTCTAACATGACTGAGGTGAGAACAAAACTTGTGTGATAAGCTCCCAATTCATCAGGGTAGTGAATCTGTTCTGCCTTTGAAGAAGCTATCCAAAATGATGAACCCTATCCTCAACAAAGGTTCAGCACCTTGGATAGATCCTTTCAGGCTAAAACTAAAACCCACTAGAAAATACTTCTGGCCTGAGCTCTGGAACTACATATTGCCTAACACATGTGGTGATCATAAGGACTTCTGAATTGGGAAACCTTTCCGTATAATTTTGTTTCATTGGCTAGAGCTGAGAAGTGACAGGACATCTAACTGATTGGTTAAAATATTGAAAATTTGTAAAAGTTTACAGAAAATGCATGAATAAACTCTGGCACTCCAGATTTTGTTGTATTGCAGCTCTACTCATCCCTAACTATGAACCACACTGGTTTATCCACACTTTCCTCCATTATGTAAAAGATTTTGAATGACTCAAAGGGCATTCTTGTTGAGGGGGGTTAACATATTTGATTATTTTGTATCCCTCCTAGTCATATAACTATGATGACTAAAGCAATAAAATGTGACATGCATAGGCCTGCTCTGAAGAGGAAAAATCCAAAGTTGTTCCTAATTGTTGACAAATTCTAAAATGAGTTAAGACACTTCAGCTCATCATGAGTTATGTAGTTTTTCATAGCTTCTAAAATAAGGGGCAGCAAATAATAAATACCCCCATCACTTTTCCTTGCTATGGGTTGCATTAGTTTCAGTGCAGTTAGTAGTTTTCATGAAAGTGGGGTAGTGACTCTACTCTGGGTTTTAATCTGTACTTGGATATATCTGGATGGAGAAATGGATGGGAAACCTCTGGGTCTCCAAGTTTTGTTGAGCTACAGCTCTTTACATCCCTGACTATTAGACATGTCAGCTGAAACCAAAATCACCTGGATGACTGCAGGTTCTGAAACCCTGCTTTAAAATCAGTCATGGGAAATATAACTCCACACATTGTAAAACTGTTATCTACAGAAGTGAATGAGTGGCAGCCAAAGACATGGCCGGCAAATTAAAAAGAAACCAGTTGTTTGTGCTATAGCATGATACAGGTATCTGAGGAAAACAGCAGTATTCAATTAGTTACAGCTTCAGGAAAACAAGACCTCAGGCAGAGTATTGCTTGTGAAAGCTAACCAACAGTGAGTGGATTTTCATCTGGATGGACTAATTGATATATAAAATTAATTTTGCAATAAGCAATCAAACAGTTTCTAATCTGCAGGTGCAAAAATCCACTATTTCCCATATGAATATTTTTAAGGCTGGAAATAAAATCAGAAAAATATATATGCTGCCTAGAGTGAAGCAATACAAGGCATGATAAAAAAAAACACCAAATGGAAGGCATATACCATAGATTCACTCAATAGTCTGAAATGTATGGGAATGATAATAACACCAACCTGTCTCATCATGTAAAATTATTGAGGTAATGTATGTGAAGATGCTAAAGCCTAATATACGCTAAGTATTTTTACTGGAAAAACACTCCACCTCTCTCACATGCACACTCACCATCAGAAAGAGGCAACTATAATTGCAACACATACAAGCTTTATTGAATAGGTACATGTCTGCAGGCTGGCCTCTACATTACCCAGTCTTTTCCCCACAGATTTCTTTGTGGTGTGTCATTACATGTGCTTTCCCTGTTATTTTATACTCACATACAGCCTGAAGACATATAGCAGTCCTCCATAGAATCATAGAATCATAGAGTTGGAAGAGACCCCAAGGGCCATCCAGTCCAACCCCCTGCCATGCAGGAACTCCCAATCAAAGTATCCCCAACAGATGGCCATCCAGCCTCTGCTTAAAGACCTCCAAGGAAGGAGAGTCCACCACACTCCGAGGGAGTGGTCTACCTGGACTCCTTGATGGTCTACCTGGACTCCTTGATCCCTTTCACACGTAGTCTCATTCTGCCAGGTGTCCTCCATTGTATATCTGTGCTTTTCATTTTTCCGCCCTAAGTGCAGTACTTTACATTTCTTCGTGTTGAATTTCATTTTGTTAGCTTTGGCCCAGCTTTCTAGTCTGTTCAAGTCAATTTGAATTTTGATCCTGTCCTCTGGGGTATTAGCTACTACTCCTAATTTGGTGTTGTCTGCAAATTTGATAACTATACACCCAATACTGTCATCCAAGTCATTGATAAAGATGTTGAATAGCACTGGGCCCAGGACAGAGCCCTGTGGCACCCCACTGGTCACTTCTTTCCAGGTTGAAAAAGAGCCATTGTTGAGCACCCTTTGTGTTCGGCCAGTCAACCAATTACAAATCCATGTAACAGTTACTTTGTCTAGCCCACATTTTACCATCTTGTTTGCAAGAATGTCATGGGGAACCTTGTCAAAGGCCTTACTGAAATCAAGATATACTATATTTACAGCATTCCCTTTATCTACCAAGCTGGTAATTTTATCAAAAAAAGAGATCAGATTTGTCTGGCATGACTTGTTCCTCTGAAACCCATGTTGACTTTTTGTGATTATGAAATTACCTTCCAGTTGTTCACAGACTCTCTGTTTAATGATCTGCTCCAGAATCTTTCCCGGTATTGATGTCAGACTAACTGGACGATAATTGTTGGGATCCTCTTTTTTCCCCTTTTTGAAGATGGGGACAACGTTTGCCCTCTTCCAGTCTGCTGGGACTTCTCCTGTTCTCCAGGAGTTCTCAAAGATTATTGCCAATGGTTCCAATATTACCTTTGCCAGTTCTTTTAGTACCCTTGGATGTAATTCATCTGGTCCTGGAGACTTATATTTATTTAGATTAACCAGGTATTCCTGTACTATCTCTTTACTTATTCTATGCTGAAATTCTCCTATTCTGTCCTCTGGTCTATTATCCTCAGGTTGAGCACCCTTTGCCTTTTCTGAGAAGACTGAAGCAAAAAAGGTGTTGAGTAATTCTGTCTTTTCTCTGTCCCCTGCTAACTTTTTGCCATCTTCTCCACACAGTGGCCCTACCATTACCTTCTTCTTCCTTTTGCTGTGGACATACCCAAAAAAGCCCTTTTTATTGTTCTTAACCTCTCAAGCAAGCCTGAGTTCATTCTGTCCTTAGCTTTTCTGACTTTAACCCTACACGTGCTAGCTATCTGTTTGAATTCTTCTTTGGTAATTTCCCCATTTTTCCATTTCTTATACATGCTCCATTTAAAACTTAGTTTAGTTGCAAGTTGCTTAGTCATCCATCCTGGTTTCTTGAGGCACCTCCCATTTTTCTTCCTCATTGGAACTGTTTGAAATTGTGCGTTCACTATCTCCCTTTTGAGAAACTCCCATCCATCTTGAACTCCCTTCTCTTTTAGTATTACTGACCACGGGACCACCCCCAGTATTTCTCTAAGTTTACCAAAATCAGCTCTCCTAAAGTCTAGAATGCGTGTCTGACTATGCCTGACTTCTCCTTTCCACTGTATAATAAATTCCAGGAGAACATGATCACTCCCACCTAAGGTTCCAACCACTTCCACCCCATTAACTAGGTCGTCCCTTGTAATGAGAAGACTCTGAACCTGGGGAATTACTAAAGTCCAAGTCTTCTATGGGATCTTTTATCCTATGTTTACGGAGGTGGCTAGAGATGAGACTGAAGTAGAAACAAAGCTTTATTTGAGGATTCAAGCATACAAAGACACCCTAACATACATGCACACACACAAGAACTGAGGAGTAAAGTAGTTAGCTTGGATAGGAACACAAGGCTTTCTAATGGTGATAATTACCTGCAAAGATGTTGCTCCAACGATGAATAAACTCAACCGAAAAGAACAGTAGGTAGAGCCAGGGAGACTCTAGCTAGAGATCATGAATGGTACAGGACCATCATGAAATCTATCCAGACCCCCCTTTCCCTAAGATTTTGGGGAGTATTTAAACCCTAGAAGCGAAGAGTTGCTATTGAACATCAAAGGATTCTGATTGCTATGCTTTGAAGTGGACAATTTCCAGAAGAGGGGAGATGGGATGTGAGTTTGTTACTTTTCCTCACCTTAAGGACACATCCTGACTGGCTCATAAATCTTTTCAGGTGTGAATGTCCTGCATTGCAGCTCCTAAGCCTGGCCTTTTGATCTGCAAATGGCTTGTAAATGCAGATTCACCTCAGTGCCTACGTGATGTGCTCGCCTTGAGCCCATGGCGAAGGAGGCCCTTTCCAGCCCAGGGCTATTGATAGAGAGCCAAAGGAATCTTGATATCAAAATCCAATCAAAGCCACTTCTCGTAACACCCTGTTAGTTAGGATCAGATCCAAAATAGCTAACTCCCTTGTTGCCTCTTCCATCTTTTGGACAATGAAATTGTCTTCGGGGCAAGTGAGGAATTTGCTAGACCTTGAGGATTTTGCTGAGTTTGAATTCCTGCAAATGTCAGGATAGTTGAAGTCACCCATCACTACTACATCTCTCATTTCTGAGTGTGTGGTCATCTGTTCTAGAAAGGCATCATCCAGTTCTTCTGCCTGAGTCGGGGGTCTGTAGTAGACTCCCACAATAACATTCCTGTTGTTTCCTTCCCCTTTAATTTTTATCCAGATGCTCTCCACCTGGCTTCCATGACTGATGTCCTGGATTTCTTCACTGGTGTAAATATCCCTGACATATAATGCTATTCCTCCTCCTTTCCTGTTCAGCCTGTTTCTCTTGAAGAGGTTATACCCCTGTATTTCTACATTCCAATCATGACACTCATCCCACCAGGTTTCAGTGATGCCTATTATATCATATTTGCTTTGTTGTGCTAGGAGTTCAAGTTCATCTTGCTTATTTCCCATGCTCTGTGCATTAGTGTAGAGACATCTAAGACCATATGTCTCCTTTACTTGCTGCCTGAGCATGTTTTTTTGCCTCCCACTGTTGGGTCCCTGTACTGTTTGCCTTGTTTCCTCTATGACAGTTTGACTATTTTTCCCAGTCCTTTTGTCTTCCAGGGTGCTGTCTCCCTTCCCCACATAACTCAGTTTAAAGCCCTCCTGATCAAATTCTTGAGACAGTTGGCAAAAACGTTTCTTCCAACTGGCGTGAGATGCAGCCCATCCCTTGCCAGGAGTCCACCCTCAAGGAACCGCAGCCCATGATCTAAGAATTCAAATCATTCTCGACAACACCATCTGCGGAGCCAATTGTTGACATTTGCTATTTTCCTCTCTCTTCCTGGACCATGCCCTTCAACTGGCAGATGAGACGAGATGACAATCTGTGCCTCCATTTCTTTCAGCTTCTTACCTAGAGCCTCGTAATCCCTTTTGATGTTCTGAAGGCTGTGTCTTGCTGTGTCATTTGTTCCCACATGGACCAAAAGGAAGGGGTATTGGTCAGTAGGCTTGACCAGTCTTGGCAGCCTTTCTGTCACATCTCGGATCTTTGCCCCAGGGAGACAACACACCTCCCGAGACATCTTGTCAGGCCCACAAATCACTGCTTCTGTCCCCCTCAGCAAGGAGTCCCCCACCACGACCACACGCCTCCTCCAAGGCTTAGCAGCGACTGTTCCCTGTGGTGGAACTCGCAGGGTCCCCTGCTCTGTCCCTGAAGTCTGTTCATTCTGCTCTTCCTCATCATCCTTGATAAGGGAAAGAGCTTGAAATCAATTCTGTAGCTGCAAGCTCCCAGAACGATCTCTGGTCTCCCTACTTATGCGTGTGACATTCCTCCAGCTGTCTACCTCCTGTGCATGTGATGTGAGCTTCTCTTCTCCAACAACTTCTTCTGTGTGGTCCCCGTCCAAGACCATTTGTTCCGTTCTGTCTAGGAAAGCCTCTTGCTCCCTAATATGCTGAAGTGTAGCTACCCGCGCCTCAAGCTGCTGTACTTTCTCCTCCAAGAGGGCTACCAACTTGCACTAGGAGCATGTATAGTTCCCCACATCTCTAGGTAAGAAGACAAACATCCCACAGGTATTGCAGGTGACGGCAGCATTTCCTTCAGTGTCCATACTAAGTCTTAATTAGTACCTGAAAGAGGACTACGGCTTTCCTCCTCAAAGAAAATCCCTTGCTAACACCAGTGTTACACTCTGCTGATGACCGGAACTTTTCTACAATTAGTAGTGGTTATTTTATTCGCATGCCGTTAGGCGCGCGGCTCTGGGAGCAGTTGTATAGAGCTAACTGGCTAGCCCACCCCCTATTGACTCGCAAATGTGACTCAACAAAGCCCCACCCACTGAGTAACAGTCACACTCTCCCCAAGTGTTTTTTAAAAAGATTTTAAAAACTCACCCACTCAAAATGGCTGCCTGGAAACTGCTTTCTTCCTCTTCCCTAGCAGGAACTGGCCTAGAAAGCCTCCTTCTCTTTCTCCTTTTCTGGCAGAAACTGCCTGGAAAGCCTCCTTCTCTTTCTCCTTTCTTTCAGAAACTGGCCTGGAAAGCCTCCTCCTTCTCCCCTGTCCTGGCCATGTGCTTCTGCTAGACTCTTAAAAGTATCCACACTACACAAATATTGCAGTGTAATGTGATTTAAATCTGCTGTGTCCATCCTATAGAATCCTAGGTTTGTAGTTTGGTGAAGTGCTTAGTATTCTCTGCTAGAAAGCTGTAGACCAGTCCTGAACTATAGCACTAGATTCATCTAGAAGAGGAGTCTAAGTACCTCACCAAGTAAATGTCCCAGGATGGAACAATGACAATTTGGTGTCATATTAGTGCTTTATCTGTGTAGAATGGATACACTCTTAGATCCATGACCAGTTCAAAAAGACTCACAGGGCTGTTGCTTTCTCCTGTTGTAGATGTCAGGACATGTTGGCAAAAATTCACCTTTCCAGGAATAGGGCATAGGCTTTCTTTAAGAAACCATGAAATAAAGATTAGGATGGATGCAATTTGGCTACTTCACATCTTGATTTGGCTTCCTGGTCATGTTAGCTTGGTGTTCCTTTCCTGGTGAAAGTATTTTTAATCTGGCAAAAACTTCTGTCGGAGGAACAAGGAAAGAAACAATCTTTAGTGATTCTCCCTGCAGCCCTTCCACAAATTTGACTGGTGATGTGGTGAACTCTTGAGGATAGTGTGAGAGGTGGCACAAGGAGGAATTGAGAAGGGATGTAAAAAAAAATGACCTTTTCCCCCATACCACAGCCAGAAGTCTCTGTCTCTGTGGGATAAAATACCCTTTGTCCAAAACAAGGACACCAGCTTGATACTGTCAGCCCTGTCATTTACTGGAATGAAAGTAAAAATCTTCATACTTCATAACAAAAGAATACGGTAATTCACTTTGGCCTAAAGTATTTCTCCCTTGTTGCTCTTTTCCTCCTGTTTAGGCCATTCACCATGTCCTTCCAGCCAATATATTTATTTGTTTGTTTGTTTCATTTCTATGCTACCTTTGTCCCAGAAAAGGACCCAAGGCAGCTCACAAATAAAACAGAGCCTGCACATAATGGACTAACTCTGTTGGGCCTTGGATTCATTAACTCAAGTTTTGGTGGTGGCACTCATCTGGGCAGACTCAGCTATGAATGGGTGTTCAGACACCTGCACAACATTGCACTGTGGAGCTGCTGTTGCTGCCATCATCTCACCCATTGCTGCTGCTGCCACCATTCTCTATGAAGACCCTGCCACAGCCCATAAGGTGGAAATGGCTTCACCCACATGGTCAGGTGCCCCCTTCCAGCATCACAGGCTACAGTGAGGGCTTTCACAGAGAATGGCAGTGATGGCAAGTAAAGGGGCATGCAGCCATCTGGTCTACCAGCTGGCACAGCAGAACTTCTGGGAAACTCCACCACAAACATTTTGTTTTTTAGATCAATATAAGGGCTGGTTAGGCTGGGGTTGGGCCAGATCCACCAAATTGGCATTGGGTCTTCCTATCCTAGCTGTTGTTTTGTGTTCTCTAAACAGGATGACACAAGACTGAGGGTAACATGGGCCTTTTGATCTGTGCTTACAGCACCATAGATGGCTTTAAAGATTAGTGGTCCAAGAAGGAAAGCACCGTGGTGGAATGACATCCACTGTGCGCTTGAACCATCAGCCATCTGTAGCTTTAAAAGACAGATGGAAAGTATATCAACAGCTCTTACCCTGTTGAAACCAAACTCCATGTTCAAATGCAATATAAAAGCACAAATAAGTGCACTCTGGTGCAAAAATGTTACATTAAAAGTACCCAAATTAGGCTGCAAAATAAAGCAGTAATTCTTGAAGCCTGATACAAAAAAACAGGAAGAAAAACTAGATGGGATTTGGTGAAATGCAATGAAATTGAAACTTATTGCATGAGAAAAGAAAGGTGAAACATAGTGGGAGAATAGCAGCTTTCTCTGTGCCTCTCTGCATACCTTTGTAGCACTTCCATTCTATTTCCGAGGGAAATAGTCATAAAAGCATGCCTTTTATTCAAAGGATTTTTCCAGCACAACAAAAGACCATCTCCATTGGGAAGAGAATGGAAGTGCTGCAATAGCATTCATGGAGAAAACCACTACTCTCCCACTCTCCCACTCTGTTTCACCTTTATTTTCTCACGCAATAAGACTCTGAGAGATTTTCATATTCCTAGCTTAACTGGCAGATAAATCCTACTTCAAGACTGGCGAGGGAATAAGGTCACTATATCTGAAATAGGAGGCTAGTTTGGGGTGAGGAGGGCTCCAACAAAAGGAAAGCCAGAGGGTTTATGGAAGCAGGATGTTGACACACACTACTCCTTCTTATCATGTCACCTTGTCTAATAGTAGAGCTACCATTAGAGCCAAACAACATATTGAAAAAAGCTTAGTGCCTATATTCATCTGGTTGGTCATTGTTGGAAACAGCTTTCTTGATGTGATCCAGCAGTTTATATATTATTAGTCACAGGCTGCATAGTTCTATTTAGTCTTCATTCATTCCTCTCTGTTGGCCATTGGACACAGAACAGCAGAGCAGGATGTCAAACTGCATAAACTCAAAATATCTTGTACTGGCTTAGGAGAAAAGAATGTGTATCCAACTGCCTCTCTGTCTAAAATAATTGATCCCAAATACACTATATACCAAAAAAATAATAAATAAATGTACTTTTCATGTTTTTATCTTCTTTGATTTGATTGCTGCAGTGGCAGCAGCACAACTCCTGCAAAAGGAAGCCAAGAGAATAAAAACTTTCCTTTTGTCAAAGTACTTGCCTTCCTCGCAACATCTCAGTACCATGTGATGTGCTTTTTCCCCATTTGCTTTCACAGAGATAAGAACATGCCGCTTGTAAAGTGTTCTGGCAATTGCAATTGGAAATTTGTTTATTTCTGTACTGTAACAACTGGCATGGGTAGTCTTTCGTTTTACCCACTCAAGGAGGGTGGAGATGGGGAAAACAATTATACAAGGTTGACAATGGAATCCTTGCTAACAATCACACAAATCAATTCAGTCTATTGTTATGTAGATAGTAATGGGCTGCCTGATGAGGAAATGTCACAAGGGAAATTCCACAGACCAGGCCAGAGGCATGGAACAATTTAGACTTTCACAGATTTGATACCAGATGAAAGCAACTCCATTATGCCAGATCCTATGATGCCAAGCTAATAATGGGTGTCAAGGAAAACAAGCACTGCCAGCAGATTCTAATGAGGGATTTCAATCAAACACATATTTAGCATCCTAACAATGCATATGACTGCAAAATAGCATAGAAAATATGGGACACAATCATTCAAACTGGATAATAAAGCCCTGGCTGCTGCATATGCATTATAAAAACTACTAGATAAGCGATCTCACAAAAGAAACAGCAGAATTCACTAGAGGAAAAAATAGGCTAAATAATTCATCAAAGCCAAAACCAATTTGCTTTTTACGTTGGCTTTTTCAGGAGGGGGTGAATTTTTAGGAAACTCTGATAAACATTTTCTTTAACTGCTGTGCAAAAGACATTGGAAGCCATTGTAGTACACACATGTCTCCTGATAGCTTATGCTTCTCTCTCCATACCTTTTTTTAAAAAGTGAAACATCACCTAAAAGAAACAACCAGAATGATAAAGTAAAGATTTGAAACCCCCTTAGCTTTGAAGAAGATTGTCACTTGTTCATTCCATTCATCAAAATATTCCCCTTTCCCTCACAATCTATTGAGTTCTCTGTACTTATATCTATGGAGGCCTGTAATCTACACCACACAACATGTCATTGAGCCTTAGGAAGCCTGGGTTAGTTAATTATGGGAATTGTTGTCTGGATTCCAGCTATCTGGGCAAGGCAAAACACTAGCAAGCTGAGAGAATCCATACAAATTCAGGCTGTGCAAGTCTCTTCTGAGCTTTAACACAACATTCTTCATATCATTTCTGTCTCTCTATTCAGTTGCTGTGAACATGTTAACATATGCTTGTTTCTACTAATAGGACCATTAAAATTAATATGATCAGGATATAAAAATGTATTGAGATTGTAGTAAGAATATTTGGGGGGAAACTCAGGAAATAATTTTAAGATTATTTCCATATGGAGTCCTATCACATTACACCGTAAAGCGCTACAATTTATAACACTATTATATGATGGCAACATTGTATGGAATCCTGGGATTTGCAGTTTAGAATTCTTTATCAGAGAGCTCTTGAGCCTCATTAAGCTACAAACCCTAGGATTCCAGAGGAGGCAGCAATAGCAGTTAAAATTGAATAATAGTGCTTTACCTGCTCAGCCATGGAAATCCACTGAGTAACCTTGGGCAAGTCACACTCTCTTAGTCTCAGAGGATGGCAATGGTGAACCCCCTTTGAAGAAACTTGTCAAGAAAATCCTGTGATAGATTCTTCTTAGGATTGCCATAAGCCAATAACAAATTAAAGACAACAACAACAACAACCAATGTAGTGTAATTTTCAGCCATAACTTAAAATATTATTTAAATGTACTGGGCAAAGAGTTGTTACAAGTAAGAGACCAACAAGAAATTTACCAGATATCCATTACATTTGCACTCCTTGTGCAGCCATTAAGATCTGATTCATATATCCCTTTTTAAAATGTATGAACTGGTCTTGTAAATTCTCTGACACAGTGATTTCCAGTCTTCAGTCCCTACAGATGCTAGGCCAATGGGTAGGCAAATGCATGGGACACAAAGCTAATTTTCCCCAGACCTAACCCCCCATGCACATGACCACACACACCAGTATGGCAAAATACCTCCATTTTTCTTCAGAGATCCTCTTAAAATGGCAACTAGAAGTAAGATCCTCTGATTTCCTGGTACCATTTTTGGATGACTCCAGTGAAAACAGATGTTCTGGGAAACTGAGGTTTATGCTTTCAGAGGGCTTTCTGTGTAATTTTCAGAAACAAATTGCCCAAAGATCAATGATGTCAAGTGGCATCATCCAGTCTGGTAACTCATGGTGTCACTCCCCATTGACCTCCCATATCACACCATAAAGAATCCTTAGAAATGTTTTGTACTGTTAATTCATAAATCTTAAGTCCCAATTGAATGTATTGAATGTAATTGCAATACTTGTCATATAAACAACTAGCAACATTAAAATTATACATTTTAATTACAATATCATACACACAGCCAAAATGCATTTACATGTATATAGTATCATGTAGTTAAAGTGAAAATTTAGTAAAATGTGATTTTTTTTCAAAAAATTAAAGAATATTTTAATTTTAAAAATGTAAAAACCTGAGGCCTCTCCTTTTTCCTCTCTCTGAGCCTCACCCCACTCACACCATCTCCAGCATTTTAAAGGGACACAGGTGAGTGCCACAGCCTGTTTCTGCCAAAAGGCAAATGTTTGGGGAGAAGTGGTATCACCAACCCCTTAGGGTGTCACCTAGTGTGATTCGTCCTCCATGCACCTCACTAGTGACGCCCCTGCCAAAGATCATGCTGAATTTTTTTTTTTACACCTTTGTCTTTTAGAGGACTGATGGGGCTTTCAGAGGCCACAAAAAGAAGAACCAGGGGGGCACATGTGGCTCAGCAGCCATACTCAACATGGTCAATGATAAGGATTTGGAATTTGAAACTTCTAGAAGGCCAAAGGTTGAGAACCACCCCTGTGACACAGATTCTATGAAATACTGGAAATTTCAAGTAGCATCCTGCTGGTAAACTATACTGGCAGCAGATGGGGCAAAGCTGTGGGTCCTACAGCCATGAAGACAGCAAAATATTGGAGAAACAGGCTGCTCAGAACAGGCAGATTTTGTCTAGTTTCCCTCCACACTGTTGTGTAACCCTGAAAAAAATGCCACCAGTAGTGTAGTGCTCTAAACAGGGATCCAAACCCCTGTTTGCCTTGTAACTTGTAGTTCCACCCTATATTAATTTTGACTGTATTTTTGCAAATTTTGACTGTATTTTTTTTCTTGCATTGCATATTTAACCATAGGTATTTTAATCTGTACTAGTTTAATTTATTTTTAAGGGGTGGGTGTGGGGGGGGAATATGGTATGGGATTTGGACTGATTTTAACTTTCTGTGATGTTTTTAATTTGTTGTATGCCACCCCAACTGTGTTGCAGAGGGGTGGGATATAAATTATTTATTATTATTATTATTATTATTATTATTATTATTATTATCATCATCATCATCATAAACAAATTTTATATAATAAAATAAGTGTATTTTATTTCCTCAGGCTTTGCAGCTTTAGATATTTCTGATAAATACTCTAAATACTTACCAGATCATAGAAAAGTTGTGTGGATCCTGAAGTATCCATCCAGAGACTGAAACTTCTATGTTAGCTGTAGTGATGAAAGTAGTTACACAAAGAATGAATTATGGCAGTCAAGTACCAAGTCTACAAAGCATTAATGCATTTCAAGTATGAATTGAAGACACAAAGTAACTTCGTTAAGTACAAATTTAAAAAGTAAATGAGTCCTTTCATTCTCTGCCATACTGGTATAAAATTCTACCCAGACAAATGATACACCAACAAGTCAAGCCAAACATAGGAAATTACCGTATTTTTATATCCATCATGAAAAAACACATAAGTTCTTATCTTTTGGATCCTAATCTTACACAGAAAGGGCTGTTTCACAGCTTCTTTTGTAGAGAACACATTAGCAGTTGTGTTTTTAAGGAGCCAAGAATAGCAACATGCAGCAGAAGTCACTGCTACTGTGAATAAAGAGGCAATGAAATGTTCAGAATGTGTGAAGTGTTACGTTCATTTATGCCATTAATACCATAAAGATAACTTTAAAAAGCCACCCTGTATAGTTCTCTGACATGTTTATCACCTGCATTTTTTTTCAAACCTGTTTGAGTGAGTGTGATAGTTGTGGTCATTCTAACCCAGTGCTAATGCACCAAGGTGATCCTCTGAACATGCCTCACATCTCTTTCAACCTCTTCTCATTGCTGTTACATGTTCTATTGCTCAGGCAGAATGTTATACCATCATACGTGCTATACAAAAGTCATGTGGAACAGGAAACTAGACTCCTGTTTCCCCCCCTTTCCCTCCATCCTATAAATTACTTGACAAAATAAAATAATCAAGGCAAAATGGGTATGCAAAATAGCCATTGAGGGTGTAATAGGAAACCAAATCTAGCCCAACAGTGCCATCCATAAAGTTGTCTCCCACCTGAACCTACTAAAACTAGAGACTCGGTTCCAGACCCTGAGATCTGACAACCCTTGTTGTCAGTGGTTTCAGCAGGCAGTAATTTCAGGAATCCTGAAGGACAATTCTAACTCTATGAAGCAAATCCTGTACATGAATTCAAAGCATCAAGAAGATCCTCCCCAGAGAATGGCTCACCCTGAATCTAGGCTCTCTATTTATGTGAAGCTGAGTTGGGAAATGGACCTTTTTATGTTTTGATCAACTTTCTCAAGCTTACATAGAAAACAATCTTGTTACTGTTTAAGAATCTTGCATCATTTTGTTAAGCTTCATCAAGTGCATAAGGAAATGATTACAGCTATATTTTGACAACCAAAAGGGAAGACTCTTGAGCTGTTCACCCTCCCCTAAAGGTGACATTTTATATCTGTGTGATTTCTGGTCCATAAGACATTGTTTGCCAACTGCAGGATGGCACACTGGTTGATAAACTCTTTGCCTGGAGGCATTCATATTTAATATCTGATCATTTCCCCCATCCTGAGAGTCTCATCATTCAATCTGTTGTTGTTATTTGCTGTCAAGTTGGCTTTGACTTATGGCAATCCTTTAATGAGAGACCTCCAAGAGACCAAGTCATCAACAGCCCTGTTCTTGCAAGCTCGGGTTTGTGGCTTCCTGGATTGAATCAATCCATCTGCAATATGGTCTTCCTCTTTTCCTACTACTTTTAACTGTACCAAACATGTCCTTTGCAGTTATTCATCATTCAATGTGTGTGTGTGTGTGTGTGTGTGTACATTCAAGTCGCCAACTTATGGTGACCCCATGAATTTCACAAGGTTTTCTTAGCCAAGGAACATTCAGTGGTGGTTTTGCCAGTTTCTTTCTTTGAAATATAGCCTACAGTACCTAGTATTCCTTGGCAGCCTCCCATCCAAACATTCACAATGGCTGACTCTGCTTAGCTTCCAAGATCAGAAAGGATCTGGTGCCTAGGGTATTCAATAATTGCTATTATGAATGAGTTATATTTCTGCAATTTTGCTTGGAGGATGACTTTAGAACCAGAAGGAGAATTCCTTTCAACTATTGGTTCCACTCTGATTCCAGTTTAAACAGAATGTTTCATGCAGCACGTACAGTGGACCCTTGTTTTACATGGGGATTCATTCCAACCCACCCACACACACCCCATGTAAGGGAAATACTACAGGACCTCAAGCTCCATTGATTTCAATGGTGGGGTGCTCCTGCATGCCACGCTGTGCATGCACCATGTATGTGCATGCCATTAAAAGGGCTGGGGCTCACCGTCTACATGACCTTGAGTCTGCATATGGCTAGCTCACGTATGGTGCACTGTACATGAAATTTCATACATTTCATGTAGCATATATGCTACCCAAGGAAGAGTTCAGTAAGTGTCAGCCATTTAACATGGGAAGTTGAGACCATTTTGTCAGAATGCAGAGGTAATTGCACAAAATGGAGGATTCTCTTCCAGAGAAAGTTAAAATGATAGATTTTGGACCAGTGAGACAATGGAAAAAAAATACAATTTTTGACGTTTTGATTGTGAATGTATATTTCTGACTGATTAATGAATGCATTGTGGTGGGGTATATTTCCATCCTGGACTTTCATAGAACCTGGAGAATGCAGCTATCATCAAAATTCAACCTTCTCATTATATATTGTATTTTAAATAAAATAACTATTTCAGCACAGTGGTTTATATTCTTCTAATGACCCTAATAGGTTTACTACTGTAGTCTCACCTCCTCTATATGCTACCTTTACACATCAATATGTGAATCATTCAGGGATGGTGTTTAAAATGGTGACACACCAATATGGAACTCAATGGCTGACACTTTATTGACCTTGTACATTAGACAAATCTCTCTTCCAATGCTAGGATTTTCAACTGTATTGCTAATAGGCTGCTTCCCCTAAATTAGTTTTGGCACTTGTCAAAACAGGATTTGAGACATTGTCCTTTTGTGCTGACAAAAGCCATGTGAAACAGAAAGCTAGTTTTGTCATCTACTCAATAGACTGCTCTTATTTTGATCTCTTGTCTTCATCTTTATTAATTTGAAAAAAAACAGTAACACGTTTTTATAAATAAAGGTGGCTCTGCCAGCCCCTTTCCTCTCTGGTAACCATATGAGTGCATCTAACTCTTTTTGATATTAAAACAAGGATGTTTCTAATAAAAGAAAAAGGGGAGAAAAGAGAGGGGAAAAGAATGAGGTCATTTTCACACAGGAGATTTGAATTGGCTCATTTTTAAATTGGCTTCCTACACAAAATGTAAAATACACATTGGCTGGGCAGCACATTCAAATTTTCTTTGCGGGTTTCCTCCTGAATTAATTCATACAAGATACAAAAAAATAAAACCACAACCACAAGACAGACTCAGATGAGCCTTTAGTGTTACAGTTAAAATGCTCTGAGATGTGTCTATAAAACCCTGTCTTAAAAGGAGCAATGCCTGTTGATGTATGGAGATTCATGGACTGACTGATGGATCATGTAACTCAAGGCATATTTTAGAAATATGGAGTTCTAGAATCAGAACTTAATTGGAATTGCTATCTGGGGGAAGAGGGAAACTAGACTATTTTTGTTGCTGCAAAAAACTTAGCTAACTAGGCTGAGAGGACCACTGTCTTCTCTTTGCAACTCCAGATTGGATATTCAGATATTCAGACTGGAATCCCGTGTTCAGTTTGGTGGCAACTTGGTCATCAAAAATATTATTTATCTGCTTATTATTTATTAAAAGGAAGAAATATGAACATACCCCAGTCTATAAGAATTTGCATCACAACTGTCTGAAAAGTTCCTTGTTTACCTAAATTACTAGATGGAATGTGGCTTTTTAATCTGGCTAAAGTCTAGCCTTTACAGTTGCTCTTTTTAAGACAAATAAATATGGTTTTCTCTAGCTTCCTTACTGATATGCCCTCTAAAACATTCATGACAACAATGAGGGCCAGCCAAAAAAGGTTGTGGGTACACAATGGTGGTTAACTGCAACTACAATAGCTAACTGAACTGGTTGTTTAATCTCTTTCAGTACCACCAATGTGATAGCTTTCTCCTGCACATCTGAGGCAACACAGTTCAGGACAAGTTGCATGGCACTCACTGCTCTTTTCTTCTAATTACAATAATCCCAAATCCACAAAAGAGTGATAATTCTATTGGGCCAACCAAAACACACAAAATACATGTCACAAGCTTTTGAAACTCCACTGGCTTCTTCATCAGGCAAAGGTGTTAAAAAGCATACAGAAAGAAAATAAAATTGATGATGTTAATCTACACCAGAAACATCTTGACAAAATGGTAACATTGCCATTGTATTTCTACTGTATGATTTTTGCCTGGTGAAGAACCCAGTGGAGCTTTGATAGCTTGTGGCATGTATTTTGTGCATTTTGGTTGATCCAATAAAGGTATCATATTTTTGTAGACATTGGATCTTGTACTTTATACTTGACTAGATAGTAGCTACCCCAGGATAGTGGCGTCTCCACACTTGGTGTCAACCAGTGGAGGGGAGGGTCTGCTGGGGACATGGAGGCAGCAGTATCAGCAGTGGCCAAAAGGGCACACTGGCCATTCTCATTAGCTACAGCAGCAGCCTCCTCCTGAGGAGAAAGCCACTGCCACGGTGAAGCCTGAGGGGGATGCTGGCATCCTTGGTTGCTGCCTCAGCTCCCTCCTCAGGAGAAGGCCACTGTTGCAACAAAGCCAGGAAGGCCATGCTCATCCCTTCTCACCTCGCAGCAGAAAGAGGGTTCAATTGCATATCACCCCTCTTCTGAGGTGTCACCTGGTGCCTTTAAACACCTCCCACACCCCCTTAGTGATGCCACTACCCTAGATATGTTTTCTTGTCTTCTAATACTTGTTTCATAGGAAGTTATCACACGTGGGCCAGTTTCATTGTTAAAGAGATAATAAAGTGGAAATGAAGCATCCTGAAAAGAAAGCGAAAAAAGAGCTTAATTGTGCAAAAGCTTTTCACTCATAATTACAGTAATAACGGAATTAAGTTAAAAGCGGAAAAAAGACGCTTTTAACTTTCATACACAAGTGAAAAGAACCCATACATGTAGTGGAAATGGGTGTGTTTCGTGACCAGACTCCTCCTTTTTCCAGGGCGGGTCCTGCATTTCCCAGGAGGAAGTGTCAGACTGTCCTACATTTGGGGTCATATCCTCCTGCACAGGTCCTAACCCCCTTCCGTTGGGGTTAGGACCTCTCAAGAGAATGGAGGAGGAGGAGGAGGAGGAGGCTGGAAAGGCAAGGCAAGGCAAGGCAAGGCAAGGCAAGGCAAGGGATTGAGATGGCTCAGCCTCCCTTTTCTCTCTCTCCTTTCCTGGCATTGGAGGCTGTCAGCTGCTGGGGAGATGAGCAAGGAGGGTAGGATCACAGGCAGAGCTGGCGGGGAAAGAGGAGGAGGAGGAGGAGGAAAGGGAAGGAAGGAAGGAAGGAAGGAAGGAAGGAAGGAAGGAAGGAAGGAAGAGCTGTGTGTTCCCTGGGGAGAGCCAGAGCCTTGGATGATGCTCAGGAGAGCAGGAAACTGGAGGTAGCTCCCATGCCTCCCCATAAGCCTTTCCCCTTTGTAGGACCTGCAGGGCAGAACTTAATGGTGAGATGGATTTCCAAGTTGCTCCACAAGCACACCCCACAGTTGCACCCACATCCACCCACAGCTGCTGCGAGGAAAGCCTTCTTTCCCCTCCTTATCCTCCCATCCCAAATGCCAAACTTCTCCTCTGTCCCAAACTTCCCTCTCCTTGCCTTGCCTTGCCTTGCCTTGCCTTCCCTTCCCTGCATGGCAGGAGCCTGGGAATCTCCCTCCCTGGAGGCCCCTCCTCCTCCTCCTCTTGGCCCTCCTCCAAGTTTTAAAAGAGAATTGTCCATGCGTATTTGTTTTTCACATTACAGTAAATGCGAAATTACTGTAATTTCGCAAATGCATTTCCTCTAAACTCCCGAAATTAAAAAGATCTTGGATAATACCAGTTTCTGTCCAGTTTCTGACCAGTTTCTGTGCGACGTCGTGTGAAATCGTGAGGCGCAAATTCAGTTTTTGTTTGGGATTTGTGTGGATTAACCAACAGATTTCCCGCATGTGATAACGTCCGTAGCCTCTCTGTCTTCATGTGCAAAACCTAAGGTAGCCTGTCTGAATGAAAAGCTCTCTGTATAGCAGTAAAAAGGAGGGGGGGGGGGAAGCAGAGAGGGAGCTTATATGTTCCATATGTTAAGGAAAAAGCAACATGGGATATACAGTAATAGAAATAAAAATATGTATGTGAATGTCAAAGTGACTAAGCAGGAGCAATCAGGAAGATACACAGGTGAAAAAGATAATATAATTAAGAAGCCTTGAGAGCCAAGGACAAAGTTATAGAAGGTATATTGAGAACACCTGTGATAGATTGCAAACACCTGAGACTCATTAAGTGGTCAAGGTAAAGTGATGAAACACTTGGGTTGGTCTTAGGTATGGGATGATCTATGTGGACCAATCAAGATGTATGTACACACCCACTGGGTGGAAACTGACTGGTGGGTGGTGTCTAACAATGGCTATAAATTGCAATGTTTGCTAATGTACATTGTGGAGTATTTTGGGAGTGTAGAGATTGTGATTTGTAGGGCATATAGTATTTATGTATATAGTAGAATAAAGTAGATCTTTTATATAAGACTACTGAGTTGTCTGGTGTCTTGAGGGAAGATACAAGAACCAGAAGAATCCTGGAAAAATATTGGAGACATCTCAGGAAGAAGAGTGAGAAGGCTTGGAGAGTTTGTCAGGGTCTTCAGCCTATTCTCTGAAACTCTGCTGCTTGGGAAAGAAGCATCAACCACTGATCAAAGCTGGTCAGCTCTGCTGCATAACAAGGTGGTGAGTTAGAGCCAGAGGTGAAGAGCTACAACTCCCATCATCCCTGACACCATAACCTGGGAGCATCCACTGAAAAGCCCACTTCCTTTATTCTCACCAAGCTTGCCTATAGTGTGGTAGAACCAAAATAAAGCTCTCTTCAAAATTCTCAAAACTTGGGACAGGTTCATAGGTTGAGATTTGGTCTTTCAGGAAGAAAGAGCTGAAAAGGACACAGGATAGAATCATAGAATCATAGAGTTGGAAGAGACCACAAGGGCCATCCAGTCCAACCCCCTGCTATGCAGGGACTCCCAATCAAAGCATCCCTGACAGATGGCCATCCAGCCTCTGCTTAAAGACCTCCAAGGAAGGAGACTCCACTACTCTCCGAGGGAGTGTGTTCCACTCTCGAACCGCCCTCACTGTCAGGAAGTTCCTCCTAATGTTGAGGTGGAATCTCTTTTCTTGCAGCTTGCATCCATTGTTTCAGGTCCTAGCCTCTGGAGCAGCAGCAAACAAGCTTGTTCCCTCCTCGATATGACATCCCTTCAAATATTTAAACACAGCTATCATATCACCTCTCAGCCTTCTCTTCTCCAGGCTAAACATCCCCAGCTCCCTAAGTCGTTCCTCATAGGGCTTGGTTTCCAGACCCTTCACCATTTTAGTTGCCCTCCTTTGGACACGCTCCAGTTTCTCCACATCTTTTTTGAATTGTGGTGCCCAGAACTGGAAACAGTACTCCAGGTGAGGCCTGACCAAAGCAGAATAGAGTGGCACTATTGCTTCTCTTGATCTAGACGCTATGCTTCTACTGATGCAGCCTAAAATTGCATTGGCCTTTTTAGCTGCTGCATCGCACTGCTGACTCATGTTCAACTTCTGGTCCACCTGGATTCCTAGATCCCTTTCACACGTAGTCTCATTCAGCCAGGTGTCCCCCATCGTATATCTGTACTTTTCGTTTTTCCGCCCTAAGTGCAGTACCTTACATTTCTCCGTGTTGAATTTCATTTTGTTAGCTTTGGCCCAGCTTTCTAGTCTGTTCAAGTCATTTTGAATTTTGATCCTGTCCTCTGGGGTATTAGCTACTCCTCCTAATTTGGTGTCATCTGCAAATTTGATAACTATGCCCCCAATACCGTCATCCATGTCATTAATAAAGATATTGAATAGCACTGGGCCCAGGACAGAGCCCTGTGGCACCCCACTGGTCACTTCTTTCCAGGTTGAAAAAGAGCCATTGTTGAGCACCCTTTGGGTTCGACCAATCAACCAATTACAAATCCATGTAACAGTTACTTTGTCTAGCCCACATTTTACCAATTTGCTTGCAAGAATGTCATGGGGAACCTTGTCAAAGGCCTTACTGAAATCAAGATATACTATATCCACAGCATTTCCTTTATCTACCAAGCTGGTAATTTTTATCAAAAAAAGAGATCAGATTTGTCTGGCATGACCTGTTTCTCTGAAACCCATGTTGACTTTTTGTGATTATGGAATTACTTTCCAGATGTTCACAGACTCTCTGTTTAATGATCTGCTCCAGAATCTTTCCGGGTATTGATGTCAGACTAACTGGACGATAATTGTTGGGATCCTCTTTTTTCCCCTTTTTGAAGATGGGGACAACATTTGCCCTCCTCCAGTCCGCTGGGACCTCTCCTGTTTTCCAGGAATTCTCAAAGATTATTGACAATGGTTCCAATATTACATTTGCCAGTTCTTTTAATATCCTTGGATGTAATTCATCTGGTCCTGGAGACTTATATTCATTTAGAGTAACCAGATGTTTCTGTACTATCTCTTTACTTATTCTGTGCTGAAATTCTCCTATTCTGTCCTCTGCTCCATTATCCTCAAGTTGAGCACCCTTTGCCTTTTCTGAGAAGACTGAAGCAAAGAAAGTGTTGAGTAGTTCTGCCTTTTCTCTGTCTCCTGTTAACTTTTTGCCATCCTCTCCACACAGTGGCCCTACCATTTCCTTCTTTTTCCTTTTGCTGCTGACATACCCCGAAAAGCCCTTTTTATTGTTCTTAACCTCTCTAGCAAGCCTGATTTCATTCTGCGCTTTAGCTTTTCTGACTTTAACCCTACACGTGCTAGCTATTTGTTTGAATTCCTCTTTGGTGATTTCCCCATTTTTCCATTTCTTATACATGTTCCGTTTAAAACATAATTCAGTTGCAAGTTCCTTAGTCATCCATCCCGGTTTCTTGAGACACCTCCCATTTTTCCTCCTCGTTGGCACGGTTTGAAATTGTGCCTTCAGTATCTCCCTTTTGAGAAACTCCCATCCTTCTTGAACTCCCTTCTCTTTTAGTATTCCTGTCCATGGGATCACCCCCAGTATTTCTCTAAGTTTAGTAAAATCAGCTTTCCTAAAGTGTAGAATGCATGTCTGACTATGCCTGGAAGAACTGCAAAGGACAACAAATCACCATGAATCCTGTGCCAGAAGAAAAATGAGGTGCAAATTAATTAATAAAATAAATAAATAGAACATGCATCCCTCCAAATTTTATTGCACTGCAACTCTCATCATTATTGCCACTGGCTAGGGCTGTGGGATGCTGTAGCCTGTGAATAACTGAAGAGGAACCTTTGCCAACCTCTGGCTTACATGAGTCTGGAACATGATTTATTTCTTTTTGATCTTTTGTTTCCGTTCAAATTCTGTGTTCTCCAAGCAGAACTAATATTAATTTTAAAAGATTTGTATGCTTTTTTATTATTGGACTGCTATGCTCCAAGTTTAAGTTTATAGGATAGGGAGACGTGTGGAGAGCCAGCCATATCTGCCTTGGGGATTACAACAGTAAGCAAAATGGTTAGGAGGACTGGCAACATGAAAGGGCACATAATACAGCATCAGCAACCCAGAACATTTTGTTGCCTGAGACAAAGGACAAGGACACACTCCACAAACAAAGGATGACTGAGGTTGCCACTTGAAGTTTAATTTAATCCTACCAATAGGAGCTGGCATGTTTAGGGGATTTGTTGTTGTGGTGTACCTTCATGACATTTCTGACTCATGGCGACCCTAAGGAAAACCTATCACAGGGTTTTCTTGGCAAGATTTGTTCAAAGGAGGGTTGCCATTGCTTTCCTCTGAGGCTCAGAGGGTGTGACTTACCCAAGGTTACCCAGTGGATTTCCATGACTGAGTAGGGATTTGAAACCTATCGGCCAGAGTTGTAGTCCAATAATCAAACAACCACACCATGCTGAGTCTCAGTTTACAGGATAAGAAGACCTAAAGGAAGACACAGCTCCTAGAGAGGGGAGTTACCAAAAAGATCATGAAGACTAGCCAGGAGACTGCTGCAGGTGCTGACCTCCAGTATCTGCCATCTGAAGCAGTTGCTCCATTCTTCCTAACATTAGGGCAAGCCCTGTGGATATATTACAGTTGCAAACTCCTCTCATGTTTGAAGTATTTCTCAACCTTTTTAGTTGCTTTTTCTTCCTTACATAAACTTAAACATGTTCCCTATGGGATTTGTAATTCATCATATTTAAAACAAACAATCTGGTCCAAAAGATGCTACTTTCTCATGTTGATTAAAATTCATATTTTAAAACTAATATTGCATTATAGCTATAACTCCAGGTTAAAATTACCAAGAGACTCTGAAACAGATACCTCTAGTGTTTTATCAGTAGATACCTGGTTTAAACAGACACTGCATCTGCTGGCTATAAATATTGTGTTTCTTCAAAATTTGTATAATGTGGGCAAAGGTTAGAACTGCCACCTCTCTGTTTTTCTAAAGTTAAATAAAAATTTAATCTTGCAGTGTGTGTGTGTGTATTTGGTAATGTTCTGAACTATAATATCAATATACAACTGAGTTTGTAAAAGATATGTGGAACATAACAGAGCCTGAGCCAACTAAAAAGGATTTGATGATAAAACACTAATTTAAAAGTGAGTTTGTTCTGCATATGGAAACTAACTACCATTCTTTAGGTATAGGCCATTCATAGAAATGATGAAAGCATGGACCTTTGAAAGCTTGCAACAAGTATATTGTGCATTTTGATTGGCTAATAAAGGTATCACTGATGGGTTTCTTTTTGCATTTGCTAAATGGCCATCACAGCTACCCCTGAATATCTACTATTTGTTTAGTTCACTTTTAACTAAAAGTGAGAATCTGAGTAATGAAATGTCCATTTTATCACTCTGTACAATATTACAGTTAGGTCTTAGCTAATGTATGTTAAGTATAGCTTTCTTTGTAATAGCACTCTCACTGCAGAATTCCCTCCCAAAGGAGATCAGCCTGGTTCTACCCATTCCAAGTTTCTGGAGGCAAGCTAAAACTGTTATTTTGATTAGCATTCAGTCTTTAAAATTAGGAGTGGCTGGTCTGAATGTTTGAAACTGTTTTGTTTTGTTTTTTAATTTGATATTTTAGGACTATTTTTAAGGAGGTGTTGGTAATATGGGCTTGACAAAAAGGTTATTTCTAAAAACAAATAGATGTGGAAAAGGTAAGGAGACAGATAATTAAAATGATACAGTTGGCACTATGTATCCATGGTTTCATTATCCATGGATTCAACCATCATTGCTTGAAAATATTTTTTAGAATTTTTTAAAAAATATAAATCATAGAATCATAGAATCATAGAGTTGGAAGAGACCACAAGGGCTATCCAGTCCAACCCCCTGCCATGCAGGAACTCCCAATCAAAGCATCCCTGACAGATGGCCATCCAGCCTCTGCTTAAAGACCTCCAAGGAAGGAGACTCCACTACTCTCCGAGGGAGTGTGCTCCACTGTCGAACCGCCCTTACTGTCAGTATGATAACCTTGATTTTGCCATTTTATATAAGGGACACCATTTTATTCCACCACTGTAGTTAATGGGACTTGAGCATCCACAGATTTTAGTATCCAAGCCTTGGAACCAAACCCCAGCAGATACTAAGGGCCTGATGTACTATATTATTAATGCAACTAAGGGCCTTTGCAGACTGCTAGAAATAGTGCAAATTGAGTGCACTATAAGGGTTAGGGTTAGGGAATCATGGGAACTGTATTTTATTGTGGCACCAGAACTCTCTGACAGAGAAGGCTCAATGTCTCAGGAAAAAAAAATTCCCATGATTCCCTAGCACTAACTCTAACCCTTAAAGTGGACTCAATTTGCACTATTTCTGACAGTCTGCAAAGGCCCTAACTGACTGCTCCATCTGTAACCAAGGAGGACACATATGTTGGAGCTGCTCTGGACCCAGCTGCATTCTGCAGGTGTTATCAATTGTGTCCATCACTCCTTTTGCACAACAGCTACAGTATTTGTTGGGACCTAAAAATCCTCACCAGATTTAGTAACAAGTTGCACTATTACAAATTCAGTCAATTCTGGTTTGGTCTACAGTGACATCATACCTCTTTCCCCCCCCCCCTTTTTAATTTTTTTTCTTTAAATGTTATTTTTCTTTTTAAATTTTAGCCACACGTTGATTATAACTATCTCCCACTCCTCATCCTGTCCCTGTTTACAACAAAATACACTCACAATGTACATAGCAACATAGGAACAGGGCCAATGTATCTTCAGTGAATATTTCAGTGAGGCTCCCTCTCTTTTACAGTGCACTGCAAAATTACACACTATGCCAGGCAGGTCAGGGAGAATCGCCTATTTAGCACTAGCCTTCTGTCTTCTTTTGCAGTGAGAAAAGAAACTTAGAATAAAATGGGGCAGGGGAGAAAAGGAATGGAGGCAACTACTGCAAAGGAAAAAGTAAAGCCTGCCTGACCTGCACACAACAGTGCCTTTTCAGATCAAGCCCCCAGTGTGGGGAGGAAACTGAGAATCAAATACACTGTACATATTTACTGCAGTGTGTATCCCTCAGTTTAGGAACTTGGCTCCCCATCTCTTATGATGATATGTATGAGGAACTGTCTCATTTTTCATTCCTCCCAACCACCCTGTGACATAAGACCAGTCTTGAACTGCACGCCTGAGCAGTGAGTTGAACAGAATAGATAGAATTTTGTGATTACAGTTAGGGCTTTCTTGCAGGTTGATTCCTTAGCACCAGGGCAGTGATTACAGTTAGGGCTTTCTTGCAGGTGGCTTCTGGTTATAGAAGCATATGCTAACATCAACCATGTAGGGGGTTCCATGGGGCCTTTGGCTTCTGCAAATAGTCACAATGCTCAAGGATACTTTGGGCCTTTGCAGACTGCCAGAAATAGTGCAAATTGAGTCCATTTTAACTGCTCTGGTGCTAAGGAATCATGGGAACTGTAGTTTATTGTGGCACCAGAGCTCTCTGACAGAGAATGCTCAATGTCTCAGAAAAAAATACAATTCCCATGATTCCCTAGCAGTGAGCCAGGGCAGTTAAAGCGGATTCAATTTGCATTATTTCTAGCAATGTTTCAGAACTGAACAGATAGTACTTTCTTACAAGGCTGGACACATAGAGCACTGGACAGAAGATGTCACAGTTTGTTGTGTGTGTGCATGCACATGCATGCTTCAAACTTGCCTGTTAACTTATGGTGACGCCATGCATTTCATAGGGTTTTTTAGACAAGAAAACAGGTGTGGATTTGCCAGCTCCTTACTCTGAAGTATAGCCTACAGTACGTGGTATTCATTGGCAGTTTCAGACCCAACCATAAAAGAGAAAGTAGCATTTAACAAAATAATTAATAAATCTGAATATTTGGTCTCTATTTTTGGAATTACTCAATGGTTTCCTCACATCTGTGAGGAAATCATGTTTGTCGGGTGTACTTACAGAGTACTTACAGAGACAGCCATCCTCTACCACACCACACATAATCTTCCATCCTACTACAATTATACATTTCTTACTGATCTTGGCAGTTCTATGCATCCCAATTAAAGTACTATAGCCCTGCTAGATGCATGTGTGCGTTATGTGCCTTCAAGCCATTTCCAACTTATGATGACCCTAAGACGAAACTATCATGGGATTTTCTTGGCAAAATTTGTTCAGAGGAAGTTTGCCATTGCCTTCCCCTGAGGCTGAGAGCATGTGACTTGCCCAAGGTCACCCAGTGGGTTTCATGGCCAAGCTGGGATTATTATTATTATTATTATTATTATCCTGCCCCTCTGCGTAACGCAACCGGAGTGGCTTACAACATTGAAACATATATTCCATATCTCACAATCCCACCCACCCCTTAAAATACTATTAAACAGTTGACAGTTTAAAACACACTTAAAATAATGACACAAATGAACAATAAATGCAGCAGAATCAAGGATAATCAGGTTGGGCTATTTTTTGGTGGCTGGGATTGTTCAGTTTTGGTGGAGTAGTGTGCTTGTAAATGCAGCAGAACCAGGAAGCAAAAATCCAAGCTTCTAAAAGTTGAGTTTTATTGTTGAAAGAATAATAACAACATGCAAAGTAAAAATACAGTCCACTATAGGATCACATCTTGCAGATGTGGCTAAACAAGAACAAAACTACAGATCCATGTTTCCAGATCTTAAGGCTACATTGTGAAGCAGTATAAACATATTATAGATCCATTAAGGAGTAAAGAGAAGTGTGATCCAATGGAAGCAAATAATAATAATATCAATGCCTAACACAAAGTTTCTCAACCCAGCCCCTCTCCACCTTTTTGGGTGTTAACCTTCAGGTTGATTGGATGATCTGTATGTGATGTATGCTAACCCAACCTCTTGTTGTTCATCTTACACCATGTGATCTACTTTTCCATAACAACTTTTATTATTGTTTCCTTATGTAAACAAGGATGCTTTCCCACCTAGTGGTTTTCTATTGTTTAGCCTCTCTAGTCATCTGGACTGAGTTGTTTGTGCTCTACCTAGAATCTGTTCTCAAATGGAAAAAATACAGACACACACATCTTTACATTTCACCTTTGACTGCATAGCCCATCTATACTCTGACAGGGATATCTATTCAGGAAAGGCCTGCCGGAAGAGATCCATCTTAACAGCCTTTTTAAAGCTGTTTAAGGTGGTAATATGACAGATCTCATCCAGCAGGCCATTCCATAATCTGAAACCGGTTGCCAAAAAGGTCCTCTGGGCAGTTGCAGACAGTCTAGTTTTTATAGGCTGCAGCAGGTTCCTCCCAGAGGACCTGAGTGTGTGGGGTGGATTATATGGGAGGAGGCAATGCCAAAAATAGGTTGGACCCAAGCCATTTAGGGCTTTAGAGGTGATTAACCAACACCTTGTACTGGGCTCGGAAACTAATGGGCAGCCAGTGAAGTGATCTTAAGATCAGCGTTATGTGGTCTCTTATCATTGTTCCTGAGACCAGCCTGGCTGTCATATTCTGTACTAGTTGAAGTTTCCAGACCAAGTACGAGGGTAGCTCCATGTAGAACGCATTACAGAATCGAGACAAAAGGTTACCAGCATGTGCACCACAGTTTCAAAGTCCCTAACTTCCAGGAAAGGGGGCAGCTGGCATATCAGCTGAAGCTGATAACAGGGACTCCTGACCATCGCATTTACCTGATTTATCATCTGAAGCGACAGATCCAGGAGAACCCCCAGACTGTGAACACAGTCCTTAAGAGGAGAGTGTGATTCCATCCAGGACTGGAGGTTGCATCCCAATACCTGGATTCGGGGCCGCTATTGTAAGTACCTCCCTTTTGTCTGGATTCAGTCGCAATCTATTTTTCTTCATCCAGTCCATTACTGCATTAAGACAATAATTGAGAGGAGAGACGTCAGTGGCATCATATATATATATATATATATATATATATATATAGAATATCATCAGGGACAGGATGGTGCCTTGTGGGCCACCACAATTAAGCTCTTTCCTTGTAGAGTGACTGTCCCCAAGCATCACCCTCTGGAATCTGCCCGAGAGGAAGGAATGGAACCATTGCAGTGCAGTGCCTCTAATTCCTAACCTTCTCAGGCGATCCAAGAGGATGTCATGATCTATTTTATCAAAGCTGCTGAGAGGTCGAATAGCACCAACAGGGTCACACTATCCCTATTGATGCCCAGACGAAGGTTATCAGCTAAGGCGACCTTGGCAGTCTCAACTCCATATCCTGTCCTAAAGCCAGTTTGAAATAGATCTAGATAATCGGTTTCATCCAACACGGCTTGGAGTTGGGAGAGCAACCGCCCTCTCTATCACTTTGCTCAAGAAAGGTAGTAGAGAGACTGGCCTATAACTGTTCATGTCCAGGGGGTTCAGGGTAGGTTTTTTCAGAAGCGGCCTAACTGCTAGTCTAGTCACTAAAAATATACAAAATGTGAGTCAAATGGTTTCATTGTGTCATTTATTACCAAGCTGAATTGCTTAAGTGACTTGAGTCTGACTTGAGTCTGAATCACTCAACTTGAGTCTACGGACGTTTTCACACTGTCCTCCTAAAGCCGGCTGGAGCCATTCCGGAACGGGTCGTGCCGCCGATTCCGGAATGGCTCCGCCGCCGAAAGGCTAATTCCGGTTGGACAGCCGGAATTACCTTTATGCCGCTTCAGCCGGAGTTATCCTTGGTTCGTCCGGAGTGACGCCGGACTTAGGGCTCCGTGTGTTTGAACACACGGAGCCAAAAGCCGGCCGGACGCAGGGATGACACCGGAAGGGGCGGGGTTTGCCGCCGCGTGTGTGTAAACACACGGGAAATGGCGCCGGAGCGAGGCCGGCGGGAGGCCGGCTAGCGTCCTCCTTTTGCGCAGTGTGAAAACGTCCTACATCAAGCCATGCCAGTTAAAGCGGTGTCAAATGGCATTAATTCTGCAGTGCAGATTAGACCTAGTATATCATGTATCTAAGATTCATTTTGAGGGGAGATATTTAGCTTTAATTCTGCATACCACCAATATAAAACAGCAGATTTTTGGAACTCTTCTAACTCTAGAAACATTTAGCCAAGAAAATGGGCTATAGAAGGACCTTATTTCACTTCACAACTAGAAAGGAATGATTAACTTGGTCTCAGAAGTTAGCTTCAGACTTCTGAATAACTGAACCAGGTAGAATAAGACATTGCAGTGGAAGGAAGTGATAAATGGATAAGAAATCACAAGGGGGGGAAAGCTGTTTCAAGCCAAATTACTCTAGGGACAACCAGAAACCACAGGGCCTAAGTTGCTAATAGTTCCATTATTTCTCTTCCTGAGGTTTTCACTAAAGGATAAATATACCTTTTACAAAATACTGCTTTGAAATCCCATATTTTGGTTTCTGTCTGATGCTGTGAGAAAAAAACCTAGCATTATCCTCCTCTCCATTCTGCCTGTTGTTTTATTGTTGCATATACTGTAAGGCAGTGACAGTGAAGAATTTTCAAATGCTCATTTTCATATTTCTAAACAAAGTAATGGTGCATTCTTAAAAATTCTGAGTTATAGATTTCTAATTTATTATTGAATTATAATTATACAGATTTCTGAAAAATGTGTATTTTATAGAGGATCTTGAGATGGTTTTGAAAGGGCTTTAAACATTTTTGGTAATTATTCTTCATATCAGCCCTATATCTCCAAAAGTTTTGGGCTACAAATCCCATCATCTCATCTGGTGATTATGCTGGCTGACAGTCATTAGAAAAGAAATCTAAAATATCCAGAGATTGTATTTTGGAGAAGGTTCTTCTATGCCATTGTAATCTGAATATCATATCATATGCTTCGCACCAGCAAGTTTCCGAATCATGAAGAGTGTGTAGGTGTGTACAGCGGTTCCTCTCATTACCAACTAATTGTGCTCATCAATTCCCAGTGCATAGGCAGGCATAATTGCAAGATTACAATTGGTAGGAGTATATTGATTGAGTAGATCTCTGTTCATAAAGAGAACTTGGAAACTCAGTGTGTTGGCCATCTGGATTCCTTCATTGATTAATATTTATATGCTTTTCCTGTTTCTGCATGGGAGCACACAGAAATTATTATTACATGAGACCTATACGGAGATACCTGGATATGATGACTATCTCTTTGTACTTACAAGACACCTACACACAATATTTTCTTTCTTTTTTTATCTAATATTTTATTATTCTTCCCAACCTACCCACACCTATGCAATATTACTCTCTATCACCCCATCAGTAACTCTGTGTGTACAATTATCACTAGGATTTATTCAGCAACATATAATTGAACCACATATACAAACAGAAGAAAATAGAACAAGTATACAATAGACAAAAGACAAAAGACTAGGAGAGGAGAAGAAACATACAATGGGAGAGGGGGGGGGACAGGGAATATGAGCTCACTATAACAATTTCATAATCCCCCACAGATCTAGATTAACCATTGAATGCTAAATGGTACTTTCTCTTCTATGGTCAGGTATATGAAACTTTCTGTCCTGCATTCTGTGTGGTGTTGTAGAGGATAGCTAAATCTGTAAGACAATATATCTGGCCACCATGGTTTCCCTACAATATAGGTTAACCATTGAGTAATTCCAAAAATATTGACCATATATCCAGATTTATTTATTTATTCAGATGCTACTTTCTCTTTTATGATCAGGTCTCAAACTGCCAATGAATACCAGGTACTGCAGACTATGGGGGGGTTGCAGACTACCAGAAATAGTACAAATTGAGTCCACCTTTAAGGTTAGGGTTAGTGCTAGGGAATCATGGGAACTGTATTTTATTGTGGCACCAGAGCTCTCTGACAGGGAAGGCTCAATGCCTCAGAAAAAAAAAACAATTCCCATGATTCCCTAACCCTAACCTTAACCCTAAAAATGGACTCAATTTGCACTATTTATGGCAGTCTGCAACCCCTGTATATTTCAGAGAAACAAACTGACAAAATTTCCACCTCTGAAAATTCCTTGTCTAATAAAAGCCTATGAAATCCATGGGGTCACCATAAGTCAAGAGGTGACTTGAAAGCAGATACATACATACACAAGTCTTCACTGTTTCAGCACCACTGTTGCCTATAGGTTATCTTATGCCACATTGTGCCCCAAGTTAGGTGTCTTGCTTATGAGTCTTCTTGGAGGTATGTAATTGAGTACCTGCTGAAAATAAGATGGTGAACTAGACAGACTCTTGGTCTCATTAGGCAGTGCTATTTTAATGTTCTTAAGATGCAACACTGGGAAATCCCACTGAAGAATCAAACATGCTTCAGTTCCATTATTACTCTGCCACCAGACAAACCTGCACTATTGATAGAACTCAAAGATATAGCCATGTTAGCCTGTAGAATCAGTATGTAGTGAAATTTTGTAGCACCTTTGAGACTAACTGAAAGAAAGAAGTTGGCAGCATGAGCTTTTGTAGACTTGGTCAAATGCATCTGAGGAAGCAGCCTTAAGTCTATGAAAGCTCATGCTGCCAATTTCTTTTATTCAGTTAGGGCCTTTGCAGACTGCCAGAAATAGTGCAAATTGAGTCCACTTTAAGGGTTAGGGTTAGTGCTAGGGGATAATGGAAATTGTTTTTGTTTTTTTCTGAGACATTGAGCCTTCTCTGTCAGAGAGCTCTGGTGCCACAATAAAATACAGTTCCCATGATTCCCTAACCCTAACCCTTAAAGTGGACTCAATTTGCACTATTTCTGGCAGTCTGCAAAGGCCCTTAGTCTCAAAGGTGCTACATAATCTCTCTACGTACAGCACTTTTGGGTTAGCCAGTGCTAAGAAGGCTTCCCATTTGCCCTTCCCCACATTAAATGTACACCCAGAAACCCTGCACACCAAATTCATTGGCCCTGCCATTTATTTCCTTATTAGTCTGCATTCTTCTCTTAGTCTTGGGCTGCAGTAGCTACCACTACCACTACCACAAATATACATCAAATAAATTATTCTGACCTGTATCCTGCTTCTTGTCCTGTTTCCTTTAGCTGGCAGAGAGGAAGAAGCAGGAGTTCAGAGTGAAAGTCCAGACTGCAAAGCCTAGCCAAATATCTAGAAGCAGGAAGGGATAAGCATAAACGCAGTCCAAAGTTCATTCCAAGGGTCTAGAAACCGGAGTCCAATTCAAGGTATCACAGTTCACAGCAACAACAGAACTTCCAGGAGGGGTTGTCAACCACAAAGGAGGAAAGCAGCTGGCTTCTTTTAAGGAGCCTCAGCATGCCTCAGCTGTTGTCAATTAGCTCTCCTCTTGGCCTCCAGCCGGGATGAGCGTCTCACTAATTCTTTGGTGTGTCATCTCTCAGCAGGTCCTGGTACTGCCATGATAGGATCTGTCTCTTCCTCCTCTGAGTCCTGCTTGTCCTTGGGGACTGCAGGGGAGTCCCCCAGGCTAAGGTCCTCTCTTGAACCTCCAGGTATCCCCAGGTCTGTCTCTAGGTCTGTCTCTGCCTCAGACTCAGAGCCCCTCTCCTCATCAAACCCAGGGTAGGCCATGACACCTCTTTTCATGTAAATTGAACAGAAACATCTGGACAGAGTATCATTGCTTTGTCTGACACTAATCTCAAACAAAATGAGAGCTTGTGAAGTGCTTATTGATCTAACGGCAATTTCCAGGCCATGTCCTATTTACTGGGCCCATAATCCAGGGGGAAGGCAGAAACATGGAGACATTGCCATCCACAGCCTTGAGGGCATTTAGGAGCATTTAGGCCCATAAATTGCACTTTCCCACTCCCTTCACTAAGAAAAACCACAGCTATCCATTAACATCAATGGAAGTCAATTGTAGACAATATAAAACATTTCTTATCTAGGGAAGTAGATAAGAGGAGCCATTAAAAGTTGGAAAACCTGGTGGGGAAGTCATATTTTAAGTTATTATATTAGTGAATAGTAGAATTATGAAGACAGGAAAATGAGAAGATGAAACGATCGAAAGAAGAAGAAGAAGAAGAAGAAGAAAACCTTTTTTAACCTTTTAGAGGTTACATGCCTTTTGTACAATACAATAATTAGAATATTTGCTGACAAATACCAGCAATAAGGCCAAATGGGACAATTGCTACTTTAGAATTTGTTAAACTTGCCAGGACCTTGTACCATACAACACACTGCAATTTTCACATCTGAGATCAGTAACTATGGGGGGATGCAGACAAGTGACCATGGGCCGCCCTGGGAAGTAGTGGATCGGGGCTGAGGCTGCCCCATGCCTCGGCCCCGATCCTCCCTTTCACCACTTGGGAAAAGAGTGCTAAAATAGCGCTCCTCCCACAAGCCATGAAAGGGGCGCCCGAAGAGTCGCCATGCGGCTCTTTTGCGCTTCTTTTGGCTCAGTGTGTCTGGATGCTGAGCCAGAAGGATGTCATCAGGGTGCCCGCCATGTGCAATGGCGGGCACTCCAATGACATCCTTGGGAAGGGGTTGGGGTGCCCGGCATGTGGCTGCCCCTCCCCTTCCCTGCCTCCAAAACAGTGCTTTGTGCCATCTGCAGAGGCCCTATATTTATTGTATGAAACTGTGAAAATGACTGCTATTCAGTTAGCAAACATAGCAATAGCAAAAGCAAGTACATTTCTATATTGCTTATCAGTGCACTTAAGCACTCCCTAAGTGGTTTACAATGTGTAAGCCAATTGCCCCCAACAATCTGGGTACTCATTTTAGCAACCTCAGAAGGAAGCAAGCCTAAGTCAAGCCTGAGCCCTTTCGCTGGGATTGAACTCACAACCTTATGGTTTACGAGTGAGTGGCTGTAGTACAAGCATTTAACCACTGCGCCACCAGGGCATCAGACCATGGAACAAACAATAAATTGTGGTTAGGCAATTCATGTTTTGTTGTTCTTGTGAACAGTGTAGTGTGTTCACTGTTTTTAATGTATAAAATGAAGAAATATTTTTCATATTAATTAGACCCTGGAGTATTGATAATCTGCCTCTCCTGATCTTCAGTGAAGAAGAGTGGCAATTTCATTCCCTATCTACTAGATCCAAGCCCACTAGAACTTTACTCTATGGCCATGACCACTTACATTCTGACCTCTAACAGGTCTGCAAATTCTCGCAAGTATGCCAAGATCACTGGTTTTAATTTTGTTAAATGAAACGTCTAACAACCATTTAAAAGATAAGCTTGGAATCCTGAGGGTAATGTGTGATAAAGAGTTGAAACCAATTAAAAATATGCCTAGTTTAATTATTATTTCTGAGATCTTGGCCCATTTCGTAATTTTTGAAGGGCTAACTATAGCTTGGCCTCCACGGCCCAGTTCTCGCTCTGATAAGACATGGCTTAATATTGCAGACTCCTGAAATTCAGAGATGTGCACAGAAAATGTTTTGACTTTGGTCTGAACTTTCAGCTAAGTTGTCTAAACTCTCTAGTACAGGTTGAGTACTGGGGCTCATCCAAAAAGGGGGAAAATGTATCTATAAGAATTGAAAAATTCCAGTTCTTTTTGTTTGTTTTGTTTTTGGTTTTACCTGCATATTCCCAGGTTGGTATCCAAACTTTTCCCTGAAATAGCATGTGTTTCCTTCACTCCCCCATGTTCTTCCCTTCCCCTCACCCATGAACACACAGCAACATTTCAGAAATCAATTTTCACTCACTTCATCAGGAAATATAGTTAGTACTAAAGTGCTTTAGCAGTACAGGTTGAGCCTCCCTCATCTGGAATTCCAAAATCCAAAATATTCCAAAATTCAGAACTGTCCACATGGGTGGCTGAGATAGTGACAGCTTTGATTTCTTTTCTTTTTCTTTCTTTCTTTCTTTTTTATTTATTTATTAGATTTCTGATGATTCAACATACACAAACTTTGTTCCACACACAAAATTATTAAAAATATTGTGTGTAAAATTACCTTCAAGCCAAGTATATAAGATGTATATGAAACATAAATGAATTTCGTGTTTAGATTTTGTTCCCATCTCCAAGATGTATCATTATATATATATGCAAATATTCCAAAATAAAAAAAAAATCCAAAATCCAAAACAGTTCTGGTCCCAAACATTTTGAATAAAAGATACTCAACCTGTACTATCGTTGAAAAGACAACTGAATGAAATAGCTTGTTGGACACAACATTCCATATGTTCATTTTTCAGCGAGACAGTACTGAATCTTTGTAATAGCTCATATAATTAAAGAAAAAAAATCATCACCATTGACACTAATTGGTGCCCTTGTTGGCATGGTGAACAGAAAGACCAAGGTTTAAAGATGATCACCGACATTAATTTTTGCCACTAGGGAGAGTTTTCCCAGGTCAGGGTTGGAGTTTATTGACTGAGCATCACAGAGTCTACTGCCACTGGCTGTGTTCTGCCTCTCCTTCATGTTTGCCTCTTTTTTCTTTTCTTTTCTTTTTTTCTTTTGGCTTATTATTTATGGTAGTTACAGTCTGTCTTTGCAGCAAGCTGGGGAAAAACTAAAATGAAACAGTGCCCTATTCACCTTCATTGTTTAGGTGAAGCCATTTGAGACTGAGGAAAATTGTAAGTTTTGTGTATACAAACCAGAAAGTCATCAACTAGTTTTCTACTAATCAGCTACATTTTCAACCCCTGCTCAAGTAGTAAAATATTAGCTGTCTTGGGAACAAAAAGGGCAAAACCCCATGTAGAAACTTAGAGAATGTAGGACATTGCCTTATACTGAGCCAGATTAAAGTGTTCCATCTAGCCAAATACTATCAACTCTGACTGGCAGCATCTTTCCAAAGTATCAGGCAGGATTTTTTCCTAGATGTGCCTGGAGAACTTTGGTATTTCTTTCCCATCCAAGCCTTAACCAGGCCTGGCACTGCTTACCTTCCAAAAGTCAGACAAGATTGGGTGTGCTCTGTACTCTCCAATTGTCCCAGTTTGGGAGGAACAATGTCAATTAATCCAATGCCATTTAACTTTTCCAGCATTTTAAAATGTCCCATTTTCTCTCTCCTTTTTCCATCCCCCCCCCCCTTTGTCCTCAGTTTATCTCAACAGCTGCAAAATTAGTTCAAAGTATGAAAGTGGTTTGTACTTAATTAACCCAGCAGGGGGAGAGGATGTTAAGAGACAGAAACATGCTCTTGCTTGTAGGTTCAGGCAAAAGCAAACTGATGCAGCTTCTCTTAATTTGTTCTTCCTCACTGATAATATTTGCCACCTTGACCACACTCTCTTATTGCACAGCCACTCTTGTCCCACTTTTCATCTGTGAAATGTTGAAGGGTATGGTGTTCAGGGAGATATGGTGGTCTTCACCTGAATATGCTGTTAATGTTTATAATCATCTCAGGCTGCTGCCACACTGCAAAGTTAATGCAATTTGACACCACTTTAACCATCCTGGCTACATCCTATGGAATCTTGGGATTTGTAGTTTGCACCAGAGCTCTCTGACAGGAAAGGCTACATATCTCACAAAACTACAAATCCAGGATTCTGTACCATTGTGCCATGACAGTTAAAGCACTATCAAACTGCATTAATATTGTAGTGGAGATGCAGCCCTAGTTCTTGAAGACACATCAGTTTGAGATTTATGTCCAAGCTAAGTTAGCTAAAGCACAGGGCCTTAATGTTATGAGGGGCCTCTAGATGAGGACAGCAAAGAATAATTGCAAGATTTTTTTTTAATTATTTCACCTTAAACTAAGCTGCTGACCTTTAGTTTAAAAATCAAGGCCTTGGAGCCAATTGTCTGATTTTGTGACCCTGCAGAATCTCATGGACTGACCAAAAATTATTTGGTCAAAAATGACAAAAAAACTTTTTTAAAAAATCTGGAAGTGGCAGGAAGTCCACTACTATTTGAATTTGATTGTATTAAACAGTGCTTTCCTTTCTTAGGGGGGAGAAAAAGAGGGTACCTGACAGTGGCGTCACTGGGGTTGGTGTCACCTGGTGCAGTAACTTATGGTGTTACCCCCCCACCCCATTGATCTCCTCCCATTTCACATTATACAGAATCCTTAGAAATGCTTTTTTACATTAATGTTACTAGTAAATTGTAATTCCCATATGCCACTGAATGTAATGCTAGTAGTTGTGACATAAAAAAACTAGCAAAATTAAAATTATACCTTCAAATTACAATATCATATGCACAATCTAAATGTATTTACATATACATAGTGAAGATTTGGTTAAAATGTGATGTTTTTAAAGAAAATTTTAAAAGAACTTTAAAAACTGAAAAATATTTTTTAAAAAAATAAATTTTGAAATTTGAAATTTTATTTTTAAAAAGTTCTCCTCCAACTGAGCTTCACCCCCCTCCCACCATCTCTTACACAATTTAAAAAGGGAAGCAGGTGAATGTGTAGGTGTTTGAGGAACAGTGGTGTCACTCCCTTTTGGGGGAGGTCACCTGGTGTGGTCTGCACCCCCCGCACCCCTATAGTGACACCACTGGTACCTGATTAACCTCCTGTGAGTGGTTATCCATGTAGTTTAGGGCCTTTGCAGACTGTCAGAAATAGTGCAAATTGAGTCCACTTGAACTGCCCTGACTCAGTGCTAGGGAATCATGCGAACTGTACTTTATTGTGGCACCAGAGCTCTCTGACAGGGAAGGCTCAATGTCTCAGAAAAAAAATACAGCTCCCATGATTCCCTAGCACTGAGCCAGGGCAGTTAAAGTGAACTCAATTTGCACTATTTCTAGCAGTCTGCAAAGGCCCTTAGTCATCCGAGATGATAAGGATTTATCTCTTTTCCCCTCCCTACAGCCACATTTTAGTTGGTGAACAGGTGAAGATGGTCTGGGAAACTGAGCACAAGTCTTAAACAGGTAGCAAAGCAGCTTCATTTATATACCGCTTCATATTGCGCTATGGGATGTCTAAGGGGGGTTGCAGACTGCCAGAAATAGTGCAAATTGAGTCCACTTTTAGGGTTAGGGTTAGTGCTAGGGAATAATGGGATTTTTTTTTTCTGAAACATTGAGCCTTCTCTGTCAGAGAGCTCTGGTGCCATAATAAAATACAGTTCCCATGATTCCCTAACCCTAACCCTAAAAGTGGACTCAATTTGCACTATTTCTGGCAGTCTGCAACCCCCCTAAGTGGTTTACAACTGTAAGCTCATTGCCCCCCAACAGCTGGGTACTCATTTTAGCAGCCTCAGAAGGATGAAGGCCTGAGTCTAGCCTGAGCCCTGGCTAGTATTGAACTCGCAACCTTGTGGTCTATGAGTGAGTGGCTGTAGTACAGGCATTTAACCTCTGCGCCACCAGGGCTCCTGGTGGGAAAGGCACATCCTTATATAAGAATTTTCAGGTAATTTATATCCTTTTCAACTGTGGTGCTTAATTGTATGGAATAGCTTCCCAAGGGAAGTTATTCAGGTCTCATCTCAGCCTGCTTTTAAACAACCCTCTTCAGACTGTTTTATTCTGATGGTCTTGTTTTTGTTTTCTAGTTGAGGCTTTGATATGATTTTAATCTGCCATTGTCAATATACTTTTAATTATATATCCTGATGCAGTTTTAGTTCTGTTTTCTCTATTGCTATATTTGTTTTTAATTGTATTGATGATGATGATGATGATGATGAGCTGTCTGGAGTTTTATTATGTCTCAAATGTGGGGTATTAATGTGCAAATAATTAAATAAACAGAGTGGGGTGAAATGGCTCTCAGACCATCCATTGTCATTTCATAAAAATACTGATGATGTAGCCTCGCTGATTCATCTTCTGCCCACATCCAAGAAATATATATATATATATATATATACAGTATTTGTCATAAAAAGCTTGCCTTTTTTCCTACAGATCTATGTTTTAAACTGTGTTTTACTTGAATTATGTTTTGCCTGGTTGATATTCTTGTATGTTTTTTTTTAGATGGTTTATGTCTTGCCTGGTTAATATTCTTGTATGATTTTATTTTTAGATGGTTTAATATTTCCTAAGGCTGCTGTTACACAAAACAAATAATACAGTTTGACACCACTTTAACTGTTATAGTCCCATTCTATGGAATCCTGGGATTTGTAGTTTGTTGTGGCACCAGGGGTCTCTGACAGAGAATGCTGAATATCTCACAAAACTACAAATCTCAGAATTCCTTAGCCTTGAATCATGGCAGTTAAACCTGTCAAACTGTATTAATTCTGCAGTGTAGATATAGCTAAAGTTAGGGGCTGCCTACACAGTGCAAAAGGCTTATGTTTGCCCTCACCTCATGTCATCTTGTTTGGATGATGCAGGCCAATACCCCTGGGCCAGGATCAGGCAGACCCAGATGCCAACCTGGTGGATTCCAGTCTGGTTCCATACCAAAGGTCCCTAAGCACAGGTCAAAAATACCCACCGTTTCTAGGAAACTCTGTGGCAATGCCCAGCAGACTGGACAGCCCCACATGCACCTTACCTTCTTCACTAAGCCTTTACTAAGAAGACTTCTGTCACAGCATCTCATGTGGACAGGTTGTGCCATATCACAGGTACCTCCTGTCCATGTAAGATATTGCTATGGGATCTTCTCAGTAGAGGTGACTGCAGAGGAAGATAAGGGGCATGTGGTGGTAGCAGATCCCTGGCATAGGATGGGGGGGAGTGTAAACACACACCCATCTTTGAGTCAGCCTGGAGGTGGACCCGGGTTAAGATAGCACAGGTTTGGTCCATGCCATCCTGGCCCATCTTGCTCAGCCCCTTACTTTGATATCTGAGGATTTTTAACTGTAGTCAGCCACTTTGGATGCTTTTATGGAAAAGGTATTAAAATACATAAAACAGAATGGTGGTGAATGAAACTGAAGGATCTATAAATGGAACAACCAGTTTTCCAGAGGCAGCACGGGTAGAAGAAACATCTGTAATTAGTTTTTGTTATCATTAAAAAACACCTATACACTACAGTTATCCCTCACCAACCGTGGGCTTGACATCTGTGGACTGGACCATCCATGAACGGCCTCACCTCATTTTCCCCAATGATGAAATGTGTGCATTGTGCCCCGCCATTGGAAAGAATGGGACTTGAGGTTCCACAGTTTTTGTCATTCACGGGTGGGGGGGGTCTGGAACTTAACCCACCTACACACCCACCTAGATATGAAAGGCCAGCTGTATAAAGGGCTCAGCTGGGTTTCCAACTAAAATACAAGGTTTAAGCTTCCTATTAAGGCAGGGGTCGGCAACCTACGGCCCGCGGGCTGGTTCCGGCTTGTGGACCGCCGCTTACCGGCCCCCACTGACCCCATATCATATCCTTATGATAAACAAGTTGCTGGAAGTCCCAGGTTTTGTTCTTGTACAAACTAATTTTATTTGGGAGATATGTATGACATTTTCCTCATTCAGAAACATTTTCTGGGAGCTCCTAGCACTTACAAAGATTTTTCATTCCCAGTCCCCAGATCAGTATAAATTTACAAGTATTTTCCAGAATGAAATGTTTCTAAACTGGCTTGTGTGTTTATACTGTCAGAAACAATAAACATGACTGCCATCAACAGAATTCATACAAGGGAAAGCAGAATATTAGCTCTAAAACAAAATGACCCTAATGTTTCAGGAATATAGTATTGCTAAAGTACTTTAGTATTTTAACTATAACTTCTAATAATAATAAAACAAGATTTAGTGGAAATTGTTTTTGAAAGTTGCATGAAACTGAGCAAAGAAATAATGCAGTTTGACAGCACCTTAACTGCCATGGCTCCATCCACAGAATCCTGGGATTTGTAATTTTGTGAGGCATCAGCACGCTTTGGCAGAGAAGGCTAAAGAACTTGTAAAACTACAAATCCCAGGGTTCCATAGGATGGGGTTACAGCACTTAGTGGTGTCAAACTGCATTATTTCTATAGTGTAGATGCACCCTGGATGTGATATATGATCACTGGGAGGGGCAGAAGAGAAAAGGTAAGAAAAAAAGAAAAGCTGAATATTTAAGAAAGAGACAGAATGCAAGCCCAGGAATATGCAGCTAAACAGAATTGGAAAGTCTCAGTACTACCTGAGATATATTTTAAAAAAAAAAACTCATGTAAAAGCACCCATAGAACATTCTCAATTCTTAGAGAGTAGGGAATATGCATAAATCTCTATTTTACCTTTAAAGTGGCACACAAAATTTTTGCCACACTTTAGGTAGGGGCTTGCAGACTTAGAATCATAGAATCATAGAGTTGGAAGAGACCACAAGGGCCATCCAGTCCAACCCCCTGCTATGCAGGGACTCCCAATCAAAGCATCCCTGACAGATGGCCATCCAGCCTCTGCTTAAAGACCTCCAAGGAAGGAGACTCCACTACTCTCCGAGGGAGTGTGTTCCACTCTCGAACCGCCCTCACTGTCAGGAAGTTCCTCCTAATGTTGAGGTGGAATCTCTTTTCTTGCAGCTTGCATCCATTGTTTCGGGTCCTAGTCTCTGGAGCAGCAGCAAACAAGCTTGTTCCCTCCTCAATATGACATCCCTTCAAATATTTAAACACGGCTATCATATCACCTCTCAGCCTTCTCTTCTCCAGGCTAAACATCCCCAGCTCCCTAAGTCGTTCCTCATAGGGCTTGGTTTCCAGACCCTTCACCATTTTAGTTGCCCTCCTTTGGACACGCTCCAGTTTCTCCACATCTTTTTTGAATTGTGGTGCCCAGAACTGGACACAGTATTCCAGGTGAGGCCTGACCAAAGCAGAATAGAGTGGCACTATTACTTCTCTTGATCTAGACACTATACTTCTACTGATGCAGCCTAAAATTGCATTGGCCTTTTTAGCTGCTGCATCACACTGTTGACTCATGCTCAACCTGTGGTCCACATGGATTCCTAGATCCCTTTCACACGTAGTCTCATTCAGCCAGGTGTCCCCCATCATATATCTGTGCTTTTCGTTTTTCTGCCCTAAGTGCAGTACCTTACATTTCTCCGTGTTGAATTTCATTTTGTTAGCTTTGGCCCAACTTTCTAGTCTGTTCAAGTCATTTTGAATTTTGATCCTGTCTTCTGGGGTATTAGCTACTCCTCCTAATTTGGTGTCGTCTGCAAATTTGATAACTATGCCCCCAATACCGTCATCCAAGTCATTAATAAAGATATTGAATAGCACTGGGCCCAGGACAGAGCCCTGTGGCACCCCACTGGTCACTTCTTTCCATGTTGAAAAGGAGCCATTGTTGAGCACCCTTTGGGTTCGACCAGTCAACCAATTACAAATCCATGTAACAGTTACTTTGTCTAGCCCACATTTTACCAATTTGCTTGCAAGAATGGCATGGGGAACCTTGTCAAAGGCCTTACTGAAATCAAGATATACTATATCCACAGCATTCCCTTCATCTACCAAGCTGGTAATTTTATCAAAAAAAGAGATCAGATTTGTCTGGCATGACCTGTTTCTCTGAAACCCATGTTGACTTTTTGTGATTATGGAATTACTTTCCAGATGTTCACAGACTCTCTGTTTAATGATCTGCTCCAGAATCTTTCCGGGTATTGATGTCAGACTAACTGGACGATAATTGTTGGGATCCTCTTTTTTCCCCTTTTTGAAGATGGGGACAACATTTGCCCTCCTCCAGTCCGCTGGGACCTCTCCTGTTTTCCAGGAATTCTCAAAGATTATTGACAATGGTTCCGATATTACAGTTGCCAGTTCTTTTAATACCCTTGGATGTAATTCATCTGGTCCTGGAGACTTATATTCATTTAGAGTAACCAGATATTTCTGTACTATCTCTTTACTTATTCTGTGCTGAAATTCTCCTATTCTGTCCTCTGCTCCATTATACTTAGGTTGAGCACCCTTTGCCTTTTCTGAGAAGACTGAAGCAAAGAAAGTGTTGAGTAGTTCTGCCTTTTCTCTGTCTCCTGTTAACTTTTTGCCATCTTCTCCACACAGTGGCCCTACCATTTCCTTCTTTTTCCTTTTGCTGCTGACATACCCAAAAAAGCCCTTTTTATTGTTCTTAACCTCTCTAGCAAGCCTGATTTCATTCTGCGCTTTAGCTTTTCTGACTTTACCCCTACACGTGCTAGCTATTTGTTTGAATTCCTCTTTGGTGATTTCCCCATTTTTCCATTTCTTATACATGTTCTGTTTAAAACATAATTCAGTTGCAAGTTCCTTAGTCATCCATCCTGGTTTCTTGAGACACCTCCCATTTTTCCTCCTCGTTGGCACGGTTTGAAATTGTGCCTTCAGTATCTCCCTTTTGAGAAACTCCCATCCTTCTTGAACTCCCTTCTCTTTTAGTATTCCTGTCCATGGGATCACCCCCAGTATTTCTCTAAGTTTAGTAAAATCAGCTTTCCTAAAGTCTAGAATGCGTGTCTGACTATGCCTGGCTTCTCCTTTCCACTGTATAATAAACTCGAGGAGGACATGATCACTCCCGCCTAAGGATCCAACCACTTGCACCCCATTAACTAGGTCTTCCCTGTTAGTTAGGATCAGATCCAAAATAGCTGACTCCCTCGTTGCCTCTTCCACCTTTTGAACAATGAAATTGTCTTTGAGGCAAGTGAGGAATTTGCTAGACCTTGAGGATTTTGCCGAGTTTGACTTCCAGCAAATATCCGGATAGTTGAAGTCACCCATCACTACTATATTTCTCCTGACTTTCTAGGCATAAAAACACTGACAAAATTAGGGCCTTTGCAGACTGCCAAAAATAATGCAAATTGAGTCCACTTTAACTGCCCGGGCTCAGTGCTAGGGAATTATGGGAACTGTAGTTTTTTCTGAGACATTGAGCCTTCTCTGTCAGAGAGCTCTGGTGCCACAATAAATTACAGTTCCCATGATTCCCTAGCACTAACCCTAACCCTAAAAGTGGACTCAATTTGCACTATTTCTGGCAGTCTGCAAAGGCCCTAAGTCTCTGATCTGAAATGCAACAGCAGCCACAACCTTTGTCTCTCTCCTGAGCACAAGTAGAAATGATCTTTCAAGTGTTTGCTCCCTTTGGGAAGGTTAATGAGATAGAAACAAATCCCACCACAATTGAAGTTACAGCATTTCTTATATCCTCAAGGTATGGCTTCCAATTCAAGACCAATCTTTATTTCCACAAGTAAGCATAATAAAATTGATAAAATATTAATATGGTGAAAAACATCCTAATAAGTCCATTCTACTTCTCATTAAAAAAAATTAATGATGCCATCCCAATTATCTTAGATATGGAACCATGTCTGCAAGGAATTTTAAATAATTGCTTTTTCTACAATTGCCTCTTCATTCCCAGTCACTTCTAGTGTTTCTGTACGTTGATATTTTACAGTCATCTTTGCTATAGAGAGAGATCTATTAGACAACTGCATTTTAAAACTGTGCTGTGCTTCTAAAGTTAAACCTGTAACTTTTAACAGCAAATAGTTGTAAATGACTTGTGTGTGGTAAATTACTTAGCCTTCTAAAGCTTAGTATCACATGACTTTAATGGTCTTTGGTTCAATCTTTTAAACAACTCGTGTGCCATCTAGTGGCACTGGTCTCAAGAATTAAAAATTTACCAAACCCAGGATTTTCCAGTTACATACATAGTCCCAATACTTCTAGTAACCCAATAGTGTAGTAGACATCCCCAGGTCTTTCCATGACCCCACTCATGCACTTTAACCAAACATATCTCCTTGGCAGTTTAACCAAACATACCTCCTTGGAAGACTTGATCATTCAAACTACACTTTTTCGAATACAATTTATTCTTATGCATAAATGTGCAAAGCAATACACACACGACCTGTTCACCATTTTAGAGGTAAGATTATGGCCAGTTTGGAAACATGTGGCACAGGAAGAGAGAGATCTATTTTGGAAATATACAATGCATGCAGAAAAATAACAGAAAGGAAAACAACACAGCAATATTCAAAAGTATGCATCTGAGAAGCAGTCTGCTGGATATTCCATAAACTGTATTCCATTTAATATTTCAATTTGTTTAAAGTTCTGGTTACTGGTACAAAGCATTTGAAGCACCTAAACAAGGGATAGATCACCCAAGTAGTGGCGCTGTTCCTAGTAAGTATTCTTGCTTTTAAGCATCCATATAGGAATCTAGACACTATGGAAAACACAGGATATAGTCAACTTGTACAGCTAGAATAAATGAGCTAACATGGTGTAATGCAGAGGTTCTCAAGTCACAAGTCATCAATCACTTTTTTCTGAATCAATTAGAATCTAATTGCTCAGTTTAGATTTCTATTTTATGCACTGAGTCAAAAGCTTATTTAAAGTTTAGTTTGTTCACCTGTAGTATTGTATGTGGTTTAATTTGTGGTTCAAAAATAAGAAATTTAGACTTCTTCATCTTAAAATGTGTTATCACTTATGTGGAGGGGGGGCAAACATATCAAATATGTTTGGGGTGGGAGGCATAGAAAGGTTGGGAACCATTGGTGTGAATGTCAGACTAGGACTCCGGGATTCTACTCACGACAATCTCCCCCTCTTTTTGATCCATTCCCCAGCATGCCCACTACCACCATTGGTTGTGTCACTTTGAGATCGGAATAAGATGCTCAGACTCAGTTACACAGCTGACTGCCTCATTTTGACCTCAGAGCAAAGTGATCCACAGCAGGAGCAGCAGAGATACTGGGCAAGCAGCCACTTGGCATCTGAACAGAGGACCTTTACAATGGCTAAGGATCAGGGCTGCTCCGGAGCCAGAATATTCCAAACTGCCCTGTGCCAGTGCAGAGAGGACCTCACAGTCTAGAAACAAAGCCTCTAGACGTCAGTGTTTAAGACAGCTATGGGAAACATCTGGGCTCTAAATGTTGGTCCAGAGCCTGCAGGTGGGCCTCAAGTCGATTTTGAGGCCCTGTTAAGCCTTAGGACTTCCAGCCTCCATTTTAAATTTCTTTATAAAAAATTTAATTGGCTCCTATGCACTCTAGGAGTTGTGGGGAAAGGCAATTTTTCAACACTAGTGTCAAATTAAGGCCCATCTGAGTCCTTTATTTAATTAGGCAGCATACTAGAACTTCCAGCTTTTTTACAAGTTAAATAAAGGCTTACAAAAGCCCAAGGCCTCCAAAAATTGTGATGAACAAGCAACTGGCAGCAGTGGCAGGTGTGTCCAGTGGTTCAATGGAATGCATTTCAAACAGCCATCCATCATCAGAATGGAAGGTTCTGGATCTCCACAAACCATAAAACAGCACAGCACATTAATTTTAATGTTCTAAATGTTTTCACTGTATAACTATTATGTTTATATTTTTATTGAAGTTCTGTATCATTTTAATCTGCATTGTTTTTAAATAGATTGTTAGCTGTCCTCATTCCCATTATTGAGAGAAAGGCTGAATATAAATTAATATAATCATCATAATGAACAACAAATAACAGAAAACATTTTATTTCAAAGCTTTTTAAAACACACACACCAGGCTAGACTGCTCCCATTCACAGTTCAGACACATTTGTAACGATTTTTCACCTTTCTCTTAATCTACTGCTTCTGACCACTCTCCTCCCAGCTGGCTAAAATCCTCAATAATTTCATCCTTCTTTCAGCTGGCTACCTGCTTGACTCTCCATCAACACCCTCCCTTCAACTGGCTAAGTCCCTATCAAACTATTTCCAACAACCACAACTATTTTTCTTCTCCTCCCTCTCTATGTCAGCCTCTCTTCACAAAATTCCATTCAGTTTCATTGGTCAAATCCCTCACAGCATCCCATTCAATTTTATTGATTGAGTCCAGAAGAGGATGGATTCCAGTCCTGTCTGTCACAGCCCTTGGTTACCAAAGAGTTTAACTCCTTGTAGGTAACCCCTTTTCTTGTAACCTGTTCCCACCATTTCCAAGACTCCAGAACAAAAATCTATAGCTAATTCTTCCCCATCAGCATTTCAAAATCTTTTCCTAAATTCAGTGCTGAATAAAATCCTTGTTAAGTACAATGGGCCCTTGGTATCTGGGCCTCGTTCCCACTATGATTTAAAAAGAATTGCTGATAGGGTTATATGTCGTTCCCACTTGAAACCAGTTCTGAACTGACTGCACTCGATTTCAATCATGAAAACACAGGAGGAAGTCATGGGTGCTGTGGCCAGATTCCCATCCCTCACTAGTATCCCATCCCTCACTAGTTTTTGGGGAAATCCACCATTTCCCAGGAACCATCCTACATTCCAACCTTTTGTCCAGGAGGAATTCCAAAACACCCTCATTCTGAACTTGATTAGAAAGCATGTCTTCCAAGTCTGCAAGGCTGGGAGGGCACCACTTCAACTCCCATGTCCTCCAAGTCCTGCAATTCTGGAAAGGCAGCACCACACCCAGAGGAGAGTCCTCCATATGACACCCATGGCTAAGGCATCCCAGGGGAGAGTCCTCCATATGACACCCATGGCTGATGCATCCCAGGGGAGAATCCTCCATATGACACCCATGGCTGAGGCATCCCAGGGGACTTGGAGGACATGGGGAGTTGAAGTGGTGCCCTCCCAGCCTTGCAGAACTTGGAGGACATGCTTCCTAGTCAAGCTCAGAATGGAGGGTGTTTTGGAATTTCTCCTGGACAGAAGGTTGGAATGTAGAATGGGTCCTGGGAAAGGAGAGGGCAGGGAATGGTGGATTTCCCCAAAAACTGGTGAGGGGCGGGATACTAGCCAAGGCACCCATGACTCCCTCCTGTGTTTTCTTGAATGTATTGCCAGTTGAATTGCTGATGATGCGTAGATGGTTGACAGGCATTTTGAAGGGGCACAAACTAGTGGGAATGACAATCATGCCAAATAAGAGGCAAATAAAGAAAAGACCCACTTCCATTGTGGGAACAAAGCATGGATTGGAATTGTTTCACCAACCTGGAGCAAAAGCGAATCACAAATCGGGTTAAATGTAAATGGGAATAAGCCCCTTCTGGGGTTTGGTTCCAGGACCTCCCATGGATACCAGAATTCATGGATGCTCAACTCCCATGAAATGCAGTACCATAATAAAATGGTGTCCCTTATATAAAATGGAAAAATCAAGGTTTGCTTTTTGGAATTTATATTTTTCAAAAATATTTTCAAGCCATGGATAAAGAATCCATAGATAAGGAGGACTAACTGTAGTATGGAATCCCTAGGGCCTTATTTTACTTCTGATAGAGAATGGTACAAGTTCTTCAGCTGCTGTGAAATTTCTCTGTTCTAGAGAAACAGGGGCCATGCTATGTGTAATAACTCCAGCTCTTCGTTTAAGTGTCCCAGGGTCAGTCCCAATTAATACTTCCTCATCCCACTTTTCAGTTGCTTTTAAAATGTTCCAGCTTTTCTCTCTCTTCCTCCCACTTTCCCCTGTTGTCCTCAGCATATATCTATTGCTGCAAACTGAATTCAAAGTGCAAATGTATTTTGTACTCAGTTAACTCGTGAGAGGGAGAGGAGATATACATACAGAATCTTGCTCTTCCTGGGTGACTCTTGCAAAAGCAATCAGCTACAGTCTCTCCTTGCTTGTGTGCTCTTTCTCATTATTAATTTTTGCTTCTTAATCATACTCTAATGTTGCTTGGACACATATCTCCCAGTTTTTCCTCTGTGAAGAGTTGAAGGGTATATTTAGTCTTGTGCAAACATTCCTTTGAAAGAAAGAAAAAAAGGGGTTAGGTATTTATGAAAGGTAATATAATCTGTACTACAGATATCAACAGTATTTATCTACTATTTTTAAAAAAATCACCAGGAACAGATAATATTCCAATTGAACTGAGGCAATCCACACTGAGAAAGTCAACTCTAGTGCTAACCAACATATGTCAACTGCAAAACAACACATGCTCAGAGTATTCCACCCCCCATTAAGAGCCCCCCTCTCTGCTCTAACATATTAGGAATATAAAATCTAAAAATTCCAGATCTGTAAAGCCTGTTGTAAATTCCTATGGAATCTCTGGATTTGTAGTTTAGGAAGGATAATTAGAATTGCCAGCCATAGAGCTCTAGTACCTTCCCAAACTACAAACACCAGGATTCCATAGGATAGTGCCTTAACAGTTGAAGTAGAATTGTAGCACTATAACTGTGCAGCATGAAGCAGTCCCTGTGAGCAGAATGTTGGACTAGATAAGCTTTGTTCCAATCTAGCATAACTCTTTTTCTGTTCCAGATTGGAGGGAGAAGATATTTTGTGCTAAGCTAATGTATATGGCTGTCATACATATGCACAAAAATAAGACCATTAAGTCCTGACCCTAAAATTACATAGCTGTACCACTGAGAGTCCAATTTTCTACATTTAAAATCTATAATTGTTCACAGCAGTGGACTCTGATGCCCAGTGGGTAAAAGGATGTTAATATCAATGAACTCATTTGATAGGATACATTCCAACCACCAGTCCATTTGAAGCAGCTCAGGGCTTTTTTTCTTTAAAAATAGGGGATAATAACCAACCAACTCACTCCCCTTGCACACAATAAATTCTTTAAAACACTCTTCCTCCATGTGTGAGCTGGATGAGCAAGCAAGTTCCTTCCATGACACTTGTTTGTGTGATTTATAAGCGAGTAACTGCCTTCTTAACCCATGTTCAGCTACTAAGAAAGCTTATGGAGTCTGTGCTTTTTACAACTAGTCACCATGGAAACATCACACTTAGAACACTTTACAGGGTTACAAAAATTCAAGGGTATTGCATCCACTATCTTAAGAGGCTGCCAAACAATGAATGCAGCCTGCATCTTGCCTTTTATATCCAGTATGAGGATGGCTTTGAACTTTCACATCATACTTTAGGAGCAAGCCATTTTGCCTTAGAGGGTGCATTCCAGCACTGGGTGGGAGCAGGGCAAAATGTAGGTGAGGCCATTCCTTTTATTTCTTTTTGCGACTCCTTTCTCTCTCCTTCATTCTACCAACCTACCAGTGTGCTTTCCACTGGACATCCTTACAGAAGGCTGACCAGACCTGAACTGCTCACTTGCAGAGGGATTTTCAATTTAGGCTGTAGAGTGACCATATCTGCCAGTCTGCTGTCTCCTGCCATTCTCATTTAACAGTTGACATATTATGCCACAGAAGGTTAAAATAAATGCAATGTGTAGCCTTTTAGATGTGTGAACCACATCTGGAGGACAAGATGGTGGAAGTTGTGGTGGAGCATCTCTCTAGGGAAACTAGCTGGGGAAGGCTGGGTAAAAAGAGAAGTGTGCAACTAGACTCTCTTAAACTCCTCACCAACACACACACTCCAGAGACTTCATCCCCTCCCATCTGGCAAAAGATTTTTAAAGGGGCAATCAAAATGATGCTGGAGCTTCAGATACTCACTTTTGAGAAATGGCTACAAAATGGGGGGAGGGAGTAAGCTTATAAAAAAGAATGAATAAGGCTGGAATAAAGGTATCGAGAAGCATGCATAGTGCAGAGAAAGCAGGGAGAAGTGCCCTTTGCTAGTAACAGAAGTGCCCTTAAGGGGTTTAAAGGGGACTGTGCAAATTCATAAAGGATAAGTCTATCAAGGACTAGTAGTCATTATGACAGTAGATTATTTACTACCATTTCAGATGCAGTATGCCTCTTGCAAGCAGTTGTTGAGAAACACAAGCAAAAACTGCAGCAGCATTTATGGCCTACTAATGGGCTTCTCAGCCTCTGTATATATATCTGAAGTTTGTAAGGAATAGAATACTGGACAAATTGGGCCTTTAGGCTGATCCAACACAGTTCTTATGTTCTCATAATAAATCAGTATTATTATTGTATCAGCAATGGCTTGGATGAAAGCTGAGCTCATCCCTAACAAGGCAGAGGTACAAGGCAGGTGATTCATCACCCCAGAAAGATGGCATTCATTCCATTTAGAATAAAACTGTACTCCTGCTAAAACATGCTGGAGATGCTTATAGATTCACTTTTGAATGACAAATGGTGCCAGAGACATGTAGCACATTTCAGCTGCTAAGGCTAATTTGCTAATAACGGCTTCTCCTTGACATAGGAGCTTAACGCATAAGCAATTAAAGCGGCTTACCTGAGCCACTTAAAATTTAAAACGGGGTGGCATCCTGACTTTATCACAAGGATTTAGCTGCTGAAATTGCTGCTCCGGTGTAACCTGAGTCCATCTCCAGTCCCAGAAGTGCTCTGGCGGCCATTTCCTTAAGCCGGAAAACTCTCAGCTTTGAAAAAAGTCACCCTGAGCGCCCCAGGAGTGGGGATGGACCCAGGCTGCACCTGGGTGGCAATTTCAGCAGCTAAATGCTTGTGATAAAATCAGGATGCCACCCATTTTAAATGTTAAGCCAGCTCAGATAAGCCAGTTTAACTTGCTTATGCAATAGTCTCCATAGATAACCTGTTCATAGTAATCCAGGTTCTGTTTTGTGTATGGGATGATCTTTAAAGACTACTCAAAGAAGTATCCATTTTGATGTCCCTGCTATTCCAATAAAGAATATTCTTGTTTATGTTATCTCTTTTATCTGCAGAGAAGTTCACCAAATACTAGCATTAATATCTTCTTAGCATCATACAAAGGCCATTTACTCTCACTCAGTTATTGATATTGAAATTGAAATTGATTTTTGTTATTATTTTATTGCTTATTGTTATTGTATTATGTATTGATGAATTTATCACCTTGTGGTGCACCTTGAAGGGCAGTATACAGATCTGTAATGTAAAATTTTAAAATGAAATAAGTAGGATTGTCTCTTACTACATGACTAGGATACATTTCTTTTGTTATATTCCAGGCAGTGAACAACTAGGACAATCAGCCGTCTCTTTTACTAAGTGAGGGATTAAACGAGTTTGATAATAAAAATTTGAAAATGTTACCCTTAATGCCAACAGTTTAAATGTTTTAAAGGGCAGTGTTACCTATTAAAAATCCAAACAAGGAAGATGACATATTGGTTAAATACCATATTATGAACACCCTAATTCCAGTAACCTTGAAAGGTTTCCCTGACACAGCTATAGCATATTATATTATACAAGTTTATTGTGTAAAGCAGGTGAGGGGGAAATGAAACTTCTGTTCTTTCCAGAACTTACTGTATTTGTATGCCTTTCTGTCCCTCTTTCATTTCCATACCAAGCCTCTGAGTTGGAACACCTTTCTTTGACATCCAGATTAGTTTTCTTGGATCTGTCCTCTGCAGATCTTAACACATGATACATATTTTCTATGTCATTCCTTCTCTTTTTGATGTTAAACTTGTGAGTATCATTATGAACTTGAAAACACCATTAGTCAGTAAGGCATGGGATTATTAGATATGGTCTCTTCTGCTTCTTTCTGCTAGCAGATGAAAACATTCTTGGCCTTTTTGAATTTTAATTAGGCAGTTGTGGTGTGTGTGTGTAATCTGGAAAACTGTATTTTTTTAAAAAAAATAATAATGAAACTATGTCCTGAATATGTTTTAAGTGTTTTTAACTGTTTTAACCATGTTTTTAACAATTTGTTGTTATTGTTAACTGCCCTTTAGTCAATCTCGACCCATGGTGACCCTATGGATGAGACATCTCCAAGAACCTCTGTCCTCCACTGCTCTGCTTAATTTCTGCAATCACATACCCAACACCTCCTTAATAGAGGCCATGCATCTGGCATGTGGCCTTCCTCTCTTCCTACTTCCGTCCACTTTTCCCAGCAGAGAGCACTGGTGCCACAATAAACTACAATCCCCATGATTCCCTAGTACTGAGCCAGGGCAGTTAAATTGGACTCAAGCTGCATTGTTTCTGGAAATCTGTAAAGGCCCATAGTTTGTTCCTATCTCCCTTTTGTTTTTCTTCTTTTGTTTTTTTATTGCTTGTAGTATTTTTTATGTCATCTATGGGTTTTTTCTCTTTCTTTTTGGCTCTTGAAAGTATCTGTCTGCATTCTTCTTTTATTATGTCCCTGGCTTCAGACCATAGTTCCTCTGGTTCCCAGTCTATTATGCTTAGTAGTATGAATCTGTTTCTTATGTTGTCAATAAATTCTGTTGAGATATTATTTAGATTATAGTATCTGTTGAGATATTATTTAGATTATAGTATTGTTTTTAACAATACTGATGTTTTAATTCTTTTTTAACTTTTGTAATCAATGTTTTAACTGTTTATTATGTTTTTAACTATGTAAGCAGAGTTACCAGATGACATAACCACAAAGGAGGACAACACACCACAAAATGTAGGATATTCAAGAAAAATGTAGCACATTACAAACTAAGAGCTAAAACCACTAATATAAAAATAAATTCATTTCATATGGTTTACAGCTGTATTATATATAATGTATTTTATTATGTACTCAACCATATTTTTCTGATGAACTTATCTTTCTTAAAATGCCTTTTTGATTTACAAAATACTTATAGAACTCTGAGCAAGACAGATGCTTAAAATTGTACTTTACTAGCAACAAACCCTTGACTGGATCTACACGTAAATTATTCCTTTTATTTGTCCATTGTGCTGAAATTAAGGGAAATTGTGCACTGTGTCCTGTAAACAGCCCATTGCTTAACATGTTTGCTGACCTTTTCCCCTCTGAGAAACATGCCCCCAATTTTGGGGGCAAGTTTTGTCTGCTGCTACTCCTAACAAATAAGAACTTGAGAAGGCTCCATCCTATCCCCTTATTTGTAATGAGGACAGGCTGCCAACTAGACAAATTTCTTGAAGAGGAACAGCAAATATGGTCATCCTCAAAATGGAGGGCATTTTGGGATCCATCCTGGACAGAAGATTGAAATGTAAGACATGTCCTGTAAAAGGAGGATGTTTGGTCACCCTGATTGTAAGTCACCTGGGATCCCATTTTGAGAGAAAGCCTATATTTAAATGCAAATCATCATTATAATCCTTAGTGAAGAACCCTTGAAAGACTCAGTGATTGTGGGATACTTTTGAAGGGAGGAGGAGACAAAAAATCAGGTAAGAGGGGAATGAATTGAAATGTTGGGATATTGAATGGTGGGGTACTAAAAAAAACAACATTTTGTAACTTTTTAAAGTCTTTTTCTTATAAAATCCACAAAAGTTAATGTCTGCAGCAGTGTTGTCTATTGCTTTTTTATTCCTGTTGATGACCTGGCTAATAGATGGAATCAAGAGCTGACTAAGGGTATTGACACAATCACTCCCAAATGTCCTTTCTAATCAGGCTCCTTGGTACACAAAAGATCTCAGGGGGATTACAACTGGAAGCACAGATGCTGGGAAACTTAACTTATATCCACCAAGACATGATATAGAGAACATCTTTAAGGTGTTCTATAAGGTGGCAATATATGCAGCAAAGAAAGTCTTCTTCTTTGCACATACTGCATTTGCAAATTTATGTCCAGCTGAATTATTCAGGGTGATGAGAGGTCTAATTCATGCATGTTCCCCAGTGAATCCAGTTCTAGAGCTTTGAGCAGTTCACTGTGATGCCTTTAATGATAATTTCACAGACACATTGAAGATTATCACATGGGAGTCAAGTGTCCTCCTCCTGTCATTAAATCACCATTAAATCCTGTTAATAGCGCAATTGGGGGGAAGATCATCACACTCCCATGTGCTTCTCTCATTCTTCTCCTGTGTGTAAACAGTAATGGAGGCATCATTTAGTATTACTGGAAACTCCCCCCATTGCACTATTAGGATGATTTAATGAGGTAAGTTTTATATCTTGTTTAAAAGAAGTGGTGGTATGACCACTTCTAAAAAAACCCTCCCTAGACACACACACACGGACTTTAATAACCATAGGCCAGTATTAAATCTCCCTTTTCTGGACAAGTGATTGAGACTCCCAAATCCAGGCAGGCCTGGATGATACAAATTTAAATGCATTTCAAACTGGCTTCAGAGCAGGATACAGAGTTGAGACTGCTATGTCGCCTTAGTGGATAAGCATGAGCATTGACAAGTTAGTGGGTCCCTGCTGGAGCTTTTGAACCTCTCAATGGCATATGATATCATCAACCATGGTATACTTCTGGAATGCCTGAGGGAATTGGAGGCACTGTGCTTCTGCGGTTCTGGTCCTATCTCTCAAGTAGATTCCAGATGGTGGTGCTTGGTGACAGCTGCTCCTCAAAAAGGGAGCTGTTGTATGACATACCGCAAGGTGCCATTCTAGCCCCAATGCTGTTCAACATCTCCATGATGGGGAGATAATTCAGAAGCATGGGTGGGGTACTATCAGTATGCTGATGATACCCAAAAATATTTCTCCAACCCTTCAAAAACAGTCAGCAAAGACCAGTCTCTTCAGAATCAATGCCTGGATGATGTATTGGATTGGATGAGGAAAAACAAACTGAATTTGAATCCAGACAAGCAGGAACTGCTTACTTTCAAGGGTCCTAACCTGGGTTTGGAGCTGTGTCAACCAGTCCTGGATGGGGTACACTCTTCCTGAAAGGACAAGACATCAGAAAAGAAAAAAGAGAATAGAGTTAATTGAAAGAGTGATAGAAAGGTGCAACGGAAGAAAGACGGGAGGATGGGACATTGGATAATAAAAGAGAGTCTAGAGTAAACTGAAAGAGAGAGAGAAAGACGTGACAGAAGGAGGATGGATGGACGGGACGTCAAGGATAAACTAGAAGGAGAAAGAACAGCCCTGATCTGGACAGAAGAAGAGGAGGCAAGACAAAAGGAGGATGGTGGATAGGTCACTGGGAATAAAGGAAAGCAGGTCTTGAGGAGAAAGAACCAGGAGTACAGGAGGAGGGGGCAATGACGGATAGACGAAGACTCTATAGGATCTTATAAGAATATATGTGCAGTGCATAAGAGGTAAATTGTAACTCTGAAAGAAGTTTGAATTAACTTAAATAACGAGAAGTTTAGTAAATTGACTGGAATGTGAGGGAAGGAGCTGTGGGTATTGTCTGTAATATTACAGATTGATGAACTTGAGAAATGAGAAGTTACCTTAAATTTATTTTATTTATTCTGGAATGAATATTTGAAACTAGAATCGGGTGATACAAACTTAATTTAAATTTAATTGGACTAATTAATTGGTTAGTAATTGTTTAGCAATTCAATTAAATTTATAAAGTGATTGAAATTTATTATTATTGTTAAGTAATAACATTAGGTAACATTAAGTGATAAAAGTAGTTAATTGATGTATAAATTTAAGAAATTGTATAAATTGAATTTGGAGGGTAGTGAGTATATAGTTAATATATATCTGAGTGGAATAGTTTACTAATCTTTAGTAATTGATTATTATTTGAAATATTTGAGATCTGATATATATGTTATATATTTAATATATGGGATATATATGATATATATTATTTAAGGAATTACATGAACTGAATTGAGAAAAGAATATTTGAGAGTAGTAATAAGTATCTTAATCAATTAGGACTATAATACTGATATTGTAGGCTATACCTCAGAGGAAGTGAGAGAAATTAGTATTGATAGTTAAATTTTTGAATATCGAATTTGAGGATAAATATTTGTCTAAATGGTGACAGGTACAATAACGAATTAAAAAGCTAACTTCGAGTGGATCCACATCTCAGTGAAGAGGATCCTCTGACACGACAATTAAGACAGTGGACCCAATGCAAGTACTATTAGTAGAGTTTCAGAAACTTAAATATGATATGAGGGTGGAAATGAAGAATGAATTGAAACAATCTAGGAAAGAAACAAAGGAAGATCTGCAGAGAGAACTAGGAGAATTCCAGAAGAAATTAGATAAGATATCTAATGAGGTTGAAGGTTTAAGAATGGATGTGGAAAATTTGAAAACTAAAACAAATAAATTGAAAAATACAACAGAGAAGTTAACAGAGCAACAAAAATTTAAACCTGTTACATGAGGTTCGTTATAGGGAAAAATGCCTGAACTTAAGAGGGCTACCAGAAAATCCAACACAAAATCTATATGAAAGAGTTACAACTATATTAGCAGACTTTATTGGAATGCCTAAGGATGAGATAATGAGGGATACTGATAAAGTGTTCAGAATTAGCTCTGTAGTGGTGAAGGAAAAAAATTTACCCAGAGATATAGTGGTTCTATTCATCAGAAGTAGAGTAAAAGAGCAGATTTTGCAAAAGAGTTACCAAGAGGATCTCCAGGTTGAAGGAAAATCTGTAAGGATATATGAAGATGTCCCAATGGCAGTATTGAGAAGGAGACAGGACTATAGATTTTTAATTCATGAATTGATTCGAAGACAAATTAGATACACCTATGACAAAATTGAAGGAGTTTTTATTTGGTACAAACAGAGAAGGTATAGGATAAACCCCATTATGAAAGCAAGAGAGTTCTTGAGGAGACTTCAAACTGAGATACATGAAGACGAATATGAAAGGAAACAGAAGACATGACTAGGAGATGATATGGAATTAAAACAAGTGGAAGGACACAAAGAAAAAGAGGAAGATCCATGGCATACTACAAAACATTCATAGAAGGGATAAAAAAACCTTATTGAAAACATTTAACAACATTGTAAAAGAGAGGATTCCTGATAGCTGGAAGAGCACAAACATTGTGATGATACCTAAAGAAGGGAAAGATGAGAAAGAAATTGGGAATTATAGACCCATATCCTTACTGAATAATGATTACAAGAGTATGATGTTGATACTGGTGGAGAGACTTAAGAAAATCTTAGTTAACTTAGGGGGGATGCGGACAGCAAAAAGTGCCATCTTAAATCCCAGGAAGGGGAGGAACAGCTTCATGCCGGGTGCCCCAACCCCTTCCCGAGGACATCATTGGAGCACCCGCCATTCCATACGGCGGGCGCTCCAATGACATCCTTTCAGCTCAGCGTCCAGACACGTTGAGCTGGAAGAGACACCAAAGATGCACACGCCACCTCTTCCGGTGCCCTTTCTGTGCCTTGCGGAAGGAGCACTTTTTAAGCGCTGCTTCCAGGGCTGGAAAAGGAGTGGATTGGGGCCAAGGTGTGAGGCAGCCTCGGTCCCAATCCGTGGCTTCTCGGAGCGGCCCACAGCCAGTAGTCTGCAGAAGCCCATAATCTATGAAGATCAATCGGGCTTTTTACCTTCAAGGCAACTCAAAAACAATATCAGACTAATAATAGACATTATTGAGTACTATGAAAAAAATAACAATAAGAAACTGACATTAATATTTACTGATGCGGAAAAAGCATTCGATAATGTGAACTGGAATTTCATGAAAAAACTTTTTGAAAAAAATGGAGATTTTTGTGGGTGGATAAATGAAATTTATGAAGAGCAATACACACAGCTGATAATAAAAGGGAGAAGTACAGATAAGTTTAAAATTGAGAAAGGAACAAGTCAAGGTTGTCCACTATCACTATTATTATTTATAATGGTGTTGGAAGTACTAATGAATAGAATAAGACAAGAAGAAAACACTAAAGGGATGAAGATTAAAGAACAGGAGTACAAATTACAAGCTTTTGCCCATGATTTGGTTATTATTTAGAGAACCCAAAGAACCAAACTACAAAAACATTTCAAACAATATAAGAATTTGGTAAGATATTGGGATTTAAAATTAACTGGAAGAAAACAGTCATAATGACAAAAAAATATGACTAAGAAAAAAGAAATTTATTTAGAGGAGGTAACTAAATCTTTGGTGGAAAATATTTAAAGTCAAATATTTAGGAATTTGGTTAACTAAGAGGAATACGGACTTATTTGAAAACAATTATAAGACAAAGTGGAAGGAAATTAAGAAGGATTTGTTAAAATGGAACAAACTGAATTTGACATTGATGGGTAGAGCTGAAGCAATTAAAATAGTTGTACTGCCTAAAATGAATTTCCTATTTCAGTGCATCCCAATAATACATAACACCAAAGTATTCAAACAATGGCATAAGGACTTGAGGGAATTTATTTGGAAGGCAAAGAGAGCCAGAATAAATTGGCTACCAATGACATGGCATAAAAAGGAAGGGGATAGGAGTGTTTCAGACCTAGAATTATACCATCATGCCAACATACTTAATTGGTTGTTTGACTGGATTTTACTTGAAAACACAAGAATATTGAATATTGAAGGGTTTAATAATCGATTTGGTTGGCACGGGTATGTATGGGACAGGAAAGCGGCAGTACATAGAGAATTTAAACACTATGTGATAAGAAGAATGTTACTAAAGGTATGGGAAGAAACCAAGAAAAAGATATACCGAAAAATTCTGCTTTGGATATCTCCACATGAAGCTTTCTATAGAAGTTGGATGGCAGTTAAGACATGGATGAGATATAAAGATATACTTAAAAAGTTAAGAGAAAGTAAGTTTGAAATTAAAGGTATTAATGAGTTGGAGCAGTTAGATCCAAAAATGCACTGGCTATTGTATACACAACTAAGGGAAAGATTTAAGATGGACAGTAAAATAGAGGACTTCGAAGAAGAGTGAAAAGATTTAGATGATGTTTTGGTGAAATCAGAGAATAAGTAAAATCTATAAAATGTTGATGGACAGAAAACAAGAAAGAGACTTAATTTCAGAAAATATGATCAAATGGGCAACAGATATAGGGAAACCAATAGATTTGAAGAGCGTGGGAAGGAAAACTGAAAAATTTACTAAATTTACTAAATACTACAAGACCTAAAGGAGAATTACTGGAAGATGGAGCAAAGATGGTACTTAACTCCAACTAAGATTGCAAAGATTTACAATACAAACTCGAATATCTGTTGGAAATGTAAGCAAAATATTGTATCTTGGTTTCATATTTGGTGAAGATGCTCTAAGATGAAAACTTATTCGAAGAAAATTCACGAAATAATCCAAGACATTTTTAAAGTTAAGTATGAGTTGAAACCAAAAATATATCTATTGAATATGGTAAATCAGATTGAGCTGATAATACACAGAAAATATTGGAGAGTTCTTTTGATTTCAGCCACAAGAATCCTAATCACACAGAAGCGGAAAAACAAGAGTTACCAACAATAGATGACTGGTTATTGAAATTAGTAGAAATGAGAGAAATTGACAGATTGACAGCTTTGTTGAATCAGGTGGATCTAGAAAAGGTAGATAAGAAATGGTCTCCTATAGAAGAATACAATAAGAGAAGATGGTTGGATTAGAGTAAGTCAAACTTTGAGAATGTTAAGGAATGTATATTGGGTAAGAGAAGATGACTAAAAGACAGAACATATGGATATTATAAGAAATGAACTTTAAATATTGAATTTATTACATACAATTTAAATCTATGAAAGAGAGCAGAGGTTATAGATGAGGATAAAAGAAAAAAGAGAGCTATGTTGTAAGAACAATGGTCAAAGGTATTTTTTGTCAAAGAAACTTATGGAAGTTTAGTAGTAATGACTAGGATGAGGTGTTGATATTTGAATGTGGTGTGCAGTGCAGCAGAGTACAGTAAATAGCTTGCTCCCTCAGCCTTATCCATGCTAAAAGCATGCAGGCACTTCTTGCAGTTCTAAAGTAGACCTTTATTGTTCCATAAAGTAAATAAGGAAAGAAAACATACAATCTACCAAAGGATCACATCTTGCTGATGTTGTTGTAGAATAGAAAAGTTACAGATCCATGTTTCCAGATCCAGGAGTTACAGTGACATTGTAAAAGCAGTTCCAAGTATAAGCATACTTTTAGGGAAGGCTGATTTCCATCTAGTTTAAAAGAGGCAGTGGTTAAACCACTTTTTAAAAAGCCTTCCCAAGACCCCCTGGACAAAAACAAATACAAAATTTTCATAAGAACAGGCCAGTCTCGCTTTTGCCATTCTTGAGCAAGGTGATTGAGAGAGCGGTCGCCATTCAACTCCAAGCAGTCTTGGAGGAAACTGATTATCTAGATCCATTTCAATCCAAATTTAGGACAGGATATGGAGTTGAGACTGCCATGGTCACCTTAGTCAATGATTATTATTACCAATCCAGTGTTGCACACTTCTCTTTTTACCCAGCTTTCTCCAAATAGTTTCCCCAGAGATATGTTCAACAACAACTTCCACCATCTTGTCCTTCAGATGGTACCCACCTCTATACCAAATTCAAAATTTTCTCTTAATTCAAAACTGGGCAGCCAGATTGGTTATAGCTACCTCTAGGAGTGATCATGTTACACCAATATTAAAATCACTGCACTGGTTGCCAATTAGTTTCCAGGAAAGGTACAGCATATTGGTAACAACTTTTAAAGTCCTACATGGTTTGGTTCCAGGTTACCTATGGGATCACTTCCTTCCATATAATCTGCCCCATAAATGTATGGGGGACATTTACTCCAGTCACCCAGGAGTAGGCTGCCAATTGTAACCCAGAGGACTGGCACACCTATCCAGATGATTTTTAAATTACAAATTTTAAATTATGAACTTTAATGTACAGACTGGTTTTTCAATATGTATTGGTCTTGTATGTTTTTTAAAACTGATGCTATGCATCTTTAACTGGTTAATGTGTTTCTAACTGATGTTATGTATTCTAATCTGTTGTTGTTTCCACCTCGATCCATAGGGGTGGATTGATAGTGTTTATAGATGTGTTTTGGAAGCATTATAGCTATTTAGCTCACTGTATAATTTTATGCATTTTGCAAAACCAGGCAGCAAACAAAGGTAGCAGACTTCTGAGTTGTATCACTTCAAGCTACAAGTTCATGACTGGGAAACTCATTTAAAAAAAAAAAAAAAAAAAGCAAAACACTCCATTAAATTAAACTGTGAGGAAAACCTCAACAATTCTCTCACCTACAGCCTGGTAGCATTTCCAAATTCTACACTGCATGAAAACCAATGTAGTCCAGTGGTTAAAGTGTTGGATTTTTAATATTTAAAGGTTCAAGTCCCACTGAGCCATGAAACCCACTGCTTCACCTTAGGTCAATCACTGTGTCTCTCAGGTTGAGGTGAAGATAAAATGTGAAGAAGAATTGTATGAGCCTTATCACACAGAGGGAAATTGGAAGTTTAAATGGGGTTTATCCCATGAAAATTGTGCAATTACTATTAAATTGCAATTAAGATTTTCAGACGCAGCACAATAAAAGAGCCATGATCTTGGGAATAACCAGGCAATAAACAGCAAGAAAGCACTTTCAGGATTTTCCTGTGAATGATTTGTCGCTGTTTATTGCCTGGTTATTCTCAAGTTAATGCCACTTTAATTGCTTTTCAATGCAACGCCATGTGAAAAGCTTTATCACAATTGCATGATATTCACAGATATTCCTAGGATAATGACTGTTTAATGGCAACATCATGTGAAAATCTTAATTGTGAATGTGTGATTTTCACAGGATAATCCCTGTTTATGCTTCCATTGTCCCCATATGATAAAACCCTGTGTTCCACTTATGCTACCTTTAGCTCATTGAAGGAAAGGTGTAATATAAATGTAAAAGAGGAAGGGGAAGAGAAGAAGGAGAAGTTGCATGATTTCCACATTCACCACATGTCCCTGATAAATCACTTCTAGAATGATGCTGCTTTGTTCATGGGTTCTTTATATTTTAGAGACACCCCATATTTTCTCATTTTCTTTCCTTCTCTTCCTGGTCACTGTCCCAGTTCCAGTATAGCATCTGTACTGCAACCAGATTTCTTGATTTCATTTTCCTACTTCTTCCCAACCCTTTCCTACCTCTGCTTCTTAAATCAAATGGTAGTTCCAAATCTGATCAAATTTATGTTTCTGTTTAATGTGTTAGTTGAATGAATTAAGCATGGTTAGTGAGAAATGAACACACTGTTGAATTGTGTTTTCGGGACACTTCCACCTCCAATTTATATTCTCTATATTTTTCCACGACATCATGGGATAGGGTCCAGATTCCCCATGCCGCCAACCTATCCTTTTCTGTTTGTGGGGCTTGCTTTAGCCCCTTCCTCTCAGTTTTGAGGTTGTAGACCTCCAACAGTGTCTGAAATTGGTCCTCTGTGAGGAATGGTCTGGGGATCCAAGGGTTTGGACCTTTCTTGGTAATCCATTTCTGCAGCCTATTCTGCACTTTCTCCTCCCTATAGACCTGTTCAATTTCCATTTTTTTCTTCTTTCTCCAATAACCAGTTCTACCTGGACTTCCTGTCCCCCACCAGTCCTTTCCCGCAGCTGGCTTCCACTGTCCTCCTAACATTATTGCACTGGCTTCCACCAGTTTCCACGGTTAGCTGCCACTAACCCTTTACTGCACTGGCTGCCACCAGCCTGTGGTCAGCTTCCACTAACCTTTTTCCAACCTTGCACTAGGACTCACAGCCTCAGATGGGGACATCTCCCCACTTTGCCTGCCTAGCCCGTCCAAGGCGGCTTCCAATGCTACTCTTTTCCAAGCCTTGAGCTAGGATTTACAGCCTCCAGTCAAGGGCTCCCTCCTGCTTTTGCCTACCTCGCCCATCCAAGGCAACTTCCAACACTACATTATTGTATAATTTAAACTTGTTGGAAAATTGGTTTTAATTAAATCTGGTTTAATAGTTTTTTAGGGGTGGGTGGGAAATACTTTGGTTTTATGCTGTGTTATTTTAATGTTGTGAACCGCCCGGATTGGGTCACCAATGGGCAGTATATAAATAAAATTTATTATTATTATTATTATTATTATTATTATTGGCTTCTTACCAGCTTTTCCCAACCTAGTGCTAAGATTTACAGCCTCAGCCGGGGGGTGTCTACCCGCTTTGCCTACATAGCCCATCCAAGGTGATCTTGCGGACAGCCTATGTTTGAAATGTGGAGGGGAAAACCTGAATGGGGGAAACCTGGCTCTTCTCTACCAACCCATGATAGAAACAGCAAGAAAAAGGGACAACCAACCCAAGATTTCCAAACATGCAAAACACAATCACACTAATTCTTTCCTAATTCTCGCGTCAGTGTCTCCTTTGCCAAGATCCTTATTCCTCCTACGTTCTGAGATTTAAACAGCCCAAGTGATCAGTGTAAATTCCGTGGTTCTGCCCGCCGTTCTCCACCAATCTGTTGGGAAACAAGCCTAATTTTGGGGAATTTATAATTAGCTCAAATATTGCGAGAGTGAAGCTCCCAACGTGACTTCACGAGATCTAACCAAATGTCTATGGGAGTTCTAAGAATCTGGCAGGGAAAGGCGCTGAGACAGACCAAACTCCAAATTAAAGTCTAAAATATTTATTAACACAATAAGCAAACATCCAATAAGGCACACCCACACATACACTAGAAGGATAAGCGGTAAAGAGCAAGAGCGGGGGAGGCAGAGAGGGAAACCAGGATAGAGAGGGATATACTTACGCCCAAGAGACTCCTCGGGACTTCTGGCGGTGAATACGGATTGATTCAGTGGAAGGGGCATGACCGACAAGAGAGGGGGGTCGTGGGAACTATCTCAGAGTGCAGACCGACAGAGATTCAGCATGCACTTCCATGGTAGCACAAGGTATGCTAAAATCCAGGGGTTTTTAAGGGCGATTTCTGCCTTCTGGCCATGAGTCAAACAATAGGCGGACAAAGGCTTGATTGGTTTACCATTGTTTACCTAAGTCTAGGCATAATCTAAACAATGCATTTGGTTTCAAAACTATCAAGGAAAGGAAGCTAGAGAAAGGGGTGCAATCAAATCTGATCACTGTCCCATTAAGTGTGAGACTTAGGGCCTTTGCAGACTGCCAGAAATAGTGCAAATTGAGTCCACTTTAAGGGTCAGGGTTAGTGCTAGGGAGTCATGGGAATTTTTTTTTTCTGAGACATTGAGCCTTCTCTGTCAGAGAGCTCTGGTGCCACAATAAAATACAGTTCCCATGATTCCCTAACACTAACCCTTAAAGTGGACTCAATTTGCTCTATTTCTGGCAGTCTGCAAAGGCCCTAAGACAAACAATACTCTTTTCCAGTATAATGGGATATATTCCCAAGGGCAACTCCCAAACCTGCCTGTCCAGGAAATCTCTAGTGGTCTTGAGCAATTTCAGCATTGCTTACCTGACCTTACATTTAGGGGATTATGGCTGTCATCTCCCAAGGGTCAGGCTGGGGTCATAGGGAACTCCACATGGCTAAAATACATAGGAAAAATGGAGCACATTTGCTAACAACACCCCTCTACACTTTTCACTTTTTGATGGTTATGAGTGTACAGACTGCCAGAAATAATCCATCTTGAGACCACTTCAACTGTCTTGGCTCAGTGCTAGGGAATCATGGGAACTGTAGTTTTTTTCTGAGACATTGAGCCTTCTCTGTCAGAGAGCTCTGGTGCCACAATAAACTACAGTTTCCATGATTCCTTAGCAGTGAGCCAGGACAGTTAAAGTGGTCTCTAGATGGATCATTTCTGGCAGTCTCTATAGGCCCTGAGCTCCTGCATTCAGAGACTTATAAAGTTCTGCACAACCTTTTTGTTGACTCACCTTTTACTTTCTCACCCATTTTGCTCATTGCATAAGACCAATAGAGGAGTCTGACATGCATAACAACTTTTTAAAAGATTATGATATAAATCCAATGTATGCCATTTTAAGTCACTAATAGGATATGTGCTATCAGTGCACTATTCTGTAATCTCCTGTCTTAACTCCCAAATAAATCTACACAGGATTATGCCAGTATGCTGATGAAATTTAACTCTGTTTTCCTTTCTACCTAATTCCAAAGAATTTATTTTGCTTCTAATCTGATCTCTGGATGGGATGAATGTGAACATTTGAAGCTGTTGAAGGCAAACCAAGCAATAGGCATTCAAACTGTACTGAATGGAATTATACTCTTTCTCAAGATGCAGTTTTGCAGTTTTGGTGTATGTCTGGATTGAGTCCTCTGCCTGGGTGCCCAGGTTTCTGCAGGAGCCAGAAGTTCATTTGCAAGTTAAAACTAATGCATCAGTTCTGTCCATTCTTGGAAATATCTCATCTGGCCATTGACACATGCCTTAGGTAAATCCCATTTGGAATAATGTAATTTGCTCTACGTGGGAATTCCTTTGAAAAATTCCCAGAAAATTCAGTAATCTCAATGGATAGCAGTAAAGCTAGGAAACATTACAGGGAACAAACAATTAATTTGTTTCAACAGGTGTACAGGCTAGTGGTGTGTTCTTGGGCACAGTTCAAAGTGCTGGTTATCACTTATCCTATATGGCTTGGGACCAGGCTAGCTGAGGCTGCTGCCATATGGTAGAAGTAATACAATTTGGTACCTCTTCAACAGCCATGGCTCCATCCTAATTTGGTACCTCTTCAACAGCCATGGCTCCATCCTATGGAATCCTGGGATTTGTACTTTGATGGGTCACCAGAGCTCTCTGACAGAGAAGGTTAAATATCTCAAAAGACAATTTCAGAATTCCATAGCATTGTGCCATTGCAGTTAAAGTGGTGTCAAACTGCATTAATTCTGCAGAGCAAATGCAGTGCCAGTGAGCATATTTTCCTATACTAGATTTCCTAAACTTTTAAGAACTACAGAAGGAACCACTCCATTGGTTGCTCCACTTTCACAGTCATGTCTAGTGTGAACATAGGACAGGGCTTTCTTTGTGTCTGTCCCACCTTCTGTTGACAGGCTTTTCTGACAGGCATTTAGGAAATGACTGCAAGGAATTTTAAGAAAGTGCTGATTTTTAAATCTTTTCTCATTTTCATGAATTTGTTTTAAATTGCTTTAATTTTATACAGTTTAATTGCATTTTCAGAATAACTCTTTGTATTTCTTTAATCTATCTAAGCTGCTTTGAGTCTCAGTTTGTGGGGGAAGTTAGAATATAAATAAAATAGCAATAACAATAATGATAACAATGGCAAGTCTAATTATTACTTTTAAATGGTTAGTAACTACATATTTTATTCCTTCAGTTCCTTGTCAAAGTCTTTAATAAAAAATGATGTCCATACACAGATGCACAAAAGAGCCCATGGCTGGCTATGGTGAACATTTGTTATTTATGCACATAGTACAGCATTGAAGTGTAACTTTGAAGTTCAACAAAGCTTTCACATTTAATGAGTCTTGGCAACTTTCACACCCATTCTTGCTTTCTGTGATTCCTCCAAATTGTCACCAATTATAAAACACTGTGCAGGTCAAATCCTCTCCTAATTTACTGCTCATCTCACGGCTTTCGAGTTCTGCTCCCTAGAGACATCACATAAAATGTGTGCAACCAAAGTGCTGAAACATTACCTAAATAGCTTTTGTTGTAATTCCCTTTAGGTAGAAAGAATATAAAATTATACTCAAAAGAGTACAGAATGTTTTATTCACTATGTAAAGCTTAGCTATAAATATAATTAGATGTCTATGGGGCCTTTTTTCTCACTCAGGATAACAAGGTTTGGGGAAGTATTTTAAAGAAATGGAACAGGGGGGATTTCCATTTGTCCAGCTTTGTGGTTATATTTGTCCAGTTCAGCCATGAAAGATTACATCTTTAACAATCCCAAAAGCTTAGGATCTCAACCTTGTTACAGTTAAAACCACTGCTGCCAGACAGGCACACACTCACATCTTGAACAATAACATTCTAGACAAAGGATTCTCTAGGCCTTTCCCATACTCCACCTTCTAGGTGTTAACCTTATGTTAATTGGATAATGCCTGTATGATGTATATTGACCCAGCCTCTTGCTGTCCATCTCCACCACGTGATTTTCTTTCCCAGCCTAACGATTGTTGACCTTTTTGGATATCTATTGTTACCCATAACAAAGTCTGTGTCTATGAGTTCTACCTTTGGGGAAATTCATGTTGATGTCTGTGTTGGCCATCTGGTGTTACATTCACTTTGTTTTTCTAGATGTTGTTTGTGCTTTGCCTAGAAGCTGTTCTCAAGTGGAAAAATTACAGACACACACACATCTCTACATTTCATCTTTGACTGCATAGCCCATCCATATCCTAACAGTTGTTGTTGTTGTTATGTGCCTCCTATTCACTTTTGACTTATGGTAATCCTAAAGAAAACATATCATAGGGTTTTCTTGACAAGTTTCTTCAAAGGGGGTTTACCATTGCTATCCTCTGAGTGTGAGAGAGAGTTACATGCCCAAGATCATCCACTGAGTATTTATGCTCAAGCAGGAATTTGAACCCTAGTCTCCAGAGTTATAGTCCAATGCTCAAACCAGTACACCATGCTGGCCCTCCCACCTAATTACAGAGCCACTAAACTCAATAGACTTTCTATGAATAAGAAAATAAGGAGTATCATATGGACCCAGAATTCATTTTAGGTGGTGTGTTCTCACTAACAGCCTCCCCTCCCCTTCCACTCTAGTCTGTATTCAGGCAATCACAATTTTATTATAAAAAGCAACAAGCAAGCATAGACTGGAATCACACTGACAAAACAAAAAAGAGGGGTTTTTTTGTCCAGAAGCACAGTTCCTATGAAGTCTCATGAGTAATTATTTCTTTGCCATAATCTGTCTGTGAAAAAAGGATCTAATATTGCAAAATCGGGACTTATACTGCAATATAATGTTTTATCCGATATTGCTGTGTTGCATTCCAATGCATAGATGCCTCAGATCTTGAAAATGCTAAAAGAAATTTAAAAAAAAACAAACACATTATACAGTGGGCCCTCGATGTTTGCTGGGATTTGGTTCCAGGACCCCCTGTGAATGTCAAAATCCATGGATGCTGAAGTTCCATTATATACAATGGGTGTAGTAAAATGGTGTAAATTAGTAAAATGTAGTAAAACTGTATTCTGTGCAATTATGCTGGCCACATGACCACAGAACAGTTCTTCGGCTTAGTAACGGAGATGGGCAACACCCCCTATGGTCAGACATGACTTGACAACCTTCTCAGTGGGAAATAGCTTTACTTTTAGTAAAATGGTGACCCTTATATAAAATGACAAAAATCAAAGTTTGCTTTTTGATTTTTTTGATTTTTTTTTTTTTTTGATTTTTTAAATTTATTTATTTATTGGTGGGGAGGGATATTTTCAAGCCATGGACAATTGACTCCATGGATGTAAAATCTGTGGATACAGAGGCCCATCTGTATTAAAACACTTCCTTTTCTAGTATATTGAAGGCAGAGTTAGAAAGGTTACATTTGATCCCTACAAATAAATAAATCCCTACAAGATCCTATAAATAAATAGCTTTAGTAGCAGCACAGTCACACACATGCATGCTCAGAAGGAAACCGTATGGTGTTTAATTGGCCATATCTCCAGGAAAAACAGGTGTCCAAATATAAACCTGATAATATTTCATTATATTTTTAAAAAACTAATTGACAGATGTTTTAGTATTCTGTTAATCCCAAAAGCATCTTAAGTATAGCTGCATTGACTGCAGACCACAGATAATATCCACTAATTCAGTTAGCGTGAATTCACAAGCCAGAGCAACCTCTAACATAATTTTCCCTGAAGCAAATGGCAGCCATCCTTTAAAGATGAATTGTATGAAAGTAAAAATTCCTAAGATCTAAAGATAAGTAATGTCATGTGCACATTTTCTTTTCTCTCATTTGTGACCACACCATGGGCCCTTTTCATATCATATATAATCAAAGCTATTTGTCAGGGATGCTTTGATTTTGAGTTCCTGCATGGCAGGGGGTTGGACTGGATGGCCCTTGTGGTCTCTTCCAACTCTGATTCTATGATATTCTATGATATCTGTGATGTCCCACATCTGCCACCACCCTATGCAAAGAGCCACTCCTTCACCAACTTTCTCTTCTAAAACTCTTTGGTATAACCTCTCTTGTATAAGGTTTAGTAGGATGGATAGTCATTCACACTGTAGACAAGTGTTTCATAAAGTAACAACAAAACTTTATTTACAATAGAAGTAACAATGTTTCATTTGGTCTTGTTGCACTTGTTATAATTGGTTACAGTTACAAACAATACTCTAAAACAGTGGTCCCCAACCTTTTTATTGCCGTGGACCGGTCAACGTTTGATAATTTTTCCGCAGCCCACTGGGGGGGGGGGGGTTGCGGCGTCGTGTTGATTATTAAATCAAGTCGCAGGACCCGCTGCCACCACTGCACAGAAGACACAGTAGCAGGGCGGCCCGGTACCATTTATTCTGCGGACCGGTACCGGGCCGCGGACCGGGGTTTGGGGACCACTGCTCTAAAACACTCTTTTCCTTGGAACACTTTCATTTATCCCCATAGGACACTCTTAGCCCTTCTTTGGGTACCTTTACCACTATTTCTTAACCAGCCTCTAAGGCAGGGGTAGGCAACCTTTCCCCTTTAAGGGCCGAGGGACTTCAGCTCCCAGAAGCCTCAGCCATGTTGGCCAATAGTCCCATTTTGGCCAATAGCTCCTGGGATTCTGGGAGCTGAAGTCCCTCGGCCCTTAAAGGGGAAAGGTTGCCTACCCCTGCTCTAAGGCTATCAATACCCCTCAGGATATTTTCTTTATTAACTCCCTCACTTGGAACTTAGTATGTGTATTAGGCCCCTTTCTTCTGGACCTTAACCCTATTCCACTCTGGAGCCTTCACCACCAAACCCTCACTGTCTGGAATCCAAACCCTATCTGACTTCCAACTGTTCCTAACAGAATTTTCCCTTTACAGGCCAACAGTTTGTTGGCTGTCACCAGCTCAGTCCTGATTGGTTGTCACCAGGGCTGGCTCTAACCTGCCTTCTCTCCACAAGTAATCCTATTGAGAAATATTCACCATGGTTGAATTCCCTCCTACAACTGTAAAAAACAAATAAATAAATAAATAAATAAATATCAATACCTTGAATGGAATTTTCTCAGAAAGAGTTGTTCAGAACAGGGTTTCCCTTTCCCTTCCTCTGAGGCTTAGAGAGTGTGACCCACCCAAGGTCACCCAGTAGTTTTCCATGGCTGAGCAGGGATTCGAACCCTTGTCTCCAAGAGCCATATCCATAGCTCACAGAATCATAGTCCACAAATGAATTAGGACTGGGGAAAGGAATGATGAGAGCATTTATTTGAAGTTTTGCTTCAAGTCACTAACAACAACAACAACAACAACAACAACATTTATTTATAATGCCCTTTTTATCAAAGGGCAGAACATCAAACACATATAAACTAAACTATGGAATAGCCTGCCGGAAGAGGTTCGCACCATCTCTACATTGGAGGCCTTTAAAAAGGCACTTAAAACAGAACTCTTCCAGCGGGCTTACCCATCCGACCTAAAATAACACTAGACAATGATCCCCTGGGAAGGAAGACCTCCGTTATCGCCTGGATTTGCTTTAGTAAATGTAATTGTCAATTTTATTGTTAATGTTAATGTTAATTTTATTGTCTTATTGCATTTGTAATTTTAATGTTTGTTTTAAGAATTTTTATTGTAATTTTGTCATGTTTTTATTGCCATGTTTTAAACCTTGTTGTTTTATCTCTATTGCTGTACTCCCACCTCGATCCATTGGGAGAGGCGGGACATACAAATTATTATTATTATTATTATTATTATTATTATATAATCAAAAACAAATGATAAAACACTACACTGTAAAATGCTAAAATACTAAAATAATATGCTGTTATACTAAAAATAAATTTGTATCCCAAGTGCATCCTCTATGCAGCAATAATGCCATTATACAAAGGTATTATAAATACTTACAACCTTGGTAAGCAAACAGTGTTTCAAAACACTGAATTAAAAGGAATCAAAACACAGATGAGGCTGAGGAGAGTTATGGACAAGGAAGATGTTAGAATATAGATGGGCTATACAGTCAAAAGTGAAATGTAGAGATGTGTGTCTGGAATTTTCCTCTTGAGAACAACATCTAGGCAAACACAGCCCAGTCCAGGTGGCCAGAAGTCAGCTTCTTCAGACAGTGAAGCAAGCACATCAGATCAGTCAACACAAACCTGACCAATGACATCCAGGATGTCTGAGACAAAGAGACACAGGGATAGGGATCCTCACACAAGTTCTGACACTGAAGATGAGGGAGGTAGAACAAAAGTTTTCATTCCAAGATGAACACAACGAGTCAGAAAACCACCAGACAGATTTGTAGTGCAGGAAGCTAGAGCTTGCACAGTTGTGGTTGATGAACCAGAAAGTTACAAAGATTTGCAAAGTTGTCCTGATGAGGAAAGGTTGAAATGGTTGTCTGCTATAGAGCAGGAATACAAGTCTTTGACAGATAAAGAGGTGTTTGAGATTGTTGATAGGCCTACAAATCACAAGGTGATTGGTTGCAAATGGGTTTACAAGAGAAAGGTGATGCCTGATGGTAGTCAGAGATACAAAGCTAGGTTGGTAGCAAAGGGTTTTGCACAGCAGAGGTTTGAGAATTTTGACAAGACATTTTCTACAACAGCAAAGCCTGAGAGCCTGAGGTTGGTTTTGGCTTTAGCAGCAAGGAGGGGTCAGTTGGTGCAGCATTTTGATTTTGAGACTGCATACTTGAATGCTTGTCTTGAGGAAACTGTGTTCATGAAACAACCTTTGGGTTTTCAGCAAGACAGTGACAGAAAGGTGTACAAGTTGAAAAAGGCTTTGTATGGATTAAAACAGAGTGCTAGAAGTTGGAATCTTTTCATTCATGATGAGCTTATGAAGCTTGGTTACAAACGCAGCATTGCTGACACATGTGTTTACACAAAGGGAGATATTACGTTGGTGATTTATGTTGATGACTTGTGCGTGGCAGCTAAGTCTAAACAGGAGATTCAGACAGTAAGGAAGGAATTGTCAAAGAATTTTGTTGTGAAATATCTAGGTCCTCTCAGATCCTATCTTGGAATTGAAGTGCAATGGACTGAAGACGGCAGTTGTTTATTGAGTCAACAGAAAAAGATTGAAAACCTGATAGAGAAGTGTGGATTGCAAAATACAAAAGTAGCTAAAAGTCCTATGTCAGTTGGATATGTCAGTGATGAAGCAACTAGAGAGTTTGAAAATCCAGAGTTGTTTCGTAGTATTATTGGGAGTTTGATGTTCATAGCTAATAACACCAGGCCTGATATTACGTTTGCAGTTGGCATGCTTAGCAGAAAGACAAATTGTCCGAAGGTTGAGGATTGGACAGCAGTTAAACATTTGTTGAGATACCTGAAGGATAGCTTGGACAGGAAATTGAAGATACAAAACAGCCAGGTTGGACTAGAGTGCTTTGTGGATAGTTCATTTGCTTCAGAACTGCATGACAGAAAGTCAGTTATGGAATTGTTGATCAAGTTTGGAGAGAGTGTGATAGTATGGAGAAGTAGAAAACAGGGATATGTAGCACAAAGTACAAGTGAAGCAGAGTTTGCAGCATTGTCAGAAATAGTCAATGAGGTTCAGTGGATTAAACAGTTGTTACAGGGTTTGAATCAGGATTGTCCTAGACCAGTTCTGATCAATGAAGATTCTCAATCATGCATTGCCATGTCAGAGGCAGCAAATTTGAAGTGCAGAACAAAATACATTGGAGTAAGATACCAGAATGTCAGAGAATTGGTACAGAAGGGAGTTGTGCATCTGCAGTATATAGAAACAAGGCATAATTTAGCAGACATTTTGACAAAACCATTGACAATTGACAGACATGACCAGATGTCACATCTACTAGGGATATCACCTTAAGTGTACAGGCCTAGCCATTGTGCTAAGATAGTTTCACAACAAAAAAAATAGTGTGCTTCATATACACATCTATACATTTCAGGAGGGGATTGTTAGAATACAGATAGGTTATACAGTCAAAGGTGAAATGTAGAGATGTGTGTCTGAAATTTTTCTCATGAGAACAACATCTAGGCAAACAAAGGGCCTTTGCAGACTGCCAGAAATAGTGCAAATTGAGTCCACTTTAAGGGTTAGGGTTAGTGCTAGGGAATCATGGGAATTGTTGTTGTTTTTTCTGAGACATTGAGCGTTCTCTGTCAGAGAGCTCGGGTGCCACAATAAAATATAGTTCCCATGATTCCCTAACCCTAACCCTTAAAGTGGACTCAATTTGCACTATTTCTAGCAGTCTGCAAAGGCCCAAAGACAGCCCAGTCCAGGTGGCCAGAGAGTCATAACATCAGAAGTTCCTAGCTGGGAAAGGCAGCAAAGAACAGATAACAGTATCCAAAACATTATTAGACCTGGGAAAGAAATCATGTGGTGGGTAATGGACAGCAAGGGGCTGGGTTAACAAACATCATACACATAACATCCAATCAACATAAGGTTAACACCCAGAAGGTGGAGAAAGGGCAGGGCTGAGAAATCCCTTTGTCTAGAATTGTTTATATTTCTTGCTTTCTTCCTGTTTGTGTGTGTGTTCACAATGGATCTAACTATGGAGTTAATTCTTGGACTATAATATGCTTCTATTGCTTTTACAATGTAACTTCTGGATCTGGAAACATGGATCTGTAACTCTTCTGTTCTACCACATCAGCATGATGTGATCCTATGGTGGACTGTATTTTTCTTTGCTTATTTTTACCTTTTGAAACAATAAAGCTCTACTTTTAGAATTTTGGATATTTTCCCTGGCTCTGCTGGATTTTCAAGCACACCACACCAATAAAATTCAACAGAAGAGTGGGGGAAATGTGGTGGATCCTGGCTTGTGCCTGACAGACAGAGGATGCCCTGACCAGTGAAGGATGTGGAGGGATTTTTCATGGTCCCTTCTCCTGCAGGCTCCCAACCACCACTGTATCCTAAGTTACTCTGGAGAGTTCTGGAGGAGACTGAAGAGAGCATAGGGACTGTAGGAGATGGGGGAATCAGCTGCAAGTGTGTAATTCTCCCCCTATTTTTTCTTTTTTGACAGCAGAAATAATCCACGGTTTTTCCCTGTTTTGTGTCATACACTATACAACTTTCATAGGTAATAATTCCCTACTACATGCTTAGCCATGCATTTCTAGATCTACAGGTTGAGACTCCCTTATCTGAAATACTTGGGACCAGAAGTGTTTGGGATTTGGGATTTATTTATTTTTATTTTAGATTTTGGAATATTTACATATACAGAATGAGATAGTTTAGAGATGGAACCAAAGTCTAAACATAAAATTCACTTATGTTTTGTATACCTTATACACATAGCCTGAAGGTAATTTTATACACCGTCTTTAATAACTTTGTGCATAAAATAATGTTTGCTTACACTGAACCATCAAAAAGAAAAGGTTTCATTATAGAATCATAGAATCATAGAGTTGGAAGAGACCACAAAGGCCATCCAGTCCAACCCCCTGCCATGCAGGAACTCAAAATCAAACCATCCCCAACAGATGGCCATCCAGCCTCTGTTTAAAGACCTCCAAAGAAGGAGATTCCACCACACTCCAGGGGAGTGTGTTCAACTGTCAAACAGCTCTCACTGTCTAGACCAGGGGTAGGCAACCTTTCCCCTTTAAGGGCCGAGGGACTTCAGCTCCCAGAATCCCAGGAGCTATTGGCCAACATGGGACTATTGGCCAACATGGCTGAGGCTTCTGGGAACTGAAGTCCCTCGGCCCTTAAAGAGGAAAGGTTGCCTACCCCTGGTCTAGACGTTCCTCCTAATGTTGAGGTGGAATTTCTTTTCCTGTAGCTTGCGTCAATTGTTCCGGGGCCTGTTCTCTGGAGCAGCAGAAAACAAGCTAGAGCCCTCCTCAATATGACATCCCTTCAAATATTTAAACAGGGCTATCATATCCCCTCTTAACCATCTCTTCTCCAGGCTAAACATACCCAGTTCCCTAAGTCATTTCTCATAGGCCATGGTTTCCAGACCCTTCTCCATTTTAGTCGCCCTCCTCTGGACACGCTCCAGTTTTTCAACATCTTTTTTGAATTGTGGTGCCCAGAACTGGACATAGTATTCCAGGTGGGGCCTGACCAACGCAGAATAGAGTGGCACTATTACTTCCCTTGATCTAGATACTATATTTCTATTGATGCAGCCTAAAATCACATTGGCCTTTTTAAATGCGGCATCACACTGTTGACTCATGTTCAACTTGCGGTCTACTAGGATTCCTAGATCCCTTTCACACGTAGTCTCATTAAACCAGGTGTCCCCCATCTTATATCTATGCATTTCATTTTTATTTTATTTTATTTTATTTGTCCTAAGTGCATTACCTTACATTTCTCTGTGTTGAAATTCATTTTGTTAGCTTTGGCTCAGCTTTCTAATCTGTTAAGGTGATTTTGAATTTTCATCCTGTCTTCTGGGGTATTAGCCATTCTTCCTAATTTGGTGTCATCTGCAAATTTGAGAAGCATGCCCCCTATTCCTTCATCCAAATCATTGATAAAGATGTTGAGGAGCACTGGACCCAGGACAGAACCCTGTGGCACCCCACTGGTCACTTCTCTCCAGGATGAAGAGGAGCCATTGCTGAGCACCCTTTGGGTTTGGTCAGCCAACCAGTTAATAATCCACCTAACAGTTGTATTGTCGAGCCCACATTTTACTATCTTGTTTGCAAGAATATTGTGGGGGACCTTGTCAAAAGCCTTACTAAAATCAAGATATGCTATGTTTACCGCATTCCCTTCATCTAGCAAGCTGATAATTTAATAAAAAAAAAAAAGAGAGATCAGATTAGTCTGGCATGACTTGTTTTTGAGAAACCCACGTTGACTTTTAGTGATTATGGCATTCCCTTCTAAATGTTCACAGACTCTCTGTTTAATGAACCCAAAAAAGCCCATTTTATTGTCCTTAACCCCTCTAGCAAGCCTCAGCTTATTCTGTGCTTTGGCTTTCCTGACTTTACCCCTACATGTGCTAGCTATTTGTTTGAATTCCTCTTTAGTGATTTCACCCCTTTTCCATTTCTTATACATCTCCCATTTAAAACTTAATTCAGTTGAAAGTTCTTTTGTCATCCAACCCAGTTTCTTGAGACATCTCCCATTTTTCCTTCTCATTGGAACAGTTTGAGATTGTGCCTTCAGTATCTCCTTTTTGAGAAACCCCCATCTATCCTGAAATCCCTTCTCCTTTAGTATTCCTGACCATGGGATCACTCCTAGTGTTTCCCTAAGTTTGTTGAAATCAGCTCTCCTAAACTCTAGAATGAGTGTTTGACTATGCCTAGCTTCTCCTTTCCACTGTATAGGAAACTCCAGGAGAACATGATCACTCCCACCTAAGGATCCAACCACTTGGCACCCCATTTACAAGGTCATCCCTGTTGGTTAGGATCAGATCTAAAATAGCTGATCCCCTTGTTGCCTCTTCCACCTTTTGGACAAAGAAATTGTCTTCGAGGCAAGTGAGGGATTTGCTAGACCTTGAAGTATTGGCTGAGTTTTACTTCCAACAAATATCAGGATAGTTGAAGTCACCCATCACTACTACATCTCTCATTTCTGAGTGTGTGGTCATCTGTTCTAGAAAGGCATCATCCAATTCCTCAGCCTGACTTGAGAATCTGTAGTAGACTCCCACTATAACATCCCTGTTGTTTCCTTCCCCTTTAATTTTTATCCAGATGCTCTCCATCTGATTTCCAGGATTTAAGTCCTGGATCTCTTCACAAGTGTAAACATCCCTGACATATAATGCTATTCCTTCTCCTTTCCTGTTTGGCCTATTTCTCTTAAAAAGGTTATACCCCTCTATTCCTTCATTCCAATCATGAAACACATCCCACCAGGTTTCAGTGATGCCTATTATATCATATTTGCTTTGTTGTGCTAGAAGTTCAAGTTCATCTTGTTTATTTCCCATGCTCTGTGCATTAGTGTAGAGGCATCTAAGAGCATGTATCCTTCCCACTTGCTGCCTGTGTGAGGTTTTTTGCCTCCCATTGTTGGGCCATTGAATCATTTGCCTTGTTCCCTCTATAACACTTTGACTATTATGTCCAGCCCATGATGTACTCCTGCCTTCCAAGATACCTTCCAAGATACTGTCTCCGTCCCCAACATGACTCAGTTTAAAGCCTCCTGATCAAGTGTTTGAGACTATTGGCAAAAATTCTTCTGCCAACTGGTGTGAGATGCAGCCCATCTCTTGCTAGAAGTCCACCCTCATGGAACTGCAGCCCATGATCCAAGAATCTAAATCGTTCTTGGCGGCACCATATATGGAGCCAGTTATTCATGTCTGCTATCTTCTTCTCCCTTCCTGGACCAAGCCCTTCAACTGGGAGAAGAGATGAGATAACAACCTGTGCAGCCAGCTCTTTCATCTTCCTATCCAAAGCCTCATAATCCCTTTGGATATTCTGAAGACTAAGCCTTGCAATATCATTGGTTGCCACATGGTCAGTAGGCCTCACGGTCACATCACGGATTTTTGCCCCAAGGAGACAACACACCTCCCGGGACATCTTGTCAGGCCCACAGACTACTGCTTCTGTACCCCTCAACAAGGAGTCCCCAACCACCAGCACACGCCTCCTCTGAGGCTTAGCAGTGGCTATTCCCTGTGGTGGTACTCTTAGGGTCCCCTGCACTTTCCCTGAGGACTGTCCCTGCTGCTCTCCCTCTTCATCCTTGATAAGGGAGAAAGCTTCAAAATGATTCTGTAGCTGCAAGATCCCAGAATGATCCCTGGTTTCCCTGCCTCTGTATATGATGTTCCTCCAGGTGTCCACCTCCTGTGTGCATGAAGTGACCTCCTCCTCAACAACTTCCTCTGTGTGGTTCCCTGTTGAAGACCGTTTGTTCCGCTCTGTCCAGGAAAACCTCTTGCTCCCTAATATGTTGAAGTGTAGCCACCCGGGCCTCCAGCTGCTTGACTTTCTCTTCCAGGAAGGCTACGAACTTGCACTTGGTGCAGGTGAAGTTCCCCACATCTCTTGGAAGAGGACTGTGGGCTTCTCTCTCAAAAAGTCCCCTGGTAAAGACCCATGTAAAGGGCCCCTGTTCTCTTGGTCTTCTCACCAGGCTCTGTCAGTGAGCTCAATCAACTGGGTTTCTAACTCTACAGAGAGCTCCTGGATGCTACCTTATTCTGGAGGCAAGTCTCTGTCTCTTTCCTCTGAGAAAAAAAAAAAAAACCTCAAAGCCATTATATTATTATTATTATTATTATTATTATTATTATTATTTCTAAAAACAAAAGTCAAAGCCCCCCTTCTATCTGTGCTGTGCTTTCCCTTGTCCTGTGGGGGAAAATGTGACTCACCAAAGCCCCACTCATTCAGCAACAAACACATTCTCCCAAGTATTTTTTAAAAGAATGTAAACACTCACCCACTCAAAATGGCTGCCCAGAAACTGCTTTCCTTCTCCTTCCTGGCCTCCCATATGGACAATTTTGGATTTTGGAGAATTCCGGATGAGGGATGCTACTCTTCACAAGAAATGTGTTACTTGTCATTGTTTTTTAAATGAGTTTAAAGATGCTTTGGAGAAATAGAACATTGCCACATTCCACAATCCATGAGAACAGAAGCTGAGCACAACCAGTGACATCCCTAGGGTTGGTGTCACCCAGTGTGGTCACTCATGGGGGCAGGACTTCCGATGCACTTTTGGTGCAGGCAGCAGCACCCACACGTGGGCAGAGATGCCCCGCACACCCCCAGGGAGCAGCCACTGCAACTGCGGTGTCTCTGCGCAGGGTCTAGGCAGCCTGAAAAGGTCCTGTGTGGGGACGGAGAGCCAGCCTGGTGTCACCCCTTCTGGTGTGTCATCTGGTGCAGTCCGCACCCTCTGCACACACACACACACACACACACCCGTGACTCTACTGAGCATAACAATGATTTTGAAAGGAAATGTGAAATCAACAAATAATTTATCAAACAATAGACCTCCATGCTTGCAGAAGTTCTTTTTTTGTTTAATTTGTGTTGTTTTGCTAGGCTTACTGAAGAATGGCAAACATCTTGTGACATTTAAGAAGTGGTTTCAATACACTAATTTTTAAAAGCTTACCATTGTAAATATCGTTGGTTTAAACAAACCAATAAGTCATCTTTCAAACACCCAAGTCAAAAGGCACATTCTACCTGTTTTTGGTGTGGGCAAATATTGCATTCCTTTTTCAGAGTTTGTTGTCATCTTTTGCCAAATATTTCATGTCTGAAATAACTGTAAGGGCACAGATGACTGATGAAGTGAGTAACTGAAATTCCAAGTCTGAGATAAATATAGAACATACAAATATATTGGGCTACACCTAGCATCATGCTAACAGATTTCTCCTAGCATAACAAAATTTATCTTCCTTTGAGTTCTCTCACTCCACAGCCCTCCACACTGAAAGAACTGGTGGGAGCAGGGGGAGGGGGGTTAGTGTTGAGTGATAGCAACCTTGCATACTTGAACCCTATAGTATTTAGACTGCATGTACTGTCTAGGAGTGTTTGTGTGTGCTCTGTGCCTTCAAGTTATTTCTAACTTACCACAACCTTATCATGAGGTTTTCTTAGAAAGATTTTCTTGTTCAGAGGAGGTTTGCCAATGCCTTTCCCTGAGGCTGAGAGAGTATGACTTGCCAAAGACCACTCAGTGGGTTTACATAGCTGAGCTGGGAACTGACCCCTCATCTCCAGAGTTGTAGTCCAACACTCAAGCCACTATGCCATGCTGGCTTTCTCTAGGAATTTAGGTAAAGCCTATTCATGGTAACTTTCTGCTTATTTGTTCACACCTTCTCTCTTCCTAAGTCAGAAGGCATCTTTTGTCTTCTCTAAGGCCCTATTGAGACAGTGAAAATAATCCAGGATGAATCCGGGTTGAATCTCTCTTGTTCACATGCATCCTGAATGCACCTGATTAAGTTTTGGGGGAGGGCTGCCAAAAAACCCACTAAACCCTGATTTTTTTTAAAGATTCACATCACTAGCAAGTGGGAATAACTGATGCAAATAGACCCAGGATAATTCAGGATTAAACTCTGCATGCCTTGAATGCATTTCAAATACATTCGCAATGTCGACTCCATGTTTATTTGAGTGCTGGCACAGATGAGCAATGGAATTCCCAGAGATGTGCATAGATGCAGTTCCATAGTGGGAATAAAAAACCTAGAATGCATGAGTGAGGTTATTTGCATTGTTCTGCTAAAAAAAAAAAAAAAATGTCTGAATGACCCCTGATTCTCATCTGGACGTTAATTGCCCTTCCCTTGCTGGCCATAAAGCATTTGGGATGAGTTCTCTCATTTTCTTTCTCAGCATGTGTAGCCTCCACCTATCTTCTTGAAACCATGTAAATATTTTTCCTCTACCTGAACCTGTGTATTTGATTATGCACAAGCATGTGTAAACTACAGTCTGCCCACCCTATACATGGGTTTGCCATATGCAGATTTGAGGTCACGTGGACAGCAAGCCTGGGAGGACAAAATGGCATGTGTGGGAGTGCACCACCACTAAAATCAACAGGACTTGAGGTCCCACAGTTTTTTCATACACGGGGGGGAGGGGGGTCCGGAATGGATCCTCCACATATACAAAGGGCCCAGTGTACTTTTTATATACCTTTTAAAGAAGACTAAGCTTGATTATTGTCTCCACTAGGCATGTGTTGGGGGCAGTGTGGCTGGTTACTGTTTTGTAACTTCTGCCTCAGTGCATTTTAAACTCTGCTAGAGAGATTCACCAAGTCTCATATTTAAAACCCAACACTCAGATCTCTAGACTGATTGGGAGGTGAAGGGAAAATGGAAGGGGATCACATATTCCTATTTCCACTAATTGAAGCAATGCTTATGAGTGCAACCAACCAATTAGATCCTGGCAGTTGTCATCCTCAATCTTGTTATAGCAAGCTACCAGGCAAGGATTTGCCAGTTATGTTGTTGTTGTTGCTGCTGTCTCTTTTGAGACAGATGTGAATACTTCAATTTAATGTATTTTTAGAAGCTTTAACTACAGAAGCAATGCTTCTGGAGTGGTGAGCAAAGTCATGGTGGAAAAGTGAAGGAAAGTAGTAAAAGTTTATGTGAAATAGTCATTACTGTGGACTTATTTGCAAACTTGTGGTATGGGGCCATGGTAAAATGACTCAGGATTCCACAGCATTCGACAGAAACTCTAGATCTCTTGGTTATTGCTATGGAAATACTGCTCCCAGGAAGACTGGCTTGAAGTTTGCATTCTTGCAGCTTTATATCTGGTATCTTTATAAATATATGCAGATAAAGATGTGAAATATATGTTTTTACAGTATAAAATATATCTATCTTATCTGACTTTCTGTTGATCTATTGATCGATCTCTCTCTCTCTCTCTCTCTCTGCAAATATATAAAGGTTTTTATAGCTTTGACTAGTTACCTATAATATTACATTTTTGCTGCCTGTGCTGATACTTGTCAAAATTGGTCTTTCTTGAATTGCATTTTTTTTCCTGTGTTTTAGGGCCTTTGCAGACTGCTAGAAATAGTGCAAATTGAGTCCACTTTAAGGGTTAGGGTTAGGGTTAGGGAATCATGGGAACTGTATTTTATTGTGGCACCAGAGCTCTCTGACAGAGAAGGCTCAATGTCTCAGAAAAAAAAAACAATTCCCATGATTCCCTAGCACTAACCCTAACCCTTAAAGTGGATTCAATTTGCACTATTTCTGGCAGTCTGCAAAGGCCCCTAGTTTTTACTTTGGTTATCTCACAGTCAAAATGTAGGTGATCATCAGTGGCATCCCTAAGGGTTGTGTTACCTGGTGCAGGAACTCATGGTGTCTCACACCCACCCCACCATTGACCTCCTCCTGTTTCACACCATACATACACCATACCTTAATAATACTTTTTTGCACTAATGTTACTCATAAATCGTAATTCCCATATACCACTGAATATAATGCTAAAAGTTGTGCCATGAACAACTAGGAAAACTAAAATGATACCTTCAAATTACAATGTCATAAGCACAACATAAATGTATTTACATATACATAGTGAATATTTGGTTAAAATGTGATGTTTTAAAAGAAAATTTTAAAAGATTTTTTAAATCATTTTTTTAAAAAATTGAAATTTTAAATTTTAATTTTAGAAATGTTGGGGGCCTCTCCTTTCTCCTCCCACTGAGCTTCACCCCACTCTCACCATCTCTTAAAGCATTTTAAAGGGAAGCAAATGAATGCCACAACCCATTTCTGCCAAAAAGGTAGGTGTTTGAGGAGCAGTGGTGTCACCCCCTTTAAGGTATTACCTGGTGTGGTCGCACCCCCCTGCACCCCCCTAGTGATGCCTCTGGTGATCATATTTAAATATAAAAAGTAAAAAAACTTCCAGTGTAAATATTACAACTTGTACTAGAGAGACTTATCTTTGCTTTATGAGTCACATCTGCCATTTGGCTTCAGTGGATGTGTAGCCAGTTAGTGTTTTGGTGAGCAGAGGTCATGAACTACCTGTGTACAAAATAACTGTGTAACCCAAGCACCATCCATTACAATAAAGACTCAAATCTTCAGGTAAAAGATTTATAGGGCATGAGATCCTTTATGCAAGTCATGAAATATTGCTTCTGTCTGGAGCAGGAACCAGAATAAATTGCCAAGGATTGTCCTTCAAATTAAGACTACAGTCAGCAATCCTATACCCTTACCTTTGTGAATGTTCCATTGAAATCTGTAGTAGTTACTTATCATAACTAGCCATTTCTAAGATAACACCATTACAAGGTTTAAAGTCACCTTTAATTGTAAACTTCTCATGTTGCCCAGTTGGTCATATTTCAGCCAGGTTCTAGCCCAAACTGTACAATTCTTGTTTGTATCAGTAGCTGACATAGATTTCCAGTATGCTTTATTTCCTTTTATTAAAAAAAACCTTCTGGGACAACCTTATCCAACAGTCTGGTGTCTTCTAGGTCTTATGAACTGTCTTCCAGCCCGGTGTCTTCTAGGTCTTATGAACTATGACTCCTGTCATTCTTGGCAATATACCATGCTTGTTGAAGAGGACTTTCCTTCCCCTGCAACTTAAGAGGTTAGAAGACCAGGCCTGTTGAATCAAGGACCCAACATTATTTAGGAAAGAAATGCATTTCTGTCTTTCACTCTGAAGGGCCAGAATTTGAAGAGAATGGGATCCCTGATATACCAGCTCATACATTCAAATATAGATTGTCAAAGTTGTTATGAAGCGAACAAATCTAATAGATGTTTTGACATCTAGGAGTCAGTTGGTCATGTATAGCCTCCTGTAAGATAAACAACTATTCCCCAGTCCTTGCTACATAACCCATTCCCCAGTCTCTTGGTGTCATGAGCAACAAAATATACTATGTAACCTTCACACTGTCTGTTTGTTCCTCTGGAGGAAGACCAAGGCAACATAAAGGAATTTTGCTATGTTAGCCCATGTGGAGACATGTTGATTTCCCCTTCACAACAGTTGTAAAGCCAGAAATATGAGGACTTTATAATATGGGAGGCAATCCCATGAATAAAGTGCATTTAATCTCGTCAATATCCCACAAGAGCGGGATGATTTTCAGACAATATCCCCCGATGTTGCCATTATCGGGACATTATCCTGTGAAATAAAGCAGCAAAATCATGCCTCTTTTTATTCATGGGAAAATACCAAAAATTGCACCACTTTTTATTTTCAAGATTTTCCCATGAATAAAAAGCAGTGCAATTTTACTGCTTTATTCACGGGATAATGTCCCGATAATGGCGACGTTGGGGAATGTCGTCTGAAAATCACCCCGCTGTTGCAGGATATTGACAGGATTAAATGCACTTTATTCACAGGGGGAGGATGCTTGCCTCCCATGTGATAAAGTCCACAGTGTGCAGATACTTTTCTTCCCAAATGTTTTGTATAAAATGAATCCTCCCTCGCCTCTTAGCAGTTTTAGCTAATGAGCAAAGTCAAACATAGTATTAACATTTAGGACAAAATTGAGCAAATTTGAGAAGGGAGGGCTGAATAAGTCAGAGATAGAGTGGCATAGCTATCTAGAAGGGGGACCTCTGTGTTCATTTTCAGTCTTTTTTCTTTTTTGCTGAAGGATCCTTTCTTTCTACAGGGTGGAAAGGAAAATGGGGGAGGACAAAAAATTTATGTAGCTGAAATTGAGCAGTAGGATGTGAAAGGGCACCAGCAAAGACAGGGAGTTCATGCTCTTTTCATTCACATTATTATCATTCACCATTATTATCCCCATATTGTGGCAATATATGCATATTATCTCAGCTATGCCAGAGAGAGACTGGTTTATATCAATCCTATAAAAATCTTATGATACATAATGGTCTAACACTATGGTGTAGTGATTAAAAGAGCTCTCATAGGTTATGCTACTGGAACATAAGCACTGGCAGGTTGTACTAAACTGGAAAGTCTTCAAAGATGGCCTGATAGTGGGATACATGTCTGTTATTTGAAAATGTCCCTTGCTAAATAAGGTTCATTGCCAGAACCTTATGCACAATGACGTAATGTAATTGACCAAAGAGAGCCAGCATATGTAACGGTTTGAGTGTTGGACTACAACTCTGAAGGCCAGGTTTCAAATCCCTGCTCGGCCATGAAAACCCACTGGGAGATCTTGGGCAAACATCTCAGCCCTCAGAAAATCCTATGATTCCTTACGTTCATCAGAAGTCAGAATTCACTTGCAGGCACACAAAACAATTGTCCAAAGTGATTATGAATGTAACAACAGTATAAACTAGTTGGTGGCAGAAAATATACAGATCATCAAATTATAAACAGCACTGTGCATGTATTCTCCTTTCTAGGATGGAATAAAGCCATCAGCATCTCTGGTTAAGCACAGCAGTAAATGGAAACTAAGCAAAGGAAAGCTAGGATGATGGGTCACATGAAGATAGCTTCAGCCACCATCTTAATTTTGCTTTTACAAATGTCAGGGGCTACAAGTACCCTTGGATCAGTGCCCTCAGTAATCCACTCAATACAGATGAATTTGACAGCTCCACACAATTTCATAAATAGCATCAGCCTGGCTTTTTTTTCTTGCAAGATGCTTTGAGTCACATCCTGTGAAAATTAGCCCCCTAAATCTTGTGTGATGCTAACTTTGAACCTTATGAGATATCCATCCTCAAGTTTTCATGAAAAGCATCACAGATTGGTAGTCACTTACTCCAAGCCATTTCTGGCATGAGGAGAACCATTCTTTCCTCCAACAGAATCTCTCTGTCACACACACACTCCAATATGACATTTGGAAGAGCTCCCATTTGCCAGCTTCACACAACTTTATATACAGACGTGGGTACATTTATCTTAGGTATCTCCATCTGTATGCCTTAACAACCTAAAAGTTTGGTGGCTAAAATTAAACAGATGGCCAGATCTTTACAGTGCAGGTTCTAAAGTGTACTATGCACAGTTCTATGGTGCATGTTCTTTTTAACAAGTATCAGTTTTGTGTGTAGATTTTCCTCTTTAATGGTGCACTAAAAGGAGGGGTGGTAAATAATGAATATCATTCTGTAAAACCACAGAGCCTCTCCAGATTTCCTATATCTTTCTGTATCATGGATTGAGGTCAGGAAAAAAAATGATTGTACAGTCTTCTGAACAAATGAAAAATTGCCTATTTGAGAGAAGGGTCTTATGAAGAGTGTCTCATTAAAATTTGCTTGCCTTCTACCAGGTTTTTGTGTTTTCTTTTGCTTTGTTTTTTGACTCACTGCAAAGTCTAAGTAATGATGTGCACCCACATGATGTGTTTTATTTCTACATTCTATTTTAATCTATTTCTCATTTATTTCTAATCTATTTTAAAAATTCAAAGAAAATCAAAATTAGCAGATATGGTTTACAAAGTATCAGTTTTGTGTGTAGATTTCCCCTTCCTTGTACATTATGGTTCACAGAAACTCATGTTCCACAGCCACATCCAAAAGCAAAATTTTACTGAATTTAAAAAAAAAAACTATTTGTGCAATTGGATATAGCTATAATATTTCCACAAGAGTGTCAGGTATATATAAGTATATTTCTCTTTAAAGTTTATGCTTTATTTGTTTGTTTGACTTATACCTCATCTTTCTCCCAGAAATGGGAGCTCAAAGCAGTTCACAAGAAGAATGTGAACACAAATTAAAATTGATATGAACAGGTACAGATAAAAAGACAAAATTATAATGCTAAGACATAAATGATAATATCAAACTGCTGTGGAATGAAAAACAATTTAAAAACACATCAATAAGGAAGTACAGCACCAATTCATTAAAAGTCCCTTCCATAGCAATCTAACAGCTTGCCAAAGGCCTGGCTGGATGAACAGGTATTTGCTTACTAGGAGAAAAATAATAAAGAAATAAACCTCCCTTAGAGGGGAGTTCCACAGTCTAATTATCTGATATCATGAGGTACTTAAACTGGTGATGCATGCATGTGATATCGCAATTCAAATGAAATGGTACAAATTGTACTTAGGAACAGTGATGCTTGAAGTAAATCATTTCCTGTGAATGTTGATTCTTTCTCAGACAGCTCTCATGAGAATATACACTTGAGAGCAAAAACTGACTGAAAAAATGAAAGCAGGCAGACTAATGAATTAGTTTATGGATATTTTAGTGATGCATTTTCTTCTACATCTTATTTTCCTGGTGTTTGGGGAGGTATAAGCTGCTCTGCTAGACAGAGCTTCCAATACAATTTCTATCTTATTAGATAAAGAAAAGTCGTCTTATTTACATTAACAAGGGCTGTGTCTTCAGATAACAAGAAGGGCAGGAGGTAATGAAATCAAATGGTCAACAGATCAAAACCTTAAGGGAAGCTTTAGGAACAAGATCTAATTATTCATGTGGTTCCATATTCCTATAGTAGTGTTGCCTGTGCTTCAGACTTTGCAACACTTTCCTGTCAGACACCCCCACAGTTTGATGTTAAGTTGAATTTTTCTCCTCAACCTTTTCTTAAGATTCAGAACACAGATACAACAGGGGAAAAGCACAATCAAAGCTTGAAAACATTTATGTACCAGCTGAGACCTCTATAGGTCTTCAGAGGAAAGGAAACACATGTTTGAACTACTGCTTTGTTTTCTCTAGAGCTTATAAGTTACATTTTGAACTACAGCTCCCAAAATGCCTAGCCAACATAATAATTGGCCATGCCAATTGTTTAGATTATGGGCACCATAATCTAAATAATTATCCATGTTCTGTTCTTCTCTTTGATATTTACTGTGAAGAGCTCGTGAAAGAAATGTTTGTGTATGTATGTATATGTGTGTTGGAAGACTTCCTCCAGTGAATCTTTGGTACAGACTGCCAATAACCTGAGATCACTGCAGACTATTTGGAGGGATGCAGAAGGGTAATTATCTAGAGCAGGGGTAGGCAACCTTTTTGAGCCGGGGGCCGGGTTGCTGTCCCTCAGACAATTCCCTCAGAATTATTAGTTCTTGCTAAATAAGAAACCAAAAAGAAACCCAGTAGTAACTGGCAAGCAGTTCTATATGTCAAGAATGATGGAAATGAAATAGTTATGAGAGATGGAATTACATTTTTTTTAACACTTGGGATGCATCTGCACTGTAGAAATAATGCAGCTTGACACTGCCTTAACTGACATGGCCTCCATCCTGGAATCCTGGGATTTGCAGTTTGTTGTATCACCAGAGCTCTCTAGCAGAGAAGGCTAAATATCTCACAATACTACAAATCCAGAATTCCACTGGCATTGAGCCAAGCCAGCTAAAGCAATGTCAAGATTATTTTTTCATAACTAGATCTTCAGATCATTCCAGACCATGCCATCCTGCTCTAGAACCAAATTAGGCAAAACCCAATATGTTCTGTAATTTGCAAATCTGTAACATTTGCTTCATTACCTGGGATTCAGAGATTGTAGATCCATAGTCCTATTACATGCTGCACTGCTTGAAGATTCACATCATATCCATGAAGAAGCAAAAACCTTATCTTGCCATTTTCAGTGAGCTGTAGGAATTTGGGTAGAAAAGAGGGTGCATGTCCTATAATAACCAAATCTTCCCCAGCCCCAATTTATAAAACATAAATGTCCTTATCTATGGTTACATAACAGAAAACTGCCCAGTGAAAAATGAATGGTTTTTGTTATATCTTGATTACACCTGGGCCAAAAACACATTTTTCTTTGTTTGCCTTTGAGGATGTAGCTTTGGAAAGATATAAATTCTAGTAACAAGAATATTCCTAGAGGATGCAAGAAGGTGAAGAGAAAAGGGGCAATTTGGCAATGGGTTTCTTTTAAAAACTGGGTTGCAAAGAGTAATCCTGGCAGAAATAGATTAGTGGGGCATAGTTCAAGGAAGGTTGTGTGAAAAATGACATTTATTGTGTCTAGCAGGTTTTATGAAATAAACAAAGAAGTTCTGTGTTGTGCCCCTGAAGTGTATGTAAGTTTACCACACAGTTAGGGTATTCAAGAAAATAGAAACATAGAACAAAAAGCTTTGCCCTATCATAAATAAAACAGCTGGGAAATCACAGTCAGACAGCAATACCTCTGAATAACTGAATGCTCAGTTTCACAATGGCTATTATTTTGAATTCAATGGCAGATGTTAAAAAGATGCTGTGAATGGGGGACAGGACACTGCTAGTTCGCAGCATGGGCTATTTCCCATTAGTTAGATTCTTCTTTTTTCCCACACAGTAAATCTAGCAAGCAACCTGCTTATTAATCTTTACAAATGGCAATGTTGAATAATTACACAGAGGGAAAAGAGTGTTCTTTTACTAAGGAACTTAACTTAGATGGCTTTATACAAGCACTGTTTATATTCTGCATTCTTGTTAGTATCACTCTGGCATCTTTTGTGTATTGTTTCTCTAAGGCCTCATTCACACTATGATTTAAACCAATTTGCAAATCAGATTAATTTATTTTTATTTATTTTATTTCATTTCATTTATATGCCACCTTTCACCCCAGAGTGACCCAAGGCAGCTCACAGATAAAACATTTAAAATCTCAAGAACAATTAAAAATCTATATCCAATATAAAATCACATAAAACAAAAAGTTGAAAACAAACTAAAAAAACACCTGCTCCATAAAAACTGCCCTGCTATGCATTATATACAAAATGCCAGCTTGTATAAAAATGTTTTTACTTGCTGGCAAAAGGTCAGCAGGGAGGGGGCCAGCCTAGTCTCCCAAAGAAGGGCATTCCAGACAAGCCTGTAATCTTGGTGGGACTGAGAGAAAGCCTTCTCCTGCAGATCTTAGGGATCTTACAGGTTCGTATGGGGAGATATGGTCTCTCAAATAGTCTGGGCCCAAACCATGTAGGGCTTTATAGGTCATGACCAGCACTTTGAATTGTGCCTGGAAATGAACAGGTAGGCAGTGGTGCTGTTTTAACCAGGGAGTTATATGGTGCCTGTCACTGGCCCCCGGTCAACATTCTGTCTTCTCTAATAGAATAGAAATTGAATTGGAAGCTCCAAGAAAGACCAGAACCACTGCATAACAGTGGCCCAAGTCTCATCCCAGAAAGACAGCCCAGAAGGATACCATGGTTGATGGTATCAAACACCACAGAGAGATCCAGCAGGACCAGCAGGGACACACTCCCCCTGTCCAGTTCCCTGGGTAGGTCATCCACTAAGATGACCAAAGCTATCTCTGTCCTATAGCCAGGTCTGAAGCCAGACTGAAATGGCTCTAGATAATACATTTGATCCAGAAATTCCTGAAGCTGGGAGGCCACCACTTGCTCCAGTATCTTGCCCAAGAATGGAATATTAGAGACTGGCCTATAGTTATCCAAAATAGTGGGATCCAGGGTGGTCTTTTTCAGTAATGGCCTTGCCAGAGCCTCCTTTAAACAAGATAGAAATCTTCCTTGCTGCAGTGAGGCATTTGTCATTCCCCTTACCCATTTGGCCAGTCCCTCTCTGGCTGCTTTCAGAAGCCAGGAAGGGCAAGAATCCAAAATGAAAGTGGTGGCCCTCACTTCTTCAAGGATCCTGTCCACATCTTCAGGGTGCACATGCTGAAACTTATCCAACAATGCAGGATAAGCAGGCACCAAGATTACACCCACTGGACCTGAGTCAACTATAGTATCCAAAGCAGAGCGAATCTGAGAGATTTTGTCTGCAAAGTGTCTTGGGAATTCTTCACAGTGAGCTGTTGAATGGTCTTTGTTTTCTTCTTGAGGGCCAGAATGTAGAAGGCCTCTCACCACTCAGAACATCTCCACTGGATGATACTGTGCAGACGCAATGGTGGAAGAGAAGTAAAATTTCTTCACTGCCTCCATTGCCTTGGCATAGGCCTTCCAATGGGCCCTAGTCCATTTTCGGTCAGGCTCACTCAGAGTCTTCTGCTATCTTGGCTTCCGGTTGGTTATGGCTCCCCGTCAAGACGTGCATGAGTAGTTCTCCAGTGCCCGTCTTATGCTGTGGGGACCCTGGAGCCCTGGTCATTTGATTTAAGGGGTCCAGAAACTGCTCTCTGGATGAGGGAGCTCAGAGGGGGCTCGGAGGAGGTCCATTTGGCTCTGAAGGAGCGAGATTGGAAAGTAAGAATGAGTAAGAACTAGGATCGCTCGGTAAGAAACAGGAACAGAGCCAGTCGGACTTAAAGAGCAAACCACGGACCCACAGCAGGTCGGTTGTTGCCGCAGGGGAGCCACCAATTTTAACAATTTTAAGCTTTTATGGAAGATGATAGATGGCTTTGGTTTATGGATTAAGTTAGAGACCTGGTAGAGGAAGATATCTAGTCCAGTTTAGAAGTTTCCGAGGTGCTGCTTATAGCTGCAGTAGCAGAAGGAGAAACGGAACGGAGAAAGTTTAAATCGGAAGGGAGAAAGTTAAAAGCGGAGCGAAGGAGTCCTTCTCTGGATATGCCATTACAGTGACTTTGCCTGATACGTTAGAGACTCAAAACTGTAACTAAATAAGTGAATATCTGACATTTGATTTTTGAATTTTTGAACTTCTGGCTATTTGATCCTCTGGACGTTCTTATACCACTGTTGAATTTGGATAATTTTTTCTTTGACCATCGTTTACAGTTTGTTGATTTCGTTTTGTTTGCCTGAATATCTATGCCATCTGTTACTTGTCACGGATTCTGCTCTGGCTCTGGAAAGCCTAAAGATATTTAAAATTGGGATAACTGATTATAACTTTCCAAATCGAAAGTGCTGGGAGTAGATTTAAAAGGAGAATATCTCGTCTGCAGCTAGTTGTCCTTGAAACAAGATAGAATTGAGTCACTTGTTATATAAACAAAAATTGACCTTCAGTACACTTGCTAGAAAGTGGGGGGAAAGTCAAGGACAAAAATGACTACAAGATCGCAGGTGCAGAAATCAGCTTTACAGAATCAAAGAAGACTATCTATTGATAAAGTTAAGAATATTGACATGAGTCAACTAATCTTGGAAAAAATAGACTCTTTATCTGATAAGTTTACTGCTCAACTTAATGATTTCAAAAAAGAGGTCCGACATGAGATCAGGTCTGACCTTAGAGAAATTGGTCAAAAGGTTGATGTTCTACTCAGAGAAATGCAGAGCGTAAAGAAGAGAGTAGAAATGTTAGAATATACGGCTGAAAGATCAGAGAGGCAAATAACTAAAATGGAAATTAAAAGAGAACAGGATCTGGATGAATTAGCGGCCTTAGAACAAAAAATTAGAGAAAAGGCAATTAAAATTCGAGGTCTAACAGAAGAGAAAAAGGAAAACTTATCAGAAAGATTGATCCCAAAACTGGCAGAGTTCTTGGCTAAGAATGTACAGGATATGTACACGGAAATTGATACCCTGTTTCGTGTTAATTCCGTGGTAGCAAAACAAAAAGGGCTGCCTAGGGATGTGGTTGTTAACTTTGTTAGAAGGCAGACCAGAGATACATTTCTGGCAAAACATAATCAAGATCCCTTCAATATTGAGGGGCAAAGTTTAAAGATCCTAAAGGACGTGCCTGGAAGAATACTCAGGAAGCGCCGAAACTAATCCACCTTGACATCCTTCTTGAGAAGGGAAAATGTACAATATCGTTGGGAGATACCCGAAGGAGTAACGTTTTGGTGGGGAAGGAGAAGAATTAGGATAACAACCATGGAGCAGGTGACTGACTTTATAAAACAAGCAACGGGCAGAGCTAGGAAAAAGGACAAGGGGAAAAAGAAAGATTCAAAACCCAGGGAAAAGAATAATGACGATGACATTGATGACACTGATGATTGTGGAATTACGAGGAATCCCAATGACAATCAGCAGGACAAGGAAATGCGACTTAAAGGGGCGGTCGCCCTCTCCTGTCAGGATTTTGATTTGGGTGAAATTAGGGGCGATCGACCTGGACGAGAGGATGACGAAGATGAGGATGAAGAGGGAGATGATGACGACGATGACATTGATGGAGAGGAAGATGATGACGAGGACACTGTTAATAATTTGGCTGGAATCGAAGGTCTTAGGCAAGCAACAGATAAAGTTGATAATAGTTGCCTGACATTACTGTCTCCAATTGGCATAGAAGAATACTTTGATGATTAAGAGGTGACGGTTTATAATAGTTGCTTGTTTGGTATTTACTTTTGGGGGGAAGTATTTAGTTTAGATATAGATAAAGATATAGATAAGATATAGTTAAGGGTTGTTTGATCGTTTCCTGTCTGATCAAGTTAATTCACAGAATCGACATTGACATTTTAAGTGTAGAAGATGACATATTTCAAGAAGATTAAAATTTTATCTTTAAATGTGCAAGGATTAAATACACCACAAAAGCGAAAGAAAATTTTTCACTATCTTCAGAAACAAAAAACTGGATATTTGCTGTTTACAAGAATGTAGAATAAAAAGGAAAGATGTGAAGTATTTAAGGAATTTAAAATTAGGATTAGAATTTACCGCTGCATGTTTATTTAAGAAAAGAGGTGTCACTTTATATGTAAATCCTTCTTACGACCCCAAACTAATCTACAGTGATCCGGAAGGATACTGTTTAATGATTGAAATTACCGTGGAGGGCAAACATTTCCTTATAGTAGGAATATATGGACTGTTAGAGAATAAAAATAAATTCTATAAAAATTTGAAAGAAAGATTGCTAGACTTGTCATACGAAAACGTGATAATGTTGGGAGATTTTAATGGGGTTGTGGATCCGGTAATAGATCGTTCTGTACAAAAAGTCAATAAAAAAGCTCGAGGAAAATTACCAAATGATTTTTTTAATTTAACGGATTTGCTAGAATTAAAAGATGTGTTCAGGGAAAAAAAAGGTAAAGAAAAAGATTACACTTTCTTTTCTAACCGACACAAAACATACTCCAGGCTAGATATGATTTGGATGTCTCCCCATTTATTGAATAAAGTAACTAAAATTAAGATTTTACCAAAAATTTGGTCGGATCACAACCCTGTATTTTCGGAATTAAAATTGGGCAACTCCACGTTCCAGTGGAAATTAAATTTGAATATATTGAGAAATACGGAAATTTGTGGGGAAATTAAAAAACAAATATCATATTATTTTAAAGAGAATTTGGATAAGGGGGTTCCCATTCACTCAGTGTGGGACGCACATAAGGCGGTAATAAGAGGGATCTGTATACAAAAAACAGTAGAGTGGAAGAGGCAGAAACGGAAAAAAGAAGAGAGTTTAATTAAGGAATTGGGTGAATTAGAAGACAAATTGAAACAGGATACAAATTCATTGGAAATCAAAGATAAAATTAAATGTATACAGAAACAATTATCAATTATTACCATGGAGCAAATTGAAAAGAAAATTAAATTTATTAGACAAAAATATTACGAATTTGGAAATAAGTCGGGAAGATTGTTATCTTATATGGTTAGAAAGGAAAGAGCTAAAAGAACAATTACTAAAATTAAGAAAGGATCAGAAATTTTCTCCAAGCAAGAACAGATTAAAAAAAATTTTACGGAATTTTTCAGTAATTTATATAAAGCAAATGTTACATCCGATATAGAAATTAAGAAATATTTGGATGAAACAAAGCTATTTAAAATCACGAAGGAACAACAGGATCAACTTAACCACCCCATTACATATAAAGAATTGGAGAATGCAATTGGACAATCTAAATCTTCCAAATCTCCTGGACCTGATGGGTTTCCCAATGAGTATTATAAAACATTTGCCACAGAGTTAATAGAACCCCTTCTCTCCACTATGAATTGTATAGTTTCTGGGAATATTCCCCAATCATGGAAATCCGCAAATATTTCATTGATATTGAAACAAGATAAGGATGGATTAGACCCTAATAATTATAGGCCAATTTCATTATTAAATACTGACTATAAACTTTTCGCATCAATTTTGGCAAATCGGCTGAAAACTATTTTAAGGGATTGGATACATGATGACCAAAATGGTTTTCTTCCGTCCAGGGGGACAAAACAAAATTTTAGAAATTTGTTGAATATAATTGACTTGCATCAAAAGAATATACAAAGAAAATTGGCATTGATCTTTTTGGACGCAGAGAAAGCGTTTGATAATGTTAATTGGAATTTCATGATTGGGGTTCTGCAAAAAATAGATTCTGGGAGAGTTTTTATAAATTGGATTGAAAAGATATATTTCGAACAGAATGCAGCTATATCAATAAATGGTGACTTGTCTACTAAACTTGCAATTGAAAAAGGGGTCAGGCAGGGTTGCCCCCTGGCTCCCTTATTGTTTATTTTGATTTTGAAAGTAATGTTGGTCAAAATAAGAAGTAGTAGGGATATTTACGGAGTAGAAATTGGAAAACAAACTTATAAGTTAAGGGCCTACGCAGACGATCTGGTTTTAACAATTGCAAACCCATTGGAATGTATTCAGACAGTATTGGAACTTTTGCAGGAATTTGGGAAAGTATCTGGTTATAAAATAAATAGAAACAAGTCAGTAATGTTGACCATGAATTTGGCTAAGAAGGAAATAGGAGATTTAAAGGAGATATCTGGCTTTAAGCATGAAGATAAGAGTAAATACTTGGGAATATGTCTCACCACTAAGAACTCAGAGCTTTTTAAAAATAATTATCAAAAAATTTGGGGTGAGATTAAAGGTAGTATGGTTAAGTGGAATCAAATAACTTTATCGTGGATGGGAAGGGTAGCTCTTGTTAAAATGTTGATTATTCCAAAATTAATATATTACTTTCAGAATATACCAGTAATTGACAATGAGAAAATTTTAAAAAATTGGAACAAGCATATACTAAATTTTATTTGGAAAAACAAAAGGCATAGAGTTAAAGCAATAGACATACAGGATACATTTAATAGAGGAGGATTAGCGGTTCCAAATTGCTTGTGGTATTATGAAGCGTGTGTACTTGATTGGCTTCAGGACTGGTTACTCTTAAAAAATTCAAGAAATTTAGAGCTGGAAGGAGGGGATTTATTGTATGGGTTCCATTCATATTTGTTCTATGACAAATTTAAGGGAGATGCAAGGTTTAAAGATCATTATATTTGCAAATCCTGCCTAAGAATTTGGTTAAAATATAAGGCAAAGTGGTGTATAAAGGTACCACTATGGGCATCCCCCGTTGAATCAGTTCCGATGAAAAGTGTTTATAAAGATGTTAACTGGTATAAATATAAGGACTTAATTCAGGGGGAAGGTAATGAAATTAGGTTTAAAACAAGAGAGGAATTGAAAGAATTGGGATGGGATATGAATTGGTTTACGTACATGCAAATTCACGAACAATTTAAAACGGATTATAAAGCAAGGAGGATTGGATCGGCAGATAAAAATTTTGAAAGAGTGTTATTTGGGGAAAATAAAAAGATTATTTCAAAATATTATAATTTAATAAGAAACTGGGAATTGGAAGAAAATACTGTTAAAACGTATATGATAAATTGGGCAAAAGACTTAAACCAAAATGTAAATTTAGACGAGTGGACAAGATGCTGGGGAAATGTCAAAAAATGGGCAATTAATATTGATCAAAGAGAAAACGCATATAAGGTCATGAGTAGATGGTATCTTACTCCGTACATGCTATCGAAACTATATAAAGGATGTAATCCTACTTGCTGGAAATGTGGGGAAGAAATTGGATTCTATTTTCATGTTTGGTGGAAGTGTAAGGTTTCTCAAAAATATTGGAATATAATTAACAAAGAAATTAGAGAAATAGTTAATATAAACATTGGTTTGGATCCGAAAATATATCTTTTAAATATTTGGGGGGAAAAGATTGGAAAAGAACAAGAACGCCTTCTCTTTCTCTTGATTACCACAGCAAGAATCCTCTTCGCCAAATACTGGAGGAACAGGGAGACACCAAAGATGGAAGAGTGGAGAGTTAAGGTCTACAAAATATATGAATTAGAGAAATTAACTTGGCTACTCCAAAATAAATCTTTACAGGAGTTCCATAGAATTTGGAACCCGTGGTATACCTATGAAAAGAAAAGATTGGAAGTTTGATTTTGTTCTAAACAGTTTAAATTAGTATAAGGGTACTAAGTGGGTAGATGGAATATTATTATAAGAAAGTGAATTGTGAAGAAGGTAGTAGGGGGAAATGTTTAGAAGAATTGGAGGTTAAAAGAGATTGTATAGTAAAATGTATATTATAATGTAAATTGTACAGTATATTATATTGTTATGAAGAATACTATAATAATCAGTGGGAATTCCTATGGGTTATAATAATGAGTAATTTGGAATAAGGATAAAGAACAATAGAGTCTGAGTATAAGAATAGGAGCTCTAGAATATTATAGTAATAGACTATCAGGCGGAATTTTGGATTTCCGACTTAAGGAAATAGATGAGGAAAACTCTCTCTGCAGATAAGGAAAAAAGAAAATTAGAATGAAAGAAAGTTTGCACGGATTAGTGAGAATAGACTAAGATATATATAAGGCATAAGGTTATAGATATGTAGTCATTAGCAAGATTTAATATAGTAACGTGTTATTTAGAGGTCCGGATCTAAATGTAATTAGGGATCCATACCAAAGTCATGGAAGTTAAGTGTTTTAAATGTTTATTTGTTTTGTGTATTTTGTTTTCGTATTAAGTGTATTTTGTTCTTTACGTTGTTGTTATGTTGATTGTGTAACATTGTTATTGTTATTTTGTTGGAGTTTGTGCTTTTAAAAATTTTCTAATAAAGTTTAAAAAAAAAAGAGTCTTCTGCTATCTTCATTCTAATCTCCACTCATTTCATCACTGCCAGCTCCCTATTGAACCAGGCGGCATGTTTGGCTCTACTTCGTGGGAGGGGGTGCTCAGGGGCAATCATGGCTATCACTCTGGCCATTTCCTTATTCCAGAGATCTGCCAAGACTTTGATGGGCAACAGGAAACTCCCCAAGAGCCATCAGGAATCCATCCAGATCCATAAGCCTCCTGAGGCAGACCATCTTAAGCACCCCCACCCCACCCCTGCAGAGTTCTGAGTCCCAGTGAATCTAAATTCTACCAGGTAGTGATCAGTCCATGACAACAGATTTACCAAGAGTTCCTCCACTCCGAGATCACTGTCATCCTTTCTGGAACAAAAAACCAGGTCCAGAGTGTGTCCTGCAGCATGGGTGGCCCCAGATATTACTTGGGGAAACTGTTGTGCAGCAGGGTGGGCGGTACACCAACATAATCCCTATTCTGTCCTGGCCACTCATCTTTAAGTAAGCACACTCATACCTAGTAGCATAACAAACAGTTATGCCCGGAAGAATTTTGTAAGTTCTTTGGCATCATTTTCCTTTGTTTCCTTTGCTTCATCCTTTACATCCATTGTTCCATGCTCCTAAATTTTATTTTCAATTTATTCACAGGTCATATCAAAATCCATAACTTTGGCCCCAAAATCTGCCTTTAATTTATACATGAGTATAGTCAAGTATATATGGCATATATATTGTGTGTAATATTTCTATTTTTTCTCATTTAGTCTATTTAGAACTATCATTTTATTCTGTGATCCTGCCTAATCAAGCTCTGATGAGCTCTGACTTCAAGTAGAGCTGAATCCTTCTTGGTTTGTCTTTCTTCCTCTCCTCACCTTTTCAAACCCTGAACGCACAAACTTAATGAATTCAACGGTCAGACTTATTTTCCCTCCCTAGCTCTGTTTTTTCTAATATCATGCCTCATGAAGTGATCTGGAAATCTTAAAAACTTACCCACCATTTTGTATAAATGTACTTGTTCCTAATAAAGCTATTGCCTGGCTGTAGACATTTTTCCTAAAGTCAAACTCTGATGTTCAGACCTTTACTATCCCCTTGAGAGAATTTGAAACTTCATGTACAAGCTGAGCTCCTGAGACAACTAGCTTTTGAATTTAAACCTTGGTTCTACACTTTTGAGCTGTAGCCAAGATCACTCAGGTTAACAAACACACAGTATCTCTAAAATTTCAAGAAATACAGTGCTCGTTAATGCTTTCACTGGAGAATGTAGGAAATGGGTAGGAGTAATCATGTCTCAGAGATAACAAGTGTATTGATTTGCCCTTTTTTACATCAAGCAGAAGGCACACACTTCAGAAGTAAGTTATAGCTCCTTTTAAACATTTTTTCTTGGTCTCTCGTTCCATGCTGCAGATGCCTATTACGACACTGCTGCGTTTCTTACTGAGCCACAGAGATGCATTTTCACCTCTGCACCACCTGTCAATACCGTCTTAAGGGTTTTTTTTTCTTGCTTTCACTACCATCCACAGTTTCAGTTTAGTGACATCTGTTACACACCTCAGGACTCCTGAAACCATCTCCATTATCTGTAGGAAGATAATTTAGATATAGAGAAATCCCCTACTGTTTTTGCATAATTTGGAAAGCACTACACAATTGGAAAGCTCATTAAAAGGGTTGTCTCCACTGTTTTACTTACATTTCTTAATCCTTTCTTGTATGCATTATAAAGACAAAGCCAACTGGATAAAGTCAACATGGCTTTTCCCGCTGACTCATAATGCTAACACAATAAAACACTGAGACAAGACAGTGTAATTAAGTGGATGAGCCTTATTCCAACAAATATGGTCCCATTTGGTATCTGCTTGGAGAAAAAAAATGTTTGTCCTCTTATTGGCATGGTACATCTTCAAAGTTATCATCTAATACTGATGATCCTAAGAGATCAGCCAGGAAAAAAGGAAAATGCTGGAGAGAAGCAGCTGGCTAATTATTTTCTACAGTCTAAGGACGTTTTCACACTGCGCAAAAGGAGGACGCTAGCCGGCCTCCCGCCGGCCTCGCTCCGGCGCCATTTCCCGTGTGTTTACACACACGCGGCGGCAAACCCCGCCCCTTCCGGTGTCATCCCTGCGTCCGGCCGGCTTTTGGCTCCGTGTGTTCAAACACACGGAGCCCTAAGTCCGGCGTCACTCCGGACGAACCAAGGATAACTCCGGCTGAAGCGGCAGAAAGGTAATTCCGGCTGTCCAACCGGAATTAGCCTTTCGGCGGCGGAGCCATTCCGGAATCGGCGGCACGACCCGTTCCGGAATGGCTCCAGCCGGCTTTAGGAGGACAGTGTGAAAACGTCCTAAGAATATATATGGTTAATTTAACCTCAGTAGCTTAAATGAAGATTATTCTTTCTTTCTTATTTAAACTTTAGAAAATGATGTAGTGATTCTAAATGAATTATGCCTACCCCAGTAGACTACTCAGGCTGTAGCCTACTTCCTGGAGTCAGTATTCCTATTGAGGAGTCTTCCTGATGTCCTCCAGAGGAAGAGCCTTAATGAAAGGTCACCTGCCCATGCTACAAGAAATTATTTTCTTATTTAATATTCATGATTGCAACTACAAATATCTCAGATGACCCACCCCATCTGCAATTAGCTTGGTGGGTCTGGAGTTTATATGCACTAGCATAATAGCTAAAATGTAATGGAGCTTTTTCTGTAATGACTAGGCTCTCACCTGTGCAGATGATAGTTTGCCCACTGTCAAATATGAACAGAATCATGGCATTAATTCTCTTGGAACCCATTAACTCCCTCAGTGACTCTAACCAACATTATTTTGATGGTGCAACAAGGATCCAGTGAAGTAATGTGAATGTTATTCATCTCTAGTCCGCTTTCTTTACAAAAAAGGAAGCTGAGAAGGTGGAGGCAAATCACAAAACATTCTATGGTGATTCAAAACAAACCAAGGTGATTCAAAATCCAAATAATTTTTTAAATCCTCCTACCCCACAACACTTATATTGCCCACTATCATTCAGCAGAATTTTGGGATGCACAATATTTTTCACCACACACACACACACACGCACACACATGCTTCATACTTTATTTGTACCAAAGGTCAATTTCTCCTAAGCCTGTGAAGATAGTAGAGTAGTAGGGACATTGCTCCCATAGCCAGAATAAGTTAATTCTCTTCAGGGAATCAATTTTGTTCTCATTCTGTAATTAATTTAGCCATGATACTAGTATAGGTAGAAATTAAAAATATGACAGAGAGTTTGGAAAGTTATTTTTTAAAGTAATTAATTACAGATATAGTACCAGGGCCTTAAAAATAGGTTCCCATTATATTTACAATTTTAAAAGTAACTGTTTGATTTCTCATTTCTCAAAAATATCTACATTTAATTTCTTTCGCATATCTGTATGCTATAAACTTGTGCAAAACAAAATCCATTCTTCTGTCCTCTTCAACACCCACAATAGAATACAAGGCAACACCACGAACCAGCATTTGAATAATGTGGTATTCCTCTTCTAGCATTTAATGAGACCACAGCCCCCATAATTATAAAAATAACTAAACATTATGGTTACACCACAAAAGGAGTTCTTTCTCACTGCTAGCATGATGTAATGGAGTCATGCCTTTGTTAATGGGAAAAATAATTATGTCAAAACAACCAGTCATTTGTAATTAGTTTATTTAGGAAGGTTCCAAATATCATAGCAGACTATCAAAGCAATGTGTTATTTGTAACTACTTACTTTTTGGAGCTATCTATTTCCAAGGTCTGCCATGGCATTCATAATTTATAGACATACTGTTTAATTAATCTGACTTGGGGCTCATCTAGAAAGAAAAAATGTCTCTAAGTATTGAGAATTTCCAGTTCTTTTTGTTTTGATTTTACCTACATATTCCCAGATTTTCATCCAAACTCCTTCCTAAATAGCTTGTATCCTAGAAACAATAGCTGTGTTTGCTGGTGGTGACAATCCTAACTAGGGACGTTATCACACGGGGAGTTGCGGGGAGAAAGTGGAAATAAACGGGACAAGCGGAAGACTTTAATTTATGGGATTTGTCCCGTTCCGCCTCGTCTGATAACTAAATTTGAATTTAAAAGGGGGTTAATTCGAACGAAAACCTGATCTTTTCAAATCCTCAAAAATCCCGAAAATGAAAAGGTTTTCGTTCGAATTAACCCCCTTTTAAATTCAAATTTAGTTATCAAACGAAGCGGAACGGGACAAATCCCATAAATTAAAGACTTCCGCTCGTGCCCGTTTATTTCCACTTTCTCCCTGCGACTCCCCGTGTGATAACGTCCTAGTTCTGGGATAATATAATCAAACAGCCAAGCAGAGATATATTTCATTTTAGAAAATGCCAGATTAATTTAAACTGAGCTGAGAAGCAGGAACTAAAAGTTCTTGGTAATGCTGGAAGTTCTCAGGAAATATTTCAGGATGAAGAAAATATCATGCAGATCTCCAAATAAAAACAGTTTGTACTGGAACAAAAACTGGGACTTATTCAGAGAGCTTTTTAACATCTCGAGGGGCTGTTGAATAAAACAACCATTTGTTTCACATGAGAACATATTAATCACAAAGATACCATGTTCCCTGCAAAGCTGACATTCCAAACAGAATTTTCAGATGAATTTTTATACATTTTTGAAAAAGGTGATCCACATTCATTGATCACAAAGAAATGGCAAGTTTACTCAAGATGAACTAATAAACAACAGAACTTGGGAGATGGTTAGACTATACCGCAGGAACCACCACAATGGTAAGAATATTTGGCAAAGCACCAATAGTCCTTCAAAGTTGCAGAACAAGATAGAGAAATTTTGACCCTGCAGATATTTTGAGCTTTGGCTCCTAGACATCTCAGGTGGCTGGAAGCATAGGGTTGTCCACTTGCAGTCCTGTACTCCATCAGTACATGTGAAGTTATGGATAAATCAGTCTCAAAAGTGCTGTTGATTCTTTCATTCCCCCTTCCTTTTCCATTTCATGCTGAAATCAAATAGCACAACTATCTCTTTGAAAACATCTGCAATCTTAGCCACTGACATCATGCACTATACAGGTACAGCCTGTTTAATGCAGACCAAAACTGGAGCAAATTCACCACTTCACTGATACTGGAGCAACCAGCCATTACGGGTTTCACTGATGCAGAATGTGCTTCATTAGATCATTTGAAAATTACTGATTTGATCCAGAGCTTTTGCTTTGCATTGTACACTGACAAAAACACACAGCAAAGAACCCAAGTCAGAGTCTATTCATAACTATGTAGCCCAGTCCCCCTCATATCTATCTTGCAGCAGCTATTTTAAGATCACCACACGGCTTGCCACATTGTTGCCAAAATTTATTAAGTCTGGCCCTGAATTATTAATCCTACCAAGCTGAATTGCACTCACTTTCTGGTTACATATGCTTAGGATGAAAAGTTTTGTTTTTTTCCATACATGCAGAGCTCCATATTTTCAATATCATAACAGAGATTTAAGTCTCCCAAGTCATGCACATGTTGAAATTCAATATCCATTTTTTATGATCCGTTCTTAGCACAGTGAACTAACAGCAAAACTAAAATCACCCACATAGTGTTTCCAATTTAAAAAGCTTTCATCATTAGACCATGTACATCACGAGCCTGAAAGGTGTCTCTTTATCTCTCCCTCTTTCTCAATTCATCTCTACCATTCTGATTAGTTTTTAACATTGTTTGCTTTCCTTCAGCTTCTGCACAGTGAAGACCAGCTGGTCTTACAACTTTAAAGCCTGGGAATAATAATGATTTTTTGAAAAATAAAAATAAATGAGAACCCTGACTTTTTTTCTCACTGTAAGCTACTTCAGCTTATGCAGTTGCTACGAAGAAAGTAGGACAGCAAGATTAATTACCTTTGTCCTCATCATCATCTTCTTCATCATCATCTGAAAGAACCAACAAAGGGAAGGAATTAGAGGGAGGGATGTCCAGTGAATGTGTTTTTCATTACCATCGCCACCATCCCATAACAACTGTCTTCAAATGTTACGATCTGAAGAAAGTAGGGAAAACTGACTGCCAAGCTGAGAGTTTACACATAGGAAAATCTCTGAACTAGTCATAAAATTCCATATATAGCTCCCTTCCTTAATTGAAGAACCTGGTTCAAAGTTTTTACTACTAGGTTTTTTTTTCCTTTTGAGAAGCTTATTCTTTCACTCTTAGCATATTTCTTGTTGTATTTTCATTTCATGTTTTACATTTTATCAGCCTCATGTTTCTTTATACTCCCTGCAGCTTTTTGATAATTTAATTAGCCTGCTTTGAATGAATGCATGAACACACACACACACACACATCTTTACAAGTATGGTCCACTGATGTGCAATGGGAGGTGAAACAGGATACATTTAAAGTGCCTTTCAGAAGTTCCTCAGAAACAAACTTCATAGTTATTTCAAGTTTTCCAATTTGCAGCTGTATTTTTTTCTCTCTCTCTCTCCAGAGGTTCTTCCAGCTTTTTCTCAAAGATACCTCTGAATTCATGACTGAGAAAATTACACTTGAATTACTGTTGATAGCATATGACATGCTTGGGGATTAAGAAAACAAAACAAGACACCTTATTGCTGGAATCTCAAACTGAAATCCACTATAAAAAAGGCCAGCAGTGAAGTTTGATAGCTTTTAAATGAACATTCCTCTATAGTAAATCATTTTTGCTTATGACAACTGAAATTGCAATCTTGAGAAAAACTTGTTTCAAGCCAGTGTTTTTAAACTAGAGAGAAAATTATCTTGGGATCAGAAGAACAACTGCTGTATTTGTGGAGCCTTCTAATTCAGGTGGCATCAAAATGGAAAACAACTTCAAAATTCTACTCCATCACTACTATCTCTATAACTCACTCTGGGTGTTCACTTGAACATGGCTTGGCTGAAAGTGTTACATGGATGGAGGGTATACATTTATCCCACCTTCAACATCCCCAGGCATGCAGGTACCTCTACAGATCCAAAGAACTGAAGTGGTTTTCTAAATACATTGGGCTGGATGTTCTCAGAAATCCCTTCCAGATCTTCTCCCAAAGCCATTGATTAAGCAAATTTCATTTAAGAGAATAAAAATGAATGAAAGAAGTTGAAGAGTACTATTTATCTATGTTTCTGTCTTCAATGTCTTTAGTACCTTCATATCCTAAAGACATCAAATCCCATCTGAACTTGGAAGCTAAGCAGTGCCAGCACTGGATAGAATTTGAATGGGAGACAGCCAATGAATACTACGTGCTGTGACCTATATTTCAGAGAAAGGAACAGGCAAAACCATGTCTAAGTATTCTTTGCCTAAGAAAAAAAAAACTAGAAAATTCATGGAGTTGCCATGAGTCAACAGGTAACTTGAACACATATATGCACATACACATGTCTAATGTCTTATTGAAAAGTTTCTGTTCTTTTCATGTTTATACTGGGTTAAAAAAAAAAACTAACCTGAGAAACTGGTAGAAAAAGTCTCTGATTGTACCAGGAGCTGGCAGAAAATATTCTGGAATAAACAAAACATTTATGAATCTCCAAAATAAAATCAGAAAGAACAGGAACAAAATTTGGGACTTTCTGGTCTTTTTAATCAGTTTGGATGTGCCTTCAGTTTCCATAAATGTTAATTCAACATAATTTTAATATTAGAATTGATTTCATTGTGTTTCAATATTATAATGTTTTGTCCGTTTCCATCTGCACCTGTTTTATATGTACAGTGGTAGCTCTACTTACGAAATTAATTTGTTCCGACAGCCATTTCGTAAGTAGAAAAATTCGTAAGTAGAAGCAAATTTAACATTGAAATTCCCTAATCCGTTCCAGGCCCCCAGATTCAAGCTACAACTCAATACAAATGTATAATATCAGAAGCCAAAAGTACAGTCCTGGAGATCAGAAGCCACAAATATCACAAGCCAAAAATACAGTCCTGGAGATCAGAAGCCACATATATCAGAAGCCAAAAAGCCACAAGCCACAAGCCACAATCCTACCTTCCTGGATCTCAGAAGCCACCAATTTTGCTAGCCACACTTCCTCTCCTCTTTCGCAAGCCCAAACAGTGCTGCCTAGCTGAATTTCGCTAGGCAAACAGTTCCTCTTTCGCTAGCAAATACAGTACTGCTTTGCTAGATTTTGCTAACCAATGGCATGCCACAAAATTCGGAGAGCAGCTCGTTCATGCCAATTTCGTAAGTTGGAACGCTTTCTTAAGTCAAAGCAAATTTTTTTGGGAGGCACATTTCATAAGTCACATCTTTCGGTAGAAGAAGCATTCGTAAGTAGAGGTACCACTGTATCTGTTTTCATCTTGTTGTGAATCACCTTGAGTCCTAATTCTACGAGAAATATAAATTGAGGAAACTAGGAGGAATATAAACTAAGGAAACAAAAGATTAGAAAGTTATAGAAGAAAAAAGCATTTTTGGATCATAAATCCATCTATATACCTGTGTGTGTGTGTGTGTGTGTGTGTGCGTGTTTTTAATGCAGCATTTATGTGTTAGTTTACTCAGAGAATCGTCACTATGGCTGCATCCATACTGCAGAAATAATCTGGTTTGACACCACTTTAATTGTTATGGTTCAATGCTATGGAATTCTGGGAACTGAAGTTTGTTGTGGCACCAGAGCTCTGTGCAATCTTCCCTACATCAATTATCTTTTCCAGAAAATGGTGCTTGTAGATGGCTGCTTGAACTCATAGCACCATTGCTTCAGAATACTGCAGAATTCCAACTAATGCCACATTTTGCTCGCCACCTACTTCAGACTGTTGAGTAATATTAGAAATGATATTGGAACTCACCTCTGATCTTCTGTTCTTCCAAACTAAAATGTTTTGAAAAGGTTAAGAATGGGAAACACTCTAGAGTATTTTTAGAGTGGGAATACAATGGTTTTAAAAATTCAGTTATAGAAACAGCATTTGGTTTTGAATGGATTCTGAATATTGATACAATCTTGGGTTATTGGTTTTTTAAGTTAGGTATTTTTTTCTAAAGAAAAATTGTTCTCTTTTGATGAAGCAGAGATGAGATGTGGGATTTACTAAGTGTGATTAGAATTGCAGAAACAGAATACAGTTCTCTAAAGGTATGTGAGACAATGGCTGACTAAACTCAGTGCAGCTTGCTTTTTGAACAGTTTTTTTTAAGTAGCTTACTTTTTGTACACCTACATATGAATTGCACTGTTATAGTATTTCTTGTGCTGAAATTCTACCATAGTAATAAGACAGTATAAATATCATTATCCATACAATGCACAACATCAGTCTTCCCTTAATTTTCTACCTTCTTTTTGTCTCTCATTCCTTGTTTTGTTTTTCTAGACAGTGACAGAAAAAGATACTACATTTTGTTATTGATGTGCATACAGTCTCTAGCAAAGTTGTATGACAGTAGTATTTTCTCTGGCCTCCATTTATTCAAAGCAAAATTTTCCATTGTTTTCATTTTCACCAAGCATCAACAAACCTGCTGGCCTTTGACTGGCTTCTCCTACTAGCTATTTATTTATTTTCTTTAGGCAGGCATTTGTATGTGGTTGATGCTTCTCTCACCATTTTTTCAAGATGTATGTCATCTTCATCTATGAGTCACCACTGTAGGCATATTATATGCCAACATACATTTTCAAAAAATCAGAAGCTGAGAAGTAATGGAACCAGTGGAATACATCATGTCAGTTTTACCAGGAAACAGAGAATGTTACACCAAGGAGGGAGATTGTTGTTGTTGTTTGTTGTTGTTGTTGTTGTTGTGTGCCTTCAAGTCATTTCCAACTTCTGGTGACCCTAAAGCAAACCTATCATGGGGTTTTCTGGGGCTGAGAGAGTGCAACTCACCCAAGGTCACCAGTGCGTTCCCACAGCAGAGTGGGGAGTCAAATCCCAATCTCCAGAATCCTAGTTCTATGCTCAAACCACTACACCACACTGGATCAAGGAGGGAGATAGAAGATAGTAAAATATAAGATTCCAAATTATCATCAAACACATAAAGAAAAACAACAGACATCCAATCAAATGAGACAATGGGCCTTTGCAGACTGCTAAAAATAGTGCAAATTGAGTCCACTTTAAGGGTTAGGGTTAGGGTTAGGGAATCACGGGAACTGTATTTTATTGTAGCACCAGAGCTCTCTGACAGAGAAGGCTCAATGTCTCAGGGGGAAAAAACAATTCCCATGATTCCCTAGCACTAACCCTAACCCTTAAAGTGGACTCAATTTGCACTATTTCTGGCAGTCTGCAAAGGCCCAATATTGCTGATCAGTTTAAAACAAATGTTTCTCATTGCACTAAAAGATGGAAATCAAAATATTACTACAAGCCAGCATGTAACAGTTAGGGGTAAATGCAGTCTCAGTTATTATCAACAATAAACTTAGGATAAATATCAGTTTAATACTGAAAGAAAAGAAAGTATTTCCTCCTCTTCCCACTTCTCTTCTTTTTCATATTATTGATTATTAATTAAGATAAGATACATTTAACCAAGTGTGCATGTGGGCTAACAGCACATGATCCAAGCAGGGGATGCTCATCATCCCATTTTGAGATGAGGCACCCTCTTCTGTCAAACCATCAACCACCAAAGTGTGTGTGTGTGTGTGTGTGTGTGTGTACAAGCACATATTTATGACTTGACCTTTTTGGCTTAAATAGTGCTTCTATTAGTGCTTCTATTAGTGCTATTATCCCTTGAGATCAATTCTGTGCTGCCACCACCACCACCCCACACACAGAGTGTAGGCTCTCCTCTCCATGGCAGAGAGGTAAATCGTTGGGTGGAAAACACCTTCTGACAGAGGCCTCCTGGTTGCAGAAAGGCAGGGGGGTGGGCAATTGTGGCCCTCCAGAAGTTTTTTATCTATAGCTCCTATCATCCCTAGTCAGCATAGCCAAGGATAAAGAATTGTGGGAGTTATAATCCCAAAATATCTACAGTTGCCCACCTTTGTGATCAGAAAAAGAAAAAACATATCTGGAAGTGACATTCCCCCCTACATCAGAGGTGTTAGGGGTGGGATGTATAGTTTGCTGGCCTCCCCTGATTGAGAGACAAGTTTTAAAACATGCTGCAGCAGTTATGCCATGGTGGGGGGAATCTGGGGGCATGGCCCAAGTCAACTTGGAGCCTGTCACCCCCAGTACCTCATTCTGGTCTGAGCAATCAACCCGCCCTCCCACCACTGGTGCAGTATAAAGTTCTTTGGTCGCTTCAGGGCTGGGTAGGAATTTAAAAATAAATAAATAAATCTGTGGGGTTTTCACCTATCCCATACTGTTCCCACTTGGAAATGGGAAATTGGCCAGGGTGGTGTCTAAATAGGTTATCATTTGGCAAGTTCAGTGACTGTCTGGGTGGAAGGGATGTCTCTGGAACTACCTTTTTAGGTCTTGGGATCAGGGAGGTGGAGAAAGAGATTGCCCTTGAAGAATAAACCTTCTCTTTAATCCCCAAGGCTTAGGAGAGGGACTTTCTGGTCTTCCTGATGCAGGTCGGCCAGCCTTTGGGTTCTCTTTGGGGCTCAGGTGTGATTGCCTGGGGAAGCTGTAGAAGTGGTCTGCTTGAACACTAGGCTACTCTCCCACCTTAGCTGCAGTTCTCTTAAGAAATTAATAAATAGATCAAGTTAATAAATGGCCCATTTTTCAACCCACTTTCTTGTGTCTTGTCTCATTATTTCTGGGGCTGGTCAGCAATATATCAAGAGAGGTCTTAGAACTTCAGGATTCAAAACAATTTCAATCCTCATTTAAATAACCCAGAATCTGTCTTCACTGAAGCTAATGTTGCACCACTACCACCACCACCAGTATTGATAGCCTTCTTTTTAAATGGCAGTAACATGGGGTGGGGGTCTAAAGGAAACTCTCCTTCAACAGCAGAAGTCACATTCTGGCTTCTCCCTTCTGTGCAGTATCAGATTGCTCTGCCTCTGGGTGCTATCAAAAGGTATAAAACATTTGTTAACAACAGCATTTCCAAAAACCATTATGTCCTTGGTTAATTATCATATTCTACAAAAAGCTTGGCTATCACTTGGATTCACAAGTCAGTTTCATGTTGACTAATGGCAAAATCTCCATTAACAGAGAAGGAAAGAGGCAAATGGCAATTCTGGAGCCCTTTGGATGCACCTTACTTATAACAATGCCTGCTGCGTCTGTTGTGCCCGTTGTTCAAAAAGAGGTAACATGGATGGACAAGCCATAGCCATGGCAATATGCCAACAGAATGACTGTGCTAATGGAGACCCTAAGAGCAGGCTGGAGGTTAGAGAAAATTACCCACAGCAGTTACCAAGGCAGTAGGGAAAAAACAACATAACAAAATTACACCAAGTATGATTTACGTTAGCACAGCAAGTCTCTAGTTATTCTTTTCTTTACAGTATTAGGAAGTATGCAATTTTTCTTTTCAAAAGAGGGCCACCTACAGAGTTAATGAGTTCACTTCAGAATATGTTCTGCTATGCAAACCTTAAAGAAAAATAACCTGGGGGGGGGGGGGACATTCAGTAGGTTTTCTAACTATTACTCTTTCTTTTTTTCATGGGCTTTTGCGTTGAAACGCTGCTCAAAAGAAGAAACGGCTTATATTGCCATGAATAAAATCTTCTTACTAATTGCAAATGAGGTTTTCTCTTAGGTCAACAAAAAATTAAACTAATTGGAGTAGCTGAACAAATTTTCATCTCATAACTATTCAGGGCATATTGCAGAAAACTGTGGGGGAGTATAAAGCTGGTTAATCACATTTTCAAATGGAGATGAATAACCAGATTAAAGACCTTTGATGCCTTGGTGAAACATTAGATCTGTTCATATGCAACAGTGAAAATGGATCTTTTTCTCAGAGGAAGAGAATTTGGTCTCATTCCCCACCCCATGCCCTTGCTCTTCAATTAACACCTTTCCTCTCACTAGTAAGCTTGCTTCAACTAAAATTAATTAATTTCAGTGGTGTGTTCATATGACCATTTTACAAGTGGACAGTTTCCCTGCTGGAACTGTTCATCTGGATCTAATCTTGTGAACAGTTCCATCAACCAAGTCAAGATTAGAACTTAACATAGCTTGGGAATCTTTTTAAACTATTGGACTTCATGGGGATGTAGAGATCTGATGCATACTGAAATATTTGTGAAACTAATTCAAAATGTGTGTATCCACTACACATCAACAACAGCTTGCTAGGCAGCTATTTCCAATTTGGTGCCCTCCAGGTATCTCCAGAAACAATTCCCATCATTCCCAACCACTGTAATCATCTCGTGCTTGTTGGAGAAGAGGGTCATTGTAGCTTCATGTATCTTGAGGGCACAAAGAGTTGAATGCTACAGAATTAATTACTTAGACTGCTGTTTTTCAAAAGCAGTACAAATTCCTCACCCTTACAGAATGGTGGATTCTCTTTTGGCAGTCCTTGGAGAATTCTCAAGAGTACTGCTATAGTCTACCTATAAGGCAGAGATCAAACTAGATGGCCTTTGTGCTATCTGCAAACTTTATGATTCTATGATTCTACTACAGTAGTCACAGGAGTTGGGGTGAAGGACCCCCACGAATATGGAAAAATTGTGAATAACTCTGCCACTATGATTGGGTGATCCAGGCATGGCAGAGGTGGAAAAAGACCCCCGCAGGTCCCCTCTGGACCCCTGATATGGAAGGGGAGGTAGAAGGGGTTGTGTGAGCTCTCTTCTGACCCCTCCGATGCCTGGATCAACTGTTCCAGACATGGGGACGGTCAGGCAAAACCTCACAAATAACCGAATTCATGAATTCCAAGCTCGTGAATTAGGAGGGATTGTATAAGTTTCAATTAACAATAAGAAACCATTTTGAATGCTATCAAAGTCTACTAACAGAAGGACCTAGGTTGTTTCAGTATTATAAACTTAGTGGGTACTCTCCTGTACTGTACCCTGCAAAATTTAAGAGATTGTCATGCATGCAGAGTTCATGCTACATGATCAACAGGAGTGTCTGCATTTTAGTGATAGGGGACACTGGTATTCTACTCAGTAGTCTGTAACTTTTTCTCAACAGGTGTTGCCAGGCTGTGGAACTTCTTTCCAAAGGAGGTTGGTCACCTCCCTGTTGTTTTTCCAGTCTCTGCCAAAACCTAGGGTTTTTAGACAGGCCTTTGTCAACAGATGGGTTCTGAACAAGGGGCAATGACAGAGAGGATTGCTTCTTTTTTCCTTCTTGTTTATATGCCTATAAATTGTTTCAATACAGTGATTGTTTTAATATGATAATCTGTTTAATTGTGAGTCAATATTTATAGCTTCTTGTTTTGGCTTGTATTTGTTTATAATCATATTGTGAGCTTCAACACTGGGAGAAAGGCCAGATATTAAATAAATGCACATGTAGATGTTTCATTGCTTCAAAATATTTATACACCGTTGTTGTTGTTGTTGTTTAAAAAAAACACAAATAGCTCTTACTAAAAATCCCTAGGATGTAAATCCAGATGTTGCATTGCAACTTAATATGTTGAGGATGAAGTAAGCTTGTTTTCTGTTACTCCAGAGGATGCTGAGAAATGGATTCGAGCTACAGGAAAAGAGATCCCACCTTGGGAAGAATTTTGTGGTTGTAAGAGTTGTTCAACCATGGAATATGCTGCCCAGGAGTGTAGTGGAGTCTTCTTCTTGGAGGTTTTTAAGCAGAGGCTGAATGGCCATCTCTCAGGGGTGCTTTGATTATGTATTCCTGCATCGCAGAGGGATGGTCCTTGTGGTCTCTTCCAACTCTATGATTCTATTATCACTTCTGTTCCAGTAAGTACAGCTTTCAGCTCCCTGAGGCAAGATGCAGATTTGTATTTCCACTCAGTCACATTCTTCTTGGCAGCTTTCATTTCAGATATTCTGCCTTGTAAATTGTTCATTTGTCTGCTCAGTATTACCTCCATCTCTTTCCTTTGTTGGTTACATCAAAGCTTATGCTGTGCTTGAATCTAAAGCAAGTATCCAGTATCAGTGACATTACACCTACATACAAGGGTGCACTGATGGCAAGAGGAAGTCACGTGAAGGCATGGCCTCCCAGTAAGTATTCTGTGCCCAATGAAATTTTCTTGCAGTCCCCAGATTTATAGCTCTACAGTCAAGCAGGGTAATACAGTTTACTCACCCAAAGAATAGGGTATGGCCAATTCAGATCAAACTCTTAACATTTGACTAACATACTAAATCATTGTACATGTACAAGTAAGCTTCTTTATGCATGTATATTTTGTATGCTGCACAACTCACCTACAGCTGCACCCACAGCTATGTGTGAAAATTCATTCTTAGTTTTGATACATGTGCTGACACTATACAAGCCATAAGTGTTTCATCAGAGAGCAGCAAATTTAGTACACTTGGCTTTTGAAAGTAACACATTGCAAGGCATTTCAGCTGGACATCTTCTCTACCAATTTGGACAGAAATAACGAGGCAGTAGACTATTAACAGTTCAGATCATTATTATAGAATGACTTGCATAACATACACTTACTTTCTAGTCACTGTTATTTAGTTTACATAACTATTTTGCATGTGGGCAATACTACATTTTAAATTGATTGGCTTTTTTGGAAATTTCCCAACATACTTTCTAATTAAAATGTTGGAGTTATTTTGGTTGTTATCTCTGAATAACTATTCAACAGAAAGCTCTTTTATTATGATTGTTGCCCAAACCCTTCTGCTCCATCAATTTTTGTCTGTGCCACTCCCCTGAAAATTGTCTCACTATAACCCTGCCTATGCATTCAAATATTGTTATGTTAAAAGCAGCTTCATTTTATATACTGCTTCATATTGTTACACAGGCAGGTAGTTTTTAACATGCATAGTGGTAATCAGAACTTCAAATTTCCATAAGGAGCTTAATGGCCATCTGTAAATTTGATTTTAAAAAATCCTAAAGCATTACATTTAAAAATAGATCCTGAAACAATGGCATAAAGAGCAAGAGGCAGCATAAATTGAGAGGAGCCACAATAAAAAGCATTGGTGTTTTGTTTTGTTTTTTAAATAAATGCTTTTGTTAAAAGCACAAATGAGTATCTTCTGTGCAAGTACTTAAGGCAGGGTGTTTAAATCATACAGGGTTTCTGTCTGTCTGTCTTGCTCTCTCTGTATGGCTCATGGTAACATAGTGCTTTTCGTACCATGCCCTTCTCCCATGTTTCTCCAAGTAAAAACCATTCAGAATCCAAAAGTGGGTTTTAATCTTTCTGGAGGCTCCTAGAAGTGACTCAAGTCAGGAAATGCCCTACCTCAACCCTAAACCCAATGCCCTACCTCAACCCTAAACCCCTACCCCCAAGAATGCCTAGCAAATCAATGCTAGAAGTAGGTATCCAGTTACTTCTCTGGATATATAGGGACCCTATACGGCTTATGTCCAAAGTACCTGAAAGAGTTAGGCTGCTGCCACACTGCAGGATCAATGCAGTTTGACACAACTTTAAATGTCATGGCTGCATCCTATGCAATCCTGCAATTTGCAGTTTGTTGTGGCACCAGAGCTCTCTGACAGAGAAGGCTAAATATCTCACAAAACTACAAATCCCAGAATTCTATAACTGTGAGCCATGACAGTTAAAATTGTGTTAAATTGCATAAATTTTGCAGTGCAGATGCAGCCTGTATCTCCCTATACAAATCTGCCAGAGTCAGAGTTAATTAAATCAGGCGCTGCAAATTGCAAATACACTTAATACATCTCTTCCAATCAGTAAAATATATTCTGTTTGTGTCTGTGTTATAATTACAAGCTGTGAATAACTGCAGTTGGTGCTGCAAGCACACTGTTTAATTTTAATAGCATCTCCAGGGACTCTCCCTAGGTCTCAGAGTTTGGCCTGGAAATCTCAGGGCCTGGGAATAAAATCATAGAAGTTGGAAGGGACCATAAGGGCCATCTAATCCAACCTTCAGCCATGCATGAATCCAAAATGTTCTTGACCTGACAACTCTATTCCAAACAGTGCATTTCCTGGCAAAAATAAAAAATAAAAAATGGGTGAATTCCCATTCCTCCGGGATGCTTTTGAGGTAATTATTCACTTTTTTAAAAGGTCACAGGGGCCCCCTGCACTGTTTATCCTCAAAAAATACTTCTTTTTCAAAAGCAAAAAATGATGTATGCACACTTTCAGTTTTATTTTGTTTGAGTTCCTTGCATTCTTTGACAATCCATACAGTCTCCTGAGGTTCTCAGGGACAGATAATTGCCCTACAGACAGGCTGCAGTTGCCCATCCTTCAGCAGTGCTTGCAGACAGAAAACACTCTCAATTGAAGAAGCAAGATCTATGGTTAGTGCTGCTAATCTTTGAGGTGTAGCGATTCTCCATCTCTTGGCCAAAATGGAGCATGACTAATAAGATTATTGCACAGCACTTACAAGAACGGGAATAGAAGGGAACGGAAGGGAATGGAATGGATCAAAAATGCATTTTACTGCATGGGAGAATGCCACCACGAGTCCCCAAGGCACTCCCCAGCTGTTCCTGGCTGCCGAGTTTTGAAGGACGGTTCAAAATCATTCTTCAAAATTGGCTGCCAGGAACGGCTGGGGAATGCCTTGGGGACTCCCACCGGCATCAGTGGCGTTCTCCCATGCAGTAAAATGCATTTTTGCCCCGTTCTATTCCCTTCCCTTCTGTTCTCGTTCCTTAAGTGCCATGCGATAAGCTTTAAAGAATCTTCCAAGCTTTCGTCTAAAAGATTACTAGCTGTGCTGTAATTAGCCACTTTGAAAACTCTTCATCTGACATGTGCAATTTTTTGATAGACTCTTCTTTAGCTACAGTAACTCTGTGTGTGTGTGTGTGATCTTTAAAGATGACAACTATAGTTTTAAAACTTTCTTCTAGTCAGAAATAATCTTCAAAGTGGAGATAATTTCTTTTTGTTGATTAAGTGATGTTGGAAAACTTGTTTCTTGTCCCAGGCTGACCCTAAATTATCTCCTGCCTTACTTCTTCTCCATCTCCTTTTCCTTTATCCTTTTTCTTGCCTTCTTAAATTGACAATCTGACATTATTTTATGAACCACAAGTTACAGAGATCTTTCATTAAGGAAAGGAAGCAATACTTATAAGGAAAAAAACTGATTTCACAGGAGACCAAAGCGTTCTCAGCTTCTGATTTATTTTACAAAGCCATATTCATGCCCATGTCCCCTTCCTAAAATAATTTTTAAAAACTCAACTTTTTTTCATCACTACAGTTCTGATATCAAGCACACGTAATACTAAGAGAGCTCCATTAAGTTTTTAAAAAGTAGCTGTGTGGTTCACAAAATGAAAACAAAATACAGAGACCTAAGGTGCATCTACACTGTAGAAATAATGCAGTTTGAAACTACTTTACCTGCCATGGCTCCATCCTACAGAAGCTTGTGATTTGTACTTTTTGGGAAGTCCAGCACTCTTTGACAGAGAAGGCTAAGAGATATATCCATAACTCTAGATTATGAATCCATAACTATTACCACCATATATTTAAATTGACATTAAACTGTCTTAGGATCATAGAATGACAGCCAGCATAGGATGTTATCACACGGGGAGTCGCGGGGAGAAAGTGAAAATGAACGGGCACGAGCAGAAGTCTTTAATTTACGGGATTTGTCCTGTTCCGCCTTGTCTGATAACTAAATTCTAATTTAAAAGGGGGTTAATTCGAACGAAAACCTGATCTTTTCATTTTTGGGATTTTGGGGGATTTGAAAAGATCAAGTTTTTGTTCGAATTAACCCCCTTTTAAATTCAAATTTAGTTATCAGACAAGGTGGAACGGGGCTGTTCGGCTTCCGGTGGCATGGCGGGTGCGAGGACAGTCACCTAAGATCGCTCTGGGTGACTGTCGCTAGCTGTGGGAGAAAAGCTTCGCTAGGAGACATCAAAAGCGAAGTTTTGTTCCCCCCGATAAAGGGGAACACGGAGGGACCCTTTGGTGAGACGGGAGGACCCCAAGCGTTTGGAATTTGGGACCCAAAGAAGATCAGGGGACGCGGAGGGGATCTTAGACTCACAGGGTAATCCACGACCGCAATTAGCAGCCTTGGAAGAGGCAAAGCGCTGCCGCCGCTTTTCTTTACAATCGGGGAGAAAGTAACTGGTGGAGCAAACGTGAGAACAGCTGAATTAATAACTTCTACAACAAGCTTTTGCTACTCAAAGAGCTTAGGTAATCTGTTTTGATTTATAAAAGTCTATACCCGGGACTGCTTAGTTGAAGGGGTTTGAATACCCAAAAGGAGAAGAAATAGGAGAAAGTATACAAAGTATAAGTGTAAAGAGATAAAAGAACAATCATAATTAGAACCCTTTCTTTTGGAGTGAAAGGGAAAGTACCACACTGTTCGGGGACTTTATATTGGACTTCTGGACTTTAGTTTGGACTGTATATGGCCCTTATCACATGGGGTCTGAAGCAGAGCTAATCTGAAGGGCATCCACAGCTAATACATATTATTCCCCCGTGTTTATACACGACGCTGCCCCAGAACACGGAGCTAATCCGTATTGTTCCCCCGTGTTTACACACGACGCTGCCCCAGAACACGGAGCTAATCCGTATTGTCCCCCGTGTTTACACACGACGCTGCCCCAGAACTCGGCAGAATACGGAGCTAATCCGTAAGGAGTAGGGAGATTTTGACATTCGGTTTGTAGAGGAAGTACCTAGGGAGCCTTCGCATTCATTGCGAATTGGTGGGCAGGGCGAAAATCCCAGCGAGGGGAAGGGATTGCCTTGGCAAAAGGCAAACCGGATTGGAAAGAAGAGGAGGAGAGGAAGAGGGAAGAGGGAAGAGGGAGGCGATCTCTCTCTCTCCATGGGCTGCCTTCCCTTCTCCAGTCCTCCAGCCCTCCTCCTCCTCCCCGGTTCCCATGGCTGCCTTTCCTCCCGGCTTTTTGTGACGGGAGAGAAGGGAGCCTTGGTATTAATTGCGAAATGGCCAAAAGGGCGATATTCCCTTCGTTTCGCTATGGAACCGAATTTATTCCTACTTCGGTTAGTCTTCGCTTTTTCTTTGCTTCGTGGCCAGCGTTTGATAAGGTCCTATGAAAGTAAAGGAAAATAACTGCATGACATCCCAATCAAGATAAAAATTGCTGATATATATTGATAAAATAAAAGACAAGGCGGAACGGGACAAATCCCTTAAATTAAAGTCTTCCGCTTGTCCAGTTTATTTTCAGTTTTCAGCGGCGGATCCCCATGTGATAACGTCCATAGTGTAGTCGTTTGAATGTTGGACTACTATTCTGGAGACCAGGGTTCAATTCTCCACTTGGCCATGAAACCCACTGAGTGACCTTGGGCAAGTCACATGTTCTCACCCTCAGATGAAGGCAATGGCAAACCTCCTCTGAATAAATCTTGCCAAGAAAACCCATGATAGACAACAGCAACAAAGATCATAGAATCATAGAGTTGGAAGAGACCACAAGGGCCATCCAATCCAACCCCCTGCCAGGCAAAAATGCACAATTAAAGCACACCTGGAAGATGGCCATCCAGCCTCTGATTAGAAAGAATTAAAACCATTTGAAGCACATTCATTTAAAACCAAAAGATAAAAGTAATTCAGTATACTTTTAAAAAGCCCTTTTTTGTAACATAATCATTTCCCCAAAGCCTAGTAGATTAATAAGATTTTCAAAACCACTATCAGCAACACCATTATTTGAGAACTGACTACCTACTTAGGACTTCCAGTGGGCGTAGGAAGGCATGAGCTGTGTTTTGAAGGAGCTCAAGAGAAATGCCATGCTGTGCTATTTGTTTTTCGGGGGGGGGGGTGGCCTTTTCCCCCCCATTCAACAGCCAGCTATACATCATGGCTACAAACTCTCTTGGTATAGAGGATTCGGAGATACCCCACAGAGGTATTTCCTCTCTGCATGGGAAGTGGGGACAAGCTCAGATATAGCCAGGGAAAGCCGGAGGAAGAAACCCAGCAGCACAGCATCAGCTGCAGCAGCTTGAATCCCCAAATGCTGAATGCCAACCTTTTGCTTTTTTCTAACAACAAAAACAATGCAAAAAGATAAGAAAAGACCACTCTAAGACCCTGAGACACTGAGTTATCAGAGTAAAGAACTCGACAGACAGAGCGAGGAAATAGGATGGTAAGAAAAAAGCGGGCTATAGACGGTAAGAAAAAAGCGGAAACATTGGAAATAGTGGAGAGATGGGAGAAAAAGGATGAAAGCCACTGAGCAAAGGACTCAAGAAGGAGGGGGAAAGAAAAAGGAAGAAAAAAGAGAGAGAGAAAGAGAAAGACAGGAAGAAAGAAAGAAAGAAGGAATTAAGCTTGCAAAATAGAGATACAGAGTAGGAAAAATAAAGAAAAATAAAAATATTAAAACAATTATTTGAAACAATCTGTAAAAAAAACTTCTCCCTCTCCTATTTTGCTCTGGAAACAATTATATTAAGGAAATTTGCTTGAATGAAAAGAACACTCAGGGCCTTTGCAGACTGCCAGAAATAGTGCACATTAAATTGAGGCACTGCCCTGGCTCAGTACTAGGGAATCATGGGAACTGTAATTTATTGTGGCACCAGAGCTCTCTGACAGAGAAGGCTCAATGTCCCAGAAAACAATACAATTCACATGACTCCCTAGCACTGAGCCAGGGCAGTGCCTCAATTTAATGTGCACTATTTCTGGCAGTCTGCAAAGGCCCTCAGTTGACTTAAATGGACACAAAGGACTCAAGTGATTTATTTTAACCTGATTTACCCTGATTGGATTGAATTGAATTAATTGAACTAACTGACTTGACTTATATGAAATGGACTGAACTCATTTTGAATGAATTGACCCAACTGAATTAAGTGACTTGATTTATTTTGAATGGACTGAACATAAAGGATACTATGTACTTATTTTGAATGAACTAATCTAACTGATTTAAGTGACTTCAAGCCTTTGCAGACTGCCAGAAATAGTGCAAATTGAGTCCACTTTAAGGGTTAGGGTTAGTGCTAGGGAATTGTGTTGTTGTTTTTTCTGAGACATTGAGCTTTCTCTGTCAGAGAGCTCTGGTGCCACAATAAAATACAGTTCCCATGATTCCCTAACCCTAACCCTACCCTTAAAGTGGACTCATTTTGCACTATTTCTAGCAGTCTGCAAAGGCCCTTAATTTATTTTGAATGGACTGAACTTAAAGAACTTTACCTATCCTGAATGAGTTGACCTAATTGAATTAAGTGATTGGATTTGATTATCTTGACTGGACTTGACTCAAAGGACTTAATTGACCAGGAAATTTATTAAGAAACATATAAACCAAGATTAATTTCAGAAATTGTGATTGAAGCTTGAATAAATTAGGTGATTTGATTTACTTTGAATGAACTGAGCTTAAATGACTTTACCTACCTTGAATAAATTGTACTATTTGAATTAAGTGATTTGATTTGATTTATCTTGATTGGACATGACTTAAAGGACCTAGTTAAATAAGAAATTGATTAAGAGACATATAAATCAAGATTAATTTTAGAAATAGTGACTGAAGCTTGAATGAAATTGTCTTGAAAGTAAAAGAAGTTATTAATTTTGATTTGAATCAAGGAAATCAATTAATTGAGTGGTACAAGGTTAAAAGCCTTAGAAGGACCCTCTCAACTTAAGCTTATTCAAAGATCTAATTTGCAAGTGCCTTAAGAAGTAAGACACAAATTAATTCCCAACCTATTACTGTATCTTTATATCTATAGATTATACTCAAATCTAAACAGTCTGTATCCAAATTTAATGCAATATGTCCAATCTGATTACCAATTTCATTGTTTTTCACATACCTAATCCAAGGTTCCCAGATTTCGTAAAAATCTATTAACTTAGTATTTTTAGTAGATGTGACAACTTTTCCATTTCATATATATCATAAACTTTTAATCTCCATTCTTCCACAGAAGGTATTTCTTTTCTTTTCCAATATTTAGCATAAGTTATTCTTGCTGCGATTATCATTAGGAAGAGTAACTTTCCATCTTCTTTTTCTATATCTCCTTTTACAATATTTAAAAGATATATCTTTGGGTCAAGGCCAAATTGGCAATTAAAATTTTTATTTATCTCTCCATGAATATTTTTCCAATTTTTTTTTTAGCCATTCAACAATTCCACCACATATGCAGGTATGAACCTAAATCAGCTTCACATTTCCAACATACCGAATTACGTCCTGTATACATTTTCAACAACCTAAGTGGTGTCAAGTACCACCGGAACATGGATTTGTACAGATTTTCTCTTAGTTCAACACTTGCAGTATATTTTATTCTTTTTTTCCAAACTTTTTCCCACTCATCGAATTGAATAACTTGATTTAACTCACATGCCCATTTGATCATATAATCTTTGACCAAATTTTCTTCCAATTCCCAGTTCCTTATTAGATTATAATATTTAGATATTGGGGTTTTTGAGTTCCCTCCCAGAATTTTTTCAAAATCTTTATTTGCAGGACCAATTTGATCTAATCGACTATCCATTTTAAACCTCTCAAAAAGTTGTCTATACATGAACCAATTCGTTCTATACCCTAACTGCAATAATTCCTCTTGCGTTTTGAAACTCATCTTACCGTTATCTAACTTAATTAACATTTTGTACCTTGCCCAATCCCCTTCATTATATAATCCTTTCATTAGAATTAATATAGTATGAATAGTATAGTAATAAATGATATTGATTATGTTTATCTCTCAATTTAGCAATCTCTCAGTAGGCTCTCGGCATATCCCCGAAAGTTAGTGCTATTGTGTTAAGCCTTACTGGTAAGAATATAATCTTGATGTAAGAGAATCGTAGAAAAATTTAGTTATTGTGATTAATTAGATAGATAACACCTCCGCACAGCTTAGGAAGTATGTTTTGTCAATATTGTAAGTACATAAGTGGTTGTTTGTATGTTTTTAATGTTGTATGTTCTATGTTTTATGATTAACGTTTGTATGTTATACGTGTTATGTCATAATATATGTGTCTTTTTTTCTTTTTAACTTTTTTCAATAAAATAATATAAAAAAATTTTAAAAAAAGAAATAAGACACAAATGAAAAGAAAATAATGGCAAGTTCAAGAAACACAGCTGCACCATGGCAGCATAAGTACAGTGACAAATATATAGAAGACAATCAACAGAACAAGTATTTATTTTGGAAGAAATTTAAAAAATGAAGATTCAACAACAGAAGGATTCTAGTCTACACAAAACAAAATATACAATATTCTATGGGCAACAGAAAAAAGAAAGATCTCGAAGCTCTACACCAATTCTTCTAGAAAGAGAATTGGAACCTGAAACTATTAAGAATATGATGATCAGATGGGTACAAGATATAGGCCACCCAATCTCCATGAATCGCTGGGAAGATACATGGAAAAAGGCAAACTCTGTTACAGCATCACAAGACTTAAAATAAAATTTCTTAAAAATATCAATCAGATGGTATTTCACACCAACAAGACTAAAAAAATATACAAAATGACAAACAACAGGTGTTGGAAATGCCAGAAGGAAATTGGAACACTATATCATTTGTGGTAGAATTGCAGCCAAGTCAAGAAATTTTGGATACAAATCCATGCAATTATACAAAAGAGATTAAAGCTACAAATACCTTTTGCATCTGAATTCTATCTCCTTAACATGACATCAGTACACAACAAGGAAGAAGAAAAGAAACATTGGCAGATTCTAAGATATTTAGTAACTGTAGCCAGATTAGTTATTGCTAGAGAGTGGAAAACAGAGGAACCCCCAAAACTAAAAGATTGGATGAATAAAATTGAGGAAATGAAGACTATGGATAAACTAACACATATGACAAACAATCAAACAATTGACTAATTAGATAAAAAATGGCAACCATTTAAAAATATCATCCTTATTGATGAATCAATAAAAGAAGAGATCTTGGGACAAACTAGGTATCATGATAGTAATTACAAATAACAATTTAAAAAATTAAGTCACAGTAAGACTAATCCATAATAATGGAAGCAATAATAATAAGGATAATAAGGTTGAGTTAAAGAATTCTCTGTTTTGAATATATGTGTAGATTTATTTGCTTAGCAATAAGCATATGTGTGTGGAAAAAAGGTGTATATATGCATAGAAATATATATTGTTTAAAAAAAAACCACATAGACAGTGAGCTGATTACAGTTCTGACAGCTCTACTATTTTTTATATTTTGTTTAAAATAGATATTTTTTTTTTATTTTCCCCTCTAACTAGGGAGGAACAGAAACAAGAGGTTAATGCCTATTAATGAAGAAGTTAAAGACTGGAAACAATTGTTCTTGCTAACAAAAGAGTGATTTTCAAAGATCAATGAAATTTTCTCTTTTTTAAATTATGGTAGATTGAGGGCCGTTGCAGACCGGCCCAAAGGGGAAGAGTTGGGGCGGGGCAGCTGCATGCCGGCCACCCCAATCCCACGCCGATGCCGTCCTGATACTGCACGGCCATGCGCATGGTGAGCGGCATCAGGACACCCTTCTGGTGCAGCGTTTAAACATGCTGTGCTGAAAGGACACAGAAGAGACACAGCGCCAGCTCTTAGGGAGGCCTTTTGCCACCCTAAAAGGAGCAGCATTTTGCTGTTCTTTTTGTGGCAGCAAAAGGGAGGATCGGGGCTGCAGCATGGGGTTGGCGCGACTCCAATCCGCCACTCCCTGGGGAGGCTCTCTGCCATCCCAAATGGGCCATGTGCATTGGCTCTAAGTTCCAAATACACGATGGAAGTGTGAAATATTATTTGGCCACTGATGGAAAGCAAGATTCAACAAATTATGAGATGAAAACCCTTCTTTGAGTCAAGTGATTACTCAAATTGAAGTCACATATTTTTAGGATATTTATATTCATGTTTTGTTTGCTCGTTTGTTTTTGTTGTATATTCATTTTTGTATATTTTAAAAATCAATGAATATATATATTTTTAAAAGAATGATGTGACAGATGTAGCCTTCCCTGCAACCCCTGTACTAGTTTGTTGCCCTCAGCTACAGTGGATGATGCTGTCCAATTCCCAGCACTGAAGTAAGATTCACCTGCTAGTCCAGTTGACTTCTGTAAATGGAATGGAACATCAGGTAGCAATTGTCTTGGGCAAATCCCAATTTCTGTGGCCCTTGTTTTCCTGGTCCTAAAAACCATTGCTCTAAGAAAATAGTGCATTTCTGTAGAAAGGCTGAATGTTCTCCTGGCAACCCTTGCTAAAGTATGAAACAAAGAAAAATGCTGTGTAGTAGTAGCATGGCATAATATACTGAAGGGTACTCTTGTGAAAATCCCACAGGAATAAAAGGCAGTTGCACAGGAACAGTGTTTGATGGATTGCATCCCTCGATCTGATGTGGAAAACAAATTTAGTCATCTTTGCTGATGGAAACCATTCTCTCATGTGAGCAGTAGATTGTGTGAGCTGGAAGGCAAAATGTCTTTCTGAGAGTAACTTCCAAGATTTGCAAAGCTCTCAGCTGTATAAATTTGCATGGATTATTGCACCTCATGTTAGCAAGCTCCTCGTTCAAGTTTACATGCAAGAAACTCCTGTGAACATGAGGGAAAGCTGCCAACAATAATAGTTGCCTCTCTGTTCTCACCGACTAGAGGTCCATGGTTTTGAATACCTCCATTAACATCAATGGAACATGCACATGTGGGGGCACAACCCATTCAAGCCTATGGGGCTTGAATATCAGTGAGTCTGTTTTCATGGGGGGGGGGGGAACAGATCCCCTGCAAAAAATGGAGGGCCAACTGTATTTGAATGTGGCATCAATTTAGAAATTATGGGGTGAAACAGACGGCAAGTAAGGAGCGGCTTGCTGTCACCCCTTTGCTAGCCAGATTGGGGACACATCAACTGCATGCCACAGCCTGATCCAGTATTTTTCCACCCGCAAAAGAAACAGCAAAAAGGTGCTCCTTTCAAAAGCTGGAAAAAGTCACCCTTGCTGCTGTGGTGGCAGTTTTTTTCAGGTTTCTGCAGCACACGATGTGTAATTGCCATACCGCAGAAACACCGTTTTGCCACCCATCATGCTGTCAGGCAGGCAGCATGCATATGCCACGCTCCCATGCCACCCTGGTGCTGGTGTATCATGCAGGTCTGTTCAGCCCCTAAGAAGCACTATCCTCTACATCACACAATGATGTCCAGTGGGTGTAATCCCTAGTAGTGCATAAGTTTAGATTGGAGTCATGGGGTCATTTTAAAAAGAGATAGCTAATGATGGACAAAGCTGTTGTGCAGCAACATGATGCCTAAACAAGCTGAAAATGTGCTGTCCCTAAGCCTAGGCATTTCATGGCACCCCTGAAGCCATGTACACCAAGCTTATCTGCTATATAGCCATTTTTGACTGTGAGTCAATCCTGTAGTTTCAAAATGCCAGATAATGCAGTAGTCCCTCCCTAATCCTGCTGTATTAGAAGGAAAAAATAACACATCTAGATACATCCTTTTGGTGAAAATAAAAAAGAGGATGCTTATGAATCATTTTTTTTCACCTAAATTTACCAATTTTTCCATATGTGGCATGCTATATTCTTCTGAAGACAAATATGCCGAGAATTGTTGTTATGGGTATAATATTTTCTGCTTCTCAAAACCAATCTTATTTTAATAATCCAGCCAGGATGAAAAATTTGTTAAAGTGAAAAATGAAAGCATTTCAAATTACTTTACTGGAAAAGCAAGACCAGCAATGGTAGGGGGTAAGCAGACCCAGTGGGAGAAAGGGACTAAGCAGCCGCTTATGACTTGTCTGTGGCAGGTAGTGGTGGGTGATAATAAGACTTTCAGAGTACATCTTGGAACCCTTTTGGTTCAGGGTAGGGCTCCAGAACTGCCTCTCTAGGATCCGGGGACTCCAGGGTGGGAAATGAGTCTACCCTTTAGGCATACTTGCGGTTTTTGCTCTCAACTTTTAAAGTCTTGGGACTTGGGTGGGATTTTTCTGGCTTTGCCTTCTAGTAGATGGCTGACCATGGAGCAGCCCAGTGATAGGATTGCCCTCAGGATTCAGGTATTTTGCCCAAGGGAAGGCTGAGGAGTTAGTCAAGGGGTGACACCTGTCCTCAGCTGGGCCCACATCAGGTTGATCCCATCTCTTGCTACCTCTAGGTTTGGCACTTTGTCATTAGATCAATAATGCAGCCCTTATTTAACCCAACTCTCTGTGTCTGGTCTCGTTTTTCTATGGAAGGTCATCAAAGATAGTTATTGTATGTTTAAACAATTTCCTTGTGGGTTGAAATAGATTAGGGATTTATTTATTTCTATTTTACTTTATTTTTGCAAGAGAAAGAAAAGACATGTTTAAAGTCTTCTTCCTCCATTACAAGGGAATACAAGAACAATGGATCTGTAACATCTGTAATTTGCACAAACTAGGTCTTGTCAGAGTAGGAGTAGATGTATATTAACATTCTTTGACAATAACAGCACACCAAGGAGTGTAAAGAACATAGATGTGTGATAATTGCCTTAAGGCAATTAGTGCTTCAACAGACAAATTAATTACAAGATACCAAAAACAAGGAAGCTGAGAGGTAGTTGCAGAACTCAATTACACAGGTTTTCAGCAGAATGATAAAGACAGTTACTTCCTCTGAACGTAGTCAGCTGTAACTACAGCAATTAAATTAAAATGATCAGCCTGCCCCTTGTATGCATTTCTAAAATGCCTCAGAATAATCCATAAAATGGGAGAGATAAAATTGACACTAAATAATAAGGAGGCTTTTATACATGGAGACACAACACCAAATGGCAAGGTCAGGCAAAGAGCTCCAGGAGCAATTAATTTCACCCACCATCAAAGAGAAAACAAGCTCAATGAACAACCCTGTTGCAAGAGCAACAGATAATCACTTCTGCTTACTAAAAAGATAATACGTGGAGTAAATGGCAAAGAAATGAAGGGTTACTTTGACTCATACCACAGGCTTGTATTAGTCCAGTGGAACTTTTGCAAAAATAAATAAATAAACATAGCTCAACATCTTGCTACTAAACAAACTGCTTCCCATTTTTAACACAATTTATTATGTGATATCAGAGGTTGATGCTTGAAACAAGCAATCAAGGCCTTCCAAAGCCTTCTAAGGCTGCACCTGCACTGCAAAATTAATGTCGTTTGGCCCCACTTTAACAATTGCTCAATGCTATAGAATGCTTGTATTTGTAGGGGGGGTGAGATATTTAGACTTTTCTATCAGAGAGCTCTGGTGCTACTACAAACTACAAATCCTGGGATCCCATAGGATGAAGCCATGACACTTAAAATAGTGTAAAACTGCATTAATTCTGCAGTGTGGCAGCAGCCCCAGATCTTGACATAGTTATTGGGATCCTAGCCAATATGTTCTGGAAGTTCTATATCAAGGAAGGCCAACCTGTGATTCTTGACTGATCAATTTCCCCTCATAATATTAATGCAATTTACATGGATATATTTTTTCCTTGTGTAGGGGTCTAGTCTGCCAGGTTTCTGAAGAATACATGATGCAAGTTTTGTACAAGAGCAGGTTTTAGAGTTGAGTGGCTGCTGGGGATGGTGCTGCCTCCTTCACCTCCTCTAGCAACAAACAACAGCAACAACAACAACATCACATTTATTCCCCAAGGGTTTTGTGAGGCTCATAGCTATGACAACGCCATAGTGAACAGAGGTGGTCCTAATCAAGAAAAAGAAGAAAATGAGAAGGATGGGTGCAGAAGGGGAGTTTTAAAATGAGGCATGCAGCTTACTTCCCATTAGCCTCCACCCCATAAAAATAAAGCAGCTTGGGTTACTTTGGCTTCCATAATTCCATTTTTTTAAAAAAAGTGGAACTGACATAATATCACTTAGTGGCTGGTGAGATCAGCCATCCACATTTTGAATAGCTGTAAGAGAGATCTCCAAGATATTGAAATTTACCCCAAAAGTAAGTATCAATAGACCCTATTACGATATCCAAAACCCAGAGTTGATTCATTACTTCATTGACATGGGATCCACCAGTTGTCACTGATCATTTCTGGTTGCACTGAGTACATGTCTGCAGGCCACAAAACAATGTTCAGTACCATCAATGTGCCCACCAATGCCCTAGAGCAGGGGAAGGCAAAGTATGGCCCATGGGCCACATGCCATCCCAGAGACATGTCATCTCAGAGACATCTCAGAGGCCCCAGGAGTCAAAGATGCCTCCAAATGCATTCTAAGTGGTGTAGAGGGCATTTTCACCACAGCTGGAGCCAGCTTACCCCCCAGCAGCCAAAAACAATTGGCCAATTTTTTCCATAAAATATATTATGTTTCAAAATGTTCTCTAGAGGCATGGGGTGCATTTTGTGACCCCCCCCCCCCAATTTAAGCCCAGGACAGGCCTCTCTTAAAATAAAATAAAAAACAAGAAGTGACTTCTATTCACTTCTTGTTGTTAAAAAAAAAAGTTTTTTTCCTGGGGCTAAAATGGTCAATACTCCCAAAAATTCCTAGAGAGAATTTGGTTTGTCAGGATCAGATGCGGTGGAAGTTGCAACCCCCTAAAGCCTCCTAGAGGCTACAACAACTCCCTTGCCTTCCACAGTTGCCTGTCCCTGCCCTAAAGAGACACTACCAGTCAACACAGATGGAACTGAGCTAGATGGACCAGTGGCATCACTAGAGTTGGTGTCACCAGGTGCAGTAGCACATGGTGTCTCACACACCCATTGATCTCCGCTAATACCACACCATACAGATTCCTTAGTAATGTTTTTTGTAGCAATGTTACTCATAAATCATAATTCCTGTCTATCACTGAATGTAAGCAAAATTAAAATTATATCTTTAAATTATAATACCATACACACAGCCTAAATGTATTTATATGTACATAGTTTCATGAGGTTAAAGTGAAAATTTGGTGAGAGTAGATGTTTTTAAGAAAATGTTAAAAGAATAAAAATATTTTTAAATAAAAAATACATTTTTTAAAAAAAATCTAGGGCCTCTCCTTTCTACTCCCACTGAGCCTTGCCCCACTCATAGCATCTCTTCATCATATAGGGACACATTTAGACCCCACATCCTGTTTCTGTCAAAAGGCAGATGTTTGGGGAGAAGTGGTGCCACACACACACACCTTAGAGTATCACTTGGTGTGGTACACACATCCTGCACGACCCTGGTGATGCCGTTGTCCTGACTAGTTCATAAGGAAGTTTTCTCCCTTAAAAACTGAGCAACAAAACTGGAAAAGGGAGAAATTAGCAATTTATAAGGAGAAACAGAACAGGACATATAGGGTATACCAACATTTTCTAAAATAAGAAGAGGTGGGATCTGCATGATAGAGATCTCTCTTTCTCTCTCTCTCTCTTTCTTTCTGGAAGTAGCCATATCTCCTACATTGCAGAGAAGAGTCCACCATTTGAAGAGCTGCAAGAGAGCAGTTTTCTGTACAAGGACATTCTCAATCAGTTTGAAAGGCTACCCAGTGCAAGTCTAGCTGCCAACAGTCAGTACCTGGCTAGCAAGCTGATCAGATACACAGGTCACCTGATGGCAGTCTTGACCACTATGCTGATATTTGTTTCATTTCTATACATCTGTTGATCTGTCTGTCTGTCTGTCTATCATATCTATAATTACCGTACTGTATTTGCATCTCTGTATATTCATTAGCACATGTAGATTTAATGTAAATCTCTCCACTTTTGATATTTCTTTGGAGGGAAGTCGTGCACAACTCTAGTGTCAGTGCATTGTTTCTCTCTGTGTCAGACATTACATTAAAAGAGAATTAAAATTCTCATAATTTCGTTTCCAAACTGGGAGAAGCTGCCCTTTTTTTATTCTGCCTGCTGAAGGAAACACAATTGCTAAAGGCACGTATGACCACCAGGAGGGATTTATAAAAGAGGAACTTATAAAATTCAACAGCAACATAAAATGTTTCAGGTGAATGGAAGCTGCTGTCTTATGCACAGCAACCTTGGAGTAATTCCCATTGAATTCAATAGCTTTACATCTGAGTCAGAATTTGTAAGTAATGCAATATATAGATGTTGCCACAATGTTGTAGCTATGCTTTAACTTCCCATGTGACTCCTGAACAGTCTATTCTGCTAACAAGAGGGGATTTGTACAATGATGTGACCAGACTCTTCCTGTCAGCAACCAAGGCTTTTAAGAAGAGTTGTAACATATATGCCCACAGAGGTCCCTGCTCCTGCTCCTGCTCCTGCTCCTTGGAGACATGGGCCTTGTCCACATTACCTGTATACCCCAAAATCCTCCTGGGCTGGCTGAATGCTGTTTACACAGTCCCAAAATCCCAAATTGGGTCCGAGGTGTTTACACAATGTCCAGACCCGATTTGGGGGTTCCAACCTTTGCTCTACATTTAAAAGACTTACCTTTTGCTCCAGGGTCTCCAGCAAACCAAAAGAAGAACATGGTGATGAAGGGCATCTTGTTTCCCATGTAGTCCTTGTGAGCATTTCTACTGAGTTGCGCTGTGGGCACAACTTTCATTCTGTCCACAGAGCAACTTATTCTTTCTCCCCTTTGATTGTTAAGTGTATTTTTAAGAAAACATAACTTCAAAGTAACTAAAAAGCAATTTGCTAGCAATGAGCAATGTAATTTATTACTCTCCCAACAAGTGACAAATAATATTAATGGTCTACTTTAAAAAAAAAAAGAAAGAAATCAAATACTTTTCAATAACAACATTCCAAGGTCTATTTTTAGAAGTCCTGCATAGGAATTAAGCACATTTAACTAAAGTTTGTTTGCTGTTGCTATGGCTGACTTTTCTACTGTTTTAGTGCTCACCTTTAAAAATTGTGTTGAAAGAATTTAGTGTTTTAGTTAGTGGTGACTACTCTGGTTTATGAGCAACCTCCAGGTCCACATGCAAGCTGAAAAAAGGATATAAATTAAATGAGTCTAAATAAATAAAGGTGAAAGAAAAACAGCTGGAGCTTATGGAACAGATGTCAATCCAAACTATGATGTTTCACCTGATGAAAGTAAAGCAATTCCCTTGCTTACCCTAATTCCTTTTGGGAGCTTTATATTAAGCATTCAATCCTGAAACTCAAACTAATTTCATATTTTCCTCCCTCTTGATGCATTCTAGCTGTATCAGAGGCCCATTTATAGCAAATCACATCATATGAAACTCTGTCAGCACATATGATAAATTGGTCTCTTTCTTTCTTTCTTTCTTTCTTTCTTTCTTTCTTTCTTCTTCCCTAAAGTGAAAAAATACCAAGTTCTAGATGGAGTTTAAATGTCACTAGTCAAGGGGAAAGAAAATATAATTATATTTTATTTCTAACACTTTCAGCATAGGACTAACCAACTAGCATTATTACAAATCACTCAAAATGCTGTTTTATGAACCCAGTTTGCTACTTGGCATAACTTCATACCATTTCCAACTTATGGCACAATGGGGTTGTGCTTAAATTGTGTGGTTTGAACTACTTTGAACAGAAGACAATTTGTTCATTAGGTATGTTGTTGTTGTTGTTGTTGTTGTTGTTGTATACCGTCAACTCATTTCTGACTTATGATGACCCTAAGGCAAACCTATCATGGGGTTTTCTTGGCAAGATTTGTTCAGAGATGGCTTGCCTTTGCCTTACCCTGAGGATGAGAGAATATGACTTGCTCAAGGTTACCCAATGGGTTTTCACAGTCGAGTGGAGATTTGAACCTTGGTCTCCAGAATTGTAGTCCAATGTACAAACTACTACATTACACTGGCTCTCTGTGTTATACATGTCACAATAAACTCCTTCCCTATAGAGAACAATTAATACTCCATGCATTTGAACAAGCATACACACTGAAGTCTTCTAACATATTTTATTTTCTGCTGCTTGTAGTACCAAGTTTGTATTGGCATGGGTACATGCATCTGCATCTTTTCATTTAAGCAGTAACCTCAAAAATGTCTAAGCCCTGCATTTGGATTCAGAAATAAATGCAATTTGACATCACTTTAACTGCCATGGCTCCATAATATGGAATTCTGGGATTTGTAGTTTGCTGTGGCACCAGAGAAGGCTAAATGTCTCACAAAACTACAGTTCCCAGAATCCATAGCAATGAGCCATGGAAGTTAAAGTGGCATCAAACTGGATTGTTTGTACAGTGTGGATGCAACCTAGGTAAGCTGTGGAGAGAGTCATGCACATTCCTCATTGTCTCCTATGGTATATCAACAGGTGCTTCAGATAACACCATGAGGATTAACAGAACAATTGTGTATTTGTTTGCACAGAGCTCCTACTGTTACTTTCTCTAAGCCCAGGATAAATAATGAACCTGGTAATTTGAAGCCCCTCTCCACCAATTAGTTATTTTTGCAGTTGCAATTCTTAAAAATAACAATTTCATGTTTCTCAGCAGTGAGCAAAATAACCTGAGTATCACAAGCCATTGCCTTGTAATGGAAAACTTGTGTGATTACCCTAAAATACATTTTAAAAATAAATATAGAGGATGCCACTCGAAATCTGTGGGATTGTTAAGAGATTAATTTTTAAAGTCATACCCTCCATCTTTAATATATGAATTCAGGACCTGTGTGGCCAAGCAACATCAGATTGTGGTCAAGATGGTAAACTATTAATGTGGAAGAATAGTTAGAAAAGGCTACATCAATTTTCTTTTGCCTTAGCCTACTGAGTAAGGCAAAAATTCTCCCTCTCCTTGGCTACCAAAGGAATTTACTGTCTTGTTATGAACATACCTATTTCCTAAAATCTTCATGAGAGACCCTCTTGAGACTACTATTGCCTTTGGAAACCTGCTTGATGATTATGTAGGACAAGATATTGGAATGAACTTCCCTAGGTGTCATGGGGCGTTTTCACACGGGGCTTTAGGAGGACGCAATCCTACCTCCCTCCGGCCCCATTCCGGCTCCTTTTCCAGTGTGTTCACACTCACGTCGCAGCAAACCCCGCCCCTTCCGGTGCCATCCCTGCGTTAGTCTGGCTCCTTGCTCCGTGTGTTCACACTCACGTCGCAGCAAGTCCGGCCTCACTCCGGCCGATCCAGCGCTAACTCCGGACGTCCTCCGGCATCAGCCCCGGCAAGGTAATTCCTTTTTTAAAAAGGAATTAAGTTGCCGCCGCCGGAGCCATTCCGGAATGAGCGGCACGGTCGGCTCCAGGCGGCTTAGTGGGTCTAGTGTGAAAACGTCCATGATCTGTTCCTATTGCTTCTGCTTTTAGGAAGGTTGTAAAGATGCATATTTGCATTATTGCTATTTAAACATTTGGTCATTAAGATGATTTAATGTGTGTTTGTTTGTTTAATGTCCTGCCTTTTGCAAAGAACTAAGGAATTTATTACATTTCTCCTTTATACTACATTAATCTGCTCCAGCCATTTGCAGTAGGGATACTGAATTGTGGTACACCTTGCTGTTTTTCTGCAGTAATCTCCCCATTAGCACATTCCAACATGGATTTCTCTTCTGTCATTGCCTTCTCCCCTATCCTGCACCCAGCTTCACAATTGGTCTTTTTTTTGGGGGGGGGGCACCATGACATCGTGGCGGGAAAACATCATGCTGATGGCTGGCACTGGGTGAGACCTTTTCTCACAAGAGGTTGAACAGGTTCCCCCACATTTCCCCATTTTCCCCCATCTTGTATAAGTGAAACTGCCTACTTTTGAACTTTTAATTTGAACTCATGTAGTGGGATGTACTTTGGCATTTTAGCCATTTCCTTGCTATCACAGCATCATAGTGTCCTGGTGGCACAGTGGTTAAATGCTGGTACTGCAGCCACTCACTCACAAACTACAAAGTTGTGAGTTCAATATTAGCCAGAGGCTCAGGGTCAACTCAGCCTGGCATTGTTCTGAGCTCACTAAGGGCCTCTACAGACTGCCAGAAATAATGCAGCTTGAGACCAATTTAACTGCCCTGGATCAGTGCTAGGGAATCATGGGAACTGTAGGTTATTGTGGCATCAGAGCTCTCTGACAGAGAAGGCTCAATGTCTTGGAAAAAACAATTCCCACGATTCCCTAGCACTGAGCCAGGACACTTAAAGTGGTCTCAAGCTGCATTATTTCTGGCAGTCTGTAAAGGCCCTAAAATTAATACCCAGCTTGTTGGGGGCAATTAGCTTGTGCACTGATAAGCGGAATAGAAATGTAGTTGCTATTCCCATAGCATCTACACATCGTGGCACCAATCCAATAGGTTGCTGCAGCTGAGAGTGATCTTGTCAGACTAAGCACCAGAAGTAGTCTGTGGGTTCATGGAGAATCCTGAGTAGAACTAGATGGCTACACCCCCAACCTGCCCACATCCCACTACACAAGAACTCCAGTAATGGAGGTCTCACAGAACTCCAGTAATGGGCTTCAGTAATGGAGTGTTCATGAAAGGAAGCTGGATCAGAGTTCCTCAACAAAAAAGCTACTGTTTGGTGGCATGAGAGATGGTCATTAATGGGTTATTTACAACATGCAACAATGTGCATTTGCAATAGCACTATGATGAGATGATGCCAATGATGGCACACAATAGAGGATGATCACTTGTGGTGTTGCTACATGTTGCTATTACACTATGGTGCAATAAGGCCCTTAAATGCAACGCAACTTAACAGAATTAAAACAAATATGATTTTAATAGTTTTGCTCTTTACCATATATTGGTTTTAGTTATATTTGTTAGCCATCATGACTGAGGTTTTTTAATGTGCGCAAAAAGGTGGGATAAAATGTGATGAACAATAAGCCTTTTTTACAGTTGTAATATTTTATTTCATACACACGTAATATAGTAAATAGATGAATGAAATTCAAAATGCATAGGTTATCAATGGAAGCTATTTATTGAATCAAAGAAAATACTATGCACAACACAAACCATTTAAAAGTCAAACATATACTAACAAAGATAGTCAATGAAAATATATTTTCCAAAAAAAAAAGTGAGAGTATGCTACATCTCCACAAAATAAAAATTAAAAATATTTTCCAACAAAGCCCCATTGATTCATTTATCAAGACCAATAAAAGTGCTTAGTTTTAAAATATAGCTATAGATTTTGAAAACTGAAACATGTTTCCTGAGCTCATTTCTCTCCCAAAAGTCAGTTGCATTTCTCCAAATAGTAATTATAAGTCTGTTTTGTGGAAAAACTCCTACTCCACAGTAGTATTTACATCTGTCAGCTTTTTAGTTGGCACCTTTTTCTCTCCTAGGAGTAAATGGATCCTATGGAGCAGCATCCTAATGTTGCTCAGTTATGGTTTTACATTTCATTACAATTCATTACATTACAATTCATTTCATTACAATTATACCTTTTAACATTAGTTTCCAAGCTCTGCTTCATATGCACATTTTGCAACAATACTTATCTCTTTGCTGTAAAAGCTGTATTAGTTGACTTCTGTCACTCAAACTGCTGTGAAATTCAGATTCTGTTCAGCTAGCAAACTGCTAAGCTAATTCCTCTAGTCGGTTAACAATCTTAGCTATTGATCTTAAGAAAATCTTTTGCAGTACATTCTCCAAAAGCAGGCCAGAATAAACAAATTCACTCTAAGAGATCACATTTTCTTCTAGGAAACAATTACAGTAAACTTGACATTAGCCAAGGCTGCTTCCAGACAAAAACTTCCCCTGGTGGTCAGTGGGGACAGTAAAAAGGAAATAGAGAAGGGAAAAGTCCTTGTTGTAATCAGTACTATTTATCAATGGGTTCAAGCACCCTAGCCATTGATTTGATATTGAAGCCTATGCTGATCCTGCTAGTCCAAACAATGATCACCAGTGGAACAGGAACAGATATTTTGTGGATATTGATATCATATATGTTGGTTTTATATACTCAGGAAAATTAGGGATGGAATTGCAGCCCAAATGCCTGTGCAAGCCCCCCATTTGGAAAACAGCTTTAGGCTTACCTTGAAATAAACTCCATGGCTATTGCATGACTTACTACTTAATAAACAGGAATATGATTACATTGTAGATTATATATGGATTCTAGCAAGGCTGAAGGTGGGGGAAAGGCAACTGAACAGCTTCTATTGCACTTTATTCCCCTGCAATTTGTGGGGGAAGTTGTTTCTCTGAAACCCTTTCTTTCCCTAACTGCATGGGGATAAGGGAGCACCATCCCCACTGACCATCACTTCTTTCCCTCTTTCCATTCCCCTCCTCCCAGTGCAGGCTTTACAGGGCTAGGCTGTGGGGTGGTTTTGGACAGGGAGCAAGATGCAAGAGAACAGCACCTTTTACTTTGTTCAAAAACTGGACATTTACACATATCAAGTGCACAAAGGTGCACCTCTGTCCCTAACAGGATGCTGGTCATGTACACCAACAGAAACTACAGAAAGTAAGCCTATATCCAACACAGTACTCACAGGGTAAAACCTGATAGTGTTATTGTGCTGAATGACACTGTTGTGCAAGTGGTTGTGCAAGACATTGTGTAACCACTTGTACAGTTTTTTTTAGATGCCACCCTTGAATTAATTCTAATGATAAGCAACCACTAGCACAATGGGTTTGCAAGAGTGCAACAGGATGGCTGGATACAGGTCATTAAGAATTTAAATAATCCTGATTCCTATTATTTGGTCTAAAGAAATTGGAATATATCACATGCCTAAATTCTTCTACTATTTTCATCCAAGAAACCATTTGTAAAGATAGAAGCAGACATGATTCACATGATGATTGCAGATACCACATGACAGCCTGGTTACTGTGATTATGCATATCACAGACATTGAGAGCTTTTCTTCATTTCTTTTTAAAGTGTTTTTTCACATTGTGATGTTTTTCCAGTTGTTTCATCAAAATTAATTTGTCAGAATCTCTAGTGATATATGAATTCCACTTCTCATATCTGGACACTAAGTGATACCTTTGTTGTATAGCAAGGAACAGTCTCTGTTAAAAGAAAGTATAAACATATGCAATCAGTTGTCAAATCATTGAATGCTGATAGTTTGTTGATGATAGTTATACAAGTGTTGAAACCATCTTTCTAACACCTGTGCCCAAAGCCTGCAACCACTTTTTCATTAATGATTCCACCAAAACTTATACACCATTTTTATAGGGGGAATCTTACAATAAAATATGTGTTGTAAGTCCAGTTTTCTTCGTAGTATATTTGAGTGAAATTTTTGTACAGAGTAAAAAAAAAAAAAAATTCACTGAATAAATCAGAAATCAGTTTGAGTCTGCAATAAATGCTATGCAGTCAAAAACAACTGACTGTAGTTCATCTGGACAGTAAGAAGGCAAACACCACAATGGCGAAACAGGCAAACACCAGAGCGGAGAAACAGGTAAGTTGATATCACCAATATTACCATTTAGTCTTGCTGTCAGCTGACAACAATACACATTTTAGGGCAGCATGGTAAATCCTTCAGTAAGCCAGAAATATCATTCTCAGTCCCAGTCTATGATCTCATAGATCTCTATCCCTATTGCCCTTCTTCAGACAGGGCAGAAAGTTTTTAAAGTGCTATATCCTGGTTGTTCTTGGTCTGACAGAATGATACATATAACCTCCCTATTCATTGCCCCTGGCATTTCTACCTTAAACTGCCACTGTGTGATACAGTTTTCAACCCCTTTCATCAATGCCTCTGACCGGAAGCAATTATTTACTTCCAAATACAATTAATGGGCTGTCCTAAAAATGGCAATGGCTTATGGTTATGGCACTGTTGGGCCACATGGCAAAAAAACAAAGAAACCCACAAATATTCAAAATTCTGAACAGTCACCCATCTTCTAAACAATCAAAGCAAGCACAGGGATATCCTTATATAAATCAGTTATGATCTGACTAAACGACTGACTGACTGACTGACTGATTGATTGATTGATTGATTGATTCAAATTACAACTGTTGCATCAGCCTGCCCATGTGGCAAAGAGCTAATTAAGGAGGAAAGACACCAATGGTTAAAAAAACAAACTAAAACTTGAATGTAAGAACTCCACCCCACAGTCTACATAACACTACACATGCAACCACAACCACCCTGCCAAACCCTGCTCCAGAAGGTGTTCTGGCCCTATGGATCAAATTTTTAAGGCATATAGGGATTGCATGTAGAAGAGAAACAGCTTCAAGCCTTCGTTCAGTGGACCAAAAATAGGTTCAGCACCATAGATGTTTCAAGTTTGGACTAAAACCTGAACAGAATCACATACACTCTTTGTCCTCCACTTTCCCTGTTCTTGACCGGGGTTCTCCATGAGTAGACACAAATAAAATAGAAAGAGGAATAAAAGATGTGATTCTGCAGGTTCTCCTTCTCCCCTATCAAGATATTTGATTTCTCTCTGCACAAGCCTTTTTGGGAACACATATTTCTTAAACTAATGGATATTTCTACTACACAAAGGAAGGCTGAAGTAACTGTGAAAAAGCAACAAGAGTGTATACCAGGCTGTTATTCCTTGCTATTCCTATCCAAGGGAATGCAGCTTTAAAAAAAAAAATTCTGTGTCCTGTAATGTAACTGGAGGGGGAGCAGGATATTGCAAGAATCACTTCATGTCTTGTAAACTTGTCTGACCATGATACAGGACAAGCCTTTTTTTATTGTGGTATCCTGATAGTGAAATCCACCCCTCACATAAGAAAAGTTACATTGATTAAATTAGTTGTTTTCAGATGAATATGTAAGGTGCATTTTTTTAACCAAGATTGGATGTTAATTTGTTTAAACTGATAGATTTTTAATTGGCCTGTTTTAATTTTCTGGTTTGTTGCTTGTTGCTTGTTTTCCTTTTCATTTATACTGATAATTTGTTTGAATATTATAAACTATTTTAAGGGATCTTCTGAAGACAGTACACAATTTCTAAATAAAATAAATACAACCAGAAGCATATCTGAGATCACAAATTAGAACCTTATAGGGTCAAAATAGATGCCCAGACGGGGCAGTGTGAAGCTGCCCCACCTGAAGACAGATTGGGCCATGGTACTAATCTGCCAAGGCACCAGCTGAAAAAGCCTCGGTTTTCAACCACTCCTTTTTTGGCCATGGAAAAGCCAACTTTAACTATTCTTCTGCAGCCCCATGGTGGCTTGGCGGCATGTTGGGGGTTTGCAGCATGTAACTTCCATGCCCACAAGAAGCCCAGAAGCTGGCAGATGTGCAGCTGCTCTGGGCACCTTTGGGCATCATGGGGGTGCATGCCATGAACACTCCATGTCCCCAACCCACCCGCAGCTGCCCTGAAGGCGATGTTTAGAGCTGTTCCATTCTGGCTCATGGTGGAGTTCTCTATGCTTCATTTACATCAGTCTCAGCCCAAAACAAAGTCCAAAGATACCATCACTTCCTTATAACTCTTCCACATATCATTCTTTTTGCTATATTAGAAGCCACGTTTGAGATTCTTCTGGCTTTTCAGAAATGACTTTTCCAGTTAGGTGCTTTAATAGGAAGAAGAGCTTCAGAAACCACTAGTGGAAGATCCTAATCAATTTGTTTGTTCCCAACAGTAAGATGAGAACTGTCCATAAACCTAACTACTGGCAAGACCAGTATTTTTATCTTGAAATTCTATACATGATTTAGCCATACAATGGTGTTCTTGAGAGATTTGCAGAAGGGCTTAAGCAATTAAAAATGTAACACTGAGAACTCAGGAGGAAAAAACCCAGCTGCTTGAATAGAAAATATTCTGGCTTTCTGAACTTTTTGGCAATCTGTGAAAATAAGAAATAAAAATAAAAATGGAAGCAACTTTATCCCCGATGCTGCCCTCCTATCCTCCCATGACCAAAAAAAAAAATGCTTTGTCTTCTAAATTTCTATGTGTCACTGCAGTTAAAGTTACAGGGAAAAGGCAGCTATTTTCATGGGGAGTAATTTAGATTATGTGATTTTAAAGAGACAGCTGCTGCAGCTCTCCCCAGTGATGCTATTGTCTTCCATCTTGAAGAAGCACTATATGAACAGTACAATAACAAACATATAAAAAGTAGCAAGGACATAAAGTGAATGGCAGGTGCAAAGCCTTGGAGACAGTCGGAATCTTGAAGTATTGGCAGTGGAAATTCATAGTCTCTCATATTGGAACTGTTGGGACATACAGGAAGAATACAGGCAAAGTGTGGCCTATAGGCCACATGCACCCCCAAAGCCATTTTTGTGGCTCCTAGGATCCCCTCAGGAGCCAAAAATTAAATGCCCCAAAATGATGTCTAGGCAGTTTAGAGGTATTTGTGATATGTTGTTGGCCACCATCATGCCATTTTAGGCATGGGGAAGTGTTTTGTTTTGTTTCTAAAACAGGAATAGAACAGGAAGTAACATCTGATCACTTCTGTTGCTAAAAACAGGAAGGTAAAAATATGGGTTTTGGTTTGTTTATTTTTGATTGCATAGTATGCAGTCCTCCAAAGTCTCCTGAGTATTTATGAAGCCCCCTAGCCTCCCATAGTTGCCCACCCATAGGTATGGTTTTCTGTTGGAGTGAAGCAATGGATCAGGTAAGGGATAAGAAGCATGTGGCCTCTTGAATGTTGATGTGATAGATTTTGATAGTTGGTTAACACCTGCAAGATCCAGCCAGTAGTACTGGAAATGCAACAATCCTCAATGCTTATAAAGTTAAAAATGTTTTAGACAGAGCAGAAGTGATACGCCAAAGTCTCCTCATCTCTAATCTACCTATCCTTCCTGGAGATGTAAATTACATGTGCCTGCCTAAGGACGGAGGTCTGCTGGGGGAATCCTCCTGTGAATTCCCTGTCCCACCTGTGGAAATACAGTATGTGGGGATTTGGGAGAGATCCTTCTCAGACAAGACGCCCAATTGTACCAACACTGATTTCACTTAGGCATCAAGTAAAAACTTGGCTGTTTATGAAAGCTTTTGGACCTCCCTGATGTCTCTCAATTGCTAATGAATTGTTTCAAACTATTTTAATCTTTCAAATCTGTTTTAACTTTTAATTTTCATAGAATCATAGAGTTGAAATAGACCACAAGGGCCATCAAGTTCAACCCCCTGCCATGCAGGATTATACAATCAAAGCACTCCTGACAGATGGCCATCCAGTCTACGTTTAAAACCCTCCAAAGAAGGAGAGTCCAGCAAACGTCAAGGGAATGTGTTCCACTGTCGAACAGCTCTTACTGTCAGAAAGTCCTTCCTAATGCTAAGGTGGAATCTCTTTTCCTATATGTTGAGGTGGAATCCATTGCTTCAGGCCTTAGTCTCGGGAGCTGCAGAAAACAAGTTTGCTCCATCCACAATATGAAATCCCTTCAAATATTTAAACAGGGCTATCATGTCACCTCTTAACCTTCTCTTGTCCAGTCTAAACATGCCCAGCTCCCTAAGTCACATTTTTTCCAGAATCTTTACCACTTTCATGTTCCTCCTCTGGACACGGTCAAGTTTATCAATTTCTTTTTTGAATTGTGGTGCCCAGATTTAATTTTGCTTAAAATGTTTGTTAGTTTATTTAAATTATTTTTATTATTTTAAACAATGCTAACCTTCTTATTTTAATTTTACTTGTTAGCTGCCCTGAGATTTTTTTGACATATGGTATAGAACTATTTTAATAAACAAGCAAACAAACTGGTATTCTCAAGGATCTTTCCATCCCTTCTCTTCCTGCCTTTCATTCTTTTACTTAGGAGATACTACACACAGTTTTTAAACCACGATTACAGCCAGAAAAAAAAGTGGCATTGGTGATACTTATCACATGACGCCTCCAACCCATAGTTGCTGTGTACTCAAAATGTGGTTAGGGCATCCATGGCTCCAAGCCACGCTCAGCCAGCCAATTTTCGAAGTCAGGCACTTCCGTTTTCGAAAAAGGGCTGGCTGAACACAGCTTGGAGCTGCAGTTTACCCGGGTTGTATTCGGCTGGCAGATTCAGCAGCGATCTACATATGATAGTACCTGGCTGCATTCTGGAAGAGATTCAAGCTGGAAAGATGTCTTTTTTACCCCATGAAATAAGCTCCTAAGTGAACTTTAGCTTAGCATCCTTAGAGAGCTTTCCAACCTTTCATAGAGTTTGTATAATAAGCCCTAGGTTATTTAGCCATTTGTCTCTTTACTCTTTAGTCAGAATTGTTAACCATTGCACACTTTCCATCAAGCAAACCCTACAATGGATGCCATAGTATAATGACATCCTGGAGGGCCACTGTTTTCCAATCCCTGGGGTACAGTTTTGCTTTTAGTAACAAGACTACAAAAGAACACAGTGGAGGCTATTCAAGAGAGGGAAGCAGCCTTGCATGATAGGAAATATTCACTCTCTAAAATTCCCTTTTGAGTCAGTTTTGTACATTTCAAGCATGACATCACAATACAAGATAGGTCCATCACAGAGCCTTTCTAACTCTGAAATTATGTGAGTTAATTCCTTTCCCAGAGCTATTTAAGTGGAGGCTTGATAGCCGTCTGTCTGGGATGCTGCAATTGCAAAACTCCTGCACTGGACGAGAGTTAACTAACTAATTTAAAAAAAAAAAAACCTTTAAATTCTACAGCTCTGTAATTCCATGAATCCTTATTCTGTGATGAACTCTGGATTCTTTATGAAATGCCCCATTTGATTTCACAGATCACAATTGCCTAGTGTTTTCCTGATGTATCCAGAAAACTAGCTTGTAATTAGTTTGTTTTACATTTGAATAGAAAGGAAATTAGCTTGTATCTCATTTTCTGTACCTCTTTCTTTTAGGTCTGCAATGTAGACTTTCATAAATTCCTTTTCAAACAGCTCACGATCACGGTCACTTTCTGTTATTTCTTCAATCTCTTGAAATGAGGTTGTTTCAAGAGGGTTATCCTTGAGGCTTATAAATCTGCAAGAAGATGAAATATTAGCATGAAGGGGTTATACAATACTTCTTATCATGAACAGACTGTTCTTTGCTAAATGACAAATGATTTACTGCGGCATAAATTTTTTGTTCTTCCTTTTTGTTACTGAGTTAAGTCAGGTCAGATTATCAGTGGACATAAGTTAGCAATTCTGATCACTGGCATGTTACCCAAAGGACTTTAGCAATAATAAATGTTGATTCAGAAGTGGTTTTGTGGCAGCAGACATGTAGGATATTAGGTACATATGGTAAATTGTAGGCTCACTTCCCATCTGCTGTGGACCATGTAAACAGGTTACACTCTATTCACTTTGTACAACAATGTTCTGGGGAAGCTGTCTGAACTAGGAGTTGGAGGTATTGTCTTACCATGATTCTACAATTTGGATGACAAATTCCAGAAGGTAGTGCTGGGGGTACTCAACCTGCTCTAAATGGTTTTATTATACTAGGAAGGATCAGGTACATATTCTTTGAGTGCATATAAATCTGGCTCTGTCGCTTCTGGTCCACATAGAATTTTCTTGCCCTCATCTGCCACACATTTCCATGTCAGTCACTACCAGCTCAGAACCCATCAGGAGACACATGAAATCATGGCATTGTTGGTTTTTATTACATTATGCATTAAGCTTACCTCAGTGTGGTGTAGTGGTTTGTGTAATGGTTTGAGTGTTGGACTAGTTTGCTGGGAAACCAGGATTTGTATCTCCACTACTCTGCCGTGGAAACTCACTGGATGACCTTGGGAAAGTTACTGTCTCAGCTTTAGAGAAAGATGACAGCAAACTTTCTCTGACTAAATCTTGCCAAGAAAACCCTATGATAGGTTCACCTTATGGTCACCATAAGTCACAGACTATCTGAATGCACACAACAGCAAAAACTGAACCAATTTGCCATTTTACCCACTTAGGAGAGATCTTTTCAGAGTGATTTATGAATCACTACCCTACCCTGAACAAAATTAATACTATTGAACAGATTCTATTTACTCCAGAAGTGAAATGAATAGATCCAAGGCAAAGGATAATCAGAAAGCTTTTAAATTGTGGGAGGAATCGTATGTTGTTGTTTACTTACTTTAAACCACTGGTTGAGTCACAGATAGCTGTGGGCATCTGAACCAAACTATCACCACTCACAACCAGAAAACTAAGTTTTAGCATGTTGACCAAAGCATGTGGAAGGTAAGTCAGCTTGTTTTTCTGCAGGAGAAGAGTGTGCAATTCTTCTAGCCTTGGGAAATTAACAGAATAAAATAGTTAAATGCATAACATGAAATAGCTGGTGAGATTTTGTTACATACCAGCAAAAAGACTATCCAAGAATCTAAGTGCCTGGCATTAAAAGAGGCTTCCTTTCTCTTTCTCTGCCTTTCTATGTGATGGGGGAGGGGTGTTTGTGATATCACTCCTTGCTGGTGTTTACAATTGTTGTAACAATACTCTTTGATTATAAGTTACACTACATGCTATTTTTGTTTGTTGTTATCTGTCCTTGAATTAACCACAACTCATGGCGACCATGTGGAAGAAACATCTCCAAGACCCTCTGTCTTCTACTGTTCTATTTAGGGTCTTGTAAACTCAGGGCCATGACTTCTGTGATTCAGTCTAGCCATCTGATGTGTAGTCTTCCTCTATTTCTACTATCCTCTACCTAGGATTATTGTCTTTTCTAATGAATCATGCCTTCTCATTATGTAACCAAAGTATAACAGCTTTAGTTTTATCATATTGACTTCCAGGGAGATTTCAGGTTTGATCTGTTCAAGGATGCATTTGTTTGTCTTTTTGGCCACCCATGATATCCTTAGTGCTCTTCTCCAGGACTACATTTCAAATGAGCTGATTTTCTTCTTATCCACTTTCTTTACCATCCAGCTCTCACATCCGTACATGGTGATGGGAAACACAGTGGTTTGGATCATTCAAACTTTAGTGCTCAGTTGCATATCTTTACACTTTAAAATCTTGTCAAGTTCTTTCATAGCCACCCTTTCCATTCCTAGTCTTCTGATTTCTTGACTGCAGTCTCCTTTCTGATCGATGTATGATCCAAGGTATGATAACTATTTTAACTATTTTGATTTCTTCATTGTCTAGGTTGAATTTATGTAGATTCCCTGTGGTCATTATTTTTGTTTTTTTAATGTCCATCAATAAGCCTGCCTTTGCACTTTTTTCTTTAACATTCCTTAGTAACTATTCCAAGTCTGTTTTCTGCTATTAGTAGACTGTCATTTTAGACTGTTAATCTAAACAGTCTATCTTCACTCCTCCTTCTTCTGGGTCTAGACCTGCTTTTCATATATTTTCTGCATACAAGTTGAACAAATAGGGTGATAAAATGCAACCTTGCCTGACCCCTTTTCCAATTGGGAACCATTCTGTTTCTTCATATTCTGTTCTGACAGTTGCCCCTTGAACTATGTACAGATTTCTCATTAGGACTATCAGATGGCACTCCCATTTCTTTAAGACCATCTATAGCGTTTCATGGTCTATGCTTTCTATAGTCTATAAAGGATATGCTGATTTTCTTTTGGAATTCCTTGGTGTGCTACATTAACCATTCTATGTTTGCAATATGGTCCCTAATGCCTCTTCCTTTACTGAACCTTCCTCCTATCTTCACTCCTCCTTCTTCTGGGTCTAGACCTGCTTTTCATATATTTTCTGCATACAAGTTGAACAAATAGGGTGATAAAATGCAACCTTGCCTGACCCCTTTTCCAATTGGGAACCATTCTGTTTCTTCATATTCTGTTCTGACAGTTGCCCCTTGAACTATGTACAGATTTCTCATTAGGACTATCAGATGGCACTCCCATTTCTTTAAGACCATCTATAGCGTTTCATGGTCTATGCTTTCTATAGTCTATAAAGGATATGCTGATTTTCTTTTGGAATTCCTTGGTGTGCTACATTAACCATTCTATGTTTGCAATATGGTCCCTAATGCCTCTTCCTTTACTGAACCTTGCTTGGACCTCTGCAATTTCTCTTTCTATGTATGACTGGAGTCTATGTCGCAGAATCTTGAGCATTGTTTTGGTTGTATAGGAACTTAATGCTAAGGCTCTATAGTTGATGCAGTCTCTTGTGTCTCCTTTTTTGTGGATCATTTCCAGTCCATTGGCCACCATTTTGTTTTCCAGAATTGTTGACATATATTACTTAACACTGGAGTTGATTCTTGATGATGATTTATTTTCCCAGATTTCTCCTCTTGCAGCTTCCACCTCACTTTTTAGAATTTGGGGTTCATCTTCGTATGATACTTTGTTCTATGTGTCTTTCTTTTTTTCCCCATCTTTTTTATATAACTCTTCTGTGTATTGCATCCAACATCATTTACTTCTTCTTGGTCTTGTAATATGTTCTTTTCTTTCATAGAGCATCCTGGCCCTTAGTTTTAACTTCCCTTTGTGGAAGAGATCTCTCATTCTTTCTCTTTTGTTGTTGTTTTCTGTTTCTCTGCATTGACTGTTATAGTGGTTTTCTTTATCCTTGTGCACTTGTCATTGCACAGTTGTCTTCATGGTTTAGGTTTTGTTCCTGTCTCCTTTTCTTTTGCATCTCTTCTATTCTTTACTGCTTCAAGTATTTCATCTGTTATCCACTGTTTCTCCTCTTTCTTTTTGGCCTCCAATAGTGTCTTTCTGTGTTCTTCCTTTATTATGACCTTGACTTCTGCCCATAATTCTTCCAGTTCTCAGTTGATTATGCTTAATAATGTAAATCTGTTTCTTACATTGTCAGTAAATTCAGTTGAGATATTATTCAGATCATATTTTGGTATAATGGTTGTTTTTGTTTTCTTCTTCATCTTTACTCTATTTTTGATATATGTAAATCATGATCTGTACTACAATCAACACCTGGTCTAGTTTTGGCTGCAAGAATAGAGCCTCTCCACCTTCTGCTTTCAATTATATAGTCTATCTGATTTTTGTATTGGCCATCTGGTGATGTCCATGTGTATAGTCTCCACTCCGGTTGTATGAAAAAGGTGTTTGCAAATTGTGTTGGCCTCACAAAATTCTATCAGATGCTCTCCTGCTTCATTTCTTATACTTAGACCAAATTGTCCTACTGTTTTTATTCTGTTTTACTGCCTACTTTTGCATTCCAGTCATCTATGATTAGCTTGAAATCCTGTGTTGGTGTGTTGTCAGTTTCTTCCTGTACTCCTTCATAAAATCTCCTAATTATTTCTTCCTCTGCCTCTGTGGTTGGTGCATATATTTGGATTATGGTAATATTTATAGGTTTTCCCTGAAGCCTTATTGACATGATTCAGACTGAGTTTGCACTGTATCCTTTGACTGTTTTTGCTACATCTCTCCTTAGTATGAAAGCCACCCTGTTTCTTTGTGTCTTATCATTTCCTGAGTAAACATTGTGTAGCTATCAAAGCACCGATTCCAGTCCATTTTAGCTCATTCATCCCTAGTAGTGCTATGTTTATGTGTTCTATTTCCTTTTTTACTATTTCTAGCTTTCCCTGGCTCATGCGTCTCATGTTTCCATGTTCCTATAATATGTGTGGTGATACTTCAGACAATCTTTGCATTGTTGGACCTGTCTGCTGCTTGTAATCCCATCTTTCTGAGTTTTCCTGAGCCCTTGTTGATCATCTATCTATTGTGATTTCCCACTATTGTTCCTTTCTTTCAGTTTGCATTCTAGTCAGTCTTTTGTTTCATTTGGGACTGTCTCATCACAGGTTTCTTAGTGAGAGGGTCTCACAAGGAGATTGCCCTTTGCCTTCCTGTGTGCAGTGTTAACGTGCATTATCTATGGTGCCAGTACTGTACAACATCAGTGTCACCCATCACTACTGCTGCTGCTCAGTAGCTGTTTTTTAGTCTATTTCATACTTTCTATTATTATTTGCTGAGTTGCTTCCCCTACCTGACCCCTCAAGTCTCCCTCTCCTTATTTTCCCTCCTGTCCCTCAGTTACCATTAGATCTTTCATCCTCTTGTCCTTCACTCCTGTTCTTGCTCCCCTGGTGTTCTTTCCCTTTAGTTTTTCACTTGCAGCAGCAGCTTTCTGGGCTGTGCTGTTCATTAAACTACATGATATACTAAATGTACAATATTCAGCTACATTTTATTTTCTTTTTTATTCAAAAGCAGTACGCAGGGCCTTGATAATGGAGGCCCAGTGGGGGAGGGGGGAGCTGATCCTCCCTCAGTTTTTTTCTTTTGTTTTCTAATTTTCCTTTCATGCTTCTACCCTCACCATTGTTGCCAATGGAGGTGTCTTCTTAGCCCCCATGAAAGGGAACCAGATTTATGGGAGAAACCAGGTGTAATAGAGAATGATTCCAGGAAAAACTGAACTGTAATGAATTTTTCCATATTTCAGAAAGAAGATAAAGATCAACACTTTTCCCCCTAGTTTTCCCTTCATTTTTGCTGGGGGTTCTACAAAAATGTTTTTTGTTGGGTTTTTTGTTAAAAAGAAAAGTTATTATATGCAAAACACAATGCTTTCTACACAAAAATGTTATTGTTTTTGCTCAGTGTTTTTGCACAAACCTGTGTAAACTCAATCAGTGGGGAGAAAATGTTTGAAATTCTTCATTCTCTCTTTTGAGAACTAAATAATCAAAGATTTGCTTGATTTTTTGTTTTATATTCTGCTTTTATCTCAATATGGGACATAAGACCACTTTATGTTCCTCCTTCATACCGAACCACTTCTAGACATAGATAATATAGTCAATCATTATTTGCTAAAATGAAATGCCATTGAAAAGACAAAAGTCAGAACTACCTGTCTATGTCTTGTGGGAGATCTCTGAGATTATTGCTGCTTAAATCCAGCCACTGCAAACTTGACATCCGGAGCACACATATTGGAATTGAGGCAAATTTGTTTGCTGATATATCTACAAACTTCACTTGTTTCAAGTTACTTAGCTGTAAATAAACATTATATTATTTTAGAGAGAATTCAGTGAAGAAAGCATGCATTTAATTATAACACTTGAAGTTTGTCTGCCAAAATAAGTACATCAACAAATGTGACTCCTTCATATATTTATTTATTTATCAGAACTCTTTGTCTGTGTATCCTATAACAAATGCATTGCTATTTCCCATTTCTGCTATGGGATATACATCTTCCCTCAGGGAATTTTTTTCAGTTGTGGAATATGCCATTTTATCAGAATGGAAACAGCAATACAGTGGGCCCTCAGTATCCACAGGGGATCCGTTCTGGACCCCCACTGTGGATACCAAAATCTACGGATGCTCAAGTGCCATTGTCCTCGATAGTGGTGCAGCCACATGGCTGTGCCATCATTGGGAACAATGGGACTTCACCCGATGCATTCTCTGTCCCTCCCTGCTTTTATCTGAATTGGTGGGCAGCGGGTGGCAAGGGGCTTCCACCACTACCTCCTCCTCCTCCTCCTCCTCCTCCTCCTCCTCCTCCTCCTCCTCTGTGGCTTCCTCCCACCCAGTGGGGATCCCATGAGACTATGGGGGGGAGAGAGACATTTGGATAGGACTTCTGGGGCCAGGGAAAGTGCACGCAGCAGGCTGGGGAAAGCCACTCAGGCTGCAGAAATGGCCGCTCGCCACCCACCCAGGCCGGAACCCCCCCCCCAAGGCCCAGAGAACCCCAGGGATGCCACTGCTCTCACCTCCTCCCTTCTCTTCCTGTCTCCTTCACCCTCTTCTTCCTTCCTCCTACGCATCCTCCTCCACAGCTTCTTTCTTCCTCCTCCTCCTGCCTCTTCTTTTCTCTTCCTGCCTCTTCTTACTGCTCCTTCCTCCTCCTACTCCTCTGCAGCTTCTTCCCCCTCCTCCTCCTCCTCCTCATCTGCCACCCTCCCAATGAGCTTGCATCAGGGGATGCTTAAATACGCATATGGCAAGTCCACAGATACAGAGAGCCCACTGTACTACATACCTCTTGGAGAAATGCTGATAGCCTCCCCACTCAGCTAGCAGTTCCTGCTGGATAAGGCAAAGAGTATCAGCCACAACTTTGCCAATCTCTGATTATTTCCAGGCTTCCTCAGTGAGCATGCACTACTGCAGGGGTAGGCAACCTTTCCTCTTTAAGGGCCGAGGGACTTCAGCTCCCAGAATCCCAGGAGCTATTGGCCAACATGGGACTATTGGCCAACATGGCTGAGGCTTCTGGGAGCTGAAGTCCCTCGGCCCTTAAAGGGGAAAGGTTGCCTACCCCTGCACTACTGTTATGTGGTGAATCCCAAGTAATTATTTACCATTTTATAAATCAGGAGACTCAGGAGTGGAAATTGTTAAGCCCATGGCATGCAGCCCTTGGAATTGTTCAGCACAGCCTTTATTACTTCCAGACACCACAGATATATGCCCAAACCTTATTGTATGCCCCCCAAACCCCCTACATCTTTTAAAATTGCTTAAATATGCTGTTTCAGTGATACAGCAAGTATGCAACTCCAAAATGGCAAGATCCCCCTCAAAAAAGGAGGAGAATCTCAAAAGGCAATGAAAAGTGATGCATCATCATTTCTGATCACCCAAAACGGTGGGTTTGAGAGTGCACTGTGGCCCTCCTGAACCAGCACTCCAGATTTAAACCTTTGATTTAAGCAAACAGACAAAAAAGTCCATAGCATACTAGACCAATGGACATCATTCTTCTGTCTTAAGTGAAGAAAAAGCCACCTCTGCATTTCTGTATACAAAGTTAATGATTTTTGCATCAGCGCTGTTGATTGGATAGCATGCTCCACTGAACCTAACTTATAGTCAGTCCATCCACAATGGGCAACACCCAACAGGTTCATGAAGACTAGTCAACAGCCTATCATTCCTTATGACTTCCTGCACACACAGAATATCTGTATGGGAGACCTCAACTTCTTTCTGCCAAATTTTGGAGCCAGCTCTGTGACCTCCCCTCCCAGTATCTTGCATAATCCTGTGTAGAGCCCACATAATGCTGTAGAGCCTACACAAGGGGAGTAGACACAAACATATTATCTATGCCCCCTCAAATCCCTGTTTTCTTTGTCTTTGATGCAGGTCTTTAGGGAGACATTCCTGTATTTGAAGAGACTTCCCACATGAACTATAACCCTGAAAAATCAGGATTACAGGAGACTCGTGTGCATATAGAAAGCTCTGTCTTTTTGTCAGTTGTCTTCTACATGAGGACAAGGTTGAAAACAGGAATGAAGTGAGCTATTGTTCCCCCTTCCCCTGTCTAGGCTTCCTGTTATTAAACTCATGAATGTAGCTCCAGACTATAGAAAGTGTCACCAGCTGATTTTTACATAGCAGACCTCTATTAAAAAGTAAAACAATAAGTCCTGTCTTTTTTTTTCCTGACCTTTCCCCCTTTGGTTTACTTTGTGAATAGGGCTATAGGCACTTGCCAATTAGAGCAAACCAAACTACTTCCACAGGGAAAGCTAAAAAGAGTATACAAAGACCAACTCAAAAACTGCCAGCTCAACTGCCACTTCAGAATATTGGGTGAAATTGGGAACACACTTTACTTATGCCTCTTTAATTGCAAGAATAGTACAAAAGAAGTATAATTGTTCCTATTCCCTTATAACTGTGGTACTGGGTCAGTTTCATGGTTCCTAAGATAAGTCAGACTTCAAGACATTTTCAAACAGTTGGAGATGGCATGAGAAGCATTTTAACTATGTTGATCACAGGCTTTTCTTTTGACCCACTGTCATCTCTCTCAAATAGGTGTTACGGGGTTTTGTTTAGTTATTTTAAAACCTGCTAAACTTTCTGACAGAGACAAGTGTATGTGTGTGTTTTCTTGGAGGTCATACCACCTTCAAGATAATACAGAAGTTGGTTACAAGTTTTCATTTACCAGTTGTTTATTCTCATGGAAGTGTGAAACAGATCTGAATGAATAAACTTTGAAATAAGAAGTTTAAAAGCCCTTACACCCCACAAAATAAGATTTGGTTTATTCATGACATATATTCGTAAATGAACGATTCACCTCCCTTGAGGCACACAATTCACTCCAATCAAAAAACAATGTTTTTTGGCATGTGCTGTTTCCAGATCATTGGCAATTCTAAATAAGGAACTAGTCATGTGCAGCAGACAATAAGCTTTGAGCCATCCCAAATAATTAGGTTTGATTATGAGACAGCACTGAGGTTTTTTGTGTGTGAACAAGGGCCCCATTCACACTAATGTTTTGTGCTGGGTAGATCTGGGGAGATTCGATAATGCATTTGTTAATGCAATACTGAATCTGACCTGAATTGAAGTTCTCACTATGGGGGGTTGCAGACTTCCAGAAATAGTGTGAATTCAGTCCACTTTTAGGGTTAGGGTTAGAGTTAGGGAACCATGGGAACTGTATTTTATTGTGGCATCAGAGTTGTCTGACAGAGAAGCCTCAATGTCTCAGAAAAATAACAGTTCCCATGATTCCCTAGCACTAACCCTAACCCTAAAAGTGGACTGAATTCACACTATTTCTGGCAGTCTGCAACCCCCCTATGTTTACCCAGATTGAATCTCTCTGGTGCAATTTCACCTTCTCCAAGTTCTCATTGACATAAGTACCAATTCAAAATGGATCCTCAGTATTGATTGCATTTGATCATGTTTGGGTCTTTTTTTGTTTGTTTGTTCTGTCAATCAAATGATGCACATCTGCGTCATTCCACTTCCATTGTCATTGTTAGTGATGTCAATTTGTATCCACTGTTGCCATTTCTGATGCTTATTCCACTGATGTCACTGGTGGTTAGTCCCTCAAATGTCCAAAATGTCCTCCATTTTGAGCAGCACACATTCTATATTTGTATGAGCATTTATTGGGGCATGTCCTCCATTTCCCTTGCACATCCTCCATTTTGCAGTGCTTAGTCCCCCTCCCCCCCAGCAGGGAAGACACCCCTCACCCTGGGATGAGGACAGGGTGACCAGAGCATCCTCGTTTCCCAGGACCTATCCTCCATTTCATCCTCCTGTCCAGGAAAAATGTCCAAATGCCCTCCCTTAGGAGCCTGACTGAGAAGCATGCAGTTTATCTTTCTATGAGTGCTTTTAGCTTTATTTGGGCATGTCCTCCATTTTGCAGTGCCTTAGTCCTCCTTGGTGGTGATGACATCTGGGAGGAGGAAGAGGAGGAGAAGGAGGGGGAGCCCTTTCTTTCCACTCTGCCAGGGAGGCCCTCAGGCTCCGCAACCCTGAGCTGTCACCTCTGCCCACATGGGAGGGTTTTTTTCAGGGGGGCTGGGGTTGTGGACTGACACGATGTGGGTCTGTCTATGTGTCTGTGTGTCAGGAACAGGGAGAGGCTCCCATGGCAAATAAACAAGCAACAGGGTGTGTGGGTGTGAATGTGTGGGTGTGTATTTTGGGGGGCCTGTAGTGGGAATGTATGGTGGGGGTGGGAGACAGAGAGGGAAGTGAAAGCAGCAATGAACAATGGAGAGAAAAGGAGAAGAGGAAGGGCTGGGCAGAGCGGTAGCTCCTGCAATATATATATATATATATATATATATATATATATATATATCCTCCTTTGGGAAAAAGAAGAGGAGGAAGAGAAGACCTTTGACCCCACCGAGCTGGCAGCACTGGGAGCATCAGATCTCCTCTGAGCCCCTGACAGGGATGGGGGTGGCAAGGCTGGCTGGTGAAGGCTCCTCCATCCCTCACTCCTGTTAAGGAAAAAGCAACATGGGATATACAGTAATAGAAATAAAAATATGTATGTGAATGTCAAAGTGACTAAGCAGGAACAATCATGAAAGCTACACAGGTGAAAAAGATAATATAATTAAGAAGCCTTGAGAGCCAAGGACAAAGTTATAGAAGGTATATTGAGAACACCTGTGATAGATTGCAAACACCTGAGACTCATTAAGTGGTCAAGGTAAAGTGATGAAACACTTGGGTTGGTCTTAGGTATGGGATGATCTATGTGGACCAATCAAGATGTATGTACACACCCACTGGGTGGAAACTGACTGGTGGGTGGTGTCTAACAATGGCTATAAATTGCAATGTTTGCTAATGTACATTGTGGAGTAGTGTGGTGTATTGTGGAGTAGTTTTGGAGATATTGTGATTTGTAGGGCATATAGTATTTATGTATATAGTAGAATAAAGTAGATCTTTTATATAAGACTACTGAGTTGTCTGGTGTCTTGAGGGAAGATACAAAAGCCAGAAGAATCCTGGAGAAGTTTGGAGACATCTCAGGAAGAAGAGTGAGAAGGCTTGGAGAGTTTGTCAGGGTCTTCAGCCTATTCTCTGAAACTCTGCTGCTTGGGAAAGAAGCATCAACCACTGATCAAAGCTGGTCAGCTCTGCTGCATAACAAGGTGGCGAGTTAGAGCCAGAGGTGAAGAGCTACAACTCCCATCATCCCTGACACCTCCTTCCCTCTTTTCTCCTCCCTCCTCTTTCCCCCCATCCTTCCCTGTACCCACCCACTTCTCCTTGCAATGACATCATTGGGGAGCAGGGGGGAAAGCAGAAAACAAACAGCAGAGTGATATGGTAGCCGGGGGAGGGATGAATTAACACTTGGAGAATGAAACACCCCCATGGAAGCCACGCAAATGCAATGGATCAGACAGTCTATAAAAAAATATTTAAAAATCCATATTCCCAGAAGGTCCCTCCTCCCCAGCTTTGGTGAGGTCCGAACATCTGCCAATGGCATGGTTGGGGGAAAAGAACAGAAAAGAAAACAGCTAAGTGTTTGTTTAAAGGGCACACCAGCAGGAAATTTAAAAACACTCAGAGCCAGGAACTAAGCGTGAACCCAAAAATGGTGCTTGCTACTCTGTAGATGGGATAGGCATGTTCTGTCCCTCTGCCCACCCTCTGCCCATTCATCCCTCCCTTCAGGAAGCCCTGAATCTGGTTGGGAGCAAGTTCCCATTGGCGGCACCCTGATAAAACCCATTTTTTAAGAAAAGAAACGGGGAAAAGCTTGATATTGGAAAACCTGTGCAAAGGGGGATTTTACATGGGCTCATCCCAATTCCAGTTGGAAAAACCCAATTCAAGTGTGGACAACCCCCTTTTAAACTGGTTTGCAAACCGGTTTATAATGTAATGTCAATAACCCCAAGGAATGAGAAACTGGAACTAGTAGCTAACTTCACACAATAATAGTTGAAATAATCACATATATTTGAAAGAATAGTCTTACAGCACCATTTCATTCTCACAAAGTACATTATTCATTTTATTGCACTAAATACTTTTCTCTGGGTATCCATTCTCAAAATCAAGGGGTTTTCTTTAAATATAAAATATGGCTGCATTTATCATTAACTATCCAAACACAGGAGAGATACAAGGAAAATAATGAGGTTGGCTGGGGATTTTTTTTTTTTTTCTTATTGAAAATCAATATTTTGCATTACCAGAGTGGATACAAAGAACAGACTCTTAAGTGGCTGTTAAAATGAAAGAACTATTAGCTTAAAATTGTTATCTGGATGATTTTGAGCTAGCACCTACTCTTTAACAATTGTCTTCCAAATCCACAGTATTAAAGATTGCAATTAATGTATCCTCTTTGACAGAGAGCAATGTTACAGTGTTACAATATTACTGTAAACTAGTGTTTTGTAGTAGTTTGAATGTTGGCTTACAACTCTGGAGACTAGGGTTCAATTCCCAGCACTGCCACAAAACTCACTAGGTGACCCTGAGCAAGTTATATGATCTAAGCCTCAGGGGAAGCAATGGCAATCCTTTGAACAACTACTGCCAATAAAACCCTATGGACGTTATCACACGGGGGAAATCTGTTGGTTAATCCACACAAATCCCAAACAAAAACTGAATTTGTGCCTCATGATTTCACACGACGTTGCACAGAAACTGGTCAGAAACTGGACAAAAACTGGTATTATCCAAGATCTTTTTAATTTCGGGAGTTTAGAGGAAATGCATTTGCGAAATTACAGTAATTTCGCATTTACTGTAATGTGAAAAGCAAATACACACAGACAATTCTCTTTTAAAACCTGGAGGAGGGCCAAGAGGAGGAGGAGGAGGGGCCTCCAGGGAGGGAGAGTCCCAGGCTCCTGCCATGCAAGGAAGGCAAGGCAAGGCAAGGCAAGGGAAGTTTGGGACGGAGGAGAAGTTTGGCATTTGGGATGGAGGGAAAAGAAGGGGAAAGAAGGCTTCCCTCGCAGCAGCAGCTGTGGGTGGATTTGGGTGCAAGTGTGGGGTGTGCTTGTGGAGCAACCTGGAGCTCCATCTCACCATGAAGTTCTGCCCTGCAGGTCCTACAAAGGGGAAAGGCTTATGGGGGGGGGGGCATGGGAGCTACCTCCAGTTTCCCCCTCTCAATCCCTCCCTTGCCTTGCCTTGCCTTGCCTTGCCTTTCCAGCCTCCTCCTCCTCCTCCTCTGCTCTCTTGAGAGGTCCTAACCCCAATGGAAGGGGGTTAGGACCTATGCAGGAGGACATGACCCCAAATGGAGGACAGTCTGACATTTCCTCCTGGGAAATGCAGGACCCACCCTGGAAAAAGGAGGAGTCTGGTCACGAAACACACCCATTTCCAGTACATGTACGGGTTCTTTTCACTTGTGTATGAAAGTTAAAAACGTCTTTTTTTTTGCTTTTAACTTAATTCCATTATTACTGTAATTACGTGTGAAAAGCTTTTGTGTAATTAAGCTCTATTTTCGCTTTCTTTTCGGGATGCTTCATTTCCACTTTATTATCTCTTTAACAACAAAACTGGCCCACGTGTGATAACGTCCTATGATAGGTTTGTTTTGAGGTCGCCATAAGATGGGAATGACTTGAAGGCACAAAACAAGAACAACAATGTTACATTATTCACACAGAAATTACCTAAAAATCAAAACTGTTCCTTTCTTCAAAACAAAACTAGAAACAAGTATGTCATTAAGGCTAGAACTTTCACAGTTTTATTTTAGCAAGAGTTTATGTGGACTACAAACTACTTTCTCACATACATAATGGAGGACAACATACAAGCCTCTTGTATATAAGCACAGTTGCATAGTGATGGAGGTGGGAACAGAGTTAAATGGGATACAAAAAATGACTAACGTATTATCAGTACTGCTCTGAGAGCCTTTGTAGCTGAAGAGCAGGGTATAAATATTCCAAATAAGAAATAATAATTATTGCCCAATGCATTGAGCAAACAGGACAATCTAAGTCCAAGATACTAAATCAACACAAATCTGACATCAGAAGTAAAAGTTTTCCAACTTACTTTGTAGTCCATAGAAAGTGGGATACAGTACTGGCCAGGCATCATCTTGTAGCATGCTGGCCCATCCACAGGAGCACTGTGGAATTTGTGAGCTTTGGAAAGCAGAAGGACAGCCAATGGGAATCAACCTGTTGGTTGGTGTGGGTGGGCTTCCATAGGTGGACCAAAGCCTTCATTCCAGACTGGTTCTGCAAAATATACAGGTGCTCCCCGTGCCACAAAGGATAGTCAACAATGAAGTATCTCCTTGCTCATCAAACATAGGGCCTTTACAGACTGGCAGAAATAATGCATCTTGAGGCCACTTTTACTGTCCTGGATCAGTGCTAGGGAATCATAGGAATTGTAATTTTTTCTGGGACATTGAGCCTTCTCAATTCACAGGGTCACCATAAGTTGAGGGCAGCTAACAACAACAACAACAACAACAATAACAATAACATATAGTAATGAGCTGGTTCTTACTACAATTCTATATATTGCCACAAGTAATCTTCCAAAAAGGGGGGGGGGGGGGAACCTCTGCTTAAAAAAACTTTGCTAAAAGCAGAGTTTATCACCTTAACATGTCAGAACTAATTAACAGTAGCCTTGTATAGTTTACAGATCACAAGATGTTCATGCTAATCTACTCTTTGATTTGTCCTTCTACCTTTCCTCTTTTTCCCATCTTTTTTGTTGTACAGTCATCATGATGTCCCTATATGTTCTGACTGATGCTGCTAAAAACATCATTAATCCAGAACAGCATGAAAAAACATTGAGTTCTCATTTGACCTTGCATAACTCTAATCATCAGGTTCTCAACAGCAATGATGAAGCATGGTTACATAGATGAATTGGCAATCCTTTGAAGGTTTATGGCCAGGGTTAATAATCCAGTTATTTCTGTACTCCTTTTCTCTCTGATACCACCTCCACAACTAGGCAACTGTGTGTATATACTTCAAAATTGTAGATGGCTGATCAAGGCTCAGGATTGTACATGGCTGATTAGGGTATATAGCCCTCTCTTCATATGAAGATTCCATGAAAGCTTATGCTAAAGAAATTTGCTTATCACAAAAGTGCTACAATACTCCACACACACACCCTTTTTCCTTTATTATCTTGAAAAATCTAGCAATATAATACTATGCCTACACAGAAGTAAACCCTACTAGATTCAATGGAAATAACCTTGAGGTAAATATTCCTATGCAATCTTACTTGAATGTAAGCCACAATCTTACTTGAGTGAAACACAGTTAAGTAATATGTGCAAGACTGTACCATGCAGCAGGAAAGTTATACACATTTACTTTGCTTGAGCTTTCTAGTTTTCACAGATAAGCAAGCATAGCCTTGAACTGGATGTATTTGAGGAAGATTCTGATGCAGACAAACACATTCAAGTCTTGCATGGCCCTGAGGGTGGAAAATGATCACTGCTCACTTGCATGGGTTAATTAAATGTGCACTCTTCCCCATGGAAATCAATGGGACATAAAAGAACCTAACTTTGCCTAGATTATATTAAAATCAATTGGGCTTACTATCAAGAAACAGATTAAGGATCAGAATGTTAATGTCCCCAGTTCTTTAAGAGTCTGCCATAGAATAATATTCTGCCTTTAATCTAACAGTTTTTCTGGAGCACAAAAGATACCTGAAATCTAAGAAATCAAATTAGTCCCTTTTTATAGAAAAAGGACAATAAAAGTAAACAAGCTGGGCAATTATAAGGAGAAAAAATATTTTAAAAGGTTTTCTTTTGATTGTGGGTGTTCAATCCACTAAACCTGATTAATTTTACTGGAATGATATTTAGACATACCCAAAATGTGCTTTATTGTGCTCCATTGCCTTATTCCACCCAGTATAACTGTCATATTACTTCCATTTATTTCCTCCAAAATACTGCTTTGAGAAAAATGGAAGTTGCCAATGTTTCGTGGATTTTAGTCTGTGTTAGTCTGATTAGGCTATGCTAAAATCAGAATACCAGCATCTCTTAGTTCTATATTCCACACATTAGAGGCCCATTCCATTATGTGATACACCGTATATACTCAACTATAAATTGACCTAATGTATGAGTCAGGGGCAGGTTTGGGGGGCAAAATTAGGGATTTTTATATGACTCGTAGATAAGTCAAGGGTAAAAATTAGGGGCATGTAGCAAAGGATATAAAGGATGAAGCCAAGGGAAAAAATGCCATAGACTTTACAAAATTCCATCAGGCATAATTGTTAGTGCTCACCCTAAAGGCTGGATGGATGAGGAGGGAACTACAATAAACTGTGGCTGAGTGATATGTGTAGGCAGGGCTAAAAAAATGCATACAATGTCAAAAAGGATGAAAAGGCAAAGCAAAAAAATGTTAGCAGTGATTATAGCTTTTAACTTTAATATGATATTTTTGCCTGATTTTAACCCATGAAAGCTGACAAACATTCACAAATGTCTTATTCAAATCCTTCAAAGTCCAGTTCCCCTTGGTGTTCCTTTTAGAGGAAGCACCAAAGAGCTACTATTGCTGACATTTTCCCACTCAGGCATTCAAAAAGGTAAGAAGTAGCACCATGGCATAGAGAGTAGAAGTCAGGTCCAAAACACAGTGCAGGAATAATCCAGTTTGAGTTTGCTTTAACTGCCCTGGCTAGGAATTGTAGTTTGTTGTGATACCAGAGCTCTTTGTCAGAGAAGGCTAAATGTTTCACGAAACCAGTTCCCAGAATTCCCTAGCACTGAGCCAGGGCAGTTAAAGCGGTCTCAAACTGGATTATTTCTGCAGTGTGTTTATGGCCTCAGTGCTTCTTTTCAATGCTCCCAGGATCGACTAAGCTCTAACCTTTCACCACTCTACTCAGAGAATGGGATAGTTCCTTTTTTTAATAACTTACATTGACCTGTGGATAAATCAGCTTCAGGTGTTTGGGGTTAATTTTTGGCTAAAAAAATTCTAGACTTATACAAGAGTATTTACAGTACCTCTTATTCCACTTTAAATGTCATGATTCCATCCTATGGTATCCTGGGATCTGCTATTTAGGGATCTGCTATTTATTTAATTTTTTTTAATTAGCCAGAGTTCTCTAGTGCCTAACCAAACTACAAACTCTTGGATTCCACAGGATGGAACCAGGGCACTTAAAGTGGAATGATAGCCCTATATATGTGTAGTGTGGGTGGTTCTGAGAGAAAGTTTCTTTCCCTCTTCCTCTCCCTCTCCTTCTCTTTTCTAAGCAGCAAACGTATATCAGGCTCAATGACAGAGGTGAACCCTCCTTCCATCAAACAGATGTCAGTGGACTAGTTGTCAGCTCCTTTTCTGCAACAAGATCTATGTTTTCCTATCTCCCAAAAGACCTAGTCAGATATGACACCCCTTCAGAAGAAGTCAAGTATTTCAACTTTCCAAGCCAACTGCTAGACGGCAAAAATTATGTAATGTTAACATGTAATGAAAGTGTGACATCTTGAATAATATATCATAATTAATACGGTGTTTGCTGGCTGGCTGTGCAGAGAGACATAATGGGTGACGTATTTGCACACTTACTGTATCTTTTAACCTTCCTTTCCTTCAAGGAAATCAGGACAGTATATGATATACCCTGCCCATTTTAGTTTCATAACTGTGTGAAGTAGGTGATACTGAGACAAAGATGTTCACACATTAAGGTTCATAGCTATGTGGGCAGTTGAAACTAGGTCTTTCTGCTCCAACTCAACACCTTAACTATTATACAACACTGTTTCCCTTGCATAATGTAAGTTTCTGTGTAGCAAAAAGACCGTTCCCCTCATTGCTTGGGAAAAGCCCAGATTTTCAACAATTGCACTGAATGTCCAATGTCTATCAAGACTGCAACTCTGCTGGTCATTGTTCCCTTCTCTTTCCCTTTATATGTAAGAGATGTAAAGCCAGGACAAACACATGAGAGAATGTGCTTTTTATACCTCCTTTAAGCCTGACTGATGCTGGACATGCAGTTCTTTGACTGTTACAAGACAGTATACATAATTAACACTTGTATTTGGGGGGGAGGGTTATAGAGTCATAGCGGTGAAGGGAACCCTAAGGACCATGTAATGCAAAACTCCATTTCACTCCAGGAATTTACAGCTAAAGCATCACTAAGAAGTGACCATTCATTTTCTGCTTTAAAACATGCAAGAGGGATTCCACCACCCTCTGAGTCACACTCTTTCACTGCCAAATGATTCTTATCATCAGAAAGTTCTTCCTCATCTTTAGTTTGAATTCCTTTCTTGTTATTTGAATTCATTGTCTTGGGTCTTTATCATCTAGAGCTGCAGAAAACAAACGCACTCCATCTTCTACAGTGTTTCAGATACTTTAAAATGATGATTACATCACTCTTCTCTTCTCTAGTTGTCCTTCTCTGGAAATGTTCCACCCTGTTGATGTCCTTCTTAAACTCTGATGCTCCAAACTGAGCACAAGTTTGCAGGTGAGGTATGACCAAAACAGAACAAAGTGGAATTATTATGTCCCTTGATATGGCTTGTTAAATAGTTGTTGGGCTGTTAAATCAATTTTTTTACAGCAGCTTGAAATGCTCTGCAAAAGTTATTGTCAATGCTGGGAGATTTCACATAAATAATTATGAGAAGTGGAAGGAGATTTCTGGAATTATACATGTTCCAAAAGCAACATAGCCTGAACCTGCCTGCAGCTCTCTTCTATCTTTGTTTCAATTTTCCTTTCTTGCTTCTAAAGGAAGTTGCTTTCGGTACATATTTCACAGAAATGTCACACACAGACTAAGGGCCTCGGCAGACGACTAATTGAGTCGTCTGCGAGACCCGGAAGAGGAGGAGCAACCGCACACGCGGCGCTCCTTCCTCTTCCTGAGGTCGCCCTGGGAGCTGCCGGCCCTCCGCACGGCCGGCGCAACCTCCCGCCGCAGCGACCACACGCGCTGTGGCGGAAAAGTCAGGGAAAGTGCGCCCTACGCGTTTAGGGCGCACTTTCCCTGACTTCTAAAAGGAGCGCCAATTTGGAGCTCTTTTTAGGGACGCCGCAGGAGCGCCGCGGTGCGGAGGCTGCGGTCCAGTGGTGCTCCGTCTGGCGGCGTCTGGGAAGCTCTCGTCTGCTTCCCCCCTAAATTTTGGATGTTGATACTCCCCTTACACTTTTTGTGGTTCTGCTCTCAACAACGAATGGATAACAATGTAGTGTCAACAGATTTACAAATGCTAGAACATCCTAAAGGCATCAAAATCCATCTGATCCTGGAAACTAAGCATAGTCAGCCCCGGTTAGTAGTTGGCTGGGAGACCACTAATGAACCAGGGACTGTAGGTTATATTTCAGGGGAAGGAACTGCTGAAACTACCTCTGAGTATTCTTTGCCTAAGAAAACTCATGAATTTCATGGAGTCACCATAAGTCAACAGATGACTTGAAGACATATACACACAGAGCGAGAGACATTATATAGAGATGCACATATCTTCAGTCCTTTCAGGGCTCCCAAAATGAGGAAATACATGTGAAATAAAAGCATCTGGCAGAAAGAAGTGTGGCTGCTTTAAAAGATGTCTAAAGTACAAGTAGTACATATATACTTATAGTTTCAGTGCATGCTGGTGTTATGATAACTGATTTGATATAAAGACCCTTTTTTGGGTCCCTGCCACGGCCCTGGGCTGGGATGAGCCCCTATCGCCATGAACTCAAGGCATGCACATCACATAGGCACCTGAAAGGTCACACCTGCCTTTACAATTTGCAGATCAAAAGGGCCATGCCTAGGAACTGCTAAGCAGGACATTCACACCTGGAGGATTTATGAGTGCCAACCAAGCTGACGATGAGATAACAACATTCTATCTCCTCTCCTTGAAAATTGTTCACTTCAAAGCATAGCAATTGGGATCCTTTGATATACAATAGCAACTTTTCACCTCAGGCTAGGTTTATGGGTTTAAATGTTTCCCAAAATCTCAGGCACATTGGGGTCTGGCTAGATTTCATGGTGCCAGTGTGCCACTGTGAACTGTGACTAGTGTCCCGGCTCTTTCCGTTGCCTTTTCCTGTCATAACGGTTGAGTCTATCCATCTTCATTCATTGTTGGAGCAGCCTCCTTCAGGTAATTATCACCATTAGAAAGCCTTGTGTTTCCTATCCAAGCTAACTACTTTACTCCTGAGTCCTTGCATGTATGATTGTATGTTAGAGTGTCTTTGGGCCTTTGCAAACTGCTAGAAATAGTGCAAATTGAGTCCACTTTAACTGTCCTGGCTCAATGATAGGGAACCATGGGAACTGTAGTTTTTTCTGAGACATTGAACCTTCTCTGTCAGAGAGCTCTGGTGCCACAATAAACTACAGTTCCCATTATTCCCTAGCACTGAGTCAGGGCAGTTAAAGTGGACTCAATTTGCATTATTTCTGGCAGTCTGCAAAGGCCCTTTGTGTGTTTGAATCCCCAAATAAATTACAGTTCATTCGAAAGCTTTGTGTCTATCAGTCTATTCTCTAGCCACCTCCATAAACAGAGGATAAAATATCCCATAGAAGACTTGGACTTTAGTAATTCCTCAAGTTCAAGGTCCTCATTACACTGGACTTCCATCACACCCTAATCCTTTACTCCTAAGACAGATAACACTTCAGAACCAACTATAAAAGGCAGTGTGACTTGGATGGCTAGATTTCAATACGGAGCAAATACTGCTTGCTGTCCCAGTTATCATGTGCTTAGTGTACTTCCCATACTCTCAAAACTGTTAGTGCACCCAACTGAATACCTGGGAAGCTGCCTTGAAGGTGTGCTATTAGTCATAAAGATCTACAGTGTGGCTAGAGAGCCATTCATTTCTTCCCAGTTTTCTTAATTGTATAGCACAAAAGTACATCTCTTGCACTTTATAATCCCTTGAAAAAAGGATCTGACAAAGAAATGTGAAGGAATGAACTAACACAAGAGAGAACAAACTTAGCTTTGTCATGCCTTAGAATATACAGCATTCTGATTATAATGTGTAGAGAAGAGTTTCTCCAAGTTCTTTCTTTTCAGGCTATATTTAACAAACTCTGGCTGGTTTCAGTACTGCATTGAAACCAAATGAAGTTTTTAGTTAATCTTTTTGTTCTGAAATGCTAATAACAAATCCCTAAGGTACAGGGCACAGGAGAAATTATGGCAGCTCAGTGGTATATTTAATAAAGGAAGCCCTATGTATTTTATTTCCTATAGAAGACAGATGGGTTTTTGCACCTCCGATAACATTTTATTTTTCAACAAGTACACCAGCCTTATCATTTTTACCTCGGCAGTTTATTTTGCCACCTCTCTTTTCCCCTGGCTCCCGGTCTTAAGCACTTTGTTATCCAGCTCTGAATCAGTCATAATGCAAGCTTTGTGCAAACTTCATTTTATACCCTCACTGTGTTTGACAGTCAAACTACCTGGCCACCATTAATGCTGTCCTGATTTTTTAATCAAAATTGTCATCTTTATTTGACAAATGACCTATATTTTCCTTATCTTAATAATTTTACTTTAAAATATTGCCTGTGAAATATTCCAAATACACCATTGCTTCCCAGTTCCCTGGCAGTTTCAGTCAAGAGAAAAAGATGCCATGTCCCTGAAGGGAAAGTGCAGTTTGATTAATGGATGTGTTTTCAGATCTGCTTTTTTATTTTTATTTTTTCTACCTTTTTGTCATTGAAAGAGGATTCAATGATAAGGTTGTTTGTAGTTTTTACACATTTCATGACTTGTCAAAAGGCAAAGGTCTGGAATCATTTGATTTATTGGCTCCACCTTCCCCTCACCTCTCTAAAACAATGTAGATACATTGGTTTATGCCTAGATTTAGTCATGGTTAGTGCAGAACCACTGAAAATAATGGTAATAGGTTACTTGTGACTAACATATACCCTAATGATTTCAGTAGGTTTCTAAGCATTTCTGCATCTTTGTCCATATCAATAAATGTGTCAGGAGATTATCGCACAAGCATAAAAACGTGACTTATCTCTCCCCAATTCAAGTAAAATTCGGGCTGCATCCGAGTCCTATCACAGGGCTTTGGTCACCAAATCCGCCATCTGAATGCACCCTGAGTGCAACCTGGCTCACTTAACTCACTTTATGGCCATTTTTCAAAAGCTAGAAGCTTCAATCACTCCAAAGCAGATCTGACAAGTATTTTTTTTATAGAGAAAACAAAAGAAGGGAGAGAGAATGTGGCAATTGCTGACTTAATGGCTTATCTTCAAAGGTGGATGGGAATAAAGCAGTAAAGTTATCTCTTGACATTCTATTTCACTTCATTCCAGACAGAGGAGATTATCATACTAACATTTAAGCCAACTGCACCCTAATGGGGTGCAGCCAGGAGGCAGGATACAGGTGGAAATTGTCACATGTAATTCGCCACCAATTCCACCGGCCAAGTGCAGCTCAGCTGTAGTCTGGGTTCCAGGAGTGCTCAGCAATCTGCTTTTCAAAGTCGGAAAGCTTCCCACTTTGAAAAGAGGCTTGCTGAGTGCTCCAGGGACTTGGACTGCAGCTGAGCTGCATCCAGCCGGCAGAATCAGCAGCGAATTACGTGCAATAATTCCTGCCTGTATCCCACCTCCCGGCTGCATCCCATTAGGATGGAGTTAGCTTAAATGTTAGTGCGATAATCTCCAGAGTCTATAGTGTTTATAATTGACATTTCTCACTGTTTGACCTAACTGGATGGAGATTCTCCATGCCAGTAGTTATGGCTGCCAAGAATGGGCAGTAATAGCATAGAGTGAATCTATGCAATTAAGTCAGACTAGGTGCAAAGCAACTTGGAAATGAAACCATTATGTTGAACATCAGAACATAGGAATACTTTTCGGCACCTGACACTTGTGTCTGTAATATTTGAGCTGGTCCCAAATGCTGCCCAGACAAATTTTTATATAGGCAAATTATCGTCTTGTCCAACAATGTCAGATGTAGTACCCTAGAAGCAAAGCCACTGATAAACATCTGACACAAGGTTTGAAACCAGAGATTAGCAGGTGGTAGACTGTCATCAATCATGCAGGAAATTCTACATTCTGTAATCCTTATCAAAGGTACTGGAATAGGTGGATCACATTTGCCTTCAATAAGGCATGTCTCATGTACTTAAGTAAGAATGCATACCCAATTTTTCATACATTTCAAGTGGAGAATCATAGAATCATAGAGTTGGAAGAGACCACAAGGGCCATCCAGTCCAACCCCCTGCCATGCAGAAACTCCCAATTAAAGCATCCCCGACAGATGGCCATCCAGCCTCTGCTTAAAGACGTCCAAGGAAGGAGACTCCACCACACTCCGAGGGAGTGTGTTCCACTGTCGAACAGCCCTTACTGTCAGGAAGTTCCTCCTAACGTTGAGGTGGAATCTCTTTTCCTGGAGCTTACATCCATTGTTTCAGGTCCTAGTCTCTGGAGCAGCAGAAAACAAGCTTGTTCCCTCCTCAATATGACATCCCTTCAAATATTTAAACATAGCTATCATATCACCTCTCAGCCTTCTCTTCTCCAGGCTAAACATCCCCAGCTCCCTAAGTCGTTCCTCATAGGGCTTGGTTTCCAGACCCTTCACCATTTTAGTTGCCCTCCTTTGGACACGCTCCAGTTTCTCCATATCCTTTTTGAATTGTGGTGCCCAGAACTGGACACAGTATTCCAGGTGAGGCCTGACCAAAGCAGAATACAGTGGCACTATTACTTCCCTTGATCTAGACACTATACTTCTACTGATGCAGCCTAAAATTGCATTGGCCTTTTTAGCTGCTGCATCGCACTGTTAACTCATATTCAACTTGTGGTCCACCTGGATTCCTAGATCCCTTTCACACGTAGTCTCATTCAGCCAGGTATCCCCATCTTATATCTGTGCTTTTCGTTTTTCCACCCTAAGTGCAGTACCTTACATTTCCCCGTGTTGAATTTCATTTTGTTAGCTTTGGCCCAGCTTTCTAGTCTGTTCAAGTCATTTTGAATCTTGATCCTGTCCTCTGGGGTATTAGCTACTCCTCCTAATTTGGTGTCGTCTGCAAATTTGATAACTATAACCCCAATACAGTCATCCAACGGTATTGGGGGCATAGTTATCAAAGATTCAAAGAACAAAGATTCTAGCCAAAAAAAAAAAAAAAAGGAATAATAGATCATGCAAATAAGACTGACTACAGCCCAATCCAGATACTTTAAGGCCTAAATGTACTTTAGCCTTGTTTTTTTCATCCCTTAATTATATTTGTTCTTAATGTCCTTTCTGCAAACTGCAAAGCCAGGAAAGATAAAAATGTCACTCCAGTGAAACAGTCTTTTGAAGTTACTAATCAACAAATTTTTTGATATAATTAGTAACTCCTGCTGTTCTATATCTTATAGCCTGCCTTTCGAGGGAGGCGGGAACAACTGTAGCATAAAGGAAATCAATCATTGCTTCCTATAGAAAAACCAAAACTCTCTTACTGTAGATTATTTCATTTGCAAGCATCCAAACAGAGTAATAGCATCTCTACACTCAGCCCCCAGCCAAAAAGGAGATCATTACACTGTCTATAAACGACTAGTTGGCAGGTTTCTTCTACCCTATGAACAAACAGAGCAACTGTTCACCATAAAAAAACTGAGAACATTTTAAAAGATAATATCAGTGAAACAGAACTCTGGAATAAGATAGCAATGGCAGATGCTAAATAAATGTCAAGGGAAAAGATGGGAGGTAAATGTTAAGGCAAAGCTAAAAAACATTGATCTTTGGCAACGTGTTATTATAGCAGCAACATTTCAATGACTGATACTTTGAAGATGTTATCAGCTTGTTTGATGGATGCTGTTGAAACAGAATGGCAATTGCTTACATGTAGCATTACTGATTCATATATTCACATTAATTGGAAAGCCTACTTTTCTTATCCTTCAAGCTAATAGCAGACTGACTTTTGTATGAAATAGCATTGTACCTTTGAGTATCAAATTGGATGGTGAACTTTTAATATAATGTTCATATATGTATGAATGTTGGACAAAACACAGTAAAGAAGACTAACCAAAGTCTGACACCTATTGGCAATAAGAAGATCTCATTCTGGGTTAAACAGGCAAATTTTGAGTGTGTTCTGTATATAAATAACTTGGCCTATGAAGGTGGACATGCCATTAAATATGTCATTAGCTCTGTTTCTGTTATACATGCAATATAGCTGTGACATTCATATAGTGACAGTAGTTGTCAGTTGTACTATGACAGTGAATTTCACTGTAATAGTGGCATACTTGCTATCACTGTCAGAATGGTAACCAATCTGATACATCTATAATAGAATTCAGCCTTGTTATCACTGAAAAGTTGGTGCACTCCCAACTCTTCCTTGAAATTTGACCATGTTCTGGAGAACAGTATGCAAAATCCTTCAATCTTTGGTGTTTTAGGTTTGGGAAAACTGTCAAATCCCTGACCTGAGTCAAAATACATAGCTCAGGGTGGATCCCAGGTTTTGAAAGACAAAGAGATGTACTAGCCCACAGATATATAAGTTTCCCAGTCAACTTAGGCCTGGTTCAAACTGCTCCCTCTTGTGACGAAAAATGTTTGTTGTCACTGGAAAAGATAATAATGCTTGGAAAGCTAGAAGGAAGTAGGAAATGTTAATTCTACCCATGGCCCTGCTTACAAGGGGTTAAAGAGAATGTACATAGAAACTCTGCCCACTCTTTTCATTGAATCATGGAGATTCTCCAGAATTTCTCAGACAAGATCAGGAATTGCACAGTAACTTGCATATAATATTGATATTAATTAGCCATATATAGTTGTGTGCTTTGAAACAAAATAATGCAAGGAATAGAGCCCAGTTATTTATAAGTTCCTAAAAATTAACTGTTATCTATATCAATAACAATGAATAGATAAAATAACTATTGCATATGACAAAGGAAGAATGTCAAACTACAAGATTCAGCAAAGAACCATCTGCCTTGAATCAGAAAAGCTTTTAACTTACAGAAAAATATTTCTATGGTTTGTTTATTTATTTCATATTCTGCCTTTTTCATGCCATGAGACCCAAGGCTCTTTACAATACAAATCAAACTAAAATACAATTTTATCATACAGTTAATAAAAAGTTCTAAAACCACTGTAAAATAAACAATCCTATTCAAAACATTAATTTAAATCAGTTTTTCAAAAATCTAAAATATAGTAGAGAAGATAAAATTACAACACCCTTCATTATAAGACCCTTCTTGCACAATCAGTTAACATACAAAGGCCTGTCTAAATGTGTAGGTCTTTGCTTGCCAGCAGAAAAAGAGCAGAGGGGGGCAACTGAGCCTCCCACAGCTTGGGAGCAGCCATCAAGAATGTTCTCTCCTGTATCCTTAGCAAATATGCCTGTGGTAGTGGTGGGACAGAGAGAAAACTCTCCCCAAAAGATCTTAAAGCTCAGGCAGGTTCATGTGGGGAGGTAATCATCTTTCAGGCAGACGGAACTCATTAATTACTCACAACAGTTGCTTTAAACCAGGGGTGAGCAACTTCCCTTTGGTCAAGGTCCATATAGATTGATGGATGGGCAACTGGGAGTCACATGCACATATGCAGCCATATGCACACTGAATCACACCCTCTACTCCTACTGCACATTGCTGGGGAACAGGCTTCAGATTTCTGAAATCTCAGGGTACTGAATAGATTTCTGAGATGAAGGTGAAGCTACAGCTTACCTTTCCTCCCTCCCCCATAAAAAAAATCAACTTCCTGCTACAGTGATACTCCCACTTAAAGATCACTCTCATGAACAGAGGAAATTCAACTTTCCCACCATCCCAACAATGTTGCTCTAAAGTTCCACAGGTCTGAAACTGCAGGATCTGAGCGGAGAGACTGAGAATAGGGGGTCATAGAGATGTCTCATTCACAGGGTCACCATGTGTCAAAGTCGATTCAAAAGCAGATAACAATAACAGAGTAAGAATATAACAGATGGCCTTCCTGAAGACTAGAGCCCTGTGAGAGCAGACTAGACTATGCCTCACAGCAATCCAGTGTGAAGGCAAAGAAATCCCACAAGGAGCCCTGGTGGCACAGTGGTTAAATGCTGGTACTGCAGCCACTCGCTCACAGTCACAAGGTTGTGAGTTTGATACCAGCCAGGGGCTCCAGGGTTGACTCAGCCTGGCATCCTTCCGAGGTCATTAAAATGAGTACCCAGCTTGTTGGGGGCAATTAGCTTACACTTTGTAAACCACTTAGGGAGTGCTGAAGTGCACTAATAATCAGTATAGAAATGTACTTGCTATTGCTATTGCTATAAAGAGGGGGAAAGCAAGGAGAGAACTGAAGGAAAGGAGTGGTTGACATTTTTATATTTGTCAGGTCCAACGGTTAACCAAGTTCAGGAATTCAGTCTTCAACAGTTCAGACTCAGCAAACTTTTATTCAGTACTATAGGTCCACATTAGGTACATTCATTGTCAGAACTAAACAGAAGCTTTAGTAATGCCTAATTAAAACACACCCAATTTCAAAATATTGACAGGCTGGTATTTCATTTGTCCCATACTCAAAACAACACTTGTTCTCTCCTTTTCCATACTGCACCTTATTCTTTCTTCCAGCTTCCTTCCAGCCAAATGACCTTGTGTGTTTTGGTGTGTTATGCCTGCCTTCTCTATTTTGCTATCATACCAACTGTGTGATAACCATTGACTTAAGTAATTGTTACACTGCATATCAAATCACCATGCCTCAGCCTGCCCCTAAATTCATGGCAGGTAAGATGCAAAAGCAGTACATGACAATATTACAGGAGGTGTGAAAAGAAGGCATTTTTGTTGCAATTTAATGGCACTCTAGAACCTTCTCTGAAATACATTCAACCCCAGAAAATGTAGACATTGCCATGAGAGTTGGTAATCTATAACAGCTGGCAAACAGTTACAAATCTTGAATCCCAAATATTTTAATATTTCCTGGAATGAAAAAAAATGTTTGACTGTCAAAGTTCCTTTTTAACCATAATTTAAATCAACTTTGTTTAGTCTTTATTTCCATGGTAGGAAAATATTTCAGGGCTATCAGATAATACCACTTCAGTATTATGTCCTTCAAAAGAAAAATCTGTTTATGTTCACAGTTCACATGGAGGTTAAGGCAAGGGTCAATCATTTTAGAGTATCCAGTACATCTGTCATAAATCAAAGAGCTGGTGGTGTCAAGGGCTAACAAACATTGCTGATTCACACAAAGTAGAAACTGTAGTGTTCAGAATTCCATTCTATGAATTATACATACATTGTTTGACAAAGGACTGTGGAATGGATATTGATGTTCACCCAAGCATTGCTTCCTCAAGTCTTCACCAATTTGCATATCCCCCTTTAAACTCTTCCAAACGTTTAGAGGAGCTCACACTGTGCTAATGCTTCTGTGAATCTCCTTGGACACCTGATACATCAACACCTGCCCTTTTCCTTTTCACACCCTCTTGCTAATATAGGGAATTATATAGTGTGTCAATATCAATGCCTCAAACTCTACCCTTCCCCCAGAAAAAGAACCCAGCTGCTCCTTTCCATAGATTTGACAGACATTTGGCAAACACTATATAGGGTGAGTGAAGTATTTGGTGGAAGATTTAAATGTGTCTCCCTTCCCTTCCCCTTTAAAGGGAAGAATGTGAGTATGGATTAAACAAAGCTAGGAATACACTAAGGGAAATGAAAAAAAATAGGGAAAGTACAGAAATAAAAAGTACTATAATGCCAGAATTTGCTGTTGTTCACCATTAGCTTCCTCTGTGTGTGTGTGTGTGAACCTTCAAGTCACCTGTCAATTCATGGTGATCCCATGAATTTCATAGGATTCTCTTAGTCAAGGAATATTCAGAGGTAGTTTTGCCACTTCTTTCCTCTGAAATATAGCCTACAGTACCTAGTATTCATTGGTGGTTTTGCAACCAAGTACTAATAAGAGCTGACTCTGGTTAGCTTCCAAGATCAGATAGGATCTGGAGTCTTTAGGGTATTTAGACAGCCCATGTGTATAGGTTAGCAAAATGTGGCATAAATAGATATGTTACTAGAATTTGCCACCTTTTGCCTCTGAGTCTCCTAGCCAAAACACAAAAAGTGTTGGATATACAATGACAGGAAAGATTTAACTTAGCTATTTGACTTTGAATTAGGAAAAAAAAGAATTTTAAAGTAATTTTCATACAGATGATAAGTATTTGATACAAAAAACATATAAATTGTTATTGAAAATTGACCTTGCAGATGAACAGATTAAAGATTGCATAATTAAATGGGCTCAAAATTTTGGCTATAACATTGATTTCAAGCAATGAGGAAAATATGTTCTAGTATTTAAGGGCATATTATGTTATAATTTCAAAGAAAAAAATCTTATAATGATATATAGGTGGTACCTGGCATCAGTGACATTATCTAAAACAGGGGTAGGCAACCTTTTGGAGACCTGGGCCGGTCCCCCGAAGTCCAGGTTTCCGCTGGGCTGAGTGGGGGGAATGGCAGTGCGCGCGCGCACCCTCCTCAGCCACGCACGACGCCCCCTGCGCACGCCACTGCCGCCGCACGCGCAGGCGCAGCTGCTGCAACGCATGTCACACCCGCCATTTTGTTCTCCAAAATGGCACCCGCGATGCGTTTGTGCATCCGCAGGAGTACTGTGCATGCGCAAACGAGTCGTAGCCGCCATTTCGCAGAACAAAACGGTGGCCATGACTCGTTTGTGCATGCGCAGTACTCCTGCGCATGCGCAAACACGTCGCGGCCGCCATTTTGGAGAACAAAATGGTGGGCACGGTGGGCGCGGCCGCACAGATGGCAAAACGTGCGGTGGCGTGTGGCAGCGGCAGGAGTCTGCCTGGGCCGGTAAGTCCGGTGACCTGGGCTGGAACCGGCCCGGGGGGCGTAGGTTGCCGGTCCCTGATCTAAAATGTTTAAGGATCCAAGAGGTCATGTTGGAAGGGTGAAAAACAAACTGGAACATTTTACTACAAGTGGTGGATGTACAACAACAGTTAATGCAAGACATGTTTAAAATGAAAATGGATTTGAAACCAGAATTGTTCTTATTTGGGATGCCAGAAGATCAGATCAGGGATACAAGTTATAAGTGGTACATTACACGATTTTGGTAGCATGCCTGCTTTATACTAGTAAATGGAAAAGTATAGTAATTCCAACAAAAGATGAATTGGTATTGAAAATTCTTGAGATGGCAGAAATGGACAGATTATCTATTCTGATCAAACAGAAGACATTAAATAACCTCTTAAAGAGCTGGGAAATATTTATACATTTTATAAAAAAAAGAGAGAAGGAAGACTACTTTGGGCAATAATATCACAGAAGAGTATGAAAGTTTGATATTTAGGTCTTTGGTTTAGAAGTGCAGGAATTCAAGTATATAGTGTGTGGGTTAATACTGTTTGGGTGCAGAGACTATGGGTTGTGTTGTTTGTGTGTAATGTAATATGTGATGTAATGTGTAATGCAATGTGTAATGTTTGTGTAATAATATAATAAGATATTTGGGGGGAAGTGCTGGATAGAATGTACACATCAAAGTATCTTCCATTGAAATCAACGTTATTTATCATTGCTCAACTTTACTGAGTTTGTATCCTTTTTTTAAGTGTGAATTTTCTTTTTAAGGGTTTTTATGACAATTGGTACAGTTCTATGTCACATTGGGGTAGCACTAAGCCTATAAAGGTTTCATCCCAGAGTCTAATTTCTAATTTGGGAACAGTCTTGGGGACCACAGAAAAGGACTAAAGGCAGAATAGATAGACCAAAGCAAACTGAACAAGCACAGAGGTGAGTGCACGGGGAGGATTATATGGAAGGAGGCGGGCCTGAAGATAGGATGGACCCAAGCCATTCAGGGTTTTAAAGGTGATAACCAACACCTTGTACTGTGCCCGGAAACTAATGGGCAGCCAGTGAAGTGATCTTAAAATTGGTGTTATATGGTCTCTTTTCATTGTTCCTGAGACCAACCTGGCTGCCATATTCTGTACTAATTGAAGTTTCTGGACCAAGCACGAGGGTAGCCCCATGTAGAGTGCATTACAGAAATCAAGACGAGAGGTTACCAGTCCATGTACCACAGTCTGAAGGTCCCCAACTTCCAGGAGAGGTCGCGGCTGGCATATCAGCCGAAGCTGATAACATGGACTCCTAACTGTCACATTTACCTGATTTATCACATGAAGCAACGGATCCAGGAGCACCCCCAGACTGCGAACACAGTCCTTGGAGGAGAGTGTGACCCCATCCAGGACTGGAGGTTGTATCCCAATACCTGGTTTTGGGGGCGCTACTGTTAAGTACCTCCGTTTTATCTGGATTCAGTCTCAATCTGTTTTTCCTCATCCAGTCCATTACTGTCTTAAGACAATCATTGAGAGGAGAGACGCCATCCGAAGTTGAGGCTAAGGACCGAAACGTGGAGAAATATATCTGGGTGTCATCAGCGTACTGATAACACCCCGCCCCATGTCTCCAGATGATCTCTCCCAGCGACTTCATATATATATCAAATAGCATCGGGGACAGGATGGCGCCTTGAGGGACACCACAATTGAGCCCTTTACATAAGCCCAAGCATCACCTTCTGGAATCTGCCCAAGAGGAAGGAACGGAACCACTGCAATGCAGTGCCTCAATTCCTAACCCTCTCAGGAGATCCAAGAGGATGTTATGATCTATTGCATCAAAAGCCGCTGAGAGGTCCAGTAGCACCAGCAGGATCACACTACCCCTGTTGATGCCCAGACTAAGGTCAACAGCCAAGGCGACCATGGCAGTCTCAACTCCATATCCTGTCCTAATGCAGTTTGAAATGGATCTAGATAATTGGTTTCCTCCAAGATAGCTTGGAATTGAAGAGCAACCACCCTCTCAATCACTTTGCTCAGAAAAGGTAGTAATATGGTCATCCAAACAGTTCACACAAGAAACAGGGATTTGTCCCTGAGTCATCCAGAATGGTCACCATGGGGGAAGGACATTTTATTTGGCCCATGTGGACAAAATGCCCGTGACATTTGCAAATACACTCATGATTGTTCCCAGGAAATGCTCTGGGCGGGATATTTTTGTCAGTCATAAAATGTTATAATGATATCCTAGGAAAATATTTCCTGTGGTGTAAGTGTTTCTTTTAGGGAAAAGACAATTTTCCTCAGAAGTGCCTGATAACTTATTTCCCATGCCAAAAAATGACAAATTGGAAAAACTCAAAGTCATTTTCAGAGGTGTCTCTAAAAGCCTTTGAATGTTCTGAATCTGTATGGGGGGAAAACACATTTGTCAGAAAGCATGCTTGACTTTAGCATGTCTCTCATCCATGGTTTGCATCATAAGGGATGCATTCCAGACTAAAAGGTCCCGAGGTGCACAGATTATACACAAAGCCTCATCACAACACAAATATATTTGCTGAAAAATGTATACTACTGATTGAAGTGGGCTTAGAACTGTAGCTGAATTTTCAAACAGCCCTTGTATGACAACAAGCAATTATTCTGAGAATTAAAACATTTGATACAAGGACTCCAAAAGCTTGATTCAGAAAGCTGCCTTCCAGTTTTATTCTTAAAAAAATAACAACTATCAGCATCCTTGTAAAATCTGTGTTGCCTTCCCTGAGGAAATAGGAAACAGAACAGCAGTTCTGTCATACACACACACCCTGTTCATTTGTTAGGCTTATCTGGCACTGTTTCAGAAATGATTGCAGAGAAAACAAACACATTCTACAACATTTTATTTGGCTGAAACCCCATGCTTGGCAACTAAAAACTGTTAGCATTAAATCAAGAATTTTTAGATAAAAGAGAATGCCAAGATACTGCTACATGTCAACAGGAACCTAATAAACCAATTATCCCACAGCAAATGTTATATTTTAAGTAGACTATTTGAGGCAACAGTTTTAAGTAGACTATTTGAGGTAATAGGATCTAAGGACTTTATCACACAACCTCTGTTCTTGCTGCAATAGTATTAATGAAAGGAAGTGTATACATAAGGGATTGGGAGCATGGCCCTTTTGCTGGTTCTGCATGCTCTCTTCAACATTTCTCCTTAACAACTATACCTCCCTGCCCTATACTCTACTAAGAGTGCGTGTATGTGCATGTTTTAACACAATTTTGGAGTCGTGTTAATGTAGTTTAACAAATAAAAGAAACTAAAACCAAAAGTAACTGTTCTGGAATCATGAAGGAGAGGAGACACTGACACCATATAACCATGCAATTCCAGAACTGCTCCAGAACAATTTACTGCAGCTGTGGACTAGCACTATAACAGTGCAATTGGAAGCTTATTGATGGTTTTTCCTGTCAATGGCAAGGTGTGGCTAACCACGATTGGAAGATAAGAGAGAGACAGCATCATGTAACATGTATCATCAAAGATGCTTTAAACAAACTTTTATAATGGTTTAAAAGTCATGTGTGTCCTAAAATCTAAAAGTCCTAAATCAGTTATGTAATTCAGTCCTGCCCCCCTTCCAGCTAAAAGGATCAGATGGTGAGGGGAAGAATGATGTCTGATACTCAGAAGAGTTGCTGCCAGACACTGTGGACTGGGGGTAAAGAAACTGCAAACTTCATGTAGCCCTCAAGGTTGTTTCTGCAGCCCCTGAGAGAACCCTCAGCATAACTCTAAAACAGAGAAAATTGGGCTAATTTTACACACACACAGGTGCTGTTTTAAGCCCAGGAGAGGGCTTGATTTCCAATTTACTTCCTGGTTTTAAAAGGGTCTCTCTTGAGACCAAAACAGGTTAAGTAGGCCCCCCCAAAACCTGATAAAATCATTCCTCCATAGTTCCTAGGTTGAAGGATTTATTAGAAAAAACATTTCCCCATAATATCAGGGGAACAGCAGGGAGTGCAGCCCTTTAAGGTCCGATGGGAGACCAACTGGAGGCTCCCAACCTCCAACAGTTGCCTACCACTGCTGTAATGTCCCCATTTTAATCTCTCTGCAGCCACATCCCTGAACATTGCAATTTTCAGCCTTGCTAACAGTATACTTTCAGCTAAAAATGCTAGAGATTTATCATGGCAACTTCTGTATGTGAAGCATTCCCCATCTTGCAGAGGGAAGGAGGGGGGTTGCCTTATGCCTTCCTGAGGGACAAGGGTATGCTGTAGCTGGGATTCTTTCTGTACATTGTGCACATATAATAAGCTCTCAGAATGACTGGGCACATCCAGTTATCAGAAGAGGAGGCCAAGACTGGAATGTCTTGCAAAACAAAATATAATTTCTTTCATGAATTGATGTGGTGCCACATCTTCAGGGCCTGGGCCTGGGTCTCCAGTTTTCTGGGTCATCTCCAGTCAAGAGATGAGACCAGGGGTGTCACTAGGGGAAGTGGGAGGTGTGGACTGCATCAGGTGACACCCTAAGGGGGGGTGACACCACTGCTTCTCAAACACCTACATTTTGGGAGAAATAGACTGTGACATTCCTCTGCTTCCCTTTCCAATGCTTTAAGAGATGGTGGGAGTGGGGTGAAGCTCAGTGGGCAAGAAAGTAGAGGTACCCCCAAAAAATTAAAATAAAATTTCAAATTAAAAAATTTAAAAAAATAAAATTTTGAATTGAAAGGGACCTGAGTGAATCTCAAACCCTGCTGCCAGCTAGCCAAACATGCAGCCTCTGAATGGCTGGCTGTCTTGCTCCATTACCCTGGACATGACATCCATTCTTGCTTTAGTCACAGCTATAATCTACAAATTGGTATGCCTGGTGAGTTGGGAAAGGCACTTACCACTGCCACCACTACTCCCATATGAATGTTGTTTTTATATTAAATAAAGGTAGTGGTGTACTTGTACAGCATAGCAATGTTGTTGTTGTTTTGGGGTTTTTTTACTACAAATCCACTGGCCATATCTGCTAGGATGTTCTGGAAGTTGTGGTCCAAAAAGTATTTTTTCCTACCTCTGTCTAGCTGTATTTAAAGCATGATGCCTTCCTCCTGCTTGCTTGGCATAACACACCTCTCTTTAATCCTGGGTACTCTGCCCTTGAGAACCAGCATGGTGTAGTGATTTATGTATTGGACTATGGAGTTTATCATATGAACCTCATTCTTCCTTGTTCTCACCACAATTGCACTAGTAAAGAAAACCGGATACATACCATTTTAGAAGCATTCTGGCTTGCACATGTCTGCAATAACATGGCTGGTCCCTTATTCTTTTTTCTGCACTCCCTAACACCATCTTCCTGCCTTATGCCCTACTCAGAGTGCCTTTGGGTTTTGTTTGGTTTTGGTTTAAAATTTTAATGCAGTTATTCCAGGAGTATGCTAATATGATTTTTATAAAGACAAAATAAAATAAAATAAAATAAAATAGTTTTTAAAAGAAAAGAAAAAGAAAGAAAAACAGCCTGCTTTGGAATAGGGAGGGGGAGGGGGGAGATGAAAAGACACTGACACCATGTGTCACTGGCCCAAGAGCAGAGCTGCCACACAAGAAACCTATCACACCTGAGTACTAATGCTACAGCAGAGTATTTGGGAGCTTGTTGATGAGTTTTCCCTATCAGTAATGAGACTAACAAAGCTTGGAGAGCAAGGCAATGATGAGACGAAGATGGCCTCATGCAATAAATATTGCAAAATGCACTATTTTCCAACTTTAATGGTAGTTTAAAAGTTTGTGTGAAAGTCCTACAACTCTGGAGACCAGGGTTTGAAACCCATTGCATGACCTGGGGCAAATCACACTCTCAGCTTAGAGGAAGGCAAAGGCAAACTTCCTCTGAACAAATCTTGTCAAGAAAAGCTTATGATATATTCACCTTAGGGTTACCATAAGTCAGTAATGACTTGAAGGTACACAACAACAACTCTGCCCTTCCCATGCACATACCTAGGCAGCCATGTAACCTACCCAGTTAAGTAGACACATCTAGTCCCATTACAGAGCTGAAAGATCCTAGCTAAGCCACCTCAATATTCTTCAGGAAGACTGTCACTCTACCTCCAACATAACTGTGTCAATGAATTTCTGCCAACTGAATTTCTGCTGCTGATAGCAGTCTAGGAACCTAGCCATGCACTTTTATTATGCCACGCCTTTGTAGTATGGCATTCCATGGATCCATCCAACTGTATAATTTTGCTTTATATGGCTGGAAACCATTTACACTATTAGCTTTGTACAATTTACCTTATTAGACTAGATTTACTGTTCTATATACAAGCACAAGCAGAGTGTAATGCAGTGAATATGTAAACAGACACAATATGTTCTATCCTGTTTTACTAATAATGAAGCTTTTCAGTTAGTGAAAATTCCATCATTAAAATATTTTTCTATCTTGCCCTATATTTTATGAAAATGTTGTGGTGGTGTTTTATTTGTTTATTTATTTATTTATTTATTTATTTATTTATCCATTATAGGCTGAGTATTCCTTATCTGAAAATTTGAAATCCAAAATACTTCAAAATCCAAAATTGTCCAAGTGAGTGGCTGTGATAGTGACACCTTTGCTTTGTAATGGTTCAGTATACACAAACTTTGCTATATTCACAAAATTATTTAACATACTGTGTATAAAATTACTTTCAGGCTATGTGTATAAGGTGTATAAAAAAGGTAAAGGAAGGAGATGGTGCTCATCTCCATTACTAAGCTGAAGAGCCAACATTGCCCATAGATGACTCCAGTGGTCATGTGGCCAGCATGACTGCACCGAATGCTGTTACCTTTCCACTGAAGTGGTACCTATTTATCTACTTGGATTTTCATGCTTTCAAACTGCTAGGCTGGCAGAAACTGGGACTAGTGGTGGGAGCTCACCCATCATGCAGCACTCAGGCCTCGAACTGCCAACTTTCCAATCTTCTGATCATCAAAATTGGCATCTTAACCACTAAGCAACTGCATCATAAGGTGTATATGAAACATAAATGAATGTCATGCTTAGATTTGGGTCCCATCTCCAAGAAATCTCATTATGTACATACAAATATTCCAAAGTAAAAAAAAAAAAAAAACCCTTCTGGTCCCAATAAGGGATATTCAACCTGCACTGTTATTGTTGCTGTCTCTGAATTAAAACATGATTTTTTAAAAAAAAAAAAATCTCAACAACCCAAATTTATCATACCAAAAGTGATGTCAAGGTCTTACTTCAAATGGGAGCTCTGCTATTTCTAGATTTCCAGACAAATCCAGTTTTTCCAGATTCTCACAGTCTCCCAGTTCTGGTGGAATACTCTTCAAGCAATTGAAGCTCACATTCAGCTCCTTCAGTTTCTTTAAACAACCTGCCAAAATAAATTATCTAAAATCAGCTGAACAGTCATTCAGTTGACTACAGGAGGCACACTCACTCTAATAATGAAGGGGAAATAGACATTATATGAATCTGTGCATTTAAAAAAAAAAAGTATTACTGATTAAGCTTATTGCCCAGTTAAAGTGTTTTAGCATGAAATCTTATGATCAGGAGGATATTCTAGGGACTATAGGATACTGTGCTCCTTCAACCCTTGGTAATTACAAAGGGGGAAAACAGGATGAACTGGGGAAATTCTCCCTTGAAATTTCACCATGCTGGTGGCCCAACATGGATAGCAAGAACAAGAAAAGGGCATCTTGTAGCAGGTAGAAGGAAGCTTTATACCTATCAAATTTTGGGTGGGATGGGGAGAAAATCAAATGGGGGTTGGGGTGATCAGTGATTTTGTAGGGAAGAAGGATAAGAGATCTACCCCATACCCTACTTTCCTTCCTGTGCGCCCAGTCAGCAAGATGTCAACACTGCTGATTTTGTCATGTGCCTTTAGATCATTCCTGACTTATGGAGTTTTCTGAGGCTAAGGGTGTGTGACTCAACCAAGGTCAGCCATGGATTTCTAAATCCTGATCTCCAGATTCATAATCCAGCACTCAAACCACTACATCACACTGACTCTTAAGATATCAACATATTATTTTTTTAAAAAAACTGCTGTTGAAAGTGTTGTCTTCTTTCATTGCTGTTTGAAAAATGCATTATGAACCAAAGCATAACAAGCACTAATTTTATGTCTTTGCAACTCAAAACAGACACTAGTATACTAGATTCAAACAATTTGATACTATCCCCAAAAAAGAAAATTATATACAGACAGTCCAAGACTCCAAGGCCAAAATTAATTAAAAATTAATGTACACAAAATTAATATTTAAAAATTTATGTAGCTCAATCAGAAAACTTTAAAATAAATAGAAAAAGAGACATTTGCAAATCATTCCCTAGATTTAAGAGAAAAGAAATGTATCACAGAAAAGTTTACTAAAAACTACAATTTGATATGTGTAACAAATGAATATGACTGATGCAAAATGGGATGTTCTTATATCTAATGGTTAAAACCTAGGACATGATCATTATCCTAAAGTAGAGGTCAACATTAGAAGACAACACAAGAAGACAGAGTGAACTGAACCACACCTTGGACAAGGTACAAGGCTACAAAAGACCTCTTGAATTTTTACATTCCATTCATGATTTGATTTGGGCAAAGCTTGGGGAAAACTTTCTGGACTACAACCTCCTGAATCCCCTAGCCACATAACTACTGCTCACACTGGCTGAATGATTTGGGAAGCAGGGATTCAAGTTCTGGATTTGTATGTAAGAAAGACTTTTGCTACCCTCTTAAAACAGTCAGGATACAAGAGTGGGGGGGGGGAGGGTGGTATAAGAGAGAGATTGTATATGGCATGATTCCTGTTTGGTATCATTTGAAAGATAGCTGCTCATTAAGGCATGTCTCTTGATTTAAGATCATTTACTCCCATTAAATTCAATAGGACACAATGAGAATGAACTGAAACATTCCAACCTTAAATAGTTAGTGGTTATGAATATCTCTGTGTATAGGACATAAATTAAAGAATTAAACAGCTAACATCTTTTTGTACCTTCAGAGACAAGAGCAGAAGGAGTTAAAGCAGTAATGAAATCCATTTTCTGTGATAATCTCATGCCTGAGAATATTTTACTTTGAATTAGTATCGACAATGCTATCCCAGTCAATCCAAAGGCATGATTTATTCTCAAATTTACTTCTTCCTCTTTTTACAAAAAGATTATTAAACACATTAAAACCAGTAATGAAACTACAGCTTTTAATTTTTAATAGGCAATGGCTGTTATCTTTGTGGAACTGCAACTCCATAATATAGAAAAGCTGCATTAGTGTTCCTAAGTGGCTGTTAAGAAAACTGTAAGTAGAGATAATTATAAAGCTAGTTTCGTAACCTAAAGACTTTTTAAAAAGGAAACAGTTTTGTCATTTATGTTAATAATTGGCTGTTGCCTGCCTATTAACCATGAATGTTTATAATCCCCCCCCCCTTCATAATTTTCTGGCTTCTATGATATCATGGAAAGGTACAAACCACTTAATGGAAAGGTTCTAGAACAGTGGTCCCCAAAGTTGGCAGTAGGAAAACTCCAGGGAGATGCTGAGGGAAAAAAGTGAAGCAGAGGGGTGCTGAAAGGAAAAAAGGGGGTGGCAGGGAATTGTGGGGTGGGGGTTGCAATTAGGCTTGCCATTACTGATGAACATCTGTGAAAGTCCCTGACTGAAGTCTTTGAAAACACTCCTGGTGGGTTCAAGCAGCATGTTGTTCCTGAAGGCAGGAATGAAACCTTGAAAAAACTCATTCAGATCCCCCTCCTGAGGCTGGGGAGAGAAAAGTGGCAAGCAGAGGCTTGAGCAGTGATCAGGGTTTCTTTTATCCCAGTAAGTGTGTGGTCATGCTGCATTTATGGTGGAACTTTTTGCTTGCTTGGGACTGGAGCTGCCCTTCCCTCAGCTCCCCTGTGTGCTATAGCTGGCTTCCTCAGCCAGCTATCGCACAGAGGAAGAGAGAGGAACGTGCGCCCCCCCCATGCCTTTCCCTGTGCTATAAATGGCTTCCTCAGCCAGCTATAGCACAGGGGAAGAGAGAGGAGCTTGTTGGGTACTGTCAATGCTCTGGCGGTTCCTGAGGTTTCCTGTTTCTTCCCCCCCCACCCACCCTTCATCCCTTTGCCAGGAGAATCCTGGAGGAGGAGGAGGACGGCTGCAGGGACATTTCTTGGCATTGGGTGCCCAAGTGGCTATGCAGCCCTTCCTTCCTCAGGCGGAAATCCTGCTGAGCTCACCTGCCCGCCCACCCACCCGCTTCACCATGCACCCTGTTTGGGCAGCATTGTTCCTTCCATAGAGGGGCCTCCCTCTTTCACTTTCCCAAGCCACCCCCCCCCCAGCCTCACCTTCCTTCCCCCAAATACTAACTTGTGGGGCTGGCTAGTAGCAATTGTTGTAGTTGTGTGCCTTCAAGTTGTTTCAACTTATGGTTACCCTATGGAGAACCTATCATGGGGTTTTCTTGAAAAAGTTTCCTCAGAGGGGTTTGCCATTATCTTGCCCTGTGGCTGGGTGAGTGTGACTTACCCAGGGTCACCCAGTGGGGTTGCATGGCAAGCAGGATTTCATTTACTTCATTTGCAAAATTACCCAAAAGCAGCCACTTCCCTTGCTTAGGATACTTTCTCTCCTAGAACAGTGGACCTAATACCAAGAAATAGGCATGGGGGTGGGGGGGGGGGTTAGGGTTGTCACCGAAGAGGAAAGGGGGCAGTAGCCTGAAAAAGTTTGAGGACCACTGTGCTAGAAAATGAGTGATATGGAGAAGAATGCATCTTCTGTGAACAAAGAAGGGATCAATTAGGGCTAGAAAAATCTTACACAGGATGAAAGACAGGATATAGCCATGTTAGTCTGTAGAATCAGTACGTAGAGAGATCTTGTAGCACCTTTGAGACTAACTGAAAGAAAGAAATTGGCATCATGAACTTTTGGAGACTTCAGTCTACTTCCTCAGATACATTTGGTGGAATGGAGGCCAGGCACAGACATATATATGTGATGATGTCAATTCAAATTACAAATCCTTTTAGTATGCAAAGGGATCTGTGCAAACTGTGTGAAAGAAGTTGTAATATTTGCTTTTGTAGACTTTATTTACTTCCCCAGATGCATGAAGTGAACTTGTGCCCAGGATGGACCTTTATAATCAAGACTATATGAATACCCATGGAAATGTAAAACATGTGGGTATGGTGATGAGGTGACCCATTCAGTTTTAACTATGGCCCTTGGACAAAGGCAGCAGGAAAGATGTTGCCTAAGACCAAGGGGTGGGTGGATGACCATATGGGTGGTGGAGAGAGCTTTGTAAATGTGGTGTGTGCAGGCTGGGAACCAGAAAGGAAATATTAAAAAGTGCCTGAGAGCTTCCTTGTGAGGCTGGAATATTAACCAGTATTATAACACATGTTAACGACTGTTATAACACTGTTATAACGTTCAGTCATCCATTTTTATTGGGCATTTTCATAACATTGTTTGTATTATTAAAATATTATATCTGTTTATAATATTATAAACAAAACATTTCCCTTCTGCTTCCTTGTTCCTTTTTTTTTTTTTTTTCAAGAGTGCAGAAAATTTTTCTCTCCCCCAAATACAATGGAACACAGGTGTAGATTATCTTTGGCATATCTGTTCAGTAGTTTCATTTCTTTTTTTCTTTTTGGCTGGTGTCATATATATAAACTGATTTCTCTGCATTGCACTATATCAATTTTTCTCACCATTTATTAATCTCTGATCTATCTCTCCTCTCTAGGAATCAACTCCATCACTTTAGCCCTTCAGTCTCCAAACACTGTTGTTACCTTTGTATCTGTTTTCTCCTATCTCCAGTTGTGCCTATAGGTCTTCACAGTCAGGATCCAGTGTGTAATAAGTGGAAAGGGACTGTCTGACTTTTTTACATCGCACCATGAATTTACACACAAAAAATGTACACTCATCCAAATTTGTAGGGTGGGGAAGTACCCCTTGCTACTCAGACACTCCATGCATCTGAGGAAGTAAAGCATGTCTATCTATGAAAGCTTATGGTACAATGTCTTTCACTCAGTCGCAAAGGTACTACAAGATCTTTTTCCACCTATGTGACAGCAATTTAAGATTTCTGCCAATATGAATGCAAAGTATGTTCCAAATAATGGCTTCATGAACTCCCTAATGCTGCAGTTAACCCTTTCATGCAAAATATGTCCCATTTAATCTGAATCCTGGCTATTACAATGGGGATAAAGATGTTGAAAAGACCAGATGCACTTAAAGCACTTTGAAACTTGAGGCTTTTACAAGTGCAGAACTCATACATTACTGAAAAAATACACTCAAATTTGATTAGGAGTCAACAGTTCATCTGCTAGCCAGAGTGTGTAAGCTATCAATTTTTCAAGAGGTCTCTCTTTGAGACTGTGAAGAACACAAGACTGAAGTAGAGTTTATGCTGCTAACTGCCCTCCTCATTTTTTATATAGCAAGTTATATCTCAAAAATTCATGTTGTGTACCACCTCAAAAAACAAGGATACTTTCAAAAAGAAGAGAACTTCAGATAGAATCTAATTTGGGGGAACGATTCTATTTTTATTCAATTCTCCACTGCCACCTTGTGGAACACTTAAACCCATTAAACCTGTTGGTTGATTTCATCCCAAAGATCAAAATGTCATTAAAGGAAGCTTGGTTCTTCCTCTGTTTTATCTCCATAAATTAATCCTTATCCCTTGTTTATAGTTTCTAATGCATTTAGCTTCCAGATTGTTCATAAAACATATCTTGTCAGCTGGCAATTATATTTACAAAATATAATGTTCATAAATAAATAAATGGAAAATTATCCTAGCAGTATGTTCTAAAAATCAATTAACAGAGAAAATGAGAGGTAAATCTCCCCTATGATCTGGGCTATTTTTTTAAAAAATGCTCAAATCTAGAAAAAGAAATCTACCTTGATTCTATTTCATTCCTGTTTTAAATGAATTAACATGTCTTGTATATAAAAGGGTTCTATAATAAACGAGGCTTTTAAAATTGGAAAAAAATGCATAAATGTTTTGCTTCAAACTCAGAGAAAAATCCATAATGGAGACCTTTTGTGTTCTAACCTCATTAAGAGCTTAAAGTTTATTAAGATTTTTAAAAAGCCAGTTTAACTATCATCCAATGCCTCATGTATTACATTGACTTGGATATCCTTTTGGATAATTTTAGAGAATGTTTATGGTGATGGTTAAAAATCAAGTGATCTCAGACTTGGAAACACTCCCCTCATTTTTAGACACTTTGATTTCACTTACATCCTTCACATGTTCCAATTTTTGTTGTTGTTACTGCTGCTCCTGCTGTTGTTGTGTGCCTTCAAGTTGTTTCTGACATATGGCTACCCTAAGAGGAACCTATCATGGGGTTCTCTTGATATGATTTAATCAAAGGGGGCTTGCCTTTGTTTTCTTTTGAGGCTGAGAGAGTGGGACTTGCCCAAGGTCACCCAGTGGGTTTCCACAGCTGAATGGTCTCCAAGTCCTAGTCTAACACTCAAACCAGTACACCACCCTGGCTTTCCTGTATCATTTAGTCTGGAAAAAGTAAACATACTACTGTAGTTATTTTTTGGGAAGCACATGTGCATACACTCAAGCATTGATTGCTTCAAGCAGAATGTCACTGGGATGTGTACTTGAATGTGTATTACAGTGTGCAATGCACACTGAATTTTACATTGAGGTGAAGATACGACGCAAAAGAACATACTCCTGTACTGACACTACCAGGCAATACTTCACAGCCTTCCTGTGCTGCAAGGGTGGTTTCATTGCTATCTGTCATTTTAAAAGACCCAGAGATCTATTGCTGAAGTAAAACATTCTGGATAATAGATTCTCAAGCAGCCATCCCATTGAAATATGATGCAGTGGAGATGGACATCAATCTGATGCTCTCATTAGCTATGGAACTGGATTTTCTTCATCTGCTTTCTGTTATTTTCAGTGGGATGTCTGACATCTGAATGCACATTCCACTGAAAGTGATGCAGTGCAAAAGGACAATGTTCGTATTCAGGTACATATGTTTTTGTTGTGTTGCTGTGTGCCTTCAAGTTGCTTCTGACTTATGTCAACCCTAAGGCAAACCTATCACCAGGTTTTCTGAGCAGGATTTTTTTGAGGGGGTTGTCGTCTTCTGAGGCTGAGAGGGTGTGACTTGCTCAATATCACCCAATGGGCTTCAGTGCCAAGCAGAGATTTGAATTCTGTTCTCACGAGTGGTAATCCAACAGTTAAACCATGGCCCCAAACAGATGACCTAAAAGGATCACCGTCAGGCCAGGCCAGGGGTGGGCCGTGCACATGACACACACACTCAGATCACACAGAAGCCACACAGAGGCTGCGTTAAGCAACCCAAACCAGGCTGCAAAAGGAGTGGTTTCTTACTGCTCATTTTCATGGTCTGTTTGGGACTGTGGCAGCAGCTGCCCTTGGGGCTGCAGTGTCTGGTTGCCAAGGCCCCACAGCATCCCACAGCAGTCCTGTGGCTATCAGGGTGGAAACAGCTTCTGGCCACTTCTTTTGCCCTGTCTGCTTCGCCCCATAACACCATGCTGGCTCTCAATGCATATATGGACATTATCACACGGGGAGTTGAGGGGAGAAAGTGGAAATAAACGGGATGAGCGGAAGACTTTAATTGATGGGATTTGTCCCGTTCCGCCTCGTCTGATAACTAAATTCGAATTTAAAAGGGGGTTAATTCGAACAAAAACCTGATCTTTTCAAATCCTCAAAAATCCCGAAAATGAAAAGATCAGGTTTTCCTTCAAATTAACCCCCTTTTAAATTCGAATTTAGTTATCAGACGAGGTGGAACAGGACAAATCCCGTAAATTAAAGACTTCCGCTCGTGCCCATTTATTTCCACTTTCTCCCCGTGACTCCCCGTGTGATAACGTCCTATGTTGCAGATGCATATATGAACACAGAAATCATCACCTTGCATTATTTGCAATTGTATATACTTTTAGATGTACAATGGGCTCTTGCTATCCTCTGGAGTTTGGTTCCAGGACCCCTCATGAATACCAAAATATGTGGATGCTCAAGTCCCACTATATCCCACTAATGGCATAGCAAAATTGTGTCCCTTATATAAAATGGCAAAATCAAGGTTTGAATTTTGGAATATTTTTGTTTAATATTTTCAAGCCATGGATGGTTAAATATGTGGATGTAGAATCCATGAATACAAAGGGACAGCCACACATTCTAAAGTACCCAGATTCACGATGTGCCCCAGTTGTTCTTCCCCTCTCCTTGTGAACAACTTTGTATCTTCCCACAAAGGGATGTGAAAAATTAGTTGAAAAGTAAGTGCATTGCAAAAGAGCAGAAAGAGTATCATCCAATAAACCCTGCTTCTCAGGAAAATTCAGTTCAGTCCTACGTATGACAAACAAACAAGAAAACCTACCAATTTCAGCTGGAAGATCTGTGATCTGGTTCCTGGATAACTCTAGTATTCTCAGTTCCTGAAATAAGGCAATGTAGGCTGGAATGGTTGCAATCATAGTATTGTTTATATGCCATTCTTTTAGATGTGTTTGTTCTTTCAATGAATCTGGGAATTCCTAGGCAGAGAAAATTTCAGACAGTAAGATCTTCCTTTAAAAAAAATTGATGAGCTTTATTTAGAAGTTTATCAAGATATTTATAAACATTAGCCAATGTAACCCACAGTGCAATGAAAATATGTTTTGTTATCCTGGACACACTTGCCCACATTTTGTAGAAAGATTTTAAGCAGAGGTTTAATTTCACAAGTCTTTTTAACCATCTCCCATATTTCTCACAATATTTTCTGTTCCTGGATAAATAACATTAAATCACCACATTGCCTTTTAACATACATACAAATAGAGGCACAGATCTTTCCTGGTCTCTCTCTGCTTGCATATACACTCATCCTTCCCCATTCACAGTCTTGGAGTCTGCGTTCTCAGTCCTTCGTGGATGACAAGCGGGGAGGAACAAAATGGCATGCATGCCCAGGGCACACATACAGCAGCACACACAGGCACACAGTGTCACTGAAATCAATGGGGCTTGGATATTTGCAATTTTCCCAATTCACTTTGGGGGGGGGGGAGTCCGGAACAGATCCCCCATGAATTGGGATGACTGTATTTTAAAGTAAAGGATAGCAATAAATAGCAATAGTGACATTTTACTTAATGGCAAAGATTCATGTGCATGTTATATTCAGGACTGAACTCAGGAGATACTAAAGATCTGCAATCAGCTCTCCCATCTCTTGAAATTTCTTTTAAAAGCAGCCACAACATACCCAAATTGGCTCAAGATTTCCAGTTGGGGAAGGGAGGAGCTTCATCATTTTGCCTTGTGCCATTTTCTCAAGGTGCTGTGTGTCCCACTAACAAAAACCTGGAAATAGGTTATAGGCTCTTCCAAACTGGTCCAAAGAAGGATGACTTCTCATGATGTAGCTCCTTGGTTTTGGTAAGGTTTTGTTGGTCATTGTCGTCTGCACATCTACACATTCCATTCTTTTTAGAGTTACTGGATCTGCACTTCCATTTGCATTTAAATCACTTTTGGGGGGCTGCAGACAGCCAGCTCTGGGCCGCCCTCCAATCCTTCCTTTTGCCACCCCAGAAAGAGCAGCAAAATGCCACTCCTTTCAGGGGTGGCAAAAGGCCGCCCTAAGAGCCGGTGTGTGGCTCTTCTTCGCCCTTTCCAGTGCAGCGTGTTTGAATGCTGCACCAGAAGGGCGTCCTGACACCGCGCACTATGTGTAATGGCACTTAGTGTCAGGACACTGCCGGCGTGGGGTTGGGGCGGCCAGCATATGGCTGCCCTGCCCCAACTGTGCCTCCAGGCCAGCCCTTTGGGCCGGTCTGCAGAGGCCCTTAGTGAGTCACATTTACACTGGGTGGCTGAATTGATTCAGGCCGATGCGTAGTTCCCACTATGGAAGTGTATTATTTCATTATTCCATGAATTCGTGTCTTTTTTTTTTTTACACGATTGTTGTTCCCATTTGATGTGTGCCACTGTCAATCATATTATGTTATTGGTGGAAGGGAGGGGGAGGTCTCTGAGGAGCTTATGGATGCCTCCAAGGGGGAGCAGCAGCAGGAGAACTCAGTCCTCCTCCTCTTCCTCTTCCTCCTCTGCCTTCACACACACACGTCTACAACAAGTTACAGGAGGAGCAAGACGGCAAGGAAGGGGTTACTCCTGGGGAAATCTTCTGCCCTTAGAAAGATTGTGACCCTCTCACACACAACAGTATTTTACATACCTAGAAGAAGGCCTGAGTTTCCTTCCGAGTCCCCCTCCCACAAGGCACACACATATATACACACACAAAGAACAACAACAACATACACACACACAACCCAAAGTGCATGCACACACTCCTTCGCCCCTTCTCCAGAAGGTCTCTCTAAAGCAAAGCAAGCTGGGAGAGTCCATAATAGCAGTAGCAGCAGCAACAGTCAGAGCCAGAGCCAGACTTTGGAGGCAAAGAGGAAAGCAGTCAGGGCTCAGGAAGAGCTGGCCTCTCCCTCCGCCTGGCTCCGGTGCTGCCCTCGCCTTCCCTGGGAGCTGGAGGGCTCTGGCTGGCTGAGAGGGCTTTGGTGGGGGAAGGTGACCAAGAGAAGGCAGAAACTTGGGATGTCCTGCTGGAGGGAGGTTGTGCAAAGAGGGAGCCAGGGAGGAAGAGGAGGAGGAGGAGACCTTCCAAGTTCTTCGAGGTGGGGCTCCCTGGGGGAAGGGGAGGAGGAAGGTGCCTCTCCTGCTGGATTTTTTTTGCCCAGGAGCTCCACGTCTGGCGAAGGAAACATATTAAACACCAACACAACCACACAACATAACAACCACACCAAGGCAACACATCCTTCTTTTCCAGGGCACAGCCCTCTATTCTCTTGACTTACCAAAAACCTGGGATGGGTTTGATGCAATTCTGGTCCGTCATTGACACTTCCTGAACATGCTTTCAAATAGAGTCTTTTCAAAAGAACTGCTGAAAAACTAGTGTCTCAAAAGTTATTTTATTTTATTACTTATTTTATTTTGCATTTGTCTCTCTTTAATGCGACTCCAACCAAACACAGTTGAGTCTGAAACGGTTCCCAGTGTGAACTAAGCACATAAAAATAGATCAGCAAATTGATTTAGATCATAATGAGAATCAATCCTATGGTTGTTCTTTCTAGGTTTTGTTTTTTTAAAAAAAAAAAAACAGGTTTACTGAAGTGGTTCCATGGTTTGATGGGCAAATTTTCTCCCTTTTCAAAAAATTAGAGTAATCGTGTAAAAGTAACCTTTCACTGATGCATTATAGCACTATAACTATAAAATGCAGAAGAAAGGGAACATACTGAAATGATATGTTTTGGAATTTAAAAGAAACCTACTTGAAAGTGGAAATGGAAAATTGCAGCTAGTTCTGGAAAATTACAGAAAATAATCCAGGCCAACAGAAATGTTGTTTGGACATTTTTGCTAACAAAAAACTAAGAACTACAACAATAAATACAAGTTCAGTGGTGCAAGAGATTTACATTCTGAAGACAGCACACAGCAAAAAGTATACCTATCTACATCCCAACCCAGTTTGGGAGCCCTCACATTGCTTTCAAGTACAGAAACAACCAGTCCAGTCACAGATAATAGCATAATAGCCATTGTCCAAATGTCATAAGATTCTAGCATTTATAACAGGGAACACTGACTTCAATGTGACTAGTGAATGTAGCTATTTCAAATAAAAATATTCATAGGAATGTGTCCAAATATGATAATTAGAGATCTGTAGGATTTCTTTCATTGAACAGCAACAAGAAATTACAATAAGCCTTTTTTTAAATGAGTTCCTTTCTCTTGTTGTCAGAACACTGCAACAGAAATTATTGTATCTCTGCCTATTCCATTAATAATGTAGATTAACCCTGTGAGAAGTCGAAATATTGATATTTTTAAACAGACATAAATGAAGAAAGGAAGGTAAACAGATTGCAGTTTGTGATACAGTCCAAGAAGCTTGTGTGCTAGCTTTTTCTTCTGTTATCTTTAAAATATGAATTAAATGACTTTCCATGAAAGTTAACATATCCTTCCTAGAAGGTACTAAAGTAAATTTTATAGTTGAAAAAATAAATAAAAATTGGAAAATAGAGAAAAGCAAAAAAAAATGAATTGGAAATTTGTGTAAAGGACAGTAGAAAACTTATTATAAATGGCTTTCCAGAACAATGCTTACTATCATACATATGGCTGTGCTTTGTCTGAGCCCAAGCTTATATGGCATTTCAGTGCTTGGTTTACAAACCACTTATGAAAGGAAGTGAAATTTACACAGACTTTCTTTTGGCTCTACTCTCCAATTCCCTCAAGTTCTTCAGTAATCTTCAATCACTACACAGAAGCCAACAGGAAGCTGATAAATTGCTCCATAAAGACAGCCACCAGAAAAGGCCAGTCTTCATCTTTAATAATAATTTAAAAAAAGCCAATATGGAAACCCACATTTCCAAGAGCATTTGAAGGTGAGCTATACTGGATAATTATTCTACCTGTAAATATATGATGAGTTTTCTTTATCATCAGAGGGGAAACCATTCCTTGAAGTGGGCAGACCTCAAAATTAAGTTTGCCTATCACAAAAAGAAGGATGTAGGCATAGATTTAGGCTTATTCCATTTCTTAGATTTTTTTGTAAAAAGGGATTTAGAGCAGTCATAATAATTAACACAATTATAATTATGTTATGCAACAGTTAAAGACGAAGCCTGAGACCCTGCATCATCATTGTAACTCCAATATCATCATAGTTACAACTGACAATGCCCCTCCCCACACACATAGGTATCTTCACAGCCTAGCAGTGTCCCATCTGAAGTTTTTCCAAGATTCTGGAGATCAGTGAGCTAGAAAATTATGTCTACAGCATGCTCCTATCTGTGGGATGCCCTTGCGAACAGACAGCTGGAAAAAAGCCTTGGTGTCCTACCACATCTACTTGTCCCAAGACACCCCACAACAGAGCGTGTTCTGAGTATGTCATTTCCCAGGGCCCTGATTTACAATGTCCTGGAAACACTTGGGTTGGGGCACTGCCAGAGAGCAAAGCTAGTTTTTTGGTATCACATTCTGTAGTTCATGACCATAAAAGTAAATCTTCAGTAGTTACGATATCTTAAGTATATTTCATGATATTGTAACTCCTGAAAAGATTGCCATCCAAAATGTGTCATGTACAATAAAGAGTTCTAGTGTATCCTCTCCACCCCATGCGCAAACACACAACATACAGTTACAGCAGTTTGCTAACAGCTATAACTGTCATGACTTCTTCCTAAAGAATCCTGGAATTTTGTAGAATGCTTTGTAGTCCACTGTGGCGAATCCTCTTGCCACCTTTCACCTTAGAACTGACTTTCTAAGATGTCAGTCCTGGGGGTTTGTTATCCCACCCCAAAAGGTTTAAAGGGTTAGTAGCACGGTTTGGTGTGAAAACGTACCCAAGTGATGTTTAAATGAGAATAAAAGTTTATTTTAGAACAGAATGGAATAGATATAACTTATATCAAAGCTGGTTAATATAGTTTCTCTTGATTACATATCAGCAACGTTTGTTTCCAATTCCCTTTTAATATTTCAGCCACACTGACTAACAATATCCCTCAGGATTTAACACAACAGCAACTCCCTTCCTTAGAGTTCTGTATGTGTCCCAAATCCCTCCTGTCTGGACTCCAACTAACAAAATCCACAGTTCCCTCAGAACTCCCAGAAATGCAGCTTAACTCCACAACTGCTCTCCCCCAACTGTCAGCTTGAATTTTATTTCAAGTGCTCCCAGCTTGAATTCTATTGGTTGGCCCTCAGCTGCCTCCTGATTGGCCAGTTGGACATCCCATTCACCACATCTACTAATTACCCCATGTACACACCTACAAAGTATAGCACTGGAACTCTATACCAGAGAATTCAAAATACTTTACCAGCCTACAAATCCCAGGATTCCACAGGAAGAAGCTATGATAGTTAAAGCAGTATTAAACTGCTATAACTGCATTGTGTATGTACAGTTGGCCCTCCACATTTGTGGCTTTGATTTTTGTGGTTTTGATTATTTGCGGATTTGATTAATATGTTCTCTCTAGGAAACTCTAGGTCCTCCAGTGCAACCCTGCTGGAAACTGACCATAGAGTTGTGCTGGAGGACTTAGAAATTACTAAAAAAACCTTATCTATCCATTTGTAGGTCCTCCAGTGTGATTCTATTTCAACTTCTGCCAGATATTGACCACAGAGTTGCACTGGAGGATCTAGAGTTTCCTAGAGAGGTGTTCTCTTAGGTAAAAACATATTGGTTTTTTATTTGTAGTTTCTCCACATTCACAGGGCCCTGTGCCTCTAACCCCAGTGAATGTGGAGGTTCAATTATATATTGCAAAACTATACAAATAATATAGAACAACATATCCATCCCAAGCAGGACAAAGTGCCAGGTACAACAAACTGGTGTTATGTCAACATTTAAACACTAGCTAATTATATCCCATCAAATAACTGGCAATAGAGGAACCATCTTAACCTGGTGCTGAACAGGATAGTATTGGAGACATATGGTCTTGCTGGGGAGAACTTTTTATTACACAAAACATCCTTCCCTGCTGTGCTTCTTAAGGGGAGCCAGGGTGAGCATCAGCAGATGTCTAAATATGTCAGGTGCTGATGCCTTTTATTTTAGCGGCACGTTGTTTTAGCAGCATGGGTGTTATTGCAACATAATTCCTTCCTATGCTGCCTATTCTCTTCCTCACTACTGGCAGGAGTAGCAATCCTAGTATGGAAAGAAGCCATGGCATGAATTCTTCCTGTATGTCTGTGGGGGGTGGGGGTGGGGGGTATTGCTTAGCAACATTGGAAGGAATCATAGTTCAGTGGCAGCTATGTTGCTAAACATAAAATGGAAAAGTCTCATGGAATTGTGCACATCTTTTCTACTGTCATGGGGTAAGACCTCCTGCATAGACAATAAAACATTCATGACCCCAGGAGAATTTGAGGTGCATCAGTTCAGGCCATGTCACATCACCAGCAAGATGGACAGAAAACTATGAAAATGAAATAGTCTGAAGTTTATCCTTTCCATTGTGTTTCGGAGGTTTTAGGGTGCACAGCTGCTAAAATGGAAAACACATCCATTTACAGTGAAAAAAATAAAAGTATTATCATATCCGGTGCAGTTATAAACTGCTAAGGAAGGAGTACAAAACATGCTTCCCTCCAGATGCTGCTGAACATGATGCTCCTCCCATCATGTTTCACCACTGGTTATGCTAGCTGCAAATTGCGGGAGTTGTAATCCAACATCATCTGGAAAGCCACAAGTTATCCACCCCAGGCTATAATGTGAACATAAAATTAAGCCTACTTTCCATAGACACATCTACATAACTTGGTAACACTGAAAGACTATGGTCAAGATGATGATATTGTCATGTGATAAAGTCTCACATTGCCCAAATCTTGCACCCATTCAGTTGCTATACTTACTGTCCACTGCTCCCCTGACAGTTGAAAAATAAACTTGTTTCTTTTTTTCTGTGATTCATTCAACAAGTCAATCTTCTTAATGAGGGGTGAGTTCTTTTCAAGAGTATCCAAAATTCTGTTAGTATCTATAAAACCATTATTCAGATATGCAGCTTGTGGAATGCCTTTTCTTCTGCATTCTAGCATTATGTCCCATTCTTGCCTTATCCTGAAACAGTACAAATGAAAAAAATTGCTCTTTTCTTTCTACCTCCACCCAACAACAACAAAACCTTGCAATTACATCATGCATCAGTTCTCATTTTATAACAGGTAATATTTAATAGCACAGGAAAGTGTTTCTGGTTGCCCACAAAACATTCAGAAATAGGGATATCACTATTATATATGGAACTGTTGTTCTTTGGCTAAGGACAAAATATCCACTGGGTCTTCTCCAAGATATTCAGAAGTTTTTTTTGTTGGGCAAGGAGGTTTCACAGAACAGAACAGAATGACACAGAACGGGGTGAGAACGCATGTTCCCACACAGGATAATGCCACCAGGACTCCCCAAACAGTTCAAAATTGTTCTTCAAAATTGGCTGTCAGATGGGGAATGGCACAGATGGGGAATGGCTTGGGGGCTCCCAGCAGCATCAGCAGCATTCTCCTGTGCAGTAACACCCATTCTCACCCATTCTGTGCTGATCCCAAACAATGCCTAGATCAGTCTGGAAATGCTGTGCAATAAACTTAAAGGGGTCTTGTATGAGTGATATCTAGTTTGCTATAGAAACCTGTAGTTAGAATAAATTTTTTTAAAGGACCTTGGCTGTCTATCATACTCCTTCCATGCACCTTTAGCTCAGTTGTTGCTTGCTTAAGGCAGCAAGGATAGAAAACTACAACTCTCTTAGCCAAGTCCCAATATGTGGCTAGGAGGGAAGGTCACTGTAATTCATCAGGTAGTGGCAGTGTGGCTTGGATGGTCTCAAAAAGTTCCCTTTAGCTCAGCAGGAGTGGGAAAGGGTAGCCTAGGAGACCAGTGACTAATGCTCTACTGGGGCACAGAGCCAAGACAGGGTGACTGTGGTTGGCTGCTGGGCCCATGGATCATCACACTGTATATGACAAAATGTCCTTACTGTTGTTAGGTTGAAATATAGTGGTGGTGGTGGTGGGGAATCAATAATTAATGAGCTGAATTTGCATAGTTTAGGACACATAATTAGAATCATAATCAAATTATGTGACTGGATTTAAGGGACAGGGGTATGGCAACTCTATAGTTTTCCCAGTAGGGAATGACGCATTCTCTTTCAGATGACAGAAATTTAGCCAGCAAATCAGAAAATTACATAATAGCTGGAGTCATAAAAAGCAGCAGCTTTTAAGGACAAAACACTGCATGAAAGAGCCTATTTTCTGGACATACACCGGAAAACAAAAATGTGAGAGAAGCCTATTCAGTTGGTCAGATATCATGCAAACGTACCAGATAGTATGGGAGGCATTGTTATGCTAACTCGGAATTTGGCTTTTATCCCAAGTGAGAAACCTGAAGCATTCTACAGACAGTTTTTATGTGCTAAAGATTTGCTTAAAACATTGGGCTGGGTGCATTATTGTGGCCTGGAAGCTACCGATAATGCAAAATGCAGTGGCAAGATTATTGTGTGAGACACCATCCCCCAACATATAAGTACACTGATCAAAAAATGCACACCAACTGCCAGTCTGTTCCAGTGCTTGATTTAAAGTTTTAGAATTAAATTCCTCACTTTTAAAGAAGTCAGAGTCTCCTCATTTTTATAGGTCACACACGCAAGCTTGTTGAAAAACAACCAAGCAGAACTCAATAAGAAATAGTAAAACACTAGAACAGTTGATTTTATAAAGAATTTCAATCTAATGCTATCATTTTCCACTAAAACACATATTAATCTACAAAGCTTTAAACAATTAACAATTAGAATATAATTTTCTCTTATGTGGAGCTGTCTTGCCATGCCTACCATCACTGCATAGCCTCCAACATTTACAGATGAAAACCAGGGGCCTTATCACATGGGGGTCCAATGCAGAAAGTATCCAAAGCTGATACGTATACTTCTCCCGTGTGTTTACACATATCCAAAGGCAATCCAAAGCTGAAACGTATTTGTTTTCCATGTGTTTACACATATCCAAAGGCAATCCAAAGCTGAAATGAATTTCCCCCCCTTGATCTGAAGTCAAAGGGGATCTTTTGACATTCGGATTTTTGCGGATGTACAAGCATCCTCCGCGGCCAGAGCCGCCTCTCCGCCGGTGCCTTGGGCTGGCTGGGGGGCTGGCAAGTGCGGAGGGAGGGCGAGGCACAGGAGGGAGCCTCCGCCGCAGCCAGAGCCGCCTCTCCGCCGGTGCCTTGGGCTGGCTGGAGGGCTGGCAAGTGCGGAGGGAGGGCGAGGCGCGGGAGGGAGCCTCCGCCGCTGCCTCCTCCGAGGATGGAGCCGCCTCTCAGCCGGTGCCTTGGGCCGGCTGGAGGCCTGGAAAGTGTCGGAGGGAGGGCGAGGTGCAGGAGGGAACCCCTGCCGCCGCCTCCTCCGACCGGAGAAGCCTCTCAGCCGGTGCCTTGGGCCGGCTGGAGGCCTGGAAAGTGTCGGAGGGAGGGAACCCCCGCCGCCGCCCCTGCCTCCTCCAGAAAGGCCCCGGAAAGGCCCCAGAAAGGCCCCAGAAAGACCGCGCAGGCTTCTTACTTCGGTTAGTCTTTGCTTACTTTTCGCTTCCTGGCCAGCGTTTGATAAGGCCCCAGGACAGGTAAGGCCAAGTAACATCAGAATGTAGTCAAGATGCCAAAACTGATCAAGATGGAAGAGTACATAAACTGGGACAGGCTGCAGCAGTTTGCTTTTGCCTACTGGGAAGGGGAAGACTCCACCCCTCTCCCCATTGTTGAGTTATTTGAGTGAACTGAGCAGCTAGAAAAGTGGGGAGTGTCCTTTTTTGCATGTGCCTAAACTGCAGTTAAGTTGGTGCATGATTTATTTTAGTGCTATTTTGTGCTGTTCACCTCAACAGTGAATCTCACTACAGACAAGACCCTCTTCTTAGTTATCATCAGAGCTTGGCAAAGTTACCTTTTAGAATTCCAACACAGAAAATTCCCCCTGGCAGCATGGTCAGTAACTTTGATGACTGGGGGGATTCTGGGAGTTGCTGAAAAAAGAGTAGATTTTCCAAGCTCCGCATCAGCTTAGAGAGCCTCTGACAACATACTCTCCCACTGTCTCTGTTTGGCATAGACAGTCCTAATTAATTTTCGGGTATCCCACTTTTTCAGTTTCTTTTACCTTTTTGCTTTTTTTCTCTCCCTTCCTCTGATTTTTTTTTACTTAGTTTACTTCAGTTGGTGCAAACTTATTTCAAAGTGCAAAATAATTTTGCACTCAATTAATACAGCAGGCTCAAGCAAAAGCAAATTACTGCAGCTTCTCTTAGGACGTTATCACACGTGGGCCAGAAAGCGATAATAAAGTGGAAATGAGGCATTCCGAAAATAAACCGAAAATAAGCCTTGATTCCACAAATGGCTTTCACACGTAATTACCTTAATTGCGAAATTACAGTAAGCGCATTTAACGTTCACACACAAGTGAGAAAAGCCCGTAAATGTACTAGAAATGATCTTCTTGCACATGCTCAGATAGAGGAATGCTCGCCGTGGAACCATGGGAAAAGCAGGGAAATGCTCCCAAATGCGCATTTGCTTTTCACATTACAGTAAATGCGAAATTACTGTAACTTCGCAAATGCATTTCCTCAAAACTACCGAATTTCAAAAGATCTCGGATAACACCAGTTTCTGTCCAGTTTCTGTCCAGTTTCTGTGCGACGTTGTGTGAAATCGTGAGGCACAAATCCAGTTTCTGTTTGGGATTTGTGTGGATTAACCAGCAGATTTCCCCTGTGTGATAACGTCCTTAGCCTCTTCCACATTAATAACTTTTGCCATCTTGATCACACTCTGATGTTGTTTGGCCACATGTGTCCTGTTCCTTATCTGTTATAAAAGGAGGGCCATGAAACCCACTGGATGACCTTGGGCAAGTCACATGTTCTCAGCCTTGAGGGAACACATTGACAAATCTCCTCTAAACAAATCTTGCCAAGAAACCCCAGGATGGGTTTGCCTTAGGTTCGCCATAAGTTGGAAATGACTTGAAGGGACACAACAGCAACAACAAATGTCATAATGTTTTATAGCTGTGCTTTGTTTTAGATATGGTATATATTTCTGTTGTAGCTTTCTATTGTCTTCTACCTGGATGTGTTGTATATCATAGATGGTATGGAATGTTTCTAAAATAAATTTATATATATATATATATATATATATATATATATATATAATTTCACCATTAGAGCAGCATTCTATGAAAGGAAAAGAGATACACACACTCTATGCCTTTCCTTGCATAGAATGCCACTTTAATAGCTACAAGGTAAACCACTGTGCATTAACAGGTCACACAACTGGGCCACTAGTGTAGCATCCAGGCACCTTTTCTGTACTTTGACACACTGTTTTGACACTACAGTAATGTTACATAGTAGTAATGCAGATTTAAATAGTCATAAAGGCAAAGGTCATCACCAATGCAATGCCCCTTGTTGAGAGTGACTTTGCTGGTGAAGTTACTAATGAAAACAGTAAAAGATCACCAGTGCAACAGGGAATTCATACAAGCAAGACAATGGCGATTAGGAGAGGTCATGCAGGCATTACTGTGAAAAGTGACAAAATGTCACTCTAATATCACTGAATAAAAATAGGCCCAAGAGAGTCGTGCATGCAAGTTCTCTATAAGCCTTCAGTAAGCCAGTGTTACTAATGAGATGCAAATGTTTTTGAAGAGATACTAAAAAGGGAAAGTAGCTAGGAGGTAAAGTACATGCAGAAATTTTAAACGCAAGAGAGAAAAAGATAGAGAAGTAAAGCAAGAAAGAATTCCATACAAGATCAAGCAATGATTCAGAGTTCAGAATATTAGGCTTGAGAATTAATTTGATAATGTTGTACATCAAAAATTGGGGAAATAATTAATTGCCATTAATATTAATAATTAAAATTGTTTAAATGGATGAATTATCATTAATAATTTGCTATTAAACCATTAGTTTCAAGGCAGATTAAGGGCCTTTATAGACTGCCAGAAATAATGCAGCTTGAGACCACTTTAACTGTCCTGGCTCAGTGCTAGGGAATCATGGGAATTATAGTTTTTTCTGAGAGATTGAGACTTCTCTGTCAGAGAGCTTTGGTGCCACAATAAACTACAATTCCCATGATTCCCTAGCACTGAGCCAGGACAGTTAAAGTGGTCTCAAGCTGCATTATTTCTGGCAGTGTGTAAAGGCCCTAACTTTTACAGAGAATAGAGGAGAAATTGTCATCATGGACCCTAGCGACTCATTTTGTTATTACCATCTTCAAAGTCTTCCTTTACTCCTCCTGTGAAACTTTCTTTCCGCTAATGAGTTTGGGTACTACAGATTGGGGGGACTACAGATGGACTACAAAGCTCATGACACAATTGTTGCCTTAGGATGGAGGGATTTCAATATATCTATGTGAGTGGTAGCTTGTCTTACAACACAGAGTTTTCACTTTACCATCTTTAACACAGAAAATAGTGAACTTAGCAGGTTTTATGCTGCAATGTCTTCTGGTACAGTACAATTTATCCAGCTCAGGAGCAAGTAGAAACCTTCAATGTAAACCTTTAGAAAATACAACTAAGTGATGAACCGCTCAAGGAGGATATAAAGTACAACAAATCTATGCAAGTTGTAAAACATTTGGATATGTCAGGCAGGGCAACAAGGCAGAAAAGCAGGACAAGTCTTTAGACACTTTCAGACGTGACAGTAAGAAGGATTTGCTTGAACCACCTCATGCAAAGGAAGAATAAATGAGGGGCTTATGATACTGAGGTTTCCAGCATAGTATAGTGGTTTGAGCATTGGATTACCACTCTGGGGATCAGGGTTCAATTCCTCCCTTGGCCATAGAAACCCACTGGGAGACCTTGGGTAAGTCAAACACTCTCAGCCCCAGAAGATCCCATGATAAGTTCACCTTAGGGTCTCCATAAATCAGAAATGACTTGAAGGCACAGAACAACAAGGTTAATACTGTATAACTTTATGCACCAGCCATACCCCCTTCTGACCATACATTGAACAGCCAAGTGAAGGGCCTTATAACACTTTAATACCCCAAATGAAATTCAAAACCACAGCTCAGGTGTTTTCACACATAAGGCAGTCTCACAGAGAGCTAGAAGTTCTCAAATTTAGCATTAGTGGTTCTTGACATTGCAGAGAATATAATGGTTGTCAATCTTCATATACTGTCATAGATGACATTATTACAGCAACGTTTATATGTGCACAGTCAAAAATTCTTTATACAGTTGAAAAAGACAAGGGGTTAGAAATATTTTATACTTTATGGTCTTAGCAAGACAGTTTGTCAAAATTAATTTGAGTGCACCTGCTCTTATGGTGCCGTTAAATAAGCTTGAGCTTTTTGGTCAAGTCAAATGCTGTTAAAAGTATGCTTTAATAGATGCAATAAGATGTATTTTATGTTTCTCTTTTCACTGCCGCTACTCCTTGTACAGTAGCCAAATTTTCTTCAGTAGCATGTCAAATCCACCAAGAATTAATTATAGCTCATTTTTAATCTTCTCTTTTTATTCTTTGGTGCCATAGATATTAGTAATATTTTTATTAATTTTAACTTATTTTACAGCATTTTAGATATGTAGATAACACATGTTGTTTACTTGAATGTTGGCCATTGACTGTAACAGTAAAGACTGAATTGCCTTAATTGATCTAACAGACTTTCGAGATTATTTTTTGGTAGTTTATCTGTTACAAGATACATGTGAAAATGAGTGAGAAGTTATAATTCTTGTTGATTTCTTAAAAAGAATCCTCAAGTAACACTTTCATTGCAGGGTTATAGTCACCCATAACTCAAAGAAGAACATTGGCAACTGGGGGGGGGTCTATTTCTTGGCTCAGATGGTGCAACATTCATTACTGTTGTGTGACCTGTGCAAAGTGTGGTTGTGTCAATGATGTGGGCATCTGTTGACCTGTGATGGGGATTCTGCAACTCACACATACTGAGTCTTTCTAGGAACATAGATGCATGTCTATGATAGTTTGTTTTATGACCCCTCATTTCCTCCTTCTCTAAGAGCACATTTTTCTTTGTCTCTGGAGGGATTGCCATTACCTTCTTCCTTCTCTTTTGTCCTTTGTTTGGAGCAGATTGACTTTCTAGCATGCTGATAAGAAACTTTCCTTGCAAGCATGTAGACTACTTTTTACCTCATTTTCTTTTCAACATGAAGCTTTACTTGTGTATAAATATGCACATGATTTTGTAAGTAAATTTACCTTTTTATAGTACTCTAACTAAGGACTTTGTCTTAGGGGGGTTGCAGACTGCCAGAAATAGTGCAAATTGAGTCCACTTTTAGGGTTAGGGTTAGGGTTAGTGCTAGGGAATCATGGGAATTGTTGTTGTTGTTTTTCTGAGACATTGAGCCTTCTCTGTCAGAGAGCTCTGGTGCCACAATAAACTACAGTTCCCATGATTCCCTAACCCTAACCCTAACCCTAAAAGTGGACTCAATTTGCACTATTTCTGGCAGTCTGCAACCCCCCTTATTTCTTTATTGGAAGACACATGGGGGCTGGGAGAATAAGAGTGGACTAGTTTGCTTTTTCTGCTCATGCCCTTTCTGCTGTTCACTTTGCTGGTGAGATTAAATCAATCTCTCCTATTTTTCTGAGCTTTCTAATGAATCTCAAGAAAAATTCCATCAACCTATGACTATACTATCACTAGCAAGAAGTGACATAATTTCTTCTGTACGCTTTCACAAACTACCTTGTGATCCTGAAAAAGAATGGTCTTTACAGCATTGTGTTGCCATGTTGTCCTATTGCAAAAATAGAAGTGCTTATCCAGTCCTAATTTTCATGTTCAAATTGCACCAAGTCTTCAACATTCATCATCTCCCTGCATTTTAAAATTATCTAGAGAGAGATGGTGTTTCTGATAGCATTATTAACTTTAGACAGGGGACCAGTAAAGCACTATAGAAAAAAGTTCTAGAGGATTTGGATTGTCCCAACAGTCACACAGCCATTTTTTTTCCTGAATGAAGTTGATACATATTTCAAGTTCAGACAGATTAATCATTTATAACCACTGGGGCATCATCACTAACCAAGTAAATCAATGCAATCTTCCTGACCCAGAAAACTGGTATCCAAATCAATTGCTAGACATTTCACTTAACATGTTCTTCTAATCCTTAGCCAAGCAGGGAAAGCTCAAATGCTGTGATTACAATATAGATGTATCTGATTAATGCAAGAGATGGATCAGAAATTGGTATGCTACAAATGTGACCAAATCAGCACACAGAAGCTTTTTGTGTAAGGCAGAGTTCATTGCTACAACTCTAGTTAGTCTGTGTTAAATGAATGGAACTGCTGCTGTCACTTGTCATGAATGCTTATACAAAGGCAGGCAATATTAACTTTACGCTGAGGGTAAGTGATAATCCATGGTTATTCTGAACTAGCTCAGGATGTTGCTCTTATATCCTCAGCTGTCTGATGTGAATCTGTGTGAGCAAGTAGTGCTGCAAATGCAAAGCCAGCCCTACTATTAGGTAGAGTAATGCAGAAATCTCAGCAAAAAAAAAAAAAAAAAAAGATTTGGTCTATGAAAGGACAACCAATTCCTAATTACTCATTTATGATTGTAATAATTTTATTCAAAACTCAGAAATTTATTTCTAAAAAGTTGACATTATAGTTTCAAGCCCCCAAAGTAGTTAGTTACCATTATAATTACTTTTCCATTTCTCAAAAGTAACTAAGGGCCTTTGCAGACTGCCAGAAATAGTGCACATTAAATTGAGGCCCTGACCTGGTTCAGTGCTAGGGAGTCATGGGAATTGTATTTTTTTCTGGGACATTGAGCCTTCTCTGGTGCCACAATAAATTACAGTTCCCATGATTCCCTAGCACTGAGCCAGGGCAGTGCCTCAATTTAATGTGCACTATTTCTGGCAGTCTGCTTAGGCCCTAAAACAATTATAATCTGTGTTTGGATATAAACTGTTAAGAATAACAGTAACTTTAAATCAAAACATGGAAGTAATCTGTTAAGAAAAGAACATGTACAGACTAGAGTCACCATTTTTTGAGATTTCTTCACTACCTGAAATGTATCTATATACTGAAGAAAACTGTGTAAGCACAATATCAGCCCAGAGTTAATATTTCCTTTAAGGACTTTTAGATGGTTCAATTTTTGATTATTAGACCTCACTGAAAAATTACCTTTGACAATTAGACTATCAATGTATAGAACTGCTAGATCATTAATTTGTTAAATGGTGATTGTTCTGTATTGCACAAACATTAGATTAAGAAACATTGGTTCCAGACATTAGATTCAGAAATGTGGTACTGCTTATAGGGTGAACTATATATCCTTTATCTCTGTTATGTATTTCATACTTTTGTCCATCTTCTCTCTCTCTCTCTCTGTGTGTGTGTGTAGGACCTACTAGTGTATCTCTCTATGTGTATATATTTGTATGTCTGTGGGTATATGTATGTGTGTATGTGTAGGACTGTAATGAATGAGTGGGTTCCGAGCTGACTGTATGGTCCCAAACCAGAGAACATGGCTGCATGCAATGCATTGATGTGGGAAGGATTTGGACATTGAAAGCAAGAAATTAAAAGGAATGTTGAATTGGCCAGAGCAGATGGAATTTGCAAAATTTGTACAAACATGGTGTGCTGGACACTCCGAGCTGCATCAACTGATAAGAACTTGGCGTGATGGATCAGGATGTTTTAATATCAACAAAGATAAGACACTGGTAAAAAACATGTTTTTGTCAAAAGAAAAATGAACAAGGTATAAAAGAAGTGGTCTACCAGCCTCACTTTGTTGGCACCTACCCGGGCAAGGTGTCATCCCAACCTTCATGGATGCCTCATCAACGTTCAGTGGAGGACCTTCGTGAGTATGTCTGAGTGAATGTGTGTGTGAAAGAGCTCTTGATACTTAAAATGATTGTCTTATTTGTTATTTCTTATTTTTATTGTCTTATTTCTTATTGTTTCATCCATATGTCTTAATAAATGTTACATGAATAGTGTCTAAACCCAGATCTGGTTTCCCATGTGTCTATATTGAAAAATCCTATAGTTTAGGGTGGCTAAATTTCTCTCTGGATCAAAAGAACAACATAGAACCTCAGTTCATGACAGGACCTACTAGAACAACAGAGAGGTAGGACCTACAAAAGCAAATCCATGAAATCAAAATCATTCTCATGTATATAGATTTTATGGATTTGCTTTTGTATGTCCTACCTTTCTGTTGTAAAGGAAGACATACCATTAGAGCTTAGGCAAGTTACCTTTTTAGGTTACTACTACCCAAATCTCCCAGCTAAAATGGATTCTGGGGACTGTAGACAAATAGTAACTTTTTAAAGCTCCAAGTGCAAATTGATATTCTTTATCAGGAGTTCAAATGTCTTGGCCAAATGGCAGGCTTCAGTATCTATCTATCATGGCTATACATGATGAGCACCTTTTTAAAAAAATATTGGAGAGCACCTATCTGGAAGTAGGGACAGAGATTTGCTTTCCCTCTTTCCTTCCAAGACTTGCTTTCCCTCTTTTCTTCCAAGGAAATCACGAAGTATACTGGGCTGCTCTGCACACATTGTGTTGGATTTAATCCATTATGCCTATCACTAAAAAGTACCAGCATGGTACTTTATTATTATAACTAGGAGGCTGACCTTGGGGTATTCATATTTGTAAATCAGTTCCTCATAGTTCTTTGTTATTACATGCTTTCAAGTCCACTCCAATTCATAGTAGCCTGTTCATGGGGTTTTCTTGGCAGGATTTATTCAGAGGAAGTTTATGATTGCTTTGCTCTGAGGCTGAGATAGTGTGATGTGCCCAAGATTATCCAATAGGTTTAAGGGCTGAGCAGGAATTCACATTTGGTCTCCTGGAGCTCTAGTCCAATATGCATCTCAGGAAGTAGACTTAAGTCTATGAAAGCTCATGCTGCCAACTTCTTTATTTCAGTTAGTCTCAAAGGTGAAACAAGATCTCTCTACATACTGATTCAAAACTTAGGGGAAATCATGGTTGTTGCCTGTCTAGTCTTTCACACATTTATCTATTCTTCCCTATCCCTCCTTTTGTCCCTCACTATGTTTTGTACTGTTAAATTTAAAAAAATAATTTAATTTTTAATTTTAAAATTAAATAAATAAAATTTATGTAATATTTATTTTAAATATTTTATTGAATATTTATTTAAAAAAATATAAAAGATCATCACTACTTTCTCCTGAAGAGAGAAAATAAGAGAGCAAAATTAGAGGCTAGTTATTTTCAAAATACAAAAGCAGAAAGGCAGTAGCTAACAGTCACCTGCTGGTCATTTGTTAAGTGCAGGAGAGTTTTCGGGACAATGGATTGTGCCAATTGAAAGTTTTAACAGAGTTTGAAATGTAGGTTATGCCTTATGATCCACATTCTAATAATATATTAAAGATATATTATATATAAAGATATATATATAAAGATCCCACTTTTTATCATTCCTGTGCAACAGAAAAATCTCTAACAGGGTACAGCCAGTGGCCGTAAAAACTACTAAGTGCTGCCACTGACATCTGACAGTTTCTGTCTTGTGTGCTTTATTACCACAGTTGAATCCAGATCACTACTGAAATGGTATGGCTCAGAAGGGAAGCAAGCCTCCAAAAAGAAAAATGTCCCTAAGCAGCAATAATCTGTGACAGACAAATAAAGGTTACACACAAAAATTTCAAAGCCAACCCTTTTCTCTAAATATCAGAAGACAAATTTGCTATTCCACTGCCATTAAATTACCAGTGAACTTTCTTTAAATAAAAAATCCCATTACAAGTTTATCTGCTGTCCAGTCCCATCACATCTCTACAACACATAAACTAATCACAAATAAGTGTGTGAGAGATAATGCCCAACAGAGATAATAGCCTAATAGAGAGATAATGTGGTAGGGTCTAGGTTCAATTCCTACATATCAAGATCAGGCAAGGAAAGAACCATACCTGGAATCCTGAACACCCACTATAGTCAAATCTCACAGTATTGAGCTATAATTGAAAGACCTAGCCGTGTGATAAATCAGTATGCAAAGGGATCCTGCAGCACCTTTGAGATTAACTGAAAGAAAGAAGCTGGTAGCCTGAGCAAGTCATGGTAGAAAGATCTACCGGCACCTATTACCTTCCTCAATGCTGCCTATAATGGAAATAGCTAAATGAATCACCCATATCTAGAGACATTATGCCTCTCAGCCACAATTACTGGAGAAAACTCATTGGAGAAGTCTGTTGCCTTCATACCCTAGTGTGGAGCAAGTTTGCTTCTTTACTTATTTATTTATTATTTATTTAATATCCTGTCTTTCCTCATCTGAGAGCCAGGGTGGCTAACAATTCTTTTTTAAAAAAAAAAGAAAAAAAAAGAGGGTGTTCTAAAACTATCCTACTGTTGGAAACAGGACTCAGAGACTAGAAGTGTCAGTTTTTAACTGTACGTTCCATTTTCCCCAAGATAAGATATCCCTGCTGCCTTGAGTAATATAAGAGGGACAGTTTAAAAAGTACTGTCTTCAAGCTCTCAATGGAGTGCTGAGCTCAGTGGATTTTTGGTCTGATCCATCACACTGCTTTTTTAAGTTCAAGGAAGATGCTTGAAGGGTTTTCTACCTCCTGTGCCAAAATAACAATGGGATTTATGTTCTTTCACATGGGTGAGGGTCACCATTTGCTATGTGGCCTCAGGCAACAGAAAGTCTTGGCCTGTCTCTGTGCAGCCCAGTAAATTTAATGGGAAATGCCTATTATAAAAGGTGGACTTAGACCAGTGGTGTCGCCTCCCCTGGTAACACCCGGTGCAAGGGGGGGACTACCAGGGGGGGCAGCAGTGGCCAAAAGGGTGTGGTGATGCAGGCCTTCTCATAGGAGACCTTTGTTGCTGCAGCAAAGGAGAGGGCCAAGCGTCTCTCTGTCAGCTTTGCCAGCAAAGCCAGCAAAGGAGCACTCAGTCTTCTCTTTTGCCTTGGCAATGGAGGTTTCTTCATTAGAAGGGTTTTGCCACTATGGCAAGGTGGCAGAGGGAACCTTGGCCCTCCTTTGCTTCCATGGGAGCGGTCTCCTTATGAGAATGCCACTGCCACGGCAAGCTGGGAGGGCCCAACCAGGGTCACCCCTCTTCTAGTGTGTCACCAGGTGCACACCGCACCCCCACATCTCCCTAATGATGCCACTGCCTCAGACTACATTCTGAAGTGTCTTAGCCCAAAAACTGAAAAATTTTAACTCAGTAATATGCCTAACTGCATAGGAGCAATATTATAAATCCATCTTTGGGGGGGGGGGGGGGGAGATTATCTAATAAAATAATGTCAGCAAACTGTTGTTGACTACAATTGACCCACAACTTGATTTTATAATTCAAGCATCAGACATCACTTATCAAGATAATATTGAAATAAAAATTACATTTCCTTACTTCTCTAATGCACTTTTGGCTTCTCTTTCCTTCTCCTTTTTTTGCCGTTCTTTGTGCTTCTTGACCCGAATCTCCCACAAACCTCTTATGGCAGAAAAGTCGAATATTATCACCTCATGCCCCATATTGCTGAAATTAAGATTCTCCTGTAAGAATAATTTTGTTAATACAATCTTATATGTTTTTTAAAAAACATTGTATACAGTTCTAAGCAACTAGCTTTTTAAAAAAAGATAATACAGTTTTGCCCCACGTTACTGGGAAGGTAATCCAGTTTGCGCCACATTATTAGGTGCGTCATGATAATTTCTTTCATTCTCTCTTTCCTTTTAAAAGTCAGAAAGCCTTTTAAAAATAATTGCTAAACTCACATACGCATACATATACAGCAACTGATTTCTCTGCACTTAAGGACAGAAAACTGAATTTAGAAATAGGCTATATTTCAAGCAAGCCCTACCATTATGGAGTGAGATGGCCACCTTGAGCAGCTGATTTTGAACATCATGAAAGGGCAGAAAATTATTAAATAAATAAATATTTTAACAACTGCATTTTGGATCATTTCTTAGATGTCAAAATAATTTTGGCTAATCTATGATGCAATGTACCAGAATAATGTGAAAAACTCTCTCCTACTCTGTCCCAGGTTGGTGGTTATTAAGGAATATATGTCATTTCTCTCTGTAGACCTGTATCAAGATGGGAATTGTGCAGCCCTTTGCTAGGCAGTATAGCAAATTGACAAAATTCAGGGAGTTGCAATCCTACAACATCTGGTTGTATGATTTCCAACCCATCCTATACAACATACTAATAAGCCATTCCTATATAAAACCTGATGTTGCAAAGAACATGGAAGTGTTAACCAGCCACTCTGATTTATACAATTGGGTATTTTTCATCTCACATATCTTTATACACATTTGTACTTTTTATACCATGATAATGGATGAAATGAAAGGGTGACCAAGAGCAGATTTCATGATGGTTGTTTTTTCAAGGCCTTGACATTTACTCATTCCCTCGAGGTCTTTCAAGTTTTTGTGAGGAGTCGGGAACACAATAGGCTGCATCTGCGCTGCAAAAATAATCTGGTTTGACACCAATTTAACTGACATGGCTCAATGCTAAGGAATTCTGGGAATTGTAGTTTATAAGCTTATCGCACGGCACTTAAGGAATGGGAACAGAAAGGAACAGAACAGAACGGGGCAAAAACGCATGTTACTGGACAAGAGAATGCCACCGATGCCACCGGGAGTCCCCAAGCCATTCCCCAGCCATTCCTGGCTGCCAATTTTTGAAGGACAGTTCAAAATTGTCCTTCAAAAATCGGCTGCCAGGAACAGCTGGGGAATGGCTTGGGGACTCCCGGTGGCATCAGTGGTGTTCTCCTGTCCAGTAACATGCATTTTTGCTCTGTTCCGTTCTGTTCCTTTCCGTTCCCATTCTTGTAAGTGCCGTGCAATAAGCTTATTGGTGTAGCACTAGAGCTCTCTGACAGAGAAGGTGCAATGTCTCACAAAACTACAATTCCCAGAATTCCATGGCACTGTGCCTTGTCAGTTAAAGTGGTGTCAAATTGGATTATTTCTGAAGTGTGGATGCAGCCCAAGTCACCGCCACCTACAACCCTCCTCCCTCCTGGCCAGGTGCCTAACTTCATTCTTTGCCCTTTCCATATCATATGCCTCTCAGTGGCCAATGTGGGTCAGCCAGAGATGTTCAGGAGCTGCTCTAAGAAGCAGAGGAGCTGGGAAAGAACTGGGCAAGTTGCTTATCCAGGCAGAGGAGGTGGTGCTCCTCCTCCTTTACCTCCTCTGTGCAGCTGAGGCCACAGTAAGCTGTTTGCCTCCAGATCAATGTTTCCAGCCGCCACCATTGTCAGAGGTCTCGTGATTTACCTGTGGCTTCTTCTGACACCACCCATCCTTCTCATTCCCTTCCTTCTAGCATTCACTATTGTATCCCTCACTCATGGCTTCCTTTCCCCAACTTGGATCCCAGTCCTGCTTCCTCTTGCAGCAAGGGCAGACTGGCTAAAACTCTTTGGTGCTTTGTAATACAAAGTTTTGTATATCATTCTATGTCTTTGAAATCCACAGATATTGCAATAGGTGTCATAAAAAAATCTACTATTATGAAGAAAGAAAAACATACTGTATATACTCATGTATACGTCTAGAAATTTAGATTAAAAAATTGACCCCAAAAACTTGAGTCGACTTGTCCATTGGTCAATGTAAGTACTGTACTTTGCCTCTCTCATATAGAGAAAAAAATTGAAAAAGAAACCAATTTTTAATCACAAATAAGTGTGTGAGAGCTAATGCCCAACAGAGATAATAGCCCAATAGAGAGATAATGCAGTAGGGATCATTTCCTAGGGGTCAAAACAATTTTAGCTAATCTAAGATGCTATATACCAGGATATAGCATATCCTGAAAGCTCTGGAAGGACTGGCCCCTTCTACTCTTTCATCCAACCAGCCTTTAGTATGAGCACAAATAGTTATACCTCCTGGGATTTTGTAAGACTTTGACATTGTTTCCTTCTCTTTGTCCTTTACATCCTTCATTACATGCCCCTAGGTTTTATCCTTGACTTATCCACGGGTCATATCAAAATCCATAATTTTGGCCCCAAAACCTGCCCTTGACTTATACATGAGGTCAAGAGATAGTTCTATCCCACAACATCAAAAATTCACCAAACAGTGATATCTTTATTGGGCCAACCAAAATGCTCAATATGCATGTTGCAAGCACAATATATATATTACAATATACATGTACATTTGTTGGCCTAATAAAGGTATCACTGTTTGGTGGATTTTTGATGCTATTGGATTTGTTATATGGCCAACACGGCTACCCCGACTAGTTCTATCCCAAATCCTTTTCCAGACCACCGGGCTGCAATAATTTGCTCCCCTCCCCCATCAACCCTGATACCAGGAAACACTTCTGAAAAATCACTTTTTCCTCTGGTAAGAAATAATACTTAGGACTTTATCACACTAGGATCATAAGGCACCACAATTAGCCTAAGCAAACCCAAACATACCAGGGTGGGGACAAACCTTAGCACACACAAATCATCCAAATTGGCATGGTGCTGCTTCTATCCCGGCTACTCCATACTAGTACAACAAACTAGGATTCCCAGAATTCCATAATATTGAGTCATGGCAGTTAAAGTAGTGTCAAACCAGATTATTTCTGCAGTGCGGATGCAGCCATAGTGATAAAGCAGTCTGGTTTAAAATCTGTTACCAATATAGCTCGGCAACTAAAGCAAAGGAAAGCAAAGCAGCTTCATTTATGTACCGCTTCATACCGTGCTATGCAGTGTCTAAGCGGTTTACAACTGTAAGCTCATTGCCTCCCAACAGCTGGGTACTCATTTTAGCGACCTTGGAAGGATGCAGGCCTGAGTCTAGCCTGAGCCCTGGCTAGTATTGAACTCGCAACCTTTGTGATTTATGACTGAATGGCTGCAGTTCAGGCATTTAACCACTGCGCCTCATCCTTCTCCTGATCAGAATCATGGCTGCAGATAAAATCTACAGAGTTTTTCTCATGCTCACTTGTCCATAAAGTTGTTCACAGATCCAATCCAGGGGAATTCGATGTAACAGAAGTCAGAAAGCCTTTTTAAAATAACTGCTACCACCCAGATAAAAACGGCTTCTTCTTCTCTGCCCACCCTTTTTAAAACTTCACTTGAGATTTCTTTAGATGCCATTTTTATTACACTTAATAAAAGAGAGCTGGGGGCTCTCAATTCAACATGAGAGAAATAGCCCATTCTTGTTTTCTTTTCTTTTCCATTCTGTTCTCTTTAAAGGTTAGACAAATTCATGGATGATGGTTGTTAGTCATGCTGGCAAAAATGAAATAGCTGTGAAACTCTGGGTTGCTGCAGGGAGGGGGAGAGGGTTACAGAACAAGGAAGGAGCTGCTCTTTTCATGGTGCCATGCTTGTAGGGATCCTGGGACCATTTAGCTGGCTGTGCATTCTGGGAAATAAGACTACTGAATGAGATGATGGACATGTCCTCTCATTGAGAAGATCACTTATTGGGTCCTTAAATTCTCTGTCAGCCATCCTTATCTGCAGAGCTTGGAAACATCTGGGAGAGAGACTAAATACCCTAAAGGTGCCAGATCCTGTCCAATCTTGGATGCTAAGCAGGGTAAACCCTAGTTGGTACTTGGATGGGAGTCAATGAATGCCAAGTGCTGTAGCCTATATTTCAAAGGAAGGAGCTGGCAAAACCACCTTAGTATTCCTTGCCCAAGAAAACCCTGTGAAATCCATGAGGTCACCATAAGTTGATAGATGTCTTGAAGACACATACATACACACGTAAACAACACAAACATGCAGACACAGGCATACACACACACACACACACACACACACAGTTAATCTTAGTACGGTAACAGTTCCCCAGTGTCAAGAACTGCCCACTCCTTTGGGCTTAGTTAACCAGGCTTCTGTATTTTTAATAGCAAAGCTTTATTTCAGTAGCCAAAGAAGTTAACAGTATGACTTCTGCAAACAGCTCTACGATAATTCTCAGCTGCACACGTAGAATATGCATCCACCCCATTTATGGGCTTTTCTCTCATTCATTCCTAAGCCCAAACCATTTTTTAAAGCCAGTATTATTCACCTCCTATCCTTTTCCTACATATCTCTTCAGGCTCTTTCAGGTTTCTCACAGGACTAACCTTGAATAGGAGGGCTGGAACTTAGGGGAAATCACTTTTGGACTACATCTTCCAGAATCCCCTAGACATAATGGGAATTCTGTAAGGTATAATTCAAAAAGTAACTTACTTCCAAACACTGTTGAGGGCACACCTGAAACAAGATCAATTCTCATGTCACCTGTGCATGTTATGTTCCTGTTGGATGGGAATGGAGGGGGGTACATGTAAATCAAATTGTGTGTCTGCTACCATCCTCCCACAAGCCTTTTATTTTATATTCAGCCATCTTTGTGTACCATCTTTGACTCATCTACTATTTATCACCTGCATCATCTCCCATAAATAGCCAGCTCTGTACTAGCAAAGAAGGTGCTTGTATTTCTCATATCTGGATATGGCACATTTGGATAAATCCTTTTTGCCTAGCTTCTTGCATTATGAAGGGAGCTGTCAGTAAGCTATTGCTAATTTATGATGTCTCAACTCTTGGATGGGCTTTTCCCACATGCAGCTCACAGGTTTTAGATGGATGAGCATTTAATTGTGGTTTCCATACAGCTTTACACTGCTGCTCTGCCGAGGTTATTCCTGAATTTCATCTTTCCTAGATGACATCTGCTTCTGAATTATTCTTTAGGTCATGGTACATCTTTCTTAGATGATGCATTGTTATAGTATCACTCAGCTTTATGATCCATTAGTCGGGGAGATCATGAAGGCTAGTCTTCAGCAATATACTATAAAAGCAGGATCTCAGACTGAGAGGAAAGGGTTCAAGACCATAAAAAGAGGATTTGTTCAGTGATTTATAATGGTGCAATATTTATTTATAATCTGGGACAAAGAAGCTCTGTAAGCTAAAGTCTCTAGTAGCAGGTAATCTTAGCTCTAGCAATTCCTGTTTACACAAGAATTTACTGGGGTCCAGTCAATATGCTCATGTTTAACACATTGAACTAGATTTGTCCCCAGTGCCCCTCCAATGACTTCATCAGATTTACACAAGGAAAAAGTCAATGCATCCACTGTGTAATTCATAGCTACTGTAAAATCCTTTCTACTTTTCAGAGCACATGGACACCAGCATACACACACATCTCCAAAATAGCGGCTATCATTTTTACAAGTAATTTTGTTTTACTTAACAGCTGCTAACTGTAATATTAAAAACATTCTTACATTCCTAACATTATATACTGTTAATAGTTTCAGTAATGGAATTATTGTTCTCATCATCATTGATCCTAGTTTTATTGTTTTTGTACTCATTTTGCACAAATTAAAGGCAGCTTACCTGTTTTCCTCCATTTAATTTTAACAAGATTGCCTGCAGGCCTAATTCTGAAATCTCTTGATGCGGTACAGTGGACAGTGTGCTTAAATTAAGTTCTAATTATACTTTTGTGCACTGTTAACTTTTTAAAGATGTGTCTTCTGGGTGTAACTTGGTTTAAATGTAGTGGACAGTCATGGACAGTCCTAGTTTATCCTCTTCCATCCCATTTTTTTCAGCTGCTTTTAAAATATCCCCTCCTCTCACTTTGTCCCTTTGTCTTCAGCTTACTTGAGTTGCTGCAGACTTCTAACATGCAAAAGTAGTTTGTACTCAAATTGACTCAGCAAGGTGGAGAGGAGGGGCTGAATCTTGTACATCTCAGGAGGCTCAGACAAAAACAAACTTCTGAACATTTCCTAGCTTGCCTGTTCTTTCTCTTTAATCACTTTTGTCATCTAATAAATAATAAAAGTTTATTTTTATCCCGCCCCTCTGCAGCGCAATTGGGGCGGCTTACAATAAAACATCATTACAATAAAACTATCAGCACCCTAACCCACCCACCCCGTAAAAAAGTATTAAACTGAGCAAAGTTAAACCATAATACAATCAATAAAACAGACAAGCAAAACATCCAGATCAATAATTTTGCAGCAGCTTAGGTATTCAGTGGCTGCATAGAGGGAACGTGGACTGGGAGGATCATTCTGGAAAGGCCTGCTGGAAGAGATCCGTCTTGACAGCTTTTTTAAAGCTATCTAGAGTGGTAATAAGGTGGACCTCATCCGGCAGGCCGTTCCATAATCTGGGAGCCATAGCAGAGAAGGCCCTCTGGGAGGTCACCAACAGCCTAGTTTTTATAGGCTGTAGCAGATTCCTCCCAGAGGACCTGAGTGCACGGGGGAGGGGGAATCAGACAGAAGGAGGCGGTCCCGGAGATAAGTTGGAACCAAGCTATGTAGGGCTTTAAAGTTCAAAATCAACATATTATTATTATTATTATTATTATTATTATTATTATTATTATTATTTCTATCCCGCCCCTCTGCAACGCAATCGGGGCAGTGTACAACAAATTAAAAACATCACAGAATGTTAAAATCAATCTGAATCCCAAACCATATTCCCACACCCACCCACCCCTTAAAAATAAATTAAACTAGTACAGATTAAATACCAATAGTAAAAATATACAATGCAAGAAAAAATTACAGTCAAATTTGCAGCACTAGTAAGCACAGGGGTGTTGAACAAGGCAGCAGAAGGGCGATGGTCAGATCTTATGTCCTCTGGGCTGGGAAATTATTCAGGGAAGGCCTGCTGGAAAAGATCCATCTTAACTGCTTTTTTAAAGCTGTCTAGAGTGATAATGAGACAGATCTCATCCAGCAGGCCATTCCATAATCTGGGAGCAGAGGCAGAGAAAGTCCTCTGGGAAGTCACCAACAGTCTGGTTCTCATAGGCTGTAACAGGTTCCTCCCAGAGGACCAAAGTGCATGGGGAGGATCAAATGGAAGGAGGCGGTCCCAGAGATAGGTTGGACCCAAGCCATGTAGGGCTTTAAAGGTCATAACCAACACCTTGTACTGTGCCTGGAAACTAATGGGCAGCCAGTGCAGGGTGTTTAACACAGGTGTTATGTGTTCCCTTCTGGAAATACCAGAAACCAACCTGGCTGCCATGTTTTGAACTAACTGCAGTTTCTGAGTTAAACACAAGGGTAGCCCCATGTAGAGTGTGTTACAGAAATCCAAGCAGGAGTTTACCAGAGCATGTATCACAGTTTTGAGATCCCTACTTTCCAGGAAAGGGCGCAGTTGGCGTATCAGCCAAAGCTGATAGCAGGCACTCCTGACCGTCGCATTCACCTGATTAGTCATGTGAAGCAATGAATCTAGGAGTACCTCCAAAATTCAAACACAGTCCTTGGAGGAGAGTGTGACTCCATCCAGGACTGGAAGTTGTATTCCCAGACCTGGTTTCAGTCCTGTGACTGTTAGTACCTCCATTTTGTCTGGATTCAGTCTCAATCTATTTTTCCTCATCCAGTCCATTACCGCTTTAAGACAATCAGAGGAGAGACGCCATCTGAAATCTGAGCCAATGACTGGGTCATGGAGAAGTATATCTGGGTGTTATCAGGTGCCTCCGAATGATCTCTCCCAGCAGCTTCATATAGATGTTAAATAGCATCGGGGACAGGATGGCGCCCTGAGGGATGCCACAATTAAGCTCTATTCAAGAAGAGCAACTGTCCCCGAGCCTCACCCTCTGGGATCTGCCCGAGAGGAAGGAACGGAACCACAGCAGAGCAGTGCCTCCAATTCCTAACTCTCTCAGGCGATCCAGGAAGATGGAATGCTCTATTGTGTCAAAGGCCACTGAGAGGTCCAAGAGCACCAACAGGGTCACACTACCCCTATTAATGCCCAAGCGGAGGTCGTCAGCCAGAGCAACCATAGCAGTCTCAACTCCATATCCTGTCCTAAAGCCAGTTTGAAATGGATCCAGATAATCTCGATCACCTTGCTTAAAAAGGGAAGCAGGGAGACTGGTCTATAGTTATTCCTGTCCAGGGAAGGCTTTTTCAGGAGCGGCTTGACAGCTGCTTCGTTTAAACCATATGGAACAAGGCCCTCCCTGAAGGACGCATTGATAATATCCTGAAGGAATACTCTCAACGTGTCATCCCCTGGGCGACCAGCCAAGATGGTCATGGAGCGAGGGGGCAGGTTGTCTTCCTCCCTCTTCCAAGGAGCTTGTCCATGTCATTGGTACTCACAGATTGAAGCTGATCCAGTAAAATTACATCAACGGGGTTGCTGGACACCTCTATAGATTCTGTTATAACACTGGCGTCTAAATCGACTCTTATCCGCGAGATTTTATCTGCAAAGTAGATGTTAAATGCATCACAGCAGGCTGTCATCAGGTTAAGTAGAGGGTTAGGTGAAGGCAAGACCTGTGTCAACTCCCCCACCCTAAACAGCTCTGCTGGACAGGACTCTGCAGACGCAATACGTGCAGAAGAGAAGGATCTCTGCGCTGCACACATTGCCTCCCGATAGGAATCAAGATGTTTCCTATGGCAAGTTCTGTCGGATGCGAATTGAGTCTTCCACCATTCGCGCTCTAGTCGTTGTCCAGCCCACTTCATCTTCCTAAACCCCTCTGTATACCAGGGCTTACAGTTTGGAGCAGGCTGGAAAGGACGCTTGGGAGCTATTGGGTCAATAGCCCTAGTGAGATTGTTATTCCACGTCTCAACCAGGGCTTCAACAGAATCACCGGCATCACCAACCTTTAAACCCTCCAAGGCTTTCTGGAATCTGATTGGTTCCATTAGCCTTCGAGGGCGGACCATTCTAATAGGTCCACCACCCCCGGTGGGGCAGACAGCGGCTCTTAGTTCTGTCTTGACCAGGAAATGATCCGTCCATGACAAAGTGTAGGTTTTAATGTCCTCTGCCCACAGATATTCCTGTTCTGTATGAACAGACATAGTGTGATATTGCTTGACCACATGTGCCCCAGTTTTCATCTGTGAAATGTTGGTGGGTATATGATTTTCAGTAGAAATAGTATTAATTTAATCAAACAATAACTTAGTAAAGAGTACGGTGGAGCTGCAGGGGGTTGGTTCCAGGACTCCCATGGATGCCAAAATCCGTGGATGCTCAAGTCCCATTAAATACAATGGCATAGTAAAATGGTGCCCCTTATATAAAATGGCAAAATCAAGGCTGGCTTTTTGAAATTTATATATTTTTTGAATATTTTCAAAATATGGGTACTTGAATCCATGGATACAGAGGGCTGACTGTATTGGTAAACTTTAGAGGAACCATAAAGAAAATAATAATCACATCATAAAGAAAGAGACTTCAGACCCCCCATTCTTGCTGCAACTGCATTAATGAAAGGAAGTGGATACATACTGTTCTGGAAGTACTCCCTACCACATGCCACTTCATTAGCATGGCTGAGTGTCCCTCTCACTCTCTTCCATTCTCATCCATAACCCTACCCCTACCCTACCCAGTCTGCCTTTCATGGGGGGAGGGGGTCAAAGTGCAGTTCTGGAATTATGTGAAGGTGGCTTAACACAAGGAAACACAAAAAAAGAAAAAGTTTTTTAAAAAAGGCTGTTCTGGAACAGTGAATGAGTGAAAGAAGGGGAGACACTGACACTATGTGACCACATATTCCCATAATTGGCACAGGAGTAATTTACTGCACCTGAGGAGTAGTGCTATACCAATGCTCTCGGGATCTTATTGATGTGTTTTCTCCATCTGTAGCAAAGTGCAGGCTAACCATGCTTTCAGGACAAAAAAGTGACAAGAAGGAAATGGCTTCATGTGGTAGGTATTGCCAAAGGCACTATTATCAAACTTTTATGATGGTTTAAAAGCTGCATGTGATGAAGCCCATAGTCTGAGCAGCTGATTCTCATGAAAATAGTTATCCTATCATTTTCGCAGACTAGCTGCAGGAATGAATCACTTCAATATTGGGATCATTAACTTGCAATAGCTTCTATGAGTATGCTGCATTTTCTTTCCATACTAATTATCATAAAATTAGAGCCCAAAGACCAATGAGACAAACCCACTATTACAGAGGTGGGCAAAGTGCAGCCCATGGGTCAAAATGAGTTGCCCAAGCCTATTTTGTGGCCTCTGGATTTCTCCAGAGCCCCCCAATTCCTCCATCTCTCCCCCCAAAAGTTGAAAGACATTTTTCTGCTTCTGGCAGTTTCCATATGTGGTGGTTTTGCATCTGGGGATGATAGCAACCCCCAAAAACCTCTCCAAGCCCCCAAGACTGAAACAAAAAAACCAAGCCTAAAGTTGGAAGCCATTTCCAAACTTTAAAAAAAAATTCCTGCATTTTCAACCTTTGTATGGTCTGCGGAAAGTCTCAGTTATAGAAATCTATCCCACCTCTATACTATTGCAAAGTATCTTTGTCTATATCTAAGGCCCTTTCACACTACACAGTTATAGCACTATGATTCTACTTTAACTGCCAAGGCAACATTCTATGGAATCCTGGGATTTGTAGTTTAGAGGAAAACACTTAGAATTTTCACCAGAGAGCTGTAGTTCCTAACCAAACTACAAACCCCCTGGATTCCATACAATGCAGCCATGGTAGTTGCAGTGGAAACAAGTGAGCTACAATAGTTCATTTAGAATTCATATTTCAGATTTCATCAAAGAAATAATCTCAACAAATCCCTGATATTGCTTCATTTCATTTATTTATTTTTTTGTGCTACCAAATCTAAGCTCCTCATCAGGATGTTGATTAATTAGGCCTTTAATTATGAATTAACTAGTGGCTCATTTGGGAGTATTTCTTGTACTTCCCCTGCTCTCAGAGCACTAATGTGTTTGCCATCAAGCTTGATGGATACTTCACAAATACCATATATTTTTTTACAGATGTATTCCCCATGTTTTCAATGAGCTGGTGAACTCATTCCACAAACAGATTGCTGCTGTCTTTGTCACCTGGTTGACGAAGCTACATTACATCTTTCCTTTCCTGCTTTTCATCTTTTTTTTTATTGTCAAAACTTTATCAATGTTTCATAACTATTTATACTTTATTAATTTGCCATATCATAAATCCTGTATTAATGCCAGTCCAGTTTTTAACTGTAAAAAACAACTCTATGACTACATTTTAGTATTACCACACTACACTGTTATACTGCTATGATTCCACTTTAACTACTGTGGCTGCCTCCTGTGGAATCCTTGGATTTGCAGTATAAAGAGAAGAATTTAGAATTCCAGCCAGAGAGGTCTTAGGCCTCACTAAACTACAACTACATGATTCCACAAGAGAAAACCGTAACAGTTAAAGTGGAATAATACCACCATAATAGTATAGTGTGATATTGGCCTATAACCACCTCAATTTGGTAATTAAGGGCCTTTGCAGACTGCCAGAAATAGTGCAAATTTGAGTCCACTTTAAGGGTTAGGGTTAGTGCTAGGGAATCATGGGAGTTTTGTGTGTTTTTTCTGAGACATTTTTTTCTGAGAACTCACTTCCTCGGGGGACCCCTCTACCTGATGTCTTTCCACCAGCAAGCAGTGGCATCACTAGAGTTGGTGTCACTCCAATGTGGTAACTCATGGTGTCACTCTCAGACAGGCAGCCACCTCGCAGTTCCAGTGAGTGGGAGCTATTGGTGGCGAGATGCCTCCCACATCCCAACTCCAGAGCAATGACAGGGGTAGGAGGGGGCCCAGAGTGGAACCCCCAGCAATTCCCTGACACTGCAAAAGGGTGAAGGGAGGGGAAGAAAGGAGAAGGAGGATGCCACTGCCACCCTTGCAGCAGTTTCACCTGCTCTGATGCCTCAAAATCCCATCTCCAGTAGGCAGTGCCAGGTTCTGAGTCCTCCCTCCCCCACCCATGGTCAAAATGTGCAATTCTGGGGAGAAAGGGTAGTGGAAGGGTGATGGAAGGAGAAACGGCTGCAATAGTGGCAGCAGGTGAGCAGCAGTGGACAGATGGTAGAGATGCCCTGGCCAGCAGAAGGATTGGGAGCTACCACTGCACCAAGTGTGAACCTTCTCTGATGGTATCACCTGGTTCAGTCTGACTTACCCACACCCCACTAGTAACACAACTGCTGACAGGTAAAGACATTTTCATTTGGTTTTTAATATGTCGTCAGAAATTACACTTTTAATGGGGGTGTTATTTTTCCATTTTATGACACTTTATGTGTGATTTTAAAACTGCTTTTAACTTGCATTTTAACTAGGTTTTAAAAAAAAGACGTTCAGTTTCATTGTGTTTAAGCCTTTATACTAAGAGCTTTTTAGTTTCATTGTGTTTTTAAAAGGTTGTACACCACCTTGGATCCTCTGCTGAGAGAAAAGCAGAATATTAAATAAATAAAGTGTGAAGTCGTAGGCTTTCATGGCCGGCATCCATAGTTTTTGTGGGTTTTTCGGGCTGTGTGGCCATGTTCTAGAAGAGTTTCTTTCTGACGTTTCGCCAGCATCTGTGGCTAGCATCTTCAGAGCATCTGAAGATGCTAGCCACAGATGCTGGCGAAACGTCAGAAAGAAACTCTTCTAGAACATGGCCACACAGCCCGAAAAACCCACAAAAACAATAAATAAAGTCTTTGAAACGTCAGTTATGTTCCTGACACTCAACAAAGATAAATAAAATAGGCACTTTTGCAAACATTTTTTCCCACAGAGTAAATAATTTTCACTGAAGCCTAGCCTCTTGAGATGTAATAGGGATTTTTTTTCTCCTTTTTGTTTTTCTAAAGGAGAAAGGGAAAGAAGATACACTTTAAATGAATAGAATAAAATAATCCCGCTGTATACACTACACTGACTTCTCTGTGGAGTGAGCGATTCAGGAATGAATGCACTGAACTAGATAATTTTACATTCTTCTTCAAACAGCAGATATTTCCAAAAAGCTTAAGAGATTCAACAATGGCTGTCTTCTCTCTCAGACATGCGTGCACACATGTACAATTTAGCAGGCACTAAAACACTCCAACCCAGCATCTATAACAATGATCTCTTTGCATGCCTGATCCCGAGAACTGTAATCTTAACCATCAACAAAAAGGACACTTACCTACATCTAAAGAGCACTTTTATTCTCAGTCCTTGGTGTACCTGAGCAGTAAGTAAAGTGAAAACTGTGAGGTTGTTTACAGCGACAGCATAGCTTCTTGGTCAACCCCATATCTCTGTTTGTAAAGACTTGCCAGCATGACTAGCCTTCCAGATTTGCTAATGTTCTATATTTGTAATGTGCTAACATGATCTGTGGTCTGAAAGCAGCCACGGGCATGACAGAATGTCAACACTGCAAGGCTCCACTTGGAGGAAAGAACAACACTTTTAATAAGATAAGCAGTTTATTGGTGTTGTCATAAGTGTGATCAAGACAACATTACTTTGACCTACAACCCAAAATCACACAGAGAAACCAAAAAACTTTTCCCAGGAAGAAAGAACAATAGAAGGCTTTGTGGTTCTTGTTTGAGGCTTAACATCATGTTCTTGGAATCTAGAGCCCTGTTCATAATATCAGCAGAGATTGGAAATTACTTTGTTTTTAATCACAATTTCCTAGGGTCATGTTGTCAGGGGGATTTTGTAGTCACAAAAAGTAACTTTTTTCAGGGCTGAAAATAGAGGGCGTATAAAGAGAAGTGAGAAGGAATAACAGCAGCAGTCTGGGCTTCAGCGTGACAGGGAAGCTATTCCAGGGCCAAAATCTCCAGTCATAAACTACTGCAACAACCAACACCTGTTTGAAGAGAAAGGTGTTACTGCCCTCCTGACCTTGGCAAGTCCAGCATTTCCTGATATAGTCTCAACCATGGCTCACTAAGGAATTAATCCAGCTTTTATTCTTGGCAGTGCTTTTTCTCTCAGACAGCCACTTTAAAAAGCCTGTGGAGTAGCTTTGACAGAAATCCACCATCCTCAAGAAAACTCTCCAAGTAAACAGTCTGTGGAAGCTGTAACACATTACAAATATAGAACACAATTGGGGTTAATTATGGGTTCTTCCAGACAAGGCAAACATGTCAGGGAGTTGCAGTACTTCTTGCTGTAGTTCTCAGGGTTATATATATGTGTATATATATGTGTGTGTGTATACACACACACACACACACACACACACACATTTCTGTTGTCCTGGATTATTTTAAGACAATTCCTAGCACCAGCTGCAATATTTTGTTCCCATCCTCAAATAGGCTTCTTTTTAATTCCAAGACTTTTCACAAGGTATTCTTTGTGCCTTCTCCTTTTTCTAATTTATTTAAAAGAGAATAACACAAACATTTAAAAATATGATCTGTTGAGAAATTCCAAACTAGATTGGGTTCCTTCTAGAAATCACATCGCTCCATAAATTAACATGAGATTCTGACAGAAGAGCAAATTCTGATAAATTACTAACAAATACAATAAATGGAAGCTAAACACTGAAACATACTGTTTCTGTTCTCTGTTTTATAAGAAAAAGAATGTTTTGTTGCATCATTGCACCAATGAAATGGCACTCTAGTATGACATAGTGGTTTGAGTGTTGGACTACGACTCTGGAGACCAAGAGGGGTTGCAGACTGCCAGAAATAGTGCAAATTGAGTCCACTTTTAGGGTTAGGGTTAGTGCTAGGGAATCATGGGAATTGTTTGCTGTTTTTTTCTGAGACATTGAGCCTTCTCTGTCAGAGAGCTCTGGTGCCACAATAAAATACAGTTCCCATGATTTCCTAACCCTAACCCTAAAAGTGGACTCAATTTGCACTATTTCTGTCAGTCTGCAACCCCCCCAAGATTCAATTCCCAGCTCAGCCATGAAAGCCACTGGGTGGCCTTGGGCAAGTCATATGCTCTCAGCTTCAGGGGAAGGTAACAGCAAACCTCCTAAGAACAAATCTAGCCAAGAAAATCCTATGATAGGTTTGCCGTAGGGTCACCATTTGTCAGAAATGACTTGAAGGCACAACAACAACAACGTAGCACTATAACTACAAATGAGAGAGGATTTTTTTTCCATAGAACCACCTCAGCAAACTATAGCTCCATTCTAAAGATAAAAATTGGAAGAGCCCTAATTAAGTTCCTAGAAATTACTACAAACAACTCCTAAAAGGAATGGAGCAAGTGGACATGGAAGGAATAGCAAGTGGGTAGATCCAAGAAGCTGTATTGCAAGAAATCTTGCTTCTTTAAAACAATCTGGAATATCTCAATTTGCCTACACCTATGTGATTTTAACAACTAAGATCACTTGTTGATTTCTGCTTCTTATTCTCTTGATAAAAGAGCTGACCTCTGCTGGCCAACTAGGCACAACATCAGCATGCAATTAGTAATTCTGTAAACGGTTTTTAAAAAATAAATAGCAGGCACAAAATAATAATAATAATAATAATAATAATAATAATAATAAATTTATTTATACCCCGCCAGGCACATGGATCCCAGTCCAAATTGGCAGCCGGGAGGAGGGATATTGTAACAAGGCTTTAGGTCTCAATTTTACCTTTGGAATTCTCTGCCAATGCAAACAGGAAATGCTGAAGAATGGGCCCAGATTGGAAAGCAAAATTGTAAAAGTGCTTACTTCAGTGCTATAGATCTGATCCATATCAGAGGTCCCAGGTCTACTGTTTCCTTTTAATTCTGTGAATAGAATTACCAAACTATAGAAACTAACTTCCCATCACATTTGTCCTACAACCCAATGACCTCTATTATGAATGTAATCAAATATAGTGAAAACTAGTTTCATTCTTTCAGATAAAGCAGAATCTGAACCAAAACATAAAGAGGTGAAATTGGAAAATATGACTCATTTGATACTATACTGAGACCTTTTTTCTAAAATGTACTTTTCTTCCCTTTTGAAAACTTCTAAAATGTACTTTTCTTCCCTTTTGAAAACTTTTGCTAACTTGTGTAGGAGGAATGTGGGACCCAGCTACTGGGATATAAGCAACTGTAAGAATGGGCAAGAACAGTCATGTAAAAACAGGTATTCGGATATGAGCCCTTGCATTGCCACAGTACTTTTGACTGACCCATCTTGCTTCACAATCATGTTCTGTGAGCAATGTAATGGGATATCATCATCCTGCTAACCTTTGACTATTGTTAGTGTGCAGTGAACCAAACACATTAGGCACCTCTAGTTTCACCTCTGGGTCTAGCCCATCATCCAGGTCAACTCTGTTAAGCAAGCTAAAACTCTTTCCAGGAGATCATGGCATTTGTAAGCTCATCCCTGGTGCAGTTAGATGAATCAACAGGACCCAGTAAATAAGGGTGAAAGGGCATTCCGATTTTTACTGGAATGTTAGAAGCAAGCTTCTATGAGTGATTGCAGAGGTAAAGCTTGATGGATGTGTGTCTGAAGGATTCAGAAATCCTAGAGGCAAAAGGAAAAAGCTTGTTTGCAGATCTCATTATTTTCATGTTTCTTTCTTGATTTCTCAAGCTTGATTTAATATTTTGATTATTTGTTACTCTTTTCTTGATCATGCAAAAGACTGAGAATGCATTTTGTGCCTAAGCTGGACTTGTAGTGACTTTCAGTTCACCTGAAATGTACAAAGGTCATACTGACAAATTAGCTTCTCTCTGCATTCAGTGTATTTGAGAGCAAACATTTCCCCTGTAAACGAAGGCTAATGACTAACTCCATTCTAACACAAGAAATTCCACAAGCAGCATCCTGGTACTACCTATTTTCTGACATAAATAAACGTAAAGCACTATTTCTGTTTATTTTTGTTAACTGTGATACAATAAGATAATGAACTTATGTATCCCTCCCTTCAACTCAGAGGGTAATGTACATAAATATGTCCATATTTATCATATGTATATGATTTTTAAAATATCCTAATTTAGTCCTGCTGTTTTGGAGGCTCTTCTGCTGAGTGGGTCTTCAGATTGAATGTCTTGCTCTAATACAACTTCACTGTTTCAAAACTGAATGGGAGTTTCTGCAAGTCCTAGTTCAAAAAAGTAACTTCTGAAGCTCACCACTGTTTTGTTGTTGTTAACTGCACTCAAGTTGATCACTGCTCTGCTTAATTCCTGCAACCCCATACCCGTGACCTCCTTAATAGAGTCCATCCATCTGGCATGTAGCCTTCTTCTCTTCCTAGTTCTCTCCACCTTTCCCAGCATTATTGTGTTTTCCAAAGAGTCATCTCTTCTCATGATGTGTTCAAAGTATGACAGTCTCAGTTTAGTCATCTTGGCTTCCCGGGAGTTTTCCAGCTTGATCTGCTCTAGGACCCACTTGTTTGTCCTTTTGGCTATCATGGGAACCTTAGCACTCTTCTCCAGCACAACATCTCAACTGAATTGCTTTTCTTCTTTTTTAACTGTCCAGCTATCACATCCATACATGGTAATAGGGAAAGCAATGGCTTGTATGATTCCAACGTTTGTGCTGAACTGTATATCTTTGCATTTTAGAATCTTTTCTAGTTCTTTCATAGCCACCTTCCCCATTCTTAGGGGCTGTGCAGACAGCGCAAAGCACTGTCTTGGAGCCAAGGAAGGGGAGGAGCAGCCGAACACTGGACGCCCCAACCCCTTCCCGAGGATGTCATCAGAGTGCGCACTGTTGCATATGGCGAACACTCTGATGACGTCCTCCCAATGCAGCGTCCAGACATGCTGCACCAGAAGAGACACAAAAGAGCCACATGGCGGCTCTTTGAGCGCCCTTTTCGCCGCCTGGGCAAGAAAGGCTATTTTGGTGCTCCTTTCCCAGGCGCCAAGAGGGAGGATTGGGGCCAAGGCATGGGGCAGCCTCGGCCCCAATCCTCCACTTCCCAGGGCGGTCCATGGCCACCCGTCTGCATCCCCTCTTAGTCTTCTTCTGGTTTCTATCAATGTTCTTCACAAGTCCCCATTTCTATCAATGTTTGATCCCAGGTATGGGAATTCTTTTACTATTTCTGTTTCTTCATTGTCTAGCTTGAACTTGTGAAGGTCCTCGGTGGTCATTATTTTTGTTTTCTTTATATTCAACATTAAGCTTGCCTTTGCACTTTCTTCCTTGATCTTCCTTAGTAGGTGTTCCAGGTCTGTGAGGTTTTCTGCTAGTACTGTGGTGGTATCTGCATATCTTAGATTGTTGATATTCCTTCCTCCTATTTTCACTTCTCCTTCTTCTCTGTCCAAGCCTGCTTTTCATATAATATGTTCTGCTTACAAGTTGAACAGATAGGGTGAAAGGATATAGCCTTGGCTGACTCCTTTGCCAATTGGGAACCATTCTGTTTCTCTGTGTTCTATTCTGACAGTAGCCAGTAGAGCAGTAGACAGTAGAGCAGACCAACCATGCCACAGAACCTCACTCTGCTCCTTTGCAATGCCAGGTCGGTCAAAAATAAAACCCATATCATCCAGGATCTTCTCCTGGATGAGGATGCCGACCTGGCTTGCTTTATGGAGACCTGGCTGGGGGAGGATAGCGCTGCTACCTGGGCACAGGCCCTCCCAGCCGGGTACTCCGTTAAGGAGCAGGTGAAGGGAAGTGGGCGGGGGGGCGGTGTGGCTCTGGTTCATAAGAACACCCTAACCTTGACCAGGATACCTGTCTGGAACACGGTCCACTTCGAGAGTATGTACCTTAGCCTGAAGACCAGGGATAGTTTGGGGATTCTGCTAGTCTACCGACCACCCAGTTGTCTAGCAGACTCCCTGACCGAGCTGACACAGCTGGTCTCTGAGCTGCTGTTGGAGTCTCCCAGACTTTTAGATTTGGGGGACTTCAACATCCCGCTCGAGACCAACTTAACAGGTGCGGCTCGGGAGTTCATGGAGAACCATGACAAACATGGGCCTATCCCAATTGGTCGTTGGGCCCACACATTGTGCAGGTCATACACTGAATGCGGTCTTCAGTACGGAACTGGAGTATCCATGGGCAGAGGTGGTAAGTACCTCCGCATTGTCATGGATGGATCATTTCCTGGTCAAGATGGAACTGAGAGCCAATATCTGCCCCACCGGGGGTGGTGGACCTATTAGAATGGTCCAGCCCCGAAGGCTAATGGAGCCAATTGGATTCCAGAAAGCCTTTGAGGGTTCATTGGTTGGAAATGCCAGTGACCCTATCGACACTCTGGTTAATATCTGGAACATCGACCTTACCAGGGCTATCGACACAATCGCTCCCAAGCGTCCTTGCCAACCCGCTTCGAACTGAAGGCCATGCTTCACACCAGAGCTTAGGAGAATGAAGCGGTTTGGACAACGACTAGAGCACAGGTGACAGAAGACTCGGCTCCTATCTGACAGAACTCACCATAGGAACTTTCTTTGTTCCTATCAGGAGGCAATACGTGCAGTGAAGAGAGCTTTCTCCTCTGCACATATTGTGTCTGCAGAGTCCTGTCCAGCAGAGCTGTTTAGGGTGGTGAGGGAGCTGACACAGGTGCCCCCTGTGCCAAATCCCTTGCTTAACCCAACGACAGCCTGCTGTGATGCGTTTAACGATTTCTTTGCAGATAAAATCTCTCAGATAAGAGCCGACTTAGACACCACTATTGTAGCAGAATCTATAGGCAGGGTGTCCAGCGACTCAGTCGATGAAGTTATTCTGGATCAGCTACAATCTGTGAGTACCGAGGACATGGACAAGCTGCTTGGTAAGGTGAGGAAAACAACTTGCCCTCTCGACCCTTGCCCATCATGGCTAGCCGTCCAGGGAGGAGATGCATTGTTGAGATTCCTCACAGATATCATCAATGCATCCTTCAGGGAAGGACATATTCCATTTTGTTTAAAGGAAGTGGCTGTTAGGCCGCTTCTGAAAAAACCTTCCCTGGATCCCTTGGATATGAATAACTACAGGCCTGTTTCCTTGCTGCCATTCTTGAGCAAGGTAATCGAGAGGGCGGTTGTTCTTCAGCTCCAAACTGTCTTGGATGAAACCGATTATCTAGACCCATTTCAAACCGGCTTCAGGACAGGCTTTGGGGTTGAGACTGCCATGGTTGCCTTGACTGACGATCTGCGTCTGAGCATCGACAGGGGTAGTGTGATCCTGTTGGTGCTCCTAGACCTCTCAGTGGCTTTTGACACAATAGACCACGGCATCCTCTTGGACCGCCTGAGGGGGTTGGGTATCGGGGGCACTGCATTGCAGTGGTTCCAGTCCTTCCTCTCGGGCAGGTCCCAGAGGGTGCTGCTCGGGGACAGTAGCTCCAGGAAGAGAGGCCTCACTTGTGGGGTCCCTCAGAGGGCTATTTTGTCCCCAATGTTGTTTAACATCTATATGAAGCTGCTGGGTGAGATTATACGGAGTCATAGTGCTGGGTGTTATCAGTACGCTGATGACACCCAAATCTATTTCTCCATGTCTCATTTGTTGGCCTCAAATTCCAATGGCGTCTCCTCTCTCGATGAATGTCTTCAGGCGTTAATGGACTGGATGAAGAAAAACAGATTGAAACTGAATCCAGACAAGACGGAGGTGCCACGGTAGCGGTCCCAAAACCAAGAATTGGGTTGCAACCTCCAGTCCTGGATGGGGTCACACTCTCCTCCTGTGACTGTGTTCGCAGTCTGGGGGTGCTCCTTGACTCGTCGCTCCTGATGACAAATCAGGTAAATGCGACAGTCAGGAGCGCCTGTTATCAGCTTCAGCTGATACACCAGCTGCGTCCTTTTCTGGAAGTAAGGGATCTTTAGACAGTTGTGCACACGCTGGTAACCTCACCCCTAGATTTCTGTAATGCGCTCTACATGGGGCTACCCTTGTGCTTGGTTCGGAAACTTGGCAGCCAGGCTTTTGTCAGGAACATCTAGGAGGGACCACATCACCCCAGTTTTGAGGTCCCTCCACTGGCAGCCTATTGGTTTCTGGGCCCAGTACAAGGTGTTGGTTATCACCTTTAAAGCCCTAAATGGCTTGGATCCAAGCTATCTCAGAGACTGCCTCTTCCCATACAATCCTCCCCGCGCCCTCCAGTCCTCTGGGAGGAACCTGCTGCAGCCTCAAAAATCTAGGCTTGCGGCAACCTCCCAGAGGGCTTTTTCTGTTGTTGCCCCCAGGCTCTGGAACGGCCTGCCGGCTGAGATCTATCAATTAACATCCTTGGACAGCTTTAAAAAGGCTGTCAAGACAGATCTCTTCCGGCAGGCCTTTCCAGACTAAAATACCCTGCCTCGGGATCTTGGGATCTCCCCCCTCCTTAGGAATGTCTCCATAGCCCCCTTCTCAGAACTGAAGTTGCAGGGGTTTATCGGTTTGCATTATCTCTATTGTTTTTAATTTGTCATTGTTTTAAATTGTAAATTGGTTTTAATTGAGATGTGGTTTAATAACTTTTTAAGGGGGGGGAGGGAATTATATTATTTTAAGTTGTACATATTTTAGTGTTGTAAACCGCCCGGATTGGCTTGCCACAGGGCGGTATATAAATAAAATTTATTATTATTATTATTTATCTTATCCAGAATACAGATTCCTCATCAGGACTATCAGATGTGTTGGCACTCCCATGTCTTTAAGGATATCCCATAGCCTTTCATGGTCTATGCACTCAAAGGCTTTGCAGTAGTCTATAAAGCACATGCTAATTTTCTTTTGGAATTCCCTGGTGCACTCCATTGGCCATTGTATGTCCCTCGTGCCTCTTCCTTTCCTGAACCCAGCTTGGACCTCTAGGATTTCTCTCTCCGTGTATGGTTGGAGTCTATGTTGCAGAATTTTGAGCATGATTTTGCTTGCATGGGAGATCAGTGCTATGGTTCTATAGTTGCTGCAGTCTCTTGTGTCTCCCTTTTTGTGGATGGGGATGTATATTGGCTGCTTCCAATTTGTTGGCCATCGTTTTGTTTTCCATATCTGTTGATATATGTTAGTTGGCACTAGAGTTGAGTCTGTCAGGGTGGATTGCTGCAGTTCAATTGGAATATCATCTGTTCCTGATGATTTGTTTTCCGTTATTTCTCTTATTGCAGTTTCCACCTCACTTTTTAGAATTTGGAGTTCATCTTCATATGGCTCTTCATTCCTTGTGTCCTTTATTTTGTCATCTCTTTTGTATAATTCTTCTGTGTATTGCATCCAATGTCTTTTTATTCCTTCCTGGTCTTGAATTATGTTATTTTTATTGTCATAGATCGTCCTAGACCTTGGTTTGAATTTTCCTTTGATTTCCCGGATCTTGTGAAATTGATCTCTTGTTCTTCCCTTTTTTTTTTTTGTCTTCTATTTCTCTGCCATGTCTTTCTCCTAATACAAGATCCAAGGCGGCTTCTTATGACCATTGATCCCCAAAATCATGAGACTTATCCCCCTTGAACAAGCCATTTTACAATATGGGCAATATAGAATTTCCCTTTCCATTTGCTTTGTAAGTGCAAACCAATATAACTACAACACTGTCACAATACACCCACTATTTTGGACCTTTCATCATGAAGAAATGCATTGCCATGGGTTAAGTATTAATGAAACTAACAGCACCATCTGCTGAATAAAGACTATAAATATTCTAGATCAGGGGACAGCAACCTATGGCCCGCAGGCCGCACCCAGCCCGCCAACCCCCACCGACCAGCCCCCCGACTCCCACCAATGACAACGATGACTGCCGCTGCCATGCCGCCACCGCACATGTTGCGGCTGCCATTTTGTTTTCCAAAATGGCGGTCGCGACTCGTTTGCGCATGTGCAGTACTCCTGCGCATGCGCAAATGAGCCGCGGCCGCCATTTTGGAAAACAAAATGGTGGCCGTGCCATGCGTGGCGGTGGTAGTGACCGTGCATGTGAGCGCGCGCACCGCCATTCCCCCTCCCGGCCCGGTAGAAGACCTGGGGACCAGCAACCGGCCCCAGGTAAGTAAATCTTGCCGACCCCTGTTCTAGATCATCCCTCTATATCAATGGTTCTCAAACTTTTTACCCTTGTGACCCCCTTTACATCTATATCCTGATGTCATAGCCCGCACACACACTCACACACTTCACATAGTATAGGAATAAAAATATTTTGTTTAGTTTGTATATTTTCATTTACACATTTATCTATATTCGTACTTTAACATCTTATAAGGAAATAACTCTCCTCCTCCCTCAGGCAGAGGATCCTTTTCCCTTCCCTTCCAAGACAGAAAAGGATTGGGAAGGGGAGGAGAAGGCTGAGAGAGGGGAGGATCAAGGCTTTCAAGTCTCGTGCCCCTCTTGAGTAACACCCGTCTCCCCCCCCCCCCGTCCTGCCCCACAATTTGAGAACCACTGCTCTAAATCATAAATGGCACTAGAACTTTGATCTAGCATTCCTCCTGTAATTGCCATGTACAGAAAAAGTATTTTTACCCAGAAAGCAGAAGATATAATTTATATAAATTGTAGCTGTGATATGCAATGTGTGTGTACATCCTACATCACAGCTAAAACTTATGCATATTTTACATTCTGTGTATCATGTGATATTCCTGGTATTTTTTAATTCAAATCAATGTAAAATACATTTCTGAGCACATTTATTCCTCAATCTCAAATAAATGCACAGGGATTTATTTATTCCTAAGTATGTTTGCACAGGTTTGTTGCCTAAGTCAGGAAAGGAATGGTAATATAATGGCTAGGGTGTCAAACTAGGATTGCAGAGATGTGAGTTTATATTCCAAATCAGCCATGAAACTCACTGCATGACCTTGGGCCACTCACACATTCTACCTCACAGAGACTGTTGAAATGAGAAAATAAGGGAAGTATATAAATAAATTTGATTCAATCATTTAAACAATATGGGCACTGTCATGAGATTACAATGTGCAAAAAGTAAATTGCTTTTACTTTCTTGATGTTGTTGTTGTTTAGTTTAATTTAGTTTAGTATTTGGAAGGCTGTTGTTACAAAAGTTTAGTTACATTAATGCTAGGGGGAAACATCAACCAGGCCGCTTCAGACTTTAAAAAGGGTTTATTAACTGCTGCATGCCACTAAAGTATGTATTATATTAATAAAAAGTAAAGGTATTCCCTGTTGACAAGGTTGACAACTCATGTTTGGTGCTCATCTCCGTTACTAAGCCGAAGAGCCAGCATTGTCAGAGACTACTTTGTGATCATGTGGCCAGCATGATTGCACAGAACACTGTTTACCTTCTCACCAAAGTGGTATCTATTTATCTACTTGCATTTGCATGCTTTCGAACGGCTAGGTTGGCAGAAGCTGGGACTAGTGACAGGAGATCACCCCATCATGGAGCACCTGGGCCTCGAACTGCCAACCTGCCAGTCTTAAAATCAACAGAGTCAGTGTCTTAACCACTTGAGCCACTGCATCCCCTGTTATATTAATAACAAGGCCTAAATGACCCCCCCATTACATTTTTGCTTTCGGTCTGACAGATAAATATTGCAATGAAGGGAGGGGAGGGACATGCAGTGATAATTACAAAAGGTAATTACAGGTGGCAGCAATGCATTCCGTCATTGAGGATGACAAATGATATGAAAGAATAAAGAAATACTCCACAAAGAATTAATGACTTCTGCCCATGACTTACACAGAGATGAAACAATAACTTTCAAATAATTAACAAGAGGGAAGGTAATGATAGGAAGAAGGCCAGCTTGAATGGCACTAAGCACTTAATTTGTTGCAAGGAGTTGTCCCACTACAGCTTACATTAATCACTGTGGTCTGTAAATGAGGTTTTTAATGCTTCCAACCATAACTGAAAAAGTTTAACAATGTTACAAGGCATTTACAGGGTGCCCTGGAAAATTAATTATCTGCTAGGAACTTCAGAGGAAGATAATCTTTATGATGCTGTGATGACTTGTGCACTCAAATTGTAAAAATGTGAACAAAACAGCTCTCTGAAATCAAGCGTGCATTTGAAAACTGACATTTGAAATGCAACTGCAGTTGTTACACTCTAATGTTTTGTTTATTGTTTGTCATTTTGTTTTTGTTTCTGTTTCAATTCAAGGCTTTGTTGCAGATACAAAAGCAACATACTGTGACATTAATAGAGTCCACATTAATACAGTCTTACTCACTTCAAAGGAGAGGGTAGTTCACCCATGCAGTGGAAGGGGACCATACTTCCATTGAAATTAATAGGAGAAATGTTGCAACTCCTTGTGAACATCTGGAAACACATGCAACTCCAAACTGGACGCTGCCTCTCCTTAAAAACAAGAAGAAGAAAGTTTTAAGTACAAACTGATATTTCTATATTCCTTCTCTTACAGGTGAAGGGAAATATGGAATGATGGAGAAAGTAAGCAGTACCCACCCATAAATTATCTCCACCTCTGGCAACAAAGTTCTCTCTCTCATTCTTGTTCTCTCTCTCTCTCTCACACACACACACACACACACACACTTTCTTTTGTATTAAATTTTCCACACAGGAGGTTAGTTTGGCTCCTTTGTTGCTTTTCTTTCCAGAATAAAACACTGTTGTCATTTCCGAAGTAAAATACAAAGACTGTGATCTTGCACTGTCAAAGAAAATAGCAGAGCTTAGTTCTCATATCTGATGGAAGTTATCGCCCCAAAACCCTACCTTTGCTGTCTGGAAGAACCCCAACCAAAATGATTCTGAGGTACTGCAGAATGGAGAGCTGGGGAAGAATATCTGCAGGCTTTATTGCAAGCCATGTTAGCAGGAGGGACTCCCTCAGGGTCCTGTCACAACTGCTTGTCTCTACAACCAGGAGAGCACTACAAATGGCATTCCCCAGCATCCTATTCTGCAGTGCCTCAAAATCACTTTGGTTGTAGTGCTGCCCAGCTGCAAAGGTATATTTTGAGTGTTATAGGGCCTTTGCAGACTGCCGGAAATAGTGCAAATTGAGTCCACTTTAACTGCCCTGACTCAGTGCTAGGGAATCATGGGAACTGTAGTTTATTGTGGCACCAGAGCTCTCTGACAGAGAAGGCTCCATGTCTCAGAAAAAAATACAATTCCCATGATTCCCTAGCACTGAGCCAGGGCAGTTAAAGTGGACTCAATTTGCACTATTTCTAACAGTCTGCAAAGGCCCATAGTCAGTTGATCACAACTGTAAGCATGAATCCCCAGAGTTATGATAGGTATGTCCAGCTTTAAAACCTTATTTTAACTGACAAGCAGGATGCCGGTTAATATAATTATCTGATTGACAGTGTCCCACTCCTGTCCACTTTAACTCATTCACCCCAAATAAGAAATATGTTCTGTTTCTCAGTTTATGGTTTATGACTTCCATTGATTCATGTCACTCACTTTCCACGTTCCTATTATAAGCATTGTATAGCTTTGGAATTTCACATCGGAACATATCAGCAAATGAACATCCTTTCAGCTGGGGTCAGGTTGTGTCAGAAGACACCACACTAGTTGTAACTGTCCTTTGTGCATCAGCAGAAAACTGACCATTCAGTAGAACTCCAGAAAGGAAGCTATTGGCCAGCAGCAATAGCTCAAGGTGATACAGACAGAAGGTCTCTCAAAACAATGAAAGTGACACTTTAGCTAACTCTGGTTAGTACTGCACAGAAGAATGCACTGGTAAATCACTATTAAATGCCTTTAACTCAAAAAACCCTATGATGATGAGACAATACAAAATGAATCATGAGATAGTGCTAGAAGACAAGGTCATTCAATTCACTATTAGGGTATAGCCAAAAAAGAGGAAGCAGTGGCATATCCCAAAACAACTGTGGTTCGCATTAAATGTGTATGCTAATTTATATTAAAGATACTTATTTTTAAATAATTACTACAATTTAAATCAACATGCAGTATATCTTATATTGGGAAAAGATTGTCACCTAGATGACTTGTGTGCCTGCACACTCTGCTACCCAGGTGCTATAAACAGGGGCTAACTATTGGTTGGCAATTTCAAGGCCCCTTCTCTCCTTTCATAGGCTTCACTGATCTGAATCCCCTTGGGATTTACACTAGCATGACAGGAGTTTACAGTAGTGGATCTACTATTTACAACTATTGTTGTGTGTCTTCAAGTCACTTCTGACTCATTGGGACCTTAAGGTAAACCTATTACAGAATTTTCTTGACAAGATTTTGTTCAAGGGAGGGTTGCCTTTGCCCTCCTCTGAGGCTGGAAGAGTGTGGCTTGCCCAAAGTCACCTAGTGGGTTTCCATGGCCAAGTATGGGATTTCAACTCTGGTCTCTAGAGTCATAGTCTAGATTCAGACCACTACACCACACTGGGTCTATTTACATTTTAGCACTGCAAATAGCATTGTAAATTACTATTTACAATATTCAGTACTTCCTTATACAAGATATTTGCTCAACAGCACATCAGTTGCCAGGTGGGTCCCTTGACCTAAATGGATAGATTGACTATCTAGAGTGGTAACCCCCGCCCCCTTGTGCTGCTGCTGGGCTGCTGCCTCCATGCCTCTTCTCCAGCAGCCCAGACTCCATGTAAGTAAAACTTTACACCACATCAGCTTTATATCTTGGCTTTTATCTTTTAAACATATCTGGACCAGAAAAAGAGGAGAACACATGATGGCCACTCTCTCTGAAATGAATTATTAATATTTCTATTTCCTCCATGTTTATTATGTCTTCTCAAAAAGGTTATTTTACTAGAAAAAGTGCTCATATGAAAAATACCATCTCAAATTTTCTTGGCCTTTGTGACTTCCAGTGTCCTTTCTGAAGTGTTGTCACTAGAACTGCAGTGGTGGTGATGTGTCTTCATGTTTCCAATTTATGGTGACTGTAAGGGTTTTTTCTGGTGCTGAGACTGTTCAACTCGCCCAAGGTCAACAAGTAGGTTTCCATGGCCAAGCAGGGAATCAAAACCTGGTCTCCAGAGCTTTAGTCAAACAACAGAACCATGCTGGCTCTCCGCTAGAACTATACATAGTATTGGTTGATTGATTGAATTAAATAGCATGGTGTGGTTGCACATAGAGTTGTATAAAGTAGGGGTAGAAATTATATGGTTCTTAGGTATTGTTGGGACTATAGGTTCACAGAGTTCCTTCCCACTGGCTAGGGCAGCAGTCCAACAACATCTGCAGAACCACATGATTCCCACCCTTGGTATAAATGCCTTATGACACTGGCATTTTTATATCAGATTCCTTTTCAAATTATTCTCCAATATACATCTTTATCTTTCTTCACAGCAACTATGCACTGGAATGTTGTTATCATCATGCAATTTACCACAACTCCAAGACATTTTTCCTGTTCACTCTCTACCATACATCACTGCCTATGGGAAGCTGGAATATTTTTGCCCCACTTTACACTTGCTTACACTCAATTTGTAATTTTGGTGACCATTCACCCAGCTTGGTGAGATCATTTGAAGTTCTTCATTGTCTCTTTATTATCTCTTTATAATGTAACCATCTCAACTAACTTGGTGTCATCAGTAAATATGTCCACCTCACTGCTTATCCCTGACTGTACATCACTTATAAACAAGAGAAAAAGCACCACCATATGGTTTTTGTTTAATATATTTAAGATATTGTGGCATAGATTATACAGCGAGCTATAAAACATGAATAATATAATGTTCATAGATTTTGATTTTATAATGTGTGTGTGAGTGTGTGTGCGCGTGCGCACGTGTGTATAATTTTTCCATATTCTTTCAACTGTATGAAGGGTTTTTGGCTGCTGCTCTTTTTACAATTAATTGCTACAATTCAGAGAGTTTACTTGTTTCTGTATCTTTTAAAAATGCCTTGTAAATTGTTTAGTTTGAAAACAGATGGGTAGACATGGGAATATGAAAAGCTGATCAAAATATGGCAAGATTAACTGTGGATCAATATTTTGGAATGAACCTAACCATGTTGAAGTTAAATTATGAATAAAATCTAAATAAAGGAGCTAAAATGTCTGTATATAACATAATAATGCAATCAAGCATGTTTTTGAGTTTTCATTTGAATGAGATTTGCCCATAAATGAGTTAATTAATTTACAATACAATCCTGTATATGTCTACTGAAAAATAAACCCCACTGAGTTCAGGGCAATTCACTTCCAATAAGGTATGTGTAGGATTGCTACTTAACATTCTGGCTGCAGATATATTTATACCTATAAATATTAAAAATGCCATTGCCTTTGAATTCTAAAGGTCATTTCTACAAATTTCCCTGCAATCACAACCATGGTTGTAACTCTAATACCACAGGTAGACTGCTTTTCCATTATTATTATTTGTACCGATAATGACATTGCAGTTTTGAATATTAGTTTGACCTAAATACCCTAAAGGGACCTGATTCCATCTGATCTTAGATGCTAAGCATCATTTGGATGCTTAGTATTTAGATTGAAGACCACAAATGAATAGCGGGTGCTGTAGGCTATATTTCAGAGGAAGGAACCAGTAAAACTTCCTCTGAATATTCCTTCTGTAAGAAACCCCTATGAAATTAATAGTCACCATAAGTCATGTAGAAGGCATGTGCACACACGCATGACTATCATTGTCTTTGTCTTTATAACCATTACAGAATAAATGTACTGTTATTGCTTCTTATGCTGTTCTGGTTAACTGCTGTCAAGTTGACTTTGCCTTAATGTGACCCTATGAATGAGAGCCCTCCAGGTCTTGCTGTTATCAGCAACTGGGCTCAAGTTTTGCAGGCTCAGGGCTGTGACCTCCTTGAGTCTTGCCAGGTGTAATGGAGTGTACCTCTCTTTTTATCCATCTTACCAAGCATTGTTGTATTTTCTAGTGGGTCATGCCATCTCATGATGTCCAAAGTACTTGATTCTCATTTTACTAATTTTGACTTCTAGGGAGAGTTCGGAGTTGATCTGCTCTAAGAGCCATTCATTTAGCTTTTTAGCAACCCCTAGGGTCCGATTCTCTGCTTGGTCATGAAACCCACTGGATGGTCTTGGGCAATTCGCATGCTTTCAACCTCAGGGGAAGTCAATGGCAAACCACCTCTGAACAAATCTTGCCAAGAAAGCCCTGTGATAGATTCACCTTAGGGTCACCATATTGAATATTAAGAAAACAAAAATAATGACTGCACAGGAGTTACCTAAATTTGATCTAGACAACAAGTAAATTGAAATATAGATTCCCATGCTTTGGCTCAATTAATCAGAACAAGGACTGCAATCAAGAAATCAGAAGACTAGTATTGGGAAGGGCAGCTATGAAAGAACTAGATAAGATATTAAAGTGCAACGATATAAAACTGAACACCAAATTTAGGATTGTCCAAGCCATCGTATTTCCTATCACCATAAACTGATGGGAGGGCAGGACAGTGAAGAAAACTGAAAGAAAGAAAATCAATCGTTTGAGATGTGGTGCTGAAGAAGAGTGGTAAGGATACCGTGGATGGCCAAAAAGAAAAACAAATGGATCCTAGAACAAATCAATCCTGAATTCTCCTTGGAAGCCAATATGAGTACATTAAGGCTGTCATACTTTGGACCAATTATGAGAAGGCAAGACTCACTAGAAAATAAAATAATGCTAGGAAAGGAGAAGGGCACTAGAAAGCAGAGTAGTTGAGGACATAGGGGGTTGGAATGTCTCATTCATGGGGTCGCTATGAGTAGAAGGCAGCTAACAACAACAAAGTATCTATATAACTCTCCTCAAGCACCACATTTCAAATGAATTTTCCATCCCTGCTCTCCTTTTGAAAGCAGATAAAAACATTTTTGTGCCATCAGGCTTTTTCAAACTGACAAAGGTTGGGCTTTAAATGCTGTGTTATTCAGATTCTCAGATTTGTTTAGAGTGTTTAACACTTTTAAATTTTAATGTATAATTCTTAAAACTTTTTAAATTGTTTAATTTTTATATTTATATGTTTTAGTGTTTTTGTATTGTTTTCAATTGTAATGTTTTAAATTTGCTGTGCACTGCCTTGCATCTCTATACTGGGAGAAAGGCGAGAAATAAATAAATAAATTCCTATCAGCTTTCTTCACTGTCCAGCTCTCACAACCATACATAGAAATCAGAAATATTAAGACATGGACAATTCTATCCTTGGTATTCAATGTATGAGGATCTTGTCTAGTTCTTTCACAGCTATCCTTCCAAATCTTAGGGCCTAAGCAGACTGCCAGAAATAGTGCACATTAAATTGAGGCACTGCCCTGGCTCAGTGCCAGGGAATCATGGGAACTGTAATTTATTGTGGCACCAGAGCTCTCTGACAGAGAAGGCTCAATGTCCCAGAAAAAAATACAATTCCCATGACTCCCTAGCACTGAGCCAGGGCAGTGCCTCAATTTAATGTGCACTATTTCTGGCAGTCTGCTTAGGCTTTTAGTCTTCTTCTGATTTCTTAACTACAGTCTCCCTTGTGATTTATGATTGAGCCAAGGTATAGGAAATCTTTAACTATTTCAATGTCTTCATTGTCTACTTTAAAATTATGTAAATCATCTGTCGTCATTATTTTTATTATCTTAATGCTTAGTTGTAATTCTACTTGTGTGTTTTCTTCCTTGACTTTTCTCAGTAGCTGCACCAAGTCTTTGCTATATTCTGCCAATAGTATGGTTTCATCTATGAATCTTAAATTGTTGATTTTCCTTTCACTAAGGCATGGGCCAGAATACTTTGCTGGCAGCCCAGAGTATTCTGGCCCCAGAGCTGCCCAACATCCCCTTGTTACTATATACTTCCATTGCAACACCGGGCGTCTGTTCGCACGAGCGTCCCACTGTGACACCCAGTGCAGCACTGTGGCAAGCCTCTCACTCCGAGGTGAGAACAAGATGCCCAGCTTAGATCATATGGCTAGAAATCTTATTCTGATCTCAGAGTGAGCAGAAGTGACCATGCTACGGTGGCACAGCATGACACATTGTAAATATCTGGCATTGTAACAGAGGTATCCATGTCTTTGGGAAGAACTGGGGCAAAAGGTAAAATTTTAAAAACTATTTTAAGGGTTTTCTATAATGGATTCAGTGCTGAACAGGCCACACATGGTGCAGACTGTTTGTACCAGAACCAGGACTTGGGCTATGCATTGTCTGCATTCCCCATCATGAGAATTGGGGGGGGGGGCTTTATTTGGTCCATGCAGACAAAGTTTAAGTCTAATCCAGATTTATATGATATATTCAGCATATAAATTAAATTGACAGAGTAATAAAATGTAACCTTGCCCAACCCTCTTCCCAACTGGAAACCATTCTGTTTCTCCATATTCTGTCCTCACAGTGGTCTCTTGACCTGAGTATAGGTTTCATATCAAATTTTGTGGCACACCAGTTTATTTAGCAGCAGCCCATTGCTCTTCATGATTTACACAAGTAAAGGTTTTGCTGGTATTGTTTCTCTGCTTGTTATTTATTTTTTGCTATACAAACATGCAACAGCTATTGAATCTTATCTCTAAAGCAGTGGTGAGAATCATGTGGCCTTCCAGAAGTTGCTGAAATGCATTAGTCAGAATTCTTTATCACTGGCTATGATGCTTAGAGCTGCTGGGATCTGCAGTCCTACAATATCTGAAGGCTGCTTGATTCTCATCCCTGTTCTAAGTTAACTCCAAGCTTTTATCCAAGCAGTGTTAGAGGTAATTTGCTTCAGGATACTAGTAGGTTTACCATATCATCTGGATGGCTAACAAACCAGATTCTAAACATTCTACTCATTATGTATTTGGATCAGATTCTAAACTTTCTTTTAAAAAAAATATGTCTCTAGCCCTTCCTTGAGCCAAGGTAGAAGGCAAAAAGTACACCACATTGTTTTGTGAGAACTGAGCCTGTTACTACCTATCTTCTGGATATCTTCTTAAAACTGCCTTTTAGTGTTTAGCTAATTAATGAATTATCATAGTGTCACTGAGATTTAAAGTGATCTGCACCCTGGTAAATTATGCCATATAATTTGGCATATAAGAAAATAACAGAACCAAGGCATGGGAATTTAAAAGGGAAAAATGCAAGAAAACAAAGAAGTGAGCTAAAGCAGGGCAAAATGCTATAACACAGTAATAAAATTATTAGTATTCAAGGGCTCTGTTTTTCTTGTGCAAAGATATATCAACCTTTACTGGATTTCCAGAAAATGTAAGTTCAATTTTATTTTTCCCAGGCTTCTTGACAGATAAACTGGATGTTCCCAGTTTAAAAGGAGGAGATGACTGAAAGCAAGAGGAGTGCATAGCTAGATAGATAATTACGTAGAAAGACAGATCAATAGATGCTTATTGAAGTAAGATAGATGTGTGTTGTGATATGTTATTGAGGTAAAATAGATGTGTGCTATGGATTGTAGATTAATAGTTTCAAATAATAATGAAAGGAAGGCTTTCTGGAAGGACTAATTCCACATTCCTTTGTCTTGAGTATATGGGTATAGCTTTTTGAACCCTTTACTCAGACTCATTTAACCTATTAAGTTAAATGAGTCTTAAACAAAAGTACATGTGCACAAATTTATATATTCATATTTATTATTCCCTCCTGCAGTGTAACTCATAGCAGGGAAACAAAACAGCAACTATTGAATTGAGACGGGTGTAGGAGGAATTGATTTTCAGAAGTGAAAATAAAATATGGAATAGTGTTAATAGAGAAACACAGGTCAGCCATATTGGATTATCATTTGCTTTTAAAATATAGGCAAACACAAAGAAACACTTTTCAGACAGGCATCCATGTTAGTCTGTTGCAAGAAAAGAGCAAACTACAGTGGGCCCTTCACATTCACTGCAGTTAGGGGTGCAGAGCCCCAATGAAAGTGGGAAAATGCAAAAAAATAATAATTAAAAAACACTGTTTTAACTGTGCGAACACCTCTCTAAGAATCTTTAAATCCTCCAGTGCAACTCTATGGTCAACTTCTGCCTGATATTGACCACATAATTGTGCTAGACAACCTAAAAATGCCTAGGGAGCTGGTCTGTCTAGGAATCTCATGTCCTCCAGTTTAACTCTATGGCCTACTTCCAGAAGACGTTAATCATAGGCCATCCTATAGTGCCAGTCTGCATTGACCCTATCTGAAAGAAAGACACTGGTAGCATGAGCCTTTGTGGACTTGAATCTGCTTCCTCAGATGTATAGGAATCATCATCAATACTGCAATAGCCTTTAACTGCACAAAAATCTGTAAGGTCTGGCTGAGATCTAGTCACTGGACCAAAGACACTTTGTAAGCCACAGCTCAGTAAACTGCGGACTATGAATCTCAGGCAGCTCCTCAAAGCCATTTTTCAGGTCTACAAGGGTGCCCTAACCTCCTGCACACACAAAAAATGTTGTATTTTAGTAGCCCCTTCACACTACTCAGTTGTAGCATTATGATTCCACTTTAACTGCCATGGCTGTATCCTATGGAATCCTGGGATTTGTAGTTTGGTGAGGAAGTAATAGTGCCACTGTATTCTGCTTTGGTCGGGCCCCACCTAGAATACTGTGTCCAGTTCTGGGCACCACAATTCAAAAAGGATGTTGAAAAATTGGAGCGTGTCCAGAGTAGGGTGCCTAAAATGGTGAAGGGTCTGGAAACCATGCCCTACGAGGAACGACTTAGGGCAGTGGTCCCCAACCTTTTTATTGCCGTGGACCAGTCAATGTTTGATCATTTTTCCACGGCCCACTGGGGGGCGGGGGTTTGCGGCGTCGCGTTGATTATTAAATCAAAACAAGCAGTAGCAGGGCGGTACCATTTGTTCTGCGGACCGGTACCGGGCCGTGGACCGGGGGTTGGGGACCACTGACTTAGGGAACTGGGTATGTTTAGCCTAGAGAAGAGACAGTTAAGAGGGGATATGATAGCCCTGTTTAAATATTTGAAGGGATGTCATATTGAGGAGGGAGCTAGCTTGTTTTCTGCTGCCCCAGAGAACAGGACCCAGAACAATGGATGCAAGCTGCAGAAAAAGAGATTCCACCTCAATATTAGGAGGAACTTCCTGACAGTGAGAGCTGTTCGAAAGTGGAACACACTTCCTTGGAGAGTGGTGGAGTCTCCTTCTTTGGAGGACTTCAAACAGAGGCTGGATAGCCATCTGTCGGGGATGCTTTGATTTTGAGTTCCTGCATGGCAGGGGGTTGGACTGGATGGCCCTTGTGGTCTCTTCCAACTCTATGATTCTATGAGGTATTAGAGATCTCTCAGTGAGATATCCAAATGTTCCTCCCTAAACTGCAAATTCCAGGATTCCATAGAATGATGCCATGGCAGTAAAAGTAGAATCACAGTATAGTTCTGTAGTGTGAAAGAGTTCCAGGTACTGAAATAAGTACAATGTTGGTACTAGTTCTGGTCTTAAATAAAGGTCTTCTTCTGAGTTCTTATTCATTGAATTTCCACTGACAAAACAACTCAGAGAAGACCCTCTAGGATCTTAAGAAACAGTCAGCTTAACACAAGGTGAGATCCTATTAAAACTACAACTTTTTATCTTTGTCAGAAAAAGGTGATGTTCCTGCAAATATTCTTGTAAGGTAAAACATTTTAAAAACAAGACCTCCATGCTTATTAACAGTAGACAGTCATGTATTAAAATATTAATACATTTCATCTGGAATAAGCTTTCTTGATCTGCAGGAAACACATAAATATATGTTATCTTTTACTTCCAAAGCTCTACCCCTGCTGCCCATTTCCAGACTTGGGCAAAAGAAATTCTACAAACTGGCTCAAGCTTCAGAAAGAATCTAGAAAATGGAGTTTGTACAAGGCTTCTACTCTAGGGGGAAATGTAGCTTTTCAAATGCAAAATCTCTTTGAACTTTAAGGTCTGTTAACTCACACAGTTGGGATCATCCTTTTGTAATTGACCTTGGAAGGGTTAACAAAGCTCTAATACTCAGGATATTTCTGCAAAGAAGCTAAGAACAGTTATCACCACTTCCTCAGTGACTCCATACTGGTAGCTGCACATTTTTTGTAGTTCTAAGAGTGTCAGTTTCAAATGGGCTGTAATGCTGCCAATTCCATTTAACAGCAAGAAGAGCAGAAGATGTAAGAGAAACCAATAGACAGCAACTTACATCTTGTTAAAGGCTACTGCTTGTGTTCTGGAAGAACTAAGGCTTGTACTCTGTATTTTCCTTTTTTTCCCTAATCAAGATAAGAGAACAAAACAAAAAAAAATCCATGTTTCTGCCCAAAGCAAAGTTTGTACAAACTACTACTTGTATCTCTCAAAACACACTTGCTAAATACCAAGTTAGCTTGCAAGCCATTTTGCATAACATTCACATCTGAACACACAAGCAAATTATATTGGAATTGTTTTTCCCCCAGACAGAAACAATAATCACTTCAGAGCTTTGTTTCTGCTAGCAAATGTGTTCAAAATTCAATTATTCTTACTCTGAAATGTTAGATGATGTACATGAAACAGAAGCAACAACTATGTTCCATATAAAGCAGGGTTCTTTGTATCACCTTAACTGGGGAAGCAAAGCTAAGGATAGTAGCACCTACTTCCATTTTTGTCAGGTACAAAATATTTTGCAGCCTGAGGCAGACCATCCTGGCCCAAGGAAAATGGATATGCAAGGTTGACAGGTTATTTTGGCATGTGTGTGCATGCACCTTCAAGTCACCTGTCAACCTATGGTAATCCCATGAATTTCATAGGATTTCTTAGGCAAGAAATACTCAGGGGTAGTTTTGCCAGCTTCTTCCTCTGAAATTTAACCTACAGCACCTGGTAAATGTTAGCATCCTCCCATCCCATACTAACCAGGGCTGACCCTGCTTAGCTTCCAAGATCAGACAGAATCTGGTGCCTTTAGGGTATTTATATATAAGAGACTCTCCCCAGTGCCTCTCTGTGTTTCTGGAAGAGAAAATACAAGATGAATAAATGGATAACTAACAATTTTCTGCCTCGTTATGTCACCCAAAATCTGCTGCCTAAAGCAGCTGCTTCATTCTGCCTAATAATAAGGATGGCTTTGATTCTTATCACATATTTGGCTCATGAGTCTGACTAATGGTTTACATCACAACATATGCCAATTTAGGTGCTGACACATTTCTGATAAGCTGTTGCTATCCCCTGACTACATTAAATGACAGCTGCAGTAAAAACAGGTATTCACAGTATGAAGAAAGTGGGTAATAATCATAATACTAGAACTTGCGAGCTTATCACATTAACTATTAAACCAGCTTACCTGAGCTGGCTTAAAATGAAAAATGGGCAGCATCCTGATTTTATCAGAAGGATTTAGCCGCCGAAATCATCACCTGGGTCCATCCTGGGTCCATCCTTGCTTGCAGGGGCGCTCAGCACGCCTCGTTCCAAAGCTGGAACTTTTCTGACTTAAGGAAATCACCACCGGAGCAGCCCTGTGAATGGAGATGGACCCAGGATGGACCCAGGCAGAGATTTCAGCAGCTAAATCCTTCTGATAAGATCAGGATGCTGCCCATTTTCAATTTTAAGCCGGCTCAGGTAAGCCAGTTTAATAGTTAATGAGATAAGCTCCTTAGATCCACTGAAACAATGATTTTTAGTTTTTGTGGGTTTTTCAGGCTGTGTGGCCATGTTCTAGAAGAGTTTCTTTCTGATGTTTTGCCAGCATCTGTGGCTGGCATCTTCAGAGAATGCTGGAATGGAAGAGAGTGGGTTTATATATACTGTGAAACCGTGGGTAGGGAGGAATGATTCCCATGTAAGCTGTGTATTGTTCTGTTGTTGATAGCAGGGCCTCAGGGTGGGAGGATATGCAAAAGAGGATTATTGTCTGCTAACTGGTGATCATTGTCTGCTGAGAACCCTGACCCTGGGTGGTTTCTCATTTGCATTTGCTGGGTACTGATTTTTCTGTTTTTCAGGACTGGTAGCCAAACTTTGTTTACTTTAAGGGTTTCTTCTTTCCTGTTGAAGTTGTCCAAGTGTTTGTGGATTTCGATGGCTTCCCTGTGCATTCTGACCTGATAGTTGTTGGCATGGTCCAGAATTTCAGTGATTTCAAACAGCATTTTATGCCCAGAATGATTTATAATGTGTTCTACTACTGCTGATTTTTCTGGCTGACCCAGTCTGCAGTGTCTCTCATGTTCTTTGATTCATGTTTGGACACTGAGTTTGGTGGTCCTCATGCAGACTTGTCTGCAGATGCATGGTATGCAGTAAACTCCTGTGGCTGTGAGAGAGTCTCTCCTGTCCTTCTCTGAGCACAGCATTTGTTGGATTTTCTTGGTCGGTTTGTAAACCATTTGGAGGTTGTGTTTCCTCATCTCATTCCCTATTCTGTCTATGACTCCTTTGATGTATGGTAAAAATACCTTTGGATGATTGCTTGTCTTCACTCCTCTGGGTTTTTCCGAGTCTAGCAGCCCTTCTGATGTCTGAGCTAGAGTAACCATTTGCCTGTAGAGCCCAGTCTAGGTAGTTACTCCAGCTCAGACCGAATGGCCTGAGTCAAGCCTGAGCCCTGGCTAGTATTGAACTCGCAACCTTGTGGTTTATGTTGTTTATGAGTGAGTGGCTGCAGTATAGGAATTTAACCACTGTACCACCTGGGCTCTTCTATGGATGGAGAAGGTTGAGGCTCACAGTGCAATAAAGTTCCTACATTTGAAAGGTAATAGTGCCTGGCATGATGGTAGTTTATGGAAATGATTGCCCATCTTACGACACTATTGTGAGGTGGAAAAGGAATTTCCAAACTGGTCACGTCCCTCACAGATGAGCCAAGACCTGGAAGACCATCACTGATGGACGATGCAGCCACAGTGAAGAAAGTGGAGTGTTTAATCCTGGAAGAGAGATGAGCAACTATCCAAATGATCATGAATGAAATGAGTTTCAGTTATGGTAGTGTGTGTGTGGGAAATTATTCTTGATGAACTGCACATGTCTAATGTCTCTGCCCACTGAGTTCCATGTTAACCCCTTTCCAGAAACAAACATGGTGTTACCTTTCAAGGCAGATGTTGATGCTATTGGAACAGGATGAAGAGGAATTTTTTGGTCATCTGGTAACCATGGATGAATCTTAGATCTATCAGTATGATCCAGAGACCAAAACCATGAGCATGGAGTGGAAGCATGCTTGTTCCCCTCCCCCCAAAAAGGCAAAGGTGACTCGGGACTGTCATGGAGTCATTCTCACAGATTACCATGCAAAGGGACAAACCATCACTGGCTCATACTATAGCAATCTTCTGGACAAGTTGTGAGATGGTCTCAAAAAGAAACGCTGCAGTATGCTCTCCAGAAGCATTTGTCTCCTAGCTGACAATGCACCAGCTCACTCATCTCAAGTTGCAGTTAACAAAGCAAGGGCATATGGCTTTGAGATCTTGCAGCATCTGCTTTATTCTCTCGACCTCACACCAAGTGACTTTTTCTTGTTCCCAGATATGAAAAATCCAATGCAGGGTGTCCGATTTGACAACACAAATGACATCATTCATGAAGTGGAAGAGTGGTTTAAGGCGCAGTCTGCAGACCTCTACAATAATGGTATTCGGAGGGTCAAAAATGTTGGGAAAATGTGTAAATCTGAATGGTGACTACGTAGAGAAAAGTTAACAACTACAAATCAAAAAAACCTTTCTGTCAAAAAATTTTAAAGGTTACAATTAAAACTTTATGATACCCCTTTGTACAGCTTTGATTCTTCAAAGTGAGAATCACAATCCATCTGATGGTGTTAGGTCTTCAAGCTGACATTCACAGGGTAATATAGGCAAGCAATGGAAGAAAAGGACTATCCCTGTGTGTTTGAAAGAGCAGGAAAGATACAAGGTGTGGGGATTTACTTGCTTGTTTTAATCTGCTGATCTATTCAGCTGTTTTGTTAACATGTCAGGGGATAGTAATGTGGAGTACATCATCAAATGCCTGCTGCTTTCTTTAATTGTTTCCTATCGGTTTTTTTAAAAAAATATTTTAATCCCATAATGTGATTTTCCGATCATCCAGGAGCCTCTTGCAAAAACTCCTCCAGCAGTAAATGAACTTCTTAGTGATGGCTCAAGGGAATGTTCATCCTCTTTTGCTGCCTTGTGCCCATGCTCTTCTTCTGAGTGGAAATGCCTGCTGTGCACAGCAGGACTTGGAGCCAAACTTACAGTCCCTGGTAAGAAGAATGGGTGTTTGACAAGCTGTGGAAGTTTCTTCCATATGTTTAAGTTGGTTTTTGTTTTTGTTCTTCAAATCCCATTGCTTTTGTGATGTCATGTTTCTGTTTGTAACAGAATGACATCCTGGGGAGATCGCTAGCCATATGCTCAAGAGGTTAATTGGCAACAGTGGTTTTCAATGGATAAATACCTTTTCGTATCATTTAATCAGTAGTAACAACATTTGCATTTATTGATAGCACCTACCTGGAAAAGTCTCTTATACAGCAGCTGCTATTTCTTCTTGTAATACAGGAATTCTTGAAAACAGCAAAAACAGAAAAAGGGGTGTTTTCTCTGTGGTTTGTGTGTATTTGGAATATAATCACCAGGGGGGGAAATCATCAATCACAGATAGATATCTGATAGCCATAGATTCTGGGTTTTTGCAGAATAAGATATACATAAAGTATATCCCGGTTTACACTTAGTGTTTTTGTTGGTTGAAAGCACAGCTGGACATATCCTTACTCACATGGAAGTCACAAGTCTCTGTGGCTGCATCTACACTGCAGAATTAATACTTTTTGACACCACTTTAATTGCCATGGCTTAAAGTGATGGAATTATGGGATTTGTAGTTTTGTATTTAGCATTCTCTGTCAGAGCACTGGTGCCACAACAAACTACAAATCCCAAGATTCCATAGGATGGAGCCACAGCAGTTAAAGTGGGGTCAAACTGCATTAATTCTGCAGTGTGGCAGCAGCCTTTGACTTACTCCTTAGCGACTGTGTTTAGAACTGGAGCCTAAAATCTATCCCACTCTTACAATCTGAACAGCCAACTGAAATATACCACCTTTGTAGGCATGCCTACATCCATGGGGCAGTCAGTACATTGAGACAGGTTGCAAGCATAAATAAAAATCACTGGATAAAAAGGGTTTAGAACAATAGTTGAAAGGGACCCGGGGCTATCTAGTCCAACCTCCTGCCATGCAGGAATACACAGCTAAGGCATTCCTGACAGATGGCTACCACCTCTTTTTAAAGATCTCCAAAGAAGGAGTGTCCACCCTTGTTTGAGGCAGTCAATTTTATTGTTCAACAGCACTTATCTTCTAAATGCTTGGGTGGAATCTCTTCTCTTATAATATTAAATTTATTGGTTTTTCTTCTGATCTCAGGTGCAACAGATAATAAGTTCACTCCATCATCAATATGATATCCTTAAACTATGGATGCATCTACACTGTAGAAATAATGCATTTTGACACCACTTTCACTGCCATGGCTCCTTCCTACAAAATCCTGGCATTTGTAGTTTTGTTATGCACCAGCACTCTGTGGCAGAGAAGACTAAAGAACTTGTAAAACTACAAATCCCAGGGCTTAAAGTGGTGTTAAACTACATTATTTTCATAGTATAAGTGCATCCTATGTTTCTGACTTATGCCAACCCTAAGGCAAACCTATCAAGGCAAACTTTTCTTGACAAGAGTTTTTCAGAAAGGGGTTTGACTCTACTTTCCTTTAATGCTGAGAGATAATGACTTGCCCAAGGTCACCCAGTGGATTTCCATGACCAAGCTGGTCTCTAGAGCTGTAATCCAATGCTCAGACCACTATACCACGTTGGCTCTCCAAGCTAAACATGCTCTACTCCATATGTCATTCCTCACTGAGCTTGGTTATCAGAGCTTTTACAATCTTGCTTGACTTCCTCTGAAGACATTCCAATATTGTCAATATTCTTCTTGAACTGTGGTGCAGTCCACCAAACCAGAATATAGCTGATGATGCCAGTTGTAGTGATCAGTGGCTTTGTGATGGAAAGTTTGCTCATACTCATCATCTGATAACCTAGCATCATGCATGCAGTCATTTACAAGCAGTAATTAAACTAGCTGTTGGTCAGGAATACCTTATTTCTTGTTTCTAACCCACTAGCTGCTTCTTTAATGTTGCCACCCTTTATCCACTTGCTTTTTGTTGAAGATCCAGATAATTCTTGGGCAAAGCAGATGGGCAGGAAAGAGCAGCCCAAAGTTGCTGCTTCTGAAAGCAGGTCAAGATCCCACTGACTGCACCGCCTACTCCCAGGGTGGCCCGCATGCACAAGCCACAACCACATCAAGCCACGCACACCATCACACAAACACATCGCTGGTGACTGCCTGCTACCTAGATGCCATCCTATTGGATGGCTGCCCCCTTTGATTGTTCACACATCCCACCTGTGATCCTCCATTGGGACAAAGTATCAGAGCAGAGGTGTACAATCATACCCCACACACAATCATACCCCACACACACATGCCCCCTTCACCCCTGCCCCATCTTGGACTGTCTGGTTTGTCTATGTTGTACTTATAGCCATTAGAGGTGTCACACTTTCACTTCTTTGCATTGCCGCCCCAACTGCTTGGGTACACCGGCTCCATACTTTTTAAATGTGCACCTGCACCAGTGCATTTATATGCATTAGGGTTAGGGTTAGGATGGAGTGCTACTTTGGGACAGGGCTTGCATCGGGGCTTTTATATGCAGGGTCAAAGGTGCACACTTTCTGGGCTAGAACGGTTTATTTCTGCTTCTTTTTAGTCCAGCTCCCCCCCCCCCCCCGCCTTAGCACAGCCATAGTGTTGTTTCCGGCTGCTTCAGGGGCGTGAATCATCTAAACACCATGTCCCCAAAGAAGCCTGAAACCACTTCTTTTGACCCATCTGTTTGACCCCTTCATTATCAAATTGATGCCATAGAACATTCTTCAGTTATCCACATTCCTTTCTTCATACCTCAGTTGTGGGAGGGTTTTTTTTGGGGGGGGGGGGGGGGGAATATGGCTTTTTTGCTGTGAAACATCACCCCAGTGCCACCCAGTCGAACGTGGACAAGCAAAGCCTTATTTAAGGATTCAACTGTTTTTACTGCTTCCTGTTGATCAGTTTCTGTACACTCAAAAAAAGGAATAATTGTCCTTTTATTTAAAAAATTGTCTTTTCAATTTTTAAAAAATAGTGAAATGATCCTGTTTTGCTCTTAAAACCATGAGAGAAAACTATTGTGGCTGTGAAATCCATGTCACTGGGGTGATGAATCCATGCCATGTTTTGATCCAGACTGTCAATGAGCTATCCACAGTGCTGACTCCTGTTAGAGTCAATGACTTGGAGATCCCCCTTACAATTTGGACTAAGTTCCAACATGGATTCCTTGCCCCCGTGCCATGGTTATTTTAAGTCTCCTGCCTGGTGGAAAGGAAAACTGATACTGGAACAATTTTTTAAAAAAAATAAGCAAAGGCCAGTAAGAAAATTGTTCATCTGATCTCTTCACTACTCAGAGCTCAGAAGTAACATTGTTATCTTGGGAGGATTAGTAAAGTTACATTTTACATTTTAAAAGCAATACCACAGATAAAAGTAAAGCCACTTTATTGGCGTCATTAATAACAGTTTCTCATTATTTTCAGCAGTTACTTTTAAAAGAATTTTGGCAATAAGTTTTCAATTCATTTATCAGGAATTTCAAACACTGAATGCCATGCAGAACAGCACTGTTTTTGGCTGCCTGATGGAAGCTTAAAAGAGGTGGAGCCAGTCTAATTTCCTTGGATAGGGAGTTCCACAGTCAAAGAGATGCTACAGAGAAAGCCCTGTACCCATCACAAGATATTGGGACATGAAACAGGGCCTCCTTTGGAGATCTCAAATTTCTGGCAAAATTGTGTTCCTCAGGCTTCTCCCACCATCCATGCAAGATTTTCTCCAGAGTCCATAGAACTCCCAGAATGACTGCCTTAAGTAGACTTGTATCTATAAAAATAACAGTATAGTCAGAGAAAATGGCTGCCTACACAACCAGTTCCGTACTGAAGTATACATCAAAGAGGAACTGTACCTGAGATCTTGCTCTTGTAGAGCTTGGCCATTTAGATCACATAGGTAATTGTGGGGACATCTTATTGTGAGAAGTAAAACACTTGAGCCTTCAAGCATATTATAAACTGATGCTGAAACCCTGTACTTACTTACCTAGAAGTGCCACTGGACTCTGTGGGGTTTCTATCTTAGTAACCATATACAGAACAGCATTCAGTGGGACCTGATTATATCTGATCCTTCAAACTGACTGCCAAGCAGACCTGGGCTTTTAAGAAATTACCTTTTGAAAGTAACTTGTTATGTAAATCATTGCAAAGTCATTAAAAGAATAACTAATGTGTGTTTGTATTCACACTTTTTAATACTAACTCACAATGTTATTCATTGTGTTTCATTTAAACAGGCTGGATGGCCATCTGTCGGAGATAGTTTGATTTTGAGTTCCTGCATGGCAGGGGGGTTGGACTGGATGGCCCCTCCAACTCTATGATTCTATGATTTCTGTCCTTAGTAGAAAAAAATCAAAACAATAAAAAAAATCACCCCAAATGACTCCTGCCCAAAGCATTTTGCCCCAAAATAAAACAAGAGATCATAAACATTACTTTGAGCCCATTCACACTACACAGTTATAGCACTGTTATTCTACTTTAACTGTCGTAGCAGCATCCAGTGTAACCCTAGGTTTGCAACCTAGTGGGGCACTGCAGCACTCTGGATGAGAATTTGAAATGCCCCTCCCTACACTGCCAGTCCCAGGATTCCATAGGATGAAACCCTGGGAGTTAAAGTGGAATCATAGTGCTATAATTTTGTAATGTGAATGGGCCCTTTGTTGTTGTAAGGTGCCTTCAAGTCAACTCTGACTTATGGCAACTCTATCCTAGGATTTTCTTGGGGTTGCAATTGCCTTCATCTTAGGTTGAGAGAGTGTGACTTGCCCCAAGACACCCATTAGGTTTCCATGACAGAGTGGAGGTTAGAACCCTGGTATCCCAGTGTCCCAGTTGAACACTTAAACTGCTACACCACACTAATTATTACACACACTATCTCTCGTCATTTATTACCTGGCAAACTTTATTTTGGAAAAGAACCATTGTTATACTCTCATTAAAAAATTTACATGCCACAAGTGATATCATTACTTCTAATATGTTACTTCAACACTCTGGAGCAGGCACAGATGTCCTTTTCAGTCTGTCTGTCCTGTATGCTGTATTTTCTTAGAAAATAGTTGTTAAAATTATGTCCATAGAACTCCCAGAATGACTGCCTTAAGTAGGCTTTTCTATGTCACTGTAAAATGACTTGACTTACTCATGGAAGCCATTGATTATCTGTCAGTGGTAAGATCTTCTCAGAGGGAGCTCTTGCATGAAACATTTCTATTATTAACTGCGAACCTAAACTAGAGCAACTAGTGGCTGTGTCTTAGTATAAAATGGTAGACATAAAGTGCAGGCCAAAAAATTTGACCCATATACATCAGATTATAAAAGCAGCATGGCTGAGGATGGCAAGTTATTCACTCATGGTATTACAGGCAATACCTGCAGTATGGAGGTGGAAGCTACAATAAATAGGAGGAAGAAATATCAACAATCTGAGATGATGATGATGATGATGATGATGATTTATACTCCGCCCCTCTGTTAAAAACAATCGGGGCGGCTTACAGCAATTAAAATAACATTAGTACAATCTAAAAAACCCAACCCCCACCCTCCCCCATAAAAACATATTAAACCATTAAAAACCAGCTAAATTTTAAATTAAATTAGAATAAACAAATCAGGGACACAAAAGGGCAAGGGTGCAGCTCCTGAGGTTGGGATCTAATCAGGAAAGGCCTGCTGAAAGAGATCCATCTTTAGCGCCTTTTTGAAGCTGTTCAAGCTCGTCATCTGACGGATCTCATCCGGCAGGCCGTTCCATAATCTGGGGGCAATTTAACAGATATGCTGATGACACCATAATACTAGCAGAGAACCTCACAGACCTAAAACAACTACTAAGGAAGATCAAAGAAGAAAGTGCAAATGCAGGCTTACTGTGAACATAAAGAAAACAAAAATAATGACCACAGAAAACTTACAAACATTCAAACTAGACAATAAGGAAATAGAAATAGTAAAAGAGTTCTCATATCTGGGATCAAACACTGATCGGAATGGGGACTGCAGCCAGGAAATCAGAAGAAGATTAAGAATGGGGAGGGCGGCTATGAAAGAACTAGAAAAGATCCTAAAATGCAAAGACATACAACTCAGCACAAAAGTTAGAATCATATAAGCCATTGTATTCCCTATTACCATGTGAGAGCTGGAGAGTCAAGAAAGAAGATAGAGGAAAATCAACTCATTTGAGATGTGGTTCTGGAGAAGAGTGCTGAGGATTCCATGGACAGCCAAAAGTACAAACAAATGGGTCCTAGAGCAGATCAAGCCAGAAATCTGCCTAGAAGCCAAGTCAACAAGACTAAGAAGCTTATTGCATTGTTACATTTTAAACTGGATCAGGTAAATCACTTTATTTAACGATGTGATAAGCTTTTTAGACTGTCAGATTTTGGACAAACTTAGAATTATGAATGCAACAGTACAATGAAAGATAAAGAAAATTACTATTTTGCAGAGAAATAAACGACAACAACAAAAAGGAAAGAACAAGAGGTCTATTTCACAAGATCCGGGAAATCAATGGAAAATTCAAACCAAGGACTGGGACAATCTATGACAATAAAAATAACATAATTCAAGACCAGGAAGGAATAAAAAGACATTGGATACAATGCACAGAAGAATTATACAAAATGAAAGACACATGGAATGAAGAGCCATATGAGCATGAACCCCCAAATCCTAAAAAGTGAGGTGGAAACAGCAATAAGAGAAATAGCGAAAAACAAATCACCAGGAACAGATGATATTCCTATTGAACCTCTGCAATCCACACTGACAGTCAACTGTAGTGCTAACCAACATATGTCAACAGATATGGAAAACAAAACGATGGCCAACAGATTGGAAATTATCAATATACATCCCCATCCACAAAAGAAGGAGACACTATAGAACCATAGAACTAATCTCCCTTGCAAGCAAGATCAGGGTCACAATTCTGCAACATAGGCACCAACCATATATGGAGAGAGAAATCCCAGAGGTCTAAGCAGGATTCAGGAAAGGAAGAGACACCAGGGATCACATTGCAAATATACGATGGCTAATGGAGTGTAACAGGGAGTTCTAAAAGAAAATCAGCATGTGCTTTATAGGCTATAGCAAAGCCTTTGACTACATTAACCATGAAAGGCTATGAAACACCCTTAAAGACATGGGAGTGCCAGGACAGATGATAGTCCTGATGAGGAAACACCCTTAAAGACATGGGAGTGCCAGGACAGATGATAGTCCTGATGAGGAATCTGTACTCAGGACAAGAAGGTACTATCAGGACAGAACACGGAGAAACAGAATGGTTCCCAATTGGCAAAAGAGTCAGGCAAGGCTGCATCCTTTCACCCTTTCTGTTCAACTTGTATGCAGAACATATTATAAGAAAAGCAGGCTTGGACACAGAAGAAGGAGGAGTGAAAATAGGAGGAAGGAATAGCAACAAGCCAAGATATGCAGATGACACCATAATATTAGCAGAAAAACTCACAGACTTAGAACACCTACTAGGGAAGATCAAAGAAGAAAGTGCAAAGGCAGGCTTAATGCTGAACATAAAGAAAACAAAAATAATGACCACCAAGGACCTTCCCAAGTTCAACCTAGACAATGAAGAAATAGAAAATAGTGAAACAATTCCCATACCTGGGATCAAACATTGATAGAAATGGGGACTGCAGTCAGGAAATCAGAAGACTAAGAATGGGGAAGGTGGCTATGAAAGAATTAGAAAATATTCTAAAATGCAAAGATATACAACTCAGCACAAAGGTTAGAATCATACAAGCCATTGTATTCCCTATTACCATGTATGGATGAGAGAGCTGGACAGTTAAGAAAGATGATAGGAAGAAAATTAATTCATTTGAGATGGGGTGCTGGAAAAGAGTGCTTAGGATCGGACAGCCAAAAGGACAAACAAGTGGGTCCTAGAGCAGATCAAACTGGAAATCTCCCTAGAAGCCAAGATGACCAAACTGAGACTGTCATACTTTGGACATATCATGAGAAGAGGGGACTCTTTGGATAAAAACAATAATACTGGGGAAGGTGGAGGGAAGTAGGAAGAGAGGAAGGCCACATTCTAGATGGATGGACTCTATTAAGGAGGTCATGGGCATGGGGTTGAAGGATTTAAGCAGAGTAGTGGAGGACAAAGGGTCTCAGAGGTGTCTTATCCATAGGGTCACCATGAGTCAAGATTGACTCGAGGACAGTTAACAACAATAACTTTGGACACATCATGAGAAGGCATGAATTGTTGGAAAAGACAATAATTTTAGGAAAGGTGGAGGGAAGTAGTAAGAGGAAGGCCACATGCTAGATGGATGGACTTTATTAAGGAGACCACGAATATGAGTTTGCAGGAGCTGGACATAGCAGTAGAGGACAGGAGGCCTGGAAATGTCTCATCCATAGGGTCACCATGGGTCAATTGATGCGAAGGCAGTTAACAACAACAAATTGGAGGCAAACACATAACTTCTGTGTGTCAAAAAGGTGGCTCAATATGTGTGAGAAGCAGTTTCTTTCTCTGTGTCCTCCCACAAATTTAAGAAGGTGATAACACCCCAGGGAGCTACAGCCTTATTTTAACATGCTTGTGTTTTCCTCCTTCTCCCCAAGTGAGGTGCTATTTGAGGACAGATTTCTTTTGAAGAGGCAGTGTAGTTCAAATAATCAATTAACATATACACGGAAATCTTGCTGTTCTGCAAACATATGCCGAGCCAGATGCACACTTTTAAAACCATGTACAAAACAATAACATTAAAGATACAAGCGCATCAAATGTTCAGCATAGAGAAAGAGTCTTGTAATATCTTATTTGATTTGATTATTTTATAATCAAAACAGATTTGATTATCGCATCAGTTTTATTAGTGAAGAGACAGCATAAAATTGGCTAGTATATATAAGTAAGTTGAAGTACTGTAGTGGGCAAGTCACAATCTATCCACCTCAAGAGGATTGCAATGGCAAACCCACTCTGAAGAAACCTGCTAAAAAAAACCCTGATAGGGTCATCTTAGGGTCTCTATAAGTCAAAAATGACTTGGAGGCACACAACAACAACAATAAATATATTAGTGGAAGTACAGTAGTGGGCACCTAAAGTAGTAAAATGTAAATTCAATATAGCAAGGATACAATTTATAATCTGCATTTGCAAAGTCATCAAAGCTGAATAATAACTGAATACTAGCTAAAGGTGATATTCAAGAGGTTAAGAGTTCAGGAACTCTGGAGTCATTAAGTGACTTAAAATATTACCTCTTTTTAAAAATGTCCCCTAGCACCTGCTTAAGGGCAAGGGTGGCCACATGTTGTGCTTTACAGAAGAGAACCTTCTGTTTCTAGTTCTAGCACTGAAAACAAATTCTTGGCTCATAATGTACCAAGATACCCTGCTCTTTAATTCTAAATCTTTTCCACCCGATTCTGGCTGATTAGTAAAATGTAAAGTAGATCTAACAAGCCTGAAGTTTTCCCACACTTGCACTGCCTGAAGCTCTATTAGAGAACAGTCCTAGAGGTGAAGCTATCATCTATTTGAAGGGTTGTCTCATCCAGGAGTTGTCAAAAGATAAAGATCCTTAAGGTTGGATAGAAGAGGCCTTGAAGTATCCCATTAGCAGGTACCATCTCATAGCAAGGCACACTGTAGCATGCTATATAGTACACTACAACTGGTCCTTCAGATCTGCAGTGCTTCAGTTCTGGGACCCAACCCCCCAAGGATGTGAAAAAACATGAATAATTGCATCCCATATTGTTAAATGATGGCAACATGAACATGCATGCTTCAGTGTGTCCACATTTATGTTTCCTCCATTTAAAATATGGGGTGTGACAATATGAGAATGATTGAATTCATAGATCCAAAGTCTGTAGATCCAGAGGGCCAACTATATAGTACGAAGGTTTCTTGAGAGAGAGAGAGAGAGAGAGAGAGAGAAATGTTTCTTTTGCTTCAGCCAAATAGCAAAGAAAAACCTTGACATTCTAAATTTTAGCTACACTAATGCACCAAGAGACTAACTGGATGATCAGCGTTATTGTTCTTATTTGAAAGCATTATTGTTCTTATTTGAAGACATTATTGTTCTTATTGGAAAGCTAAGTATCATTCTTATTAGTTTTTAGGCTTGAGACAAAGGCTATTGAGAAAGCAGACACTTATGGTAACAATTTGGCTATGTGACAAGAACAGTCAGTACAATATTTGCAGGGAAGATAGATAACAAGTCAGGAGATTAGCAACACAAAGAATTCATGGCTTCAGTATCTTGTATGTCTAACTGTGCATGTGTAGGAGGTTAATGGATATTAATTAACAGATTTTGATGATCACGGGATGTTGTACAAAGGGGGAGGGGAGTAAAGGAGGCGGCTATGAAAGTTGTACACCTTTTGGCCCAGCCAATGGGAAAGGAAGGTAGGGAACGCGGCAGTTGGGAAGGGGAGATAAAATGTGTTGTAAAGTATGCAGTTGAGTGCCTCTCAGATTTTTTTTCCTTTTCTCTGTTTCATCCAAGTCTGTGGGCTTGGAAAATAAAGTTAAGGTGTTTTTTTTAAAAAAAAAAATCTGCTTGCTTCATCATTTTGTCCTGGGAGAAAGGCCCATTGTGTTTTAAAATGGCATCATTACAGATTAGTATATGTAAAGTTATGCAAATATCTTTAGTCTCTTTTTAGCAATGCACAAATGGCCACTCTAGGTAGAACATGTAACGCAAGAGAACAGCAACTCATGGCCCACCAGTGATTATGGTGGCACTATTCCCAGGTTCATAATATCTGGAGGGCCACAAGTTGCCCACCTCTGAATTAAAGAGGTGAAATATATCCATGCAAATAGATGGTGAGTAGCAAGTGCCCTATTTAGGTCACCAAGTTATTTACATCTAATCTCCAAATAAAGGTAGGTATGGAGTGGTAGAGTTCTCATACAAGAGAAAATGGCTTGTTAGTTTCTAAGAAGGAATTTATCGAAACCTCCTGTTCACCAGCCCAAATTCTGACTATTTTTTAACATTCTGGAAAATGTGACTTCTTAAATAATTCACAGCCATTCTGTATTACATACAAATCTGGATTTTGTTGTGTTTTCTCCTAAGCCTAAAAAAAAAAAAAGGAGGGGGAGTTCAATTTAATTTTTGACATTTTCATTGCATGTACAGAAAAAAAAATGATTTTAAAAAAATGCAATTACTTATAAATAATGACAGTTAAAAAAAAACAAATCTACCATGTTAGAAAGGCAATATTATAACAACAGAAATTACATTTCAGCCTTGAAAACTCTGCTAAGAGAGAAACATAAAATTTCAATTTCAGAGTTTATGAGTTAAGGGGGGGAAAACTTGTCCCTCTTTCCTCCCACATAACAACTTTCAACTTCTATTGTTTCTCCATATTACTTTTGTGTTTTAACTTCTGAAGCAAGTTCACATGTTTTTTTTCTTTTGCTTTTTGAGAATGGGATTTCAGCAAAGATATCCCATGAAACCTATATAGTTCACTGAGGCACATTATTTGTTTTCTGTCACTGCTCCTGTTCTATCTCAACATTTAGACTGGAAACATAATTCCTCACTTTGTTCTGGTAATTGGACTATGGAGAAATCTGGTCTGATTCTGAAAGCTTATGGGTCATCATCAGGTACCTGCAGTTAGTAATGTGGAGGAAAAGGTTTACACACAGCCATGTGGGGTTAAGTAGGCTCTCTATATGCACCAGAAGAGTATTTGGCTTGTTAAAAGTTAATAGCATTTATAAAAGCTGAGAGAAAAGGGGAAAGGCAGGCAGCCATGACCTCAGCAGGAAGAGTAGACAGGTGTAGAATCCCAAATACAACATCATTTTATTTGGCAAAGCAGTGAGCAAATGAATGCAAACACACAAATATAACTTCCAGCCTCCTAGTGGAAGCAATCTTCTACTTCCAATATATTTGTTGAACATGTACGGTATTTACAGCCTTGTGTGTGAGAGAGGGATGGAACAATCTCCAGTGATTTAGACTCTAGATTCTTTTGGGGTTGCAATGCAAAAAATAATTTTGGGTGCTGCTGTGGATGTTAGACTCTTATGCAGAACTTATGCAGAAAAATCAGATTTTGGACTACAGCTCCAGAATCCCCATCTGGCTGAGCTGTTGTACAAAAAAGTGATTTCCCCCCACCACCACCACCCTCTAAATCAGTGGTTCTCAAATAGTGGGGCGGGCCCCCCAGGGGGGGCGCGAGGCTCCATAAAGGGGGGCCCGTTACGGCTGGAGAGAGGGAGATTGTCCCAGCACAGCCCCAGTAGCTCTATCCTGATTGGCCAAACCCGCCCATGTGATCGCGCGGGGGGGCGCGAAATGTTTTCTTCTTTCCTAGGGGGGGCGTGACAGAAAATAATGGAGAAACACTGCTCTAAATAATAAGAAACGGGATGCATTACAACTGTCAATTAAGATTCTAGTTCTGATTCTTCACATTCTCTCTGTAACTTTGATTCCAGACACCCAGTCCTTGATTCCAGAATCCTCAGACCTTTGCTCTTCTTCTTACTTTTTTTCTTCCTCTCATCCTCCTCCACTTCTATTTATACTTCGTCTTTGTCTTTGTCTTATTATTATTTTGTATCTATACTGCACGTTTTCCCAAAACCTGGAACTCAAGGTGGATTACAATGTAAAACAAGTACAATACAGCCATATCTCAGTTAACAATGCTGCTGGCAAAGTCTTTTTATGGCCACCAACCCCCTTTTGTCTTCATTATTTGTCTAGCTGAAGTTTTTTTAGCAGCATTGGAAAGAGATTAAAGAAACACAGACTGTTGGTGTTGGGCTGCAGTAGTAAATCTGTAATAAACAGTGCACTAAAATGTAAGCTAGGAAAGAATAGGATCTACTTTAGCTATGTGTGCCTGCCTACAACTGCCAAGATAGACAGCAGCTGCCTCCGGAGTCCCTTACTGAGCATCTATGTGTTAGTTCTGAATAAAAAGTTTGCTGAAACATGTTCAATTATTCGTCCTTTAAGCAATACAGGAACCTATCTCTGTTCTTTCCATGTTATTTCCTTTGGTACCAACTTTTCAGTTAAAGAAGTAATGTCCAGGAACACATCTACTTCATTAAGTGATGTATACCTGTATAGCTAAAAATGTACAAAGGTAACATTAGAATAAGACTAAACCATTCATAATATTTAAACAATAAAAAACATTTAAAAGGCATTAAAGACAGTTTAATAACAACAATACAGCACCCTCATAAAAAGCTCTTTCTTTAAAAACCTACTAATGAAAGGACAGCAAGGAAAGGCAATTCTGGCCTCCTTGGGAAGACAATTCCAGCACCTGATGATACCCACCCAAAAGTCCCTGTCTTGTGTTCCCACAAACCATGTCTGTCAAGGTGATGGGGTTGACAGAAAAGCCTCTTCTGAGTATCTCTGGGCCCAGCCAGGCTCATATCAAGAAATACAGCCTGTCAGATAGCCTGGATATAGTCAGGGGAAATATTTATAGGGCATAACCAGCACTTTGAATCCTGCCCAGCAATAGATTGGCAGTGGAGTTGTTGTAATGGGAGAGTTGTATAGTCTCTCTAACTCCCCCACCCGGTTAACTTTCTGGCAGGAGTTCTTTGTTTTATCAAATACAGCAGGGGTCGGCAACCTACGGCCTGCGGCCCGTGGAGGCCTTCGGACAGGCCCCTGCCCGGTCCTGCCACCGCCGCCTTTCGTGGCCGTGGGGCTCCTCCGAGGCGCCATTTTGGATTTCAAAATGGTGCCCCGGAGGAGCCCCGTGGCGGTGCTGGGCCTCTCAGAGACCCAGCGCTGCCAAGGGAAGCCTCCCGGGGGGCACCTGCAGCGGCGCTGAGCCTCTTGGGCTGTCTGCATGGGCCAAAAGGCCTGCGTTTCCCCAGGTCTCAAACCCCCAGAGCCAGGATTGGGCCAGATCTTTGCAGACCAGATGCAGATCCATTGGATCCAGCCTCATCCCATGGTAAACAGGGATTAACATGGATCAAAATGACTCACCATTTGCCATGGAGTTTCCTTGGAAACTCTGCAGCAAACCCCAGCTGATTACAGTCTTGTGCATGCCTTACCTTACTCTCCCATTGCCACTAATAAAAAGACCCCATACTGTGTCTGACATGGAAACAGGCCACTTGGCCACATGAGTGCAGCCAGGTGCCTCATTTCCAAGTCAGACTCGGTGACGAGGGTATTTTCATTAGCAGCAATGGTAGAGTAAGCTAAGGAGTGCGCTGCAATACTGGATCCACGGGGAAAGGTGGGCATGTAAACACCCACCATCTCCATGCCAGCCTGGGGATCAATCCACACGTGCTTTCCTGCTCCATCTACTCAGGGCTTAAGCTGTCACAAACCCAGGATTTAGACACAAGAATGGGTCTATCCGAAACATCATAGATACATTTTCAGGTGATGAGGAAGCAGGTTGTACTCAGACATTTTTAGTGACAGGGTACAAATACAGAGTGCATGTGAAAGGTGAAAAATGTGGAACAGCCACTTAAGCACACACAAGCTATTATGTTTCAAACTAGATGTAATTCCCAACATTGCTTGGGAGAATCATTAATCAGTCATATTGACTGTTCAGTTTCAACTACTCTAGAGGATGAGTAATTCTCTCTATGCTTATGTATTCCTCCCTTTGTACATCAGTCTCAGTTGCTCTTGATAGCACATCTTTTCCAATCAGCCTCCAAACATGCTTCTCTGCTTGAATGAAAAGAGAATTGGGATGCCCCACAGAACCCACCAATGTATTTCATATGCATCATGTATCCTAAATGTTAAGTCAGATCATGCCAAACATACCCTCAATATTTGGTGAAAATCTATCCAGTCATTTTCATGTCAATGCAATAAGAAAAAGGAAGAAAATTAATTTTATTTTACAGATCAGTAATTTTATCACTCAATAATTTTCTTGTGTTAAATATTAATAAGATTCAATATAATTTTACAAACCTTTAAAAGAAAAAGAATTTGGAAATAATTTTTTATTTATTTATTTATTTATTTATTTTGGACTGCAGGTTCCTCTCCAGCTAGCATGGCCAGCAACCATACCGTTTGGGAAATTATGGGAGTTGTCATTCAAAAAAAGTATTTTTCCCCCAGACTATGCAGTTTAAGTTCCACTCAGAAATTGAGCAGAATAATGCTTCCTGATTTGATTGATAGCTCAATCATGCCTAGGCCCAGAAGCAGATGAAAGCCCCTCTCCCTCCCAACTGCCACTTCCCTGCTGGCATCACTGGGAGAAAAGAAGAGGAAGTATCTTCTGGATTTAATAATCCCTCTCTAGCATTCCTTTTTCTTTGTGTGTTGTGTCTTAGGGTGTGTCTTCATTGGCCATTTAATCTGGGGCCAGTCTGGAACATTATGCCCTTAACTGATCCCAGACCAACTATGGACGTTATCACATGTGGGCCAGAAAGCGAAAATAAAGTGGAAATGAGGCATCCCGAAAATAAACGGGAAATAAACCTTGTTTCCGCAAACGTCATTACCTTAATTGCGAATTTACAGTAAGTGCATTGAACGTCCACACACAAGTGAAAATAGCCCGTAAATGTAGTAGAAATGAGCCTCTTGCACATGCGCAGATAGAGGAATGCTCGCTGGAACCATGGCAACAGCAGGGAAATGCTCCCCAATGCGCATTTGGCGATCACATTACGGTAAATTCGCAATTACCTTAATTGCGCATTTGCATTTCCTCCAAACAACCGGATTTCAAAAGATCGCGGTTAACACCAGTTTCTGTCCACTTTCTGTCCAGTTTCTGTGCGACGTCGTGTGAAAACACGGGGCACTAATCCAGTTTCTGTCTGGATTTTGTGTGGATTAACCAGCAGATTTGCCCCATGTGATAACGTCCTATGTCAATGATCACACACACTGGACTGAATTCAGTGCAACACCACATCATTATGCACATGGGCCAGCCCCCCCCCCCTACTCTCAGAAAGATTGACCAGTCTCACAGGACTGTTGACTGCTGCAATACTAAAAGACTGGATACACTTTTGTAGATCAACATGTAGTTGTTCTTTACATAGAATCAAGCATGAGATCAATCTAAGTTTAACCTTTCACCTATCTGCCATGTCCTATAGTGGTTGCTGTTTGCCTTCAAATCATTTCCAGTTTATGGCAACTGTAACATGACCCTATTGTGGGTTTTTCTAGATCTAAGAGTGTGGCTTTCCATGGCTGAGTAGGGAATCGAACCCTTCATAGCCCAACCCTCCAATATTTCACAGATGAAAACCAGGGCATGTGTTACCAAGCAGCATCAGAGTATGGTCAAGATGGCAAAATGTATTAACAGGGAAGAACATGCAAGCTAGGAGAGGTTGCAGCAGTTTGCTTTGGCCAGAGCCTACTGGGAAAGACACGATTCCATTCCCTCTTTTCTTCTCCCTCTTGCTGGGTTAATTGAACACAAGCTGCTTTTACACTTTCAACTCAGTTTGCAGCAACTGAAGCAAGCCAGAGACAAAGGACCAAAATGGAAGGAGAAGATAGAAACTGGATCATTTTACAAGCTGCTGAAAAAGTGGGACAATAGAGAATTGCTCAGGACAGCCCTTGCTAAATTGGGACAGTTGGAGAGTACTCCTATCTACCCTAAATGTTGCAAGAAGGGGATATTCCATTTAAAAAGTAAATTGACATGATATGGAGGGAGTAAAGGATATGATAAATTCTCAGTGGAGATCTGAGGCCTTTTTCACAATTTATATTCCTTCATTTGTCATTATGTTGACTATTGTACACCAGATCTTGGTCATTTATAGTTTTTCAACTATCTAGTGTCAATACACAGTATAATTTTTTTAAAAAATTAAAAAAAAATCTTGCATCATATACAAAACGTAATATACCATATACAAAACGTAATAAAAATGTATACTCAAAAAACTTCTGACATGATACAATTTTGAAAATGCACTATCAGTGTTGTTTAAAAGAAAAATCAGTAACACATTTATTGTTGTTGTAGTTGTGTGCCTTCAAGCTGTTTCTGACTTATGGCAACCCTAAGAAAAAGGTATCACAGAAATGTCTTGACAAGTTTCTTCAGAGGGGGGTTGCCATTGCCATCCTCTGAGGTTGAGAGAGTGTGGCCTGCCTAAGGTCACTCAGTAGGTTTCATTGTTCAGTGGGGATTCCAACGCTGGTCTCCAGTGTTATAGTCCAATGCTCAAACCACTATGCCACACTGGTTTTCATTTATGCTAAATTTATAGTAAAAATGTGTTTATATTAATCACATTTATACTAATTCAAAAGTCAGTGTTAAGTGCTTAATTGGATTTTTTTTAAATTTTATTTCTTCATTGTTGAATTCTCCAGCTCTATAGCTACTTAGGATATTGTCTTAACCTGGAGGGTGTATGAAACATTCCCTACTATCATTAAAGAGTAAACATAATTAAAAGCTTGCTGCTTTAGCCCAAGATCCCTGAACAAATGCCTAAGACAATACTGATCACTTTCTCTTAGACTCTCTGGCAACCACTCCACCCTGAAGCAGGAAAAGCAATTTCAAGGGATAATTCTCAAGTTAAGCTTAACATGTTACTCAACAGCTTTCCTTAAGAACTTGATTTTATCTGTACAGATCCTTGCAAAATCCTTTTGTCGTCCTTGTGTACATCAGCTCTAATCTTGTTTTCAAATTTACAACATTCAGGCATACTGAAGAGACTTAAGGCTGACAGAGAGACAATTCTATTCATCTGCAGCCTCAGGGCCTGGTTTGACAGCTACAAACAGCTAAATTCCACCATCCTGGTTTTGTATTGTTCTCTCTGTCTCTCCTTCCCTCCCCAGCTCACTCTTCAAAGTCCCAGATTTTGTTCCTATCCTGTCCAGTTTTGTTTTGGAGATCCACACATATCTTATTTATTCCGGAATATTTTCTGTTAGCTCCCAGTACGATTAGACACTTGTATACCAATTCCTCAGGTTAGTTTATTTTAACCCCATATAAAATCATCATGCACTTGGAAAACATCATATGCTTGAAACATTTACTAAGGAAGGTCAAAGAAGAAATTACAAAGGCAGGCTTGCTACTGAAAAAAAGAAAACAAAAATAATGACCATGGAGGATCTACATAAATTCAACCTATACAATCAAAATCGAAATAGTTAAAGATTCTCCATTCTTTGGATTAAACATTGATCAGAATTGAGATTGCAGTCAAGAACAGAAGAAGGAAGATGGAAAGGCAGCTATGAAAGAATTAGACAAGATCTTAAAGAGTGAAGATATACAACTGAGCACTAAAGTTAGAATTGTCCAATCCATTGTAATCCCCATTACCATGTGTGGTTGTGAAAGCTGGACAGTGAAGAAAGCAGATAGAAATAAAATCGACTCATTTGAGATGCAATGTTGGAGAAAAGTGCTGAGAATGCAGTGGACAGCCAAAAAGACAAATAGATGGGTCCCTGAACAAAGCAGGCCTGAGCATCCCTAGAAGCCAAGAAGATCGAATTGAGGTTGTCATACTTTGGCCACATCATGAAAAGGCATGACTCATTAGAAAAGAAAATAATGCTAGGAAAGGTAAAGGGCAGTAGAAAGGGGGAAGACCAGATGGCTAGACTCAGGGAGGTCACAAGCATCAATCTACAAGACCTAAGCAGAGCAGTGGTAAATAAGAAGGTTTGGAGATGTCTCATTCATTTTGAGTCGAGATCAATTCAAGGGCACTTCACAACATAAAATAATTAGGAACAAAATCTGGGACTTTTCAATCAATCTAGATATGTTTTCTTATTGGGCCCATCTCCTTCCCACAATCTTTGCTCTAGCTATTGTCATTATTGTTTGTATTGTTGTGTTATGTGATGCATTCTTTTAATAGCTTAATTGTTTAATACTATTTTAAGGGATGGGTGGGTTCTTGGGATTTATATTGTATTCTTTATTATTATATTTTTAATGCTGTCAGCCACCTCGGTTGCATTTGAAGAGGGGCAGGATAAAAATTATTTATTATTGTTACTATTATTATTATTATTATTATTATTTTGCCAGCATCCATTTAGACAGGCAAAATACTTGTGAAAGCCTTCAGTCTTCTGATATACAAAATAGCATGCATTCATTTCTGTGTGATTATATTTGAAGCACTCAGGAAGCTGACTCAAAATCTTAAACTGAAACATATCACCAACCTTTGTAATAAAATCACCATGGATTATATCTTTTAAACCCTGTTTGGAATCTTCTTACTCTGACACAAGATTTCAGGGGTCTAGGGGCCTGCAGCTGAGTGATCTCTTAAGATTAGGATCTTTTCCAGCATTTGAATTAGAGGGAGGAATATAACATACACACACCATGACAACCTTTCAGCTGTTGTTTTTAGCAGAAGGCTCCAATCTGGCTAAAAATAGGTGAAGTCACCAGGAACTTTTGTTGACAGGCTTCCCACATTTCACCCCTAAACTTGATCACTGGCTGACCTGACATGCAAAGCAAACTAAACGTAAAGCATACAAAGCTTAAAGCTAAACATAAAAGCCTCTGCTTGTATTTATACAAAGCATACAAAGCAAGCTAAACATTGCAGCAGCTTGTGTGTGTGTGTGTGCACACACACACCTTCAAATCATCTGTCAACTTATGGTGACCTCATGAATTTCATAGAGTTTTCTTAGGCAAGGAATACTCTGAGGTGTTATCTCCTTGCAATATAGCTTCTGGGGTCATTTTAAAATCAGCCAGGTTCTGATACTGAAAGTGAGCATGGCCTTAAGAAAAAGGACCCGAAAGGGAAGCTGCAGGGATGTAAACAGTGGTTCAGTGTCTTTTGGTAAATTATTATGCTCATCTGCCATGGTATTTCCCATTTTTATGTATGGGTGTCAAAGCTGGACAGTGAAAAAAATTGACAGGAATAAAACAAACTAATGTGAAATGTGGTGTTGGAGGAGTGTTCTATGAATACTGTGCACTGCCAGAAAGACAAATAAAATCAATCCTGAACTCTACCTAGAAGCCAAAATGATCAAACTGAGGCCTGCTGTACTTTGGACAGGTCTTGAGACTTATTAGAAAGGAGGAAAAAGCTTCGCAAAGTGGAAGGCATCTGAAAAAGGTGAAGACAGAGTTATACATGGGTAGGCTCAGTCAAGGAAGCTACAGCCCTGAATTTGCTGGGCTTTTAATAAGAAGTCCCTCATTCAGAGGGTTGTTTCAAGCCAAAGCCCACTGGATGGCAATTAGCAACACCAACAGTCTGGCTCAACATAACGCTAGCCATAAAAGCCTAGCCATACTTCCAAATACAGTCCAATAAAATAGACGGATGTACTGATCTATATCAGGAAATCACTTCTGCTTTTATCCCTACCATGAATGGGTCTTCTGTAAGCCTAAGGAGTCTAGATTGTGATCAAGCCACTCCCTAAATGCTTTGCATTACAACCAGGAAGGCTCATAAGATTGCTTGGAAAATCCTCCCCTCCCCCAGTTGCTGTGCAGGTTGCAGCTAAATTGAACAGAAAGAGGGAAGTCTGAGGCATCTGTGATAATCAAAAACAGACCAGCTCTTTGATCCTATGAGCCCTGGCTCCATTATACCACTTCATGCAAGCACTTTGCTTTCTGTAAAATGGAAACAATCTTATAGCTGATGCAAATTCACATTTACAGTCATTAATGACCAAACATAATCCCCAAATCCTATCTTTTTCAATCTTGTAGCACTTCAACCAGTGGGTTTCGGAGGTGCCGCAGATCGGTGTGCTGGAAAAGGGCATTTGTAGCTCTCTCCTAGTTACCAGGTCTTTTGAGACAAGCAGTTGTGTCAGGACCATGAGAGGTCTCTCCAGCTGCCTGTCCTCAGTGCAAAGTGTGACCAAGAGAGTGCTGTAGATGCCATTTCCCAGCACACCAATCTGCATCACCTCAGAAACCCTTAGAATAGGTGCTGTCATCAGATGTAACTACAATGACAGACCTCTATCATTGTGGTTACATCTGATGGTGCATTTGACCTTGTTGAGGGATCTGTAGATACTAGTAGAGGAGAAAAGTTCAGTTCAACAAGCCTGAGATGTACCATCCTTAAAGGATACAGGCAGGTTAATCAGGGAGGATGGAGCTTGCTTACGGCAGTTTATAGTTAATTTTACAGACAATGGCCTGAATTCAATATCTAATCCCAACTAGAGAACCCATTGAATAAATAGGACTTACATATGCAGTGACCATTCAACAGCTTATTCATTGGTTTTACACTAGCTAAGACAATGAATAAGATTTAGGACAGTGTGGTCAGCTGACCTTTATCGTAAAGGTTCAAGAGTTAATTGGGCCTATAGACAAGATCTTGTTGCTGTTAACTGCTATCAAGTGGACATAAATTTATGGCGACTTTATGAATGAGAGATCTTTGAGGTCTAATCTGCACTGTAGAAATAATGCAGTTTGACACCAATTTAACTTATGGTGACCTATGAATGAGAGATCTCTGGGGTCTAGCGTGGTATGAAGCAGTATATAAATGAAGCTGCTTTGCTTTGCTTTGCTTTTGCTAATCTGAATTGTAGAATTAATGCAGTTTGACACCAATTTAATTCCCATGGCTCAATGCTATGGAGTTCTAGGATTTGCAGTTTTGTGAGATATTCAGCCTTCTCTGTCCAAGAGCTCTGGTGCCAAAACAAACTACAAATCCCAGAATTCCATAGTATTGTGCCATGGCAGTTAAAGCAGTGTCAAACTGCACTATTTCTACACTACAAATGCAGCCCAAGTCACCATATCACCAAAGCCCTGCTCAGGTCTTGCAGATTCAGGACTTGTCTTCCTTGATTGAGTCTATGGAATGTAGACTCTTTTCCTACTGCCTTCTACCTTACCAAGCAATATTATCTTTTCTATGGAGCCATGTGTTCTTGTGATAGGGCTAAAGTACGACAATCCTTTGGTGCCACAGCAAACTACAGTTCCCAGAATTCCATTGCATTGAGCCTTGGTTTAGTCACCTTGACTCCTAGGGAGAGTTCAGGTTTGATTTGCTCTAGGACCCATTTATTTGTCTTTTCAGTAGTCCACAGTATCCATAGAACTCTTCTCCAGCAACACATTTCAAATGAGTTGATTTTCTTCCAATCAGCTTTCTTCACTGTCCAGCTTTCACAACCATACATAGAAATTGTAAATATGATGTGACATGGACTCTCCTAACTTTTGTATTCAATTATAGATCTTTATACTTCTGGATCTCACCTAGTTCCTTCACAGCTGCCCTTCCAAGCTGAAGTGTTCTGAGTTCTTGACTGCAGTCTCTATTCTGATTAATGACTGAGCCAAGGTTTGGAAAATCCTGAACTATTTAATTGTCTTCATAATCCACTTTAAAGTTACGTAAATCATCTGTGATTGTTATTTTTGTTTCCTTAATCTTAAACTGTAAACCTCCTATGCACTTTCTTGCTTGAGTTTCTTCAGTAGTCATTTGAAGTCTTTGCTATTTTTTTGCTAGTAGTATGGTATCATCTGCTTAAAACTATTGGAAGTTTTTTCCTCCAAGTTTCACACCTCCTTCCTCAGAGTCTAATCCTGTTTTATGCAGGATATGTTCAGCATACAAGTTAAACAGATAAGGTGATAAAATGCATCCTTGCCTAACCCCCTTGCCAATGGGAAACCATTCTGTTTCTCCATTTTCTGTTCTGACAGTAGCCTCGTATCCCAAGTACAGATTACTGCATCAGGACAATCAAAGGTTGTGGCACACTCATTTCTTTAAGAGTGATCAATAGGTATAGCTTTGCGTATTTTGATTTGAAAATCTTGTTGAGGATGGCAAACCACTGCAAGAACAAAGGGGAGTGAAATTTCCCAGTTTGCAGTGATTAAATCTTGCAAGGATTCTCTCCTGTAAATAAAGCTTGATTGAAATTTCTAGGGCCAGGTCTCTAGAGTCTCCAATCTTATCTTGTTTCCAGGGCTTACAAAGGAGGAGGAGATGAACAGCGGTTGACCAATCTCATTACTGTCTTTCTCAGATTCTTGGGCCTCAGCTATTGATTTCTGATAGACTTTCTTAAGACCAAACAATAGAAGTCTTTCTGCAATTTAATGCCAAATACCTTTCAGGTAAGTCATGGAAAAGCAGAGACTTAAAGAAGCCTACATCTGTTACCTCAGTACATGTAGCCTTTCTGTGTAACTAGCTATAAAGAAAGAAATGGAACACAACATGGCATGATAGTGACATGAGTTCTCAGATGATTTACACTTGCCAGCCTGGGCCATTACATATCTTTCATTGAATACAAGAACTTCTGATCTCAAGCAAATGGTATGCAGTGTGACATTTCATCTGTATTTCTAACCTGCCCTCCCTAGTTTCTGAGACAGAACTGGGGGGGGGGGGCTCTTTCTTTTAGGAATATGTCTATGCTTAAATTGACATTAAAATAATGGAGACATCTTCTGAAATTTCACTAATATGCACTTTCTGTATCTCCTCATTTATTTTGCCTAATGTGCATTTCTTCAGCCTGTTATTGAAAGCAAAACCAAGACTTGGCTGTTGGAAAAGAGCTTTGTCCTTAATTTTTAAATAAGATTTCAGGGTTACATATTTGGTTTTTACAACTGTAATTAAGAAAAGTTCTCTTCAGGCATTTGGGGACATATGGCGACAATTTCACCTACACAACAATGACATATATAAGTTTTCTTCCATGAGGAAAAGATTCTTATCTGATGAGGCTCTATGTCCACTGGAACCCTGATGCTCTGTTTGGATTTGAGTCCATCACTTATGGGTGTGACTGGCATGAATTGCCATGGGGGGAATGGGTCTATCCTCAGCTTTTCACACTTAACCATTCATACATTTGGTGCCACACAAATATGGCTTAATGTATCATGCAATCTGAGACTTGTACAACGGATCTGTATTTGGATCTGGATCTCTGTATCAATGGATTTCTTTTATCCACACATTCAACAATCCACAGCTTGGGGAAAAATTAAATTATAAATTCCAACAAGCAAACCCTGGTTTTGCTGTTTTATATAAGAGATGCTATTTTACTATGCCATTGTATTTAATGGGACTTTAGCATCCATAGATTTTGGTATCCATGGGGAGCAGTGGATAACAAGGGCCCACTGTACACTAATTCTAAGCATGCTCATTCAGAAACACATCCTGCTAATTCTAATGGATCTTTGAAATTACTATGCAATCCAATCTAATGAATGCTAACTTGTCTGTTTGGCTCACAGTGTTAACTGACACTTCTTCCCAAATAAACTGCATCATAATTTAATTTGTCATTTTCCCCACACTACATACCTAAGCACACACTTACGGTAATATAAAAGAAATTAACTGACACATTATGAAATGTAATGCATTACTAATTTTTAAAGAAATGTATGTTATTGGAAATGTTTCCTCTTAATGCCTGTAGCAAAGGAAATCTTGTTAGCAATATTATACATATTCAAAACCTGCAAAACCAATAACAGCTTAATGGTGTACTTTCATTGAATCCTGCTGTTTCAGTTAGAACTGGTCTTGCCCTCCCACCTGCAGCTTCCTTCTGGACCTTAAAAATAAACTCTGGAGGTCTAGGAAACCATTGGGTATAGGTTTTTGGTTTCATGAAGTACTTCTGCATGAATTTTTCCATTTTCATTGGCATTAGATGTTAATTTACACTACTAGAACTTGGCCAGAGAGCCAGTGTGTTGTAGTGGTTTGAAAGCTCAACTAGGGCAACATTGGGAGAGTTCCCGGACTTCAGTTCCCTGCTTAGCCATGGAAATCCGTTGGGTGACCTTAGGCAAGTCACACTATCTATCTTAGCCTCAGAAGAAAGCAAGGGCAAACCCCATCTGAACAAATCTTGCCAAGAAAACCATGCACACAACAATAAAAACTTGGACAAAGAATGCAGTACCTTCTGGGTACTAGAGCTCACTTCATCAGATGCTAGGAGTATTGTAAAGGAAATATTATGAAAAACTGAAGTCACATGGCAATAAAACACAAAAAGTACAGTGTGATAATTCAGCTACTTAGATAAGATTGTATTTCACAGTGCAATCCTATGCATGTGTACCCAAGAATATTCCTTCTTGCTTTCTGTAGGATTTACTCTTGGGTAAGTGCTATTTGTAAGCTGCCCTGATATCTCCTTATATACAGCGGGCTATAGTCTTAACAAATAGTAGTTTAATTAATAAATATAGCAAGGATGGGATCTGTGCAACACTCGAGACATTCTTGGACTACAAGTCTCATCAACCCCAAAATAAAATAGCCAGTGATAATTAATGTGGGGCATTCTAGTCCAATGACATCTGGAGGATTGTGTGATTCCCACCCTTGGGGTATAGGACTATATCCTAAATATTTGTACTTGCATTTAATAGCTGTTTGATACCATCTAATTCTAAACCTACTAATTTTCCACTTTCCACATTCAGGTTTGATCATTCTGGAGCAGATTTCATCCATTTGATGAACTGAAATGTAGTTTAGGCAACTGTATATCATAACAAACTAGTTAGCTTTAAGAATGGGTGTAGCTTTTGCTAAATCAGACTAACATCGCTACCCTCCTGACAAACGTAGCTGTGTAAATTGCTTTTTTAAATTCTTATTTTACTCCTTCTTGCAAATTTCCCATTAAACAGAGAAGGAACTGAGATTGAGATGATTCATTAAACAAATCTCTCATGGGGATTAAACATAGACTTTTTAAATTATGTAAATACAGCATAAAGTAATTTATCTGTTATCCACTAGGACAGTCAAATTCTCTCATCATCAAAGAATGAATAAATTGTTATATATTTTGCATTACTAAGTTTTGGAAACCAAGAGTAGTATTTTTGCAGAAAATCTGAAAGCAATGGAGCCTATATCCTTAATTCAAAAGAGACAAACTTGCTAATATGGATAATATAATGTGAATAATATATGGTTTATGTTTGTAAGTGTTTAGGTTTGTTTGTTTTTAATGTTTGTTTTTAAAGTGTGAAATTTAATAAAATAAAATAAAAAAGAGACAAACTTGCATTTTTATGTAAAGTGAAGTCCAATTTACAACATAAAAGTGCTGCAGTATCAATGTATAGGTCAAGTTGCATAGAGTCAGCCAAAGACATTCAGCCACCTAAGGCAAAAGACAAGATGGTGTCACATTTTCATTCCATTTATTAAAGGAATCTAGACAGGTAGCTGAATTTTTACTTCAACAATAGTGATGGGAAAGCATTGTCCACTTCACCTGAAGCAACTGGCCAATAAGCTTATCGCACTGTGTTTTCAGAAAGTAATGAGTACGTGATGAGAACGGAACGGAACGTATTTTATCGCACTGCATGATCCTCAATGAGTTCCCGTTCCGTGCTCTGACAGTCCCTAGCCTGTTCCAGCAGAACTGTAAAAATGCATCCTCAGCCAACAAGAATGCTTTCAGACCGTTCCAGATGATGTGTGTGTGATAATCCTACCCGGTCTCAATCTGTCCTTGTGTTCTGATTGGCTCCCCTCCCGTCTTAGAACATCCGCAAACTCTACTCAACTCTTCTGGTGTTGACGCAAGGAAGGTGCCACAAGCAATTTATTTATTTTTTTAATTTTAGTAGATTGAATTCTGTCATGTTTACAAGAAAAAACAATCAATGCTCGCTACCTAAACCTCTCGGTAGCATTCTTTCCAATGCAGACATAGGGGTTTTCGCAACAGTGAGCATGCGCCAATGAGGGACGGCTGAGGAACTACTTTAGCGCTGGTACCGGTACAACAGTAAATGCAGTGTGATAATATGTGTTTTTATAACGTTACTATCCCGTTATCAATAGTCTAATGCGGTAACACCCGTTCCCATATCATTACGTTCCAGGGATTTGATGGGAACGTTACAGGTACTGGTGCGATAAGCTTTTAAGTTAAGGAACACAGGACAAGCTCTGTAGCATATGCAGTTTTGTTCTCCAAAACAATGGAAAAGCTGGGGAGCTCAAGAGACAAAGCTGGAGATAGTAATAATAACAATAAACTTTATTTTTGTACCCCGCCTTTTGCCACAGTGTCACTTCCCCCAAACATCTGTTGCCTGAAACAATTGCTTCACTTTGTTTAATGGAAGGGCCAGTCCTCTAAAGGGATTATGTACATATGGGACCCTACCCTGAAGTTGTCCAGAGGCCACAGTAGACAGATATTCAGATATGTGTCATCTTCTCACTTAGAGCAGTTTGATCCTACTCTTAAGTGCCATAGTTCCGTTGTATGGAATCCTGGGATTTGTCATTTTTGTGAGGTACTTCCATTTCTCTGCTGGAAAATTCTAAAGCTGATGTTCAAAGAAATGTACTACAGAAGTATCTTGTGAAACTACAAATCCCAAGATTCCATAGGATTAAGTGATATCAAAGTGCAATAAATGTGTGGTGTAGATGCAGCCAAAATGAAGCAAGGCTTCAAGCCTCAGTAAAAAAAGACACTATGGGGGCAAACAGTTCTTAACACTTCATGGTATTTTTCAAATTAAAAATTGCACCTCATGTCATATCTTTTCTTAAGCAGGGTGAAAACCAGACCTGGACTGAACAGCCCTTCTGATAGAGAGATATCCTCTGGAAAATAGGATATGTGGTCACTTTAGCCTCTTTGCTGGGCTTCACCCCCTGGGCCCCCTCCTCTCTAACTAGAACACTATCTTGGAGGTGCTGGATACTCTTGATGATGGCCACATAGTGGGGATCATGGCTCAGCCAGAAAACTTGCAAAGTTACTTATATTTATTTAGAAAACATGCAGTGGTAGCTGTGTTGAGCATTTAGCAAATTCACACAAAAATCCACCAAACAGTGATACCTTTATTGGCCAACCGAAATGCATAATATACTTGTTGCAGGATTCAAAAGCTTGCAACAAGTATATTGTGCATTTTGGTTGGCCAATAAAGGTATCACTATTTAGTGGATTTTTAATTTATTTATTTATTTATTTATTTTAAACTACATAAATTCTTATAACCCACACCACTTAATAACTCACAATTGAGATCTGGTGTGACATAGTGATTTGAGCATTGAACTGTGATTCTGGAAACCAGGGTTTGAATCCTCACTCAGCCATGGAACCCATTGGGTGATCTTGGGTAAGTCACACACTCTCAGCCTCAGAGGAAGGAAAAGGCAACCCTGCTCTGAACAAATCTTGCAAAGAAAACCCCATGGGTCACCATAAATCAGAAATGACTTGAAGGCACACAATAACAGCAAACCTTTACAAGAAAATGCTGATAACTTGTTGGGTTGCCAAATGGGATCCAGGACAGGGCTTTGTGATGTTAAACCCTAATCTTTAACTAGGATGAGATAGCATAAAACAAAAAAGACTTAGAACAATTACTAAAGAAAGTCAAAGAAGAAAATGCTAAAGTAGGCTCAACATGGAACATTAACAAAAATAATGACCAAGGAGGATCCACATGAATTCATCCTTGATGATGGGGCAATCATAGAATTATAGCATCATAGAGCTGGAAGAGACTTCAAGGATCATCCAGTCCAGCCCCCTGTCATGCAGGAATACACAATCAAAGCACTCTGGACAGATAACCATCAAACCTCTATTTAAAAATCTCTAAAGAAGGAGAGTCCATACTCTGAGGGAATGTGTTCCACTGTCAAACAGCTCTTACTCTCAGGAGATTCCTCCTAATGTTTAGAAAATAGTCAAAGATTTCCCATGTCTTGGCTCAAACATTGATCAGAATGGAGACTGCAGTCAAGGAATCAGAAGATTTAGAAATGGGAAGGGCAGCTATGAAAGAATTTGAAAAGATCCTAAAGTGCAAAGATATGACACTGAACACCAAAATTAGGATTATCCAAGCCATGGCATTTCCAATCACTATATATGGATGTGACAGCTAGACAGTGAAGAAAGTGGATAGAAAGAAAATCAACTCATTCGAGATGGGGTACTGGAGAAGAGTACTGAAGATACCATGGATGGCCAACAAGACAAATAAATGGGTCATAGAACAGATCTCCCCCTGGAAGCCAAGATGATGAAGCTGAGGCTTTCATACTTTGGCCATATCATGAGAAGACAGGACTCATTAGAAAAGTCAATAATGCTAGGAAAGGTAGGACACAGTAGGAAGAGAGGAAGACTGCATGCCAGATGGTTAGGCTCAATCAAGAAGCTCACAGGCCTGAACCTGCAGGGGCTGAGGCTGAGGATAGGGAGACTTGGGAGATTATCGCATGGGCTTCTGCCCAGCCCCAGAATGGACTGAAAATGTGGGGAATTTTTTTCAGATCGCACACCTCTGTCCTCAGAATGGAGGCATTGTGACCCGATCTTAGCCAGATCTGTCACTGATCTGTCCTAATCCCACCTTTTGCAAAGAATGAGTAACTTCAGAGGAGAAGGTTACTATACCTTTAATACTTTTGTGTTTGCAGGGTGGTGGTAGTGGAATTTAATATGTGTAACTTGTCATGCAAGTTTTACTTGCAGAAGTTTCCTCTTCCCCACAACTATTAAAGGCACAGGACCCATCTAATGTTTTTCATTGGCCAGTCTAGCTCAGCTTCACCAGCTAGACACTTCTGGCTTACCAAACAGTGTTTACTGTTACTTTCTCATTTTGCCACAGTTCAATCATTCTAACAATCCAGTTATGTACACAGAGTTATGTCATAGTGATAACATATTCTGTCACAGCTCTATTTGGACTATCTTCAGGCCATTATTAAATCTCACCCCTATCCCTGTGTGCTCAGATATATTTCAATGTGTTTAACAAGGCTTCAGACCTTAGTACAGCAAAATCCCGACACAGTACTTTTTAGTTCTTTGTAAAATTGTGTAAATTGAGAGGAAAATGATCAACTCATCTGAAATGTAGTGCTGGAGGAGTTTTGTGGACACCATGGACTATCAAAGAGATGAATAAACAGGTCCTAAGCCTGAACTCTCACTAGAAACCAAAGCGACTAAACTGAGGCTGTCATACTTTGGAAGTAACAATGAACAATGTGACCCCTTTGGAAATGATGATAATCTTCAATTTACCACCCTTAAACAAGTCTGTTGGTGACTGGAGCTCATGTAGGGCTTCATTTCTTGTGCAGAAATAATGAAGTTTGACATTGCTTTAACTGCCATGCCCCAATGCTATGATGTCATGGGATTTTTAGTTTGTTGTGGTACTAGAACTCTCTGACAGGGAAGGCTACATATCTCACAAAACTACAAATCCCAGAATTATTTACAGCCAAGGTCTCTTATTCATGGAGCACCATGGGAAATTAATGTTATGGTCCTATAGTTGTTGCAGTCTTTTGTCAATAGGGATGTATATTGATCGTTTCCAATCTGTTGGCCACCATTTTGTTCATATTTTAAAAGAAGACTGAATAACCTGTGTCTCCATATGTTATGAAAAGGGATCTTGTAGCACCTTTGAGACTAAGGGCCTGAACAGACTGCCAGAAATAATCCAGCTTGAGTCCACTTTAACTGCCCTGGCTCAGTGCTAAGGAATCATGGGAATTGTAGTTTTTTCTGAGACATTGAGTCTTCTTTGTCAGAGAGCTCTGGTACCACAATAAACTACAGTTCCCATGATTCCCTAGCACTGGGCCAGGACAGTTAAAGTGGTCTCAAGCTGGATTATTTCTGGCAGTCTGTTCAGGCCCTAACTGAACAAAAGATATTATAGCATAAGCTTTCATAGACTTGGTCTACTTCCTGAGATGCATCCAGATGTTGTTAGACTTCAATTTTCAGTCTCCCTGACCATTGGTGATGCCAGTAGGGTTTATCTGCAATAACATCTACAAGGTTTTAAATTAATTCCCCCACTCCTAAGATAATGAATGCTGTTTGGACTAGAAACCAGCCATTACATCAGAATTAAAACAATATGCTCAGTGCTCCACAACTTCCCAAATTTCATTTTATAGAAGACTTCATTTTCATTCAATAAGCTTTGAAAGCCAATATAAATCAAAACTTTCAAAGTCCTAGAACAATACTATAGTTATAAATTCTGTCTGCATGAATAAAAGTGTGTTAATACCAGCAATATATTCAGTTCATATACTTGTATGAAAGTTGCTCTAGTCTTTCAGGAATTTCAAGAATAACTATAACGGGGTTTTGAATATATACTTAGATCTATATAAGGTTGTTGCTGTATGGATTGGCTTTCTCAAGGAATTACATGAAACAAGTGTTGGGATTTTAGCATTCCTTTGAACAAGGACCTTGACAATGTCTATCCGTGTGTACAAGAGCTGGGAGGTTTAATTGTTTCACCAGAAAGGATCCATATACAGTAACTCTATAAAGCTGGATACCAAAATAAGGGTATAGGTACACCAGTGGATTCTCAAAAATATTTCTCTAACTATTCACAATCTGTTTTGAGATTTTGAACAGCTATTTCTCACAGAGACACTTTAAAAGCAGTTCTGAATATTTCTGTTGCCTTCCAAAGCCCATTCAAACTTACATTTCCTCTTGCTCACAATGCAAGACTCATGAGGCTTGCAGGACACCATGTGGGTCTCAATCTAAATCAATGTGGCTTGCACCAGGAATTTATAGTACAATGATCCATTTGCTTTCTTGTGGGGTGGGCAGCCTTCCAAATGTTAGCAGACTAAACCATGAATCACATTGTTAGTCACAATTAAAGTAGGCCTGTGGGATCACTGATAAATAGCAAGTCAACATGTAAGGAATTCATTGATTCAATATATCTAATGCAGCATGTACATTACACTACTGGGCCAGGCTATCTGGGTTGGCTATCTGGAGAGCAGGACTTTGCCAATTCTTGCTTTAATTTTCCCCTATGTCCATTGAATGTGAAGGAGCTATGCAGTGAAACAGAAGCTTTGGGCCACATACTCTGGCTTCATTCTGAGTTAATGAGAAAGATCAAGTCCTTAATCTCTGGCCTTAAAATGAAAACTTGAAAGCATGCAGAAAACTTCTAACTCTTTTTCACAGTTGGCCTTCTGCAGCAGAGACTAGAGTCCTCCAAAATGATATTCTTCAGATGGGCTGGATTACAATATCCATCATCCCCAGACAGCATGAAGATTAGTCTGCTGGCTTTGGCTATTGGGCTGGTAGTTCAACACATGAAGGGAGGGGGGTTTTTTAAGGTAAGGTGTGTGTGTGTGTGTTCAGTTATAATTTTGTTGTGTACCTTCAAGTCGTTTCCAACTCATGGCAACCTTAAGGCAAACCTTTCATGAGGCTTTCTGGGCAAGATTTGTTCGGGGGGGATTGCCTTTGCTTCCCTCTGAGGCTGAGAGAGTGTGGTTTGACCAAGGTCACTCAATGGTTTTCCATGCAAGTGTATACTAGAACCCTAATTTGCTGGAATCCTAATCCAACACTATACTCTAAAACTGGCTGTCTATAGGTAAAGGTAAAGGTATTTCCCGTTGACAAGGTTGTCAAGTTATATCCGACCATAGAGGGTGATGCTCATCTCCATTACTAAGCTGAAGAGCCCGCGTTGTCAGAGACTACTCTGTGATCATGTGGCCAGCATGACTGCACAGAATGCTGTTATCTACTTGCATTTGTATGCTTTCAAAGTGCTAAGTTGGCAAAATCTGGGACTAGTGATGGGAGCTCACCCCATCATGCAGCCCCCAGGCCTCAAACTGCCAACCTTGCAATCATCAGAGTCAGTGTCTTAACCGCTTGAGCCACTGCATCCCCTTCTCTTTAGTTACAACTCTAATCTTTTTATTATTTATTTTATAAATTAAATATAGATAGATAAATGCATACATACATATGCACACACTTTAAAAGTTACTTTATGTATAACTCTGGATCCACTAGTTTCGCAGATCCACTTTTAATTTCTCCTCCTGTCAGTCTCCATCTCCATGCTTACAACATGCAAAGAAGCCCTGGAGCTCAAGGTAGCTTTCCCCTCCTGAAGAAGAGAGAATTTCCATGGATGCAATTTCTCCTTCCCACTGTAGCTCAAGCGCTGCCTTGTCAAACATCTGGCTGCGGTGGAGAGTGCATCTACACTGTAGACATAATGCAGCTTGAGACCTCTTTAACTGCTGTAGTTCCATCCTCTGGGATCCAAGGATTTGTAGTTTTGCAAGCTCTCTAGCCTTCTCTCAGAATAGTGCTGGATTCTGGACAAATCCCTGGATTCTCCAGGATAGGGGGTGAATTAGTGGTGTCAAGCTGCATTATTTCTACAGTGTAGAACAGGGGTAGGCAACCTAAGGCCCGGAGCCAGATGCAGCCCCCTGAGGCCTTTGGGCCGGTCCAAGGCCGGTCCTGCCGCCCGCCGCTGCCGCCTGCCATGATGATATTGATTATGGTTGTTATTACTTGTTCTTGGGTTTTTCTTGGCAAAATCTCCACAGGGGTTTTGCCATGGCTTTTCTGGGGCTGAGAGAGTGTGCATGCATATTTAAAAAATTTTTTTTTTAAAAAAAATGTATTTTTATTTATTTATGTATTTATTTTTGGTGCTTCGGCCCCCCCAATTGTCTGAGGGACAGCAACCCAGCCCCCAGCTCAAAAAGGTTGCCTACCCATGATCTCTTCTTGCCTCCTTCTTCTCCCTTTGCTCTGGCTCACAGTCTTTTGCTTTCCCTTTAAAAGTGGGAGCAAGGCAGACTCCAAAGCCATCGCTCTTAAGGCAGCTGTGCAAAGGAGTACTGGCAGCTGTGCAAAGGAGGGACTTGGTGAAAAATGAAGGCAGTGAATCGCCCTGTGGCAACTGAGCTCCTGCTGGGCTTTGGAGAGCCTCCTCCTCCTTCTCCTCCAGCAAGATGTGTTTGTATCTCTTAGGGGAGGAGGAAGGAAGCTCTGAGAGATAAGAATGGACTCTGCGCACCTCTAAGGAGCATCTTCCAACAGAGGAACTACTAGGAGTCTTGTGTCTCTCCCCCCCCCCCCCCGCTGCTCCAAAAAGCAGAGAAGTGGGGAAAGTTTTTTCCCCCCAAAAAATTACTCTTTTTTTATTTTATTCTATTTTGGTGGTGGTGGTGGTGGTGGCTTGCTACTCCGATGGTCAAAGTGAAGGCATCTACTTGGGCATAGAGCAACTTAGTTGTCTGGTGGAGAAAGTTAAGAGTTTGGAGGTGACTTGACAAAACAACCCTGGAAAAGAAGAAATGAATTGGAGACAAAACGTTAGGTAAGTCTTGCTTTTATATATATATATATATATATATATATATATATAGCCGATGATGAAGGCCCGGTAGGTGAGCATGCATCTTTTATTCTTTGCATCCTCAAAGAGAAGAATTTGGAAAGAAAAGTGAGAAGCAAAAGGAAAGCATCAATATGCAGCATTCAGGGCTTGCCATGCTGAGAGGAGAAGACTTGTTGGAATCAGTAGGTCTACTTTGTCTAAGTTTGGATCCAGCAGACTATAAAATTGCACATTTGGATTCCAGTAAATAGCAAATCCCTAAATAGTTGGGTTTGTAATTTTTTTCATGCTACACTAATGAGGTTGCAAATGTACTTCTACTGCATTAGAAGCAGAATGCAAGAGAATCTAGGATGTGCATAATACATTTAGTTAGGTTTGGCTCATGAATTAAGTTGCATTACTATTTTCAAACATACTCCTAACTTTATTTAATCTGAAAGAAGGCTCAGTGAATTCAGTTTTACTTTCTCCCTAGTAAGCATTTCAAGTATGTATCCATTGCCATCTTATTTAATTCTGCAATCTTAAACATACTTACCTGAGAGCAGAATTTGAGACATGGACATGTTAGTCTGGAATATCAATATGCAAAGGGATCTTGTAGCACCCTTGAGACTGAGTAAAAGGTAGATTTGGTCTACTCTCATGCATCTGAAAAAGTAGACCAAAAGCTTATGCTACTTCTTTTTACTCAAGTCTCAAAGGTGCTACAAGATTCCTTTGCAAACTTATGTGAGAGTAAATCCAGGTGAACTGAGTGGGGTTTATTTCTCGAAACAAATGCAGTTAATGCACTGTTCACTCACCCCTTTTTTCCTAGCTAGCCTAACTATTTTCTCTTTTTTACTTTGTATTTCTAGATTAATTTTAACAATGATTCTGGCTTTCCAGGGTATTTGCTTTGGAAAAGGTAAGAAGCTTTTCCTTATTTTGCCTGTTTCTGTTTGTTGATTTTAATAATAAAATAGATGCCCTTTATTTATTTATTTATTAAAAGTTGTGCTCTTGACTTGTATTCGACAAGGCTATATACAAGAAGGGGACAGACGTGATAGTGGAGAAGATCTTGATACCACAGCCCAAAAGTACCACATAAAACGCCAGTTTGCCCCATTAAATTTCTTCAACTATCTGAATCAGAGCTATGAAAGCAAAAAGCAGATGAATGCTAGGCCAGTGGTGCCTTTCACAGGTCTTACACAGAGTAAGTAACTTTCTACCCTTTTTCTATCATGGTATATTGGCAAAACATGGGTATCCTTGTTATGTGCAAGCAATTCTGGCTAGCTGTATTTGCAGACCAGATTTGTGTGCTCCTGCTGGGTTTTCTATAGTATTAACCTGACAAGTTACTGAGAGACATAGCCATGTTAGTCTGGAATATGAGTATACAAAGGGATTTTGTAGCACCCTTGAGACTTAATTGAGCTAAAGAAGTTGTAACATAATAACTAAAATAAATAAATAAATAGCATAAGCTTTCCTAGACTTACTTCTATTTCCTGAGGCATGAACTTGGCTCACCTAGGAAAGCTTGTGCTAGACTACTTTTTCCCAGTTAGTCTCAAAGGTGCTAAAAGTACAAGATCCTTTGCATACTGACTAAATTACAGTAATTGTCTTCCAAATGATTTAACTACTGAGCAGTTTAGGCCTATTTTACATAGATATGTTCAGTAAAGGGAAGAGTCTTGTCATGGGACTGTAAAACAGATGGTATGCTGAACTGAAACAAAGTAGATCCAGTTCAAAGCCTTGTTGTAACTTGCAACACAATCCTATATTATTATTATTATTATTTAATTTATATCCCGCCCATCTGCAGAGCAGTCGGGGCAGTTTACAACATTAAAATTTCCATACAGATATGTTAATACAATATATGTCAGGCCTAGTAACATCTGTGGCCCTTCAGATGTTAATGAACTATTTCAGCTGTGATCCACAATCTTTGGGGGGCAGTGTCATACTTCAGTTCCCATGTGGCCCACATAGTATGGCTAATGGTAAAGGATAGTGGGAGTTGTAGTATAAAAACACGTGAGGGGCACCAAATTGCCTGCTAGACATATTTACTCAGAAGTAAGACCCATTATTTTCAGTGGGGAGTCATGGGTCTAAAACTTAGGCCTGAGTGACCTTTGGCCAGTTACCAACTATTGAGTTATGAGGGTGAAATGGGGAACATCTTGTGCTATTGGAAGGGAGAATGGGATAAAAATATTATATAGCTAAGGCATATATGTCCTTTAGGAATTTATCATTTATGGATTCTTTATGCACTGAAGCAGATATGCTGTGCTTGGTACATAAACCTGTTTGTTACAGTGTGCACATGGGTTTCTTATATATAAGCTATGCAAGCACTGCAGTCAACATAGAGAGCGGAAGGGGTTCCATGCTTTCCCCACACATGTAGATGACTATTTGAATGGAACAGAAGTGGTGATGTTGTGGCCCTGCAGATGTACTGCATCAATATAGTTATGCTGATAGGGATTGTAGTTCAACAGCATCTGAATGTCCACAAGTTCCCCATCTGTGTGTAGTTGTTTCTTCAGGAGACTCTACTCCAGGGGTAGGCAACCTTTCCCCTTTAAGGGCCGAGGGACTTCAGCTCCCAGAAGCCTCAGCCATGTTGGCCAATAGTCCCATGTTGGCCAATAGCTCCTGGGATTCTGGGAGCTGAAGTCCCTCGGCCCTTAAAGGGGAAAGGTTGCCTACCCCTGCTCTACTCTGTCTGCACAGTTTGGGAGTTTACCAGCTTTCAACCCTCAAGAGCTCATGTGTTCCTTTTTTGTATGGAAATTCCATGTTGCCATTGCTCATGTGAGCTAGCACTGCCTCCCTGAACATGTCCTGAGATAAATCTTTAGATCATATTGCCATTACATCCAGAAAGCAGTGACGTGCAGAAATCCTTCTTTCAAATTTTCATTGCTGATTTTAATAATTTGGCCTTAAATGTCAGTCTTAGAAATGGCCTTTTCTATAAATGTTAAAAGAATAAAAATATACACTGGAAGATAGGATATGACAAATGTGTTTAGTTTTGTTGTTTGTTATATTTCAATGCTGTCTAGTAACAAAAGCTCTCTAGGCAGTTCACAAAATACAAACCCAGCATTATTTGCAGAAATATCAGTAATGAAATATTTGTGTCCCACTTATCCTCCAAAGAGCTCCCAGGAGCACATATAATTCCAGCTGTGTGTTTATCCTCACAACAACCCTGTGAGGGAGAAACACCCACCATTTATGCAAATAAAGTTGCCAACTCACTAACCTTCCCCACCACCACCACATACCTAGAGTTTTTACAGAATTCTTTGCTAATTCGGTATCCCCAGCGCATCAGATAACAACTCCTGTCATCCCAGCCAGAATAACTAATGGCCATTATTACACATATTACTATAAAAGCATATCCTTTTTAAGGGACATACTTGCTCATGATAGAAAAGCTTGTTAAATTTCAATATATCATTTGTTCCTAAACTGAAAAATAAGAATCAGATCGTTGAATTACTGTTTTGCACATAGCAGCAAATAATGACAAAATGCATTCTTTTGGTGATGCTACTTAAAAGGCTGATTTATTAGAGAGTTGAGAGAGAGCTGACTCTACACAAGTGAAATATGCCATCCTACACACACGCTTCTTCAGTAGAACATGTGGGGAGGGAGTTGGTGCTTGGCCTCTCAGTAATCCCTAGTAGTGTGCTTTTAATCCTTGTCAAAACAATCCAGGCTTAACTGAACAAATACTCTTTAACAGGCAGCTAATTTTATTGTCCCCTTAAAGCCAATAAAGTCTGACCCTTGTCAGCCAGGGAGACATGGTGTAGCAAGTGAGAAAGTAGGTTCAAAGAAGTTGATTTTTCTCAGTAAACTGTGGAATATTCACTTTCAGGTCGAACGTTAAACCGGCACTGCTGTCAAAATGGAGGAACTTGTATCCTAGGCAGCTTTTGTGCATGCCCCAAACACTTCGCTGGCAGATACTGTGAATATGATGAACGGAAGAGGTAAAGAGACTGGAATGAATTCCCGAGAGATAGGAGTTTTTTAATGTGATAATGGCAAAGGTTCTGAATCATCTGATCTGTCATTGACAGCAATTGTGGCCCAAGCAAGCATGGAGAATGGATGCGGAAAGGTTGCCAGCTGTGTCGATGTGGTTACGGTGTGCTACACTGTTTATCTGAGCATATACAAAACTGTGGTAAGAATGAAGTTCTTTGGAGGGAAGACTCATCCATGTGTGTATATATGTGTATGTAGATGAAATGCACAGTTGAGCAATATCTTTATGAGGACAAACTGAAGTGTCACAAAAGTGTGCAAGCTTTTGAGTCCAGAACTCACTGAGGCTTGGTCAAGGATAGGCAAAGTGCAGGCCCCCAAAAGCCCATTTTCAGCCCCTAGATCCCCATCCACAGATGCCTCTATGGGGCTTGATATCTCAGTTTTTCTTGAGTGCACACCTGTGAAGGAACACTTCTCAAAACCAGAAGTGACCTTACCATCACTTTCAGTTCTGAAAAAAGCTCCCCACCAAAGCAAATTTGAGAGATGACCAAAAATGGTGAATCACATTTCTTATTTGCTTCTGGGGTATGATTTGCTTGACTCTTTTTTCTTTTTCTTTTTCTTTCTTTTTTTTATCCCAAGGTGAGGATAGGAGACAATTGTTGCCCCTGGAAATTGCCCACTCTTTCTACTATCTAGTAATACAAAGCAGTACACTTTGTACTGCTATACAGTACAAAGAAAATCTGGGGACCTTTCACACTTCCCAGTGACAGCACTGACTTATCTGCCATGGTTTCATCCCATGGAAACCTGGGATTTGTAGTTTCATGAGGTATTTAGAATTTACTTCCAGAGAGCTCCAGTGCCTCACAAGATTCCATTGGATGCAGCCATGACAGATGAAAATGGAACCATAGTGCTATCATGGTACAGTGTGAACAAATCCCAGGTAAGAGGGGTGTGGAGAAACAAAAAGCATTCTTCATTATGAGGCAAGATGATCCTGAAGTCTGCAGCTCAGATCAGTACAGAACAGAGGTTATAAATTGAATGAATTACTGAATTCAAACAAAAATCCACCATTTATTGGCCAACCAAAATTCACAATATACTTATTGCAAGCTTGTGCATTTTGGTTGACCAATAAAGGTAACACTGGTGGATTTTTGTTTGAATTTGCTAAATGGCCAACACAGCTACCCCTGCATGTTGAATGAGTTACTGATAGGTGTACAGGTGTGTGGTTATATATCACAGTACATGCTGGGATACAGAATAACAACCAGATTCCATTTCTAAGAATGCAAAGGCTGGATCAGTGCCCCAGTGGTTGGAGGCATAAATTTGCACTGGGTTTTAGTCTAAACTTGAAAGGAACTATTCACAATGTTGACCTGGGTCTCCAAAAACGGGTTATTTTTTGGTTATCTTTTTTTTTTAAGTTCTTAAATCTTTTCATATGGATTCCAGTCTAATATTTTGAGAGTTTGCAATAGCTATTTTCAGTTTTCTTCTAATACCCACTTCATTTGAAATATTCCAGCCAAAACACCATGACATTACTGTCCCTCGGGGATTTATTTTCCCCTCCTTATTTTCAAACAGCCTGATGCACTGCATGAATATTTGATGGGAGCAGAAAAAAATGCCCAAGAGGCTTCTTGCCTGTATAATATATTTCTTCCTTCAAATTATATTTACAAAATATAGGCAAATGGAGCAGACAGAGGAAATATTAGACATTGCTAGGTGAACTATTTCCTGAGTCATATTAGTTTATCATAATGGTCCCTTTGACCTTCCAAAGTCTATATGTCATTTAAATCTTTGATGAGATAAAGTTGATTAAGCAATTATGTTTAAAAAGAAACTAGATCTGCATTTGCTGGGCTGCTAGTTACATACATAGGTGCTAATGGGGTGGTGTTTTTTCTGTCTGTCAAGCATGGCACAACCCTGGAGCCAAAAATCTTTCTTCTCTCTCTCTCTCTCTCTCTTACCACTGAGACTAAGGGCCTTTACAGACTGCCAGAAATAATGAAGCTTGAGTCCACTTTAACTTCCTTGGCTCAGTGCTAGGGAATCATGGGAATTGTATTTTTTTTTTCTGGAACATTGAGCCTTCTCTGTCAGAGAGCTCTGATGCCACAATAAACTACAGTTCCCATGATTCCTTAGCACTGAGCCAAGTCAATTAAAGTGGCCTCAAGCTGCGTTATTTCTGGCTGGCTGTAAAGGCCCTAATTTAACATGGACTAAGTTCAGAACCTTCAGTTTTACTTTACAGCTTTCACCTTTTATGGTGTGTGTGTATGTGCCTTCAAGTCACCTGTCTATCTTCTTATGGAGACCCTATGAATTGCATAGGGTTTTCTTAGGCAAAGAATGGTTCTTCTAGTTCCTGTCTCTGAAATATGGTCTACAACACCTGGTATTCATTGGCCGTCTCCCATCCAAGTACTAACCAGGGCTGCCCCTGTTTGGCTTCAAGATCAGCCTGGATCTGGTGCCTTCATGCTAGTTAATTTTATCTCACCTGTCTACTTCCATACCCCCCCCCCCCCACCATATACAGTCAATCCTCCACATTTGTGGCTTTGACTTTTGCAGATTTGATTATTTGCAGATTTGATTAATATGTTCTCTAGGAATCTCTAGGTCCTCCAGAAAAATTTTGCAGGAAGCTGACCATAGAGTTGTACTACAGGACCTTGAGATTCCTACAGAAAACACTTTTCTAGACATTTGTGGGTCCTCCAGCATCATTTAATGGTCAAATTCCTGCCGATGCTGACATAGCGTTACGCTGGAGGACCTGGAAATTCCTAGAAATGGTTTCTCTCAGGTTAAAAAATTAGTGTTTGTTTATTTTCATTTTTTCCATTTTCATGGAATTCCTGTTCCCCTAACCCAATGCATGTGGAGGGCTTACTTTAGTACTGTATTTATCCCTAAAGTTCCAAAAATGCCTCTCAAGCATCTAACAAAGGGTAGGGCAGATTTTCCACAAAATCTCAAACTGTAATGTATCTGTTAGCCTTAAAGGTGACACACAACTGTTTGTTCTCCAGAGAGCATTGGCAAAAGCATTCTCTCTCCTAAACAGTTAATTCACACATTGCACAATTACAGCAGTTTTATCCCAATTTCATTGCTATGGTTTCGTTCCGTGGAAGTTCCCACAGAATCTGTAGTTTGGAGAGAGACTTAGAATTCTCTAGTGCCCTGCCACTAAAACTCTCTAACAGAGAATTCTTAAGTCCTTCACAGAACTCAGGATTCCACAGACTGGAGCCATAGCAGTTAAAGTGGACTCAATCTGCTAAAATTGTCTAGTGCAGGTAGTAACCCAAAGTCAGCTTGACTGGGGCACCACCAATCACTTCTGACCTGACCAAATAGTTGAAGACGTATTCAATTCACACAGACTTGTTGTGTTCTGCCTGGGATGAGCAACAAGACAGCAGTCTTATGAATGAGTCTTTGTGTGGAAATTAAATGTATAGCAATGCTATCAAAACCCACAAGAGTCTAGGCGAAGGGAATTCCTTTGCAAAACTGGGTTGTGATGCATTTCTTTGACACCTTTCAGCATCAACTGATAGATTTGAAAACGGTTCCCCAACTAATCATAGTGAACCTTTATTTCCAGTAAGGGGCTTAGGATAGGCTGGATTTCTTAATGGGTTGTTTAAATGTTCAGCTTCAGCCCCTGCAATAGAGTTTCAGTCCAAGGTTTCGAGTGTTAATCTAATTTGGTTTTCTGTTTTATTTACCTGTGACAAATGGGTTAAAGGAGTACAAGCTGGTTTTATTTAGCTAACTTCTTTACCCGTGGCTTGTATTTACCTTTGATTAGGCTGTGATTAATGTGTGCAGGAGTTGATAAGTGGCTATCAGTGGGTTCTTAAAAGCCTCCCAATGGCCCCCATTTGCACTTCTCTGAGAATCCCATCTGTGATTGGCTTTTACTGATGATCCCTTAAACTTGCAAGGAAGCAAAGAGGAAATTGCAAAATCTTCTTGAAATGATCTTTTTTTTGGGAGTGTCCTTGTTAACCGACCTTTCTTCTCTTCCCCCCCCCCCTTCTTCCTTCTTCAGCTTTAACAGAGGAAGAGGAATTTATCCATTTACCTTCAAATTGTCCAAGACTACAGCAAACAATGTGCTTTCTTATTCTCCTGCTAGGTGGTTTCTTTGCATTGTTCTGCACAAAGCTCCTCCATCAGCTGTGAAAAGAATCACTTATTCAGACCTGGAGTGATTTGCCTTATCATTAAAAAGGAAGACTAGATTTTAAAACAAAAGACATTCTTGCCTACTATTTATTAACCTGTTCAACAGGATTTTTTGGGTTGTTAGATTATATTTTAAACTCAGCAGCTCTGCTATCACAGTAAATCCTAGCATTAACTACCTCACTTCTGTTGTGTTCCCATCCTCATATAAAAACAAGAAAAAGAGATGCAGGGACAATGATGGATGCGAGGAACCTTTCTTTTTCTTTCTGAGGACATGAAAACTGCACTAGAAAAGAACAGACTGCTTCAAGTTCAGGAACACACTCTGTACCTTAGGAATTGATACAAAATGCCTTTGGTATCCTTGGACTGCTTAAAGTGGAGGTGGTAAAACAGCCTATAGTAAAGCCATTCCTTTTGAAGTGCAATCTTACAGTGTCCAGGAGCTGTATCCAATATTTAATCCCAGTATTCATCCAGCACAAGGTATTAGTAAAACACTTGATAATGAAGAGAAAGCACTATATTGCACAAATGCTAATTTTAACTTCTATTTGAATCTGATTTAAGCAGTTCTGTATGTCTTGATTGCAATATTTACTCTTCCAGTGGAAGATGATCCTATATGTATCCTGTGATTTTAATATTAAATACAGTAAAATAATAACTTATATTTATTAGAAGTGTTATCTCTTTTCTTTCCAGATGTATGATATTTCAGGAATAGATAGGGAAGAAGTCAATTTCAGTCAACTGCTTTGTGTTGCCGTCATACTTAGTAGTTATGACTGGATAAATGGATAAGATTGTTCAATCTATGATTACTTTTCCTCTCAAAAATCTGTGATCTGTGTTGAATTACACACTTATAATGTATTTTCTTGAAATGATCCATGCTGCAATTGGGTCCTAATTTTGTTACTGTATTACCTGTACCAGAGCTTGGAAAAGTTTGCTATGGAGGCTGGGAGATTTTGGGAGCTGCAGTCCAAAAGTAACTTTTCCAAGCTGTGGCCTGTGCAAGCAAATAAGATTTCTGTGCCCTGCTGCAAGCACAGCCAAATTACTAGTCAGGCATTTATTTTGTATTTATTGCATATATATAATGCTATCCTTCAACAAAATTTCAGAATATATTCCATAAGCAAAATCACAGAGAAGTCATGTGTGTCATTCAGACATTCATGCAGGAAAAAAGTACATACATGTGTGTTTGAGCATTTGCATCCAAACCTACACTTGAAATATTTTTATTTTCATCCATGTCCTCCCAATGCTAACCTTCATGTTTTCCTATATGCACATTTCTTCTTTTACTGAGCTTTGATGCCCAGGGTGGAGGCATCTGAATTAGCTGACTTGAGTGTCTGAAACAGACAAATTCAGGCTTCTGCTAGAACAAATTGTCAGATGAGATAACTGAGGTATCTGCAGCTGAATCCAAATGCCCCAAAGGAAAGGAAAAGTGTAGAGCAAGGTGGGCTATGGGAGCCTCCATATCTTGGAATGCATTTCCCATTATCCCTCACTACTTACTGTCCTAGCTAGGGCTGATGGGTATTACAGATCAATAACACATGTAGAACTGCAAGTTGTTCACCTTAGACTAGAATAATGAAGGAAATTATATGGGACAGTGGAGAGTAGAACAGTGACTTTATTATTTTATTTACTTATATCCCACCTTTCTCCCAATATAGGGACTCAAGGTGGCGAACAGCAAGTTTAAAACAATACAATTTAAAAACAAAGCGAAAGCATTAAAATGTATAAATATAAAATTTAAAAAGCAATTCAACCATTTTAAAAGTTAAAGCAATTACACATTAAAATTTAAAATATTTTAAAAACGATGCAAACTCAAAATCTGAATTACACAGCATTTATAGCCTTGTCACTTTGAAAAAGCCTAACAGCACAAGAATGTTTTTATCTGCTGCTAAAAGGAGAGCAGGGATGGGGCCAGCCTAGCTTCTCTAGGCATTTAACTTTCCCAAAAGGATTAGGGAGGGGGAGTATTTAAGTTTACATGTTCACAAGGTTTCCTCCTTATATTGGGGAATCAGGCAGCCTCCCAGATGTTGGACTGCATGTCCCAGTTTTCCTCACCATTGGCTATGCAGGCTAGGGCTGCTGGGAGGTGCAGTCCAATAATATCTGGAGGACTGTATGATTCCACTCTTACAAATAGCAGGCATTTTCATTGCTTGAGTTGTTTATTCCATGAGAAGAGATTCACTAGCTGCTAAAAACTGACTTTTAAAAAGCATCTTGCTAGGGGAAAGTTGGTATAGATTTTATGTACTCATAAAAATTCCTGTACCATGTAATGAGTAGGATCAGCACTCATAATTCCTACTCCCAAGATACAGATAACATATTTTTAATGATAATGAAATGAGCCTAAATAAGGACTTGAAGGTACAGGATATTGCAAGGACTAAATAAATATTTTTACCTCTCTTCCTAATGGTCATCCAGTGTAGGCACATCCAAAGCCTTTAGTTTGCCATGGTCTGCCACTAACTGAGTGGCTTATAAAACATATTAACACCAAGTTGTGAAATTCAGTGTTTTCTATAAACATTCTTTCTAAAAGAATAGTGAAGACTACTGCTGGGACAATTTAGATTCATATCCACTAAAACTAGGTGTAAAGTGCATCATCTCATTGGCATTTACCTGAAATGTATCCTAGTTTTAATTCTGTTTTGTGTTTCACTAAAATGCAGAAGAGGACCTGTGATCTACATAAGATGTTGTGTACACCCTGACATTATGCATTGTAATTCTCTCCGTTCTCTGTATCTGCAGCTGATCTGTCATGGAATGCCTTGCTTGCAATTTACATCAGGATAGCTGGTGTTCTCCCTGGGACTGAAGACAAGCCCATTGATAAAATCTGTCCATCCCGCTGGAAATTTGCCAGATTAGACTACTTACACTTGTTGGACAGAAAAATTGGTAGTTGTTTACAGGGAAGCAGACATTTTGGCTCCTGTTGTCCCCATTCCAACCCCTGCCACAAGGGTTTAGGTGCCCGTAGATGGTGATGATAGGGGAACCTATATTTGGAAGCTGTCAATTCATCAGTGACGGCAGCAACAAGAAAGCGAAGAAGAGTGAATGAGAATAATCTGTTTGAAACCCAGTGAGTGAGTTTTGATTCCAGCTATTTCCTCATGATTGGTTTCCTTGCACACAATGTGCATTTGTTATTATTTATTATGTACACCGTTTCCTTCAAGGCAGAGTTTCTGCTTTGAGACCGTAACTGGAGAAAATGTAAAAGCTGGCTTCCTCCAAATTAATCGCCTCAAAGAAAATAAGATCTTATGCACCTTCCTTTGTGAGCACATCTTTGTATTTAGTTCCTTCACAAAAAAGATTCCTATGGTTTCAAAGTATCCATTTTAAAAAAGAAGAAGAAAGGAAAAGAGAGTTCTATTCAATCAAACCTAGGTTGCAATCAGAAGTCACATTTTTGTTGTACTTCACTTCCACCACTCCAAAGGCTCCATTTTCAAAATTTGTTCCCAAAACTTTTTCATTTCTTCATGATTCTTAATGTTACATGGCTTTTGAAATGTACTTGCATCCTGTTTTTCACTATTGGTGCTTTCTCTTCCTCCCTACTTCCCTAAATGTCCACTGGCATGTTTATATGAGAGAGTGAAAGCATGATGGGATGCCAATTCATAGTACCTATTATCTTCATAATCCACCTGGTTCCCTTAATAGACAAAAGTAAACAGCCCATGACTCTGTAGATGCTACCAGCTCTCTAGTTGTTATGTTCCCCCTGCACAAAGACCTGACCAAAGGCCTTTCTGCACTGCACTAATAAAACACTATGATTCCACCTCAACTACTTTGGCTGCCTATGTAATTTGGTCATAGGCACTGGAGATCTCTGGCTGAGAATTGAAAATATCCCTACCTAAACTATAGATTACAGGATACCAAGACATTAAAATGCAGAACAATGGAGTGTTATAATTGTGTAAGGAGAGGCAGGTTGCTATTCTGTGTCTTCAAGTCATTTCTGACTTATGGTGACCCTATCATAGGGTTTTCTTGGCAAGACTTTTTCAGAGGAGGTTTGCCATTGCCTTCCCCTGAGGCTGAGAGCATGTGATTTGCTCAAGGTCACCCATAGTGGTAGAATTCAAAGATATAGCCTTGTTAGTCTAGAATTGGTATGGAGAGAGATCTTGTAGCACCTTTGAGACTAACTGAAAGAAATTGGCAGCATGAGCTTTCGTAGACTTCAGTCTAAATGCATCTGAGGAAGTAGACAAGTCTATGGAAGCTCATGCTGCCAATTTCTTTCAGTTAGTCTCAAAGGTGCTACAAGATCTCTCTACATACTAAGGTCACCCAGTAAGTTTCATGACTGAGTGGAGAATTGAAACCTTGTCTCCAAAATTTCAATCCAACATTCAAACCACTGTGCCACACCGGCTATCAAAAATACCCAGCCATTAAATTTCAATTTATTAGTATGTCTTAATATGAAAGACCACATATGTATGCCATCTGAAGCCAACACCATCTGCCTGGATACCTCTTTGGGCTATAAAAAGTGTCTGTATTAGAAAGTTTTTTTGTGATATTGGTATTTTAGTTTACTGTGTATCTGCAGACTGGTAAATGAGAGTATCAAAAAATATATAGATGTAGCTTCAGGTAAAAGTGCAGATGTTGGATGGATGTGCAGATATATATTTATCCAATAAGGATTTCAGGATGAATAACACAGGTCTACAATCAAAAAACTTTCTTTAATATTGTTACTGTTGTCAGTGTATTTTCAAGTGCTGAATTCCAAAAACATAATAAAAATGTTAGTGCACACAGTTCTTTGACAAATTCAATCTTTTTTATCAATTCAGTTGTTACTCAGCCTTTATTAAGTGCAGACGCTGATGTTCCAGTGTGATTTCTTTTAGTGCTTTTTATTTTTGTGTTTCAGATCAGCGAATTAAAGTGTTTCGAAGAAAGTCTATTAGAAGACTTACTCTTTACAGGATCATTTCATTCAGTCACATTCTACAACACAGAAATGTCAAAACAACTTGTGAATAAAACTGTATGTGATGGAGCAAATCTGAGATCCTTTTTGGATTTAGAATGCCAAATTCCTATAAAACCAGCATACATTTTTAATAAAAGTTGTATGACCCTTTTTGCAGGCCTGTGTAATCTACCTGAACACAGGCAAGAAAAGCAAGTCATGTTGCTCCTAAGTCATTTTGGCAGTCATCATCAATCAATTCCTTGGTCAAGCATATCTCTTAGCATGTAAAGTATTTCTTCTAGGTGCATAAAAGCACACTGTTCCAACACTGGAGCTTCTACACAGCCTCAGTGCAATACAACTCAGCTTCCCAGGGGGGATAGGTATGCATCTGTTGCCCAGGGTTTGTACAAGGTGAGGAAAACCACACTGCCTCTCTTTCCCTCAAAAAAAGTATGTGTCTCTGCATCCCACAGGGAAGTAGCAAGAGGCAAATGAATTCAGGCAGACTCTTTGGCTCCCTTAGAACATCTCTTATCTATCTCCAGCTGTCCAGGGGAGAAGATAAAAGAAGAAAAGCCTCTTCTGTCATATTGGCCAAAACCAACTTCCAACAAAGCAAACTGTGAGGACTGTTTGGAGCAAACACTGAAATTTATTTGACAGCTCCCCACAAACCTACTGTACGAATGAGATGTGCTCCTGTTATCAAGGCTCCTGCAGCCACCCACTCATCACATATGCTCCCTTCCTATATAGCTTTGCTATGAGGGAAGGGATGTCAAAGGAGAAATATTTGTCAAGTGTTTCATGGCTTCCAGACAATGAGTTTCTTCACTCCTCACAATTTACTTCAGAGGAAAAATAAATGGCATCTTGAATGAGTTGCCTTTCAGTCTGCAGCATCCTGTTACCAATCCTTCAAACTATTCACATGCATTAAATACCATTTTGTCGCTATATGGAGTCATGCTTCCATTTATTTAAAAAAAACAGTAGTGAGAAACAAGGAAGTTTGGATATCAGGAAAAAGCATCTCTTCTACCCCTAATTCAGGCCCCTGAATGTGTTATTTTATGCTATACACTTTTTCTGATTCACAAAATAGTTCCAATGTGTCATTGCACACAGTGTAATTGCTGCCATTTTCATTCGGAAAGTAAAAAGGCATAAATCAGTGCAGATCAGTAAAGTATTTTCTGAAAAATAATGGGCAACCATGTGCTCTCCTTTTAAATGTTGAAGGGATACTGCTCAGTGTAACTTTTCTGCATTCCCAAGTTCTTGATTCAATGTGTATTGAAACACCTGGGAGGCATTAAGGGAAGAAAAGTGGTAAAAGGAGATATCTGTGAGACCATGGTTGCGCTTATCCTGCCATGCAAGCTGTTTCTTCTTAGCCATGTGCCATCAAGAAGGGCCAGACTTACAATCAAAGGGAGTGGTAGCTGGTAGCTTCCATGATAGTGGGACAATTAATCCATTACATATTATAGTTGGAAATTTAAAGGTGCCTGAACTTGTTGGACAGGGCTATAGATCTTCAAAGTTCAAAGTAAACTCTGGAGCAGAGTCACTGCCCTTCTGGCACAGATGTCACCAGCTCATGCTATCTCTGTCTAATGATAGGGCTGGCCTTTATTGATGCAGCAAATTTGGGGTGTCCTTAAAGAGCAGGAATTGTTCATTTCTGATTTGCTTTATTATTGCATTATTGCTACCAGGGAGTAGGAAAGGTGCTTGTGGAATTTTCTGCCCCATGTACTCAAATAACATGTCCAGCTTTAGGTACTACATCCATGTTGATTTGTCAGACAGCATAACTGTGAACAAGATAGCTCTCAGGAAAGATCATCCATCCTTATTTCTCACTGAGGTACCCTTCTAAGGAACCCCCGACTTTCCTGAACAGTATGTGGAAAATCACTACTATTAATAAAGGAATTGAACCTATGGAGTTTTACAGGTATCTAGGAAAGATCTGGCATTCATCCCTTTAAACGTAAACAGACTGGGTTTGATTAATAAAAATTAGAAATCAAATCCATATCTACCATAATGCCTAAATACTGCCTTCACTACTTCATGGTTAACACATACAAACAAAAACCCAGACAAGCCTATCTGTTCATAAGTATTTTCTATTCTTGCACACACACACATAGTAACATAAATTTCTTTTAATGCTATCTGTTTATGGCAGGTCTCATGTTTTGGGGAGGAAAAACATGGAGAAGCAGGTCTAAACTGAACAAACAGACCATTGTTTAGAATGCTACATAAATAAATTCACAATAATAGATATATGTTGCAAAGCCTATGGGATAAATTGAGAGCATGACATGAGGTACCAACTGGAAAAGCAAGAATTTAATTTGTTTTCAGATTCCTATGTATCTTTCCTACCCCATGTCTGCAAGTGGAAAAACTGTTGATACCCAGCTCTGGTTTCCATTTGTGATAGGTCCCTTGAGGGATTTTTCCTCTGTATCCTTGATACAGTTTATCCAGTTGATGAAAGCACAGTAAGATGTGTCCTAAAATGACCTTTAAATGTTCACTTCATGAAAGAAAAAGTGTTTGTAACCCTGTCTTTTTAAAAGTCAAAATTTTATCCAACAGAAATCCTATTTCTGCATTCCACATTATGTGAAGTTTAATTGATTTATACAATTTATTCTGAATGCTGTTTCTGGAGAATTGGGCTTAGTTCTATAAGGACTAGTGAAAAGTCAGAAAGAATGGGAGACATGGGAAACAGAAGCTGGCTAATAGAAAAGAGAGGCAAAGGCAAACCCCTTCTGAACAAATCTTGTCAAGAAAACCTTGTAAAAACCTTAGGGTTGCCATAAGTCAGAAACAACCTGAAGGCACACAATAACTCAACAATAAGAAGGGGGGGGGGAACATGAGACCCAGAATTATTTGAGATTTATAAGATGAGAAAAGGGATGGTCAGAATGCCTTGTGGTTTGTCAGAATCCATATCCCATGATAACTTATGTCAATGGGTTAAAAAGAAGACCCTATATCAGGGGTAGGCAACCTTTTTGAGCCAGGGGCCGGGTTGCTGTCCTTCAGACAATTGGGGGGGGGGTGAAGCACCAAAAATAAATAAATAAATAAATAAATAATATTTTTTTTAAAAAATTAAAAAATTAAAAAATATGCATGCACACTCTCTCAGCCCCAGAAAAGCCATGGCAAAACCCCTGTGGAGATTTTGCCAAGAAAACCCCAAGAACAAGTAATAATAACAACAATCAATATGATCATGGTGGGCAGCGGCGGCAGCAGGACTGGCCTGGGGCCTGTCCAAAGGCCTCGGGGGGGCGCATCTGGCCCCCGGGCCTTAGGTTGCCTACCCCTGCCCTATATAATCAAAACAGTATAGAAATTCCAGAATAGAAGGATATTTCTTAAGTGTTCTTTCTTTAAGAAATGCTAGTTTTTGTCCAAATCATATCTTCAACTCAACTGCTTGGATAAGGAGCCAAAATATTTTATTATTATTTTTTTATTCACTATTTTGGTTAACATCTTACAGTTTGCATAATTTCTAATACATAACATTGTATTAAAACATTTCCCCCCCCCCTTTTTAATGTTTCTTTCAATAGTCTTTTTGTCCTTATCTATGTCTGCTTGTTCGCGATCTTTTTCCTTTGAAATCTCGACCTTCTAACATCCCTTTTCCTTCTTTCTTTTTCTTCCATTTCTTTCTTCTTGTTTCTTACAAATTACATAATCTAGTTAACTCCACACTTTTATATTTGTGAGGTAGGCCCTACGTAAACAATAGAGACAGCGAGAAAGGACAGAAAAAAGCATAGGAAGGTAGAGAGGAAATTTGAGAAAATCAAAAAGAATGTGGTTTCCTTTCTCTTCTTTACCTTTCTTTTTCCCTTCCTAACTTCTCCATTCCTCATCTTTCTCTTTCCTTGTCTACATCCCTTTCTACTAGCTCATTCTATCCACTCTCTTCTTCCTTAGCCTCTTCCTTCTAAACCCTATTCTACTTCCTCCTGCCTTCTCACTTTCACTTACCCGCTTCACATGCTTTATCCTTTTTTTTCTTTCCTTTCCTTTTTCCTTATTTCGTTTTGTCTCCCCTCTCATGTTTTCCCCCTCCTTTTCTCCTCTTCCTTTTTATCTTCAATGCCTTACCTTCACTTCACTTCTTTTCTCTCCTCCTCTCTTCCCCTTCCCTCCCTTACCTATCCACCCCTGACTTCCCACCTAAGACATAAGGTAATTCTTTATGCTTATTAGCTTTATAATTCCTTCTTTTTCCCCTTTTTTATTTTAGTTACGTAAATACTATATTGCCTTCTCATATCTTTATTTTCCCTCTTATTTAACAGTTGTTTATATCCTTTCAAAATTGATTATTTTTGTCTCCCCCGTCTTCCTATTTGAAAAACTTCTTGAAATTCAGTTCTTATATTTCATTATATCTTCACTCCACTTTTCTTCCCATAGTTTATTTACAATCTTCCACTCTTCCTTACATTGATTAACTGCTTTACCTTTTAATATCTGAGTTAGCATATCCATCTGATACATCTCCAGTAGATTATATAACCAATCTTTTATTTGAGGAATCTTTTTTAATTTCCAATGTTTTGCTATTAGCAATCTAGCTGCTGTCACTATGTATAATATAATTTTCCGATATTTCTGTTCTGATTATTTATCGAATATTTGTACCATATTCAGCAGATATAGTTTTGTGTTCATAGGAAATCTGAACTCTAAACAGTACTCTATTTTTCTGTGTATCTCTTTCCAAAAACTTTTTATTACAGGGCAATGCCACCATACGTGGTATAGCGTACCCTCAGTTTGCTCACATTTCCAACAGATATTGCTCATGTTTTTAGATATTTTTGCAATCTTTTCAGGAGTTAGGTACCACCTGAAGTATAGTTTATAAAAGTTTTCTTTTAATGTGCAACTGTTTGTAAATTTTATATATTTGTTCCAAACTTTTCCCCATTCCTCTAGCTTGATTAACTCTCCGAAGTTTTGTGCCCATTTATTCATGTGAATTTTTTTATACTACTTCTTGTTCTTGGTCTAAATTTAATAAAATTTTGTAAATTTTGTTTATAATTTTTTTACAACTTGATTTTAATACTTCGACAAATTCTGACTTGCCTTCTTCAAAACCTTCCAATTTCTGATCAATTTTAAATCTTTCTGTTAATTGATGATGTGGGAACCAGTAGCATGTTATCCCCTCTTCCACTAATTCTTCCCTAGACTTTATTTTATCAGTCCATTTTCTTTTTTTAACAATTCTTTATATGTTACTCATCTATCTGTAACTAAGCTGGTTTTGTTTTAAAAAGCCTCTTGGCTTGATATCCACAATGGAATTTTAGAATACAATTTTTTCTTATATTTTGTCCAGATCATTATCAGTGGTTTTCTCATGTAGTGATGCAAGAATTCTTTATGGACTTTTTCTTTTTGATACCATAAATACGCATGGAAACCAAAATGAGAGTTAAATCCTTCTAGGGCTAATAGCTTTCCATCTTCTAGTAATATCCAATCCCTAATCCACATTAAACAGCAAGCTTGGTAGTAAAGTTAAAAAATTTGGCAATACTAAACCTCCTCTTTCCTTTAGGTCTTGCATATCCTTTCATTTTACAAAATATGATGTGGACAAAAACTTGTTAACTGCCCTTGAGTTGATCTCGACTCATGGCAACCCTAAGGATGAGAAATCTCCAAGACCCTCTGTCCTCCACTGCTCTGCTCAATTCCTGCAACCCGTTAATACCCGTGACCTCCTTAATAGAGTCCATCCATCTGGCATGTGGCCTTCCTCTCTTCCTCCCTCCCTCCCTCCACCTTTCCCAGCATTATGTTTTTTTTCCAAAGAGTCTTCCCTTCTCATAATGTGTCTAAAATACGACAGCCTCAGTTTGGTCATCTTGGCTTCCAGGGAGGTTTCTGGTTTGATCTGCTCTGGGACCCGCTTGTTTGTCCTTTTGGCTGTCCATGGGATCCTTAGCACTCTTCTCCAGCATCACATCTCAAATGAATTTATTTACTTCCTATTATCCTTCTTAACTGTCCAGCTCTCCCATCCATACATGTTAATAGGGAAAACAATGGCTTTATGGTTCTAACTTTTGTGCTGAGTTGTATATCTTTGCATTTTAGAATCTTTTCTAGTTCTTTCATAGCCACCTTCCCCATTCTTAGTCTTCTTCTGATTTCCTGACTGCAGACCCCATTTCTATCAATGTTTGATCCCATGTATGGGAATTCTTTTACCATTTCTATTTCTTCATTGTCTACGTTGAACTTGTGAATGTCCTCAGTGGTCATTATTTTTGTTTTCTTTATGTTCAAGCCTGCCTTTGCACTTTCTTCTTTGATCTTCCTTAGTAGGTGTTCCAGGTCTTTGAGATTTTCTGCTAGTACTATGGTGTCATCTGCATATCTTAGATCAGGGACCAGCAACCTACGGCCCGGGGCCGGTTAAGGCCCCGGGCCCTGGACGTACCAGCCCAGGCCGTAGGCTGCCACCACCGCCGCCACCGCGTGCCACCATTGGGGCACGTTTTCGGCCGTGCTTGCTGCGGCCGCCATTTTGGAAATAAAATGGCGGCCGCGGCGGCAACGTGTGGGGGGCGCGCATGGAGGCGGAGGGTGCGCATGCGCTCGTCAGTGCTGCACCGCCATTCCTCCCCCCTTGGCCCAGCCAAGACCTGGGCGACAGGAGACTGGCCCAGGTCTCAAAAAGGTTGCCTGTCCCTGTCTTAGATTGTTGATATTCCTTCCCCCTATTTTCATTCCTTCTTCTTTTGTGTCCAAGCCTGCTTTTCTTATAATATGTTCTGCATACAAGTTGAACAGAAAGGGTGAAAGGATGCAGCCTTGTCCTATTCCTTTGTCAATTGGGAACCATTCTGTTTCTCCGTGTTCTGTTCTGACAGTAGCCTCTTGTCCTGAGTACAGATTCCTCATTAGGACTATCAGATGTGTTGGCACTCCCATGTCTTTAAGAGCATTCCATAGCCTTTCATGATCTATGCAGTCAAAGGCTTTGCAGTAGTCTATAAAGCACATGCTGATTTTCTTTTGGAATTCCCTGGTGCACTCCATTAGCCATAATATGTTTGTAATGTAGTCCCTCATGCCTCTTCCTTTCTTGAACCCCACTTGGACTTCTGGGATTTTTCTCTCGATGTATGGTTGGAGTTTATGTTGTCTAATATTAAGCATGATTTAGCTTGTGTGGGAGATGAGTGCTATGGTTCTATAGTTGCTGCAGTGTCTTGTGTATCCCTTTTAGTGGATGGGGATGTATTTTGGTCACTTCCAATCTGTTGGCCATCGTTTTGTTTTCCATATCTGTTGACATATGTTGGGTGACTCTGTCTGTGTGGGTTGCAGAAGTTCAATTAGAATATCATCTGTTCCTGGTGACAAAATGAAGGACACATGGGATGAAGAGCCATATGAAGATGAACCCCAAATTCTGAAAAGTGAGGTAGAAATTGCAATAAGAGAAATAGCTGACAAAAACTAGTGTTTCTTAAAGAAAGAACAGTTGAGAAGCCTATAGTAGATTTTGGGATAGATACTAAATGAAATCTGGGAGAAGATGCTCATTAACTTTCTCTTATTCAGAGTGTAAAATTCATTTGCACTTTCCAGGGGCATTTCTTTTCATCTTCTATTGCCACAAAACTTCAAATGCACATGGTGTTAAGGAAAGCCTTCATAGGTCTTCAGTGCAAGTGCTGGTTTTGAAGTGCTAAATTGAAACCCAAGCAGCATGCACAAGCAGAATCAGCCATTAGGTGGCATTGGTGGTAACTGCTAGTCATTAAAATGCAAACAGCAAACCTACCTTAAAAAATCCTGCATTACATTAAGAAATTATTTTGCACAGCAAGAATAATGCACTTCTGTTCCTATATAAATTAATTAAAATTCAAATAAATAATTCCTTTAATGTTAGGTTTCTGTTAAATAATTTGAGGAATATCCTAGTTGTGTTTCTCCCTGTGTATTACTGTCTTCAGGCATTTGGTCTAAATGCATAATAAATGCATGCTTAGTAGTCCTGACCCCTAGACATCTAAATATGTGGTCATCATGCTCTCTGAGCTATGCATGATTAGTGTCAATCTGAAATAAGCTCAAGTGCTCCATCTATGGAGCTCCATCCATGCATACTGCCATGGACAGCAACCAGAGTCCCTGTTTCCATATAGGGAGTCCTACACAGAATCACAGAGTTAGAAGAGACCACAAGCATCATGCAGTCCCCCAGGCATGAAGGAAGACACAATCAAGCACACCCAACAGATGGCCATCCAGCCTCTGCTTAAAAACCTCCAAAGAAGGAAACTCAACCATACTCCAAGGCAACATATTCCATTGTTGAACAGCTCTCATCAAGATGTTCTTCCTAATTTTTCCAGAGATGTATGGTAATGTAGCAATATACACATCAGTGTCTAGAGACAGAGCTAGCCAGTGTTCTTGAGAACCTCAATCCCACATTTGGTATAAACGGAATGGAACTTGTCAAGTTCAAATTTGCCATTACACTGTGCCAGGCTTGTTGCTTGTTTGTCTGTTCCACTTAGGTTTCAAACAGGTAGAAAGGAGAGGATATATTTTCTGCAATAAAATACAGAGTACTGACACACAGTCACATTTTTTCTTGGTCTGGTGCTGCAAACACTTTTATCCCAGCATGGATCTAGTACTAAGTGACCCAGGTGATGGAGAAAAGGTGTTTTAATAACCTGAAGATAGCAGAAATGGAATGGTATAGATGCCCTTACCCACTTGTTATTTGGTAAAATTCAAAGATACTACCATGTTAGTCTGTAGAATCAGTATGTAGCGAGATCTTGTAGCACCTTTGAGACTAACTGAAAGAAAGAAGTAGGCAGCATGAGCTTTTGTAGACCTAAGTCTATTGCTTCAGATTCAAATGCACTAAATGCATCTGAGGAAGTAGACTTAGGTCTATGAAAGCTCATGCTGCCAACTTCTTTCTTTCAGTTAGTCTCAAAGGTGCTACAAGATCTCTCTACCACGTCCTATTTAGCATCTATGTATAAGAACAAAATGGCGGCCACGACTCATTTGCGCATGTGCAGTACTCCTGTGCATGCGCAAACACGCCATGGCCGCCATTTCAGAAATCAAAATGATGACCGCGGCGCATGCGGCCGCACAGAGGGCAAAATGCGTGGCGGCGGCGCGCGGCCCACCTGGGCCAGTAAGTCCGGCGACCTGGCCCGGAACCAGCCCGGAGGCCGTAGGTTGCGGGCCCCTGGTCTAGCCTTTCTGTCACAGTCACAGTCCGAGGAAGCCATCGGGGTACTGAAGCAATATCTCAAACGATTATGGATGAGCTCCCCCCTACCCCCAGCATACAAAAGTGTAATCTAGAGGAGATAGAGATGTTCTTGTTCATAGAATGGCAGATCAAGTAACTAGAGCTCATCCTGTTTGGATTGGCCTCCCCTTGAAAATCTATGTTCCTAGTTTAAATGTGCCCCCCTCCAATTTATTCCTGGATGTCCAGGTTGCACCTATGATGTGTGTACTTTTACTCTACAAAGACCTGTGCATGAGCTATGCTTGTTCCTAAAAGTATCAGATCTGGCCATGGTGACATATAACTTTACACATAGTCTGGAGCTCCTTTTGAAGATAGTATGGAAACAGCCTGTTGAATAATATTTATGTGGGACATGTGAGTGATTCCAAGGTTAGCAAGTGGCTGCTGCTCCATTTCTAAGCACAACTGAAAGTGCAGGTTGTGACTTCTAAACTCCTTAATGTTTTGAAACCAGGCTGCCTGAAGGGCCACTTCCTTCACGGTAGCCTTTTCTTGTGTTGAAATCTTAATTTCTTCCTTTTATCCTGTAAACATCTCATGGATATTTGGTGGAAACCAAGGAAAGGCTCTTCTCAGCAGTTGTGACCAGACCAAATGAATTCTTTGTGGATATCCTCTATCCCTCAGGTTGAGGAAAAAACAACTTATTGGTTTAACATATTTGCCCTGTTGAGCTGGTCTGTCTTGCTTAGCTCCTCTGCATTTTAATCTGTATTTTAGTATCAATGGACAGAATTCTTTAAGGCAGTGACCCATGCATAACCTAGAAATTATGCACTCATGACTCTTACATATTCATGATCCCTACATGGGCCCTAGTTTAGGGGAACTTTCACTATCCCAATATCCCCTAGGGCCATGTAGGGACCATGAAAGTCCCCATTCCCCACTTCCCAGGCAGCCTTTGCAATCGCTATGGGTTGGGGTATCTCTTCCCGTCAGTCAGAAAGCAGTTCACTGATATTCTCACCTCCATCCCATCCCCTGTACAAGGGGAAATTGTGGCAGGGGTCCTGGTTTTGTGAAATCATTCACAGAAGGAGGTGAACATGGGAGGTAGCTGCTTCCACAGAAGCAGACCCCCACTGATTGCAGTGGTGGCTTCCTGGTAAATGGGGATTATGGGTGGTCAGGGTGAGATTTACTGCATAGCACTATAACTACCCTATTTATCTCCCATACAAGAATCCAGCCAATGTTTTTCACTAGCTATTGTCTGACCTATACCTGCTTTAACTTGGTTGTCATATCTGCTCTTACTGCATTGTTACTTAATATGTTGGTTGTTATATATACGGCTTGGGTCCATGAGCCCTGGTAGTGCAGTGGTTAAAATACTTGTTCTGCAGCCACAACATTGTGAGTTTGATCCTGCACAGCTCCAGGTTGACTCTGCCTTCCATCCTTTCACAGGTCAGTAGACTGAGTACTCAGCTTGTTGGGGGCAATTGGCTTGCAGATCATAAACTGCTTTGGGAGTGCTTAGCACTATAAAGCAGTACAGAATTGTAAGGGCTATTGTTATAATTTGAAGGACTCCATCTCCCTATATGAGCCGATTAGAGTATTAAGATCATCTAGAGAGACCCTTCTCTCTGACCTACCACCTTCTCACACTTGCTTGTTGGAAGCAAGGGAGAGAGCCTTTGTGGTGGCTGCTTCCACACTTTGGAACTCCTTCCCTAGAGAAGCCAGGATGGCCACATCCTTGCTCTCCTTCCAACAGTGGGTCAAGAGATTTCTGTGCTGCCAGGATTTTACAATCTGATGCGGGTTGGGCTTTTAATGTGGCACAGTACTGTTATTAGGTTTTAAAGGGTTTGTATATAGCTTTTTAAATACTAAATTTTATTGATTTAATAGAACATGCAAACATACAAGAACTTAACACGTAAGAAACATACCACCATGTTGTCTGTATGTTGTTTTTAATGCATTTTGATATTATTAAGGTTTAATGTTTTAACTCATAAATTGTTTGTTTTTAAATCTTATATTTATACTTTTATTTTGACTTTTGTATGGGTTTTAACTTGTATTGTTTTAAATATGCTGTTAGCTGCCTTGAGTCTCGTTATTAGGAGAAAGGTGAAATATAAATGTTTAAAATGCATTTTTAAAAAATTATATTTATTTGTTATTTTTATGTATTTCATTTATTTATTAGAACCTTGGCATTTTATATGGAAAAGATGTGGTATAAATTTGAAGAAACAAATAAGCAAGTAAAAATATGTCCATGTCTTGCGATACACATCCATCCCCATGCTTTATATGTGTGGATGGAGCAGCAGGCACATTAATGAATATGGCCAAATGAATAAATGAAGATGGTCACTCCTGGCTCATCTACATTGGCCTTTAAAAAGACAAACAATGTGAGCCTGAATCAGCTACTTATTAAGTACACTTAGCTAAATAATCTTTCCTGGTCTGAGCCTCCACTTTAAACCTGATAGATATACATCATTCACATCATTCACTCTGACTCCTGTTGCTGCCAGAATAGGAATGTACAGGTATCTACATGGTAGAAATAATGCAGTTTAACACCACTTTAAGTGCCATGGCTCCATCCTACAGAATCCTGGGATTTGCGGTTTTTTAAGACACCGGTACTTTTTGGTCAAGAAGTGTTAACACCTCATGAAACTACAAATCCCCAGGATCCCATAGGATGGAGCTACAGTACTTAAAATGGTTTCAAATTGCATTATTTCTACAGTGTAGAGGCACTTGCAGAATTTCTGTTTTGACTTACAACTAGGATATAGACACAGGAGTTTTTGAATTCCATCTCTCTGAATTAAAGAACTTTTACAACCTTTTCCTCACATGCTATCTGAACTTTTTAGAATAGAGATGCCAAAGACTGCTCTGCTACTATTGAGTTATTGTCTCTTCCCACAGCAGCTTTCAGGAACTGTTGAAATTACATGGATGTAAGTAGCTGATATGTGAAAAGTCCTGAACTGAGCTGTTCAAACAGTTTCTTTGAGTTAAAGTCCTACTCTAGTTTACCAATTAAAAGTTTAAAGTTTCTTTCTATAAACTCCTTAATGCTTTTTACAGAACTTACCAGTAGATCAATTTTTTGTATCAGACATGAAGATTCCCCACCCCCACCCTATTCTATCCTGTTATTGTTCCAGGGGTTTGTTCTATCTCATTTTTCTGCACTGTCAAAAAGGATTTGGGAAATTCTGAAACTGAAGCACTTGCATTTTGCCATATTTTCCCCCAGTCACAACAGCAGAAATGCACTGTGCTGTGCACTGAAGAACTGCAGCGCCTGAAAAAGAGTTGTGTGCATCATTGCATCAAGATTTCTTCTTGGGGTGTGTTTCTTTATTATACAAATTAATGGATAACTGAACAGTGAAGCAAAGGGTAAATATGTAATGGTTTATAAAAATGTCCAAGGTCAAATCAAGCCTGAACTCTATACAGGCCAAAATTATTAATCTGAGGCTAATCCACTTTTGACATATCATGAGATGACATGACTCATTATAAAAGACAATGATGCTGTTGGCTCTCTTCTGTCTTGCTAGATGTGAAGTAACAAAAAGCAAAACTCTTTGGCCCACTAGAGATGCCAACATACAGCACTGTCTGAGGTATACACTCTCAGAAATAGCATACTGTAGCAGAGTACAGAAGCACCAGTTCAGTTTAAGTATTGGCAATGCACCGACCACATTTGAATAAACTCACAGACACTTGTTGATATCTTCCAAGTCCTTGGAGGTTCTTTATCAGTAGTTGCAAATATGTATAAACACTTCCCATCAACTCACACCATCTGTTGTAATACAGATTCAGTCCAACCAACTCCAACCACTCTCTCCAAACCACTATCTTCAACCCCTATCATCAACCCACATGTGCCCTGAGTCTCAGTGCACTTATATACAGTGTTGGCTAAGGGTCGTCACCTAGTACTACTTAGCATGATGCAATTTCTGGTGAAAGCTTTTGCATCATGCCAAGTGCTCTGACTTAGCAATTCCAGCCATACAAAATATTTTACTATACTTTAAAGCAGCGGTTCTCAACCTGTGGGTCGCGACCCCTGCGGGATTCGAACGACCAAAACACAGGGGTCACCTAAAGCCATCGGAAAATACATATTTCCGATGGCTTTAGCCGCTGAGAAGTCGCGCATCATCCGTCTGGGGCCTAAGGGGCGGGGGAAGCGGGGGGACGCTCCATAATCCATAGCAGCGCATTACATGTGTCTGGCGCTTGCTGACGTCATCAGTGGGCGGACGCAGCAAGCGCCGGAGGACAGAAGCCTAGGAGGCGGAGTTTGGGGTCACCACAACATGAGGAACTTATTGCGGGGTCATGGCATTAGAAAGGTTGAGAAACACTGCTTTAAAGGAACATTGTTCCAACAAATGCTTGGTAAGATGGATGACAGTAGGTAAAGAAAGAGACCACACTAAAGGTTGACAAACACAATCAAGGAAGCCAGAGCCTTGAATCTGCAAGACCAAGCAGGGACATTAACAAACCAGGTGTCTTGGAGGTCTCTCATTCATAGGATCACCATAAGTGGAATCTGAATAACAACTATTGATGACAACAATTTTTAAAAAAGCAACCCTAAACAGTATGCTAATACTGATTTTTTTAAAAATGTGTTACTACCTCTCTGGAGAGAGAGAAAAAAACATTTATGTAAAGCTCTAAAATCTCACAAAAATATTGGATTGGAAGTAATGGCTCAACATTATTAAGAAATATATAATCTCTTATCAGACCATCATTCACATCATCTGAAATTGAGTTCCATGGTGAGGCCCACTGCTTCACTGTGATACCAATCTAAGTGTTATGCTCCTAGGAAGAATCCTAGGAACTAGTAAGAGAGACATCTGAGATTCCTAGGCCACTTCAAATAATTATTTCAGTATGTACCATGGATATAGTTTAAGTATATCTAATGAATGGATAACCTTTTGCATACTTTTTGTTGTTCTGCATATTAAAGTTGTCTCCAGTTTATGAAATCCTATAATGGGGTTTTCTATATGAGATTTATTCAGAGGTGGTTTGACATTATCTTCCTATGACAGTTCTTGGCAATCTCCTATCCAGGCCTGACCCAGCTAAGCTTCTGAGATCACACAGGATCTAGGGTCATTAAGGTGTTAAGCCTTTGTTTTGGATAACTTATAGTTGGCCAGATTGGAACAGATTTGAAGCAATCAATATACATCCCCATCTACAAAAAGGGAGACACAAGAGACTGCAGCAACTATAGGATCATAGCACTGATCTCCCATGCAAGCAAAATCATGCTCAAAATTCTGCAACATAGGCTCCAACCATACATGGAAAGAGAGGTCCCAGAGGCTCAAGCTGGGTTCAGGAAAGGAAGAGGCACTAGGGATCACATTGCAAACATACAATGATTAATGGAGCATGCCAGGGAATTACAAAAGAAAATCAGCATGTTCTTTATAGACTATAGCAAAGCCTTTGACTGCACAGATCATGAAAGGCTATGGAACACCCTTAAAGACATGGGAGTGTCAACCCATCTGATAGTCCTGATGAAGAATCTGTACTCAGGACAAGAGGCTACTATCAGAACAGAACATGGAGAAACAGAATGGTTCCCAATTGGCAAAGGGACAAGGCTGCATCCTTTCACCCTATCTGTTCAATTTCTATGTAGAACACATTATAAGAAAAGCAGGCTTGGACACAGAAGAAGGAGGAGGGCAAATAGGAGGAAGGAATATCAACAATCTAAGATATGCAGATGACACCATAGTACTAGCAGAAAACCTCACAGACCTGGAACATTTAGTAAGGAAGATCAAAGAAGAAAGTGCAAAGGCAGGCTTAAAGTTGAACATAAAGAAAACAAATAATAAATAATAATAAAATTTTATTTATACCCCACCTTTAGCTGAAGCTATCAAGGTGGCTTACATTAAAAGTACAATCCCACACTTTATAACAATCATATAACCCCCCCTTAAAATTACAATTAAATCAGAGCAATTTAAAATCTAATATTTAAACAATAAACAGTAACACAATCAAATAATAAAACAAAAAGCACTGAAACATCTCCAGTTTACACCAGGGGCAAGTTAACCCCTCAGAGACACATCTTAGAGGAAAAGGGGCTCTTAATGTGGGAGGATCGGGTCTAACTAGCTCTCTTCCGGATAAGCCTGCCAGAAGAGATCCATCTTGATGGCTTTTATAAAGCCACCTAAGCTGGATATCTGACGGATCTCTTCCGGCAAGGCATTCCAGAGTCTGGGAGCAGTGGCAGAAAATGTCCTCTGGGAGGTCGTTGTCAATCTAGTTCTTGATGATTGAAGAAGCTGCCTCCCAGAAGACCTGAGGGAACGGGGTGGATTATATGGGAAAAGGCGATCCTTTAGGTAAGTTTGGCCCATGCCATGTAGGGCTTTAGAAGTCATTACCAACACCTTATACTGTGCTAGGAAATCAATAGGCAGCCAGTGAAGAGATTTTAGAATCGGAGTAATATGATCACTCCTAGATATTCCGGTGATCAATCTGGCTGCCATATTTTGTACCAATTGCAGTTTCCGAGTTAGGGATAAGGGTAGCCCCATGTAGAGTGCATTACAGAAGTAGAGTTGTGAGGTTACCAGTGCGTGTACCACGGTCTCTAGGTCCCTTGTTTCCAGGAATGGGTGCAGCTGGCATATCAGCCGAAGCTGATAACAAGCACTCCTGACTGTCGCATTCACCTGATCTGTCATGTGAAGCGACGAGTCTAGGAGCACCCCCAGACTACGGACACAGTCCTTAATAGAGAGCATGACCCCATCAAGAACTGGTGGTAGCATCCCAATCCCTGGTTTAGGGGCCCCTACCATAAGTAAGTAAGGGGGGTTGCAGACTGCCAGAAACAGTGTGAATTCAGTCCACTTTTAGGGTTAGGGTTAGAGTTAGGGAACCATGGGAACTGTATTTTATTGTGGCATCAGAGTTGTCTGACAGAGAAGGCTCAATGTCTCAGAAAAATAACAGTTCCCATGATTCCCTAGCACTAACCCTAACCCTAAAAGTGGACTGAATTCACACTATTTCTGGCAGTCTGCAACCCCCCTAAGTAACAAAAATAATGACCACCGAGGATCTTCACAAGTTCAACCTAGACAATGAAGAAATAGAAATAGTAAAAGAATCTCCATACCTGGGATCAAACACTGATAGAAATGGGAACTACAGGAAACATTGATAGAAATGGGGACTACAGGAAATCAGAAGAAGACTAAGAATGGGGAGGGTGACTATGAAAGCACTAGAAAAGATTCTAAAATGATATACAACTCAGCACAAAAGTTAGAATTATACAAGCCATTACCATGTATGGATGGGAAAGCTGGACAATTTAAGAAATATGATAGGAAGAAAATCAATGCATTTGTGATGTAGTGCTGGAGAAGAGTGCTGAGGATTCCATGGACAGCCAAGCAGATCAAGCCGGAAACCTCCCTGGAAGCCAAGATGACCAAACTGAGACTGTCGTTCTTCGAACACATCATGAGAAGAGAGGACTCACTGGAAAAGAGAATGATGCTGGGAAAGGTGGAGGGAAGTAGGAAGAGAGAAAGGCCACATGCCAAATGGACGGACTCTATTAAGGAGGTCATGGTTATGGGCTTGCAGGAATTAAGCAGAGCAGTGGAGGACATAGGGTCTTGGTGATGTCTCATCCATAGGTCACCATGGATTAACAATAAAATAGTTGGCCAAACTGTGGCCCCAGGACTGCATGTCACTCTCCAGACTGTTTTTGTGTCCCTTGAGCTTTCCCAGACTGCCCTTTTTCTAACAAAAAAAGAAAGTGAATTGTTTCTCCTAGAAGTCTCCAGTAACATTTTACCTTTAAAATAGGTTGTAGTGTGCCCCTGCTCAGTTTAGTCACCCAGCCACCTCTCTCTCATTTAGTTTTCTGTCATTTGTGGCTATCCATGCACATTACACAATTCATAGAAAGTTGGAAGAGACCACAAGGGCCTTCCAGTCCAACCACCTGCCATGCAGGAAGACACAATCAAAGCACTCCCAACAGATGACCATGCAGCCTCTGTTTGAAAACCTCCAAAGGAGGAGTCTATCACACTCCAAAACAGCATATTCCACTGTTGAACAGCTCTTACTGTCAGAAAGTTATTTCTAATGTTTAGCTGGAATATCTTTTTCTGACATGTGAATCCATTGCTCCATGTTCTATTATCTGTAGCAGCAAAAAATAAGCTTGCTCCATCCTCAATATGACATCCCTCCAAATATTTAAACATGGCTAATACCTCTTAACCTTCTCTTCCCCAAACTAAACATACCCAGCTCCTTAGACCACTTCTCATAGAACATGGGGGCTAAGCAGACGGGCGACCGTGGGTCGCCCTGGGAAGGTGCGCCGCGGGACCAAGGCATCCCCAAATTAGCGCTCCTTTCACAAGTCAGCGAAAGTGCGCCACAAAAGGCTGCGGTGCACTTTCGCTGACTTTTCCGCTGCAGCGCGTGGAAAGGCTGCGGCGGGAGGTCCTCCTCGGAGCGCTGGCTGTGCGGAGGGCCGGCTGCTCTGAGGACGACCTCGGGAGGAGGATGCCCCTCCCCTTCCCTGCCCCCAAGATGGCCTTTTAAGCCGTCTGCTTAGGCCCATGGTTTCCAGATCTTCCACCATTTTAGCTGCACTCCTCTGGACATTCTCCAACTTGTCAATATCCCTCTTTAATTGTATTACCCAGAACTGGGTACATTATTCCAGGAGATGTCTGACTAATGCAGAATAGAGTGGTACTATTTCTCCCCTCAGTCTAAATAATACAGTCTTATTTATGCAATCTAGGATCATATTGGCTTTTTTTAGCTTCTTCATCACATTGTAGTCTCATGTTCAACTTGTGATCTACTAAGACTCCTAGATCCCTTTTGCATGTACTATTGTCAAGCCAGGTGTCACCCATCCTATACTTAATGCTATAATTCCACTTGAACTGCAAGGGCAACATCTTAGGAATACAGTCGTCTCTCAGTTTTCACTGGTTTTGAATCTGCATCCCTCAATTATACACAAGGGACAAACGGAGAGGGACATAATAGGGTGTGCGCCCATGGGCATGTACCACCATTCAAGTCTATGGGGCTTGAATATCAGGGAGTTTCTATTTTCATGGGGGGGGGGAGTCTGGAATGGATCCCCCATGAAAACGGAGGGCCAACTGCAGTTGCAACTTACAGTATAGGGAGGGGTATTCAGATTTCTCAGCTAGAGCTCTCTAATGCCTCAACAAACTACAAATCTGAAAATGTCATAGGATGCAGCCATGCCAGTTAAAGTGGAATCATAGTGCTAGAAGTCTGTAGTGTGGAAGGGCCCCTAGTCTTTCACCTCCCTAGTTTTGTATGTGGTACTCTTCAATTAGTATTTTGCCCTTGGGCTTGGGAGGGCTGAAAGGCCATATTCCACTCTGAGTATCAAAGTAAAATTTGACTGCCACCCAGAGACCATCTTGTCCTTTATCTCAAACAGTAAATTGCCTTGGGCCAGACATTTTCATCAGATTTGATTCATTGTTCTGTTACCTTATTTTAACAAGGTTCCTCCATGAATGTGGAATCCTGCCATTTCCATCTCAGGTTTCCTCCCCATTCCAACAAACTGGATCAGATTTAGAGTCAGTGAAGCTGTTGATATATAGTGAAATTGGAGGCAATTATACAAATTCACTGTCCATTGGGGGGGGAGGGAACAACATGCATGACAGAACAAGTAACAAGCAAAATTTGTTCCAAGAATTCATCAAGGCTGAAATGAAATCAAAGTGATTTTGGCTAGTCCACATTCTTCCTTAGTAGGTGGATGTTACAGCGAATATGGCATTAATATGGAGTGATCCCAGACATGAAGTACCTACTAATCTGATGAAGCACTCCATGTAATACATAGGTTGCATACTGTTAACAACAGCAAAAGAAACATTAGTGACATATATTTCCTTAAACGATCAGTCTTTGTTTACATATGTGGATTTTTGGCCCTCTGTACAATAGCCTGAAAGTCAATTTTCTGGTTGCAGAAAAGAGTTCTTAGACAGGCAATGAAAGTGTTACTTCATAAGATTCTGGCATTTTTATAACTGCAGTATCTATCTTTCACATCAAAGACAAAGAATTCACTTCAAAGACTTTTTAACAATAGCTTCTAAAGCTTGATATCTCATTGTTTACAGTAAAAACTACTGGTGAAGATCCTTTGCATGCCTTGTTTCTTTTCATCACCAAGCACAGCGCAGGGTTTCAAATGATGTTTATCAGAATCTCAAGTTGAGTTAGCATATTCAGATTTAAAGGCAATGGTCATTCATATCCTCTACTTTTAACTGAATGTCATACTGTGTTAAGAACTATTCAGGAGAATTCTAAATTGGCAGATAGTTTATTTCTCCATTCTTGGAGCTTGATTGGTTCTTTGCAGAACTGATTATCTGTTTTTGGCACAGGAAACTCCAGATTTTGGGACAATGCAATATTATAATAAGTTATAAACAGTCCAGTCCATCTTCCAAATTGAGCCATATTTTAAAGCTGTAAAAAAGATACTTTCTGGTCAAAATTAATCACTCAGTGGATACTACCACACTGCTGAATTAATGCAGTTTGCTGCTGTTTTAACTGCCATGACTCCATTCTATGCAATCCTGGGATTTGTAGTTTGTTATGGTACCATAGCTCTCTGCCTGAAGGCTAAATAGCTCACAAAACTACAAATTCCAGTAGCCATGGCAGTGAAAATGGTGACAAACTGCATTAATGCTACAGTGTAGATGCAACTTAAGACATTTTGAAGGATAAATGAATCAGAAACTGGGGAGCATCCAATGGATTTCATAGAAGAAATTCAAAGCATGCCACAAGATGCTCAAAAGATCTACAAGACAATTATATTTTAGCAAATTATATAGCCCCTTAAGACTATACACAGGTTGAGACACGTCCAGCTTTTTTATTATTAATAATAAAACAACTACCTTTTGAACATCTTGAGAGGTGTCTCTAGTTTCTTCTGTGGGTAAATTTGAAGGACCATCTTGTAAATAACTTTTCTCTTTGGAGGTTCATCATGGATGTCAGAGAAGGTCTCTTGATCTGCTCAGTATCTTTTCTACTGAATTTTGACAGAAATACTTCCTCTGATTTCACTTTCTTATCCTCCTCAGTCTTGTCTTTGACTTGGTGGAAATCCTGATCTTAAGAAATGGCCTGTTTTAAGCTGCAGTCTGGTTCACCCATCCTGTTTTATCCTATGACCTTTTTCTACCAATGTGTCAGCACTCCTAACATTCTTAGATCGTAAGGGCAAAAATAATGCAGACAAAATGGCAAAATGTTTGGCTCATATGAGTACATACATGAAGGTGGTTGGGTCTACATATCTGAATAGTTGAGAATACACCTGTGGCTCAAGCATCATCCTTTGTTGAGCGATTAAAGCCATTATGCATTAGGAATATTTTGTAAAATAATACTGTCTTGTGATTATTAGGTTTTTAAAATAGTTTTGTTACAAATCTACTTCTAGAAATAGCAAATACACTATAATTTTTAGAAAAATCAGTATAGACTTTAGATTAGAGGTACCTATACATGCAAATGTAACCTAATTAGAATGGGACAAGGTTTGCACTGGAGCTTATTTTGCCATCTGTGGCTTTTTATCAATTCTGAATAAATATATACACCATAAAAATTTATTCTAAGCATTCGGCAAGCTCAGGTTGCAATTAACTGTACCACTGTTGTTGTGTGCTGCCCCTTGAAGCAATAAGTCCAATAGGCCCTCAGCACTACTAGGCCATAAAAGCTTTCACTCCTGGGCAGAACTTAGTAGAAATAGACACTAATATGATCAGCTGGATACTAAATTATCTCCTGAAAAAAATGAACCATCCTAGGCCCATATGGCTGTACTAGTAAGCAGGGAAGTTTGTTGAGTAGTTATGTTCCCTAATCAAGATGTTGCTCTGTGTTCTAGGAAATTTTAACAATTAACTATAAGTTCATAGACATAGACTAGACCAGGGGTCGGCAAGGTTTACGTACCTGGGGCCGGTCGCTGGTCCCCAGGTCTTCCGCCGGGCTGGGTGGGGGGGAAATGGCATGTGTGTGTGTGCGCACGGCCCCCACAGACCCCCGCTGCCATCACCAATGACGACGACACCACCACCGACCCCCACCGCCACCACGCGTGCTGCTGCTGCGCCGCCGCCACATGCATCACAGCCGCCATTTTCTCTGCCAAAATGGCAGCCGCGACTCATTTGCACACTTGAAGTGTGTTGAATCTGTGTCCTGGAAAAAATAGTTGTGTTTACTTGATGGCATCTTTACTGGGTCCAAGCCATGGGGAGGGACAGGTGCTAATGCAGATCGGTTGCATGGCAGGGACAGAGGACGTTTTCACACTGTCCTCCTAAAGCCGGCTGGAGCCATTCCGGAACGGGTCGTGCCGCCGATTCCGGAATGGCTCCGCCGCCGAAAGGCTAATTCCGGTTGGACAGCCGGAATTACCTTTATGCCGCTTCAGCCGGAGTTATCCTTGGTTCGTCCGGAGTGACGCCGGACTTAGGGCTCCGTGTGTTTGAACACACGGAGCCAAAAGCCGGCCGGACGCAGGGATGACACCGGAAGGGGCGGGGTTTGCCGCCGCGTGTGTGTAAACACACGGGAAATGGCGCCGGAGCGAGGCCGGCGGGAGGCCGGCTAGCGTCCTCCTTTTGCGCAGTGTGAAAACGTCCAAAGTCTTAGGGGGAGGCTATTACATTTTTTTAAAAGCATGCCGTGATGGTGGGTGTGGCCAGCCATCCAACATGACAGACACACAGTTGAAGAGCTTGCCTTAATCCTGATGATTAATTATAAGAATTTCAACTTAAAAATCAACAAGACTATGGGTATTGATGTCCACATTAAAGAGGACAGCTGATCAACTTATTACAGATTTTTGCACACCTGCAAAAGAAGCAGAACCACAACTGGAAGAGAGAGGCCCGATAACTACTAACATGAGATGTGGTTCTAATAAGGCAAGTAAAATGGGGAACCCTGGATCTCCTGTTGTCTCAGACCTTCCCTTTCCAGAATTACTGGGGAAACTACATGAAAATTTGGTCAGGGACCTACAGAGGGACTAGTCACTTGCATTAGAGCCACTTAGGGCCTTTGCAGACTGCCAGAAATAGTGCAAATTGAGTCCACTTTAAGGGTTAGGGTTAGTGCTAGGGGATCATGGGAATTGTTGTTTTTTTCTGAGACATTGATCCTTCTCTGTCAGAGAGCTCTGGTGCCACAATAAAATACAGTTCCCATGATTCCCTAACCCTAACCCTTAAAGTGGACTCAATTTGCACTATTTCTGGCAGTCTGTAAAGGCCCTAAGTTTGAAAATCTCTGAGATTTCCAAACAAAATCCAAGATATAGAGGAAACAGCAAACACTGCCTTCCAACAGGGATCTCATAATGAAAAGAGAATTTGCACTTTAGAAGAAGCAAATTGTCACCTGCAAAATAAGCTGGAGGATTTGGAGAATCAAGAAAGACAATTAAACCTTCGTCTGAAGGGTATTCCAGAATCGGTGACCCCCTCCTCCCTACAAGATTCAATACTTGCATGGATGAATAAAATAAATCTCAAACTAAATTTGTCTCCATCAGACATAGAATGCATGTATCACTCCCTAAAGCTGCAACGCCCAGCTCATGGCCCCCAGGGGTATTATCACGTGATTTGGGAGATTTCCAAAGAAAACTTTAGTTTTAAACACCTTGTTGAGAGTCGCAGATCTTAATTATTAATTATATACTTAATAATTATATAATTAATTATCTTAATTATGAGGGTCATAAAGTGGCAGTCTACCAAGATGTTTCAATGGTGATATTAAGGAAAAGACAATCCCTGAAACTCTATACAGCTGCTCTGCTCTCTAAGGGAATAAAATGCAGATGGGGATTCTCCTTCAAGCTCATTATCTTCTATGGCAATGAAACCCTAACTGCTTCTACCAAAGACGAAATGATGCAAATATTTGAGACACTTGGAATCACAATACCCACAGACCTTGAAAGAAATACCTGCTCAATTAGTCCTAATGAGACCCCCAAAGGCAATAGCTTTCAAGGAACACAAAGGCAGACAGTACAGAAAAGAAAAGGAAAAAAAAGTTCAATCAACCCTCCAGCTTCGGTTTAGGCATCCTGCAAACCCCTGGGAATTCATCAGTGATGATCCTCAGTGCTTTTATAGGATTTTGCAGGCAGTGGAATGAGCCTAACAGCACCCCCATGGCAGCCATCTTGAGGCTTGTGTTCCTGCATCATCAACTGTCACTTTCATCCACCATTTTGGCTGCTGAACTTCAAAAACTTAGGGCCTTTGCAGACTTGCTAGAAATAGTGCAAATTGAGTCCAATTTATCTGCCCTGGCTCAGTGCTAGGGAATCATGGGAATTGTATTTTTTTTCTAAGACATTGAGACTTCTCTGTCAGAGAGTTCTGGTGCCACAATAAACTACAGTTCCCATGATTCCCTAGCATGGAGTCAAGGCAGTTAAAGTGGACTCAATTTGCACTATTTCTGGCAGTCTGTGACAGTGATTTATTTCAGAGAGGCAGCTATACACATGAGCTATCTGGTGGGCATTTGTGTGTACAGTGGTACCTCTACTTATGAAATTAATTCGTTCTGACAGCCATTTCGTAAGTAGAAAATTTCGTAAGTAGAAGCAAATTTAACATTGAAATGCCCTAATCCGTTCCAGGCCCCCAGATTCAAGCTACAACTCAATACTAATGAAGCCAAAAATACAATCCTGGAGATCAAAAGCCAAAAATATCACAAGCCAAAAATACAGTCCCGAATATCAGAAGCCAAAACTACAGTCCTGGAGATCAAAAGCCAAAAATATCAGAAGCCAAAAATACAATCCTGGAGATCAAAAGCCAAAAATATCACAAGCCAAAAATACAGTCCTGAATATCAGAAGCCAAAACTACAGTCCTGGAGATCAAAAGCCAAAAATATCAGAAGCCAAAAATACAGTCCTGGAGATCAGAAGCCACAAATATCACAAGCCAAAAATACAGTCCTGGAGTTCAAAAGCCACAAGTCCTACCTTCCTGGATCTCAGAAGCCACCAATTTCGCTAGCCACACTTCCTCTCCTCTTTTGCAAGCCTAAACAGTGCTGCCTAGCTGAATTTCGCTAGGCAAACACTTCCTCTTTCGCTAGCCAATACAGTGCTGCTTTGCTAGATTTCGCTAACCAATGGCATGCCACGAAATTCAGAGAGCAGCTCGTTTGCGCTAATTTCATAAGTTGGAACGCTTTCTTAAGTTGAAGCAAATTTTTTCGGGAGGCACGTTTCGTAAGTCAAATTTTTCGGTAGAAGAAGCATTTGTAAGTAGAGGTACTACTGTATCTGTTTCTCCACAGCTAGTAACTGCAGACTTCAGCCAGGCCTAAACATGCTTCTTTTTTTATATCTACACAGCTATTAATTTGCCTGGCATACTACAAGCCTATACAGAGTTATATAATACTCTTAAGGTTTAAAAGTTTACATTTCTTAGAAAAAATATGTCAAAAAAATAAAATTTGACTTTTCTTGCTTCTTAGCAAACTATTATAAAAGTATTAATCACAGGATGGTCCAAAAACATAGGAAATAATGTCTTACAATGAAAAAAATATTATTTGCCCCATCCCTTCAGAGGAGATCAGAAAGTTTGGCTCTGATCGGGAGAACAGGAGAGACCTGGCCTCCATTCCTCTTGATACTGTTCTTAATTCATTGTTAATTACTATCTATATTGTTATGTTACAGAATGTTTATTTACATCTCATGACTATTATAATCTTTGGGGAAAATCTGTAAAATATCCAAATGTGGCAAAACTGAACTTTTTAGATCCTCAGATGCTAACCCTCAAGTTGGAAAATAATGTGGGCAATAGGAAAATAAGTTCCAAGTTCTCTTTACAATCCAGTATAGTATTACATGGCATCCCTGAGAGTCATTTCCTATAATGTTAAGGGCTTATGATCAGCAAAAAATAGAGGGGAAATTCTAAAACAATAAAACAACTGTATCCAAGTGTCTTATTTCTTCAAGAAACACACATAAGGGTTCTGATCCCATCTTCCACAAAAAATTGTTTGGAAACCAATATGTAGTGGGGGGCATGGGAAAAGCCAAAGGGGTAGTTATTCTCCTGGACAAAAATCATGTCCTTTCATGGTAAACAATGAATTTAGAGATTATGCTGGGCGCTACCTAATACTGACAGGGAAAGTTTTTGGCCAAACCTACACTCTAGCCACCTTCTATTCACCCAATACAGGTCAGCACCAATTTATGTCAGTTTTTTTTGTTTTGTTTTGTTTTGTTTTGTTTTGTTTTACATCATCAAAGAGCCTCTGCAGACCGGCCCAAGAAGACTAAAGAAATTGAACTCTTGCAAACTCACACAAAAAGACCCAAAACTCAAACATACTAAAAAACTTTATTAGAAAAAAGCCCAAATTGAAGAATTAGACCTACTAAATTGAAATACACGAAAGCCCACTTCTATGAAAACAATATTAGGAACTCTAAATTACTAGCTAGATTAGCAAAACAGAAAGCAGAAAAAAGAACTGTTGCAACTATCACCTCCCCAAATGGCAATATCAAAACTTCTCAAGTTGACATAGTAGAGGAATTTCAAGAGTTCTACTCTGAACTCTATGCTGAAGAATCACCCCCCCCCCCAGATAAACTTAATTCATTCCTTGATTTTCTCAAACTTTTGAAAGTCAAAGAACTGTACACCACTCTACTTAACCAGCCCAACTCGTTAGAGGAAAACAAACAGGCAATCCAGAATCTCAAACCAGGAAAGTTTCCTAGATTAGATGGATTTACAGGAGAATTTTACAATTTCTGTTATAATAAAATCCAGAATTGTCCCCATCCCCAAAACAAGTGACTGTCAACCTCCCACCTTAGCATTTAGACTGATAGCATTAATAAACCAGGATGTAAAACTGCTGAGCTCAATTCTAGCAAATAGAATTAATAGCTTCATCACTGAGTATATTTCTATTGACCAAACTGGCTTTATGCTGAAAAGAAAACTATCTGATGCCATTAGTCAAGTCCTAAATGTCATCCATCATGCCTCAAAATCTAAAAGCTCAATTGCTCTTATGTCCCTAGATGCCCTGAAAGCTTTTGACAGTGAACTGGCAATACTTATTTGGAGTACTGAAAAAGATGAACTTTGGAAATAAATTTATTAGTATGCTAGAACACTTAGTGACAGTCAATAGAATAAACTCCTCTACTTTTAGGTTCCTAATGGGAACTAAACAAGGATGTCCCTTATCCCCGCTATTATTTGCTATTGCAGTAGAAACCTTATCCACCCAGTCAGAGAAAATGAAAACATAAGGGGACCCAAAATAGGAGGAACAACCCATAAATTAAATCTCTTCACAGATGATGTGATCATTTTCCTAAAACAACCCAAACAATTCTTCCCTACCTTACACACCATATTAAAACCCTTTGATACTTTTGCAGGTTTAACTACTCAAAATCCAAATTGCTGTGTCTCAATATTGCTCCGAATTAACTACTCAAAATCCAAATTGCTGTGTCTCAATATTGCTCATGAAGACCAACTAGACATTAAAACCCTCGGGATTTACTTACTTAGGAATCACCATTACAAAACTTTTCAATTAGCTATTCCCCAGAAACTACAACAAATAACTAAATGGTTAATCTCTAAAACACAAGAATGGAAGAGACTGAAGCTCTCTATTCTAGGAAAAATAGCCCTCATTAAAATGTATATTTCCCTCACCTATCCTTTCTATTTCAAATTATCCCTCTTCAACCATTGCAGACAAAACTCAAACTTTGGCAAAATCTCACCAATACATTTGCTTTTAATCATAAGATGCCCAGATTCAGGAAATCCACACGACACCTCTCTTCCAAAAAGGAGAGCGCGGGAGGTTAGCAATGCCTGATCTTGAACTATATTTTTCAGCATTCCAACTTAAACAAATCCCTCATTTAATTTAAAAAGATCAGAGCATACACTGAATTAACATGGAAATGAATGGCCCACCATCACTCAATCTTACTTTGTTCTTTAACAATCTGCAAGTAATTAAAAACATTAAAAACCCATGGCTACAAACATTATTAAAGATATGGTCAAGATGGAAGCAAATTCTAGCACCAGATCCCTCTCCTATTTTCCCCTTCCTGGTCCACAAATCTTTCGCCATAGGAAGCATCTTGATTCCTATCAGGAGGCTTTACGTGAAGCACAGAAATCTTTCTGTTCTGCACATATTGTGTCTGCAGGGTCTTGCCCGGCAGAGCTGTTTAGGGTGGTGGGGGAACTGACGAAGGTTCCACCCACGGCAAACCCCCTACTTAACCCAACAACAGCCTGCTGTGAGGCATTTAACATCTACTTTGCAGAAAAAATCTCTCGGATAAGAACCAACTTGGACGCCAGTATTTTAGCAGAATCCATAGACGAGGTATCCAGCAGCTCCATTGATGGCATTTTACTGGATGAATTTCACTCTGTGAGTACCGATGACGTGGACAAGCTCCTTGGAAGAAATGAGGAAGACGACTTGCCCTCTCGATCCATGTCCATCCTGGCTGGTCGTCCGGGGGGGGGGGGACGCCTTGAAAGTGTTCCTTCGGGACACAATCAACGCGTCCTTCAGGGAAGGCATTGTACCATCTTGTTTGAAGGAGGTGGCGGTTAGGCCACTCCTGAAAAAACCTTCCCTGGACCCTCTGGATAGAAACAACTATAGACCAGTCTCCTTGCTACCTTTTTTAAGCAAGGTGATTGAGAGGGCAGTTGCTTCCCAACTCCAAGCAGTCTTGGATGAAACTGATTATCTTGATCCATTTCAAACTGGCTTCAGGACAGGATATGGAGCTGAGACGGCCATGGTTGCTCTGACCGATGACCTCCGCCTGGGCATCGACAGGGGTAGTGTGACCCTGCTGGTGCTCTTGGATCTCTCAGCGGCCTTCAATACAATAGATCATGCCATCCTCTTGGATCACCTGAGAGAGTTAGGAATTGGAGGCACTGCTCTGCAGTGGTTCCGTTCCTTCCTCTCAGGCAGATCCCAGAGGGTGAGGCTCGGGGACAGCTGCTCTTCCAAAATAGAGCTTAATTGTGGTGTCCCTCAGGGCGCCATCCTGTCCCCGATGATATTTAATATCTATATGAAGCCGCTGGGTGAGATCATTCAGAGTAATGGAGCGCAGTATCATCAGTACGCTGATGACACCCAGATATACTTCTCCATGACCAGATCATCGGCTCAGACTTCAGATGGCATCTCTCCTCTCAATGACTGTCTCAGAGCGGTATTGAATTGGATGAGGAAAAACAGATTGAAGTTGAATCCAGACAAAACGGAGGTACTGACAGTTACAGGCCCGAAACCAGATTTGGGAATACAGTCTCCAGTCCTGGATGGAGTCACACTCTCCTCCAAGGACTGTGTTTGCAGTCTGGGGGTGCTCTTAGGTTCGTCACTTCACATGACTAGTCAGGTGAATGCGGCGGTCAGGAGTGCCTGCTATCAGCTTCAGCTGAGCTGCGCCCTTATCTGGATATGAGGGATCTGGAAACTGTGGTACATGCTTTGGTAACCTCACATCTGGATTACTGCAATGCACTCTACATGGGGCTACCCTTGTGCCTAATCCAGAAACTGCAATTGGTACAAAATATGGCAGCCAGATTAATTACCGGAACATCCAGGAGGGAGCACACAACACCAGTGCTTAAATCCCTCCACTGGCTGCCGATTAGTTTCTGGGCACAGTACAAGGTGTTGGTTTTAACCTCTAAAGCCCTACATGGCTTGGGTCCATCTTATCTTTGGGACCGCCTCTCCCCATATGAGCCCCCCCCGGGCCCTTCGGTCCTCTGGGAGGAATCTGCTGCAGCCTATGAAGACCAGGCTCTCGCAGACCTCCCAGAGGACCTTCTCTGAGACCACTCCCAGGCTATGGAATGACCTGCCGGATGAGATCCATCTTATTACTACTCTTGCTGCATTTAAGAAAGCAGTAAAGACGGATCTCTTCTGGCAGGCCTATCCGGAATAGTCTCCTGGCGAGAGGAGTCCACCTACCTCTCTGATCCCCTCCAATGACTGACGTATGCTGCCTATAAATTGTTGATTTTAATTATATAATGTATTTTAATTATTCATTGGTTTAATTCAGTTTTAAGGGGAGGGAGGGTTAGGGATTGGGATGTAAGATGCTTTAACTTCTTTGTGTTTTAATTATGCTGTAACCCGCCCCAATTGTTGAGCAGAGGGTCGGGCTAGAAATTATTATTATTATTATTATTATTATTATTTCTATTCCCCTGATAAATTCAATCAATTCAAGGGATGGGAACATCAAGGTGTATATTTTGTCTGAGACCTTTTTTGTAATGGCAAACCAAAACCAATTGATGAACTTTAGATTTAGAGCCATTAAAGGCTAGTTGGTTTCATCTTCATTAGATAATTGCTTTTACACGCAAATAAAAGGAAACAGGACCATCTAGATTACATTATTTGAGACACGATGTGTTCCCCTTCCCAAAGCACCAAAGGACTAACATCTTTAATCTACAATTGCTTGACTGACCACTCTTATCAAAATGTCCATGGCATAGAACTAACTTGGGAAATGGATTTGAATCTTTCAGTTCTCATTTCAAAATGGACTACAGTTTGGTCTTCCACCCCTTTTAAATCCAGATCAGCACTGATTAGAAAAAAATGCCTTGAAAATTGTATACAGGTGGTATTTGCCTCCAGTGAAGCTAGCCAAAATGGTTAAAAATGTTTCCTCCAAATTCCTCCAAATGTTGGCATGGTTGTAATGATAATGGCACATTTCTACACATGTGGCTAGACTGCCCCAAAATAAACACATTTTGGCAATTAGTACTTGAACAAATTTCATTGATTACCAACCAAGAAGTAAAGTTATCTCCAAAAATGCTTTTGTTATCAATATATGTGGACACAAACTCAAATTTGAAACATAAACACCTCATAAATGTCTTCATTATAGCAGCCCATGTAGAAATTGCCAGATGCTGGAAAACAGGGGAGGTATCTTTAGATATGTGGTGGGAAAAGTTATGGGACCTATGGTTACTCAAAAAAACTGTCTGTCAGAATGGCAAGTTATGCAGGATGATCAAAATCAGAACTTTCATGGACAAATGGTTCCCTCTCATTGACTTTGTAAACAAAAACAGAAACAAGAGAAGACAACCTCCATTTCATCTGAACCTTTGGTTGGACATTCTGGACTAAATTTTCACAAAGACTTTAAAATGACTACTTACATTGAACAGAACCCAAGAAGGTGACCCACAACATAATTCAAAGTTGTGAGATGAATTGTTTTATTTTGTTTTATTGTTGTGACATGTTTTGTACATAGTTGTTTACTTATGGTAATAATTTAAAAACATTTTTTTAAAAAGCATGCCGTAACTAAAGACACAAGTTATGCCATGTCTAGCATAGCTCTGAGAGTGACAGCAGGCTGAAAAGTACGTATCAGAAAATGATATTCTCAGAATGCTGATAGCACCGACACACTTCATATTTCTGTACAATCTTGACATATCTGCACATATTTTCATAGATATAATAGAGACCAGACTAGAAATGATACAGAATAATACAGAAAAGGGTCTTGGAAGAAGATGAGCATCATAGCCAACTAAGGGGCTTTGCAGACAGGCGGCCTTGGGACGCCCCTGGAAATGGAGGATCGGGGCCAAGGTTGCCCCACGCCTCAGCCCCAATCCACCCTTTTGGTGCCTGGGAAAAGAGCGCCAAAATGCTGCTCCTTTCTCAAGTGGCAAAAAGGGTGCCAGAAGAGCTGACGCGTGGCTGTTATGCGTCTTTTCTGGCGCAGCGCGTGAAGACGCTGCACCAGGAGGATGTATTTAGGGTGCATGCTGTGCATAACGGCACGCACCCTGATGACGTCCTCAGGGAGGGGTTGAGGCAGCTGCCATGCAGCTGCCCCTCCTCTTCCCTGCCTCCAAGAAGGCACTTTGCGCCATCTGCAGAGCCCCTAAATCCTTCAAGACTGGCCCCAGGCTTTTGAAAAAAATGCTTCACTCATGCTTTTCACTCATGCTCAAAGGTTGTTATGGAGCCCTCCAGTGGTGGCTAGTGAATAACATGCCAATACAGTGGTGGATCCATTTCCATGTTTGCTTGTGTTGAAGGAGCTATCCAAAGTTCTGAACCTATTTGAGGGACCTTGGAGAAGCTTAGATAACAACATGAAGTGATTCACAACCCCACCAATATCAGAGCCACCAGCCAGCACTGGGATCATCAGAATGGCTTTTCCTCTGTTAGTCTCCTGGTCTGGACTCTCAGCCAAGAAAACAACTAAATTTCAAGGCTAAGAACATACTTCATTGGAAAGCAAAACTGAGAGGATTGCAGAAATCATTAAAGCACAGAAGTTATATTCCTTCACCCTAACTTGTTTTTTAAAGGTACAATACAAAAGGTCAACATGGTGTGGTTAGAGCATTAAACTGGGATCTGGCAAATCCATGTTCAAGGACCCACTGAGTCCTGAAAGCCTAACTTACTGCACAGGATTGTTGTGAGGCTATAAAGAGGAGGTTTGAGCTCATTTGAAGAAAGGGAGAATAAAACCACAATATATAAATAATTGGAACTCAAGACTGGCTTCTTTGTTTTGTTTTGTTTTTGAGCAAGAATCATTTGACCACATATTAGGGCTAAGAAAGATTCTTGCTTTTTCCAGCTGTTGTTTCCAGGCTTTGACTCACGGCCCAGATGAGAGTGTATCCATCTTGTATCTATGGACAGTGTGAATTAGATTTAGAGAAAGACACGACTAAGCTGCAAAATATGACCTTTGATTCTCATTAAATATTTTAAAATGGAGAGTATCCAGGCCGAGAGCCAGTGTGGCATAGTGGTTTGAGTGTTGGACTATGACTCTGGAGACCAGGGTTCGATTCCCTGCTTGGCTATGAAACCCACTGGGTGACATTGGGCAAATCACACACACACAGCCTCAGGGAAGGCAATGGCAAACCTCCTCTGAACAAATCTTGCCATGAACCCCCCCCCCATGATAGGACTTAGGGTCACCATGAATGAGAAACAACTTGAAGGCACACAACAACAATTCCATTTAAAGCCACAGCCAAAGACCCTCAAGGACTGACTCTAAAAGTTACTTTTATTTTGTAATATTTAAAGTGAAAAGAGAGGACTTGGATATTGTTATGACCAAAGAAACTTATCAAACTGTCTGATTTGTAGTGCTTTTACCTTCTTTTCCTTCTTTTCCAGTAGCATCAGTGTGTGTTATGAAAGAAAAAGGGGCCACCATTTGATACACAATTATTATTAGTAGTAGTATTACCTTATATCCCACCTTTCTACCAACATAGGGACTCAAAGCAGCAATTTCAGATCTTGGACATGTTTATTACATTATGATTCAAATACTTTGTCATTTAAATTTAACTAATCCACCCGCACAGGAATCACAACACATTCTCAGTGCAAAAGGATAATTTGATAGCTACAAATAAAGTAAAGCATCACCATTACCAAAAATTAATTCAACACAGTCAAAATGTTTTATGGATTCTACAGAGGTGGATGTTTAATCACAGAAAATAGGTGCTTACAATATTTCTGAACCAAGGTGCAAAATAAATAGAGCATGCCTTGATTCCATCTGCAGTATTATTCTATTACATACATTCTGTTGTACATCTGAGTTTTTGTTTGTTTGTTTGTTTTGCTTATTTCCAGTTCCTGTCTTCAGTGTTTTTCTAGGGGAAGAATTAGTAGTAGCAAATTGACTATAATAATATCAAATTAAGTATCAGATAATATATATCATGATAATACTATAATATAAAATTAAATAGTATGATATAAAGTTAAATTAATAATATATATTAAAATAATATAATTTATAATAAATATATGGTATACATAAGTTAACTGTAATTTATATCTAAAATGTATTTTTTTTATTCCTTCCCACCTTTTGTTGTCCTTTCTTCCCTGTATGCAGTGCACAAGGTCTTTTCCCAGAACTGACCCAACAGCATCTAAGGATATTCCCCTCTTCAGCTCTTTAAAAAGGTATTGCTGTATAGTTCAGGCAATAATTCTTCCCTTTCATTGATGACTCATCTTTACATGATTTCATGTTGCTGCTATTTAATTATTTTGATTGTTTTTGCCAGAAGATCAAAATATATTCAATCATAGCCACACCAATAGACGACAGTCTGCTAGACACTCAGTATGAATTTAATGGCGTTAAGATGGTGATGTGCATTTGTAATTCAAAACTGTGTTAGTCTGTAGCACCTTTAAAAACTAACCAATTCTACTTTGATTGAGATGCCTGAGAGCTGTTGTATTTGAAGATGTAGATGTCCCTCTCTAATAGAACATAATAACAACTCATGGACAGAAAATTTTTCATTGTGCAATATAGAAGGTAGCAATAATTGAGCATATCAGCTGGGTCTAAAGATGCACTATGGTTTTTCTTTTCATAATGTGTACATGTTCCACACAGTATACATATATAGTTGTGTATAAGCTGATGGTAAATACACAGCTATGCTGAATCACAGGCTGAATTCCTGTTGGTAACATAACACAGGCATCACAACTGTCTGTGTCTTTTTAGGGTTGTTATGGAAAGAAGGATCTGCCACCACCTCCTTCCAATCGCCACAGAGGCATGCAACCCGCTTTTCTGCCACTCTCTGCCCCCCATATCATTAGTGGCTAGGGGACAACCAAGCACTATTCAGCTGTATTTCTGCAAGTGGACACATGAAGAAGATGGCACCTCTCAGGATCCTGTCTCCTCCTGTATGAGTCTGCCTGGAATTTGAGATGCAACAGTTTCTGTTGACATTATTATAACATCTCAGTACACAACTTCTTTTTCCTATTGTACAGACAGTAGGGAATAGGATTGCCATCTTTTTTTAATGATTAGTGCTTGCACCTTTAACAACTTCATACTGGGCATATATACACAAAAAAAGAATATTTTCCCAGTATGTGATGCTGATGGCAAGCTGCACCTGTCAATTCCTGCATGCAGTACATCTGTTACAAGTACATCATCTTTATCTCTAAAATCGTGCCAACATTATATGGAAGCTAGATTTATCTTTTGACAGTTTAACTTTGAAAAGTTTTTTTTGCTTAAATTCAACTACTAATCTCAGGGTGGTCCCACTGAATCAACGATGGGGCTATGCAGATGAGCAGGAAAAGGTGACCTGAAGTTGCCTTTTCCCTAAGCTGCAGGAATCTCACTGCCTGCCCTGAGGTTGCCCTAAATGGGAACGGAGCAACAGCACTGGGGGGAGTCAATCCAGCTTTTCCAAGGCTGTATTGAAGCCCCAGCAACTGCACTGCCAGCCCCAAGGACACTGCAAAGGGAGACAGAGCAACTGCATGGGTCGGCAGCAGCCGCTTTAATTTTTTTTGTTCTCAAATGCATGTGCATGTGCGCAGGACCATCTCTCCACACCTGTGCTAGTAGGACCTGTCATAGGCTAGTATACAGTCTGTGACTATGTACAAAGGTGACTGAAGTTCAGCATCCCTGTGCACCTGCACAGGTTCTGTCATACACCCACATATCATGGAAGGATTCGCTGACCTCTGCTTCCCCCCAAGGAGTGGGTGCAGTAGACAGGTACCACTGTCTGATTGTGCCACCCTTGGGGTGAAGAAACGGGTTTGTCATCTGAAAAGACACTCCATCATCCTGCACAAAACATGTCTCACAGAGATCAAGGGGGAGGGGACAGGTACATACAAGGGAGGTTTGTGTGGACAGACTTGATACATGCAGCTGGTGGTCATGCAAGGGAGATGGTCAACAGGACACATGGACAAACATTACTCCAGGGGCTCCCCCCTAATCATGCCAGGAAGTGGTGTGAAGGTCTTATGCACATCTACACACCTGCACAGAAGAGGTCACAAAAGCCTCTTTCATGTAAACTGCTGTGCATGCTGATAGCAAGAGTACATGCAGCAGAATGCATTTATTGTCATAACAGAGGACAGTTGCTAGGGCGCATGCATGGGGTTACAATTAGGGTTAGGGTTAGGTTCTAGGGGTTACAATTAGGGTTAGGGTTAGGTTCATTCGGAGGCATGGAGGGCGGTGTCTTCAGTACGCTGATGACACCCAAATTTATTTCTCCATGACCAAATCATCGTCTCAGACTTCTGATGGCATCTCTCCTCTCAATGACTGCCTTGGAGCGGTAATGGATTGGATGAGGAAAAATAGATTGAAGTTGAATCCAGACAAAACGGAGGTGCTCACGGTTACCGGTCCGAAGCCGGGTCCGGGATTACAGCCCCCTGTCCTGGATGGGGTCACACTCTCCTCCAAGGACTGTGTGCGCAGTCTGGGGGTACTCCTTGACTCGTCGCTTCACATGACCAACCAAGTGAATGCGACAGTCAGGAGTGCCTGTTATCAGCTTCGGCTGATACGCCAGCTGCGTCCATTCCTGGATAAGAAAGACCTGGAAACCGTTGTGCACGCGCTGGTAACCTCACGTCTAGATTACTGCAATGCACTCTACATGGGGCTACCCTTGTGCCTAACTCGGAAACTTCAGTTGGTGCAAAACATGGCAGCCAGATTAATTACCGGAACATCTAGAAGGGAGCATATTACACCTGTGCTTAAATCCCTTCACTGGCTGCCAATTAGTTTCCGGGCACAGTACAAGGTGTTGGTTTTGACCTTTAAAGCCCTACATGGCCTGGGTCCAACTTATCTTAGGGACCGCCTCTCCCCATATGAGCCCCCTCGTGCTCTTCGGTCAGCGGGAAAGAACCTATTGCAACAGCCAAAGTCGAAGTCTGCACAGACCTCGCAGAGGGCATTTTCTGCCATCGCCCCTAAATTATGGAATGGCCTGCCGGATGAGATCCGTCTTATTACAACACTTACTGCTTTTAAGAAAGCTGTTAAGACGGATCTCTTCCGGCAGGCCTTCCCGGAATAACCCTTCCCAGAAGAATAACTCTTCTGAGGATGAATATCGAACCCCCTCCTCTGTTAGCTTTTTTGTTTGTTGTTCTGTCTGTTGTTTTGTTGTATTTTATATTATAGTATTTTATATTGTTATAGTGCTTCGTTTTAATATATTATTATGTTTAATTCTGTTTTAAGGGGGGCGGGAGGGATGTGAGTGGAGGGATTGGGATGTGGGATTGTTTTAACTATTGTATTTTAACTGTTGTAAGCCGCCCCGATTGCGACGCAGAGGGGCGGGTTAGAAATAAAACTTATTATTATTATATTATTATTAATATTCAAGTGCACCTGTGCCAGTGCATCCACACCTAGAAGCATAGGGCGCTTTAAATTAAAGCTAGCATTGTAGGGCTCGTGCTCTGGATCGCCGGGTCAATTTCCTCTGCATGTGCGACAGTACATTTATACAGCTGTTTTCTGGTGCATCAGTGTCACTGCATGCATACATACATGCGAAGGTGTGCATCTTCACCAAAGGAGTGGGGAAAAGCGTCTCCTTTTTGGATCGGCTTTTCTCAGCATACGAGGGTTGGAGGACGCTTTCCTGGAGACTTTTAGGCATGGGTCGTCTAAAGGCCACACCTACAAGTCACCCTCAAAGCACCCCTTTTTGCCCATCTGCATAGCCCTGATGTTTCTATAAGCACTGAATTATTACTTAGCAATTAATTCATGGGGTCATTTAGGCCTTTTTCTCTCTTAAAGCAGAGTTCCCCTACTTGATGGCCAGGTGGGCACATTTCAAGTATTGAGAAAATGTGGATACTTCCACAAAATGTTTGGCATAGGGGTTATGACGACTAACCAAACAGATGGCAGGAACAGATGACCAGTCAAAAAAATTACATAGACATACTGTACATCTCACCATTCTGTGGATTAATCTTAATATTCTTCTTTTTTCAGTTTCTCAGAGGCCTTTGGCTGGCCACAACTACAAACACAATACTGGAAGATTAGATATGGAGAATTGAACTGTCAAGAACGCTAACAGAATATTAGCCAGAAGATAAATCTGAACCCCAAATAACACATTAAAGGTTGAGACTCCCTTATCCCAAATGCTTACAACCAAGTTTTTTTTTCAGATTTTTGGGGAAATATTGGAATATTTGCACATACATAATGAGATATCCTGGAGATGTAATCCAAGTCTAAATCTGAAATTCATTTATGTTTCATACATGTATATCCTTAAGGTAATTTTATACACAATATTTTAATAATTTTGGGCACAAAACAATGTGTCATCAGAATGCAAATGTGTTACCATCTCAATTTTAGATTTTTTAGTATTCTGGAATTCAGAATTCCAGATAAGGGAGACTCAACCTATACATATTTTGCCCTACATATGCAAGGCCCCCACTGGTGTTGGTGGTGTAGACAACAGCAAATTGATTCCTTTAAAGATGACACACTGAGCAAAGACTCTTATAGGTCTGTTGTACATAGGTGCTACACTGGGGAATGTGTATATGGATGCTACATGGGGGAAATGCTGCCTTTTGGATGTTTTTAGGGTATTTAGACACTGACCATCTTCAATACAATCTGCTATGTTTGGGTTGGGCTATTCACATCCAAATGTGTTCTACCTCTAATATCACTTCCTTCAAGCTTTACTTTGTGATTATTGGTTCCTTTTCAGCAAGGCACAAAGAACAATAGAGTGCCATGTTACCTAATGTGAATCCTATCCCACTGGTAATCACTGAATCCAAGCACAGCTTCAGCAAATATATCTTTCTCTGTACCATGTCTTGTTCCTTCTCCATTGTGTTTCAGGACCACCTTGGAGATTAAAGCCAAACATTAGTCTTCTAGCACACCAAGCACATACAAGAGCCATGAGCTTTTGCACATGCCTCAGTTAAATGCCAAGACACTGGAACATTCATTTTCATTTACTGCAGTTTTTGGTTCTTTTGAGTTTTGTTGATTTTTTGATGACTTAACACAATTTATTCTGATCCAAGCTAACTGAACCACCTAATGAAGAAACAGCAAGGTACGTGTTAATCTTGCAGGATGATTGCACAGAGATTAGAAGGTGGCAATGATAGAACATTGAGATCTCTCAACAGATTATTCTTAAGAATCTTTCGGCTTTGATAACTCAGGAGAAGAGACAATCTATTCTATGGATAATTTAGGGTGTATCTAATCTTAATAATAAAGCTAGAGCAAGGGCAAGGATTGGCCAAAGGTGCATTTTTATTTAATTGTTTTTCCTTATTTATCTGTTTCAGGCCTTTTAACCCCTTTTTATTTATTTATTTTTATAAAAAACCTCAAAATGACTTAAAAAGCAAATACTATATAATTCATTTAAAATTTATTAAGGCTGAAGAATCCAACTGTTCATGACCTAGAACAGGGATAAGGAACATATAATCCTCTAGACCAGCACTACTCACAGTGGTAGACCAGTATTGGACTGTTGGCCAATTGTCCTTGGAAAGTTTCCAGGTAAGAATGAAACAATTGTGGTCAATGGACACACATACGTTGCTAGGCTCTGGCACACACATCAGATAACCTGAGAAACATTGCTCTAGTCTAGATGTTATTGGACTGCAACTCCTATCACCTGTCACCAGTGACTGTTCAGGCAAAGGCTGATTTGAATTGCAGTTCGGCAATGTTTAGAAGACCATGCAACCACCCATACACATAGAAGCTGTGTTTCTGTGTAAAAAAATGTTTACACTTTTTGTGAAGTTGAAGGCTTTCATGGCTGGCATCCACAGTTTTCTGTGGGTTTTCCAGGCTATGTAGCCACATTCTGGGAGAGTTTATTCTTGACATTTCACCTGCATCTGTGGCTGGCATCTTCAGAGGGTGAAGATGTCCTCTGAAGATGTCAGCCACAGATGCAGGCGAAATTGTCAGGAATAAACTCTTCCAGAATGCAGCCACATAGCCCAAAAAACACACAGAAAACTATGTACACTTTTTATAAATAAATAAATAGAGTCTATACATGCCTACTTGCTGATTTTATAGTATTCATGGTCTTTAGCATCCTTTGCACAGAGAAACTGCTCAGTGTGACTCTTAAAATTCATCCCAAAACAAATTGAACCCCCCTCCCCAATCCTCCATTTTGGGGGGTTGAAGACTGCCAGAAATAGTGCAAATTGAGTCCACTTTTAGGGTTAGGGTTAGTGCTAGGGAATCATGGGAATTGTTTGTTTGTTTTCTGAGACATTGAGCCTTGTCTGTCAGAGAGCTCTGGTGCCACAATAAAATACAGTTCCCATGATTCCCTAACCCTAACCCTAAAAGTGGACTCAATTTGCACTATTTCTGGCAGTCTGCAACCCCCCTATGTCTTCCATTAGAGTAGCATGCCATTTTTAATCCTCTGCCATAGAGATGTTTTCTTCAGGATGCCCTCTTTCTTATCCTCTTGAACTCCAGACCCTTTCTACAAGGTCAATCTGCTTTCTCTATCTGTGTCATCTGCTAATGTAGGAGGGACAGATGTATTCAAGAGGGCTGTGTTTCCTGCTAATCTCAGGCAGGGGGCTGCAACGTTCAGGAAACAAGCTTGGTCTTCTGTTGATTTCAAAATAGAATTCAACTGATGAAGGATTTATATTGCCCTCCCCCACCATCACCAACCTCAAATAAAAAGTAGAGGGGTATATATTTCCTTGCTGCTTTCATGCCACTTGCATTGAAGCAAGGACCATTATTGTAATACTTGTCATCTGTTGGTGTCACATCGAGACCACCTTAAAAGTAAGTAAGGCACTTTTATTTGCCTTGTGATCATATATTTCAGTGATGTATGCAGCCAAAGAAGCAGTATGGTTGAGAGCATAAGAATAAATATGTTGCTATAGCTCTGATAAATGCATTTCAGAACATGAAAGACAGGGAAAGATGCCCAGTTTATCACCATTCTGCTAAAGCTTAGTAGTGCTGGCACAGAAGAAAAATGTTAGGATTTTGTCCCCTGACACAACTAGTGGACAAGATACTGCAGAATGCTTCTGGATAGTTAAGTCAGTCATGCTACTAATGCCCATAAAGTTTTGCACTGCATTTCTTCAAAACATTTCATATATTGCTCCCTGTAGACATGGCATCAAATGAAAAGACTGTTCTGATCATTGTGGGAGCCTCTGCATTCTTTCTGGTATGAGAAGTTACTTAGTTCAGTTTGTCTATTAAGATTGCCAGGCCACTTTTGTTGTAAATGAGCAATCCACAAATGATACATCATATAAGGTCATTCATTCACTTTCAGTTGTATATGTGAGCAACCTGAAGGTGTACTGAGGGAACAGCATCTGTGATGGTTGTTTCATACCTGCAAGTCTTCAACTGATGTTACAGTTATCACCTAGTAAATATAAATGCATCAACAAATGCAAAGTCTTACTACAGTTGACTTCATTTTTATGATGACAGTCCTCCAGTGCAATCCTATACATGTCTACTCAGTCCCATTGGGATCAGAATGGCTTAATCTTGGGTAGATTTACATTGGATTATATCTTAATCTTTTAAAATGCTCCAACTGTTATGAATTATTATGAATGCTTTTATTCATAAGATTTCTGGCTGTAAATCTGTTCTTATGTTGCCTTCTGAAACTAGTAGAAATGTCTATTTCTGCAGAGGAAGTCTGTCCACATCTACTCCAAAGTAAGCCCCATTATGCTTAATGGGCCTCATCCATGGGAAAATAGGAATTGGATTGCAGCCCAAATGTTGTAAATGTTCCAAGTTTTATAACTATTATTGCTGCTGTTAATCCCAAGATTTAAAATTACATTACCTTCTGAAATCAGGTGAGATACATAGTCATGTAGTATATATCCTATGCTTGTTTTTGCAGAGCTTTACCATGTTCACTGGAACTTCCTAGTAAAAGAGTATAGGATTCCAACCTTAATGAATAAGATGAAAGTCCAAGACATCATCTTTTGAAAACATGTCCCCATCAGCAGGGAATATTCCTGAAATTAATTAAGATTTCTAAAATTTGGCTCATCAGTGCATTTTCTCAGCTGCTTTTTGTCATGTAAACTTGGCCTGCGGGCTGTGGAAATTGTTTTCTCCTATGTCAGTCTACAGTTCATTGTAGGCTTTATAGTACATTATACAATTGCAGCTGCTTCCACTTAATTCTGGGAGCGGGCATGAATGTCCTTGAGCACACACTCCTACAAACAAAATCACCCTTGCAATATCTTTGTATTGATTTGATTTATTACTATTACCCTTCCTCCAATCAGCTAAAGTGGAAGGCATTCATCTTTTCATTTCCACTCACAAGGTAGGTCATCTGGAGAAAGAAGGACACTATAAGAGTCACCAACAATGTCATTCAGTCAAGGACTTGAAGGTAGATCTCCCATGCCCAGCATTTTAACTACTAAGGCTACTGCCACACTGTAACATGAATGCAGTTTGATACTGCTTTAACTGCCATGATGCAGTGCTATGGAATCCTGGGATTTATCGTTTGTTGTGGCACTAGAGCTCTCTGACAGAGAAGGCTAAATAACTCCCAGAACTACAAATCCCAGGATTCATGGCATTGAGCCATGGCAGTTAAAGCGATGTCAAACTGCATTAATTCTACAGTATAGATATAGCCTATATCACAGGGTTTTCTTATATTTAATTATCAATTTATTTCAAAACATTCTAATTTAGAGCCTCCATGGTGGCCTACAGCACAAAAAATCTGTAAAATAAGTAATGTAAATGCAGTGTTGTTTTAAAAAGAGAGAGAAAGAGTAGGGGGGAGCACTTGAAACAAACAAACAAACAAGCAGATCAAGGGTAGAACCCACCAATACTACCAAGAATGGGGTTCCCTAAGCCAGAGCCATCAGAATGGGTAGATCAGAGCTACTGTTGATCCATGGTCCAGCAGTGGCAATGGAAGGGAACCTGCCTGATCAGAGCACTGGCCATCCTTGGCCAAAACCTTTATCTTGTGAATGAGTAGATGGCTAGTTTGATTGCAGCAATTGCAGTACCATCCTATAGAAGTAAAGTACTTTTAATTATAGGAAATGGAAAGAGTGAACAAGAGTGAGAGTTAACAAAAACACCATAATTCTACTGCTTGGTACTGGATGTGGATGTTATAATCTGTTTGTGAGCTTATTCCTGAGGTGCAGCAATTGCCAACACAAGTGTGTGCAGTGAATTTTATGATACCACTAAAAAGGATGGGGAGAGATGCATTTGTAACATCTTTCATTTTGTAGAGATGGTTTAAAAGTATCCTCTGTAGACTGAAAACATGTGCACATTTCAATGTTCTTGGCCAAGTTCTGAGAGGAGAGGAAGGATCCTGCAAACTTCTAGCATACTAGAGAAAAACCAGCTGCAGGGAGTGATATTGGACAAAGCCTGTGACATCCCCAACTTCTGTTTCTTCCATCTTGCTGTCCCCTTATACTTTAAAAGATTCTTGAAATAGTGGCAAGGAATACTGTGAATATATGGTAAAATAATGATGAAGAAAATTGGGGTTCTGACTTGCATGGAAAACCTCAGCATGTACATGAATTTTGCTCCTCTCCAAAAACATCACTTTTTGAGCAAATCAAAGACAGAGGGGGAAAGGGCATACTTTCCCCTATTCTCATGTTGGGGGGGCACTGTAACACTTGAACGGCTTATAGCAGGGACCGGCAACCTACGGCCCGGGGGCCGGTTAAGGCCCCAGTCCTTGGACTTACCGGCCCAGGCCGAAGGTTGCCGCCGCACGCCACCACCGCCGCGCGTTTTGGCCGCTCTGTGGTCGCGACCGCCGCGACCGCCATTTTGGAAATCAAAATTGTGGTTGTGATGTGTTTGCGCATGCGCAGTACTCTTGCGCATGCGCAAACGTGTCGTGGCCGGCATTTTGATTTCCAAAATGGTGGCTGCGACATGCGCCGCGGCAGCTGCAGCCGTGCGTGCTGCGACAGTGGCCGCCGCGGCTGCGGGGGACGCGCGCGTGCCGCCATTCCCCCCCCTCGGCCCAGCCAAGACCTGGGCTACGGGAGACTGGCCCAGGTCTTAAAAATTTTGCCTTCACCTGGCTTATAGTCTAGTGCTGTGCTTCTCAGGCTGTCTAATGTGAGGGGCCAGCAATTATTATTTTTTCCAAGGTTCCAGGGACCAGTATCACATTTTCCCCTATTGGCTACAACTGTTTCTTTCTTTCCTGGAAACCCTCTAAGCACGGCTGGGAAGTTATTATTTACAGAGCATCACTAAGTGGTGCGGGGGGGGGGGTGTATATGTGTGCAGGCCACACCAGGTGACACCCTAAGGGGAATTGACATCACTGCTCCCCAAATATCTGCCTTTGGGCAGAAATGGGCTGTGACATTTGTCTGCATGCCTTTGAAATGCTGGAGCTCTGTGGAAGAGAAATGGTTTGAGTGGAGTGAGGCTCAGTGGGAGGAAAAAGGAGAGGCCTTGGGGATTTTAAAATTTATTTTTTTAAAAAAATTAAAATGTTATTCTTTTTAAATTTTCCTTAAAAACATCACATCTTACCAAATTTTCACTTTAACCAGATGAAACTAAGTACATGTAAATACATTTAGGCTGTGCATATGATACTGTAATTTTTAAGGGATAATTTTAATTTTTCTAGTTGTTTATGTCACAACTATTGCTATTATATTCCGTGACATATAGGAATTATGATTTATGAGTAACATCACTCAGTAAAGAAAGTATTACTAAGGATCCTGAATGGTGTGGTATGGGAGGAGGGGTGTGACACTATGAGTTACTGCACCAAGTGATGCCACTGATATGTATGGACCAGCACACCACCAATGTGAGAAGCACTGGTCTAGTTGATATCTGTACATGCAAGAGGAGACATTTTGTCATATATCTCTGGTTTCAAAGTGCTTTGGGAGGGCCTTACACGGCAGAAAAAAAATCAGAATAGGAATTTAATAGTTCAGTTTCTGTCACCACTATTGTACCCCAACTCCATCATGTGTTTTACATTGTGTGTGCATATTTATTTTTAGAAGTAAAAATATAAAACTTAAATGCTTGTGGCCTAAATATCCTAAAGGCACCAGATCCAGCCTGATCTTGGAAGCTATGTAGGGTCAGCCCTGGTTAGTAATTGGATGGGAGACTACTAACAAATACCAGGTGGTGTGGACTATATTTTAGAGAAACAAACTGGCAAAAACACCACTCAGTATTCCTTGCCTAAGAAAACCCTAAGAAATGTGTGAGGTTGCCATAAGTTAACAGGCAATTACACACACACACACACACATTTTTGTGAGCCAGTGTAGTGTAGTGGTTTGAGCAATGGATTATGACTCTGGAAACCAGGGTTCAAATCCCTATTCAGCCATGGAAACCCATTGGGTGACCTTGGAGAAGTCTCCTATGGCAAAGACATTAGGATTCAGGCTGTATGCGAACTTATATGTTTGACAGGAAACACCACACATACCAAGAACAAGGGATACCAGTGTTTTTAATACAACATGCAGCATTCTGGATTTTGAAAAGCTTTTGCAATAGGATTACTAGCAATCTTTTGTTGTGGTTTACTTTTGTACATGGTGTACTTTTCTTTCAGTATGTCATGAAATCACAATACAAATAGTCAATCAAAGACATTGCACCACAGATGAACTGAATGCCCACATCTCCCCATGTAAGCCTTCTCAAGTCTTAATGATCTTCTGGAGAGGGTTTTCTCTTGGTCCCACCACCTTTGCAGGCTTGTCTGGTGAGAACACATGACAGGGCCTTCTTGATGGTTAGTCTCAGGCTATGGTACTCACTCCCAAGGAAGGCCCAGTTGTCTTCCTCTCTGCTTTCTTTTCCTTGACAGGCAAAGACCATTTTATGCAAACAAGACTTCAACCTTTAATAGGCTAGGAGGAAAGGATGTTCTGTGGGAGCACTGTATCTTTTATTATAAGTTGAATGTGTTTTCATTGTTTTAGGTTAATGTTTAACTGAACCGATACTTGTTTAAAAAAACAACCCCCTTTTGTACTACAGGTTGAGTCTCCCTTATCCAAAATGCTTGGGAGCAGAAGTGTTTGTGTTTTTGGATTCCCCACACACACACACACACACCTGTATTTGCATATACATACATAGTGAGATATCTTGGAGATAAACACAAAATCTCTAAACACAAAAAAATCTCTAAACACAAAATTCATTTATGTTTCATATTCACCTTATACACATAGTCTAATGGTAATTTTATAGGGCACATTTAATAATTTTGTGAATGAAACAAAGTTCATGTATAATGATCCATCAGAAAAGAAAGGTGTCACTATTTCAGCCACCTGCAAAAAAAGTTTTGATTTCTTTAGTATTTCAGAATTCAGAATTCTAGATAAGGGAGACTCAACCTGTATATATTAACTTGCATTGTAATCCACTTTGGGTCTCATATTGGGGAAAAGGTAGGATATAAATTCAATGAGTTTATCAATTGAGCAATAGATAAATTTCAGATCCCAAGACTTATGGATCTAAAACCTTTTTTTTATAGGAAACAACACTGCTATGACATAACACAGGAGTAGGCAAAGAAGGAAAAAAGCTTCTGACAGCTGCATTGTGTTTAGTGATATGTACATATAGCATTAATGTTATAGTTAATCCCTGGATAGTATTCACAAAGGCATGAAGCTGGGGAGTAGCCTCACTTTTATAAGGCATGCCTTCAATTTTGCTCCTGTCCCTCTTCCCCCTGCTGTCGCTGGAGTTGCTGGCTTCAGCAATTGCAGAGGATGTAGCAAGTTCCCCGCTCTATTCCCACCCCCCTCAATAATTAATAAATAAATAAATAAATAAATAAATAAATAAATCCCCAAACAAATCTCAGCAAATAAAGACTGAACTGTCTCACACACAGAGAGAGAGAGAGAGAGAGCTTTGGAATACTGATCAGGACAAAAGAAAGCTACAACTTTCTTCACCCACAGAGTTAAAGCAGTTTTACACCTTGGAGATTACCACACTACACTTTTTTTTGTCCTTCCCTCCTGACCTAGGCATGGGTTGAAACCTTTTAAACACATATTTTATTGCACGTCTCCGTGCCCATCTGGAGGCATCCCAGACCCAATCATTGCATCCCGTACCCGATCCGGACTTCTCCCATACTTAGTGAAGAACGGAATAATCCCATTCTGGACAAGTCTGGATTGGGTACGAGATGGCATGATCGAGTATGGGATGCCTCCAGCTTGGGCACAGAGGTGTACGATAAAACCCATGCTTAAAAGGCTTCAGCCCGTGCCTAGGTCAGGAGGGAAGGATGAAAAAGGACAGTGTGATAATTTCCCTTGTCTTTTACATATAAACAAATTAAACAATGGACTAGAACTCACTCCAGGTTTCTTTGTTATGCTTCAGGCAAGTTGGCTGTATGTCTGGTATATTTTTAGAAGTGGAAAAATATTTTTTGTTGTGTGCCTACAAGTCAATTCTGACTTATGTCAACCCTAAAGTGAACCTAGCACAGGGTTTTTCTTACCAATACTTGTTTCACAGTGGGTTTGCCTTTGTCTCTGACACTGAGAAAATGGAGGGAAGCAGATGGGCAGCCCTGGGCCGCTCCGGGAAGCTGCGCCACGGGGCCAAGGTATCCGCACACCTCGGCCCCGCAGTGCAGCTTCGCTGCCCTGGGAAGGAGCACTAAAATAGCGCTCCTTCCACAAGTCGCTGAAGGTGCGCCACGAAAGGCTGGCGGTGCACCTTCGGTGGCTCTTCCGCCGCAGCGTGTGCGGACGCTGCGGCAGGAAGGCATCATCGGAGCGCCGCCCGTGCGGAGGGGCCAGCACTCCGACGATGCCTTCGGGAAGGGGTTGGGGCACCCACCGTGCGGCTGCCCCTCCCCTTCCTTGCCCCCAAAACGGCCCTTTGTGCCGTCTGCTTCCCCCCAATGTTACTTGCCCAAGGTCACCCAGTGAGTTTCCATGGCTGAGCAGGGATTCAAACACTGGCTGCTACAGTCATAGTCCACAGAACAAACCACTACACCACACTGACTCTTGTAATAAGCTATGTGTGTTAAAATAAGGGGCACACCTTGTTTTCTTGGAACATAATTCTCCCAAATTTTTCACACACAAATTTGTAAGGAAGCAATGGGGGCCTTAGGTCTACATGCACCCCATATCTGCGTGATTTTTACCCCTATTCTAAAAAAAGACATCAAATGACACCCCTGCATGTAGATTTTTTTTTGGTCTTTGAGTCCAAGTGATATGTAATGGCTATATTCCATCAGAATTTAGGTACTCTTAATCCCAATGAACAATAGGTTTTAAGCACCCCCAACTCTGTCTTGGATTGTAGCCATTAGGTTTACACTGTTGAATTGTATATGCATGCAAATGTGCTTGCTTGATAAACATACTTACAAATAAAGGAATGCTGTTTTTTATAAACTAAAGAGATACATTGTAAACCCCGAGATCATGGATTCAATGCTGCAAGTCTGTTTGGAAAGACAAAAATCAACTTCATGTGGCTTACAGATGCCAGCAGTGTTGATTCAGTGCACCTGACATTTGCGATAGCCTCCAGCTGAAAGCACTTGAATTCTATATCATTCACAGCCAGAAATGAATACTTCACCTGGGGTGCAGCTGCATTACACAATTATAGCACAATTTTTCTACTTTAATAGCTGTAGTAGTATCCAGTGGAATCCTGGTATTTGTAATTTGAGAAGGCATCAGACCACTCTTCCAAATGCCTCTTCCTAAACTGCCAGCCCCAAGATTCCATAGGATAAGACTCTGGGAGGAGTGGAATCAGAGCATAATTCTGTAGAGTGAATGGTTCCTGATACAGATGAGAAGATCATAAATTGAACAAAATAACAGCTTTAGTTAGACATGAGACTTTAAACATTGGCTAGTGAGACTTCAACCTCTCCAGCAGTTTATAAGCTCCATTACACAGCATGATCAGTGTTCTAGGTTGTGGACACTCCTTCAGATGTTTTTAAACAGAGGCTGGATGGTCATCTCTTGGGAGTGCTTTGTCAGTGGAGATTATTGCACAGGACTTGGATGTGACTATCCCCAATGAGACAGACACACATTTAACCTTCAATGACAGATCTTACAGCACTTTCCCATGCTCGGGCCATAGGCAGCCCATATGAAGGCCATATGCAACCCAGTCTTATCCTATAGCTTTTCAAGAACAGGAAAATCTTGCATGGCAGAAGAGATTGGACTGGATTGGATGGTCCTTGGAGTCCCTTCCAACTGTACGCAAAGGAATACATTTACCATCTTTTCCTTCTCTATGTTCTAGAACAGTACCAAGTTTGTCACAGGGTATGAAGAGCTTGTAAAAATGAGCCCTGGTGGCGCAGTGGTTAAATGCCTGTACTGCAGCCACTCACTCATAAACCACAAGGTTGCAAGTTCAATACTAGCCAAGGCTCAGGCTAGACTCAGGCCTGCATCCTTCCGAGGTTGCTAAAATGAGTACCCAACTGTTGGGGGGCAATGAGCTTACAGTTGTAAACCGCTTAGACATCCCATAGCGTGATATGAAGCGGTATATAATGAAGCTGCTTTGTAAAAAAAAATTTTTTGTTTTTTTTACTACAACTCTCAGAATGTCCCAACTTAGCAAAGGGAGAAAGGTGGGATAAAAATAAAATAAAATAAAATAAAATAAAAAATGAAATACTAATCCCCGCTTGTCCACATACCTCACAAGGCCTTAACAGGCCCAGGGTGACTTTGCTGGGCATTATTAACACCAAAATTTTAAAAAGTTACTTTTTAAGACCATAGTTTCCACATCCCTAATCCACAGGGATTAGGGATGTGGAAACTATGGTCTTAAAAAGTAACTTCTTAAAATTTTGGTGTTAATAATGCCCAGCAAAGTCACCCTGGGCCTGTTAAGGCCTTGTGAGGTATATGGACAAGCAGGGATTAGTATTTCGTTTTTTATTTTATTTTATTTATTTTATTTTATTTTATTTTATTTTATTTTTATCCCACCTTTCTCCCAAAGTGGGACCCAAGGCGGTTAACAACATATATAAAACACATTAAAACAACAATTAAAATAGTACAATCAAAACAGTAAAAAATATAAAAATTACAAATATAAAATTTAAATAAAATAATAATAATCTAAAACTAATCCCCCATTCCCCAATGAGACCTGCAGGATTTTAAAAGGCTTGTTTAATTAAAAATGTTTGCCTGCCAGCAAAAGGCCAGCAGTGAAGGGGCCAGCCTAGCCTCCCATGGAAAGGTGGAAGCAGCCACTGAGAAGGCTCTCTCTCATGTCCTCACCAAACAAGCCTGGGATGGTGGTGGGACCAAGAGAAAGCCTTCTTCTCAGGATCTTAGGGCTCTAGGTGGTTCATATGGGGAGATATGGTCTCTCAAATAGTCTGGATCTAAGCTGTGTAGAGCTTTACAGATCATGACTAGCATTTTGAATTGTGCTCAGAAATGAACTGGTAGCCAGTGAAGCTGTTTCAATACAGGAGTTATACACTCCCTATAATTGGCTCCAGCCAGCATTCTAGCTGCGGCATCTTGGACCCACTGAAGTTTCCGAATATTTTCCAAAGGCAGCTCCACATAGAGTGCTCCTGAAACACATCAAATATTTGAGGCCAGGGAAGGTGATTAAAAACATTGATACTGTGCTCTCTCCATCAGTCCCTAAAACAAAACAAAACAAAAAAAAATTCAGACAAGTTGGAAAAATTCTAGAATGTACATGAGGCACCATCTGCTAGTAACCACTTCGCACCTGCCAGCTCTCCCTCTTTGACAGGGAATATCCCAATTAATCCACTGTTGTTCCACTTTTTCTGTCAACATATTACAAAGTGAAATTAGATTTGTAGAACTGCACTGTCATGAGTGTGTGGTTTGTGTGTGACAAGGACAGGACATCTGGAAATTAATGTCCTGAAGAGGCCAGACATGTAATTGTGTATTGCACTGAAGCTGTGTATATAACCAAGCATAATGATGTAATGTATGAGCAACCCTGCACTGAGGTTGCATCAGCCAAGGGTATACGTCCCATGTGTCATTGTAGATGTAGAGAAAAGGAGTTGTGAGTAGTTGTGAAGAGAATCAGTGCACTTGGTGTGTGTATAGTGAGTATATCAGAGAGTTCTGTATAGTTCTGCTGTTGTTGAGCTGCTGAGGAGGAAGAAAGTGTTTTACTTCCATCCTGGAACTGTTTTCTGCATCTGTAAATAGTCTCACCATGAGTTGTCTGCTTCTGCTTCCTGATTTCCAAGAGCATCTCTAAGATTTGGCAAAAGTACTGAAAATCACATTCACACCTCAACCTCAGCATGACATTTTCAGCAGCTTTTAAAATGTCTGAGCTAATCTGCACTGCAGAAATAATCCAGTTTGACACTGCTTTAACTGTCATGGCTTCATCCTAAGGAAACCTGGGATTTATAGTTTGTTGTGACACCAGCGGTCTGACAGAGAAGGCTAAATAGTTCACAAAACTACAAATCCCAGGATTCCATAGCATTGAGCCATAACTGTCAAACTGCATTAATTCTGCAGTGCAGATTAGACCTCATTTCTTTTCCCTCCTCTCACTTTCCTCCTTCATTCTCAGTTTGCTTCAACAGATGCAAACTGAGTTCAAAATGCAAAAGGAGTTTGCACTCAAGTAACTCTGTAGGGAGAAGAGGAGAAGTGGGGGTGAAATCTTGACCATCCCAGTAGTTTGAGGCAAAAGTAAACTGCTGCAGCTTCTCCTCATTAATAACTTTTGCCTTCTTGCCCACACTCAATTGTTGTTAGGCCACAGATCTGTGAAATATTAGAGGGCATGGCATTCTGGTGGCAAAGCTCTTTGAACATGGAAAAGTACCACAAGCAAAAGATTCTGTTCTGGGCACACCTTCAAAGAAGTAGCCCTTCATGTTCCATATACTCATGGTTCAGCCCCACAAAGCCTATTCCACACACTATTCCATGCTAGGATTGACTATAAAAGCTAGATGAAAAAAATGTCTCCATTCCCATTTCTTTCTTCCCATCTTACAGCGAGCAAACCAATCAAGATGCTGAGATGCAGACTATCTCACTTTCCGCATAACGACATTAGTGGTATTTCCAAATTTCTATTTACCCTCTTTGCTAATGCAGTTTTCCAGTCCCTGCAAGGCCTACCTTCACAAATTCAACCTAAAAATAATCAATGCACTCTAATACGATTAAACCTAAAAATAAGCCTTCCTGTGTTATCTTGTGCACTAAAAACACTTTCTGAAGTCCATCCAGTTATTTCTTTGCTTTGGCAGGCGACGCATCTGCTAGGCCTGTTTACAACCCACACTATGTCAGACATGATTGCCTGGGAGCAGGTTTCTCATTGTTGTCCTTTTGGAGGCTTCTCACCACCAGCTTAAATTAAATCTTGTTCAGTCAGAACTGATGCAGCAGTAACAGGCCAGCTCAGGTCAGTCCTAACTCTGGAGATTTACAAGACAACTTCTTGAAGCATTTCACATACTTGAACAAAACATTACTGTCTACGTGTCGTTGCATGTTTAAGAGATCCTAAATACAGGCTATGGTTAATGCCTGCTTAAAGTTAACATTTTCAGTTTTCCGACACACTCCTCACCACTTCGCTTGTTGTGTGAGATATGTAAGCCTCCAAATTACTGGCAAGAACTAAATTAAGTACAGGATGTATTATGCATGCTGTTGCTCACAATCCTAAATTTTCTGAGCTAATACTGATGTTTACATTGATGTTGCTGATGGTCAGCCTTGCTGGCAATCAGCTATACATTTTGGTACACAAAAGAAAAAACAATGTGTTATGTCAGCCTTCCCTGCACTCACAGCTTCCCTGTGCCTTCAACTACAACTCATATCATCCCCATTATGGGAGTTGTCATTCAACACATTGGAAGATCACCCAGTCCATTTCAACTTTCAATGTTTATTTCTGCCTTTACTTCCACCTTTCATCCTGAACTGGGTTGCAGTCCTGCCCAGAGGGGGATACTTAGCCAGATTTCCATGGAAATCCCCAGTATCAGCAGCTACTTTTCTTTCTTTTTTTCTTTTTGTGGGACAAGAGAGAAGGCTGGATCTTTTTGCCACAAAATTGTTTGATGCTGTAACTGCAAAGATGGGTGGGAAGCCAAATGTAGAACCAAGTCATTCTTTCCATACATACCCAAAGCCCCCCACTCCAATTTTTTTTAAAGGGAAAAATGCTTCCAGAAGCCTCCAGGGGGCATTGTTCTCCTCTAAAATAAAGTTCCTTCATAACTTATTTTAGCAACAATTATGGGGAAAAGGAGAGCTGGCTATGCTGCCCAGATCTCAGGGCCTAGGCCCTATTCTCCAGCCCTCAATGTGAGAGGGAGAAATCTCAGGGAGCTAGCTCTGCCTTAAAAGTGTATGCATCTTTCTTTTTATTATTTTTTAATAATAAATAATGTGCAACCATAATTGATGCTTTTTGTGCTTAATGAAATCACTGGGGAATATCTCTCATGATATCACCTTGTGAAAGCACAAGGGGACATTCCTAAGGCTTAGGGCTATGTTCTCCCCAAAATCAGAGCACTGATATAGTCCTGACCCGGCAACTTCAGAAGTGACCTTCCAGCCAGTTCCATTTTCTGTGTAAGGTGCTGATATTCTCACAGCCCCCTGATCTTTGACATTGTTCTGCTTTAGTGGGGTGGGCAAGCTTTGGGGCCAATTTGCCATCCTTGGGACCCACTACAGGTCATACCTCCCTCAAAGGAAAATGCAACTGAGCAGAAATGTGTGTTGTGTGCCTTCAAGTCATTTCCAGCTTATGGCAACCCTAAAGTTGTTCTTCTGATCCCATTTTGCTCCCTATGCATTCCATCAATCCATACCAACATGTCACCAGCAACCCAGAAGTATAAGCTTATTGCACGGCACTTAAAGAACGGGAACGGAACAGAAGGGAAGGAAACAGAACGGAGCAAAAATGCATTTTACTGCACAGGAGAACGCCACCAATGCCGCCAGGAGTCCCCAAGGCGTTCCCCAGCCTTTCCTGGCAGCTGATTTTTGAAGGATGTTCTTCAAAATTGGCTGCCAGGGACGGCTGGGAACGTCTTGGGGACTCCCAGCAGCATCGGTGGCATTCTCCTGTGCAGTAAAATGCGTTTTTGCTCTGTTCCGTTCCCTTCCCTTCTGTTCTGTTCCCATTCTTGTAAGTGCCATGCAATAAGCTTAGTAGTGTCACATTGCTTTGCATTGGAACTGATTTTCAGCCATTTTTTGTTCAGATTGTGCAGTGGGGAAACCACCATTTTGGGCCACTTTGGGGTAAAACAATTTTGAAAAAAAATGAGATGTAGGTGCTTAGGTGATATCTTGGGAGCCCAAAATGAGGATGGAGTTACATGTTGCACATGGCAGCATTTTATCCACTCTTGCATAAAAGGAGACAACTTGTTCTTCAGGTTCAGATGAGTGTGAATGTTCTGCATAGAAGTAGCCATGGGGGGAGACAAAATCATTGTGTTGCCCTCCCAGCAAGAAATGTTCCTTCATTCCCCAAGTTTCTAGCTTTGCAGAGAATGAAACATTGAAAATGGTTCACATCTAGAACCCTTAGATTTGCTGTGTTCCATTCCCTTGGTATCTTTGCCTACTCCTTTTCTTTGAATGCGTAAACTATATTTCTAAATGCTCAACTGAAATTTTAAGCTACTGCAATGCTAGAAATCTGGGAACTCAAGGAAAATTTTATTTGGGAGAAAGAAATCTTATTTCCAGGAAATGCCGTCATTTACACCACTCCGTCCCCCGTTAGCTACACTCTTGGTTTACACAAATTTGTATGGAAACTTTGGGCAGATTCCAAAGCCTTGTATGTTCCACGTAGCCAAGAGACCCTGGTATTTTTGTTTCTTGAACAACATTCTTGCAGTACTAAAGTGCTAAAGGTATCCTGTGACAGGGCAGGAGGCTGCCACTCAAAGAGGAAAAATGTAAAAATGCTGCTGGGCAGGCAGCACAAATCCAGTGGCCTTGCTTAAAGTAGCTTTGAAAACAAACAGACCACTTCAAAGAGTTTATTTCTGTTCTTGACATACAAGATCTTTGGACTTCCAGCCCAATAATTTAATTTACATGAAGATTAGTAGTTCCCAGCTTTGTTTTTCTTCTGTGAGCCTGGTAGGGAAAGTAATGTCTAATGAAATTTGTGTGATTGAAGAGATGTGGGTGGTATAGATGTTTGTTTAAATATTCCTTTCCTCTATGATGAGAGATAGAGAAGAGGGTTGCAGATGAAAGAAACTGGAGTAAGCAATAGCTTTTTGATGGACCTAGAATAGAGTATCATACAACATTAATCTGAAATACTGGTACATTTTATTCTCCATGCAGCTCTGTTCAAGCATCTACTATATGCAAATTGCTTAGGAAACACCATTTCATGGAAATGCCACTGTTTTACCATATATCATTTTTCTGAGAAAATACCATTGCTTTAAAAAAAATGCCAGTGTTTGGCCATTAGCCATATTCTTAGCAAGAACATTTTTACCATATGCCACATTTATTAAGAAATGCCACTGTTTTACCATATGCTATATTTATTAAGACATGACACTGTTTAACTCTATACCGTATTTAATAGGATCTGGCCACTATTTTACCATGTATTGTTTTTCATAGAAAATACAGTTTCTTCAGTAATGGCCATGTGTTACATATACGCTCCAACATTTCACCAATGAAAACTGGGACACTTGGTCAAGCAACGTCAGAATGTGGACAAGATAAAAGAAATTATTAATGCTAGATAAGCTGCAGCAGTTTGCTTTTGCCTGAGTCTACTGGGAAGGACAAAATTCTTCTCCTCTTAACTGAATGCAAACTACTTTTGTACTTTCAACTCAGGGGCCATACAGATGGCCCCTAAGGGGCAGCTCTGTGCTGCCCCTGGGAGCACCAGATTGGTGCCACAGCAACCACACACCGCAGCCCCAATCCGGCTTTTTGCCGCTCCAAAAAGAGCTGGCAAATGCCACTCCTTTTTGAGGCAGCAAAAAGCCACTCTTAGCACCACTGCCACAGTTCTTTTGTGCCCCTTTGACGCAGCGTGGGGCGTGGGGCGTGATGGCGGTGTTGGGGTGGCCAGAGTGCAGTCACCCCACCCCAACTCCATCCCCAGGCCAGCCCTTTAGGATGGTCTGCACAGGCTGTTAGTTTGCAACAACTAAAGTTAACTGAGGATGAAGGGGGAAAGTGGGAGGAAGCAAGGTGAGAGTGGGACATTTTTAAAGCAGCTTAAAAAGTGGGACAACAGAGGTTTAATTGGAACTAGCCCTACCAAATCAGAATAGTTCAAGAGTTCATTGTTACCGTTTACCCAGGAAATGCTATTGTTTTTCCTTATGGTCTCACTATCCATGTCTTCTGTTTCCTCCTCTCTTTCTGCTTTCTGACATGCTTTTTCATTACTAGAGTCCTTTTCAGATTTTGGTGGTGGAAGAAGAAAACACAATTCACTGACAAATTCAAAAGCTTGCTCTGGATATTTTCAAAATTAACAGTGAAATCCTATGCATGTTTATTTGGAAGCGAGTGTCACTATGTTACATGTGGCTTACTCCTAGGTAAGCATGCCTATGTTTTCATTTTGTATTTGCAATGTATACCTCATACAAATACAAGTGCTCCTGAATAATCCCAAATGATGTAAAAAACAGGATGAAGTTATGATGTAAAATAAGCTGGCTGCTGTTTTGCATTGTGGTAGCAGTGGTAGTAGTGGTGGTGGTGGTGGTGGTGGTGTGCCTTCAAGTCATTTCTGACTTATGGTAACTCTAAGGCAAACCTATCACAGGAATTTCTTTGCAAGATTTGCTCAGAGGGGTTTGCCATTGCATCTTCCACCCTTATTAAAACGTCACTAAACGCCGCTCCTTTTACAGGCAGCGAAAAGGGCGCCAAAAGAGCCGCCACACTGCTCTGTTGTGCCTCTCCCAGTGCAGCATGTAAAAACTCTGCGTCGTGATGACGTCTTGATGGCATGCATCATGTGTAGCAGCACGCGCCATGATGACGTCCTCAGGAAGGGGTTGGGGCGCCTGGTGTGTGGCCTCCCCTCCCCTTCCCTACCTCCAAGACAGCGCTTTGCGCCATCTGTAGAGGCCCTTTCTTATCTGTAGTTATCTAGCAGTCTCTAATACCATTCCCCTTATTTCAGAGCATTGACCATTGCTTTTAGAAAGATAATTATTTAGGAGTACAATCTCAAGCTCTAAAAATGCCAAGGTTTTTTTGTTTTTTTAACAAAGTAATTCCTTATATTCCTGTTTCTTAAGAAAAACTAAAATACCTAAAAGCTATACATTGCTGGCCCATGGCCCAAAGTATAGTTTCGTCATGTCCACATTTGCCTCTGTAATTTTAACAGGGCACAAGGCAGCAACATAAGTGAACACCTGAACATTTGTAACATTCCTCCTCCACCATTTAGTGAGGGTCCATTCCTAGAACTATAAAAGTAATTGAAAGTTACAGTTACAAACAGAGGGAGTTAAATTATCCTTCATTAAATTACAATGATAATATTATGTAATTATATCTTCATAATTGGAAAAATAAATTAACTTCAAATAACTAGTTCTTCATAACAATAATGTCAGCATTCTGTTATTGGTTAATCTTTGACCTCTCTCTATTCATATATCACCTTTCTTGTCTGTTTTGGTTGGAACTCACCACAGTGTTACCTTGCAGATAATACATCTGCAAATTGCAATTTAAGTACAACTATAGATCTCATGTGGTGTAGTGGTTTGAGTGTTGGAGCACAAGTCTGGAGACCAGGTGTCAATTCCAACCTTGGCCATGAAATCCACTGGGTGACCTTGGGCAAGTCATAAACTCTCAGCCTCAGGGGAAGACAATGGCATGCCTCCTCTGAACAAATCTTGCCAAGAAAACCCCATGATAGGTTCGCCTTAGGTCACCATAAGCCAGAAGCAACTTCAAGGCATATAACAACAATAAATAGTCCTTTCATACTGCACAGTTAGACCACTATGATTCCACTTCAGTTGCTATAGGAACATCATACGGAATCCTGGGATTTGTAGTTTGGTGAGACACTGTAGTCTGGTTGAGAATTCTAAATAGCTTTTCCTAAACTGTAAATCCCAGGATTCCTTAGGCAATTAAAGTGGAATCATAGCATTATGAATGTATAGTGAGAATTGACCCTTCGTAAATTAAGAAGTGCTGTACTATACACATTTGAGTAATATGAAAACACAATCAGTTGAATCCTTCCCCTTCCTTTTTTTTAAAAAAAAAAATTACAAGATGTGCTCCTGTGTGTATTTTTGGTTCTAACATAAAATCTAATCTCCTTGGCTACCATAAGAAGAAGCAATAAAACAGCAGGGAAACCCACTGACTTAACCTTTTAAAAAGAAAATATAGCTTTTTAATAGAATATGAATCTGCACTTCACTACCATGGATAAATGTTAACCTTTCTCACTCCCATTTAAAATTAAGCTAAATATTTCAGTGATTAACTGAAAAATCAATACATCTCTTCTTATAATGCCATAGGCACAACCATCTGCAGGCATTTCCAGGGTCCCTAGTGAACATTTGATGACAATTTATCTCCTCATAGAATGGTCTGTTGCCTCAAAGCCCAGTTTTGTGATCATTGGTCCCAGGATGGCCTTTTTATCTCTTTCAGAGTATATTTTAGTCAAGCCAGTTCTAATCCTTACGTTTTTCTAGCAATATTCTTTATAAAAAATTGATGCATTGGGACACTATATAAATAATCCACACCAAAAAAATTCTATAGATATATTTTTTAAAATATTTTTAAAAAAACAATAAATAGCATGGGAAGACTAAAATGAAATACTGGCTTGCCAAAATATCTGTGCATACCACCAAACTCTATTTGTGACACTGTTGCTCAGCCATGTAAACCCACTGGGTGACCTTGATCAAGTCACACACTCTCAGCCTCAGACGATACCAATGGCAACCCCTCCCCCGAAGAAACTTGCCAAGAAAACGCCATGATAGGTTCACCTTAAGTCGGAAATGGCATGAAGGCACACAACAACAAATGGTCCTCTACTTCTCAATGGCTTCCAATGGCCCTATTCTAGACTGGGACCACTATGCATGAGGAGCAAAAGTTTAAAAGTCCCTCTCACCCTTTTTTTCTCTCACATATCGGGGGTGGGGGGTGGGGGGTGATGTTGAGGATTGAGAATTAAACAACAGGAAAAAACTTTATTCATGCCAAAGGAGACCCTCTCTTTTTCAAAACACCACATGAGGAGGAGGTAAATATTTGGAAAAAGAAAGGGGGTTAAACTTTCTTTCCTTATACTTGGTGGTCCGAATATGGATTGAGGCACTTACATTTGAGTAATTAAAAAGTAGTGGGGCAGTTGGATGCTATGTTTCATTGTGTATTGTTCAACTATTTTTACCTGTTGTGTGTTATGGCTACAGGGATCACACAACTCCCTTGTTGCAACAATTCCACTGGTGCCAATCCATTTCCATGCTTTCCAGACACGATTCAAAGTGTTGATTATGACCTTTGAAGCCCTACACAGCTCAGGTTCAGATAATTTGAAAGACCATATTCTCCCTTACAAACCTGTCTGTGATTTGCTTTGAAATCTGTTGGGACAGCCCTTCTCTCTGTCCCACCACCCTCACAGGTACATCTGATGGAAATATAAGAGAGGGCCTTGTCAGTGGCTGCCCCAGGCATTGGAAATCCTTTCCCAGAGATGTTAGACTGGCACCCATTCCACTTTCTCTTTGCAGAAAAATAAAGACTTTTCTATTCCAACCGTCATTTGATGAGTAACTATATAAGGCCCATCTTACACAATGCACCAGATATTTCTAATTGTTGTGCTAGAAAGGGGGTTGTTTACTGATGTATGTTTTAATCTCTCTCTCTCTCTCTCTCTCTCTCTCTCTCTGTGGTTTTTTATGGTTTAATCTTGTTTTAACTTTTGTTATCTTGTGGATTTTTAACATCTTTTGTGACTGCTGTAATCCACTTGGAGTCTTAATCTGGGGGAAAAGTGGGATAAACTATGGAATCCTGGGATTTGTAGTTTGTTGTGACATTAGAGCTCTCTGACAAGGAAGCCTCAATATCTCACAACACTACAAATGCCAGAACTCCATAACACTGGGCCATGGCAGTTAAAGCGGTATCAAACTGCATTAATTCTGCAGTGGAGATGCAACCATAGACAGAGAAGGAACCTGAAGCATGTTCTCCAAAGCCTTAGAGTTTGAGAAGTTTGATTCCCAGTATCATAAAATATTAATTTCAGTTTTAACAGGGTCAAAACATAGGGAATTCTAATAATGTAAAGGCATGATTGCTGAACTTGGGGGCACATTCTGATCACCTTTTTAAAAAATAAATGATTCAAATTTCAGTTTTTCATTCCAGATATTGAAGAAGTGTGAGAAAATGAACAGGTGCATACATGCCAGAGATACATTGACTGATAAGTATTGCAATCCTCTAAGAAACAGAAAATTAGACTGTTAGTAATCCACAGTAATTGATATCTCTTCAATGCCTTGAAAATGTCATTGCTGCTTTCTCATTACTTCTCTTAATCTACGGATGCCATAAAATGTCTTCATTAATATGCCAAAGTGAGGGCAATAACTTTCTCCTGTGTTTTGATCTAAAAGGTCATTACAACAATTATATGGATGTGACAGATATTTTTACCGAAGACACTGCTAGGTGAGCAATTATGGTCTGCAATTGCTGGAGCTTTATGAATGAAAAGCTCATTCATTCTTCTGAAATCTGCATTGCAAAGTAGAGCAACAGCATGAACTTTATTAAATACTTTTAGGTTCTAATTTGTGCATATGGTGGGGTGGGGGGGGGTCTTTTCTATTTACAGAAAATGAATAGCCAGTATTTTCGCCATGAAGTTCTGGCTTGTGAGACTGGTGAACTGAAAAACTTTTGGGAAAAAACAATTGAGAAGCAAACTCAGCATTTTGAAGCCGAAAAAGACCGTAAAAAAAGAAGTGCACTGACAAAGTGAGTACATATTTTTCTTCTTTGGTGTTTCATTTGACAAGGTTTAAAAACTTATAGAGAAGAATATGTATATAGTAGAGGTAGAAGTGGGTGGATGTGAATGAGACCTCAAGAAAATGCTTTGTTACAACAAAGAAGCCAGAAGAGAAACTAAGGGATATGGAAATCAAGGGGGATGAGAAATTGGTTGAAAGAGCTGGGTGACTTTAGGCAGGAGAAGGGAAGATCAAGAGAAGGTGAGATAGCTCTCTCCAAGCACAAGAGGGATCTATCAGGGATGCTAAAGTGCAAGACTCATGCATTGGGAAAGGTTGAATCAGATGACTTCCAGTGTCCACAACAGTTAACACATTCAAGCAGACATCATCAGACAGGTCCTGAGAAGTTTGGGGGCTACAATTCCCAGAAACCCGAGGCAGAATGGCCTGTGGCCAGGAATCCTGGAAACTGTAATTCAACAATGCATCAGTTTGGGAACAAGCATTTTAAAAACACATAAACTGAAGACTATGGAGTTTATCACATAGGGACCTATGTGCTTCCATCCCGAAAATGGTTAAAGCATCCACTCCCGAAAAAGCACACTAATGCAAAAATGATATTCACACACGGAACACAACAGTGTGTTAAAAGCACATTACTAATGTGAGAAAGTGGGTAGAAAGCGCATTTGGTTTTCATACAGATGCAGACAAATCCCGTTGATGGTTTGGAAATAACTTTTTTGTGCATGCGCACAGAAGCAGTAGTTGCATTATCAGAAATCGCCCAGAGAAATAAACAATTTTATTTACATGGTTTTCTTTATAAAAATATGCTGTGCAGGGAGAATCCTGCAAATAGCTTTCACACTAGAGCAATTGTGCAAAAAAGTGAATTCATGAATGAAATGGAAATGAAAACACGGCATTTTCCCTAAAATTACTATGCCCTGATTCATGTCACTTTCTGTTCATATTCTAAGCAGTTTGTGCACGACGTCGTGTGAAAACCATTTGCACAATTGTGCCTAATACGCTGGTTAACCACAAGTTCTGACCTGTTTAAACTTCCAATTTTCCCTGTGTGATAAACTCCTATGAGTGGAAAGCAGACCTTTTTTTCAGGAAGTGGAGGTAAAAGGATATGTGCAACCAATTGAAAAAGCACTCCTTTAGAACCTAGGCCACAATCATGCAATGGTGATGTAGCCACAAGACATAGTTATGACAGTCTCCCATCCAACTCTCCCTCCCTCAAAAACCCACATTTTCTCAGCTGCAGCACTCCCAAATGCAGTCATTTCCTGGCTGTTAGGAAGTGAGGGGAGCTGCAGATAAGCATCCAGCTATTTTCCTAGAGTCAAATGTACAGTGACAAGCATATGCAGGAACCCTCAGAGGCCCTCTGAAGGTTGCTCTTCATGGTGTCATTGCTCTGTGTCCAGCTATAGGAAAATAGATGGACACTTTTCTACTGTTCCCTCTGCTTTCTACTGTTCAGGAAATGGCTGAATTTGAGGGGCTGCAGCTGAGAAAAAAAAATAGGTTTCAGGAGATTTTGGTTGTTGCAAAACCTGAATCCAGAGGAATCTGATCTCCACAACAGTAACAAAATTAGGTTGCAATGGTGTATGTCCAACTTACTCCCCCACAACTCACCAATAGGATTCCAGCCCTGATATTTATTCTGCTCCATTATAAACCCATTTCATACTAAGGCAAACTGAAGCTAGGTTAAAGTGGGAAAAAGCAAATATTTTTTGCTACACAAATGTACTTAGAAAATTAAAATATATTAGGGAAGGAGCATGGCTCCCAGTATGATCTAAATACATAAGGCACCAAATCCTGCCTGATCTTAGAACTGAGCAGAGTCATCTCTGGTTAGTATTTGGATGGGAGACTGCCAACTAATACCAAGTGCTATGGGCTGTATTTCAGAGGAAGGAACTGGCAAAACAACCTGAGTATTCCTTGCCTAAAAAATCCCTAGGAAGCTCATGGGGTCACCATAAGTTAACAGTGATTTGAAGGCATGCCCGCACATAGACACAAGGTTACCAAGACCCTTGCACACATTTCATAATTGTTCATAATAAATCCAGGATGGCATGTAAAACTGGAAAGTTGATGAAAAGAAATAACACAATAAATGGGATTAGTAAGAGCAAGAGCAAGTACATTTCTGTACTACTTGTCAGTGAACTAGCACTCCCTAAGCAATTTACAATGTGTAAGCCAATTGCCCCCAACAAACTGGGTACTCATTTTGCCTACCTATGAATGGATGGAAGGCTGAGTGGACCCTGGATCCCTGCAGGATCGAACTCACAACCTTGTGGCTGTGAGTGGCTGCAGTACCGGCACTTAAGCACTGCACTACCAGGGCACCTTAGAAAGAGGTTATGTTTCTTCTTGCTCACTCCAAAGTTTTTACCAAATATGCATCTGCAGGATGCCAGGTGGGGAAAATGGAGAAAATTTAAATATTCCCTCACTGCCGCCTTTTTTTATTTTATTTTGGGCCATGCTGTCTGAGGGATTTGGGTAGCTGTGTTCCAAAAGAGTTTTTCCTAAACAGTACTAAAATGGGCTTGGCAAAATATGTCTTTATGAAAACTCATGTCTGCTGGAGTGCTATTCCACTGCATACCACCAGTGGGAGAAATACATTGTGTAAGGACATAGAAGAGGGCCTTTTCCACTGTGGCATCCCAGTTGGCACCCCTTGGAAGCCTGATTGACACCAACATTAGTTTCATTCCAGCACCGGGTTAAAATCTGGCTTTTCATTAAAATTTTTGGGTCTTGTGCTTTTTTCCAGATCTAGTTTTCAAATGTTTCAATGTTATAATTTTTTTTTCAGTTGGTTAATATGTTTTATTATTTTAGATTCTATGTTGTTTAAAGTGAATTCACTGTTGTTATGTTTGGGAAAAAAAAAGAAAACCAGAAATTTTATCATACAGGGTGGAATATAACAGTTTTAATGAATTGGCTGTGTGTTTTTTTTAAAAAAAAATGCTTAGACCTTTAGGCACAGGTGGGCAGATATTTTTCAAACACAGTTCTAATAATTCCTCACCATTCGCTATACTAGCTAGTGGTATTTTGCTCCGGCTTGGTTTAGAATATTTTAGAGTCCCTCTCAAAATCAAAATGCTTGTTTATAATTGATCTTTAGGAACATCTCCAAGAATTCTTAAACAGCATTTATAAATCACATCTCTGAGCACATAATAAACCCATTAGAATGCATGAAGCCAAACCTGACTGGGAGCTATTCTAATTTCTCAGGACTCCAAGCTTTCCAGAGCTTCAAAAAGCATCCTTCACAGAGCCAATTCAGAAATGTTGCTACAATCATTCTTGGCCACATAGTCCCATAGAGAAATGCAATGAATGTACTGAGTGATTGCAGTTGGCAGATTCAGAATGGCAAAAGATCATGTCATCATGCCAGCAACCACTTCCAAATACCTGCAGATTTTTGATACAGATCACACAAAATCCAATTGCTAGTTCCAACTAGTGTTGACCCACTAAATCAATGAGATTATATTTACATTCAAAAAAGACATGGGAAATCAGTGAGATTTAAATAAGATTTATATAAGTGTTTATTTACAACTCGGCAGCTTGGTGTAGTGGTTTGAATATTAAGACTCCTGGAGCATAAGGATTTGAGAGAATTTTGGATTTTTATTCAGCCCCTGAGAGCCAGTGTGGTATAATGGTTTAAGTGTTACACTGGGATTCTGGGAGACCATGGTTCAAATGCTCACTCAGACATGGAAACCTACTGAGTGAAATCAGCAAGTCACACTCAGCCTTAAAGAAAGGCAACAGCAAAACTCCTCTGAATAAGAAAATCCTATAACAGAATCTCCCAAAGTTGGGATTGTAAAGCCGGTCCTCTGGGAGGAACTTGCTCCAGCCATTAAAATCTAGGCTGTCTGCAACCTCCTAGAGGGCAGTCTTGGTAATCTCCCCCAGATTATGGAATGGCCTGCCAGATGAGATCCTTCAGATTACAACGCTAAACAGCTTCAAAAAGGCTGTGTGTATTTTTAATGTATTATTATTATTATTATTATTATTATTATTATTATTATTATTTGGATTTATATTGTATGTATTTTAATGTATTATTGTTATTGTTATTGTTATTGTTATTGTTAAAGCCACAAGCAAGTTTTGGCCTATGTCCCACATACCCATGAGGTCTCTTGATATACCACAGGTTCTCTAAAGAAGATTGTACATTAAGGCATAAACACAGTGATCAGAATGGTGAAGAGATTCCATGTGAATATAGCCAACCAATGTCCCCAAGGAGCAGTAAAATGAAGATTTTATTGACTATCAATTTTTTTCCTGCTAAGCAATGCACATGCTAACCAGATATCATTCTCCCAATTAGACTCAGAAATGAATGGAAAGAGAGGCTGGAAAAAAGACTGAAAATGCTACAGGAACAGGATAAGAATGAAGAAGGCCACAACTGAAGATGAGATCATCATGCACTTCTGTGGTTGACAGAAATACTGCCATAAGTTAAAGTGAAAGATAAAAGTTTGTGTTGATGCAAAGCTTTAGTGTCTGGCTTGTATTTATTCAGAAACTCCACTAAGTTTATATGGGAAATCAATGTAGCTACTACTGTTTGTGTATGTCCTTCAATATTTGCCTTCGTATTTTGGCTATCAAAAAGCTGCTCTTTCTATTCCACCTGAAAGCTTGCTTAACCATAGTCTGACACTTTCCTATCTGGTATTTCATGTTGTTGAAATTGTGTATTTTAGATTTATATTGTTGTAAAATGCCCAAGATTGCCTTTAGGCAAGGAGGCAACTGATAAATATGATAAACAAACAATTCACTGTATTGTTTTTCAGTTACTTCTGATGATATGTCATTTTGCGGCTTTTCATCAAAATTATGTAAGACCCACAAATAAATTCATTCATGAAATCAAACATCAAAGTTTTATGAATTACTAACATTTTAGAGTTAAGTCATGTTTAGACAACTTTCACTTCACATAGGTTTGGCAGAACTCCATAGTTACCATATGACTAAATATACAGCTTTGATTCTCTTATGGATTGCCCTTGAGAATGACTACACATCCCATATTTTAAGATAGATAGATAGGAAAGATAGGATATATAAAATATGGAACATAATATACCAATGTTTGGTCTTGAGTCATCCCCTTACACTTTAATGGATTAGTATGCATAGATTGTCAGGGCCACCCCAAGGATTTTGGTGCCTGAAACAAAGGACAAGAGGCTCCTCTCTCTTTTCATGTACAGAAGTAGAATGGAGCAGCCTGATAGTTGACTTTTACATCAACTGTAGTGGCAAGACAATGTCATCTGAGGACAGCAGTTTACTTTGGAAGAGACAGAAAAGACCACATGACATCTAGAACTCTGTCCTTCAAAAGAGGTGAATGGCTGCAGAGCTCAAGAGGAACTGCAAGAGGCTGTATTAGTTGATCTTCAGCAATTATCACCAGAACTGGTTGTCTTTCTCTCTAGTTGAATGTAGGGCCTGACGTGTAGATTGTGTTAATCCAATGTATGAAAACTTGAGACTGTTTTGAGGACTGGCAAATAAGTCACTCAGTGTCACATTGTTCTTCTTGTTGTGTGACTTCAGCTCGTTTCCAACTTATGGTGAACCTAAGGTGACCAGTCACAGGGTTTTCATGGCAAGATTTGTTCAGAGGAGGTTTGCTTTTGCCTTCCTCTGAGGCTGAGAGTGTGATTTGCCCAAGGCCATCCAGTGCATTTCATGGCCAAGCTGAGAATTGACCCCTGGTCTCCAGATTTGTAGTCCAACACTCAAACCACTACACCACATAGACTATAAACATAAAGGGGAAAAGGTGACAAGGCTGTCAAGTCATATCCAACCATAGGGAGTAGAGCTTATTAGTTACTAAGCCAAAGAGCCAGTGTTGTCAGAGACCACTCTGTGATCATGGGGACAGGATGATTGTACAGAATGCTGTTTACCTTCCCACCAAAGTGGTACCTGTTTATCTACTTGCATTTGCATGCTTTCAAACTGCTAGGTTGACAAAAACTGGGACTAGTGACAGGAGCTCACCCCATCAGGCAGCACCCGGGCCTCGAACTGCTGACCTGCTGATCTTGCAATCAACAGAGTCAGCGTCTTAACCACTTGAGCCTCTGCATCCCAAGACTCTATAGTTGTACTTAAATTGCAACTTTCAGAATGTATCATCTACAATGTAATAGTGTGGTGAATTCCAGCCAAAACAGATAAGAAAGATGATATTAACAACAAAGAGAGGTCAAAGATTAACCAATAACAGAATGCTGACATTATAGTTACTAAGAAGTAGTCATTTGTAGTTAATTTATTTTTCCATGGCTGAGTGGGAATTCAAACCCTGGCCTCTAGAGTTATAGTCCAACGCTCAAACTTTATTCAGCAGCTCTGAGTAGAATGTGTGGGCTGCCTCAGTTGATCTGTTCCGAGATAGTTAAAAAGTTTGCTATGTCCTTTGATTTCTAATTACTGACTCACATATCTAAGGATGCATCTGCACTGCAGAAATAATGCAGCTTGACACTGCTTTAACTGCCATGGCTCAATGCTATGGAATTCTGGGATTTGTAGTTTTGTGAGCTATTTAGCCTTCTCTGTCAGAGAGTTCTGGTGCCACAACAAACTACAAATCTTAGGAGTCCATTGAATGGAGCAATGATGGTTAAAGCAGTTAAAGGTGTCAAACTGCATTACTTTTGTAGTGTGGTAGCAGCCTGAGTAACAAAGCTGTAGACCAAAATCCTTATTGACACTAGTGGAGCTCCGGGAGGATAGTTGTGCTGGAGGTCTGGGAGGATACAGGACGGCAACAGAGTGAACCCATACAAGAGTTCTCCTATGTTAAGGAAAAAGCAACATGGGATATACAGTAATAGAAATAAAAATATGTATGTGAATGTGAAAGTGACTAAGCAGGAGCAATCAGGAAGATACACAGGTGAAAAAGATAATATAATTAAGAAGCCTTGAGAGCCAAGGACAAAGTTATAGAAAGTATATTGAGAACACCTGTGATAGATTGCAAACACCTGAGACTCATTAAGTGGTCAAGGTAAAGTGATGAAACACTTGGGTTGGTCTTAGGTATGGGATGATCTATGTGGACCAATCAAGATGTATGTACACACCCACTGGGTGGAAACTGACTGGTGGGTGGTGTCTAACAATGGCTATAAATTGCAATGTTTGCTAATGTACATTGTGGAGTAGTGTGGAGTAGTGATTGTGATTTGTAGGGCATATAGTATTTATATATAGTAGAATAAAGTAGATCTTTTACATAAGACTACTGAGTTGTCTGGTGTCTTGAGGGAAGATACAAGAGCCAGAGGAATCCTGGAGAAGTTTGGAGACATCTCAGGAAGAAGAGTGAGAAGGCTTGGAGAGTTTGTCAGGGTCTTCAACCTATTCTCTGAAACTCTGCTGCTTGGGAAAGAAGCATCAACCACTGATCAAAGCTGGTCAGCTCTGCTGCATAACAAGGTGGTGAGTTAGAGCCAGAGGTGAAGAGCTACAACTCCCATCATCCCTGACACACTCCTGCGGCTTGTCAGTGGTCCTTTGGGATGGAGGCACCACTACATAAAGGTGCCATTAACCTGAGTTTTGCAGCCTAGGGGAAAGTGTTGTACAAAGGGTTAAGAATATCTCCTTGCACAGTGTCAAAGGCATTAACATAACCCACAGTTGTATCAGCATAACACGTCAATAGGATTCTGACCTTTGTCATACTCTCTAACAAATATGCATCTTAAAAATGTGCCCAAAGATCCATCTTCCCTTAGACTTCCCTGATGTTTCCTAGCACGACTATTTAGGCAGCATATCTTTCTGCACCATGAATGTCCAAGAGCCCTCCAACCTGTGATAGTGGAATGGTAAAAGAGTTTTCTTTTACATCACCAGCAAACAATTGTAACAGTAGGTGATGTTCTGAAACATTTTGTTACGTGGCATGTGAAAGACCTTTGCAGTCATCCTTTGAGGTGCATAATTCTCTATTCTCTTTGTTTTGCGGAAAGGAAACCTGTAGTGAAGGATTTACAATTTTTAGAAACTCAGTAAGCATGAGCCAGACTGAACTCACAAATGCACAATTCAAGGTCTCGTTTCTTAGAAAACACCATGTTCCTCTGCTTCATACTTGCCCCACCTTACATCCATTTTTGAAAAAAAAAATGTTGGGTTTTCTATTACAAAAAGGATACCTCTACAACATTAAATTCACACACCTGGCAGAAAAAAATAATGGATTTTGAATTATAATTTTCCATATTACTGGGTATTTGGTATCCATTTATTTATATAGCTTTTCATTTTTGTTAACTAACCTCGAGTTGATCTTGACTCATGGCAACCCTATGGATGAGACATCTCCAAGACCCTCTGGCGTCCACTGCTCTGCTTAATTCCTGCAACCCCTTAATACCTGTGACCTCCTTAATAGAGTCCATCTATTTTGCATGTGGCCTTCCTCTCTTCCTACTTCCCTCCACCTTTCCCAGAATTATTGTTTTTTCCCAAAGAGTCTTTCCTTCTCATGATGTGTCCAAAGTACCACAGCCTCAGTTTGGTCATTTTGGCTTCCAGGGAGGTTCCTGGCTTTTGGCTGTCCATGGGATCCTCAGCTCTCTTCTCCAGCACCACATCTGAAATGCATTGATTTTCTTCCTATCATCTTTCTTAACTGTCCAGCTCTCAAATCCATTCATGGTGGTATGGAATACAATGGCCTGTACTATTCCCACTTTTGTGTTTAGCTGTATATCATTGCATTTTAGAATCTTTTCTAGTTCTTTCATAGCCACTCTTCCCATTCTTGCAGTCCCCATTTCTATCAATGTTTGATCCCAGATATGGGAATTCTTTTCTATTTCTATTTCTTCTTTGTCTAGGTTGAACTTCTTTGTCTAGGTGGTCATTATTTTTGTTTTCTTTATGTTCAGCATTAAGCCTGCCTTTGCACTTTCTTCTTTGATCTTCCTTAGTAGTTGTTCCAGGTCTGTGAGGTTTTCTGCTAGTATTATGGTGTCATCTGCATATTAGATTGTTGATATTCCTACCTCCTATTTGCCCTCCTCCTTCTTCTGTGTCCAAGCCTGCTTTTCTTATAATATGTTCTGCATACAAGTTGAACAGATAGGGTGAAAGGATGCAGCCTTGCCTTATCCAATTGGGAACCATTCTGGTTTTCCATGTTTGTTCTGACAATAGCCTCTTGTCCTGAGTACAGATTCCTCATCAGGACTATGAGATGTGCTGATACTCCCATGTCTTTAAGGGTGTTCCATAAAGATATTTGCCAAGTATTTAATACAGAGAAAACATTTTATAGTGTTTATAGTGTCATATGTTTTGTGACAGTCATTTCCACATTCAGGGCCTAACAAGGAACATAAAAATAGAAGGAGAAGAAAAAGAAAAGAGACACATGCATGGGGAGGAAAAGAATTACTGTCTTTTAGAAAGCCAGTGTGGTGTAGTGGTTTGAGCATTTGACTAGGACTCTGGAGACCAGGGTTCAAATCCCAGCTTGCCCATGGAAACCCACTGGGTGACCCTAGGCAAGTCACATTCTCTCAGCCTCAGAGGATGGCAATGAGAAACCCCCACTGAAGAAACTTGCCAAGAAAAACCCATTATAGGTTTGCCTTAGGATCCCCATAAGTCAGAAATGATTTAAAGGCACATAGCAACAACTTTGGGGATTACTGGAAATATATGGACTATTAATACTATTTGCGCCTGTACTACACCTCTTGATTTCATATATCTCTTTTCCTTGTTTTCTCCTCCTCATCAACTCTGAGTTAAACATCATCTTCTTAGTGGATTAGATGATTTGTGTGTTATGTGCCTTCAAGTCATTTCCAATAACTTTCCCATTTCCTGGGAAAGGAGTTTTCATGGGGTTTTCTTGGCAAGATTTATTCAGAGGAGGTTTGTCATTGTCTTCCCCTGAGTCTAAGAGCTTGTGACTTGCTCAGTCAGTTTCATGGCCAAACGGGAATTGAACCATGGTCTCCAGAGTCATAGGAGATTATCACATGAAAGGCTAAAGTGTCTTTAAAGTGCCTTTAAATTGTCAATAACATGCAATCGGGGTTCACACACTCGCACATTTGTCGCATCTGTAAAGTGTCTGTAAGGTGTCATGGACATGTCCCTGGCTCCTACTCGCCTATCCTGTCAGTGACATGTCCTTGAAGCCATAATTTTTCAATAACGTGATCTTCCATTACTGAAAAATGACAGCTCCAAAGAGGTGTTACTGACAGGATAGGTGAGTGGGGAGCCAGGGACATGTCCATGACACTTTACAGACACTTTACAGACGTGACAAACGTATGAGTGTATGAACCCCAATTACACATTATTGACAATTTAAAGGCACTTTAAAGACACTTTAGCCTCCTGTGTGATAATCTCCATAGTCCAACACTCAAACTACTATGTCACTCTGTGTGTGCGTGTGCATGTGTGTGTGTGTGTGAGAGAGAGAGAGAGAATGACTTATGGTGACCCCATGAATTTCATAGGTTTTTTTCTAGGCAAGGAATATTCAGAATTGATTTTGTCAGTATCATCCTCTGAAATACAACCTTCAGCACCTGGTGTTATTTGGTGGTCTCCCACTGAAATACTAACCAGCACTAACCTTAGCTAGTGTCCAAGATTAGATAGGATCTGATGCCTTTAGATACACCTTATTTGCTGTCATATCTGCTTGAAATAGGAAAGAAACATAATGTGATTTACCTAATAGAAATTTATCCGGCTTTACTGCACTGCAGAGGGGCAAGATAGAAATTAATCATCATCATCATCATCGTCGTCATCGTCATCATCATTGTTATGTGATGGACTGGGATCAAATGAAGTGAAAAAAGGCTCAGACAATTCATATAGTAAGACTCAACTTCCCTTGATCAGACCACCACCTTGCTTATTTTTCATTCTACAATTTTACATGTAGCAACAGCTAGTTAGAACTGAGACATGTTAAACAAGAAAGTTGAAACTTTTTTGATTCATTTATTTCACTTTTTATTTATGAGAGCATTGGAAACATATTTTATCACTGGATTTGGTTCTGTAATCATTTTTCCCTTTAATGTCTAGATGAATTATTTTAGATCCAGATTCTACAGAGGTAGATTTAGGTCATATTATCTATATTTATACAAGTACCAAGATCCCAAATTCAATTTCTTTCTGTCTTCTCTTTTTTCATGGGTGATCTGGCTAGATGTTTTATAAATTACTGACAGCAAAATAGTTCATTCCCTAGTAATAAATACAATTTAAGATTAATCAGGAAAAAATAGAGCTAAAATTCAAGTCTAAAATGTCAGGAAAGAAACTTAATCAGCAGCAGAAACATTACTCAATAAAATCTAAAGCAAGTTGAAAAGACAGGAATATAAATCTTTCATTCATCTTGAAGGTCTTTATAAAGAAAAAGAATCAAAGGAAGCAAAGACAAAACTTGCAATCTTTCAAAAAGCACATAAAAGCCTGAAAACATATATCTCAAAGGAGCATAGTATAATAGCTTTCTGGTCTACCACAATTGTGGTCTTGTGATCAAAGACCAATACTTTCAGGATTACAGTGGATTATTTTTTTAACCATAACTGCATAGCAGCTTCCCTTTTTTGCTTGTTTATCAGACCTGAAGTTTGTGCTGAGACTTCTAAAAAGAAAATGAAATATGTAACCGCATGAGAATACTGTATGTCACTCCCTCCACTATTGTATTTCTTGCCTGAACAGGTGACAGACTCTATTTTACATCCAATGGATATAACTTTGGCCCCTGCCAAAGTTTTAAATTCGTATATCTTAAGGATGTGGACAGGAGTCTTGGAGAGATGAGAGTCACCACATATTTGTTAGATTCTCTCCCTCCCCTGGCTTATCAAAAAAACCAGAAGGACTGGCTGACTGGATAGAGGGAGTGATAAATGATTCAATAAAAGAATTGTTGTTGTTGTTGTTGTTGTTAACTGCCTTCGTGTCAATCTGGACCCATGGCGACCCTATGGATGAGATATCTTCAGCCCCCCTCTCCTCTACTGCTCTGCCCAGCTCCTGCAAACTCATATTCATGGTCTCTTTAATGAAGCCCATCCATCTAGCATGTGGCCTTCCTCTCTTTCTACTTCCCTCCACCTTCCCTAACATTATTGTCTTTTCCAACGATTCATGCCTTCTCATGATATGTCCAAAGTATGATAGTCTATGGACTTTGTCACACAGGGGCCAGTTTCATCTTTAAAAAGATAACAAAGCACAAATAAACCATCCCGAAAATAAAGCAAAAATAAAGCTTGATCACACAGATGAATTTCACACGTAATTAGAATAAATGTGAAATAACGCAAAAAGCAATAAAAAGGCGTTTTTACATTTCATACAGAAGTGAAAGAAATCTGTAAATGTACTAGAAATGGTATACTTGCACATACGCAGAAAGAGAAAGCAGAGAGACTCATGTCTGCCTGGCATGTTTATCACCCAAGCAAAACAGGAAGTAAAAGGGTTTTTGTGTGAATAAACCGAATTTGACTTTCACACTAGAGTAAATGCGCAATTACAGTAATATCGAAAATTTTCACTAAAATCCCGAAAGTAAAAAGAACTGGGATAACACCACTTTCTGACCACTTTAATAGCAGTTTTTGTGTAACATCGTGTGAAATCATTGCACGTAATTACGCATTTTTTTCGGGATTTGTATGGGATAAACTATAGATTTCCCCTGTGTGATAAAGTCCTATGTCTTGTCATTGTGGCTTCTATGGATATTTCTGGCTTGATCTCCTCTAGGACCCATTTGTTTGTCCTTTTGGCTGTCCATGGAACCCTCAGAATTCTTCTCCAGCACCACATTATCTCAAATGCATTGATTTTCCTATTATCTTCTTTCTTGACTGTCCAGCTCTCAAATCCATACATGGTAAAAGGGAATACAATGGCTTGTATGAGTCTGACTTTTGTGCAGAGTTGTATGTCTTTGCATTTTAGGATCTTTTCTAGTTCTTTCATAGCCACCCTCCCCATTCTTAATCTTCTTCTGATTTCTTGGCTGCAGTCCCCTTTCCGATCAATGTTTGATCTAAAGAGCTCCCCATTATATTAAGACCATTATATCAGAGTTTAAGCAATTATATGTTCTGCTGGATTTTATTTATCTTTAATTGACATTGTTCTTATCTGAAGTGTGCAATGCCTAGAGAATGTATTTTACGATAAATCTAATATATGCAGTCAATTATTAAATAATAAATTAATCACATAGCCTAATTGCACCACTGGTCTTAATTATGATTATTACAAGCTGGGCGACTTGTGAAAAGTTGTTGTGGAGCATCAGACTGTCCATGAAAATGTCTGGAACCAAGGCATTTTGCCAAGGTTGCACTGCTGTGGTTCCAAGAACATAAACAGAGGCACTGGTGCAGATGTTTAGGGTCAGAATGCTAATTAACATTTTTACTATATTCCTGAGATTAGGAATTGAATTTCAAAGTACCTTCTAAACACTTCATCAATGTTTTAGATGGCAAAAATTTCCCTCTCCTTCTCTAGCTCCATTTCTCTTTTTCTTCATTTGCAGGAAAAAGTTCTGTCAGATGGGTGGCGATGCCACATTGTGCTCTTTTTTTATTTAATACATTCACCAGGATTTATTCCAGCAACTTTAGCCTCTGGTACATTACTAGACAAATAATTCCCCTGTGGGGTTTTTTTGAATGATGCTACATGACATACCCATGGTTTTGATTTCCAATGAAATATGTTTATTTTTCCTAGTTTTTATCAGTCTCTCTTTCTTCTGCTGAAGTTCATGTCCCTGCTTCATACAGAAGGTGAGAAAGCTGGGGAAAAGAGACAGACAGAAAATTCAAAAACGCCCCCTTCCATAAAATTTGAATGTGATAAATGTACAGAATAAAGATTTGTTCAGAAACAGTCTCTTTTTATTTTTCTCTTTATGAGGAGTATATTTTCTGTTTATCAAAAGAATACAGATACTGCTGGCCAGAAGTGTATTGAGGGTCTACCAGTAGTGCAGATAATATCCAACAAACCAACAGATCATTTTTCTACTTAACAGACGGTACTCCCAGAGACATTTAATTGAATTTATATTTGAGTTCTCCTATACTGCAGATGACCTGAGTCCTACAGATCAGGAATAGTTTCCTATGCTTGTTTTGTTGCAAAAAGATGTCGGATGTGACAGTGCTTTGAAGACCAATGATCTACTGCAAGTGGAACAAAGTCATTTCTTGCTAATCCTTTTACATCACTCTTGGCAAGCAGTCCGGGGGGGGGGGGGGGGACTAGATGAACTTTTGTAGACCTGACATAGAAGAATTTTCTTGCTAAATGCCTTGGCTTCTAATTTAAAAAAACAAAAAACAGAAACGTGTCTTGACAGTGTCACCCAGTGGCCACATAGTTTTATTGTTCAGAGTGGGATTTAGTTGTGCCACTTTTTGTATGACTTTTTCTATTGAACTGTTCTTACAATTCAGGCTTTCCTTGGGCAAGGATAACCTGGTCACAGTTGTTCATACACTGAAAATCTTCTAATTAGTGACAGGTTCTCCTTAGGATTGCCATAATTTAGAAACTATTTGAAGACACACAACAACAAATGTGCTATATGTGGGGCTGCCCTGGAAGATGATTTGAAGAGCTTACTCCATGTATCTAAGGAAGTAGACTTAAGTCTATGAAAGTTTATGCTACAACTTTTTTTCTTTTTCTTTTTTCTTTTTTTTTGCAGTTAGTCTCAAAGGTTCTACAAGATCCCTTTGGATACTGATATTCCAGACTAACACAGCTATGTCTCTGAATTCCTTGAAGATCTACAACTAGTACAAAAAGCAGTCTCTAAATTACAGAATGGAAAACCATATACACCCATTATAACACCAGCATTAAGGGATTTGCACTGGCTGTCAATTCATTTCTGGTCTCAATTCAAGATCCTAGTGATGACCTTCAAATCCCTCAATGGCTCAATACTTAAAGGAGCACTTCTCCCTACATATATATGTTTGTTTGAGCCTGAGGATTGAGGTTTACTGGAGAGGCCCTCCTTTACATCCCACTAGTGGGATACATGTGAGGACATAGGACAGGGCCTTCTCCACTGTGGGACCCCGATTATGGAATACTCAGCCCTTGTAGCCACAACTGGTGCTAATGCTGGGTTCATTGTGGTGCCAGGTAAAGCCTTTTATTCCAAAATGTCTATGTAGCTGGGACCTATTTATACTACACAATTATAGTACTACATTCTACTTTAAATGCCTATGTGGGATCCTAGGATTTGCAGTATGGGGGAAGGGGTATTTAGAATTGTTAATAAATGTGAAACTCAGACTTACATTACAGTATGAATTCCTTTCTATGAAATTACTAAAGTATCATACAAACAATACTAATATACAGAGCAAAGAACTGTATTGTATCTATCATCAAAATAGTAATGTCAGATTAAAACACTAAGAAATTAACAAAAATACACAATTATATGACACAAATCATCCATGAAAAATACCATGTCACTATGTCTCTACACACGTCTTTACACATATATTCATGCTACAGTACATATGATTGATAGTCAAGCTTCTAAGAAACAGAATGCTAATTGCATTCATTTGTCAATCTCCCTGAAATTGGTTGGAAGACTTCTGGTCTGATGTAGGCTATTTACTATCAGAATCTGCATTCAACCCAATTCAGCGACAGTTTATTCAGTTACAGTTGTCCTTATCCTACAGCCAGGACTTATGAGACTTTAAAATAACCCAAAAAAGTCATCAGGCCTGATTCAAGGACTCTCTTCATTTGTGGCCAAATCCAAATGCCCACGGATGCCAACAGAATGCTCAGTTGACTGACATAAGATTTGGAGCAGGTCCATTTGCCCTGAAGGAAAACATGACAATTGTACTGTATGTCACTGGTATCTTGTTATACCTCACTATCTGTCTTCAGCAGCACTTTTTCTGCTAGTCTGTCTTCTGTAGCAGCTCCGCTTCAGCCTGAGAGTGCTGAATACTATAGAAAGACAAAACAAAGCAGATAGTAGGCTTATGTGATAAGTTAACTCATTTTACCACAGACATGTATCAGATAATACAAATGGGAACATAAAGACATCAATGGGAATGGATTAGGTAGATGAACACTATCTCTGCCTTCTGAGTTGCTATAAATAAAAATGCAAAGAATAGTGGAGTAAGAGGCTGCAGAGTTAGCTTTCAACAGCACATTTGGCATAGACATTTTACATGGGGATTATGAGAAATTCTCTCAACAAAAAGTAGTAGTTTCTTATTTGCTCAGTTACTCTGTACTGATATTTCAGTGCAGATATTATCTTCTCATTCTTTTCTCTTTGGCTATCAACTGTGTCCTCTGCATTCTCATTATCTATAGTTCTCACCTTATTGATTAGTCTGTCAATTCACATTTCATTCAGTTTATTGGTCAACCAAAAAGTTTTCTGTCTCCTCCCTTTTTATTTCAAAAGCTACATACACTCCTACCATCTCATTCATCTTCATACTAGTTACATATTAGGTTTTTGAGAAAGTGTTTTTTTTAATACCATCTCATTCATCTTCATACTAGTTACATATTAGGTTTTTGAGAAAGTGTTTTTTTAAAAAAAAAATCAGGAAATATGCAAAAAAATAAAAACAAAAACAAATCAGATTAAGTCAGATATTATCTACAAAAGCTTGCATCCCAATAAATAGGTTTACTGGAATTTTTGTATCCCTCCCGCCCCCCGTCAGGGATCAGTCACTTTATTTTGTTGTACGAACCAAAGATATTTTCATACAAAACACTGAAACTTTTTATTTCATTTAGCATTAATATGATTGCAAGTCCTCTTGCATAACTTACATAGAATGTACAGTTTGGAAAATTGCTCTCTTCTGCTTCTTTAGTACAAAGGCATTTTCAGCACATGCTCACATACTTTATTTAGTGCCATGTGTTTAAAAGCTTATACAATTCCCCCTTTGCAACTAGCTTATGGGTCTATGATTAAATCATTTACTAGGAAAGCTGCTATATTACTATTTGCAACTTATTTTTGCATATTTTTCTCCCAGTTTGAAAACAAGTCTCTTAGGATTATTCTCCTTTATTTTTTATTTTGTTTTATTTTCTGTCACAGAGAGATGGCTAAAGAATAAAATAGTTCATTCTCTGCTTAATCACATTTGTTCATTACCTACTCTTGACCTTACCTCCTGCTAGAAAAGCAACTCCTAAATACATTATTAAGAAGTTACATTAAGAAATTGGCCTTACTCCTGAATAAACCCTTTTAGGATTGGTAATTCCACTAATAGAACCTGAATAAGAGTTACATTTTGAACCTAAATGCAGGTACTTAATAGTAAGTACTATTTATTTTAATGCAATGTGCTTTACAGTAATTGAGCTCACATTAAGAGCAGAAAGCTATTGGAGCTTAACTAAGAGTTCTACTAGGTAAGTCATATCTGCATGCCCTAAGGAGCTGGCAACTGCAATCCTATCCAATTTGCCTTACAAAGGGCTATAAAAGATATCCCTCTTCTCCATCATTTGCAATTCTTTAAGGGAAGGACTTGCGCAGCTGTCAGTCAGGTGTTCACCTGTGCACCTTCTTAAGAACCTGCCTCAGCTTCTATCTCCTTAACCCTTTGCACAAAACCCTTTTCTCAATAAACCAGGAGTCTTGTGGCACCTTGAGGATGAGCCAATATTTTTATGACACCTTCTTTCATGGACTACACTACATTCCAGCAGAGGTACAAAGTGAACAGTAGTCCTCAGAAGCCCATCCCATAGTAAAAAGGTGCCAAACTACTCTGTCATTTGTATTTTGTTGTTTTTGCTGTAAAAGACATAACATGAGGTACATCACTCTGTCACACACATTCCCTTCAGTAGTCTGAGTTATTTCTACAACTTTTTTCTAGCCAACAGAAAGTGAGTACCTTCTTTATATTCTGGGGTATTTGCATGAAACCATATTGTCACAGATTTTTCAGATTTATTTTCTATTAATGTGCGTCACTCAAAGCATTCTAACTGCAGTAACTGCACTCTAACTACAGTGTTTTAAAGCAAATCCAAGTAAAAATCAATGGGTGAACACATTTTATTTGATATAAGAAGACTTTCTTTTTGACATAAGCAAGTTGTACTGATTTCAGCGGGATTTTGTTCCAAGTAAATGTACAAAGGACTGAGATGTAAGCAGATTAAAGGACTGTTTATATCTGATTACTTTTGTACTGTATAATGTACAAACACACACATATCTCTCAGCTATCCAAGCAGGGCTTTTCCTATTAGGGAGACCTCATTAAATCCATGCCAATGAAAGGCTTCTGGTGTCCCATAGAGTAGTCAATCTCAATGTGCAAAGGAACTGTCAGAAAAGGCATAAGCAATTGCAAAAATGTGTGCTGTTTCTGTAAAAATATGAAAGACTCATTATATGTAATCTGGTTGTGTTGTACTTCTTAAAAGGAGACCAGAACTACTTAAGAGTGGCAGAGGAATCTAGGATTCTCTAGTCAAGGGCAAGGGACTCCATTCAATGGTGGAGTCATTGCAGTTACACTGGCTGGGGTCCAGTGCCACAGAGAAAAAGGTGCTGTTTGCTTCCTCTTCTTCTCCAATTACTTCCTAGATTTCCTTGGTTGTTTTTTGTTTGTTTGTTTGTTTGTTTTGTTATTGTTGAAAAATTTCATACAGTATTGAACATGAGTCAAGGAATAAAAATGCATAGGATCAGGACGAGCCAAGATTTTTGTGCTGTTGCCTATTGAATTCTTTATTTTATTTATTAATAATAAAAGAGATAAATGATCATAAAAGAGATAAATGTCTGCAACCTCCCAGAGGGCATTTTCGGTAGTCGCCCCCAGATTATGGAACGGCCTGCCGGACAAGATCTGTCAGATTACCACGCTAAACAGCTTTAAAAAGGCTGTTAAGACGGATCTCTTCCAGCAGGCCTTTCCAGATTAGATTCCCGGCCTCTAGAACCCCTTTATTTTGTCTTATTCTGTTTTATCCTGCCCTCTTCAAATTTATTGCCGCCACCACCTTTGCTTTTCTGCTGTTTTGTTTCTGTTTTGTCATTTCCGCTGTTGCCATTTTTTGTTTAGATAATTTGGTTTTATTTAATTTGTATGTTATTCAAATGTTTTAATTGTGTTTAGTTTAATACTTTTTTAAAGGGGGTGGGTATTGGTCTAGGATTTTATACTATGTATTTTTATTGTTAGCCACCCCGATTGTGCTCAGAGGGGTGGGATATAAATTATTATTATTATTATTATTATTATTATTATTATTATTATTATTATTATTTGGCTATCACTAGGATTACCAAACTGAAAACTAGAGATGGCTGCTGTATCTTTAATGGCTGAATAGAATTTCTGTGAGTCTTGCTTGTAGTCTGGTTGCATTACAAGCATCACCTGCCAAAATTCCCTTTCTACACAACCATTAAGGATAGAGGAGTCCTCTCCAGTTTTCAGTCCGGCAGTCCTAGCCACCATTCCTAGATTGTGCCCAAAGGGGAGCTCCCTTTCATCCTGAGGAAAGAGAGATTACATATCAAAGTTCTATAAATTGTACACTTAAATAAAGAAAAAGGAGGGACACAAGGAACTAGGTTGGCATCATATTCTACCCATCTTTTGGACTACACAATTGTTCCTTAATCAAGCCTGAATTATTGCTGCCAGTGAATGTGTTGATGAAGAGAATGGAACAGATCAGAGGCTTTAAAGTCCATATTGTGACAATACCTTTATTAGCCCACCAAAAAGGCACAAAACTTTTGAAATACATGCATACATCATCAGGTGAAGTTTTGTTTTTTTTAAAGGTATATGGGGTTTATAGATATGAGACCAAGCACAGAACTACCGGTACATTTCTATTTCTTCTGTGATTTCATCATATTCAGGAATTACAGGCCTTTACAGACTGCCAGAAATAATACAGCTTGAGGCCACTTTAACTGTCCTGGCTCAATGCTAAGGAATCATGGGAACTGTAGTTTATTGTGGTACCAGAGCTCTCTAACAGTGGAGGCTCAGTGTCCCAGAAAAAAATTCATTTCCCACAGTTCCCTAGCACTGAGCCAGGACAGTTAAAGTGGCCTCAAGCTGCATTATTTCTGGCAGTCAAGTGTATTTTACTTTAGTTGGGATCCTTTTAAAATAAAATTTATACTACTACTATATTACCAACACCATCATCCAACTTCAAAAAAACTTTTAGGGTAACTATAAATGAAACTTAAGCTTCATTTATAAGCTTATTGCACGGCACTTACAGGAATGGGAACGGAAAGGAACGGAACAGGACAAAAATGCATGTTACTGGACAGGAGAATGCCACTGATGCTGCTGAGAGTCTCCAAGCCGTTTTCCTGTCCAGTAACATGTGTTTTTGTCCTGTTCCATTCCTTTCCGTTCCTGTTCCTGTAAGTGCTATGCGATAAGCTTATTAGACAGTAGAATCTAGTAGTCTTATAGTTTTCACAACCTCTGATTCAACAAGGCTGTTTTGGTTGAGCTCCCTCACACACCTAGGTTCCTTCCACACTGCAGAAATAATCCAGTTTGACACAGCTTTAACTGCCGTGGCTCAATGCTATGGAATTCTGGGAATTCTACTTTTTTGTAGCACAAGAGATCTTTGAAAGAGAAAACTGAACGGCTCACAAAACTATAGTTCCCAGAACTCCATAGCATTGAGTTATGCCACGGCAGTTAAAGTGGTGTCAAATTGGATTATTTCTGCAGTGTAGATGCAGCAAATGCTTATCTTGCCTCTATGACTTGATATTGGTGGGTGCTAATGAATCATTCAGCCATTCTAGTGTCTTCTTTTTAAGACCCTAACAATTAACTGTTTTGAAAAATCATTCCAAGGACCAGGCTTCTTATCTTGCTCAAAATAGCTTTAGCAGTTAAAGAGCAGGAAATAGTAGTCAGAATACTGAAATGATTGTTATTGTTAAAGGAGTCAACTTGCATTGCAGAATAACTTAACAAACAAGATATAAAGCCTTACAAAACAGGCTAATAATGGAACTGCTGATCAAGCTCTCGCCAAAGACTGACAATACAGTGGCTGACAATTATTATAAGACACTGTATTGTTAGTCTTTAATAATTTAATAATTATTAAAAGCAAAGTGTAATCTGCATATGATTCATAGTCAAAAGAAAAATAAGAGACTTTTGTTTCATGCTGAACATAAATCAAGGTTAGGATGTGCTGCTAGTTCAATGGTGTCTCATCATTTAATTTCCAAGGGATGTGATAAAACTTAACGGGTGGTATAACAATATGGCAATTAGAAAAGATGGATCAGAAAGCTTCAGGAAAAAGAATATACTCATTGATTTTATCCTCTCGGGAATATATTTCCATGGTCTCAGTATCACCCTTACTTGTTTTTGCTGTTGTTGTTCTATGCCAGGGGTAGGCAACCCAAGGCCAGGGGGCCGGATGCAGCCCCCCGAGGCCTTTGGACCGGCCCCAGGCCGGTCCTGCCGCTGCCGCCCCCCCGCTGCCGCCCGCCATGATGATATTGATTATTGTTGTTAGTACTTGTTCTTGGGGTTTTCTTGGCAAAATCTCCACAGGGGTTTTGCCATGGCTTTTCTGGGGCTGAGAGAATGTGCATGCGAATTTTTTTAATTTTTTTAAATTAAAAAAAATATATTTATTTATTTATTTATTTATTTATTGGTGCTTCGGCCCCCCAATTGTCTGAGGGACAGCAACCCGGCCCCTTGTTCTCAATTTATGAACCTATCATGGGGTTTTCTTAGCAAGATTAATTCAAAGGAGGTTTCCCCCTAGCCTTCCTTTGAGGCTGAGAGAGGGTGACCTGCCCAAGATCACCAGGTGGATTTCCATGAACAAATGGGAATTTAAACCCTGGCCTCTAGAGTCATTGTCCAACACTCAAATCACCACACCACGCTAGCTTTCTCTACTGACATACTTGTATTTAATTTTAGCGACCACAGATTCAACCATGTAAGGCTTTTTCAGCAGTGGCACAGGTGCCTTCCTGGGTAGAGTTTGATCTGACTCTTCTCTGTTGTAACCAGCTGAAGGTTATGTTACTCTAGAAGTGACTTCAGGCAATCTTTGAAGGGATCTCCTCCCCCTTGTTGCTGTATATAGATATTTTTCTTTCCAGTGGATTAAGGTTTCTAGTTACTGCTGACTAATTGATTGATTGGTTCTTGATTGTTGTCTTCTGGCTGTCATTTATTAGTTCCTATTTTCATATGTATTTCTTTAATGTTGCTCTCTTTAGCTCTAAAAGGCAAGATACAAATATTCCAGTACAAAGAAATACAACATTAATTATTTTAGAAAACTGTTAAGAATCAAAATTGTAGTTCAGGTAAAGAAACAGAAATTGTTGTTGTTTTGTTGTTCAGTTTGAGCGTTGGAGTACAACTCTAGAGATTAGGGTTTGAACCCCCAGTCAGCTATGGAAACCCACTGGATGACTGTGGGCAATTCACATTCTCTGAGTCTCAGAGGAAGGCAAAGATACCCCCTCCTGAACAAATCTTATCAAGAAAACCCCATGATAGGTTCAACTTAGGGTCTCCATAAGTGAGAAACAACTTGAAGGCACATATTAACAATATTCTTGTCATTATTGTCATACCCTACCTTTCTTCCAGCCTGGGACTCTAGGCATCTTTCAAATTAAAATGGTTAGACTTAAATGTACATTTGCACATATATCCTTTTCAAATGCCAAACTAACACAGAACAGAAAACATATCCAGAGGTAGCCACATTGCCTATATAGCAAAGTACAATAACATCCAAAATCCACAAAACAGTGATACTTTTATTGGGCTAATCAAAAGCACAATATACATGTTGCAAGCTTTCAAAGCTCCACTGGCTTCATCAAGCAAAGGTGTTAAAAATCATACAGGAGGGGGAAATGATAATGTTAATCATAGGCCTGGATTTTGTCAAGATGTTGTGGTGGTTGTTCTCAGTTCAGATGGTGTGGAAAGGTATCCATGCATACAGGCAAGAACAGAACAGTTGCAGTATGGTCAACCCCAAAGTTCTGATTTATCCGTGTTAGTTTTTTACAACAATATAATTAAATAAACAAACAAATAAAGAGGCCTGTCATATCTGAAAGACTAAGACATTTATTATAGTATGTTTGATCAACTTATTCAAGTGAACTATCACTCATTTCATCAGATGCACAAAGTGTTGATACACACTCACATACAGAAAGAGTATACATGGTTGGGGCTTAGAAAGAAATGCGATGTAAGAAGTATGACAGTGATCATCCACAAAATCAGGTGATGGCACTATTGCAAACAAGTTTGTTACTACTCAGTTTTTATGGCCATTTTCCCTAGAATTACACTACAGTGATCCTTATTACAGCTACGTGAAAGCAGGAAAAATGGAAAAAATCATTTAATCTGGAAATAAGTATTTAATCTGGAAATACAGGCGGCATGTCTACTGAGAAAAAAATAAGTTTTGTGGGACTTACTCCTATGTAAATATCAGAACGGTTACAGCTTGACAGATGAAGGGGAAAAACAAGCCATAAGAAAATTTGGGATTTCATTTACAAATAAGTTACATGTTTAATGCATGTCTAGAAATTTAATAATGCATGTTCAGCCTTCTACAACATTTAGTCGGCCGATAAATAAATAAATAAATAATCTCAGGAGATGTTCAGCTGAATGAATTAATTGCTTTATTCTTTGTTTAACTGTGAATGTGTTGAATTCCCATAATTAGTTTCTTGCTCTCTTTTTTACTCTCTGGGCAGAAAATGACTATGGAGCCAAACAGCTACCCCCCCCCCCACATGCACAATTTATGGATACCACAGATGACCTTCATGATAATTAATGCAACATGCTTTATTGTCATATGTCATCCTTCATTGTCTTTAAAGACAAGAACACCCAGAAGACTTCAAGTAAAAATATTCCTTGCCTGTATAACACAAAGGCTAGTGAATTTTAAAGTTGTGAACATCAGAGATGATAGAGCTGTAATCATAGAATCATAGAGTTGGAAGAGACCACAAGGGCCATCCAATCCAACTCCCTGCCATGCAGGAACTCTCAAACGACAGATGGCCATGAAGCCTCTGTTTAAAAACCTGCAAAGTAGGAAACTCCGTCACTCTCTGAGAGAGAGTGTTCCAGTGTCAAACAGCCCTTACTGTCACGAAGTGCCTCCTAATGTTGAGGCAGAATCTCTTTTCCTGTAGCTTCCATCCATTGCTCCAGGTCCTGTTCTCTGGAGCAGCAGAAAACAAGCCTGCTCCCTCCTCAATATGACACACCTTAAAATACTTAAAACAGGGGTATCATATCCCCTCTTAACCATCTCTTCTCTAGGCTAAACAGTTCCCTAAGTTGTTCCTCACAGGGCATGCTTTCCAGACCCTTCACCATTTTAGTCACCCTCCTTTGGACTCGCTCCAGTTTTTCAACATCCTTTATGAATTGTGATGCCCAGAACTGGACACAGTATTCCAGGTGGGGCCTGACCAAAGCAGAATACAGTGGCAGTATTACTTCCCTTGATCTAGAATAGATACTATACTTCTATTGATGCAGCCTAAAATCACATTGGCTTTTTTAGCTGCTGCATCACACTATTGACTCATGTGATCTACCAGGACTCCTAGATCCCTTTCACTTGTAGTTGCATTAAGCCAGGTGTCCCCCATCCTATATCTATAATGTCCCTCAAACACTGAAGGCATGGAACAGATGGAACCTTTCTGAACAGAACTAGAAAATGAAGTTGCTATGAATGAGCAAATGTCTCTAACATCTAAACTTGTTTAAACTAGTCACAGTGATTAATTCACGGGTGAGCACTTGTAATAATAATAAGTAATAATAATATTTACACCAAAAAAGTTTAAAAAAAAGTAATTTTTCCAGGTCTTGTTAGGATCAATACTGTCTTTTACAAGTCTGTCCTTAGAAACATAATATTGCCAGTCACAACAGAAAGTGTTTTATTTCTCAAGCCTTCCCTGTCAAAAATAAAGTGTATTACCACAGGAAATGCTTATAAATTAACAATTCTCACTGAGAATTAAAAGCTACATTTTTATTTTTAATAATATTGGCTTTTTTAAAATACCACTTTTAAACATATGCATTTCGCACAAATTCTATCCAATTTTAGTTTGTGTTATCTGTGTCAATTTGCGTTTATGTTGATTATTGATTGATATAGTTTTATATAGGCTTGAGGAGACGGGAAGTGAGGTAGTTGAGGCTGTCCTGCTTTAGACACATCATGAGAAGGCATGATTCATTAGAAAAGACAATAATGCTCGGAAAGGTAGAAGCTAGTAGAAAGAAAGGAAGACTACATGCCAGATGGATAGATTCAGTCAGGGAGGTCATAGGCCTGAGTTTGCAGGACTTAAGCAGAGAAGTGGAGGACAGGGGATCTTGGAGATGTCACATCCACAGGGTCACCATGAGTCAGGGGTGACTCAAGGGCAGTTAACAACAACAGGATTATTTCATTGTTTAGTATAAAATTGTGATTTGATCTTGCATGTTTTATATTTTAATAAAAATATTTTTAAAAAGAAATTCTGACTATCATAAATATATTTTCAATTGGTTTTTCTTTTCTTTTCTTACTGCAATATGTAATACCAATGTGGTTGATTCTACTTATCACAATTGATCATATTTATATCCAGAAACTATGTGTAGCTGAGATGTTTCAGAACAAAAACCCTACATGCAGTGTAAAGAGAGAGCAATAATGCTTTATATTAGCATTCTGATGGCAACAGCACAACAGAAATTCTCACAGCATAGCTGGGCTTCATCCTAAAACTCCTCAGCTGATGAATTTCAAATGCAAAACTGTGGTCTTAATTGCTTCAGATATAAAACGTACACATCTTTCCTTAATTTAATTAAGTCTTATAATTTGCTTTGAAAGCTGAATGTAATTACATAAAGATGACAGCTTTTACAGCACAAACTTACTCAAAGCTAACTTCCATAGAGACCAATGGGGAATACTGGTAGGGAAACGGATATAGAATTATTGAATCATAGAGTTTGAAGAGACCCAAGGGCCATCCAGTCCATCCCCCTGCCATGCAGGAACACACAATCAAAGTGCCCCCGACAAATGGCCATCCAGCCTCTTTTTAAAACTCCCCAAAGAAGATGATTCCACCACACTTCAAGGAAGCATGTAGTAGTATTGCAGCCTTCATCAATTACATGATGAAACAGTAAAAATAAAAATAAATCAATAAATAATTTCAAAATTGTCATTTGCAAATCTGTTTTAAAGTTTGAAAATTGTTTTAGTATGGCCATTTAAGGCAGTGCTTCTTAAGACATCTGATATGGGGAACTGCAGAGTTTCCCTCCTCATGGGGTTTTAAGGTCCAGGACCATATTTATGCCCACTAACTACAACAACTGTTCCTTTCCTGGAAACTTGCTGCAGATTGATAGCCAGCAGCGTATGGCCCAACACTGGTCTATGGACCAGCACTTTGAGTAGCCTTGCTTTAAGTGATTCACAAATTATAAGATGAATTTGTTTTGCAATTAATATCCTAAAAAATCTCATAAGATAAAATTTCCTGAAGGAAATTCTAGGTTTTTATGAATGGAAAGGAATGCAGAAATATATAGACAAACAAGACATACACAAAAACAAGCAAAAATATTCACAGCATGAATGCAGAACACCAGCTTCTGGGGCATGATAGTGTCCTGAACTTCTGAATCAACAGAAAGCCTAGAATTTTGCCAAATGAAAGAAAGAAAACAAATAGGTTAAACTGCACCACCACCCCTGCCCTTGGGCTCTGAAAAAAGATGAGCATGTAACATATTTGAAAATGTTGCTCCTGAGAGTGATATATAACAATATTTGGAAAGCCCTACTTCCTACATCTCATAGGCTTTGTTTCACACACCTCTGGTTCTGTTGCAAATGGCCAAACAAATTATCCTTTCACTAGCTGCCAGGAAGATAGCATTTCTGTTAAAATACTCCCTGTCTAGATCATAAGAGGGGAAAGGAGTGACTTGGTTTATCTTAGATTGGCATCTCAACTTTTTCCTTGATCACTTGTGACATTCATACATTCCACAGAGAGCCTCTGCATGTGATAATGCATAGCAACCCATGGAACTAACCCTGCCTTGAAAGACAAAGTATTTTGTGTGAAGTGAGGTTTATTCATTTACATTCATGCATATGCAGACATTCCCAGTCCACAGGGGATGTAGCTCAGCTAGTAGGGCACATATTGGAGCATGCATCATGTAGGAAAGTCCGTGAAAGTCTGGAGAGAAACTTCCACCCAGGCTTAATCCTAAACTTCTCTTCCTCCAACCACACCCACCCAAAAAAATCTAAAGGAACATATCAAGGGGACACTTCTCCCAGATCCACCCGACACACATGTTATACTGCATGAGCCTACACTACATAAGAGGAAAAAGTCAGAAGCAGCCTCACAGAGACACTGACCAAAGATTCATTGGCATTTTCCCCTCGGGGTGTGATGGCACTGTGGACCAAACCAGAACTGAGTCTTGGTTAGTACTTGGATGGAAAACTGCCAATGAATACCAGGTGCTATAGGCTATATTTCAGAGGATATAGGCTATATTTCTACTGTGGAACAGCTCTTACAGTAAGGAGTTCTTCCTAATGTTAAGACTGATGTCTCTTCTGTCTCTCTCTTGTAATTTGAATCCATTGGTTTGTGTTCTAGTCTCTGAAATAGCAGAAAATAAGCTCACTATGGGCCTTTGTGGACTGACAGAAATAGTGCAAATTGAGTCCACTTTAACTGCCCTGACTCAGTGCTGGGGAATCATGAGAACTGTAGTTTATTGTGGCACCAGAGCTCTTTGACAGAGAAGGCTCAATGTCTCAGAAAAAAATACAGTTCCCATGATTCCCTAGCACTGAGCCAGGGCAGTTAAAGTGGACTCAATTTGCACTATTTCTAGCAGTCTGCAAAGGCCCTTTATCTTCTCCTTGATGTCCCTTCAGATATTTAACCATGGCTATCATGTCACCTCTCAATCTTTTCTTTTCAAAGCTAACCATCCCCAGTGATCTAAGCTGTTCTCACAGAGCTTGGTTTCCAGAGTCTGATCATCTTGGTCACCTTTCTCTGAACATGTTCCAGCTTTCAACATCCTTCTTGAACTCTTGGGCATAGAATGGGACACAGTATTCCAGGTGAGTCTAACCAAAGCTGGCTAGAGTGGACTTACTTCTACTTCCCTTCGTCTGGTTACTATACTCCTCTTAACTTAGGGGGGTTGCAGACTGTCAGAAATAGTGTGAATTCAGTCCACTTTTAGGGTTAGGGTTAAGGTTAGGGAATCATGGGGACTGTATTTTATTGTGGCACTAGAGTTCTCTGACAAAGAAGGTTCAATGTCTCAGAAAAATAACAATTCCCATGATTCCCTAGCACTAACCCTAACCCTAAAAGTGGACTGAATTCACACTATTTTTGACAGTCTGCAACCCCCCTTAGCCTAGAATTGCATTGGCTTTATTATTATTTATTTATTTATTTTTGCCACATCAGACTGTTGTTTCACGCTCAGCTTGTACTACTAAGAAGTCTAGATCCTTTTCAATAGTATTGCTTTCAAGCCAGGTGTTACTCATCCTATATTTGCACATTTCATGTAGTACCTTTCATTTAGCCTGCTGAAATTAATTTTGTTAGTTCAGTCCAGTTCTCTAATATGCCAAGGTCATTCTGAATTTTGAATTCTGATCCTGTCCTTTGGGGTCTTAGCTACCCCTCCTAACTTGGTGTCATCTGCAAATTTGATAAGCATGAATTCTATTCCATTATCTAAGTCATTTATAAATATGCTAAACAATACCAGGCCTTGGATTAATCCTAAAGCACAAGGATTTTCCCCACCAGTCATTTTTTCCAGGATGAAGAGGAGCCCATTGGTGAACACTGTCTGGGTTTGGTCTGTCAACCAATTACAAATTGTGAATCTTTCCATGAGTTTAAATGGAGACTCCAGGGTACACTTACCAAACATTGGTAACATTCTTTGCCAGTGGATAGCATTGCTTGGAGAAGATACTTTTTGGACTGCAACCATGCTGGAAGTTGTGGTCCCAAAAAGTAGCTTCTCCAGACTCTGGTAAAGGGACAGTCCCACTTTAGCCTAATCTGTCGCAGCCTGTAAATCCTGCACTTAAAGACTGTTCTGCCCTTTAGCAGCCATCACCACATCTAATGATTGTAAGTTCACTATATTAGTTGTAAAATGTGTAAAGATGTATTGTACTAAATCTCCTACTAATCTGTTTAATAGAATAGTCCCCAAATTTAATATTGTATGAGTAGGAGTCAGAATTTGGACAGAGATTGAGGGGGGGGGGAGAGACAAGGAAAAACAAAGTCAAGCAGATGCAGACATCCCAAGCCCTGCATCCTGAAACTAGGAATCATTCCACCTGTTGAATTTCTCTCTGTGGTGGCATAGTAAGGTCACAGAGCCTCTCTTAGGAGGACTTTGCTAGAAATACAAAACAAAACAATGGCATGCATTCTAACACATTCTAAACTGAAAGAGCAAAGCTCATTTAAACATCAACTTCATTAAGTAAAACTGTTCATTTAGCCTGATGTGGAAAAGGTAATAATGAATGACTCAATTGTTATAATATAATGGCATGGAGATTTCATCTTAGGTTTAGGAAAAGCCAGATTGATTTCATACATCCAAATAAATGGCAACTTGACTATGGGAACTCAACAATGCCAAATATCAGGGATTTTCTGTAGGTAATTGTCTTGCTATCCTTATGAACAATTTAAAACTATGTAACCCTTAACGAGCTGCTAAGCTTTATTGCCTGCATCTCAAAGAGTCATTTTTGCCATTTTATTCTATTTAGATTTAAATTTCATATAATTCAGAAGAGAAATCATTTCTTTCCCCAAGTCATCAGCAACAACATAAACACAAGTGATCCCATTAGATGGTTTTTTGTCAGCTTGCTTATGCTTTACAATAATGATACACAAAGTAGAACCAAATGATCAATAATGTGTAGTTTCAAGAATCAATTATAAGGCAATTAGTGGCAGTAATTAATCTTGTCTCACAGAACAGTGCCCTAATGAACTTTAGCAAACAGTTTCCAGAGGAAAGAAAGGGAAGAGAAGAACAAGACTAGAGGCATTTTTTGTTATGAACAATTAATTTAATGCATCTATGCACACAACAATTCTTTTGAATCCTCAGAATTACTCATTAATTACTTATTTAGCTTGCACATTCAGTATTCCATTAACTCTGTATTTGTTAAGGTTTTAATGATGACCACTACATATTAGGACCTAATAATTAAACCTTTTATTCTCTAGAGCTTAATGAAAAATAAATCAATTTCTATACATTTATTTGAAGTGATTAAATGGAAGCAGGGTGAGCAATTCACAGAAGACCAGTTTCCTACATTAAAAATGAAATTACATACATCTAGTCAGAAGTACATTCTTAATGAGGTCAGTGTACCCAAGTTGAGTAGAAAACATATTCTTGTGTAGCATCACATGTGCATACAGAAGGTTTGTTGTTGTTATGTTCCTTAAAGTCATGTCCAGCCTATGGCAACCCTATCCTAGGGTTTTCTTGGTAAGATTTATTCAGAGGAGGTTTGTCACTGCCTTTCTTTAATGCTGAGAGAATATGACTTGCTCAAGATCATTCGGTGGGTTTCCATGATTGAGCAGGAGGATTTGAATGCTGGTCTCCTGAAGTGTTACTCCAATACGCAACCAGTACACCACGCTATCATACAGAAGGTAGCTCCTACCAAAATCTTGCACACATACAAGAAGTATAAATGTTCTGTTCTAATTAGCAGAGTACAGTTGTTATTCTTTTCTATCTAACCAAATGGAAATGCATCACACATATGTGTGTGTGTGTGTGTCTGTGTCTGTATACATCCGAATCACCTGACGGTGTTGGCCAGCATCCAACATAGTTATTCTGCTTTCACAACTAGCTTTCTCATGGGCACTGCTAATTCAAGACTAGGTAAAAAGGAGGAATCAAAGGCAGTTTCCAATTGAGCAGCAGCTTGTGCAAGTAGCTGAACAAGCAGGTGCATAACCAGTGGCACACGCTGTAATATACTTAGAGACCAGAAAAACAAGGGTGCTCCCACTTGCACAGCTAAGGAAAGCGAAAGAGCCCCACTAGTAGACTGTTTTCTTCTGCTAACAGCACATTGGAATTTGACTGCTAAAAAGACTTAGCACCCAACACCCTGTGGAAATCTGGGGCTTGTAGTTTAGTGAGGCACTAGAGCATTCTGGATGATAATTCTAAATGCCTAAATAGCAAAGCCCAAGATTCCATAGGATGGGGATAGGACATTTAAAGTGGCATCTTTGTGCTATAATTGTGAAAGGGCCCTTTGTGGCTGATCTCCAAATCAGAAGTTGACTTCCAGCCACTTTTCTTTTTTAATTCATTCTTATTCCAGACAGTTGATGTGGCTGCTAGAGGGTTCTGAGGCAGAAAATTGGTCTCTGGACCACCACAATTGCCCACATCAGGACTGTACTGTTAAATACACTACACACAGCACAGCCAGTGCCCTTTTCAAAAGCTACCTAGCAGAGTATAGCTCTTTATTCTCTTCTACCTAATCATAGAATCATAGAATCATAGAATTATAGAGTTGGAAGAGACCACAAGGGCCATCCAGTCCAACCCCCTGCCATGCAGGAACTCCCAATTAAAGCATCCCTGACAGATGGCCATCCAGCCTCTGCTTAAAGATCTCCAAGGAAGGAGACTCCACCACTCTCTGAGGGAGTGTGTTCCACTGTCGAACCGCCCTTACTGTCAGGAAGTTCCTCCTAATGTTGAGGTGGAATCTCTTTTCTTGCAGCTTGCATCCATTGTTTCGGGTCCTAGTCTCTGGAGCAGCAGAAAACAAGCTTACTCCCTCCTCAATATGACATCCCTTCAAATATTTAAACACGGCTATCATATTACCTCTCAGCCTTCTCTTCTCCAGGCTAAACATCCCCAGCTTCCTAAGTCATTCCTCATAGGGCTTGGTTTCCAGACCCTTCACCATTTTAGTTGCCCTCCTTTGGACACGCTCCAGTTTCTCCACATCCTTTTTGAATTGTGGTGCCCAGAACTGGACACAGTATTCCAGGTGAGGCCTGACCAAAGGAGAATAGAGTGGCACTATTACTTCTCTTGATCTAGACACTATACTTCTACTGATGCAGCCTAAAATTGCATTGGCCTTTTTAGCTGCTACATCGCACTGTTGACTCATGTTCAACTTGTTGTCCACCTGGATTCCTAGATCCCTTTCACACCTAGTCTCATTCAGCCAGGTGTCCCCCATCGTATATCTGTACTTTTCGTTTTTCCGCCCTAAGTGCAGTACCTTACATTTCTCCGTGTTGAATTTCATTTTGTTAGCTTTGGCCCAGCTTTCTAGTCTGTTCAAGTCATTTTGAATTTTAATCCTGTCCTCTGGGGTATTAGCTACACCTCCTAATTTGGTGTCATCTGCAAATTTGATAACTATGCCCCCAATACTGTCATCCAAGACATTGATAAAGATGTTGAATAGCACTGGGCCCAGGACAGAGCCCTGTGGCACCCCACTGGTCACTTCTTTCCAGGTTGAAAAGGAGCCATTGTTGAGCACCCTTTGGGTTCGACCAGTCAACCAATTACAAATCCATGTAACAGTTACTTTGTCTAGCCCACATTTTACCAGCTTGTTTGCAATCAAATTGGAAATACATCATTAATTAATTAGGACTCTGGAAACACATCAAAAATTATTTGGGGTATTTTTCATTTCACTGCCAGGATCTATTTTTAAATCAGGATATCCTCCCTGTATATATGTTACCAGAGACCACCTACAAAGACAAAATCAATTTAAGAGACAAGTCTATAGTCTCTGCCAAATTCCACTATGTATCCACTCAGTTTGCTAATCAACACATGACAAAATTATAGCATGTAAATCAATCACAGCTACATCCTATATTAAAAAGCACAAAAAAATCCAGCTTGCTGATATCTGGATCCTTACAAGGCAATTTGCATTTTTTTGTATTGAGACAAATGGAAACTTTCACAAAGACATGAAATAATAGACATTTATTAGCTATCTCATTCCTAGACTGAAAAAGTCATGGTCAGCCTTTGCTTCTCTAGATGCTTTGGACATCCCCTAAATTCCAATCAGCATGACCAATGGTGAGGGATTCTGGGAGCTGAAGTCCCATAAAAAAACCTATGTATAAAAGCATCATGGTGTAATGGTTTGGGCATTGGACTAGGACACTGGGGTACCAGGGTTCACATCCCAGCTCTGCCATGTAAACCCACTGGGTGACCTTGGGCAAGTCACACTCTCTCAGCCTCAGAGGATGGCAGTGGAAAAAAAAACCTCTGAAGAAACTTGCCAAGAAAACCATATGATAGATTTCCCATAAGTCAGAAATGGCTTGGAGGCACACAATATAGAAGCAAAAGTGAAGGATCACTGTTCTAAAAAAAACAAACAAAAAACAGCTTTGGTGTGGTTCTCCAGATGTTGCTGGACTTTCACAATTGGCTATGCTGGGTATGGCTTATAGGAGTAGGAAGCTGACAGTCATTCATCCCTGCTATACATGTTTACTCATAACTAAGCCCACAAAGTTTAGTGGGATGTATTCTCAGGAGGATATAAGAAAGGAAGAGAAATCATGCAGCCCGAACGACAACTGCCAACAGCCCTAGCCAGCACAGCCAGTTGTGAGGAATTCTGGAACTAGCAGTCCAATAAGCTCTCCAAGACCACATGATCTCTCCACTTTTGAACCCAAATTAGTTCCACAAAAGGCAGTAGGACTTCACTGGCAATGCATGTCTACCGAGTTCCGCTAAGTTCAATGCTCACAGTTAAGTGGGTATAGAATTGCAGCTCTAATCATGATTAATTTATTTTATAGAATTCATTGGGTTGTATCCAAACTTCCTAAGAGCAGCTGCATTGTAAACCATGACACTTGATTTAGCCATCATGACTAAAGTAAGCCTCACTGGTTTCAGTGAGAGTCTGTTCTAAGTTCTACTATGAGATGATGGTAATAATTACTAACTGTACTTGAACTGGAGCCATTTGTATCTCCTAACATGTACAGATGCCAATGAAAGAACAATGACAAAAACTTGGAATCTCCTATTCAGATGATAGTTTGGTATCTGTCTGTTGGGTTTTCTATTGCTGCTAAAGACTTAAAGATGCTAAGATGCCATGGAAGGACTGTATCAGTAAATCGTAAAATTAATATGAAAAAACTACTATTTCCTAAAGAAATTATTCTGCAACCTGTTCCCCCCTTGCCTTTCTCACCCTTGTTCAAGAAGATAAGTATAAACAGTTAAACACTATATAACATTTTTCTCAGAAAGTTCATGTCAAGAATAATGACATTGACAAAGCACTGCATTTAGAAAAAAACCAGAAATAAGTATATCTGAAAGCTGCTGTTATTGTTTTCAGATGCCTGTGTAAGGACATTAATCTCATCCTCAGGCAACTCTATTAAGTCAATAGAGTCAGGTGACAAAATGGGAGGAGAAAACATTATAGCATCAATTGTTTTAAGAAATCAAGGAGCTTCTTTCCTATAAATTGAACAAGTTGTGTAACTTCCATTCACTTTTTGAATTGTGCTTCCCTCTGCCAGGGTTGGTAATTGTTATCTGGAGTGCAGCAAATTTCACAACAGGTGGATTTGGAAAAGAAGATAGTACTGAGAAAATGCAGAGTTTAAGGTAAATAAATACAGTTTGTCATGTGAAATATGCATGTAACCTAAATTTGCAATCTAATTGTAGACATCTCTTAGCCATTTAGCAATCTTTTTCTACATTCTCCTAAAAACCAGGGAATTAACTGTGCTGCATGGATGTATTATTATAGCTGCTAAAGTTACAGGGATGTATTCCTCTTGTGGCTGTGACATGCTTTTAAGTTTAAACTAACATGTTGCTCTGAAATGAAGCTGGTTGCCTTTTTGTTGTTTACTTAGCTTTCTCTGTTTCAGGGTTTTGATAGGTGTGGCTCTGTCAGTACAACTGATCCAGTTGGGATATGGTAAGGATTATTATTATTATTATTATTATTATTATTATTATTGAAATATGCATGTAACCAAACTAAAGATGCAACTATGACGCATTCACCTGCATTTGTCTTTTGTCATGTGTGGGTTATGTTTGTCAATTGTTCTATGTAATTTACGCAAAAAATAGGAAATTAAAAAATAAAAATAAAGATGCTGCTATGAATCGTTCTTTAAAAAAAAAAAAAGCCCTGCAAATAAACCAGCAGAAGAATTTCTGTGTTGCAGGAAGTGGACATGCTGGAACTATTTAGGCCTCCCTTAGCTGACCTGTCTCACAGTGAGAGCCTCTTGACAGGTACCAAATGTGATAGTATGTAACAGTATTTTTCTAAAAATTCTAGGAATATATTACAACTGATGTTAAAATACTGTAATTCTAAAACTGAACTTCAGTGTTCTATTCCTAGTTGTAGGTGACCTTTTTATTTTCTGATTCCTATTCCAATGGAAGCAACTTCATTTAAAAAGGAAATGATGGGAAGTGTTTTCTTGATGTTACAGTAGCTGTTGTGCTGCTCAGTGATGGATGCTCTGGATGTTTTTTTCTCTTTAAAGCTTGTGAAGGAGAAGGTTGTGATAACATCTCAAGCCACAAGAAGCTGAATACCCCTCTGGAAACTTTTAATGTTCTGAATAATCTCAATTCTGAGAAGAAGAAGAATAAATCTTCCAATGTTTTGCCTTTCACTGGGATCACAGATGGTATGTTGCTTGTTGAATGAACAGCTGTCTATTTTCTGGGCCAGATAGAACTTTTCAAAAGAAAAAAAAGATAGATTTGTCAAACTGAACTATGTTCACTCAGATGTACCTTGTACTGAGCTCAAGGGGGTGTTGATCTTGTTGTCATATTGAATGATAACAGTTTTGTTGCTAGATAGTTGGGAAGATGATCTAGAACTGGACCATCAACTATGTTAGGCATTAGCACAACAAAACTGTTGATTAAAGAAGGGCAGCTAGGCATACTGTTATCCAATATATGCCCACAACATCTGTTGCTTGTATCAAATATATCCATTTAAGGCCAAGGGTTGAACAAAATAAAGCAAACATATAAAAGAATTCAATCATTAACACATTGAACTCTTGTATTTTCTGGGTTTGCCTTCCCTTCGTAACCTTCCTTACCCCTTTTCTTTGGATTCCACAGAAAAAACTGGAGAAACCTCTCCAGATGTTCAAAGGAAAGGATGGTTAGTTAAATAGAGCCCAACACATTTGTTATCATGGGTTTTTTCATGGCAAGATTTCATGGTTTTCATGGCAAGATTTCAGAGGGGGTTTGCCTTTGCCTTCCTCTGACACTGAGAGAATGTGACTTGCCCAAGGTCATGCAGTTGGGTTTCCATGGCTGAGCAGAGATCCAAACCCTGGTCTCTACAGAGTTGTAGTACAACACTCAAACCATTACACCATGCTGGCTCTCAGTATTTGGGACTAGGCCACCTATAGTCTATGCAAGCTTTCCCCTACCATTTTATAATTTTGCTAGTTTTTTTTAAAAAAAATCAATGTTTTAGAGGCTGATGAATCTCACTATAAGATATTCTTTTATTTTTCCATGCTCTTGATTCCAGCCAGCAAACTGAACAAACACTGCTGTCAAAATGGAGGGACTTGTTTCCTGGGGACCTTTTGCATATGTCCAAAACACTTCACTGGAAGGCACTGTGAATATGACACAAGGATCAGGTATGTAAAAGTGTGTTGTGTATCTATGAATTTAATGTAAGCAGGGGTGCCTCCCCCAGAAATCTTTATGGGGTGGAATTGAAAAATAAAATATTCCCAAAGCCTCCTAATGGGTCCATTTATTTATTGTCCATTTATTTATTTTGCCCTCACCTCTTGTAGTCCCAGGATATGCCCTTTTTTCTGACAGGAAGTGATCCAGAGGTTGACTTCTGGATGGCTGTTTGTCTGGGAATAATGAGAACTCATCTTTTTTCATGTATGTCTCATTTTCATAGGAGTTGTGGTGCACTTGGACATGGTGAGTGGTCTCAAGAAGGATGCCAGTTGTGTCGGTGCATTTATGGGACTGTCAACTGTTTTACCCAAGCTGGATGTGGTAAGAGATAGAGCACCATTACTCCTTTATAAGCTTCCAATCAAGTGGAAAGAAAGTTCCTTTTTGTTGGTGTGGTAGTTAAGTTTCTCCCCTTTTAGGGAAGGATGGGAATGGATGTGTAAGAGACAGACATGTTCAGTAGAGTTTATACTGTGTTGAGCGAAAAGTGTTGAATCTCTACCATACCTCAGAAAAGCAAAAGGCGAGCAAGCAGCATTAAACTTGTTTACTTGACAAGAATACTTTTTATATCTAAATATACATCCTAAATCCATGTTTAGATTTCTAATAAAGATAAGAGTTTCAGGTGGGTGAGCTATATGGGGTCATGATTCACTGGTATATTGGTCAGAAGAGAAAGAAACAAGGATAAGGAGTAAGTTAGAGGGGGGAGCTGTTCAGTGTCATAGAAACTGGTTTCCTAGGCTGCATCTACACTGCAGAAATAATCCATTTGACACTGCTTTAACTGTCATGGCTGAATGCTATGGAATTCTGGGGTTTGTACTTTTGTGAGACATTTAGCCTTCTCTGCCAGAGAGCTCTCATGCCCCCAAACTACAAATCCCAGGATCCCATAGGATAAAGCCATGACAGTTAAAGTGGTGTGCATTACTTCCACAGTGTGGCAACAGTCCTAGTCTCATTAATCATCAATGTCCATGCATTATCATCTATAGCTGAGCAAAAGGAAAGCTTGAGAGAGAGAGAGAGAGCATGAAATATGGTTAGAGGCATGTAAGAAGTTCTATAGAGGTATACCTCAATTAACAAAGTACATGTGTTCCTGGGAATTACTTCTTTAACCAAAAAATTGGTACTTGAGATAGAAATAACATAGAAATAATAGGGCTAGGTTTCTACATCATGTAAAGAAAAGCAGTTTAACATGTTTCAACAAACTTTATTCCTTATTAAGTAAATGCACATATGAAATGAAATGATCGGGTTAGGCTTTGAATAATAAACAAAAACATTTTGAACCTTCTGGAGATCACCTGAAAGTGTCTTCCAAAATATATCCAGGGATATATATTTTCTTTTTACCAGCTTCCATTTATCTAATGATTTCCATTTTGTTGGCCAAACTATACCTCTATGCTGTTCAACATGCTGAGGATAGTTGGTAAAGCAGGCTACTTTGTTTTCCCCTTTCTCTGTGTTTTGCTGTTCATGTGGGCTTAATAAAGGATTCTAGAGGCAGCTGGTCTTTATCTTGCCCATTGCAAGCTGGTATATGCTGCTATAGTAGGAACAGCTCCAGCAGAATCCTGCTCTTTCTCAGCTCAGTCATTATTGTATTGTTTAGTGCAGAGAACATCACTACAACCCAGTACTGCCTGTACTTTAGTTAACAAAACAAAAAGGAGGCCATGGAATAAAAAGAATATTGACTGGAGTAGTGCTTCCAAATTTAAATGGCAGAGCTGACTTCTTTGGCCATGAGATTAACAGGCTGGGTTCTTGTTTTACGGCTGGAAAACTATCACCAGTGTGGGAGAAGCTGGGCCTATGGGATAGATACCTCTTGTTGAGTACAGGTTGAGTCTCCCTTATCCAAAATGCTTGGGACCAGATTTGGGGTGGTGGTGGCATACTTGTATTTGCATATACGTACATAATGAGGTATCCTGGAGATGGGACCCAACTCAAACTATAAAATTCATTTATGTTTTATATAAACCTTTTATGCACAGAGCCTAAAGGTAATTTTATACAGTCTATTTAATAATTTTTGTGCATGAAACCAAGTTTGCGTACACTGAACCATCAGAAAACAAAGGTGTCACTATCTCAGCCACCCATGCAAAAAGATTTGGTTTTAGAATATTTCAGATTTTAGAATTCCGGATAAGGGAGACTCAACCTGTAGTTAAAACGGCAGTCATCCACCAGTCGGGATATGTGAACTTTAAAGAGAAGAGGCATTAATTGGTTATGTGTTTTTTTCTTTTTCAAAATCCAGATTCTACTGCTCCTAGTTGACCTAGATATTCAGCGGACTCCGGCTAAATGGTAAGTGCATCATCAATAGATGCTATAGTTATTTCCCCAACAGGAAGAGGAAAAAGCTAGAACTGCCACTTTTAGGCTTGTTCCTTTATGCCTCTCTGCCTATTTAATTGTTTGGGCAGCAGAATGTCACCCGCTAGTAAAGTTGTTCACTCTCCACCACAGTAGCATATGAGAGCTGGAAGAGAGACATTTAGTAAAACTATGAAACTCCTTGAAGGGACAGGAGTTAGTTCCAGGGTTGTACCTGGCAACACAAATCTAATTTAGGGTGTAATCCTAAACTGAAATTTCAGATTAAAATTTAGAGCAAAATGAAATAGTCAAGCATTTTCTTCATAGTCTATAATCTTTTATTAAAGCAACTTACTTCTGCTATAGCACAGTAAAATTACTGGGTAATAATTTTCATATATTCTCCATGGACACCTTTAGGGCCTTTACAGACTGGCAGAAATAATGCAGCTTGAGACCACTTTAACTGTCCTGGCTCAATGCTAGGGAATCATGGGAATTGTAGTTTTTTTCTGAGACATTGAGCCTACTCTGTCAGAGAGCTCTGGTGCCACAATAAACTACAATTCCCATGATTCCCTAGCACTGAGCCAGGACAGTTAAAGTGGTCTCAAGCTGCATTATTTCTGGCAGTCTGTAAAGACCCTTCAACAAGTTTAGTGGTAATGTTAAAGATCACTTTTACAAAAAGATTTTTCTTATATTCTATTAGGAAATGACAAGAAGAAAGAGGAGATTCTGAAAGCAAATCATGAATATCATTCTTTCTAGTCAAGATTACTATTAATGTTTGTTTGCTGGTTTGTTTCCTTTAGATCCCACCATGAAAAAAATGCTGCTCTGAGATCATCTTGAAACCAGTTTTGAAAGCTGATGGCTTCATCTTAGAGCAAATATTCTTCATTAATATATCTTTCCACTAATGATGAACATACTTTTGAAGAGAAGTTCAAAGACCGACACTAAATGTTTATTTCAGAACAATACATTTCCATAGCATCACAAAATTACTTCAGTACATTCAGAAACGAACTAGTTATTCCTTTTGATTTGACATGTCATAATCACCTGGGAACAAGGAAGCAACTAAAAATAGTGAGAATGTTATTCCCTGGAACCTAGCTTCCTTTTTCAGTACAGTGCTGCTGCTGTGAAAAGGAAAAAAATGCCTTATATGTATGCATATAAATACAGACACTACAGTTGGCATTGTCTGTTGCTAGAAATGAATTAGTCAAAACAATCACTGTCCTAGAATAGTTTACCAACAACATGTCCTGCTTTTCTGCTGGAGGAAGTATAAATACTTGTACCATGGTATCTATCAGACAGTAGACCATACTACGGAAGATGTATTATTGCTCTGGCTTAGTTCATATACGATGTACTATGTGGGTTTTTAGATATGTATATACTGTGCTGCCTGCAGCATTTATACTAAGAAGATGTTTAGGATGAAAATCTTACCTGTTCATCCGTCCCATGAGTTTTTTATTTGTAGCTGAGATTTTAAATGGTAAAAATTGAATTCTTCCAGCAGATGATATGACACTAACTTAAAGTGGGGAACCTGTAGCTCCAAATGTAGCTCCTTCATCCTTTACCCTTAACCAGGTTGTTGGTGCTGATGGGAACTGGAATCCCAACATTTGGAGGGACATCAGTTCCCCAGCCCTGAGTAAAATCAATCATAAATCCATGTGTAAATATGTATTTATGGGTAATATTTCACAATTTATTCTAATTATATTCTTTAAAAATATTTAATTTTCATATTGTACATTTGGATCTGAATTAAAACCTTTTTTAAAAAAAGAAAGTAAGCTTAGAAGCATTTTTGTTGTTATTCTTGCTGTGATCAATATTCCGTGTTGTTGTTACCTTATTACTCTGGCAAACCAGCAGTCTAAATTGCTATGGAAACATTTAGGCTATACTCCTTTAATTTATTACATTTATTGAAGATATCTTGGAAACTTCATTACCAAATGATAACTAGGTTATTTGATTCTCAAAATTATCCAGGAAGCAAGATAAGCTCCACTTAGAGAAACTGGGTTTATGGAGTCTTTGCTTGCTACTGTATTGCAGAAATAAAGCCATTTGACATCACTTTAACTTCCATGGCTCACTGCTATTGGATTCTGGGATTTGTAGTTTGGTGGGGTACCAGAAATCTCTGGCAGGGAAGACTAAATATCTCTCAAAACTACAAATCCCATAATTACATAGCATTGACTTGTGGCAGTTAAAGTGATGGCAAATTGCTTTATTTCTGCTGTGTGGCAGCAGTCCTGGGTAACTTAGCTGATACATATTAATATGTTAATCATTAAATGATATATAATTATTTAAGGCGGATATAGCTTTACATCTAGATATACCCATGCTACCTTTCTTTTTCTTTTTTTCCTTTAAAAGCTGCTCTCTGAACACTGTATAAATGGTGTTTTTAAGGGCAGTAATATCAAAATTGCCATGTGTCAACAATGAGGTCCAAGCTGGAAAGGGTAGAAGAAGGGAGCCTAGTTCATACTTTCTGTGATCTGCTATACACTGTGCACACAGTGTACATGTGGTACTTTTTCTAGTTGTGGAATGTTGTACATTAATTCCTTAAGTCCCCACAGACTTTGATTTGTGAAACTGGTCACTTCGAGACTTGAAATAACAGCCATTATGCAACTACCTTTACTCAGGATCACATTGTTTACAGGGCAAAGGTGTAACAAATGCTAAATCCTTTGCAGAGTAAGATGCTAAATGCCCTGTAGAAAATGGAAGCTGGCCATGTTATTATGAGTTTCTATAAACATAGATGTACTTGTACATTTGACAAATTCTATTTATTTTCAAACATTTGCACATTTCAAATTCCATTATAGTGTATTCTGCAATGAGCATCTTCTAAGTCTTGTGGCACAGCACTTTAAAATTGTCTCAACTATGGGCCTCACCAGACGACTAATAGAGTCGTCTTCCGGGCAGGGAAGAGGAGGGGCAGCCGCACGAGCGGCGCCCCTTCCTCTTCCTGAGGTCGCCCTCGGAGTCGCCGGCCCTCCGCACGGCCGGCGCTCCGAGGATGACCTCACGCCACGGCGACCGCACGCGCCGCGGCATTTGAGTCAGGGAAAGTGCGCCCGCCGCTTTTAGGGCGCACTTTCCCTGAAATCTAAAAGGAGCGCCAATTTGGTGCTCCTTTTAGAGTCGCTGACGGTGCGCCGCGGTGCGGCTGCCGCACTCCAGCGGCGCTCCGTCCCGCGGCGCACGGGAAGCTCCCGTCTGCTTCCCACCTATAAAGCCTCCCGAAAAAAATAATTCTAAATGAGCAATCAGCAATGAGAAAAAGCAAGCAAACTAACCCATTTATTTTGGCATAAGGTTTTGTGGACTAGAGACCACTTCATCAGATCAGGTCCATTAACTGAGCTGCAGGCATACAGACGCAGTTGCAGGAGGGAAAAATTATCAACATTAAAAGAAATGAAATGTAAAAAACACAATGAGAATCTACCACTAGAGAGAAATTATTTTCTACAACCTGAACAGGACTACATTAATTCCAACCACTATATAATATACAATTTGACATCAATTTACTTTCCTTACTTAGTACACCCACCCTAATCTCTGGCTTTGCTAACAAAAAGACTGTTATTTAAATCTTTTGTTTTCTGGCTACCCAGGAACTTTGCATTTCACTCAGAACATCCTAGGCTACAGCTGGCATTTATATTTCTAGAGACAGGTCTCAAGACATTCCTACAAAACGAACAAAATGAATTTCAAAAGGGAGAAATGTAAAATACTGCACTTAACACACACACAAAAAAAATGAAATGCATAGATATAAAATGAGGGACACCTGGCTTAACAAGACTACATGTGAAAGGAGTCCTAGTGGACCACAAGTTGAGCATGAGTCAACAGTGTGATGTGGCAGCTAAAAAGGCCAATGCAATTCTAGACTGCATCAATAAAAGGATAGTAAGTAATAGTTTCATTTCATTCTACTTTGGTCAGGCCTCATTGAAATACTGTGTCCAGTTCTGGGCACCACAGTTCAAAAAGGATATTGACAAGCTGAGCATGTCCAGAGGAGGGTGACCAAAATGGTGAAGGGTCTGGAAACCATGCTCTATGAGGAGAGACCTAGAGAACTGGAAATGTTGGTAGTATGATAGCCCTGTTTAAATATGTGAAGGGGTGTCATATTGAGGCTGGACCAAGCTTGTTTTCTGTTACTTCAGAGAACAGGTCATAGAACCATGGATGCAAATTACAGGAAAAGAGATTCTACCTAAACATTAGAAAAAACTTCCTGATAGTAAGAGCTGTTCGACAATGAAACATGCTTCCTCAGAAAGTGGTGGAGTCTCCTTCTTTGGAGGTTTTTAAACAGGCTAGACGGCCATCTGTCAGGGTGCTTTAATTGTGGCTTCCTGCATGTCAGGAAGTTGGACTCAATGGCCCTTATGGTCTCTTCCAACTCTATGATTCCATTTATCTGAATGGCTAGGTACAAGTTTGAATCTCCTTTACCCAGAAATCCAAAATACTTCAAAATCCAAAATTGTCCTTATACATTTTGGATAATTTGGATGGCGTTAAATGCCATCTGTATGCCATTTTTAAATAGTTCTCTCTCAGGCTTTGACATTTTGTGAACTGGAATGTCTTTTTTCTGGCTTGTTGCCAGTTTTCTAAGTCAATATTTCTACCGATATCCTGTGCCCATTTTATCATTTCGTCTTTGACAATTTCTTGTTCTAACTTTCTGTCCAGGAGTATTTTATACATTTTTGAAATTTGCTTTGTCACCCTTCCTTCAAGGATTTTATCTAATTCGTTTTTCTCCAATTCGAAGTTGAATTCTTTTTTGTCTAGCTTAAATCTTTCTGTTAATTGATAGTAGATCAACCAATGACTTCTGGCTTCAAATTCTTTTATTTCTTTTAGATCCTTCATAGCATGCTGGTTTTGGTTATCCTTCCTTAGAATGTCACAATACCTTAGCCAGCTTGTTCCTATTTTTGTTCTTTCCAATAATGCTTCCTGCGGAGACAGCCAACCAGGTATTTTAGAGTAAAAAATTGGTTTAATTTTATTCCAAGTTGTTATAATTGATTTACGGATAAAATGGTGTTCGAATATTTTATGCACTTTAGTTTTGCCATACCATAAATAGGCGTGCCAGCCAAAACGCAAGTTGAAACCCTCCAGGTTTAGTAATTTTTGATTATTGAGTTCGATTCAGTCTAACAGGTATAACAAGGTGTTAGCTTGATAATATAGATATAGGTCTGGCAAATTACATCCACCATTTAGCTTTGTATCAATTAATGTTTTCCATCTTACCCTAGGCTTCTTGCCTCCCCAGAGAAACTTTTTGAGTTCTTTATTCCAGTTATCAAATGGTTTTGTATTTGTAATTATTGGGAGGTTTGCAAACAAAAAGTTGAATTTGGGTAAGATTGACATTTTAATAGCAGCTATTTTCCCCAGAAAAGACAGTTTTAACCTTTCCCAATTCTGTAGATTTTGTTTCATCTTTTTCCACATCATTTTATAATTATTGTCAAACAAATCGGTGTTTCTATTTGTAAGCCATATACCTAGGTACTTTGCTTTTTTCACAATTTTACATTTTGCTTTTTCTTGTAGAGATTCTTTTTCTAAAGTTGTCATATTTCTTGTAATAAACACAGATTTTTTTGTTGTTTATTTTGAAATCTGTTATTATACCAAATTCTGTTAGTGTATCAATCAATTTATCTATACATTGAAGCGGGTTTTCAAGAATTATTGCGAGATCATCTGCATAAGCTCTCAAAGAATATTCTTTTTCTTTTATTTTTGTTCCTGTAATTTCGGGGTCTGCTCTTATCTTGTTGTTTAGTATTTCTAGAACTGTGATGAACAGTAATGGCGATAAGGGGCATCCCTGTCTTGTGCCTTTCTGTATGGGAATTGGGTTTGATATTTCTCCGTTAATCTTTAGGTGGGCATATTGTTCTTTATATATACTCTTAATCCAATTCAGAAATTTGTCTCCCACATTTATTTTTTCCAATACTCCTAACAAGCAATCCCATTTAACGTTGTCGAAGGCTTTTTCAGCATCAACCAGGAACAGTGCAATTTTTTTTCATTGTTTTTCTCGTAATATTCGATAAGATCCAGTACTATTCTCGTATTTTCTTTTAATTGTCTTGGTGGAAGGAAGCCAACTTGGTCCTCATTTATCATATCCTTTAGAACTGCTTTGAGCCTGTTAGCTAATAACATAGTGAATATTTTGTAGTCAGTGTTAAGAAGGGAAATGGGATGGTAATTGTCCATTTTAGTCTTTTCTTTTCCTTCTTTATAAGAAAATAGAAAATAAGTGTTGGAGATGTAAGAAAGAAACCGGAAATTGGTTTCATATGTGGTGGCAATGCCCTGAGATCAAAAAGCTGTGGGAAACAATTCACGTAGAAGTTGAAAAAAAAATTGAGATAAAATTTCAAATGATACCTGAAATATATCTTTTAAACATGACAGACAAAATATTGAACAAAGAAGCTAGATCACATTCAAAAACATTACTGTATATGATTACAAGTGCTAGAATCCTAATAGCAAAAAAATGGAAAACAAAGGAGGTACCAACAATTGAAGAATGGTTACTTAAATCATTAGATAACATAGGAATGGATAGACTAACAAATTTAGCAGATGGGAACTCTGGCAATAAAACAGATAAAGATTGGGAAAAAATAAGGAAATATTGTAAGAATCGATGGCTATAATGTTTAGATATATATGTATACATATATATGAACATATATACACGGATATAGATATAGTAACTAACTCAAGTCTGGTTGAATAACTGATGAAAGAGTTTAGAAACCAAAGTCAAATTTTAAATGGCTGATTTTTTTACATTGGGGATTGGTTAAATACTCTTTAGTTGTAAACTGGAAACCAAGTAACAACTTGGGAAGTCTGAATATGTAATCATTTGCTTTGTTAGAATAGAACTATATGTCTGATTATGGTAAAGAAGAAGAAAAATGCATTGTACAAATCGATAGTATTTTGGATTGGAAAAACTAATAAAGATTTAAATTAAAAAAAAAATCCAAAATTGTCCATGTGGGTGGCTGAGATAGGAGCTTATCCCATTCAAAATTAAAACATCTTACCTGAGCCAGCTTAAAATTTAAAACAGGTGGCATCCTGATCTTATCACAAGGATTTAGGTGCTGAATTTGCTGCCCAGGTCCAGCAGGGATCCATCCCCACTCACAGGGGTACTCCGGTGGCCATTTTGTTAAGCCAGAAAACTCCCAGCTTCAAAAAGAGGTGCACTGAGTGCCCTTGCGAGACCCAGACTAGATCTGGGTGGCAAATTCGATGGCTAAATCCTTGTGATAAGATCAGGATGCTACCCACTTACAATTTTAAGCTGGCTCAGGTAAGATGTTTTAATTTTAATTTTGGATGTGATAAGCTCAACAGTGACATCTTTGTTTTCTGATGGTTCAGTGTACACAATCTTTGTTTCCTGCACAAAATTATTTAAAATATGTATAAAATTATCTTCAAGTTACGTGTATAAAGTACAAAACATAAATGAAATTTAATATTTAGAAATCAATATTTAGAGTCCCATCTTTAAGATATCTCATTATGTATATGCAAATATTCCAAAATCCAAAACACCTCTGGTCCCAAGCATTTCAGACAAGGGAGACTCAACCAGTATTGTCTGGTATTTTTATTTTATTTTATTTTATTTTATTATATCCCACCTTTCTCCCAACATAGGGACTCAAAGTATTTGTAGTATCTCATTTGTTAGTGTTGTGTGCCTTTAAGTTATTTCCAACTTATGGTGACTCTAAGGAAAATCTGCCTTCCTCTGAGGCTGAGTGAGTGCAACATGTCCAATGTTTTCCAGTGGGTTTCCACAGCCAAGTGGAGATTTGAACCTTCATCTCCCAGAGTCTCGTTCCAACACTCAAACCACTATATCACATTTACTATAATTATCTAAAAATTTCATATCACTTTTTCCCAGTTTGCACTCTCTGTTTTAAGACTTAAGGGTACATCAGTGCTACACAGTTATAAAAGTGTGATGTCACTCCATCCTATGAATTCTTGGGATTTGTAGTTCAGTAAAGTACCAAGGTTACTCCATTTACTATTTATTTAAACATCAGGATACATCAGTTAGCAAAGACTCTGGCAAAGAAACTCCTTTTTATCAAGTCTTGTTTCACAAATGCTCAGCCCCCTTGTTTGCATCTTTTTTAGCAGCACCTACATTGGAGACCCAGCATAGCATCATGGTTTAAGTGTTGGACTATAGGCCTAAGCAGACTGCCAGAAATAGTGCACATTAAATTGAGGCACTGCCCTGGCTCAGTGCTAGGGAATCATGGGAACTGTATTTTTTTCTGGGACATTGAGCCTTCTCTGTCAGAGAGCTCTGGTGCCACAATAAATTACAGTTCCCATGATTCCCTAGCACTGAGCCAGAGCACTGCCTCAATTTAATGTGCACTGTTTCTGGCAGTCTGCTTAGGCCCTATGTCTCTGGAGACCAGGGTTTGATTCTCCACACAGCTATGAAACCCACTGGGTGACCTTGGGCAAGTCACACTCTCAGCCACAGGGGAAGGCAGTGGCAAACCTCCATGGAACAAATCCTGCCAAGAAAACTCCGTGATAGGTTTGCCTTAGGGTCACCATAACTCAGAAACGACTTGAAGGCACTTGACAACAATAACAACAACAAAATATTGGAGAGAAGGGTGAGGGACACTGGAGAAAGGGAAGGCTTTCTGTGGACGTTATCACACGGGGCCTAAAGCAGTCCCATCCCCGTCGCATCCCCGTCCCATTGCGGTTCCTTTTCAATCCAGAACTTACCGGCACAAGAAAGCAGCATCATTTCGGTATCATTCTGGTCGCGGCAAAATGTAATTCCCAAAGAAACCGGCATTCAAAAGAATGGGGATGATGCCGGGTGATGCCACAATGGGACGGGGATGCGACGGGGATGCGACAGGGATGGGTGCGACGTCGTGTGAAGACACGGGGAAAGGAAGCGGATTGGGACGGGGATGTGACGGGGATGGGCGGGGTTTCTCTGCGACGTCGTGTGAACACAGGGGAAAAGGAAGCAGATTGGGACAGGGATGCGATGGGGATGGGACTGCTTTAGACCCCGTGTGATAACGTCCTGTGTCAGAGTGCAGCAGCTTGGTTTCATTTCACATGTGCATATTACCATGTTTCCCCGAAAATAAGACTACCCATAAAATAAGCCGTAGCAAGATTTGTAGGCATTGGTGCAATATAATCCATACCCTGAAAATAAGGCATAGGGCCAATGCAGATGGGGCGACTTTTCTGGGCTGCCCCTGGGAGTGGCGGATCGGTGCTCAAAGGGCCGCGGCCCTGATCCTCCTCTTTGCCACCCCCAAAAGAGCAGCTCCTTTTGGGGCAGCAAAGAGACGGCCTTTGAGCTGCAGCCATGGCTCTTTTCTGGGCTGCCCCTGGGATCGGTGGATCCACCACTCCCATAAAAGAGCCGCCACCGCAGCTCAAGGGTTGCGGCCACAATCCTGCTTTTTGCCGCCCTCGAAAGAGCAGCTCAAAGGGCTGCTCCTTTTGGGGGTGGCAAAAAGCTGGTCTTTAAGCTGCAGCTGCGGCCCTTTTCTGGGCTGCCCCGGGAGCAGTGGATCCGCCGCTTCCAGGGGCAGCCCAGAAAAGAGCCGCCACCACAGCTCAAAGGGTTGCGGCCATGATCCTGCTTTTTGCTGCCCCCAAAAGAGTGGCTGAAAGGGCTGCTCCTTTTGAGGGCAGCAAAAAACCAGCCTTTGAGCTGCAGCCCAGAAAAGAACCGCAGCCATGGCTTAAAGGGTCACAGCCAAGATCCTGCTTTTTGCCACCCCCGAAAGAATGGCTCAAAGGGCTGCTCATTTTGGGGTAGCAAAAAGCTGGCCTTGCAGCCACTACGGCAGCTCTTTTGTGCCTTTTTGGCACAGTGTGTATGCATGCTGCACCAAGAGGGTGCCCTGACGCTGTGTGCCCTGTGGACTGGCGTACCGCATCAGAGCAGGGTCAGGACTAATAAGACATCCCCTGAAAATAAGCCACACTGTGTCTTCTTGAGGAAAAATAAACATAAGACAGTGTCTTATTTTGGGGGAAATACGGTATTAGTTTTGACTAAACAGTCTGCTGAAACATGTTTGGTTGCTTTTTTTGTGGTGTAGAAACTCATCCTTATTCTTTCCATGTTATTTCTGCCTCTGGTAACAAATTATCTGTTAAAGAAACAATGTCCAGTTGACACATCCACTTCATTAGCTGAGATATACCTATATTTGTACTCTGTCCTTCAGCCAAAAAAGTTTCCCAGAATGGCTTGCAAGCAGTTAATTTGAAAGTTCCCTGTTTTCAGGTTTACAATCTATCAGAAGGCAACAGCAGTAGAGCTTTAGAGGAGAGAATTCTAAGTACCTTGCTAAACTACAGATCCCAGGATTCTGTAGGATGGGGCCATGACAGCTAAAGCAGTATTGAACTGTTACAAGTATGTAGTGTAAATACACTCTTAAGTCTAAAACCACTGACCTCATGGCCACAATATCTTACCTAACCATTAGATTTTTTTTTCTTTATGGATGCTTGAATTTTACCTTGTTAGCAATGGCCAGTCATCAAACTTCTTAGGAATCCTGTGGCAGTAATGTGTAGCTAACAGAAAGACTGTGAGTTCTAAGAGTTTTGCACTCTGGACTACAATTTCTGTACTCCATCCATGCACACACACACATCTGTTCTCTCCTACCAACAACTTATTTTTATAAGGAACAGTAATGGTGTATTTTTGAGATCTCCCAGTGAAAAGATCTCAACACAATTCACCTTATTTTAGAAATAGATTTCTAAATCTATTGATTCAAAACAAAAACCGTGCATTCAGAATGATATGTTTTATTGCTATATAAAGTATTCCAATTACATTTCCTAAGTAAACACTGATAATACCAGAGGAGGAAACATTTTACAGTAATATCTAGTCTGCAAACAGAAAAAGAATCAATATAATTCCATATTATTATTATTATTGTCACTAGCTTCACTTTTTGTTCCTAACTTCTTTGTATTACCTTTGCCACAGCAGGGAGATAAGTACAAAGCACTGTTGACATACAGAATAGTGTTTTTCAGTCTGAATTGCATTGCAGGCTGAGCCTTTGTACAAGCAATGGCATTAGTGCATTGAAAAGCTGTCATTTCCTGTCCCCTCTTAAGTCTGGCAGGCAATTTCCTAAATCCACGGTCTCCTTCACCCAACACCATGAAAGTATGAGCAGGAAACATGATTAATTTACATTATTTTTGCGATGGAGAAAATGCTTTACTCAGAAACTGCCAGAACTTAGCAGCCTTAAAACTCCACATACCATTCATCACAAGCACTGCTATCATAGTAAAATTCAGACCATGTCCAAATTATTCATTCCATGTTTCTGACAGCAAAGAACTTGTTCTAGCTGACTGGGGAAGACAGCTCACAAGTTCAACCAAGACCCAGCAAAATAAAATAAAATAAAATAAAAATTAGAGATGCCAAAACTTTCCCTGGCAGCATTCTCAGCCTTGGATGGTTTTTGTCACTCAGATTATCCATGTAAGTATGTATATGCCTCTGGAGACCAGGGTTCGAATTCCAGCTTGGCCATGGAAACTCATTGGATGACCTTGGGCAAATCACACTCTTTCAGCTTCAGGGGATGTCAATGGCAAACCCTTCTGAAGAAACTTGCCAAGAAAACCTCATGACAGGTTCACCTTAGGGTTGCCATAAGTCGTACAATAATTTAATTTATATCATGCTTTCCCAGCCAATTATCAGACCCAGAGTGGCTTACAATATACATTGAAACAAAATGTAGTTGAAACAACTTATAATTTAAAAAAAGTTTTACAATAATTAATCTGATGATCCAATTAAACCACTTAAAATAGTTTAAAAACACATTCCAGGCACAGGAAAGATAAAAATGAAGAACACCCCATTGAAAGATCCTTTTACCCCAACCAGTTGAAAGCTGACAGCCTGTTTAAATTTTTTAAAATAAGCCTTTGCTGGCCAAAGCAGAAAAGAGGCCAGCCTAGCCCAAAAAGGCTTTCTCCGGGGGGAAGCAGATGGCGCTTTGCGCCGTCTTTGAGGCAAGGAAGGGGAGGGGCAGCCTCACGCTGGGCCCCCCAACCCCTTCCCAAACACATCATCGGAGCGCCCATCGCTCTGCATGATCGGGGCTCCGACAACGTACTTCCGCTGCAGTGTCCACACACGCTGCAGCAGAAGAGACGCCAAAGGTGTACCCAATGTCTCTTGCGGCGCACATTCGGTGTCTTGTGGAAGGAGCACTATTTTAGCACTCCTTCCAGGGCCTGAGAAGCTGCGGATTGGGGCCGAGGAGTGCGGCTACCTCTGCCCCAATCCGCAGTTTCCCAGGGTGGCCCATGGCCGCCCGTCTGCTTAGGCCCTCCATCTAGTCTTGGGGCACTGTTAGCAAGGCTACAGAACAAAGGGGATATGCAGACGGGCAGGAAAAGGTGACCTGAAGTTGCCTTTTCCCTAAGCTGCAGTAACCACACTGCCTGCCCTGAGGTTGCCCTAAATGGGGATGGAGCAACCACACTGGGGGGAGTCAAACCAACTTTTCCGAGGCTGTATTGAAGCCCCAGCAACCGCACTGCCAGCCCCAAAGATGCTGCAAAGGGAGACGGAGCAACCGCATGGATCGGCAGCAGCTGCTTTAAATTATTTTTGTTCTCAAATGCATGCGCACTTGTGCAGGACCATCTCTCCACACCTGCGCATCTGTGCAGGAAAACTCTGTATACAAAGGTGACTGAAGTTTGGCATCCCTGTGCATCTGCACAGGTTCTGTCATACACCCACATATCATGCAATCATTCACAGATCTCCACTTCCCCCCAAGGAGTGGGCGCAGTAGACAGGTTCCACTGTCTGATTGTGCTACCCTTGGGGTGAAGGAATGGGTTCGTCAACTGAAAAGACACTCCATCATCCTCCACAAAACATGTCCCACATAGATCGGGGGTGGGGGGGGAGAAGTACATGTGTGGACAGACTTGATACATGCAGCTGGTAGTCATGCAAAGGACATGGTCAACAGGACACACAGACAAACATTACTCCAGGAGCCCCCCCCAATCATGCCAGTAAGTGGTGTGCAGGTCTTATGCACACCTGCACACCTGTGCAGAAGAGGTCATAATAGCCTCTTTCATTTAAACATGCTGACAGCAAGCGTACATCCAACAGAATGCATTTATTGTCATAACAGAGGACAGTTGCTAGGGCGCATGCATAGGGTTACAATTAGGGTTAGGTTTCTAATATTCAAGCGTACCTCCAACAGTGCATCCACACCTGGAAGCATAGGGTGCTTTAAATTAAAGCTTGCATCATAGGGTGCATGCTCTGGATCACCGAGTCAATTTCCGCCACATGTGCAACAGTGCATTTATACGGCTATTTTTTGGTGCATCAGTGTTGTTGCATACATAAACACATGCGATGGTGCGCATCTTCACCAAAGGAACAGAAAAAAGCGGCTCCTTTTTGGAGCAGCTTTTCTTGGCATATGACAGCTAGAGGGCTTTTCTGGAGACTTTTAGGCATGCATCATCTAAAGGCCACACCTACAAGTCACCCTCAAAGCACCCCTTTTTGCTCATCTGCATAGCCCCAAAGTTATGGAACTCCATCTTGTATTTAACTAATGTGAGAGTGGTGTGCAGGCAGAGACCTTTACTTCTGTTGTCTCATACAAGATCACATTTAATCATCTAGTATAAGGAATGTATTGTATGTGAAGCACAAAAAGCAAAAACAAGAATATTGTTAGATTGCTCTGACTTTAGGGGGAAGCAGAGGAGAGATTCCCAGACGCCCTGGGCCGGCATGCTGCGGGGCCGCAGCCTCCGCACCTCGGCGCACCAGCGGCATCCCTGGAAGGAGCGCTAAATCAGCGCTCCTTCCTCAAGACAGGGAAAGTGCGCCCTAAAAGCGTCGGGCACACTCTCTCTGTCTTTTCCGCCGCAGCGCGTCCAGTCGCTGCGGCGGGAGGTTGCCCCGGAAGCGCCGGCTGTGCGGAGGGCCGGCAGCTCGCAGGGCGACCTCAGGAAGAGGAAGGAGCGCCGCTCGTGCGGGGGCTCCTCCTCTTCCGGGTCTCCAGGACGACCTTTTTGGTCGTCTGCCGAGGCCCTTTGTGTGTATATGTGACTTCAGGTGGCCTGTCGACCATTAATTTCATAGTTTTTCTTAGGCAAGAAATACTCTGAGGTGATTTTGTGAGTTCATTCCCCGAAATATAGCTGAAAGCACTTGGTGTTCATTTGTGGCCTCCTATCCAAGTACTAACTGAGGTGACCTTGCTTAGCTTCCAAGTCTTAAAGATGAAAATCTGATGCCTTTAGGGTATTTAAGCCCCAATGGAATAAAATCCTCAGATTCAGTGAGGATTCAGAAACCCACAAGATGTGCACTGCCAGTCCAGAATATCTAAGGCAGGGGTAGGCAACCTTTTTGAGCCGGGGGCCGGGTTGCTGTCCCTCAGACAATTGGGGGGCCGAAGCACCAAAAATAAATAATTAAATAAATAAAAATATATTTTTTAAAAAAGTTTTAAAAAAATAAAATTAAAAATATATATGCATGCACACTCTTTCAGCCCCAGAAAAGCCATGGCAAAACCCCTGTGGAGATTTTGCCAAGAAAATCCCAACAAGTAATAACAACAATAATCAATATCATCATGGTTGGCGGCGGCAGCGGCGGCGGCAGGACTTGCTTGGGGCCGGTCCAAAGGCCTTGGCGGGCCGCATCCGGCCCCCGGGCCTTAGGTTGCCTACCCCTGATCTAAGGGAATAGTCAAACATTTTCTGGATTTACATCTATTTAGAGCTAGTGCTAAGAGAAGGATGCCTGAATTGAAGGAGCATCTAGCAAAACCCATAGGTGTAAAAATGAGAGAAACTATGGGGGGAAGCAGACGACGCTTCTTGGAGGCAAGGAAGGGGAGGGGCAGCCTCATGCTGGGCGCCCCAACCCCTTCCCGAACATGTCATCGGAGCGCCCGTCGCTCTGACGACGTACTTCTGCTGCAGTGTCCACACACGCTGTGGCAAAAGTGACACCGAAGGTGCACCCAATGCCTCTTGCGGCGCACCTTCGGTGTCTTGCGGAAGGAGCACTATTTTAGTGCTCCTTCCAGGGCCTAAGAAGCTGCGGATTGGGGCCGAGGAGTGCGGCTACCTCGGTCCCAATCCGCAGCTTCCCGGGGCGGCCCACGACCGCCCATCTGCTTAGGCCCTATGTCTTTTGTTCTTATTGTCATCAAGTGCTAACTTGCATCACTCTGTATCTTCCTGTAAGACAGGGGTCGGCAACCTACGGCCCCCGGGCCGGTTCCGGCCCAGGATGCCAGACTTACTGGCCCAGGCAGACCCCTGCCGCCGTCGCCGCCGTGGCACCTCCGCCGCTTGTATTTGTCGGCGCGCGACTGCGCGCACCGCAGCTGGCATTTTTTTCTCCAAAATGGCGGCCGCAATGCGTTTGCGCATGCGCAGGATTTGGACTCCAAAATGCCGGGCGCGTCCCGCGCTGACGAAAGCAGGCGCAGCGGCGGAGCCAGCGGTGGCGGAGCCGGCGGCGGCAGAGCCAGCGGCGGCGGCGGCGGCAGGGGTCCGCCTGGGTTGGTAACGGGACTCGTGGGGGGGCGTGCGCATCCGTGGAGGGCGTGCGCGCGCGCACGCCACCATCCCCCCCCCTTGGCCCAGCTGAGACCTGGGCTACTGGAGACCAGCCCAGGTCTCAAAAAGGTTGCCGGTCCCTGCTGTAAGACATCCAGTTGGCCATTGTAAATTACAGCATCCTGTTGTCTATAAACTGACATCACAATCAATACAGATCAATACCAAAAGTCTTACAGTACACCTACTATGCCTCTATCCTTACTGGCAAACTTTCTTTCATTGTAAACATGGATAAGCAGCAATAAGGTCCAAGTGGTACATCTGCCCATCTTCCACCATCCCCTCTGACATTTCACAGATGAAGACCAGGCATATGTGACCAAGGAACATCAGAGATTGGTCAAGATGGCAAAAGATATTAATGAGAAAAAACACACAAGCTAGAAGATGCTGTAGCAGATTGCTTTTGCCTGAGCCTACCAGGAAGATCAAGGTTTTGCCCTACTTCTGCACTTTGAAATCAGTTTGCAGCTACTGTGATGTAAGCTGGGGACATAGGGGGAAGTGATAGGAGGAGAGAGAAACTGGGACCTTTTTAAAGCAGCTGAAAAAGTGGGGCAACAGAAGATTAAGGGCCTTTGCAGACTGCCAGAAATAGTGCAAACTGCGTCCACTTTAACTGCCCTGACTCAGTGCTAGGGAATCATGTGAATTGTATTTTTTCTGAGACATTGAGACTTCTCTGTCAGAGAGCTCTGGTGCCACAATAAACTGCAGTTCCCATGATTCCCTAGTACTGAATCAGGGCAGTTAAAGTGCACTCAATTTGCACTATTTCTGGCAGCCTGCAAAGGCCATAAGTAGATTGTCCCTGTCAAATCAGGACACTTGGAGGGTATGCCCATGCCTCTGTGGAGACACTTGCCCATTTTTCTGGAAATTGAAGTAATGAAAGGGTCACTTTCTGATTTGAAAATGGCTATTTTAGTGCTCTGAAAAAACTTTTAAATGGAGGCTTGTGACTCTTAGAGATTTCTGGGAATTTGATTCTCTATTTTGGGGCCGAATTGTTCTTTACCTTGAGGCTTGCCCTGGGAATCTTGGTAGGGCACATGTGGACCATGGAGTGCACAATTCCCACCACTGGTCTAAAGCAAGATAACATCTCACTTATAATCCCACATGTCTTCTGACAGGGATGGGAGACATCCTAATCAAGTAAGAATAAAGAAAACAGAATTTGACACATTTTCAAATAGACCTTATTCTTTAGTATTACTTTACAATTTCCCAGGATTGAAAACAAGGTCTAGACCTGAGCTGTGGCTCGATTAGTGATTAGAAATTCAAATATAATTGGAAACATGAGGACCAGCACCAGTTAGGCAGACTCTCCTCTCCAGTGGTGGCTGGGAGCTCACATGTCAGTGGGGCAATGAATCTCCAGAATTTCGTCCCAACTTCAAAGAAGCTATCCAAAGTGCTGAACCTTGGGGGGGGGGGCGCACAGGGATTAGCACCTTGGATAGTTCATATTAAAACCCAGAGAGGATTTATTGTCCCATTGACACCAAAGCCACCAGACTACCACGACTCCCCTCTCTGCCTTACTTGCCCTTTAAACATAATTATATGTTATCAGTAGCACAGCTTTCTCAGGTTTTCTAGTGTTAAAATATCCTACCTACCTCTCACTGAATAGGAGGATTTATATTTAATATCTAGCATCAGACATGTTTTTGAGAAGTCATGATGACATTTGGAGCTCTAAGAAGAATGTGAGGAAGCACATTGGCCCAAGGACATGTGGGAAAATAGATAGTACTAAAATAAAAGTTAAATGGGTTTTCTGCTTATTCCATCCTCCTCCAGGCTTTCCACATATCCTCTCAAAATGGAAATCAGGGGGCTGAACATACCAGCACTAAGCGCCGGTTTGGGGGTCGCATAGGGGTATGGCATTTGGACGACACCCACCCTAATGCCAACCCCAAGCTGGTGTCACACCACCCACCCACTCAGATGGTGGACAGTGTTGCGACACCTGCTTTGCAGCAATTAGACACCGCATGCCGCAGGAGTGCAGAAGAGCTGTGGTGCCAGCTAAAAGGGTGGCTTTTTCCTGCTTCAAAAAGGAGCAGCATTTTGCCACTTCTTTTTAGACTGGAAAAATGCTGGATCGGGGCCAGGGCGTGTGGTTGCTGCAGCCCCTATCAAGTGCTCTAAGGGGTGACCAGAAGCTGCTCCTTCAGGGAAATCTGTTTCTCCTCTAAGTGAGTCTCATCACAAAGCAGTTAAAGACCATACCTCAACTCCACCCAAGCTGTGTTCCTATTCACCTTCCTGTCTGACTACCCAGGGGTTGTTCCAAATCCTATCAGTTTTATCACTCCAGAGTTAGCGCCATCAGTCATTCTGGAGGACTTTTTTCCACTGCGTTGTAAAACCATCAAAGCTTTGTTACACCATGGAACAGCATCAAATACCCCTCAAGGCTATGAAATCAGATATAAATATCAGCCCCAGACATAGCGACCTTGCTCACTCACTGTGTTGCCCCCAGATGCTGTCAGAACCACTTTCCATCTTCCATGGAACCTCTCTTTAGGACTGGTAATAATAATAATAATAATAATAATAATAATAATAATAATAATTTATTTGTACCCCGCCCAATCCGGGCAGCTTCCAACATAAAAATACAATACAGTAAAATCAGCCCTAAGCCCCAACCCTCCCAACCCTTAAAAATTTATTAAACAACGACAAATTTAAAAGCAGTTTAAAACAAATTACAACAAAATTTACCAGTTAATAAATTAATCACAGCAGCAGAGAGTATAATAGCGGTTGGAATGGGGGGAAAAGAGGTACAGGGGACAGGTTCTCTGACTGGGAGACTAATCAGGAAAGGTCTGCCGGAAGAGATCCGTCTTGACTGTCCTTTTAAAGCTGTCTAAGGTTGGTAAATGATGGAATTCGTCTGGCAGGCCATTCCATAGTCTAGGAGCAGTCATCGAAAAGGCCCTCTGGGAAGTGGCTGTCAGTCTAGATTTATTTACTTGTAACAGATTCCTCCCAGAAGACCGAAGTGTGCAAGGTGGATTGTACAGGAGGAGGCGGTCTTGAAGGTAGGTTGGGCCCAAGCCATTTAGGCTTTATAGGTAATAACCAACACCTTGTACTGGGCCCGGAAACTAATAGTCATCTTCTAGCTCCCAATTTCCATCTTCTAGCTCCCAATTTCTCACTATCCAACCATTCACATATTACTTTCTGTTAGACTTGTATGGTTCTGAAGGTTGCATTGGTTTTGTGTGTCTGCATAAACCCTTGCACATTCCTAAATAAAACTTTTATAGCCACTGAAATTGGAGTCTCTCTGCAGTCAATACTGGTATATGAGGGTGTATCGTAAAGTAATAATCACCTGGAAGTTATTATGGTATATTGATGAAATTTTGTCAGTGTCATTATTGGTCCCTAAGAGCATGATGTTGAGAAAATCAGCTCATTGTGTCCTTTATTTTTGTTACAAGTTGTGCCAAAAGTGACTCAAGTTAAGATGGAGAAGTACGAGGGGGTGTCGTAAAGTAATAATTATCACCCAGATGTGATTATAGTATATTGGTGAAATTTTGTCAGTGGCATCATAACCAACTGACTTTTTCTTTTCCCAAAAATGAAAAATCTGCTGCGGGATCGCCGACTTGACAACACAAATGACATCATGAAGTGGAAGAGTGGTTTAAGGAGCAATCTGCAGACTTCTACAATGACAGTATTCAGAGGGTCAAGAAATGCTGGGAAAATGTGTAAATCTGGATGGTGATTATGTAGAGATAAGTTAACAACTACAAATCAAAACAAATTTTCTGTCAAAAATTTTTAAAGGTGATAATTAAAACTTTACAATACCCCCTCACAGACCTCCTTTTGAACTAATAGTTCCCCCAAAATTTCAAGAAGAGGCTGACACATGTGGTGGGGACTCCCATATCCCCCCCCCCCCCGCCGCCTCTTAGGGTAACACTGGGATTACCTCGTCCTCCAATGAAACATCCTGAGATACTTCCTCAGAAAACAAGATGGTACAAGATGGTCCTAAAAGTCTTGCCCATGCTCCTATTGCAATAACAGTGAATCAGGCTTTCCCCTAAGTCATCACATTCATTGCAATGCATTGAGAAAGTGGTCCTTCCATAAAGCATGGCATTGCACCTAGAGATCTCCTATGCTGCTGCCACTTTGCCACAGTACCATGGTGATTAATGCATTCTTGAGAACTGTTCTGAGCTGCACAAGTTAGATATGCATTTGTGTGCATGCCTTCAAATTGCCTGCCAACCTATGGTGACACTATTAATTTCATAGAGTTTTCTTAGGTGAAGAATCTGAAGAGGTGGTTTTGTCAGTTCCCTCCTCTGAAATATAGCCTACAGCACCTGTAGGCTACAGCACCTGGTATTTGTTGGTGATCTCCCATTCAAGTACTTACCAGGGGTGACTCTGCTTAGCATACAAGATCAGACAGGATCCGATGCCTTTTTTTATTATTATTTAGCCATCAAATATTTACCCATAAATAGATTTTCTAATGCCCTGAACATGCTAGAGAAAAAGCCTTCAAATAACCCCGCAGGGACACTGAGTACAGAGACTGGGGTACAGACATGGGCAGAAGATCTGTTGAATGCATGGAAATCAGCTGGAACCTGTGAACACAAACCTGCTCTATCTTCCAAGCATGTAGCATCATCTCCTGTCAACAGCAACTAACAGAAGAAGCAGAAAATATCATTACCATTATTTTACCTTATAAGCCTAGCTTAAAATGATGTTTAACTGAAACCATAGCAGAGTAGGAGAGGACATACTCTACATGCAGATGCCATACTACCTCAGGGATTCTGGCAGTCATAGGGGCTAAGCAGCCGGGAAGCTGCACCGCGGGGCCGAGGTATCCGCACACCTCAGCCCCACGGCACAGCTTCGCCACCCCTGGAAGGAGCGCTAAATTGGCGCTCCTTCCACAAGTCGCCAAAGGTGCGCCGCAAAAGGCTGCCGGCGCACCTTCGGCGACTCTTCCGCTGCAGCGTGTGTGAATGCTGCAGCGGGAGGTCCTCCTCGGAGCACTGGCCATGCAGAGGGCCGGCTGCTCCGAGGACAACCTGGGGAAGGGGTTGGGGCGCCCACAGTGTGGCTGCCCCTCCCCTTCCCTGCCCCCAAAACAGCTCTTTAAGCCGTCTGCTTCCCCCCATACTCTCCCAAAATATTTTTCCCAGCTTTGAAATGGCATTTCCAGTATTCTTGCTGGTGTTGTTAAAGCCCAAGTGGCAGCTTACAGTCAGAGAACCTAGAGAGGCAATGCCAGAAGAGACAATACTAGATCACTAAGCTGATAAAAGAGCCAGTGTGGTATAGTGGTTTGAATGCTGGACAAAGACTCTGGGAGATGAGGGTTCAAATCCTCACTCACCCATGGAAACTCACTGGTGCCCTTGGGCAAGTCACACTTTCTCAGCTTAAGAGATAGGCAGTTGCAAACATCCACTGAATAAACCTTACCAAGAAAACCCTAGGATACAGTCAGCCTAAACAGGAGTTGACTTGAAGGCTCATAACAATTGAGCATATAGTCTGATCTGGGACCCATTCATGCTACAAAATTGTAACACTATGATGCCACTTCAGTAGCCATGGTTTTTTCTTATGGAATCCTGGGACTAGCAGTTTAGGAAGGGGCATTTAGAATTCTCACTGCATCACCAGATTACCAATCCCAGGATTCCATACAATGATCCAAAGAAGTTAAAGTAGAATAATTCTGTAGTGCGTATAGGTCCTTGGTTTAAGATATCATTCTATTTTCTGCAATGTTAACCCTTAAAATGGGCTGTCCTCTAAACAGATATGAGGCACAGGTCTTGTTTTCACTCATCATTTAAATGCATTTCCTATAAACATCAGTAGAAATACACAATTTTAAAAACTCTATATTGGCACTGATTAAATTGAGATCTGAGCACAGCCTGGATCAGTGACTTCTTTTTTGTTGTTGATTTCAAAAATAAAGAATGAAGAGGCTTTTCATGTAATTTGTGATCAAGAGGGCCAATCTACTAATAAAGAGCTTGGAAATTAAAATGTCAGGCAAGCTAATGCAACATTTGATAAATTGCTGGGCTGTTCATGAAGATTATATTTTAATGTCATTCTAATAGCTTGATTATAGAAGACAATTTAGTACATTGAAATTAGGTTGAGTAAGGAGAAAAAACAGCACTAATCTGCAACATGTTGGAATAGAACAAGCCCTATTTAGTGGGATTTTTGATGGTAGAGCAGTTTGATGAGATGGATATTTTCAAATCTAAATTAATGAAGATGTTGAGTAACAGCAACAAATGAACTCTCAAAGCGGTTTTCTTAATGTCCCAGCTAAGCTCTGAGACATACCAGTTTTCAAGCAAATTACTGTGCATATCTCAGATTTGTGCTATACTTCAGCACACACACACAAAACTGTATTTTTTTCAGTTTTGTACTATATTTTGCTTCACAAAGAAAAACTGTTGAGGGAAATGGCCTTATTGTGACTTTTACTATTCAAAAATGCTCATGGTCATTGGTTATCACTCACATGCTGGCTTTGACTGAAGTGGATTGGTCCTTTAAAAAGCAAAGTATTTTGGAGTCTATTATAGATGTGCAAAGTAAAATAGGGATAGCATGTGAAGTCGAAGGCTTTCATGGCTGGCATCCATAGGTGTTTTTTTTTGTTTTGTTTTTGTTTTTTTGTTTTTGGGGTTTTTCAGGCTGTGAGGCTATGTTCTTGAAGAAAGTATTCCTGACATTTTGCCTGCATCTGTGGTTGGCATCTTCAGAGAAATTGGCACTTGGCACAGGACCTGAACTTTCTCTGAAGATGCCAGCCACAGACGCAGGCAAGACGTCAGGAATAGATTCTTCTAGAACACGGCCTCACAGCCTGAAAAACCCACAAAAACCTAAGAATAGCATGTTTGATTGTTCATTTGTTTGTTTGGAACAATAAATGGCACTGCTTGTGGCACTTGAACTGGACATTCCCAATCCACTACTTGTGTCTCTTAGAAGAAGTTGTTGCCACCAGCATTTATTTAGGTATGTTACAGTAAAGGGGGTGAATATTTATGCAGCCAACAAACACCAGTTTGTAACTTAACTTTTACGTCACAATAAAACATATTTTAACTGTTCACAGTGCTGAATAGTAATTTTACACCAAGTACCAATTAAAATCATTTCAGTTCCAGGCTGTAACACAACCAAATGTGTGTGTGGGGGGGGGGGGAATCAAAGAAGGGATGAATGAATACTTTTGCAAGGCACTTTACTTCTAGAAGGCAATCATTTTCTACTTTTATTGCATGGGAAGGGCCTCTACATAGTTGAGAAGTTTTTAAAAGCTCACAGTACAAAGACAAATTTATTTCCCTTCTGAAGGCTTATTATATTTCAGTTTTCCTGACATGGTATCCTCTAGTCTAGATGCTTTCAACTACAACAGCTATTATTCCTATTAATTTGCTATGCTGACTGGGACTGATGGTTACTGCAGTCTACAATCTCTAAATGGGGTGGACAACTGTGGGAAACTAGGAGGCTACTTTAGCTCCCCAGGAGACTTTGCAGGATTGCATGCCCACTGTGTTCACTTCAAGATAAAAAAAAAATGCCCCCACATGCCCCAAACACCCTCTAGGGAGCATTTTCACCTTGTTTTCAGCTCCCCCCCCCCGCCCACTTCCATGGATAGCAAAATCTGCAGGACCTGAATTCCCATGGTTCCCAATGGCACACAACAAATATTTCCTCTGAAATATGGTACCTGGTATGGGAGCATCCACAGATGACAAGCTCATAGAATGAGAGAACCAACTGTATATCCCATCATGGCGCTATCTCTCCATGGTTAGTGAGGTTGCTTGGTTCTGAGAGGCAAGAGGCTATGCTGATGGCAGCAGTGTTGCTGGTAGAGTCTTCCATGTCAGAGTGGCTTTTGCTGAGAAGCCAGACTAACTGTGTCAAACAGCTACGAAAGAGCAGCAGTAGTGAGGGATGACACCGACAGAGGATCTCTCAGAGACAAGAACAGTGGCACCATAGCAGGGAGTCACCAATAAACCACTTCTGAATGTCTTTTACCATGAAAGCCCTAGGATAAAACAATCCAAACCTAGGGGCCCTAAAATGGCTGGGGAGGCCCAAAAATGTGGTGAAAATGCCTCTGTCCCTAGATAGCATTTGGAGGCAAAAAACAGGGACCACAAAAAAATGACTCTTGAGGCCATGTGCAGCCCATGGGGCACAGTTTACCCAACTCTGATCTAGACAGATCAAGGATGGAAACTGGGTAGGTTATTTTTCTCTCTTACCCTGCTTTCTAATTCTTTATAATCTTATTTTTTTTCTCTGGGCTAAATTGTTACCAGCCTCTAATAAGGAAACAGGTTCTTGAAAGGCAATTTTAAAAACCACCATAATTCACAAATGTCTATACTTGTGCATACCTAGGATGAGCCAACTCTAATTTATGGCAACCCTAACACAGCATAGTATGGTTTGAGCATTGGACTATGACTCTGGAGACCAGGATTCAAACCTCTGCTCAGTCATGGAAACTCACTGGGTGACCTTGGGCAATTCATATTCTCTCAGTCCCAGAGGAGGACAAAGGCACACCATCTCTGAACAAATCTTGCCAAGAAAACCCTGTGATAAGTTGCCTTCAGATCACCATGAGTTGGAAATGACTTGAAGGCACATAACAACAAACAAACTTTTATGAAACTGAAAACAGGGCTATAAATGAATTTAAAACAGCATGGAAACTGCCTTGTTGGGTTGCTCTTCATTTACCATATAGACAGTGGAACAGTGACCTTAGACATTGTAGTGCCATGCCACATTTGTCAAGAAGCAGAGAGTGACTTTTCTCGATTGTGTTTGACTGGAACCAATAAATATATATGAGGAAACAGGAAGCTGTCTCTTCTTTCTGCTGTTTTTTCTACTGGGAAAGAGATAACTTGTCTCTAATATGCAGGCTCTCAGAAAACCTGCAAGGTTTTCTCAAGAAAACCCTGTGATAGGTTTGTCTTAGGGTCACTATAAGTCGGAAGGGGTTAAGTACCCCTTCCCATATATATATATATATATATATATATATATATATATGGGATTATGGGAAGGGTTACCACTAAACTGAAATGCATATGTCCTTGTATATAAAAGTTACTAGGTTTTATAATTGGCATATTCATTTACTTAGGTCCTTGTCACACCATGCTGTTATACCTGGTTATATCGTACAAAAACCACTTCAGTTGTATTTGCAACAACAGCCGGTTGTTGATGCTATGCATCACACCCTTGCCACATTTGCACTATGATAGCATGATCTGCACGTTTTTTTTTCATCTGCACTACTGCCATTATCACCATCGCACTTGCCCTACCTTGTGCTTTGTGATTGGTTTGCTACAATATTATTGTGTTGTTTTTTTATACCCGTAATAACATTATTACAGCACAATGTCATTATGGTACACCTATCACTGCCCAAGTCTCTCATCACGAAAGGGGGCATGGGAAGAGAAACAGACCACACATTCCCTGTCATTTTTGATGCCTTTCTTCTTATCACAGTGGTATGTTATTTCAGGTTGCCCTGGTCAAACTGCTTCGCTCATACTCATTGAGCCATAATAACACTATTATAGCATGTTATCATTACGCATCACTGCCCAATCTTGCATTGTGAGAGTTGACAGGCAGAGAAACAGACCTGTCATTTTTGATATCTTTCTCCTGTGGAAAACAATTTGGCGCTCCTTTCAGGGACACTGTCGGAGCGCCGCGGTGTGGCTGCGATGGCCCCGCGGCGCTCCGGACCAGGGCGTCCTGGACGCCCTGGTCTGCATCCCCCCTTAATCTGTTTCTGTGCCAATCCAGGATTGGTTTTAAGGAAAGTACCCAACCTGATTAGAAATATTACAAGAGATGGGGTTTCAAAAAATGTAACTTACAAAAAGAGGTAATAATAGTCTGTCACTAGAAATTATTCACACACGCACACACCATGCTCTCCAAATTTTACAGATGAACACTGGAACATGGGGCCAAGCAACACCAGAGTGTGGTCAAAAGGATGTAGCCAGACAACAAGGGACAAAAGTTATTAATGAGGAAGGACAGATAAAACTATTTTAGACAGACAATCACTAGAATGTGAAGTCGTAGGCTTTTATGGCTGGCATCCATAGTTTTTTGTGGGTTTTTCGGGCTGTGTGGTCATGTTCTAGAAGAGTTTCTTTCTGATGTTTCACCAGCATCTGTGGCTGGCATCTTCTAGAACATGGCCACACAGCCCTAAAAAACCCACAAAAAACTAATCACTAGAATGTATGTCCTGAATTTAGACATAGAATTTTTTCTAAAGTCTGAAAAAAAAATGAACAAATAAATACAATACAATATTCTCTGTGTATGTGCATGTGCACACCACATGATTAACAATACATACTATATCACACACTATTCCAAAATCAAATTACCCTTATCAGGCCGCTCAAAATTACAGCTTTCTCTCTGATGTAGCATATGGACTCTGTTTACACCCACCCTATTTACCCAATGCACAGTGTAGGGAGGGAAAGGGGGAGTGGGTGTGTTTATATGTGCCTTCAAGTTGCCTGTTGAGTTATGGTGACCCCTTGAATTTCATAGAGCTTTCTTAGGCAAGAAATACTCAGAGATGGTTTTGCCAGTTCCTTCTTCTGAAATATAACCTACAGCACCTGTTATATATTGACAGTCTTCCATCAAAGTACTAACCAGTGCTGGCCCTGCTTAGTTTCCAAGATGAGATGGGATCTGGTGCCCTTATGGTATTTATATCAGATCAAATTCCACTTTCTCCACAACATAACACTCAGGTGTTCACTTTCAGTCAATTGTAGCATCACAGCCTAACATAACTCACAGGTTTTTTTCTTAGAAGAAAAATAGGCTGATAGTAGAGGGAAATAATAATAATGATAATAATAGCTCCAGGAAATAAATGGTATGCAATTAGTTAAGAAGAGGGGTGTGGTGGCTTAGTGGTTAAGATGCCAGTTCTGATGATTGCAAGATTGGCAGGTTGGCAGTTCGGGCCTAAAGTGCCGCATGATGGGGTGAGCTCCTGTCACTAGTCCCAGCTTCTGCCAACCTAGCAGTTTGAAAGCATGCAAATGCAAGTAGATAAATCGGTACCACTTTGGTGGGAAGGTAAACAGCTTTCAGTGCAGTCATGCTGACCACATGATCACAGAGTAGTCTCTGACAATGCTGGCTCTTCGGCTTAGTAACGGAGATGAGCACTGCCCCTTACAGTCAGTTAGGACTATACAGTCATGTCAAGGAACTATCTTTACCTTTACCTAATTAGTTAAAAAAGATATAATCATGAAAAGCCCAATTATCATTAAAAATACATGCATTCAAGTGACCTTTTAGAATGTTTCAGGCTACAATCCTGTACACTTTTATCTTTTAAGCTTATCACACCAGTACCTGTAACGTTCCCACTGAGTCCTTGGAATAAAATGATATGGGAATGGGTATTACCACATTAAACTATTGATAACGGGATGGTAACATTATGAGAACACATATTATCGTACTGCATTTACTGTTGTACCGGTACCAATGCTAAAGTAGTTCCTCAGCCATCCTTCATTGGCGCATGCTCACAGTTGCGAAAACCCCTATGTCTGCATTGGAAAGAATGCTACCGAGAGGTTTAGGTAGGGAGCATTGATTGTGTTTTCTTATAAACACAACAGAATTCAATCTACAAAAATAAAAATATATTTTTTAAATTGCCTGTGGCATCTTCCTTGCATCAACACTGGACAAGTTGAGTTGAGTTTGTGGACATTCTAGGACGGGAGGGGGGGAGGTTGTCTTAGCCAATCAGAACACAAGGACAGATTGAGACCGCGTAGGATTATCACGCACACATCATCTGGAACGGTCTGAAAGCGTTTTTGGTGGCTGAGGATGCATTTTTACAGTTCTCCTCCTGGAACAGGCTAGGGACTGTCAGAGCATGGAATGGGAACTCAGTGAGGATCACACTGTGAAGACACACCCAACTAAAGGTGGTGGCAAATATGGGTGTGCAACGCCAGTACCCTGGTGAGATCAATCTCTAACCCAAAAAAGGCTCCAAAGCTGAATGTAAAGTCCAAAAAGAGGGAAATTTATTAAAGAAAAACAAAAAAAGGGGTTTCTCCTCCCAAGCTCTAATAGGCTTAAAATAAAAGGTACTTTACAGTTCAGGTTTAATGATCTTCAGTGTTGTCATATCTCTGGGTTTGTTCCTGGATTGATCTCCTTCTCAATGAAGCTGGTGCAGGGTCTTTCAGCTTCTGGTGCTCTTGTTTTCTTTGATGTTGATGTTTATTGGAATTAACTGCTACAGGTAACTAAATTGGCTAATGTGGTAAATAAGTTGGCTATATGGTAAATAATTTGGCTGCAGGTTTAAGTTAGCTAAATGGTGTAAGAAATGCCCTTTCCCTCTGCCTGAGCCTGTTGCCACCAAACAAAAGAAACCAAGCCTGCCTAAGAAAAACTAACTAAAAAATCCCAAGCTAAAGCAGAGCTTGCTTGGAAGGGGCAAACCAAAAACTAGAAAAATGCAGGGGATTCCTACAGCTCCTCCCACAAATACAGTGGAACATTCCTATGCTCAAACTAAACTGAAAATGAAGGAAAATGCAGGGGAGAATTTAAACAGTCCAGGCTGGACATCACACATACCGTGCAATAAAATATGTTCCATTCCGTTCACATTATGTACCCAGTATGTTACGAGAACACAGTGCAATAAGCTTATAAGAGTAAGTCCCACTGAGCTCACTGGGACATAACTCTGAGGAGATATGTGTATGATAGTATTGTTAATGATAATGAAACTTTGTTTTGCAGGGGGAAGAAAGCCTCTCCATGTCTGCATCTGCACTTTAGAAATAATCTAGTTTGACACCATTTTTAATTGCCATGGCTCAATGCTATGGAATTCTCGGAATTGTAGTTTTGTGAGACATTTAGCCTTCTCTGTCAGAGAGCTCTGGTGCACCACAAACTACAATTCCCAGAATTCCTAGCATTGAGCCATGGCAGTTAAAGTGGTGTCAAACTGGATTATTTCTGCAGTGCGGATACAGCCATAGACATTAAATTTTTCCCCAGTTTTTAAACCTTTTCATATTACAGTTTCTTCCCTGTAACATGAGAGGATTAGTAAATCAAAAGAAGTGGGGTTAAGAGAAGAAAATCTGTAAAACTAAGACTCAAAATATAAGGTTTATGCAAATCTCAAAAACAAATAAAAATCAGAACTGAATGGAAGAGGGAAAATATTCAAATTGGGAAGGGTTCTCTGCAGTACTGATCCTGTTTTAGAGAAATTAGAGGTGGCGGAATCTATATGCCTGTGAGAAAAAGAGATGGAGAGAGCACCTGGTGCACAGCTTTGGGGATGCTGTAATTCAAAACTCAAGGAAGGCCCTTTTTAACTGTCAGGGATCTCCCCCTCCCTTGCTTTCTACAAGATGTGTTTGTTGATTTTGTTTACATTAAAAAGTAATTTGGAATTACACAGTACTGAATGTTCTGTTCCAAAGCTAGGAAAGGTTGTAGCAGTTTGCTTTGCCTTAGCCTACTGGGAAGGGCAACTCTCTTCTCCTTTCTGCTGAGCTGAGTGGAAATGTCTCACAAAGTACCTCTGTACTTTGAACTCAGAAGCAAACAAAAGGGGAAAATGAAAGAATGAGAGAGAAACTGTGACATTTTAAAAGCAGCTTGAAAGTGGGGTAACAGAAGATTACCTGGGGACAACTTTACCAACCAGGACAATCAGAGGTTATGAAACATGGATGCACACACAATACCATTCTAAACACATCTTATCTGATTTGGGAAACCAAACAGGGCCAGGTCTGTTTAATACACTAGGAAATCCAAGTGGCCTCCAGGTACAACTTGAATTGATTCTGCTGTGAAACTGTGGAGAGCTGCTGCCTGTCCAAGATGACAATGTTGAGCCAGATGGACCAATGATCTAATTCAGTATACAGTTGCCCCTCCGTTCTTGCAGACTTGAGGTCCATGGTTTTGAATATTCACAGAGTGGCAACCTCCACTAAAATCAATGGGGCGTGCCCCCACCTATGGGGCTTGAATATTGGTGATTCTCCATTTTCACCGAGGTGTGTGTGTCCAAAATGGATCCACCACGAAAACAGAGGGCCAACTGTAAGGCTGTTTCATATGTTCATGTGATATACTGCTGCATTATTGATATAGTACTTAGGCTTCAAGTAAGCTTCAAGCCATCACTAGCAACTGAAAACATTGGTCCTGACAACTGGTGGATACCCTAGGTTGGTGGACAGAAAACAGAATTATGATTTCCCTTTTGTGCATTAAAATAGTTGTAGTAATGTAACTGAGCATTGCGTATTATAACTGATATCCAGCAATGTCGTTTAGCTTCTACTAAGAAAAAGCAGCATCTTCAGCTTTCTTTAAAAGGAAAACAGATTACATCCAAGACATGAAAGAAGCCTCTGTTTAAGCAGCCATGTTAACAGTAACAGCTGACAACAAGGGGTTGTTGTTTCCATTTTACCTCTGGGAAACAGGGGGAAACAGATGGTCTCTATTACGGTTGGCCCCCCGTTTTCATGGGGGATCCATGAAATTGCCAATATTCAAGCCCCATAGGCTTGAATGGGGTGCATCCCATTGATTTTAATGGAGGTCACCCCCCATGAATGTTCTCAACCACAGACTCAAGTCCACAAGAACAGAGGCATGAGTGTACACCTATTTTAGGTTTATGAGGTCAGTACCATTGCAGGTTCTGAGATTTCAAGGCCAAAACCTGAGACTAAAAGATGATCCTCAGTGATATCCTAGGGGGAGAGGGCTGGAGATGTCATTAAACATGGTACCTTACCTATCAACCACAGTTGCTCGGAGTATTTAATTCATTAAAAAAAACAGAATATACACATACTTTTCAAGTCAGTGCTCTTTCCCTGAAATACTTCCCTATTCTCTGTGGATCAGAGAAGAATATCCAGGCCTTGAGACTCAGAGTCAGACCCTGAGGTCTGGGACCCCTGCTATTGTTTCATCACAGTCTTTGATGAATGAAGATTCAATGAATCACATCATGTGGAATTTATCACACTACTGAGTGCATGGTCTGGTCACCATCAGTTCCTACCTACTTTCATCCATAGTGTTTTCTCTTGATATTCCCCCTCCCTCCTCACATTTCAAAAGTGGCCAGCGGAGTTGCTATTATTGTGTAGCAAATCCATTCTTGATTTAACCAGTGTGCTTCCCAGAGCTGCTCCCAGTTGAATGTAGGCTCTCTCAGTGTTGGATCCTACCTCTTCAGAGATCCCACATAACTTGGAGCTGTTACAGGATGATAAGTGGTAACATTAAGAATGGATGTGCTGCCCTACTACTACCTCTGCTACATCAACCCTTTTACTTCTTTCTTTCCAGTACCCTATGTACCATCACCAATGATGAAGAATGCTGGGAGCTGAAATCCAAAACATTGAGAAGGCTCAAAACTGAAAACTACTGGTATAGCAGGGGGGCACAAAACAGAAGGATGTTAATTTTACCCATCCAGACTTGCATTTGATCAATATTCTGATAGTTAAAAGTTTATTTCCCTCGTATCTTTTCTGCTAGCAATTTGCCAGAAGGATGTTAAATGATAGCAAAATGACAAAATAGCAATTTGAGACATGAGTAAATAAAATAAATGCCTCAGTCACATAGTTCTTTTCGTAAATTAGTCAATCTATAGATGTCACTGTTGCTACTTGATCTGTCCAGTAGCAACTCTCCTGTATTTGAGGCAAGAGCATTTACCATATTTTCTTCCGAGCACTGCTTCTAAGACTGAACTGGGGACTTTCAGGCAAAGTCTTGTGCTTTACGACTAAGCTTTCGCCCTTCCCATTTTAGTTCTGTTCATCATGTCACTGGACACTATGAATTTGCTCTTGTCCTGGCATAAGATGAAGCATGACCTCTGTGAGGATTCTGACTGCTATAATTCCCACTAGGGAGAGTGGAAAATAACTACACCATGTTTGTTTATAGAGATATTCTCTTACCACCAATGGTGTGTGTGTGTGTGTGTATGTGTGTGTGTGTGTACACACAGACATTTACATGCCTACTTATTTAATTGCAGAAGCACAAATTAATGTAAGCAATGTTTTCAAGAACAGACTAGGCTGCTGTGACAATCTTCCAGTTCCACATCTATTTTGAAGGCTTTAGAAAGTTCCTGCATTCCTATATTCAGGAATTTAGCAATAAGAGCTCCATCAATAAATTGCACAGGCAAAAGCATGAAGAACAAATTTTCTCATATTTATAAATCAGCAGTGAATAGGAACAGATATGCACTTAGAAGGAAGGAACATGGTCCCTCTAGCTCAGGAAATTGTTTTTTGTTCCAAAACTGAGTTTGTCATTCTTTCACACAATAATCCATTCTTTCCTAGCTCTCTAGCCCCACCCCATCTTGCCTCAGCAGTTTAGGAAAAAACTGGCTGATCTACACTAAATCACCAAGAAAAATATACTGTCATCCTGATCTACCCTCTACCCAACCCTGTTTTCTGATGCTCTATACTTGATGAATACTAATATTTATTATGTTTAGCTTTGCATATGGTATGCACTATAATTCTGAAGGAAGCATTAAAAGTCTGCTGTTCATAGAAGTTTTAAACATAGGGTATGTTTTTAGATCATGCTGAGTAGTACCACAGAATTTGGGAGGTGGAATCCAGATGGGTAGCTATCTTAAGCAGATTGTGACACATTACAGAGTAATAAACTGTTAGGACACAAGTTTTTGTCCTCCTGAGCCCAAATGATTAATTCGAAGTGGGCTCTAGTATACAAAGGCATATGCCAGAATCAACATCTCAAAAGTTTACTTTTAAAATATGACAACTCTTAGGATTCCCCAGCCAGTATGGCCACAACTACGGCTGTGCTAGCTGGGGGGACTCTAGGACCTGTTGTTCAAAAATGAAACTTGTCCAAGCTCTTGGGAGGGGGGAGAGACTGAAACAGAAAAAGAGATCTTTAAGGAGCTACAAGACTCTTTATAATTGGTGAGAAATATGAGAAATAGGGCAGAATGTGACTTGAGGCACACAGGCAAAGCCTCTGTTTATTCTTTCATCATAGCAGCAGAAGATGCTACATTTGTCATCATTTTTAAAAGCTTTGAGGCTGCCTTTGAGTTGAGTTCAAATTTCTTTACTATGCACAGCCTAACAGCTTAGCTGGAGTCCTATCATGCGCTCAACCATGTATTCTTATGAAACAACAGTTCAAAAGAAAAAAAAAACACCCGTCACTCATTCAGGTAGCACAATCCTGAAACAAACTGTGTTATACAATGTACACTCTTTAGATCTCTTTGTTTTCTCAGAGAGGACAGTGCTGTGTTCCTGCTAGTCGTATGATATCATGTTCCTAAGACGTGCACTTGTCAAAGAATAACTGTTTCCCTTGAGCCAAGTTATGACATCAGTGACACTTGCCAGATACTATAGCACAGATCAAATGTGGCATTCAGAGCTGATGCCTTGTAGCTGTCTGGCCACTTCACTTTGTGTATGTTCTAGACTTTACAGATGGAGATTAGTTTCTTTGCCTCCTGTTGAAATGATTCAAAAATAGCCATGTCACCAAACCCAAATAAAAATGAGTGACAGAAGAAAAGATATTTGAAGTTCACACAATCCACTCTGAGTCTGTTAAAAAGAGAGAACATAAAGGTGAAAGCAGCACATTTCAAAACTAACTCCAGAAAGCCTGGTGAAAGAAGCAGCTTCTGTATTTATTAAAGTAAGCCTTTAAATGTTTAATACATTACTGCTATATTAACTTGGTATGCGTGACTATTCTCTAATTTTAAAAAAATAATTAATAATGCAAACTATTACATGTCATTTCCTCATCATGTTACATCTATTTTAACACAGTATTAATTTTTTTTTTAAGATATTAAGCACAATTGTCCTTAATTGTATTAATGTAAAGCTTCAGTAGTTATCAGAACACTACATTAAAATTTGGCACTTTAGACAAGATGCACCCAAAGGTCATGTTTAATAAGATAACAGTTCTAAGGCATATCCTTGTATTAATAACAATATAAAAGCTATTTGTTTTATTTTAATTTTAATAATTAATTTTAAGCATGTTTAGTGATAATACTATTTTACCATAAAAGAGGGTTCATTTAAATCCTTTCCAAACCTAACCTTGAAATAAGTTGCATTGATTATAGTTATATTTACATATGAGTAGGCAGATATACAACTGGCCTTTAAGTATGCTGACTCCTGAGAAGTAAACTGTTTATATGCCTTATTGAGGGACTTTATAAAGATTGATAAAAAATATTCTGTGCATATTTGCTAAGGCATAAATCACTGACATTAATGGAACTTGTGTGTTTAGGACTGCACTATACAGCTACAGTTACACCCATTAATTTGGGAGAAAATTCCACTGAACTCAATATGGCTTACATCTGCATAGAATATATAGGACTCCATTATAAATGTGACTAAAAATAAATAGTCCCTAAAGTAGTTGAAGGGCCTTGAAATCAGAAGGATTTTTTCTCTGCTCTGAGGTTTTAGATACATGTAGAAAGGGCCAGAGGAGAGACAAAAAGCTCATCAAAGTTACTTTTATTTGAAATTCCAGTACAGACATGGTATCTTGCATCATGCTCAAAGGAAAACAGCTACAAAGTTAGAGATGAGACTTAATTATCTGTTATGAATTTATACCTAAAAGATCTCACTGCATTTAAATATAAAATGCAGACACTTTCACAAGTTGTCGTGTTCCTTCAAGTAATTTCCAACTTATGGTGATCCTAAGCAAATTTATCATGGGGTTTTCTTGGCAAGATTTGTTCAGAGGAGGTTTGCCGTTGTCTTCCCCTGAAGCTGAGAGCATGTGACTTACCCAAGTCACCAAGTAGGTTTATGGCTGAGCTGGGAATTTTATCCTGGTCATCCAAGCGTAGTCCAACACTCAAACCACTATGCCACACTAGCTTCTTTTTACTTCCACAGCATTATTTTCACTGAATTATCCTATGTCAGTAGGAGTGCATTTACATTGTAGAAACAATGCAGTTTGATAGCACTTCAAGTGTTGTAGCTCCATCCTATGGAATCCTGGGATTTGTCATTTTACAAAGTCTTGAGCCTTCGCTGCCAAAGAGTGCTGGTCCCTCACAAAAGTGCAAATCCCAGGATTCTGTAGGATGGAGCTGTGGTAGTTAAAATGCTGTCAAACTGCATTTGTAGATGCACCCTTGAAAGGCTGACCTGAATGAAACCTAAATAAATTACTTATGAAATTTTGCTGTCACTCTAGAATTTAACACAAGGAAGCCAAACTGAACCTAAGAATGCAGATTGCATTCAATGAGTTCGGACACTGACTTCAAAAAATAGGTTATGCTTCTCCCTTCCCCCAGTTTTCTACATAGCAAAAACATATTTATATTTTTCAGCAGTGTTAGAAATACATAAAGCTGAACTCAATATTGTATTTCCTGCATTGCATATTTAAAGCAACAAAGAAGAAAGGGGAGGAGGAAAACAAAAGGAAATGCGTGCACCGGTTTCTTATTTTACAAGTTTGTTTAAGAGTGTTGGCTGTTGGTTGACTGTGTTATATGGGTGTTGGTTGACATCTCCCTTGCCACTTCCCTCCTGTAGTTTCACTGATTGATTTTACCTTCTGTGGAGACTGTGGCTGCCATGGAGAATGTAGCAAGGATTATTTATTGAATGTGGATTTTAGTTTGACCTCAGTTGTTTCTCTGGGAACTCTGAGCTTTTTAACAACACAGGAAAGAAGGTTGTCAGAATCTTGTAAATCCTTCCAAACAGCACCCAAAAGAGCAGGAGAAGAGCCCAAGTAGATCATACTCCATGAACAAAAGCCAATGTTAGTCCCAACTAGAGTAACCCACTGAAATTAATGCAATTTAGAATTGTAGACTAATTGAAAGTAATGAGTGGAAATATCTATGATAATAAAGGTTTTTGCATGTATGTGTGTATCCATCCCCACTGTAGGTCCCAGAATGTGTAGTCTAGACACCAGAAAACTGATATGGATAATAACAGGTTCCTGAAGATGTGCATCTCAAGGTTATTTTGTTTTACAAACGGATCATTTATTTTTAATTAATTAAAAACTTCAGTAGTTGCAGAATCATACTTAAACTACCACTCGGTCCTCAAGTAAGAGAGCTCTTCAGGAACAGGAAGCCTTGAGGTTTGGTCTAAACTCTTACAGTAGGCTGTGGGAAGAGAGCTTGGACTAACATATTTAAACCTGGCTTCTCAATTCATGGCTCCTCTATTGCTGCAACAGCATTGACCCTACTGCTGTGAAACCTCAACTCCTACCATGTGAGTGCATTCTTGAAAAAGTGTCCTTTTGACTTCACCATGAGAAAAGGCACATTTGGACTGATTTAAAAGGCCAGACTGTGTTCCTGTTTTTTCCAATTTTATTTTGGAGATCCATACACATTTTGTTTATCCCAGAATATTTTCTGTCAGTTCCTGGTACAATCAGATACTTTTTACACTAGCTCCCCAGGTCAGTTGATTTTTTTAACCAAGTATAAAAGTGGAAAGAACAGGAACAAATCTGGGATTTTTCATTCAGTCTGGATGCACCCTGAGGTACTTTTTATTATTATTCCTGATAAGGGTGGAGAAGAGAGATCCCTAGTTTTCTGTCTCACCCATTTCCACACGGCCTGTAAAGGATTTGTAGTTTGTTGTGGCACCAGAGCTCTCTGACAGAGAAAGCTAAATATCTAAAACAAAAAACAAAAAAACCTACAGATACACAAATTTCATAGCATTGAGCCATGGCATTTAAAGTGGTGTTAAACTGAATTGATTCAGAAATGCAGATAAGGCCCAAGAGACAGCAACAGTGTCAGAGGAACAGTGCTTGATAAAGGTAGAAAGAAGAGTTAGGAGATGGAAAAGTTGAACTAGTACTGGGACAGAGAGAGATAGAAAGGCAAGCAACAAAGAATAAGTGTGGGAGAGGATGAGAGAGAAACAGAAGGGTGGAACAAAACATTTCTAACTCAGATGAAGCTGGTGGTGTCTGAATGAATATGGCAGGGGGAGGAGGAATGAGAAAGGTCAATATGAAAGAACAAGTTGGAGTAGAAGAGAGGAGAGTGAATGAGCACTGGAGTAAGGACATGACCAATTGATTTTTAACTTGGATGAAGCCGTTTAGATAGCTTAAATAGTTTGGAGTGAATGTAATTTTTATGACATCCATTAACCTTAGTAGAAAGCTTTATTTACATAAAAAATGCTTCAAATTGGCCATCGAAAGACACCCTATGTACACTCTTGAGGCTAGCGCAGGAGGGCTGCACACTTAGAATAGAAGTTCTTGGTAATGTTTAGCAAAGTGCCTATAACAGAAGACAAGTTGGGATTTTTTAAAGTGAATGGTGGTTTTCTCCTTTCTTACCTGCTCAAATATGTAGCTCATTTGGATGCTGACCTAAAGTGCCAAAAAGAAAGAATGTGAATTAACATTGTTAAAAGAAGCAGTTGCAAATCAAGTTCATAGGAGTCATGCTAATAGCAGTCTCAGGTGGTGAGTACCAATAGGATTGTAGCCAGAACAGAGCCAATAAGGAAAAGGTATTAGAATGGTTGAGACTTAGTCTGCAAAAGTTTTTTTTTTTAAATGAGGGTCCCCAGCCTCTACAAACAGCTTAATGATGGTTTTTTGTGGGTTTTTTTAGGCGGTGTTGCCATGTTCTAGAAGAGTTTCTTTCTGAACATCAGATGCAGGTGAAACATCAGAAAGAAACTCTTCTAGAACATGTCCACACAACCTGAAAAACCCACAAAAAACTATGGATGCAGGCCATGAAAGCCTACGACTTCACAGCGTAATGACATCTCAAGAAGAACAGCTGACTATTAGGTCTCCTCCAGATGGACCAATAGTTCTGGTGAATGTCAAACAATTCTGGTTCTGGATTTCACACCTTTTAAACAGTTGTTCCCCCTCCTGCATCCAGTCATGCCCTAAATATACCTGTGTTTCATCCATTCTTTTTCCCCTCTGTGTAGAATGTGGTTAACTCGGTTGTGGGCAGGGTTTCCTTCACTCACCATCATTCTCTCCCCATGCTTCTTCCCCAGCATCTGCATTCCTTGTCCCACATCTTTAAGTTTTTAAAAATTGCCATAGACATATTCCACTTTAGCACCATAATTGTAAAGCAAGGGAGGGGAGAAGGAGAAATGTTCCATCTGTTAACTGGAAATGTAATGAGAGAAGGAAGGTCAAAGCTCCATAGGAAAGGTCACACACACACCCTTCAAAACATTATCAATTGGACACAATAGAGATGGACTTGGAATTTTCTCTTGAATGTATCAGAAAGTTCCAGGACAGAAGATGAACCCCATTTCCTGTCCTGGCTTTAAAAAGTTGTGGCTATCAAAGAAATTCAAGACAATATAGACCAGGTCAGAGGATATAACATATGGATTTTTTATTTTAAAAATCCCAATAAATACAGGTACAACCCTTATGAAATCTTGAAGCTTTTAGCCAGGGCAAATGAGCCCTTAATTAGAGAAAAATGTAGGATTCTGTGGATGAAGAAATTAATGGAACATCATGAAGGAAGGTGTGGCAGGGTTCAACTCTAAAAGAAACGTTTCCATTTTAGGGTGCTGTTTCTGTTGCCTGAAAACTTGCAATATTTACTCCACAAATAAGAAGTAGTTTGTTGCATTCAAAAACCTTCTCATGCTGTTTCATATAATAAATGATAATAGAGTGTGGTCTTATCCTGAATGCTTTAGATACATTTGTAAACATAACAAAAGGTTTGTGTTCATTAATGCAATGGTGAATTCATTCTTGAATTCAAAATGGCAAAATGACCCTGAGTTTTGAAATGTCAAAGTAGAATGGTATCCACTATCAAACACAAATAGGAATGCAGAAAGATATAACATTTTGAGGTTCTGCTGGTTCTGCTTAGCAGTGGTCAAAAGCAAGTTTTAGACCTTCCACATATATACATGAGTATCTAAGAAGGGCCATGAAGACATTTGTACTGTTCAGAGACCAGCTTGGGAGGAGAAATAAACCCTGTAGTCATAGGACTTTATCACACGGGAGGCTTACCATCAGTAAATTGGCATTAAATCATCCAAAACCATCCAAAATATGTGATTGGTATTCACACCCCTGTGCACTTCTCTCATCAGTAAAGCATCATGGAGGCGTCCCTGCTCACTTGTCCCATCAGTAAAGCATACATGGAGCCACCATTTGGCAATAACGGAAGTTCCAGCCAAACAGCTTGTTTAAAAGACATTGTGTATTTTCATATAGGATTAAATATCAGTTATCAGTTTCATACAGGTTTTCATTTTTGCCATTCAGGTGGGGAAAACCCACTGTTTTCTTAGCATATATATTGTTCCCTAAAAGACCATAAACAAGTGTTGCTCTTTGTACATTCTGCTGCTTCCTTTTCAGAAAATGAATAGATATACTGGTACCAAACGCCATCATGTGGTAGTCCATGATGCCCATGGCTTGAAGAATTTTTGGGAGGAAATCATTGAAACATATGCCAAGAAAAAACAAGTTGAAGATTCCCGGTTAACCAGAAGTGCTTTGAGCAAGTAAGAGGGTTTTTTTGTGTTTTTTTTTAAGAAGCTGCTTCACATACAAGTTTGCTTAGCAAAGGAAAGTATATGAAAGTATCATGAACTCTAAGGTGACATTTCCAATGTTTTTGTTGCCTAAATGTCCTTCAGACTCACCAGTGAACACCCCACTCTCTGCAGTTCAGTAATGGAAGTTCCCTGCTTGGAAGGGACAAAATTCCATATATTTCAAGAAAAAGCTAAACAGATATCACTCAATAATGCTTGAGATTAGTGGCTGCAACACTTTAGCCCATTTGCTTTGGGACTACTGCTTGCATAATTCCTTACCATTGGCCATGTTCGGAGCAGATGAAGGGAGTTGCAGGATAAAACATCTGGAGGATGAAAAGCTCCCCACCTCTTCTTTAGATACATGTAGATCTTGTAAATTTTACTTGTTTGAACTACCAGAATCCCTACTCAGCATGAGTGTGCTGGATGAATATGCAGGACTGGATATAAATGGCCTGTCCTGTGGCAGTGAACTAGATGATGAATTGACTGTCTCCCCAGACTATCCTTTGTGAATTTGTTTTGCTACTTTTCAGCTTATTCATAATGTCTCCATTTGTCTCTATCAAACAACCCATCCTTTTAAAGCCTCAATGATAGTAATCTCAGAATTAAGATACTGATTTTGCATAAGTACACTATGTTATGGAGAAAGTGCATCTATTTCCGGAGTGCATAATTTTTAAAAAAGCCACTAACATTGGGAAGAGGGCATGCTTTTAAGTCATAAATTTATTTTTCGATTTGAAGTTAATTTCCAGATAGCGCCCAGAGGAACAAGGTACAAGGTACTTCTTGGTACCTTGGTGCCTCACGGTACAGAGTAGAAGCACTTTCTATACTGCCAGTCCAATGGCCAAGATGATCACACAGAAAAATACTCTTATAGCCCACTAGCCACGTTTTATCAAAACTCCCATTGTTTAATAGGTTTCATTCTCAAGTAAACATGCATAGGATTGCAGCATTAGTTTTCATAATGTTATTGTTACACACAGGTCAATTTTCTGAGAAGAGGTTCCAGGTATGCAGTCCCCCGATTTGGTTCTCTTTGGTAGGTCATAGGAAGCTTATGCTATTTGTAAAATAGGTTCTCGTAAACAAATGCAGAAGGTGAACGTCACTGAGAGCTTTTCTTGAAACACCCCAGCAGGCAACACCCAATGCACATTAAATCAATGTCAACAATGACATAAATTTATTAACACAGAGAGCAGGATTACTTCTGTGGCTGCATACGTGAAACTAGTCTGCCTCTGAAACAGCCTGTCTGCTGTCCCTTGTGCTGTTGCTATTTCATTCAGGCAGATGGTAAAAAAGGAGAGAACCAATGCTCTTAATATCTCACTGCTATATTGACATAAAATCTTTAAAGATTATCACTATGAGGTCAAATATTTCTTTCCTTTCCAGGGCTGCTGCCACACTGCAGAATAAATGCAGTTTGACACCACTTTAACTGCCCTGGCTCAGTGCTATGAAATCCTGGGATTTGTAGTTTGGTGGGGCATCACAGCTCTCTGACAAAGGAGGCTAAATAGCTCACAGAACTACAAATCCCAGAATTCCATAGCACTGAGCCATGGCAGTTAAAGTGGTATCAAACTGCATTAATTCTGCAGTGTAGATGCAGCCCAGGTGTGCTCACACAGTCCTGTTCCTAGCAATTTGCAATAAGGCAGGGGTTTCTTCCTCAAACATCCTGCCCCAATGCTTCTCATTTCCTTCCCCTTCCTATTTCCTTCTTTCTTCCTTCTAGATTCTCCTCTTAGCCTCCTGAGTCATGAAACCATCACTGAAAAGGAATAGTATAGGGCAGGACTATTCTGGGCCATTGCTGCCTTCCCCAGCAATACTTCACAGACCAGCAGCCACATGATCCAACAAGCTGCTGTCTAGACTGCCCTGCCATTGCCCACAAACTGAGAGGCAAACAATGTCTCACAGTACCAAATATAGCAAAGCCTCCATGGTCCTTTCTCCTTTCCCTCCAGGCAGAGTGACTGGTGTAAGAAAAAAGGAAACAGGAATGCTTCATCCTTTCTCTATCATCTGCTTTCCCCCTGAAGCTGTTACCATCCTCTGGTTTAACCCCATGGGATTTCAGAGCCATATTTATGATGTAAACTTGTATCTGGAAAGCTGGCAGGGATAAATGCTTTGGGTCAACAATTAAGCACTCCACATTCCCTTCTGTCCCTTCTCTGATGCCAACATGTCCTATGAGGGGCATGTTTCAACAGAAAATAAGCTATTGAAACCCAAACACACTTGCAGTGTAATATTTGCACATTTAAGCACCAATCTCCCCTGAGGTAAAGTACTTACATAGCTGAGAAACTTGTCTAGAAGTAGCATAACAATACATGGTATTTTTTTTGGGGGGGGGGGAACCAAATGTCTCTGGAATGGTTTAAATTGTTTAAATATAAAAGTGCAATTTGGAGAACAGAGAGCTTGCGCACATTAATACAACGTCATGAGAAGCTGCCCCATGATACATTTCAAGAGCTTTGTACATGCATCTTCATTGGCACTGAAGCGTTTCCCCCCATTGTTGAGAATGGAAGAATATATCTACATGGAGCTTTGTGAGAACACAAGTCACAGTGGATCATTAGAAAACTATTGAAGTCGCTGTTTCAGTGTGAGAATAAGCTATGTCATAAATTCAAAACAAAATATAGCCCTTCATCAGGCATGTCGGCAGCTGCAAAATAACATCCAGCAGCTCCATTCAAGCTAGACTTTAGAAAGCAAGAGTTCTTCAAAAGGACTGTACAATTCACACAATGTACCCTTATCTCACTAGGAAAGGTACACTGACCTCACAAGAATACTCAGCACTTGTCTAAGGCAGCTGAATTGAAAGCAAATATTCTCTTTGTGTTCCCTGGGATGTTGTGGTTGACAAGGAACTTGTCAAACTTTAAAAGGGGTTGTGAGGAGAGAGAGAAAGAGGATTGAATAAAAATATTCCCAAATGATTACACTGAATTTTTAAAGTCTTTAATAAGACCTCCTGAGAATGCCACTTTTGGTACAGGGCAGATCAAATAAAAAAAAAAGTTAAACTATAATTTGCAGTCTCTACTGAAAACAAAAAAGAAAATTGCCACATCTTTAAAAGGCTATCCTAAGCTTATTGAGACATTAAAAGAGGCAAGCAACAATATCCAGTGGCATATTGAGAGTTGTGGTGATGTGATATTTTCTTTCCCAGTGATTTTCAGAGGAGCTGGATAGTCAAAATTGGGGAGGGGCGTGATGGAAGTGACTAGCCATCTAGTTCTGATTTTGAAAAATTGTGTTTTTAAGTTGCCAGGACACTCCATGACCTAATTAAAAGGTGAATTGCCCCCCCCCCCCAAAAAAAACTTTGCAAGGAGACAATTCATCCACTTTTTTGGCCAAGAAAAGTTGACACAAAGGGCTGGGAGCCACAAAATAGTACTGGGATCACATGCCATTATGGGGCCACACTATTCCTGCCCTAAATGTAGGGCACCTCTTTCCTTTGTAATTTTTAATATATTTGTTATAATCATTCCTGAAACAAGTATTCCATATTTTTCCAGAACAACATGATGGAGTACCAGTGAGTACTTGCACAGTATTACCATAGCTGCATATCCAAAAGACACATCCAGACAAATTTGAGTTCAAGGATTGTAAGTGTCCAGAAATTCTGGTCCCCAACGTCCTCTGATAGGAAATCATTTGCTTCATATTGATCCCCGAGTCTAGAGAAAATTTGGGAGCAACTCAAATTATTAAATCTTTTCCGTTCCCTAAAAAAACTTCTGGACTTCTGGGCATACATTAAGATCCCAACCAAGCATATCAGATGGTGCCATATCAATGAATCATTAAAAATGTGTGTTCTTAATTCAAAATGAGTGTGTATCAGCTCCTTGACTTTTGTTTTGCCTTTGAAGTCCCACTAAAAGTGCCTAGGTTTGCAGATTTCCTTCATGTCATTTCCAAAGCATGAATTATTTGACTTTTCCTATGACAGCACTTATGCTTCATCCAGAGCATACCCAGAGGAGTAGGCAACATATATCTCTGATGACACATTGCCTATGGTCACAGATTTCCTTGATGTTATTTCCAGTGCATGCATTATATGACTTTTCCTATGAGACAGCACTTATACTTCATCCCAGAGAATACCCAGAGGAGGAGCAGCATGTATCTCTAATGACAGCATTTTCCCAGTTGTTTGACTCCCCAGGAATCTAGCAATGTCACCAGGTTTCACACTGCTGATGAGTTATACCATTAGTATCCTCTCTGTGTCCCAAGCCAGAAGGCCATAGAGATACCTAGGCTAAATTAACACAAGACAAGTGTATCGGTGATGAAAGAAAAGAGACAGCATTGGTATCACTCAAAAGAGCTAGACATTTAGAAAATCTGGCTAGGGGTGCACTGATGAAACTGTTTGTTCCTTCTTCTCAGGCTACGACGTGAATGGGCCCAAAGACTGGAAGGCCGAATAAAGATGCTTCAGAAGACAAACGAAAACCCCACAGTGCAGGCTAGTCTGTTGCCAATTGAAACTTTTCAGCCAATGCATAAAACAGCAGCCTAAAATTTTTGTTGAAATGTGAGAGGTTTTTTTTTTTTTTGGTGTTTTTTGCTAATACTGACTGAATCTAATTTTGATCTTGCACTCACCATTATGAATGTGAACAGAAATTCCAATGACATCTATGAGCAGGAAAGAGAGATGAAACTCAGGTCATACCTTCAGTGTAGCTCAGATAATCACAAAATCATTTTTATTAACAGTTCAAAGGTTATCGTAAGTTTTCAGCTACGTGTATAACTATGTCCGTTAGCTTCCCACATTGATCAAGTGATAGTATTTTAATCTTAACAAGGAAAACAATTATTGATGATGATGATGATGATGATGATGATGATGATACTTAAATTGGCTTATATATTTCCTTGTATTCCCTGATGTTTCTGCCAGGCATTTGGGCTTCTTGAGACTGAAGCACCTGGAGTTTTGAGAAGATCAATTATCTTTTTGCATGGTCTGTTCCAGAAATAATAGAAGTTCTTCTAGAAATTGTTTTTCCCAAGTTGAACTTTCTGGCTGTTCCCATCTTTATTTCAGTAAAAAAGAATCTGTTGAGAAACACTTGAATTTTTCCCTTCAGAATTTAAAAATCTGAGGTTTCCCATTTTGCATTCTATTCATCTATAGATGAGCCATAAGAGCCAGCGTGATATAGTGGTTTGAGTATTGGACTACTACTCTAGAAACAAGAGTTCAATTCCCCAGTTGGCCATAGAAAACCACTGGGTGGCCTTGGGTGAGTCACACACTCTCAGCCTCATAAGTGTAATAGGCCTTAGAGTCATCATAAGTTGGAAAGACTTGAAGGCACACAACAACAACAATAATGGATGAGCTATAACTTTTGTTCTATCTTGCTTGTCAGGGTGGCAGCCATTGGTATATTATCGTATCCTTTAATTTTTAAAAAAACTGTTTAAAACTATTTTTCATCAGATTTAGCAATAGCAATAGCAAGTACATTTCTATACTGCTTATCAATGAACTAAGCACTCCCTAAGTGGTTTACAATGTGTAAGCTAATTGCCCCCAGCAAGCTGGGTACTCATTTTAGCGACCTATGGAAGGATGGAAGGCTGAGTGGGCCTTGGAGCCCCTAGGATCAAACTCACAACCTTTTGGCTGCAGTATAGGCATTTAACCACTGCACCACCAGAGCACTGTAATGACTTACATGCATTACAGTGCAATTTTATACTACACAGAAGTAAGTCTTATTTACATGTAAGAATAGGATCTGCCCAGTTTAGGTAATCATTATGCTATGTTCCTACTAAGCCATTTACTTCAGAGTAAGCCTCACTCAACTTTCTTCTGAGTAGGCATGCACAGAATTGAAATGTAAGGCTGCAATCTTGAATAAACTTACTAAGAAATAAACTTCATTTAATACAGTGGGTAATTTTAGAATTTTGCTGTGAAACTAATTAGAAAAGCCTCCTCCCAAGCCAGTGTTGCACGGTACTATAATATAAAAAAATAGAAAGGCATTGAAGTGTTGAGGAGAAAAATTAATGCTTTGAAAATGTAGCACCTCTGGGAGTGAGGAAGAAACATATTATATATATATTTAAAAAAAATTAATTTGTTGCAGAGGAAATTCCTTAAGGAGGATGGGAAAATCAACTAGAATTTTAGATTTTTTAAAGGGGGGGCTTACATATTAAAGGAAAAGTTAAATTTCACCTTCTTCATAGCCTTCCTCCAGCTAAGAAATTATTAGGTTCTCCATTGTTTAGCTTGCCAGCATATGCTATTTTAAACTTACAGGTGTGTTTTTTCTCCAAAATAAGAGAGGTTGGAACGTAAGGTGCTGAATGGTATCAGCAGCGCTATGCTTGATGCAAGGTCCATATTGACAGTGCATAGCAGTGGAAGATTGTTTATCTGTGCATGTCCTGTAGGGAAGCAGAAGATCTTTGTGGGAATAAGGATAACTTTATTAGGCACAGGAGGTCTGACAATGATAGTGATTGGTCTATAACCAGGTCCTAGGTTACATCATCATCAAAGCCATCATGGGAAATGAAATTCAGCCATGTGACAACTATAGGCCTAAGAGATTATCATACAGGGAAAAGGAGTGAAGCAGATCATTCCCCTCCTTCTCCCATCAGTGAAGTGGAATGGCCCAGTCACTTTGGATTAATGCACTCTACATGGGGCTACCCTCGTGCCAAGTTTGGAAACTTCAATTGGTACAGAATATGGCAGCCAGACTGGTCGCAGGGACATCTAGAACTGACCACATAACACCTGTTTTCAAATCTCTACACTGGCTGCCAATTAGTTTCCAGGCGCGGTACAAAGTGTTGGTTATAACCTTTAAAGCCCTACATGGCTTGGGTTTTGACAACCTGTGGGAGCACCTTCTTCCACATAATCCGCCTTGCACACTAAGATCTTCTGGGAAAAATCTTCTGCAGCCTAAAAAATCTAGGTTATGGAATGACCTGCCGGAAGAGATCCGTCACATCGCCACCTTAACAGCCTTTTAAAAAGCACTTAACATGGATCTCTTCTGGCAGTCCTTCCCAGAATAGCCTCCGCCCCGTGTACATGAAAATAACGGCCCCTCTACCCTGTGACCATAACTATCTTCGCCCTACGTTCTTCTGCAAATTTTAGCTGAAATTTTAGTCAATTTTATTGGGATCATCTTGTAATTGATCTTACTTTATATTTTAATTGTTTAGTTAATGTTGGGATTTGGGGGTTGGGAAGGGGATTGCTTCTTATGTAACTTTTATTTGTTTTCTTCTTGTATTCTTTTATTTTTATGTTGTAACTTGCTTTGATTCCTTTTGGATAGAGGGGCAGGCTAGAAATTATTATTATTGTTGTTGTTGTTATTATTATTATTATTATTATTATTATTATTATTATTACAAAGTGACAGGGCCATTCCACTTCACTGACAGAAGGAGGATGAGATAAGTGTGATGTTGTCTGATAATCTTTGCACAATCATAGAATCATAGAGCTGGAAGAGACCACAAGGGCCATCCAGTCCAACTCCCTGCCATGCAGAAACTCAAAATCAAAGCATCCCCGACAGATGGCCATTCAGCCTCTGTTTAAAGGCCTCCAAAGAAGGAGACGCCACCATACTCTGAGAGAGAGTGTTCCAGTGTCAAACAGCCCTTACTGTCAGGAAATGCCTCCTGATGTTGAGGCGGAATCTCTTTTCCTGTAGCTTCCATCCATTGCTCCAGGTCCTGTTCTCTGGAGCAGCAGAAAACAAGCCTGCTCCCTCCTCAATATGACATCCCTTCAAATATTTAAACAGGGCTATCATATCACGTCTTAACCATCTCTTCTCCAGGCTAAACATACTCAGTTCCCTAAGTCGTTCCTCGTATGGCATGGTTTCCAGACCCTTCACCATTTTAGTCGCCCTCTTCTGGACATGCTCCAGTTTTTCAACATCCTTTTTGAATTGTGGTGCCCAGAACTGGACACAGTATTCCAAGGGGGCCTGACCAAAATAGAATATAGTGGCACTATTACTTCTCTTGATCTAGATACTATACTTCTATTGATGCAGCCTAAAATTGCATTGGCCTTTTTACCTGCCGCATCACACTGTTGACTCATGTTCAACTTGCGGTCTACTAGGACTCCTAGATCCCTTTCATGCATAGTCTCGTTAAGCCAGGCGATCATGCGATAAGGACAGCATAAGGATGGGATAATGACAGAATAAGTGTGACATCATCTGATAATCTTTGCGTAATCATGCGATAAGGATGGGAGCAATCCACTTAGCTCCCCTCTTTTTCCCCATGTGATAATCTCCTATGACTAGGTCATACAATATATGGCCAGAGTAGAACTAAAAAAGAAGGGTAGGCAGACAGGAAGCTGTAAATAAGGAAGAAAAAAAGTACACGTTTGGCTCTTAGATGTTACTGAGATTGAAGAAGAGAAGAACGCTTGTTGATATTAAAATAGAGGATAAAGTGTTACTTTGATAGGTCTCTCAAATCAACAAAAGTGTACCACATATCAATTCTGCATAACCTGTAGTACATCTGGTAAGTCAATGTCTTGATAACACCCAAGAGTAAAGTGCATCCATAGAACCATCTTTGGCAACAACAGCACTGATCTGTCATCTGAATCTTGGTTCAAGACTCATTGTTTTTTTGGAGTGGAATAGGCTTGGGAATGAGGAAACTTATTATTTCTAATCCCACAGACACATTTATGATATAGTGGGTAAATCACCTAATCCATTACCACCATTGGATAATAGCCCATCTCTCACCACAAAACACTTAACTACCCTAGGAGATTATCACACTACAGTTAAGCTGAATTAAAAAGAGACTTACCTCGCCTGCATTGAAGTAAAATTCGGGCTGCATCCAGATGCTATTGCATGGATTTACTCCCCAAAACTGCCATTTGGATGCAGCCTGAATTCAGCCAGGCTAACTTAACTCACTCCGGTGGCCATTTTTCAAAATCGGAAGCGTTCCGACTTAGAAAAATGGCGCCAGAGCGAGTTAAGTAAAACTGGCTGAATTTGGGATATATCCAAATGGTGGATTTTGAGGGAAAATCCATGCGATAGCATCTGGATGCAGCCCAATTCGGGCAAGGTAAGGGCCTTTGCAGACTGCCAGAAATAGTGCAAACTGAGTCCACTTTAAGGGTTAGGGTTAGGGAATCATGGGAACTGTATTTTATTGTGGCACCAGAGCTCTCTGACAGAGAAGGCTCAATGTCTCAGAAAAAAAAAAAAATAACAATTCACATGATTCCCTAGCACTAACCCTAACACTTAAAGTGGACTCAATTTGAACTATTTCTGGCAGTCTGCAAAGGCTCTATATCTCTTTTTAATTCAGCTTAACTGTAGTGCGATAATCTCCACAGACTTCCTTCTCCCCCCCCCCCCCCCCACGCATCACATGATTCTGTCATTCTCATTTTGTCCACTAATTTTCCCAGGGTGCTCTCACATGATACCTTTACTGTGCAAACGTCCCTGACTCAATAGAATTTTACAAGGCCAAAGGCAGTGTGCTAGGCACCATCACCTCCAGTTTGTAATAGAAACAACCATGTTTTCCCATGACTGGCTTATCTGATCTTTTTTTCTATCCACAAATATAGAGAGACTATCAACAAATATAGAGAGGGAGAGAAGAATGGGGAGGGAGAGAGAGAGAGAAGGAAAAGAATGTAAGAATGTATAGCTGCAACATATTTTGAAATGGTAATGCTGAGTCTGGAGGTACCCCATCAATTATATCCAGAGTTAGAAATAGGCTTAGAATCCCTTAACAAACAGTGCACATTAGGTCCCAAAAAGTAACATCCTATTGATAATGATTATGTTATGTCACCATCTCACTAGTGTTTTCCTTCCCTGTTCCGAAGCTGTTCTGTTCTGTTTAGTCATTACACTAAACTGTGTGTTGATGTGGGATCACGTGAATGACTAAAACCCTATTCAAATATCAAAATGAAGTTAAAACAGGGAAAGCATAAGGACAAAACTAATCCTGTGCTTTCACTGTTGTTCTCTTCATATGGAGAGCAATAGTATAAAAAGGAGAACCTCTACTATTCATGTGGCTTTTCCATTCCTGATTTCTCAGGGACAGCTTCAAGAGTGGAGATTGTCCTTGTCATATTGTCACTTTGCTTTCCACCTGAAGGGAGTGATGACAAAGAGGGCATGGTTAGTCTGTTGCCTCTGGTCACATATTCAATTTACTCCTGTCTTGAATATCTGAATTAAGGCTAATTATGATGAGTCACTGATTGTATGCTTCACTTTCTATGTAACTGAACCAAATCAGAGAAATGTTTATTCTTAGAGACACAGCTTTGCAAGCAGGGCTAATTACAAAATTAAGAAATAGTTTTGCAATGCCAATATAAGACATTTTGCTGACTGAAGTGGAAACTGTGCAACCTACAGCTTTGTTTCAACCATACATCTTTTCCCACACGTTGTATACCAAAGAATAAACAGAGTCAAGAATGCCTGTGTGAATCACCAGAGAAATTGAAGTTTGGCATAGAGACAGCAATGCAATTTATCAAAACATTCATGAAAAGCTATGCCGGATGCCATTTGCAACCCTGGATTAACTCATCTAAAGCGGCTTTATGGAAGATACATTTTGGAGGGACTTGTTTTCACCTTGGCAATGCACTTGGATGCAATCAACAGAGTGATTATGAAGCGTATATGTATGTTTATGTGTGGCTATACTGCCTCTTTCTTTTAATAAAGTATGATGAAGTATATCAAATTTAGGTTTTCTTCTTTGGGGAATGGCAGGGTTAGGTAAGAATAATACAAGGAACTTTTCTTGCTAATGATTATGGATAGTGGTGTGTGGTGCCGCAGCCCCAATCCGGTGCTTAGGGATCATCTGTACAGCCCCTTAGCTATGCCCCCTGCACTTTTCTTCTTTACTCTTAAACTTCCCTCCTGTTGGTTCTAACAGGAGAGAAATAGTTTCTCTAGAGCTTGAATAATTAGTGTTGAAGGTAATTCATTCATAGTAACCTGGATTTGTTATTTGCTTTTGTGAATATTAGAAAATGTATTCCTTGTCATAGCCACTGTGATACAGTGGTTTGAGTGTTGGCTAGAAATCTGGGAGCACAGAAATATTCTGGTGTGGTTTTTGGACTAGATTTGGGTAGGGTGAGTGTTGGTCTAGAGTTCTGGGAGACCATGATTCGAATCCTCACTCAGAGATGGAAAACCACTGGGTGACCTTGGGCAAGTCACCATCTCTCAGCCTTAGAAAAAGACAATAGCAAACTTCCTCTGAATAAATCTTATCAAGAAAACCCTAGGATAGGGTTGCCATATGTCTGAGTTGACCTGAAAGCATGTAACAAGAATAACATAAACATTTTAATTTTTAAAGAATGGGGGGAAAAAACCTGTCCAGGAAAGCAGCCAAGTATGTTGATAGTCGTAGTCAGAGCAACACAAAAAATGTGCAGAGCTAAGGCAGTCAAGAGTTCTGTGCACAAAAACAATCATAGGGGGGATGCAGACAAGCAGCCATGGGCCACCCTGGGAAGCGGCGGGTTGGGGCTGAGGCTGCCCCATGCCTCGGCCCCAATCCTCCCTTTCGCCACCTGGGAAAGGAGCGCTAAAATAGCGCTCCTTCCACAAGCCACGAAAGGGACGCCCGAAGAGCTGCCATGCGGCTCTTTTGCGCCTCTTCCACCTCAGCGTGTCTGGACGCTGAGCCGGAAGGACGTCATCGGAGTGCCCGCCATGTGCAATGGTGAGCGCTTCAATGACGTCCTCAGGAAGGGGTTGGGGTGCCTGGCATGTGGCTGCCCCTCCCCTTCCCTGCCTCCAAGACGGCACTTTGCACCATCTGCAGAGGCCCGTAAAGCAAAAGTCTTGTAACAACAAACCAAGGGTACAATCAGACAAAGTCCAGGGTTTCAGAGAGGGACGAGTTGTGCAGGCAATCCAAGGTCAAGGAGTCCAGAGAGACAAAGCAAACCAGCAATCTGAGCATCAAGGTTTCCAGCCAAGAAGACAAGGAGAGTCAAGATCAAGCGTGCTTTCACTAGGAAGCTCAAATAATCTCTCACAACTATGCTGGCATCCAGCACCTGTTTATATTATCAGACCGCAGGTGCTTAGCTGTTGTTGATTGCTTGGCATTTTTTATAAAGCCTCCTCAAGCACCGAAGGCCCTCCCTTTCTGCTCTTCATCGGTTGAAGTTAGGTACGGTCCCTTCTCCCTCCTCCATGCCTGAAGGCTCTGCTGCCACAGACTCTGCTGGAGCTGGCAGGGAAGAACTAGGGCCAGACTCAGCTTCGGGCTCAGGTGCAGGTTGAGGCTCTAGCTCAGCCTCCTCAGCCTCAGAGTCCTCAGCCAGGATGGCCATGACACACCCACACGATGCCCCAAAGTAATGAATTAAAGTAAAGGGAAATGTTAATAATTACTTCACCCATAAATGTCCTTAGCATTTAATGCAGTAGTGTCATTGGGGGCGGAGTGCGGGGGCTGAGGACCGCACCGGGTGACACCCCAGAAGGGGGGTGACACCACAGAAGAGGGGTATGACACCCGGTTGCCCCCCCCCACCCCCTGCCCCCTTCAAATTTGAGATAGCAATATAAAAAGCATCAATTTTATTTTAATAAATATTCTATCAAATTAGAAATACAAATTTAATTTCAATTAATTATTCCCAGGCTTTGAAGTGTACCAATCTTATCTGGTGTAGATGAAAGGCCCAATTATGATGGCTGAGGAGTGGGTAGGGACAGACGAACCTCGGATACAATTGATCTAACACTCCCTCAAACACTCAGAACCTTTTAGGAACATACCATCACTGTGGATACCACCAGCAGTAGATTTTGCCTTGAGAAGCTTTCCACAGATATTACTAAGTCCCTCCAGGATGGACATAACCCTACTCTAGCTCCTTTTGGCCACTAGAGAGCCACTCCATGCAATCCTAACCTCCCCCAGTTTACCAACTTCTGCCCCTCATTACTGAAGAGAGAAAAAACACACTGATCCAAAACACACTGTAGAAATAATCCAGTTTGCGACTCCATTAACTGCCCTTGATCAGTGCTAGAGAATCCTGGGGATTGTAGTTTATTGTGGCACCAGAGCTCTCTGACAGAGAAGTCTAAATGTCTCACAAAACTACAGTTCCCAGAATTCCTTAGCATTGTGTCAGGGCAGTTAAAGCAGTCTCAAACTGGATTATTTTTGCAGTGCGTTTTGGACCCAAGTTAGCACCAATACAGCACATTTCTCTGGCCATTATTCCCTAGGGAAGGAAGATAATTCTCCTCTCATTCTGTTTTGTAATATATATGGACATTGGTCCAGTGGGGGTGGTAGAGATAATGTGTGGTCAGCACTGCTCTTGGCTGACATCCTACTTTGCAGTTACCAATTTATAAGTTGCAGATCTGTAACTGTTCCATATTCAGTATTCACAATTGTGGCACTATTGTCTGTATATATATTGCATAAATACCAATGAATACCAGGTTCTATCTTTCAGAGGATGAAACTGAAAAAAAACACCTCTGAGTATTCCCTGCCTAAGAAAACCATATGAAAATCATGGGGTCCCCATAAATCAACAAGCACATGGGAGGTACACAGGAGAAGAGAAATATTTACTCATGCGATCAGTGTCTGGCTGCTTTATACATATTGTAATAATGTAAATTAATGAAAATAAGTATTTAGATGGAGTTCTGTTCTACTGGTGCATAGGGGGATGACATTTCCAACACCCTCCTGCCAGTGATCTCTGGTGCAACAATCAGAAGAAGGATTCCTGTCACAATTCCTCATTGCACTGGAGATTGCTGACAAAAGTTGGTTGGAAACATTGGGCCTCTGCAGACCGGCTCAAAGGGCCAGCCTGGAGGCAGAGATGGGGAGGGTCAGCTGCACACCGGCCACCCCAACCCCAGCCCAACAACATCCTGACACCATGCACTGTTATGCACAGCACGCGGCATCAAGATGTCTTCCCAGTGCAGTGTCCTGATGCGCTGCGCCAGAAGGGGTGCTAAAGAGCTGCGCACCAGCTCTTAGGGTGCCCTTTTACCACCCCAAAAGGAGTGGCATTTTGCCGCTCTTTCAGGGGTGGCAAAAGGGAGGATTGAGGCCGTGGCGTGGGGTAGCCACAGCCCCGATCCACAGCTAGCAAGAGCGGCCCAGAGCTGCTCGTCTGCAGCTCCCCATTGTCTTGCTGCACCCCAATTGCCATTAAGATAGGTTTGGGAGTTGGGTCAGGAGATGAGCTGTAGTTATGTACTTGTAGCTGTGAATTTTGTCACATGTGGCTTTTAAGTGACAATTAAAGTTGGTAAAGAGGACTTTTGACTATACTTAGTACACAATGTTGCCTCTGACCCATTGCTGCTGTGCGTCCAAAGTGTGGTTAGAGCACACCTTTTAACTAATGGGGAAAACCATCAATACTCCCACTCTCACTGTTGTGCCATTAGTCCTCAAGTGTTACAAGTCTCTCCTCCCCCCCCCCCCATGGCAGTTCCAAGACTGGACAGTCACATGGTGTCAGTCTCCTCCTCTCCCCCCCCCCTTGCTATTTCCAAAAGGCTGGCTTTCTTCCCCCCCTTTCCTTTTCTTTCATCTTTGTTTCACTATATGGCATTGGCATAATTGCTAAATTGCATTACAAATGATAATGAAAACGAAAGGCATGCTAGGTAGGGCAAAGAGCAGGAAAGCAAGGTTTAGAGCAGGGGTCCCCAAACTACAGCCCACGGGCCAGACCCAGCCTGCCGATGCCTTCCTACCAGCCCGTGCACCGCCCACCGCTGCCGCCGCTTGTGCCCGCCACCATTTTGGCTTCCAAAATGGAGTCCTGAGTTGTGCGCATGCACGTATGATGCCGTGCGCATGTGCACGACTCCGGGCACCATTTTGGAAGCCAAAATGGCATCCAGCGTTGCGCGCGCATGCGCACTACTCGGACACCATTTTGGCTTCCAAAATGGTGCCCAACCGGCCCCCGGATCAAAAAGTCTGGGGACCCCTGGTTTAGAGAGAGTGTGGAAGAGAATGAGGGGGACTGTCGATGACAGAAACAGCCTCCATCACACTAGTGAAGGAACATGCAATAAGCAAAGTTCCCAAACTGTTTAGTATCCCTTTCTTTTACTATTGTGATGGTAGCAAGAATGAGCTCATGCAGTAAAATCCTCTGTGATGTAATATCTGGATGTTTACCTTCAGACACAGTTTGTTAGTCTGCCAAACACTAGTCACACAAGTAGATATTCCTCCTCTCCTATACATCCCAAATATCATAGCCATACCCATCACAAGAAAATCAGGTGAGTGTAGAGATGTATGTGTATGTGTATGTATACTAGAAGGCAGATGCAGACAGGTGGCTTCTCTGTCAATGGGATGATAAATTGATCCATGTTTTAGCAGAGTACCTTGCAGGAGCTTTCCAAGGCACCAAACCTATCCCCCAAATAAGTTCTGCACCTGGGCTATCTCTTCTAAAGTTTGGAATACACTGCAAAGCGAATTCACCACTGTACTGACATGGAAGCCACCAATCATTTCTGAACAGATAAGTACAGCATATCCATAGCGATAAAATATACAGCAAAACCATTAACTTTTAGCATATATCACTCAACTGTTGATGTCAAAAATGTTCAGCTTTTCATAGCTAGCCATATAGGTAAATAATTACTTTTCAGGGTTTAAAACATCTCCATTTCATTGTAAGAAAGAGATTGTTTCTTGTTTAGAATGGTTGTACAATGATACACCTGCTTTGTATTAAGTTAGGTCTGGGTAAAAAGGCTCATGTATCATGGATGAATGCAGACCACTGATTGCAGACAGATTCAAAACCTCTTGAGAGTAATCACTAGTCAAAAAGTCCCCCAAGACCTGACTTTACAATTTAGATTTTAGAGTTTGCTGACAGATATGAAAAATTACTTATGCCATAAACAGACAACCTACTGCTAAGAAAACTGAAGAATCTCGGGAGCATTATTTATTCTTGCAACTACACAGAATGTATTTCATTATTAATCGGGCTTCTAATAGAATTCATTACAGACAGTTGTATGCCTGTAACTATTCTGTGAAGATCTAAATGCCACTCATTTCTAATCAAAAGGCATCTCCAGAGATTTTTGAGAGCCTGCATATTAGAGACAAGTTCTCTCTTTCCCAATAAAAAAACAGCAGAAAGAAGAGACAGCTTCCTGTTTCCTCATATATATTTATTGGTTCCAGTTTAACACAATCAAGAAAAGTCACTCTCTGCTTCTTGACAAATGCAGCATGGCATTACATTGTCTGAGGTCACTGTTCCACTGTCTATATGGTAAATGAAGAACAACCCAACAAGGCAGTTTCCATGCTGTTTTAAATTCATTCATAGCCCTGTTTTCCGTTTCATAAAAGATTGTTTGTTTGTTGTTTGTTGTTATGTGCCTTCAAGTCATTTCCAACTTATGGTGACCCAAAGGCAACTTATCAGAGGGTTTTCTTGACAAGATTTGTTCAGAGATGGTTTGCCTTTGCCCTCCTGTGGGGCTGAGAGAATGTGAATTGCCCAAGGTCATCCAGTGGGTTTCCACAGCCGAACCCTGGTCTCCAAAGTCATTGTCCAGTGCTCAGATCACTTGGTGCATCTACACTAGAAATAGTGCAGCTGGCTAAAGTAAACAAATACTTCCTGGGCCTCATTCCCACTATGTTATAAACCAGTTTGCTAACCAGTTTGAAGTGGTTTAAATGAATCTTGTTCACACTTGAGGGGAATCACTGAAGTGGTTTGCCGAGGGGGCTCCTGTGCCAGACTCATTTAACACACGTCTTTTTGACGCTCATTTTTTCCGAATCTTTTGCAATAAATCGATTCAGCCAAGTGTGAACGGGATGTGGGTTAGAATCAATTTAAATTTGACCTTTAAATTGCTAGCCTGCTGAAGAAGGTCCATTTTGAATTGATTCATTAGTCAATGTGAACAACAAGTGGGTTATTTTACAATAAGAAAATGCAATCGGGGCAAATGTAGTGTGAACCATGCTCCGCTGTCAAAGCAATCCATCAATTCAGATCACAAACTAATTTATTTGTAAGTGGGAATGAGGCCTTGGAATGAACTTCCTGGAAGGTGGTGGTTCTCCTCCACTGAAGGTTTTTTTAGAGGTTGGATGGCTATCTATCAAGGGCTGCTTTAGCTGTGGGCTTCTGAACTGAGTTGAACTGTGGGACCACTTTCTCTTCTGCATACAGTTCTATGTTTCTTTTACAGATTCCAACTGTCTTTTCTCTCTCACCTTTCTCCCATTCCCCAACACAACTCAGGAATAGGACAGAAATTTGAGGACCAGTGAATATTTTCACTGGGGGAGCCGAATACTTATTGGGGGTACTAGTTTTGCTCTCTCCCCTTCTCAGTAGCTACTCCCCTAGACAGTGACCAGGTAGAAAAAGAACAGTGCTCCCGCATCTTTAATAGCTATGTAGAAACAAGAATTTCAACAAATGTAGCAGGGGTGGGAATTACAGTGTCTTCTAGATGTGGAGGGACTACAACTCTCAGCATTCCTCCTCATTAACTATGCTGCCCAGGGTTGTTGCCACTTGCATTCCAGCAATATAAGGGGGCCACCTGATTCCCACCCCTGAACTATAGCTTACTTGACAAAGTGCAACTCCTGGAATTTCCTCTTCTGTGCAACTATTAACGGATGGTATAGACACCCTGCCATTTTTTTCCATTTGGCTACCCTAGAGAAAGAGCTGGTGAGTGCTGGAAGAAAAGGGCAAGCCGCCTGCCTGTTTTTACAGTCCGGCACCTAAATGGTCCATTAAGCACCCATCTGTCATAAATCAGGTTGACCACTATTGCAATAAGCCTATAGGATACAACAGTTGTCTTCCACTCTCTCAAATAAACACCTAATAACCTGGAACTAAGTTGTTTCAGGTTCCACCAATGGTAAGTTCGCGCTCATAGCAAATACTCTACATTGGCCAAGCTAATGGCTCATTTATGACATGTATTTGGATAACTGGTAATTGACTGAAATATTCTTCCAAAAAAGTTTTACAGATGCAACTAACTTGATCCAAAACATTTATGTTTTAAGGGTAGGTGTAGTTTTTTTTAAATCCAAGACAGCCATATTTGGGTTTTCTTTATATAAAAAAAGATTGCAACCAGTGTTGCTTATCTCCTTAAAACTCAACAAAATTAAGAATTCAGGAGCCTTGCCCTATTTATTCAGCCTATTGATTGGGTTGTCTATTTTTCCATTTGTTTTGTTGGTGAAATCCTATTGTTTTAATTTTTGAACACTTTGTTCAAAAGTCTAGTCTGCACCTTCCCTGCGGATAGTCATTTCTTATTGTTTCACAAATAAGAAAGAGTGGAAATCTTCAAACAATCATGACTGAATTAACCTCCTTGGATATGTTTGCCATGCATCACAGGGAACAGCAGGGGCTTATGCAGTGATGTGAAAACCATTCCAATGAAAATGGCAAGACAAATCGCACAGAGCAGTAGTCTTCAAGTTCTGAAACAGAGTTGCAACTTTAACCCTAACCTTTAATGTTTTTTGGTGGGAGCCATACATTCAGAAGCCCACATTCATGCAAAGTATGTTTTCTTTTTATTTGCATCCTCTAATAACAAGAGTGGAGAGGGAAATGAAGAAAAGAAAATGACAGTAGCAGCACAAATGCAGCAGCCCATCACATAACAACCAGTTATAAAGTGAGATGTTTATACAACTTTTTTTTTCTTGAAAGTGATTTTCTTCCCAGAAGATCAAATTATAGCTCCAGACTATTCTTTGGCTGCTGCAATACTGAAAAATCAATGAAATTTGGCACCATTTTAACTGCCCTGGGCTCCATCTTGTGGAATCCTGGGATTTGTAGTTTGTTGTGGTACCAGAGCTCTCTGTCAGAGAATGCTAAATATCTCACAAAAGTACAAATCCCCCAATTCCACAGCATTGAGCTTAAGCCAGAAAAGGTTGGAGCGGCAAGAAAACCAAGCTTGGGGGTCACATGTGGCCTCAGGACAGCACTTTGCCCATCCCTGCAATAAGGAAAAGGTGAGCAACTTATGGCCATCTGGTTGCTGTTGGACTGCAACTTCCATCAACCCTCATTATTGGTTATGCCACTTGGAAATTATGGGTACTGGAGAACCACAACATCTAGAAATCCATTAAGTTGCCCATCCCTACACTAAAGAAAATAACAAGGAAATAAAATGTATCCCCATTGGACAGAACATTTTGCCGCAGCCTTTTCCACTGGTGAAAGTTTCCAAACAGACTTTGGGGGCAGCTCTAGGTATAACACGTTATACTAATACAATCCTGATAAATCAAGGCGTGTGTCAAAATGTCCACAAGACTTAAGCACAATTGGCACAAAGTTGAGCAAAATTGCTCATAGCCACAGCTGCCACCTGAAAATACAAAAGCAGACCTGGTCCCAGAACTTCTCTCAATCTACAAAAGTGCTTTGTTTGTTTTTGTTTGTTTGTTTTTAGGGCATGTAACCCTATCCAGAAGAGGCTGACTTCCTATCTCTGGGTCAGATGATCTCCTGGCCAACAGCATTGTCCCGATTGAGTTTCAGTTTATCCACCCACATTCAGCTCTTTACTGACTCCAGATAATGGTCCCAGACTTCCATAGCCTTCTTGGTCCAAGATTTCCTTCATTCTACTTGAAGTGACCCAAGGACAAGCCAGGCTGCAGGAAGCACAGCCCACCGTTTTTGAAACTGAATCTCCTGTATGTTTTTGCAAGTACTAATTTAGGGGGTGGGAGAAATTATATGGTTTAATTTGGGTTTACAACACTTCAGTAATGATCCCTCCCCAAAGGCCTGAGATGGTACAAAAATCTTTACTAGAGTACTGACTCCTAAAAATAAAGTTTATGACATGCCGTACAGCTGTAGTGTTGTTCCGTTACAAGTGACAGATTCATCAACACAAATACGCCAACGTTCAAATATTGTGAGCTGCTTTCACAAAAATAGATTATTTAAAGGGCATGCCAAGGGGTAGTTCCAAAGCTTTTTGAAAAGGGCATGCTTCATGCACTTAAGGTACCACAATCGCTTCCATTAAATGTTTGAAAACAGTGATCCACAATATGCTATAGCACCATAATGCAACAGTTTCCCATGATATTGCTCCTAACCAAAGAAAATCACATATAAAGGAGACATATGTGGGGTCTAGCTGCTGCCACACTGCCCAATTGACTGTCATGGTGCCATCCTGTGGAGTCCTGGGATTTGTAGTTTGTTGTCACATCAGAACTCTCTAGCAGAGAAGGTGTAATAGCTCCCAAAATTACAAATCCCAGAATTCCATAGCATTGAGCTATGGTAGTTAAAGTGGTGCCAAACTGCATTAATTCTGCGGAGTAGATTTTTTAGAGTAAAAAAGGCACTCGGGTAAGGCAAGCAGGTATTTCCCACATCTGGCACAGCTTCTCCACCCAAAGTGTTTTTCTTTCAGTGCAGCTGACTTTCCACATGAGTCTGCCCAGGTTTTAAGAGCTTGGGTGGAGGCCCATCGCTCAGTCCCACCACCATCAGATATACAACTGGTAAGAGTATGAAACGGGCCTTCTTAATGGCTGATCCCATATTCTGGGAGTCCCTGCCAAGTGAAAGTTACTCAGCACCCTTTCAATTGCTCTTCTGCCAAAAGGCAAAATACTTTTTATACAGTCAACTGCTCTAGTTTGCTGATGAACAAGTTCTGTCTGGTTGTGCACTACTTCTGTGGTTTTTTGTTGTGTTCTTCATTGTGACTCCCAGTTTATTTGTGACCTTATATTTTTAATCAAGATTTTTAAAAGTCATGCTTTATTATAGCTAGCTGACTAATGTCTTTTTGATAGAGAGCCCAGATAAAAATTAAATGAGTAAGCAATAAATATCAAAACTTGGTTGAGGAGAAAAATAGTGGGGGAGGGGGTAGAGAAGAAGAGAACCTGCAGTATCCTGCTGAAGCTAACTCTCGTTTTAATTTTATTTTGGTTCAGTTAAAAAAATAATGTATGTACACACTTACACTCATAAATAAATGCAGGGACCTTTCCCTGTTTCTAAGGCTGCATCCACACTGCAGAAATAATTCATTTTGATACCACTTTAACTTTCATGTCTCTGGGAATTGTAATTTATTCTGGCACCAGAGCTCTCTGATAGAGAAGGCTAAATGTCAGACAAAATGAGAGTTCTCAGGGCTCATTCCCATTATGATTTAAACCGATTTGCTGATCGGTTTACATGTGCCTTGTTCACACTGGGAATGGTTTCAGACCCGACTGCATTTGGTCTGAGTCACGGTGAAGTGACGCAAATGCAAAAAAATCACTCTTTTCAAAGATGGATCTTTTGGTGGCTCTTTTGAAAAGAACCAATTTGCAAGTGTGTTCAACAAGTGTGAATGATGTTTGGATCTCAATTGCATCGTACTGGAGGGGAGGGACTATGGCAGAGGGTTGGCTGAGGGGTGTAACCCATCCCACCCCAGGTTTTGGGGAAATCCGCCATCCCCCGCCTCAGAGTGCTTTCCTTGGGGAGGAGGGTTTAGCATGGTTTTGAGCTTTTCTTGAGTCATGTCCTGCATTTTCCTCAAAGGTCCTCCATGCCTGGTCCTCCTTTGTGGTGAGGACTCCTGGTCACCCTGCCCCTCACCTTCCTTTCTCTCTCTCTGGTCTCTCTTTCTCTGCCCCCCTTCCTCTCCATCCCACACCATCCCAGGACCCTCTCCCTCCCTTCTTCTTTCCTTCTCAGGGCAAACTGCCAAAGTCCTGGTCCATTGGCCTCCTTCCTTACCTGGTACTGGGGCTGGCCTGGGAAGCAGGGGAGGTGTGGGGATGATGGGTCAGGAGGAGAAAGGCTGGCTGCTGCTCATCAACCCTTCACAGGGAATTGAGGAGGGCTAGCAGAAGGAGATGCAGGAGCAGCGATGCTCGTGGGAAGCACTCCCAGGGATCAGGGGTGAGTGGGTCAGGGAGCCAGTCAGGAGGGAGGCGGAGGTGGCCAAAAGAGACTCAAGCTGCGGGGTGAGAGACTTTCTTGCTTTCCTTCCTGTTAAGTAGAGTACCTTGGAAGCAGGGTGACTGTGCATGTCCTCCTTTCCAGGACACACCACACCCTCCATTCCAGCCTTCTCTCCAAAGAGGAGTTTCCAAATGGCCCTCCCTTTGGAGCAGGACTAAGAAGCATGGATTGACACTTCTAGTAGCAACGTTTTGGAGCTTTTCTTGGGGCATGTCCTACATCTTTCTGGACTGTCCTCCATTTTGTGGTGCCTGGTCCTCCTTGGCAGTGAGGACCCAGCTTGAAAGATGACCTACTCCAAGGTGGCAGAATTCAAAGAAATAGCCATTTTGAGCAGGACTAAGAGGCATGCATTGACATTCCTAGCACTGTTTTGGGCTTTGATTTGGGGATGTCCTCCATTTTTCCAGGACAGGCCTCTATTTTGGGGGGAGGCGTGCCTGGTCCTCCCATCCCTCCTTTCCCCCTTCTCCCTCCTTCCTTGCATCACTGATGACACATCATATGATTGATATTTTTTTAAAAAGTGCAGAACAGATTGATCACAATCGATACTAAGCATGCATTCTGCAGCAGTGCAAATCTAGTGGGAATGACAATCGTGTCAAAAAAGACAAATGCATAGAATAAGAAAATAATTCACTTCCATAATGGGAACTACGCATCAGTCTGAATCGATTCAGCAACCCATTATCAATGCGACTTGCAAACTGGTTTAAATGCAAGTGGGAATGCGCCCTTAGAGAATCTGTGCACTTTGAGAACCTGTGCACAAATAAACAAAAATTAACATGACCAAGGTTGTAGTTTTATACTCAATTTCGTGGGAGTCTGCCCTCCTGAATTCAGTGGGACCTACTTTTAAGTATAAATATATTTGATTGCTACAGAAGCCACACAAAGATGAAATTTCTTAACTCAGTAACACCAGTATCCATTTCCCTGAAGAGGGTAACAACAGCTTCACAGTAAGCATGTGTTTGGGGGGATGTCATTGGGACAATGATGTTGGAGGAAAAGATTAAACCATTCCTGCCCCAATGCAAATCAAGCCCTCTTTGGCACCTTTTCACACAAACATTGAGACACACAGATTTCTGGCACAGCATCTTGTATGACTTTTCGTAAAATATAGGTTGGCCCATTCCAGACGGTTTGTAGAATTGCTTAGATAACATCCTAGTTCTCACTTTTCTCATAATTTTCTTAACTTTTCTCTTTCCCAAAGATGGGAGAATCCCCATCTGATAAAGTTATCCTTTCAATGGCATCCTTCCTTGAATTTATACTGACAGTTCTAACCAGAGTATTTACCCTTTCCCCTGATGTTTAGCTGTCCCAGCTGCATGAATCTATTTGTTTTATGACCAACCTTCCAGAAACCTGGAGAGGTGAACAGGCATAAAAAGGTTTTCTTTCCCTTCATCACTTCCCAAACATCTGGTCAGCTGCTGTCGCAATTCAGAGACCTCTTATTATTGCCCTGTGAAACCAATCTTGGAAGTTCTTGTTCTTAGTTTGGCTCGAAGAGGGCTCTGAGTGCAAAGCACATATAATCCTGAATGACTCATCGGGGCCAGATTCCAGCTAAAGTCCCCTGTATCCTTTGGCATTTGAATCATGCATCTTTTGGCAATTGCTCCCCTTCCTTGCCCTGGTTTCTCCTGTTTATCCCATGTGTCTATAATGCTGTGAGAGGGAAAATAAAATTACATTAGATTATATACTCTGTGACTTGGCATAAAGTAGAAAAACTCTTTCAATGAAAAGAAAGACACATGGCGTAAAAATGTGATAATTAAAAAGAAATGTAGTAAAAGTGGAGTGAAAGAAAAAGAAAAGAAAAAAGAACTTTCTACAGTCGCAGACTGATCACCATGCTAATACCCAGGAATGAGATGTGTTGCATGGTTTGCCTCAGAAATTACCTGCCATGAATTCACTGGCTTGTCTAGGAAAAGGTAAGATTACAAACTATAAAGAATGGTCCTGATGAGATGCATTTTAGTATTACTAAGTATTAAATTCATTCTTCTGTTTGAGGAAAGAAATAGCTTTCCCTAGCTGCTGCTCATGAATTTATTTTGAAAATGAGTCCAATGCTAATCATGACTTTTTGTCGCTCCAGACCATTCCCATCTCTTTCAGCACGCATCTCCCTCCCCCCCATTCTTTACAAATGTGTGCTGCTTCTTTCTTCCTTGTTTTTAAAGTAATACAATGTTATACACTATGTATGTGCATACACCTAAACTCATAAACTAATGCAAGCACCTTTCTCCATTCCTAAGAGAACCTGAGTGCTTCTCTGTAGTTTTTAACAGCTTTGTTTTCTTTTTGGATAGATACAAAGGAATTGCTTCTTTAAATTTAAAAATATATCTCCTTTCAAAATAGATATATTTACCAAAGCCCTCACTAGAAATTTGCCATCATGGGGAGAGAGATGAGATGTCAGATGACTGATTGATGATACCACATCCTGGGAAAGATAAGTCTGCTACACACTCATTTTATGAAACATTTCTTTATAAATATCAGGCATTAATAGTGTTATCTTTGTTTAAATTAGTATGTGTGTGTGATAATGGTTTGTTATTGTTGTTGTTGTTGTTGTTGTGTGCCTTCAAGTCATTTCTGACTTATGGCAGCCCTAAGGAGGATCTATTATAGGGTTTTCTTGGCAGGTTTTCCCCTGAGGCCGAGAGCATGTGACTTGCCCAAGGTCACCCAGTGGGTTTCATGGCTGAGCTGGAAATAGGAACCCTGGTCTCCAGAATCATAGTCCAACACTCAAACCACTATACCGCTCTGTGGCAATGGTACAATGTAAAAAAATGTTTAGCAACATAGAAAAGTACAGGTTCAGAATGAAACATTTCTGTTCATTTAATACAGGTTCTAGACATAATTCATTAGAAAAGACAATAATGTTTGGTAAGGTAGAATGCAGCAGGAAAAGAGGAAGATCACATTACAGGTGACCAAAAAGGAAAAGTTCCTTGTTAATATGTCCTATGAAATGCTGGAGGAGATAGGTTTCCAATCTGGGAAATTTAGAGGTCTCCTTTATTATACTTGGGAACCAGTATGGTGTAGTGATTTGAGCATTGGACTAGGACTATGGAAACCAGGGTTCAGATCTCTACTCAGCCATTGAAACCCACTTGGTTACCTTGGGTAAGTCACATACTCTTAGCCCCAGAAAACCTCAAGATAGATTCACTTTAGGGTCACCATTGGTCAGAAATGACTTAAATGCACGCATAACAACAACATTATATTTACAGGAACAGTCATTGAGCACATATCTGAGATACCAGATTCACATCAGCTGGAAGAAAGACAGAAAGTGCCTGATGAATCCATAGGGTTCAGGTGACAGGCTATGAATACAAAATAAGCATAAATATGGGAGGAGTACCATTTTTAATTGTATTCGGTAAGGGCAGAATTCCTTGGGATTCCTTTCCTTCAGTCTATCATCCTTCCACCTATTCAGAGCCTGGCAGCTTCTGTTTCTATTTGGGAAACACCCTTTTCATCCTTGGTCATGCCACAGTGATGCCATAGGAATGATACACAGCAGGTGATGATCCACCACCATATAGGAAATTGGGCTTCCTCTATTGTGGAGCACACTGTTGCAGAAATATGCTTCTGTTTTCCTTGCATTCCCTCTATACTGCTCCTTCAATTTTGGTTTGTGTTATAAAAAGGACACAGACATCTCTGTCCTTCTGTACCTTGAGGTAATGTGTGCAGTCCCAATACAGCTCCTGCTGTTTATTCCCTCAGGATTATTGTTTAAATATGTCTATCTCTGGTCTAAGACTAAATATGAAAGCAGTGGATTAAATCTAGTATTAAATCTAGTATTAGTCCTAACTAGAGTACACCATCTGGAATCAATGGTACATGTAAGCATCAAGTAATTTCAGTCCCATTGATTGTGATGGCCTAATATTTAGTCTTATTTTTATATTTATTTAAGTTTGGGGTGGGGGGGAGTTATTTGGATTCCCCCCACACACTTCTTTCTCAGTAATGCTAGGCAGAAGTTATAAGGAAAACACAGAAAGGGTAAGCCAACATCTTGTCATTACAGGTGGACAATTTCTGGTCCCTGTGGATAGTGTCACAGACTGACTGCAACCTCCACCTTTTCTCACTGTGGGCTATACTAGCTAACTTTCATGAGGATCCCAATCCATCAACATGGGAAGGGGCATATATTTCCCATTTCTGTTATAAAGCTTGAATTTAGAGGAAAAAGATTGAAGAAAGCAATGAGGGAAGGGATGGAGCTAGGTACGCCTCTGCTACTGTGTTCGGGAAAGCATGCGGAGGAATGCCTGAACAGGATTATACTGTTACTTACTTTTCCAACAACGTCCTCATTCATAAGGTTGCTTTCCTCCGGAGTAATCAGCCCCGGTTTTCCTCCTTTTCCCCTATTTTCCTTGAATGCTAGAAGGTTATCCAGTAGCTCAGCCAAGGAAAAAAACAGGCAAAGGACCATGAAGGCTCTGCGCTAGTCATAAATGTCTGAAATGACTAGACTAATTGGCCCCATTAAATGCCAGCTTAATGTGTTAATCTTTCTGTACCAGAGAAACATTTCTAGAAAACAGCATGAAAGCAGTAGGCTGAAGAACGTTTCACAGGTATCTACTGAGGGTGGTGGGAAGGCTGCTTTAGGAATATGTGGACAAAAAACACACACAGAGAGAGACATGTCCAAAAAATATCTCCTTTCCTATGTGAATGTTGTATTTTTTGCAGCCACCCTTCCAGTTCTTCTGACAGTGGTGTAGGATTTGACCAGAGAAGCAGCTGCCACAGCCTTGCAGGAATTTATGAGCCTGCCCAGCACTGTGTGGAGGGACTCCACAGTCATTCTCCTAATAAAAGAGCTACCCCTGTTGGAGTCTTATTGATCTTCTGCTACATGAAATAGTACCACTTTGGACTGAGGGTGGAAAAGCATCATAAGCAGATTAACACACACACACACCAAAAAATAGCATGATGAATCTATTTAGACTGCTGCTTAGGAGTTCATCTCATTCCCATTTTTGCCCAATCTGGGCAGGGGCTGAGGATGCACATGGAGGAGGGGAAACGGGTTTTATTGCACTCAAAACAGTCCCCATGCTGTCCCTATGCCATTGCCTGACCACCACGCATCCCGGTGCCGCACTGAGCCGGATGATTTTTCAAGGATGGAAGCTTTCCGGCTGAGTAAAATTGCCTGGCTCAGTGTGGCGCTGGGATGGGTGGTGGTTGAGGGGAGGGGGCGGCATGGGGACAGCATAGGGACTTTTTTGAGTGTGATAAAATCCATTCCCCTTCCTTCAAGCACGTTCACATGCGTCCCCAGCCCATGCAGCAAAAGTGAGTGCGATAAACCCCTTAGCCACATTTCAGGATCATAGTCTTCCTAAAGTGTAAATACAATGCAATAAATGCAACATCAATTACATCCATAAAATCACATCTGCAGCATAATTTAATGTGTTTTGTCAGTCTGTGTCTGTCTGTTATGCTATACAAATCTACATGCTTCATCACAGAATCACAAAATATGGTGTTTTATCTAATACAGGCATTCTTAACCAGAGAAGTTTGCATGGATTAATTTCTGGCAGGTTCATAAACAAGTTACTAAAAATGCTATCTTTTTCAATGATAATTTTCTTTATAGCAAGAATTTTTTACATCAGATTATGTTGTTAAGGTACTGTTTTATTCCAAGAAAGAGTAGGATGGCAGGGGATGTAACTAAATATGTTCAAGTAGCACAAACATCTGTCAAAAAGACAAAAAAAAATTGGTAAAGCCTAAACTCTCCCTAGAAGCAAAGATGACTCCACTGAGGTAGTCATACTTTGGCCATATCATGAGAAGACATGACTCACTAGAAAAGAAAGTAATGCTTGGTAAGGTAGAAGGCAGTGGGGAAAGAAGAAAATCACATTCCAGATGGATAGACTCGATCAAGGAAACTAAAGTCCTGAGTCTGCAAGACCTGAGCAGGGGTGCTGATGATGGTGATTTGGAGGTCTCTCAATCATAGAGTCAAGTCAAAGTCAACTTGATGGCAATTAAGAATAACAGAAAAATCATTATCATCAGCATGTTACGATGTTTCCAATACGATAAAATTAATTCTATGCAAAATCTTCTGTACCAGTGCATGACTCAAAATAGGTATAACCACTAATTTAGTGGGACTAAGATGAAGACACTGGTAACATTAGGGACTCAATCCACCAATTGCTTCAGTTGACTCCCAAACAAATTGGGGAGAAGGGTTGCTTTTTGCTCTAGAATGCACACTTATGAACAGATGTTGACCAAACAATATGTAGGCACAAGTTGATATCCTGAATATTTGGAACAAGTTTAGGACTGATTGGCAAACTGGCATTTTTGGAAAATGTGTGTTTTTGGTCCATTTTGCTGGAACATATGAAACAAATTTTAAAATGGTAGGTGCTACCGGTCAAATGTTTGCTATATTCATTACATAAGCAATAATATCAGTGCTGCATACATTTCCTACTTTTAAAAAAATACAGTGAGAATAAAGAACAATTCTGAAACAGGAGCTAAAAAGTTTAAAGTAATGGGGGTTGCAATTTGGGAAGCTAAACATGAAGTGTTATAATTAATTTTATCACAAAACCTTGACAGTTTTTAAAATGGAATATGGCAAAAAATATCTACTGCAGAAAAATCTACTCATTTTTCACTTGGACCACAGAAGCAAGCAGCATTAGCACTTCTGCTGTTGTATTTTCTGTGTGAGGGTTTCTCTGTGTGCTTTCTCTTTGATTTCATTTTCCCCCTTTATAGTATTTAAAGCAGCAAATGCTCTATGGTAATGAGGTAAACAGTTCATAAAAAGCACAGACACAAAACTGATTAGTCAAACCATAGAGCAGAAAAAAGCAGTCTGTCATCCCTACTTCACAGATGGGTTAACTGAGAAGCCAAACTGTTATCTTTTAATGGCCAACATTGTAGTAATAATACTGGAACTGTAATGGATTGGATCCAAACTTAAATATATTGAGGGCAAATGCACTGAGAAAATGTAGGTCTTTTCTACATATAGTCACGCCTTTTCTAGCTGTAATTAGGTCCTAACTATTAGAAGTCTGGATCCATCCCATGTTGCAGTATTTTGTGCAGCCTTTTGATTTTTTTTTTTTTAAAATATTGTCATTCGTATACATCATTTTAAATATCCATCATTTTCTGTGCATCAATTATCCAAGTAAAAGATTTTATTCATTATTTACAAACCCCTTCCCATCCTCCCATTAATTACCTTTTAGCTTTTTAAATTATCAATAGGACATGCAGTTGTCTTTTTACTCATGGCAGTAAAAGGAAGCATTCTGAGCACTACACAGAATCTGAGCACTTTTCAACCAAATAGCATCTCAATAAATTTTGCAACAAGTTTTGTAAAATAGGGAAGCATTTTATTGCAGCTGAGTGGGGTCAAGACAACAATGGGTCACCCAGGAGAATCTGGTGCTATCACTGAACAATGTTAGATTATCAGCGGTGCAACAGGATCAAATCTTCTGGGGGTGTCAGTGGGTTAGGAGGCCCAAGGCTACTGCTGACTACAGATGCTAATATAGGAGGCTGTCAAGATAGAAATGCTCCTGGGAGGAGGGATGTAAGTCTCTTCCCAAGACCATGTAGCACTGACCCCAGGCCTGATTTTCTAACCATAGAGCAATGGGGTCACCACCTCTAAGATTTAGGACTTTATCACATGATGCTTGAAAGGTGGAATTAGAGCAGAATAGTAGCGTCTGTGGCTGTACTTTATGACATGACATTTTGCCCATCCAGTGGCTTGTCTGCAGTCCATCCATTGATGGAGCGATCCTTCTATGGCCCTTATCACATGGGGTCTGAAGCAGAGCTAATCCAAAGGGCATCCACAGCTAATACATATTATTCCCCCGTGTTTACACACGACGCTGCCCCAGAACACGGAGCTAATCCGTATTGTTCCCCGTGTTTACACACGACGCTGCCCCAGAACTCGGCAGAATACGGAGCTAATCCGTAAGGAGTAGGGAGATTTTGACATTCGGTTTGTAGAGGATGTACCTAGGGAGCCTTCGCATTCATTGCGAATTGGTGGGCAGGGCGAAAATCCCAGCGAGGGGAAGGGATTGCCTTGGCAAAAGGCAAACCGGATTGGAAAGAAGAGGAGGAGAGGAAGAGGGAAGAGGGAGGCGATCTCTCTCTCTCCATGGGCTGCCTTCCCTTCTCCAGTCCTCCAGCCCTCCTCCTCCTCCCCGGTTCCCATGGCTGCCTTTCCTCCCGGCTTTTTGTGACGGGAGAGAAGGGAGCCTTGGTATTAATTGCGAAATGGCCAAAAGGGCGATATTTCCTTCGTTTCGCTATGGAACCGAATTTATTCCTACTTCTGTTTTTCTTCGCTTTTTCTTTGCTTCGTGGCCAGCGTTTGATAAGGTCCTATGTGATGGGCAAGTCCCTTCAATGTCTCCCAATCATGCTGCTTTTTCACTATTGAATGAGTGCACTAAATTCCTCCTGAAACAGTTCCAATATGCAGGCAGTCATGTGGTGCAAGTGGGTGTGATTCTGTTCCTCTCACCCTCTCCCTTATTATTACCAAGCAAGCTGTTTTTCTGTCTCTCCCCAATTTCTTCTCTTTTCTTATCTTTACCTAATAGATTGTCATGATCATGCAATTGCAGGGAGGCAAGGCTATAGAGGCCAGTGTGCAAAAGGCAGAGGCTGGGACAGAAGCAGCACCATGGCGATTTGGAAGAGCAGTGTGATAATGAGTGTCCCCAACCTGGTATGTTTGTGTGTCCTACCTTAACGTGAGCCTGGTGTGATAGCCTCAATTGCATCAGCCTAAAACAGAGGTAGGGGTGCCAGAGTTACCCCTTGAAGGCTTTAAAGTGACTGCTTCTGACCTCCTCCTCTCCTAGGACTCTTGTTAGCCTTGCAGCATGATGCCAGCACTCCCACAGTGGCACTAACACATCTGCGCAAAGCAGACATGTAAATGGAATTGCTGCAGGGGAACAAATATGTTAATTCTAACCTTATGTCTGAGGCAAGATTTGAGTTCTGGCTGAGAGGGGAGACAAGAACCAGCAGTACCTACTGGCCTTCATCCCCTCCTGTAGTGACATTCCCTTTTCCTCTTGTGTCCTGTCTTATTTAGATTGTAAGCCTGGGGCAGGGAACTATCAAATTAACTATTGCAAGCCAGCCTGAAAGCCTTTGTGATTGAAGAGCAAGGTGTAAATACTCTAAATAATAAATAAATCTTCCAATTCCATTTTTTCACCTGGGACTAAGAACATTTTTTTTGCTTGTCAAGGTCTTCCTTCCTATATGTAGTGGCATATTGGTACCTAAGGAGCTGAAGCTACAGCCAAAAGTAGGCCTGGATGTCATTTTTATCTTATTGACTCTATTTGCCTTTGTTCTCTTTATTTTTTCTCCCTTTTCTCACCATGCAGCAGGCTGTTGCCAGAGGTCTGAACTTATCAATCGCAGAGGGTTAGCCAAGAGGGTTAACCTGCATTGGGAGACATATCATAAAATTCCACATAAGTGAAAATACAACACAACCTCCAGAACTCAATTTTTAGATGCCAGGCTCACATTCTAACTCACCATTTACCAAGCTAAGATGAGTCCTGGGGAAAATTTGGGTCATTCCATGAGGTCAGGTGAGAATTCTGACCTCTGCAATGACCATTAAAAAAAAAAAGACTTATGGTGGCATAAGTCCAACACTAGCACTTGTTGAAATCCAGCTGAGGAATACAGATTAACCACTGCTTGTATACATGCATAGGTGCTAGTCTTGATCCTAAAGTGATAAGAAAAGAGTAAAATCATGCATTTGCGGCTTTTGGCAGGTATTTACATCATTAACAAAAAACAATCTTCAGTGAACAAAATAGAGTGAATTTTGTAGAGTGAATAGAATATCACAGAGGGGGAAAATGAGGTTTACTAACACTGGATGTACAGCCAGCATGGTGTAATGGTTTGAGTGTTGCACTATGACTCTAGAGACCATGGTATGAATCCCTGCTTAGCCATGGAAACCCATTGAGTGAGTACACTCTCTCAGCCCCAGAGGAAGACAAAGGCAAAATTCTGAGCAAATCTTGCCAAGAAAACCCCATAATAGGTTTACCTTAGAATTGCCATAAGTCAAAAACAACTTGAAGACACACAACAACAACAAACACTCGATGTATGAGTTAAAGAAAAGAGGGAAGAAGGGGTATGTCAGAAGAGCCTATAGGAGAGGAAGCAATGGAACAGACAAGACAATGAGGGAACAGAACAAGAAATTATTTTAACTATCCCTCTCCACCTCTACTGCCTACTAGGCAGATGATTATTTAGGTAAGGATTCCTTCACTTCCAAGAGAAACTTTGTGGGCCACCCACTTAGATCTCTTATTCTGAACCAGATAATCCATCACTGCAGCATCTTCACCCAATTGCTGCCTGGCCTGCATTTTGTTTCATGCTCCATGTTTCCTCATGTGGTAACAAGTTCATGGGCTGCTGTAATGCGTTTGTTTTCTTGTGAAAAGAGCACATTCAGTTATGTGGGAGGAATGCTTTTTAGAATAAATCGCTTTTTTACAATATAGGTTCCAGCTACAAGAAACATAGAATCATAGGACGTTATCACACAGGGGAAATCTATAGGTTATCCCACACAAATCCCCCCCAAAAAGCGCACTTACGCCTCACGATTTCACATGAAGTCGCACAGAAACTGACATTAAAGTGGTCAGAAAGTGGTGTTATTCGAGATCTTTTTAATTTTGGGAGTTTAGAGGAAATGCATTTGCGATATTACATTAATTTTGCATTTACCTCAGTGTGAAATTCAAATTCGCACAAACAAATCTCCTTTAAAGCTTCTTCCCAGTTTTCTCATGGTTCTATGGGGCTGCGTTTACTTCCTGGTTTGCTTGGCTGTCAAACATTCCAGGCAGACATGAGCTTCTCCGCTTTCTCCACTTTCCCTGTCCAGGAGGTATCCCAAAAGGTCCTGACTGAGGGGGGTTGCAGACTGCCAGAAATAGTGTGAATTCAGTCCACTTTTAGGGTTAGGGTTAGAGTTAGGGAACCATGGGAACTGTATTTTATTGTGGCATCAGAGTTGTCTGACAGAGAAGGCTCAATGTCTCAGAAAAATAACAGTTCCCAATATTCCCTAGCACTAACCCTAACCCTAAAAGTGGACTGAATTCACACTATTTCTGGCAGTCTGCAACCCCCCTGAGAAGCCTAAATTTATCCTTTCTGTGAGGGTTTTGAGTTTTCCTTTTGGCCACGTCCTCCTTTCCCCCCCCTCCGGAAGGCCCTCCATTTGGCGGTGCCTGGTGTCCCTCCTTGGAGGGCAAAGGAAGCCCAGCGGCTTCTCCTCCTCCTCCTCCTCAGAGGAAGGGAGGGAGGGAGGGAGGGAGGAAGAGAGGCAGGCAGGCTAAAGCAGAGGACAGCCCAATTTTAGAGGCAGGGAGGCGGACGGACGGAGGAGGCGGCTCTGGCTCTGGCTTTTTGGGCCAAAGCCCCCCGCGACCCCTGAGGGTAAGAAGCACCCCTCCTCTGGTGGGAGGACAACTTTCCCTGAACTTTTGGTGCTCTTCTTCCCTCCTCTCTGTGGAGGCGGGATGCAGGTTGGGAGCCGGCAGTGTCCGGGCATCCTCCTTTCCCGGGCAGGTCCAGCTTTCTGTCCAGGAGGGATTCCCCAAACGTCTTCCGTTTTGGGCCTCACGAAGAAGCACAGTGAGTAGCACTCAGGGGGGACCCTGCATTTCAATCTTCTCTCCAGGAAGAGTTTCCCAAATGTCCTCTATTCTGAGCATTATTTTAAAAAGCACAGTGAGTGGCAAGCAGGGAGACCAGGCGTCCTCCTTTTCCAGGACACATCCTTCTTTTCAACCTGTCCAGGAGGAATTTCCCAAATGTCCTCCGTTTTGAGCGTTATTGAAAAGCACAGTAAGTGGTGATCAGGGAGACCACGTGTCCTCCTTTTTCGAGGATACGCGCTGCATTTCAACCTTCTGTCCAGGAGGAATTTCCAAAATGTCCCCCAGAAATCATGCTTCTTACTCCTGCTCCAAATGGAGGACAGTTTGACATTTTGTCCTGGAGAGGGGAGAAGATTGAATGAAATGCAGGACCTGCCCTGGAAAAGGAGGAGTCTGGTCACAAAACACACCCATTTCTGGTACATTTATGGGGGTTTTTCACTTGTGTATGAAAGTTAAAAACGTCTTTTTTGCGCTTTTCACTTAATTCCATTTTTATTCTAATTACGTGTGAAAAGCTTTTGCGCAACTTAGCGCTATTTTCACTTTATTTTCGGGATGCTTTATTTCCACTTTATTATCTCTTTAACCACAAAACTGGCCCCCATGTGATAACGTCCACAGAGTTGGAAGAGACCACAAGGGCCATCCAATCCAACCCCCTGCCATGCATGGAGGCTTGTCTTTTAAAAAGGCAGTCCTTGCCATCAAGCAGTATCCATACAGCAGCCCAAGATATTAAAAACACCTTCTGCCAGCCAGAAACCTCATAGCAATCTTTCTCAGCTCCAAAACAGTGTAGAGAGATCCATTCAGGCCATATTCTGAACATGCCAGCTTGTTGATGAGTACTGGCCCTACATCACAAGTATGTTCACAGCCCACTGGCTGTGACAGTTATCAGGCTCTGCATGGACGATTAGTCTGATGTCATAGAGAGACTTGGCAGACACAACGGTCTTGGCCACTCTCTGACTGTGATCATAATCCATTCAGCTCTTTTAAGCATATCCAAACGCTTGTGTGCACCCAATGGGAATTTTGATCACAGCATGGGAACATTGCCTTTTTGGACCGTGTGGCTGTACTGGCTGAGGGATTCTGGGAGTTGTAGGACAAAAAACTAATGTCCCCAAGCTCTGGATTTGATTCATTTTAATACCAGTTTCACATTATTCAAAGCAAATGATGTTTAAAATCCCTATAGGGTTTTTGTTTGTTTGTTTGTTTGTTTAAAGAGGCCTGCCATCTGGCACAGGGGATTGTTATCTGGAAAATATAACAAGTCAAAAGCCCCATTGGGAACCCGAAGATAACTGGGGATTATTATCTACTATATAATTATATATCATTTTATATTATAATTGTATGACCATGTTTTCCCTACTGCCTTTGCCAATGTATTATGCTCCTGCCATTATGTGTTAAGAATGTTGTTGCCAAAATTTCGCTATTCATCCTGCTTTCGTTGTTGTTGTTGTTCTAAAGGTACACCCTATATTGAACATTATATTCTGAGAATCTTAATAGCTTGAAGCACTTCCCTGACATTGCCTGTTTGTTCCATAAATGTAAATACACCATTGATCAAGTTATCTACCTGAGATGGTGAGCATATTAAATCACTTGAACTGCTTCTGCATGACGACTCTGTTAAACATGCAGGCTGTCCTAGCAGTTCTGGCAGTTTGAATAACACACCTGAAATTGCTGTTTATATATATATATATGTTAAAAAAGCAAAACCAAAATGCACAGGAAATGAATTTTAGCTCTTATCCATTTCAAATTACATTCAGCACATAACTCTGAAGACAGCACACCTAGCAGTGGTTTACATTTGTCTCCCCAGTAAGCTTTTTAATCAAAAGTAATTTGGTGTTAAGCATATTGAAGCATGTTTCATTAGCTGTGGATGGTATTTGATTTATTCAGATGCTCCGCAGCATATGTTGCCTGTGCTTATGAAGCTACATCATTTCCAATTGTAAATTAGGGGTTCTGCTTTTTGTTGATGTGTTGGCGCATTGCCTGCTTTCCTTCTAACATAGTATGTAAGGCAGAAAAAAAAAACCAACAGCTCATCTCTGGATGACAGTCAGCAATGTTATGTTTGATTGCAGGAGAAAAGCATAAAATGCCTCCTAAAGAATAACATCTCAAATTAAAGATCATAAGGTTTGTTTGTTTGGGCTCTCAAATACTTTAAATTAGGCTGTATAAATCCCTGAAAGCCCTCAGAAAACCTGCAGCAATAATTTTTGCAGTGTTACCAGAATCATGAATATATATCCGTCTTCCTCTCTCTCTTCTATCTCCTTTCTCTCCTTGTGGGAGGGAAGGAGGGAGAGAGAAAGAGAGAAAAGTCTTTCTAGAGCATGGTTTTGGAGGAGACTATAGGTACTTTTCAAAGCAGCAGCAGAATATTTTATAAATGTGAGGGCTGAAAATGACTGATATGGAAACAGCAAACTGCACAATTTATGCAAAGACATTCAGTATCAAACAAAGTAGACTTCTATCATAGGCTGTTTCTTTTAATTACTACACTCCCCCCCCCCCATTTGCACAAACTATGTGAGATTGGAAGGAAGTCTGTATGACCCCCCAAACCCCACCTGCTTATAGGCATGTAACAAACCTTTGAAGTCATATCTACAGGGGCCAATTTAACTGGTTTCCCCCCCACACCCTCATGGCCCCCTCTCTTCACAACACAGGATCAAAGCCCCCAATTCAACAGCAGACTGTCTTCATCAGGGGTAGGCAACCTTTTTGAGCCGGGGGCTGGTTGCTGTCCCTCAGACAATTGGGGGGCCGAAGCACCAAAAATAAAAAAATAAAAAAATAACAATAACAATTTTTTTAAAAAATTAAAAAATATATGCATGCACACTCTCTCAGCCCCAGAAAAGCCATGGCAAAACCCCTGTGGAGATTTTGCCAAGAAAACCCCAAGAACAAGTAATAACAATAGTCAATATCATCATGGCGGGTGGTGGCGGCGGTAGGACCGGCCTGGGGCCAGTCCAAAGGCCTCAGGGGGCCGCATCCGGGGGCCCCGGGCCTTAGGTTGCCTACCCCTGGTCTTCACAATGTGAGATCAGATCCACATTGAATCTGGGCCATCTCTCCTTTAAACTGAAGTAAAAACTTACCTTTTCCTCAGAATTTTACTCTAGTGGCTATCTACACCCATGTCCTGCTGTGTCAACCATTACTGTCACCGGTAACATGGGTCACTTTCTCTGAGGTCACAATGAGATGCCCAGGCATGTGATTGATGCTGGGCGCCTCATTTTCCCCCCGCACTTCTGAGGGAGTGACTTGCACCAGTGGTGGCACCAGACAGCACAGCAAGATGCAGGTATCTATAGCTGCCTGGTGTGACTCTCGAGTGCAGAGGTAAGGTGCGAATTTGGGACAGCCCTGGGAACATAATATTCTGGGAGCAGCCCAGAGTATTCTGACCAGTGCAGTCCCACACTGAGTAACCATTAAAAGGTAAAGGTATTCCCCGTTGACAAGGTTGTCAAGTCGTATCTGACCATAGGGGACAGTGCTCATCTCCATTACTAAGCGGAAGAGCCAGCATTGTCAGAGACTACTCTGTGATCATGTGGCCAGCATGATGGCACAGAACGCTGTTTACCTTCCCACCAAAGTGGTACCTATTTATCTACTTGCATTTGCATGCTTTTGAACTGCTAGGTTGGCAGAAGCTGGGACTAGTGATGGGAGCTCACTCCACCATGCAGCACCCAGGCCTCGAACTGCCAACTTGCCGATCTTGCAATCAACAGAGTCAGTGTCTTAACTACTTGAGCCACTGCATCCCTTGTTATCATTAGTCGAAGTAACCATTAGTTGAAGAAAAATATCTCTTGTACACAGTCGGTACTGAAAACAATCTTCTCCTTACAGGTAAAAATATGAATGAGGACTGGCCACAAGGCAACATAAGATGGTCATCTCAGATGCTAGAGACAACAGCAGCTTCCTCAGCTAACTACTTTCCTTTAGCTGAAAGAAGGATGCTATCACACTTGCCCACTTTTTTATACCTGAAATGAAGGGAGGTGCTATCTTCTTCTTTGCCTTGAGAAGCCAAATGTCTTGGGCCAGGATGATATGACTTAAGCTTTTAACCACACCTTCATTAGATACTGGTCAAGCTTCTGAATCCTAGCAGCAAGGAAAAAAGGAGATGGAAAACTACACAGTTATAGTGCTGTATTCCACTTTAACTGCCATGACAAAATCCCTGAGATTTGTAGTTTAGGGAGTGGCATTTAGAATTAGCCAGAGGACTGGAGAGCCTCCATAATACATGAACCCCAAATTTCCCTGCTATGATGCCGTGGCAAATAAATAAATAAAAATTGCAGTAAGCCCTCCACATTTGCTGGGGTTAGGGGCATAGGACCCCCATGAAAGTGGAAAATTGTAAATAAAAAACCACTTTTTTTTTTAACCTGAGAGAACACCTCCCTAGGAATCTCTAGGTCTTCCAGTGCAAAGAGGTTGACCACAGAATCGCACTGGAGGACCTACAAATGCCTAGAGAAATATTTTCATTAGGAATCTCTACATCCATCGCAATTCTATGGTCAACCTCCAGCAGAGTTACGCTGGAAGACTTAGAGAGAACATATTACTCAAAGCTGTGAATAATCAGATCCACAAAATTCAAACCTGCAAATGTAGAGAGCTGACTGTATAGCACTGAGGTATAAATGGGGCCCTAGGAGTGGAGCAGGTAGTCCAAAGGGAAACTGAGATCACAGTTCAATGACAGTAAAATGATCAAGCTACTAAGGTAAAATATGACTAGGCTTGGACATTACAGGGATCAAATTGGGAAGTGGACATGGTATATAAATAAACAGATGAAAAATGGAATCCAAAGCTCAGAAATAAATTAGTAATATATTCAGAGAGGCAATCTAGCAGTTACCCTCAGCAACACATTGCCTGCATTCTTGACTCTGCCTCAAGGCCTACACCAGGGGTAGGCAACCTGCCGCCGCCACCGCCCCCCCCCCCCCCCATAATGATATTGATTGTTGTTATTACTTGTTCTTGGGGTTTTCTTGGCAAAATCTCCACAGGGGTTTTGCCATGGCTTTTCTGGGGCTGAGAGAGTGTGCATGCATATATTTTTAAATGTTTCATTTTTTTAATTTTTTTTATTTTAATATTTATTTATTTATTTATTTATTTATTTATTTTTGGTGCTTCGGCCCCCCAATTGTCTGAGGGACAGCAACCCGGCCCCCGGCTCTAAAAGGTTGCCTACCCCTGGCCTACACTTATACCAAAACACCCCTCTAAATGTTTAATTATTGGAAAAGATTCTGTTACCCTGGAAAAGTCAAGAAAGGATGCCACTGTTAACCTACTCATACAATGTCCCTCAGTCATGTCTCCCCTTAAATAGTGCCATCTCCAAGAATATTCTCTTGCCTTCATGCCTGGACTGCATGAGTGGGCGATACAGATCCTTTTCTCCAATCTTTTGCAATACCTGTAGCCTTTTCCATTCCATTATTTTGCTAGTAGTTCTACAAGAAAGAAGTAAAACATAGTTACTTCCTGCCCTGACAAACCGAAAGGGAGAGTTTGAATCAGAGAGTGAGTGAGAGAGAGAGAAAAATAGCACAATATTCTAGGAGTGGCAGCTACTATTAGAGGTTGGTTGAAAGACAGCAAGCTCCTATTGGGGTAAACACAGCAGAAGAGAGAGACCTTGCTCTATCTCCATTTATTAAGCACAGTCTTTGATCCACATTTTTATTTCGGACTTGCCAACCATACTAGCTATTGCTGGTACCAGAAAACTTGTACTAGCAAAGCTGGCTCTACTAACAGGCAGAGATGTGATCATGCCAGGCAGCAGAACTGAAGTATCATGAAACATTACTAACAGTTTAATTTGGTATTGCTAACTTTTTGGGACCAGAGGTAGAGACAAACACTTGTGAGATGGCCTGTGCCATGTGCCAAAGCAAAATAGACTAGGTTCTATTTATCTTAATTTGAGATGGTAGGGTACACCATTTTCTTTTCTCCCTCAAACACCAACTGGACCTAGGTATTAAAATTAGTAAGCCCTAATTACTATATATCTCTGCAAACCAGAATCCAAAGGGGCTCATCTTATAAAGGATCACAAATTCTCATCACAAGATGAGATGAGAATTCTCTTGTATCTTGCAAGACTGAACTACGTAGCAGGTGTTGCACCAAGCATGATTCTTCTGGATCAACAACAATGCACAAGTCTTTAAGGATTCCAGTCCACAATATCCTTTGCTTCTTCTGAAATATCTGTTCCCACCCACCTTTCTTTGTTTCTCTTCAATGTTAATTTTTTAAAACCAGTATAAAGTATAATTATTTCATGGATTGTTTTTATACAGCTGATATACTATTTTAGTTACACTTACCCTTTAACTGTAATCCAGAAAGGCTGGTGTAATACAAGGATGATCCCGTAATAAAGCAAAGATCCATAAAGTTTAAAAAGCAATTGTGCAGAATTGCCATTTCTGTGAACCCATATCTGTTAATATAATATATGACCATATAAAATATTCATTTTGCAACATAATCAGGGCTGATTGAATTAATGGCCTTGTGATGAATCACTCCCATGTACTCTTCTCCAGTGAGACTGGTAAGGGAATCTAAACTTCTCTTTCTCCTATGAAGGAAATATCCCGTTAACAAATAGCACCATCTAGTGGATTTAACATATAGATAGGACTGTTCATATAGTACTTTTTAATTCTGAAAAACAGCAAGTTATTGCGAATGAATTTTGGACTCAAGCCCCTTCCTATAATGAAGTGCCCAGCTATGTATGGACAATAGCTTCAGTAATTTGCAAGCAATATAGTAGAGTAAACATATTCTTCTCTCTATCTTCTTATAATCCCTAACATATTTTGTAGGTTTCTGAATCCTGACTGAATTTGAACCGGTTATAATTACATTGGAATACCTGCATCCCTCCAGAAGTGGTCAGACTCCATCTCCCATCAGCCTCATACAGAAGGCCAATGATAAGGGATTATGTTCAACAACATCTGGAGGGCCAAAGTTTTCCACCCTTGCTTTAAACAATTGCCTGTCTATATAGGTTTAACCCTTTTCTCCTCCCAAACTTGCGCAGAATTATCAAGAGGAGAAGAATCCTTATTCAGATATATCAACATAGCTTTTGCACAGATAAGTCCTGTCCCACTAACATTTTAGTATTCTTTGAAGGTGTCAATAAGTAAATGGACAGGGCAATATTTGCTTGGACTTCTGAAAGGCTTTTGAAAAAAAAGTCTCATAGCAAAGACTCCATAAAAATGAGATAAAAGGTCCCTTTATGGATCTATAATTGGTTAAAAACAGAAAGCACAAAGAATAAATTGTCAGGTCTTACAAATGGAGGGATGTGACCAGGAGAGCCCCGCAGCTATCTGTATTGATACCAATGCTCTTTAAGAACTTCATGAATGGCCTGTAGCTAAGGGTAAGCCAGGAGGAGACTATGGTCCGAAACACACTGCAGAAATGATGAGACTGCTTTAATTGCCCTGGCTCAATGCTAGGGAATTCATGGAAGTGTAGTTTTAGTCTTCTGCAGCATGTTTTGGACCCAAGTTATATATGTTTTGGATCTCTGTTTTGATTTGATTTTAAGTGAACAGGCAACTTGAAGACTCTCTCACACACACCAAGCATCAGAGTTCGCCCACTGAATTCAGTCTTGAAACATGATACCAAAATAGTAGTGTGTGACCAAAGCTGTAGTCACATTGCAGATATAAAGCAGTTTGACACCACTTTAACTGTCATGAATCTATCCTACATAATCCTGGGATTTGTAGTTTGGTGAGGCACCAGAGTTCTCTGACAAAGACTAAATATCTCACAAAACGACAAATCCCAGGATTCCACAGGATGGAGCCATGACAGTTAAAGTGGTGTTAAACTGCAGTATTTCTGCAGTGGAGATACATACCAAATAGTCAAGATTGGATTTAATACCGTAGCAATATTTAACTAAATGGATTCAACACCAAATTAAATAATTAACAATAAAAATAAATAATCAGGAGTATTATATCAAGAAAATGGGATAATATGTAAGTCCTTATGAAGTGAATGCAAAGGTCCCTATACATTTTCCTGACCGCCCACCACACCACTACACTACTTTAAGAGCAAAAACTGTGGAGATATGTTAGAAGATAACAAGATTGCAAATACTCTCAAAAGAAAAAGCAAAATTTATGTATCTTCTGAGCCTGAGGCTCTCAAAAATTGATATAAACTGGTACAAAAAAGTCCATGTCAGCATATATACTAATGGGATGTGAACTGGCAGCAACTGTCCAAGGGATCTGAGGGTCATGTTTGATATCTCAACAAAAATGTCAACCAGTGTGTGTTTGCTGTAGAAAAGAACAAGAAAGACAAATTCCAAGTTGGTCAAGTGGCTGACTGCCTTGTTCTGACGTCGGCACAAGCAACACTCGGCAGTAGTGGTGGCTCTGGGCAGCACTGTGGGGCACATTGTAAACAGCCACCTAGCATCATGGTGGAGGGCTCCAGATCTTCCAGAAACCACACCACACTGGCTCCAGAGCAAAAAGTGAATAATTTTGAAATATTTTAAGGGGGTATATGGTGGGTTCAGTGATGAACAGGCCAGGCACTGTCAGAAATGTTCTCACCAGAGCTGGAGATTGGGCCCTGCATGATCAGGATTCCCCACTGTGGGAACAAGGGAAGGCCATTTTATTTGGCCCATGCAGACAGGGCCTCAGACCATCAATGTTCCCAAGTCCTAATGTACTGAAACTAGTTCCAAGAACATATGCAGAGAGCAAATTATTTGGACTTAACCAAAATACCTGTCCTCTGTGAGTAGGTGTGTATGTATGCTGACTGATAATTCCTGAAGGGGCTCAATAACAGAGGAGTATTGATGGTCCAACTTGTCTAATGACTTCAGGGGGGCTCTACTGTGCAGTGTGACATGCAAGAAAAAGCATGGATTAAGGCCAGCCCTTTTACTCCCTTTGACCCAGTGAATCCACGCTGGGACTAGTAACCAATGGCACTTAATCTTCCAGCGAAAGGTTGCACATGTGTCTTCTTATAAGACTGCTGCCATCCCAGAAAGGGGTCATATGTCTAGCAGGTGCTTCAAGATAACCTTCTGTAGCCAATTAGTTAGTTATGAAAACCAAAAGCAGCAGAATCAAAACAATGAGAGTGAAGGCAGACAATTATTCAGATAGTGACACTTAACAAAAAACATCTGAATAACCCTAAGGACGTTATCACACCAGGGGTCTCAAAGCAGCAAGAAAAGCGGCATGGAATCAATCCAGAACCATACCGGAATGATTCTGGTCGCGCAGCCGTAATTCCTCTTTGAAAGAGGAATTACAAAGAGCTGGAATGATGCAGCGATGGCGCAGGGATGATGCAGGGATGGGCAGGGTTTGCCGCGACGTCGTCTGATCACGGGGCAAAGGATCCAGAATGATGCAGCGATGGCGCAGGGATGATGCAGGGATGGGCAGGGTTTGCTGCGACGTCGTCTGATCACAGGGGCAAAGGATCCAGAATGATGCAGCGATGGTGCAGGCATGGGGCTGTTTTAGACCCCGTGTGATAACGTCCTAAGACTCTCTCACTGTGAATTCTAAATACCCCATCCCTAGAACCACGACAGTTAAAGTGGAATCATAAGGTTATAATTGTGTATTGTGAAAGAGACCTTAGAAAAAATGTAGTTAAGGAAAATCATAAGAAGATGTTTAAAATGAAATGTGGTAAAGAGAAAGGGGAGAGCCAGCATGGTGTAGTGATTTGAGCATTGGGTTTTTATTCTGTAAAGTAGAGGTTGAATCCCCACTTGGGCATGAAAACCCACTGGGTGACCTTGAGAAAGTCACAGTCTCTCAGCCTCAGAGGATGGCAATGGCAAACCCCCTCTAAAGAAACTTGCCAAGCAAACTTTGTGATAGGTTCACCTTAGGGTTGCCATAACTCAGAAATAACTTGAAAACAAAACAACACAAACAAGCAGAAAAAGAGATGTTTTTCTCCCTTTCATGCTTAAAGCCAGGGCTATCCAATATAACTAAATGGAGAAAGATCCAGGACAGATGAAAGAACTTCATACACTACATACTTAGGCCTTGTCTGCAAAGGCCAAATAGCCCCCCCCCCCCGCTGTTTGGATGATACACGACCCAAACCCTGGTTCTGGTGAGGGCACTTTGGACCAGGCCCAGCCAGTCCTACACCATAACTGGGATCGAAACAAGGTTTAGTGAAATTTAAAAACTTACTTGTTACTTGTTGCTCCAGATCCTCCAGGAAGATCCAGATCCCTCTGTTTCTGTGCTATGATGGTTGCCTGCACAAGCATCCCAATAGACCACACAGTACATCCACTGCTGCTACAGGTCAGAATAACCCCTCAGACAACCCTCAGACTGTAGAATTCAAGGCCAGCTTGGATAATTTTAAAAGGAGATTGGACAAATTCATGGCGGATGAGACTACCAGTGGCTACTTTTCATTATGGATATATATTCTCAGCAGAATCACAGGCTGAACAGCTCTATGTGAAGAGAATGAAATGATCAGGACTTGTGTTCTGAATTATCAGTATGATTATTTTCCTTGGTAACATTTACTTCATTTGGATTGGTAGTTACCTTTACCAAATCTATGAAATAAAAATAAAAAGTTCATTGTTCTATCAGTTTCATATTTATGAATTATAATATACCATGACACTGTCTGTTATTCCTCAAAGTAGGTAAATATATTTCTGTATGTAGATACATGTTGGTTACATTGTTTAATGCCACACTTTCCTGTTGTTCCTTAGTAGTATCATAATTTAGAGATTCACTGTGCATTGGCTTCATGACCTAAATTTTCTTTAGTTTCCAAACATTTCTGGACTTGGCTTTCAACATATGTACCACCTTTCCTGTTTTTACATTGTTTTTTACATTACTGTAATCATATGGTATTTTATTTTCATTTATATGTATTTTATATGTATTTTTCTTCATTCTTAATTTTAATTTTGTGTTTCCTTTTGTCAGTGCCTAAATTGGCTGTTCATTCAGCACCCATCATTAACATTTCTACAATTTCACAAAGACACTGCACGGCCTTGGTAAACTATAATGCCTGGTAACTCTGGCTCCATTTTAATGGGATCTCTTTCTAGTAAGGCCAGCTTTGTGGTTGCTCAGCCCATTTAAATTCTAAAATTCAAGATTTATTTCCATTCCCAAGCCTACAAACACTTTGTCCTAGTCAGGAAACTTTACAAAAAGTTTCTGTTTCAGTTTGCTGACTAGAAATCTTGATTTTGCTAAATGTGAAATGTAGTCAGCAGTCTTCTCATGATGAGATTTACTATTTCAGCAGAAAAACTATCTTCTGCAACCGAAAGTTATTTTGATGAATTTATTCCCCTTCCCTCCCCAAAGAGGCCTAATTAGGAACAGAAAGAATATCCCCAGAGAAAGCAAGTACATGTTTTATTAACTCTTGTCTCACAGCTGTATAGTTCATATTGTTTTAGTATTCAGGGATATACAGATAAAACAAAAAAGGAAGGTGTGAGAAAGAGATGAGGCATGCAGGACATACCAGAGATGATGGAAATCAGAATAAAAATGATAAGGCACTGTGTTAGCAAGAACCATCGAAAAAAAATAAAAAATAACTGTGAAAGCCACTGATACAATATACAGTAAGTCTGACTTTAGAAGGCCAGCTGTAGCAAACGAGCAACAAAAGTATTGTACAATACATCTCTGACACCACACGGTCAGTCTGTAAAATTGCATTACACAGAATGTTTTGCATGTCCTCCAGCCATTTATGGACATGCTGGAAATAATTGGCACAGCATCTGATTGCATTATAAAAGCACCCATCATTTTCATGGCAATTGCCACCTCTCCCTCCTTAATTCCTATTAAGACACCAATCCTACACAGTTACCTGTGATTAGACTATGGGCCTTTGCAGACTGCCAGAAATAGTGCAAATTGAGTCCACTTTAACTGTCCTGGCTCAGTGCTAGGAAATCATGGGAATTGTATTTTTTTTCTGAGACATTGAGCCTTCTCTGTCAGAGAGCTCTGGTGCCACAATAAACTACAGTTCCCATGATTCCCTAGCACTGAGTCAGGGCAATTAAAGTGGACTCAGTTTGCACTATTTCTGGCAGTCTGCAAAGGCCCCAAGTAAATTAACCTAGGGCTTACTTTTGGGTAGACCTGCACAAGATTTACAGTATAAATTTGCACCCCCACCCCCACCCCCCTCCGCTCCTTTTTTGTGGCAGCTGCCTATTAATTACTTAAGATTTTAGCCTGGCTCATGCCAAGGATTTAGAACGAGTAAAGGTCATTATTTCAAAAATAATCTGAAATAAAATCTACATTAAGATATAAGGAAGCAGTAAATTATCTTTCACAACAATCTCCAAATATTGTGCAAAAAGTGATGGCACTTAAGAGAGAACTGTGAACATTTCATGTCTATCAACATGTGTGATGTATGAAGGCACACTTTTTTCTCTGTGTATATACAAACTAAGAAATTAGCACATCTGCACTCAGCAAAGTAGATGGTGGAGTTCCAGAGCTGAGGGTGGGGATTGTAAATCCACTCTGGATTGTACTCCTCTTCCCACAGCTGTTCCACGCTGAGCACAGCGCTGCTGGTGTGGGCAGAGTTCCTGTTCAGCTTGGAAGAACAGCAGTAAAATCCATAGATGCTTCACTGCCCCCATGTTGGCAGAACCAAGGAACAGGGCTGGTCTTACCATTGCTTAGTGCAATTTGAAGCAAGCATCTCAGATGGAAGATGGTGGGGCAACTAGGGCAGCTCCCTAGCAGTTATTTCTCTCTAGAGTCACCTGGTCTTTGTCCTCTCTGAAAATACAAATACTGTGTATGTATACCATACTTTGGCCTACAATCCTACTGTTAGTCCCAAAAAGAGTAAAGCAATTGGATTTACTATTGTGTTGACTCATGTGGTGTAGTGGTTTAGTTGTTGGACTAGGACTCTGGAAACCAGCTTTCAAATCCTTGCCCAGCCAGGGAAACTTAGGGGGGTTGCAGACTGCCAGAAATAGTGCAAATTGAGTCCACTTTTAGGGTTAGAGTTAGTGCTAGGGAATCATGGGAATTGTTGTTGTTGTTGTTTTCTGAGACATTGAGCCTTCTCTGTCAGAGAGCTCTGGTGCCACAATAAGCTACAATTCCCATGATTCCCTAACCCTAAAAGTGGACTCAATTTGCACTATTTCTGGCAGTCTGCAATCCCCGTTACTGGATGACCTTGTGCAAGTCCCATTCTCCCAGGAAGGCCATGGCAAACCTCCTCGAAATAAATCTTGCCAAGAAAACCCTGTGATAGGTTCGCCTTAGGGTTGCTATAAATAGAAAATCACTTGAAGGGGCACAACAACAAACAAACATTGTGGTAATTCACAATGGAACAATTGATTGAATGGGTCTACTGTAGCAGGGATCAAGCAACAGGATTCTAGCCAGTGTGTTCTCAGAGGGCCCCAGAACTATGTAGGAGAAGCTCAACATTTACAGGCAGGCTGCTATTAATATGGGCTAATTTTCCAGTACTTGAAGAGAGAGAACAAATTACTTTCCTCATCCTTTATCACTGAACCATCCCTAACTATGAAGACTGTTAAAAGCAAAATGTGCACCTAGAAGTACCCTCTATATAGTGTTCAGTGTAGCTTGCTCCCAACTAAGCACACAGAACAGATTGTAGGTAGACTTTATTATTTCCTGGAGGGCTCAATATTTCTTACTGCCTGGATTTGCCCATTCATTTCAGGTAGTGGGCTCAAGTCACCCCTGCCCTCCCCTTTCCAGGGTCCATGTGTCCTGGACCTTCTAAACTGGCCCGCTGTGCACAAGTGTGATGGAAGACCTAATCCCAGTTGCGATGCTGTAAGAAGATTCAACTCTCTGCCATCAGTTAATATACATGGAATGTGAAGGGATTAATGGGAAAAGTGGGAGTTATATTCCCCAGAACAAACTTTATCAAGCTTTGAGCTCATCCCAATATACTCAGCTCATTAGGTGCAACCAGCAGTCTTTGCATCTTATCTTTCACATATTTTGCTTTGCCCTAGGCAGACATATACATTTTTGTTCTATATAAGATATGAATCTTTATGCTTTCAAACATGCAGCATACCAGACTTGTAATGTCACATACTACTGAAGTGTTAGCAATACTTTCAATGATAAGGATGATAAAAAAAAATTAAATGGCCTGACAGGTTTCTTTTTTATTTAAAGATTTTTTCAGCTCCAAAATGACTTTGTTTCATCTGAAAAACATCCAGGGGTGACAGCATTCTTGGGGTCTCATTTGCACCCTGGTCAAAGAGAGAAATAGTGACTCTATTATACAAGAACCTGAGTGAACATGGGGTGAAATCCTTTAGGACAAACACAAGTCATGTAACATCATCCAATATCTTTTCTTTTCTTCTTTTTTTCTTGATGAACTAAGCAGAAACAGATTCTGAGGAAATGTATTTGAAGTAGAAAACCAGAAGTGGCTTTGGAGTGAAAGGAGTGGTGGTTTGATTCTGGTACTGACCACAACTTTTTATGTTGAACATGGACCCAGAAGTGCCATGATCCTTGATTCCTATTGTTTGACTGCCATTGTATTTACTATATCATCAGCTTCAGCTGATACACCAGCTATGCCCCTTCTAGAGCTGGAGCACCAAAAGATTGTAGTGCAGGTGCTGGTAACCTCAGGGTTGAACTTTTGGGTTGAAATAATGTGCTGTACATTGGGCTACCTCTGTTTCAAGTTTGGAAACTTTAATTGCAGTAGTGCAAAACATGACAGCCAGATTGGTTACTGGTGCATACAGGAGTAGTCATATTAAGCCTATATTAAAATCACTCGATTAGCTGCCAATTAGTTGCTGGGCAAGGTACAAAGTGCTGTTTGTTACTTTTAAAGCCCTACATGGTTTGGCTCCAGGTTACCTATGGGATCACCTTCTCTGCTCTGTACACTTAAGTCTTCTGGGGAACAGTTGCTTCAGACAGCCAGGATGAGGTTGGCAACTGTTAACCAGGACTTTTTCATCAGCCTCCCCAAATGGTGGAATGACCTGCCAGAAGAGATTGGACAGCTGTATCCCCTATCTACATTTCCATTTACTCAAAAATAAATTATCCCACTGTCCTCTATAAAGCTTATACCTTGGCAAATGGGGCTAAATAGGTTGGGTCTCCCTTATCCAGAATTCTAAAATCCAAAATATTCCAAAAACCAACACTTTTTCATGAGTCACTGAAATATTACAGTTGGCCCTCTCTATCCATGGCTTGAATATATATATATATATATATATATATATTCAAAAGCAAACTTTGATTTTGCTATTTTATATAAGGGACATCATTTTACTATACCATTTTATTTAATGGGACTTGAACATCCATGGATTTTAGTCTCCATGGGGAAGTCTTTGAACCAAACCCCAGAAGATGCCAAGGGCCCACTTTTGCTTTCTGATGATTCACTGTACACAATTTATTAAAATATTGTATAAAATTACCTTCAGGCTATGCGTATAAGGTGTGCATGAAAAATAAATTAATTTTGTATTTAGATATCCAGCATGGTGTAATGGTTTGAGCATTGGACTATGACTCTGGAGATCAGGGTTCGATCCCCTGCTCAAGCATAAAAACCCACTGGGTGACCTTGGGCAAGACATACTCTCTCAGCTTCAGATGATGGCAATGACAAATTCCTTCTGAAGAAACTTGCCAGTGTAAATCCTACAATAGGTTCACCTAAGGTTGTTATAAGTCAAAAATGACTTGGAGGCACACAACAAAACCCATCTCCAAGATATCTCATTATGTATGTACAATTGCCTCTCCATTTTTGTGGGGGATCCATTCTGACCTCCCCCCATGAGAAAATGGAAAATCACCAATATTCAAGCCCCATGGGCGCACACCCCATTTGCCACCTGCAAATGGGCGAGGGGTGTGTACTCCAAGTCCACGAAAATGGAGGGGCAACTGGACGTGCAAATATAGGCATTCCAAAATTTTAAAAAATCCTAAATCCAAAACACATCTGGTCCAAAGCATTTCAAATAAGTGAGATTCAACCTGTACAATGAAAAGCAATAATGCAACCAAAACATTGCCTAAAACTAAAGAAGCAAATGGCTGTCTGAACAAGAACATCTTTGCCATATGTCAAACTGCAGAGAGGGAGTCAACTTAGTTTCTCAGAGCAACAGGTGAAAAAGATTTACTACTAAAGACTCAACCAGGATGATCAGATGTCCTAACTGCAAAGGAGGACAAGACATCATAAAATGTAGGACATTAAAAATATAGGACATTGCAAAATCAACGCTAAAAACACTCATATAAATATAAACTCAGGCTTCTTAGTCCTGCTCAAAATGGAGGACATTTTGGAATTCCTCCTGGACATAAGAAATGTAGGTCATGTCCTGGAAAAGGAGGACATCTGATCGCCCTGGACTCTACCTGGACAGTTTAAACTTTGTGAAGTCAAAGGCTTTTTTGTTATTTTGTTTCCCCATAGTAAAGCTTTAGCAAAGATAGGAAAGAGTGTCTACTCACTGCATTGTAAAAATGCTCCAAGGCAGTTCCCGCAAAACAAGCACGTCCAGAAAAAAATATTATTTTTAAATGCATCTGAACTATAGTTAGCAGAAAGCTTCAAACTTCCAGCTCTTAAGTCATCAAAGAATGCATTCACATTGCAGAAATAATCCGGTTTGACATCACTTTAACAGCCATGGTTTCATGTTAGGAACTCTAAATAATCAAGAGTGAGCAAAAGCATTTACTTTTGCCAAAGGTCTTCATCAACTACATTTGCCCCCAGGGCCAGCTGCCCAAGTTCTGAATGGGAGCTGCCCTTACCAGGGATGCATCTACACTGTACAAATAATGCAGTTTGACACTTTAATGGCCACAGCTCCATCCTGCACACTCTTGGGATTTGTAGTTTGTTGAGGCACCAGCAGCACTCTGACAGTGAAGGCTCAAGAGTCAAGAACTTGCAAAACTACAAACTCCCATGCTTCTATAGAATGGCCCTGGAGCACTTACAGTGGTGTCAAACTGGATCTTTTCCACAGTGCAGATGCACTGTACTGAGGATCCCATGGACAGCCAAAAGGACAAACAAATGGGTCCTAGAGCAGATCAAGATGGAAACCTCCCTGAAAGCCAAGATGACCAAAATGAGACTGTTGTACTTTGGACACATCATGAGAAGAGAAGACGCATTAGAAAAGACAATAATACTGGGAAAGGTGGAGGGAAGGAGGAAGAAAGGAAGGCCACATGCTAGGGTTATTTAGAAATCTGGTTTTAATTGTATATTGTATTTTGTTATTCCTATAATTCCTATACATAAAATGGATGGTGATGATGATGATGTCTATTAAGGAGGTCACAGGTATTAATTAAGGGATTGCAGGAATTAAGCAAAGCAGTGGAGGACAAGGGGTCTTGGAGATGTCTCATCCATAGGGCCACCATGAGTCGAGATCGACTGAAGGGCAGTTAACAACAACAACGAGATGCACCCGCTGGAGCACTTACAGTGGTATCAAACTGGATCATCCCCACAGTGCAGATGCACCCGTCCCTTGGCCCGTGTGCCAGGTCTGACCAATCTGAGCTGGACTTCCCAGAGCAAGTTCGGACAACAACCCCAACGCGTGGTAACTCCAGTGGAGCCACACACAGACAGATCTTCCTAGAATTGCCTAGCGTCGAAGCGGATTATTTCTGCAGTGTGGTGTGTGTGTGTGTGTGTGTGGAAAAAAGGTTTCAAAAGCGGCCAAGAAGGGCTGGACTCAAGGGACTCAATTTAAAGTAGTTGTTGTTTTCCTCAGGCCACGCCTGACAAGGCTTGAAGGCAAGGGAGCAGAAAGGCAGGGGCAGTCCTCGGCCTCCGCTTCCTCAGGCCCAGCTTGAGCCGGGCCTTCCCAGCATGGCAGAGGAGGCCCCGGTCACCCGGCAGGTCGGGCGCCCCAGCAGCTGGCCTCTGGCCCCGGCGGAAGAGCCGCCTCTGGAGCTCCGGGAGGCCGCCCTGCGCCCGGTGGTGGACGCGGCCGGGAGGGAGAGGCCCTTCGGGACCCTCTTCGCCGCCCACAAGGCCCTTCTGTTCTTCGTGAGGGTGAGAGAGCAGACAGGCGGTCAGAGAGGGGCCTTCCCTGCCATGGCGGGCTTTGAACGCGAGGAGGCCTTCTCTCCCGCTGCCCCGTCTACACTGGGACAGGAAGGCAGTGCCATGCCGCTTTAAGGGCGGAAGGTCCGTCCTGGATGGGTTCGGGCCTGTACAGACTGCCAGAAATAATCCAGTTTGAGACCATTTTTACTGTCCTGGCTCAGTGCTAGGGAATCATGGGAACTGTAGTTTTTTCTGAGACATTGAGCCTTCTCTGTCAGAGAGCTCTGGTGCCACAATAAACTACAGTTCCCATGATTCCTTAGCACTGAGCCAGGACAGTTAAAGTGGCCTCAAGCTGAATTATTTTTGGCAGTCTGTAAAGGCCCTTTCTGATCCCAAAACTTTGGTCCTCCAGCTGTTTTGGACTTCAACTCCCAGAAACCAAAGCCACCTTGGCCAACTGTCAGGAATTCTGGGAGCTGAAGTCCAAAACATCTGGAGGACCAAAGTTTGGGAATCACTGGAAAGGGTGCTGGTGCTTCCCAGGATTCTTTAGGATGGGGACCTGGCCCTAAAAGTGGGGTCAAACTCCATTGTTTCTTTTTGTAAAACTTAAACTGAGTGACTTAGGGCCTTTGCAGACTGCCAGAAATAGTGCAAATTGAGTCCACTTTAAATTGAGGCACTGCCCTGGCTCAGTGCTAGGGAATCATGGGAATTGTATTTTTTTCTAAGACATTGAGCCTTCTCTGTCAGAGAGCTCTGGTGCCACAATAAATTACAGTTCCCATAATTCCCTAGCACTGAGCCAGGGCAGTGCCTCAATTTAAAGTGGACTCAATTTGCACTATTTCTGGCAATCTGCAAAGGCCCTTTGCCTAAATGGATAGATTAACAATGTATATGAATGGGAAATCAGTCCAACAGTACCCCCCCCAAAAAAAAGTGGGGTGGGGACGAAGATGATAAAGAAGCTATGGGAGGAGTAATAACCAAGGATAGGAATATATAAAGTGTGAATTAAAAATAAACAAGGAAAGGATAATAATGAAGGCAGATTAGAAAAGGGAGCCCTTCCAAGAAGAGGTTATGGGGACCGATTTAATGAAGTTATAGCCTTTGTAGACTGCCAAAAGTAGTGCAAATTGAGTCCACTTTAACTGCCCTGGCTCAGTGCTAGGGAATCATGGGAATTGTATTTTTTTCTGAGACATTGAGCCTTCTCTGTCAGAGAGCTCTGGTGCCACAATAAACTACAGTTCCCATGATCTCTGGCACTGAGCCAGGACAGTTAAAGTGGACTCACTTTGCACTATTTCTGGCAATCTGCAAAGGCCCTTACTTTTTAAACTGGTGTAAGAAAAAGAAGTAAGTAGTAACTACTGTGTGATATTGTTAGGAAGTCAACCTGGAATGTGGAGGAATGAGAATGTATAAAAAGTGGGGATTGTGTGGGAGGGAAGGGATTTAAAAGGGATGTAGGGGTATGGATGTAGGGAACGTAGGGGTAGGAATTTAAAGGGGATGTAGAGGTATGGATGTAGGTAGGGAAGGAATTTAAAGGGGATGTAGAGATGCAGTGGCTCAAGTGCTTAAGACGCTGACTCTGTTGATTGCAAGATCGGCAGGTTGGCAGTTCGAGGCTTGGGTGCTGCATGATGGGGTTTGCTCCTGTCACTAGTCCCAGCTTCTGCCAACCTAGCAGTTCAAAAGCATGCAAATGCAAGTAGATGAATAGGTACCACTTTGGTGGGAAGGTAAACAGCGTTCTGTACAGTCACGCTGGCCACATGATCACAGAGTAGTCTCTGACAATGCTGGCTCTTTGGCTTAGTAATGGAGATGAGCACCACCCCTACAGCTGGACACGACATGACAACCTTGTCATTAGGGAATACCTTTACCTTTAGGGGTATGGAAATAGAAAACTTTGTGAATTGTGATTATTTTAAAAATAATAATAAAATATTATGAAATGCAAAGCAAAACAAAACCAGCCCTGCATTGTTTCTGCAGTGGAGATGCACCCCCATGAGTTAATATTGTGTTTGTTGCTGACTGTCCTGGAGTCGACCCTTGTCCTCCGCTGCTCAGCTCAGGTCCTGCAAAGTCAGGCCTCCCTGATTGAGGCTGCATCCACACTGCAGAAATAATCCAGGTTGACACCACTTTAACTGCCCTGGCTCAATGCTGTGTCATTCTTGGAACTGTCATTTTGTGAGACATTTAGCCTTTTCTATCAGAGACCTCTGGTGCCACAGCAAACTACAATTCCCAGAATTCCATAGCATTGAGCCAGGGCAGTTAAAGTGGTGTCAAACTGGATTATTTCTACAGTATGGAAGCAGCCTGAGTCTATCCTTCTGGTCTGTAGTCTTCCTCTCTTTCTACTGCCTTCCAACTTTCCCTAGTATTATTGTTTTTTCCCCAGTGAGTCCTGCCTTCTCATGATGTAGCCAAAGTACAACAGCCTCACCTTCCTCATCTTGGCTTCCAAGATTTTCAGCTTGATCTGTTTTAGGACCCATTTGTTTGTCTTTTTAACTGTCCATGGAATCCTGAACACTCATCTCCAGCATCACATCTCAAATGAGTTAATTTTCTTCCTGTCTTCTTTCTTTCCTGTCCTGCTCTCACATCTGTACATGGTGATGGGGAATACAATGGCTTGGGTGGTTCTAAATTTAGTGTTTAGTTGAATATCTTTACTCTAGGATTTTGTCTAGTTCTTTCATAGCTGCCCTTCCCATTCCTAGTGTTCATCTAATTTCTTGGCTGCAGTCTCCATTCTGGTCAATGTTTGTTCAGAAGTAAGAGAACTGTGTGCATTAAATATTATATATATATATATATATATATATATATATACCCAAAAAGTAGAGTCCAGACACAGGAATTTCCCAGCCCTCTCTCCTGCAAACTGGGAATTTCCATTTCCATTCTGTGGCTGTTTTTGCACTGCAGAATTAAGGCAGTTTGGCACTGCTTCAGCTGCCATGACTCAGTGCTATGGAATCCTGGTATTTGTAGTTTTAGGCTTCTCTGTCATAGAGCTCTGCTGCCACAACAAGTTACAAAGCCCAAGATTTGATAGCATTAATTCTGCAATGTGGCAGCAGGCGTATATTTGCTTCTCCTGGTATTGAAGCCCTAAAAAACAGAAAACGGAGACTGCAAAGCCTTTGCCTGCTCTTGTGGGAATGAGTTGTCCAGAACTCATTGGAATGGAATCAAACAAATGGGTATGATGCTGCCTTAGTGGTTATATGCACAGACTTCAGAGCCCCATTTGCATCAGCAGGAGGCCTATGTTTGTGGGCAGAAAAAAAAAGGCAAAACTTGGCTATCCTTCAAAAAAGTTGGCCCCAGAATATCCTGGCCCATGGAGACAAGGCTTAAGTCTTGCAGATGTAGGCTTACATTTCAGTAAATGTGTTTAGCAGGGTTGGACAACATGCAGCCCTTGGGTAGATTTCAAAGGCTCTCTTGGCTTAGGCTTCTGGTAAAAGCAAAGATTACTTTTCCCATCAGCTTACTGTGGGGGTAGGAGTGGAGATGAGGTGGTGTTAGGGAAAAATTGAGAGAGTTGCAAGTAGCTGTGATGCTACTGGATCCATTCTGCTGATAGACCAAAATGATTTAGGGTTCACTCACCCTGGGTTGCCATAGTTTACTCAAATTCTGGTTCTTTTCATCCAGTACTACTTTTGTGCCCTTTTCCAGTATCATCTGACCCAGAAGCAGTTCTGGCCTGCCTGACAACTCTTTCTGCCATTACTGTCATCATCCTCTTCAGGTGCATCTACACTGTAGAAATAATGCAGTTTGACACCACTTTAACTGCCATGGCTCCATCCTACAGAATCCTGGGGTTTATAGTTTTGTGAGGCATCAGCACTCTGTCAGAGATGACTAAAGACCATGTAAAACAAATTTTGTAGGGTGGAGCTGAAGGACTTAAAATGGTGGCAAACTGCATTATTTGTACAGCGTAGAGGCACCCTTCCTCATCATTTTTATATATGCACTGTTCCCCTCCCCCCAAAAAAACCCTGAAAATGAAGACAGTTTACAAATTGAAACAAATACCATTTTATTAAAAATGCAAAAGATCAACATTAAAATAGACTCAAACTATTAACAATACTAACAATTACAGCTACATACAATTAATATATTTAAAAGTTTAAAAATAATGCAATTAAAATAGTACAGCATCCTATAAAAACCTTTCCTTTAAAATCCTTCAGTTCTCAAGACTTACTGGGTTTCTCATATATATATATATATATATATATATATATATATATATGCTAACTGAAGAACAACAAAGAGGGCACTCTTTTAGCCTCCCTCAGAAGGGAGTTCAGAGCCTGGGGCAACCACAAGAAGGCCACTGCTTGTCCTGCCTGTCTGACACAAGGACTCCAGCTAGCTGTAAGATCACAGGAGTTGCCTCTTTGACACCACAAGGACCTTCCCCTGATGTCAGACTTTGGTCCTGAAATCAGGGAATGAGATGCTGCTGACCTGCCAGCTCTTCTACTGAAGATGTAGGTTGCCACCACTATAAGACTGTTCAATTGATCTAGTTGATTCTGGTATTTCAGATGGATGTATACCATTATTTCAGTCTGTTCCAATACATATTTTCAAGCCACTTTCTGGGTTATATGCCCTATTCCCACAAAACACAGATTTTTGATCCTCATGCACTCATAGATAGAAAGAGAGAATACAACATCTCCCCCTGTTGATTTCTGATGGCTTGAGCTTTAAAAAAGAATGGCCCCAAGTCACTACAATACACACAATGCATCCAAACCCCCAGTTGTAATCTCCAGTGTAGAGATATTTTTGAGCCCTCTGCATTGATTTAACCCCAGTCTTATCTATTGTCCCTCTGTAGTTTGCTCCCTTTGAATGATGAGTTTCCACTCATCATTTTCTTTGAAATTGGTATAATTTTGCGGCAGCGTGTATAATCTGGTATTTCCAATTGTCTTATTTCAGCACTTCTTGTGTTACACTTGTAAGGAGTATGTGGAAGACCTGGGCAAAATTCCCAAGAAATTTTTAGAGGTAAGGTGTGTGTGTGTTTTTAAAGCCTAATATTTCAGAGTATCACAAGATAATGTTAACTGCTTTTACAGATGTCTGCAGTCACTCTAAAAATCATGCTGTGAATTTGTTCTACTGTGTGCTCTCTGACTTTCTTTTTAATATTAGATATTAATTGAACACAATGTAGATTCTAGAAGTTTAAGAATTTAACATCAGGTCAATCAGTAGTTCGTCTCTGGCTGGCAGGAATATGTACTGCTTTATATTGTTCATTCATACAGAGAATTAATTATTATTATTCATTCAGACTGTTAAAATGTGCAGTGTTTTACAGAGATTTTTTAAAAAACAAGACAGTGTCTGCCTGTAGGCTTACAATGTAATTGACACAACAGAAAAGCAAAAACAGGGCCAGTTTGTCTTTTCATCAGTGTGACCGTGTAAATCGCAACTCACATAGTAATTGTGTTTATAATTATTGCAGCCATTTCTTCACATTGTAGCCATCCTTCTGGTGATAAGACTCTTCATGTTTAACTGGGTCCTCAGATATCTAGCATGCCATCTGCCACCAGAATCATACTGAAAGTATTTCAGAACCTGCGCTTACACTCTCTGGCATACAGTAAGAAGTGTCTCAAAGTCCCAGAATCACCTCTTGCCATGATAAATAATCTACATAGAAAAGGAACCATTTGATCAATAACAATACAGAAGTGATCCTACAACCCCCAAATAGTTGTACTGATATATCAGCTACCAACACTATAGGAAAATTATAAATTGCTAGCATATCATCTTGTTTTGCAACACTAAAGGTCACAACAGCTGTGAAGTCCAACTTTAGCACCTTGTGTTGGCATAGTGATCAGGCTGTTTGCAACACTTTTGATTTGTATATCCTTTATGTGTTTGTTTGGTTTTACTTTAGGATGCCAATGTCAGACTTATAGTTATTGGACAATCAACACATGACCATATTAAAGTGAGTAGAAATATGTATTTTAATGTATACTGAAATTAGCTTGTGATATATAAATGCTAAAAATAAATAAAGTACAAACAGATCTATTTTCCTGGTGCTCTGGTGGAGCTGTAGGCCATGACAATGTTTCTGGGGTGTCTAAATAATATTCGCACGTGGAACTTTTTCATGCTACACATTTTTAGTATTTTGATTCCACTTTAACTGTCATGGCAACTTCCCATGGAATCCTGGGATTTGTAATTTGGAGAGGCAATAGAGCTTTCTGGCTGAGAATTCTGAATATCCCTTCTTGAACTTCAAGTCTCAGAATTCCATAGGATGATGTCGTACCAGTTAAAGTGAAAGCCTAGTCTTATAACCATGTAGTATCAAAAGACCCTTTGGATAAGAGCAGCACAGATTTGCTCCAGACCCTTCTTTGGGTGCCCAAACCTTTGGAGGTTCAGTAGGTAGTTACCAAAAAGAGGGCCTTTCCGGTTGTTACACTCAAAAGTGTAATACTCTTTCCACAGTTTTGTATGCCTGCTTTCTTTAGTGTCCATGATTTCTTTGGTGTCATTTAGACACTAGCAGAGTTAGATCTGTTTTCCCATGCCTTAGGTTTTTAATATCTGCAGATGGCTTGTAGTTAACCTTTTGCTGCCTGGTGTTGCAATTGGTTTTTATTGACTGTTTTCATTTGAAGGAAGTGATGTTATCCTGCTTCTCTGTTTTTATATGATTGTTATTTTGTTTGAGATGGCAATCCTAGACATACTTACCAAGGAGTCTACAGATGAATCTGCACTACAGAAATAATGCAGTTTGATATCACATTAAGTGTTCTACCTCCATCCTATGGAAATCTGGGGTTTGTACTATTACAAGGTCTGCCAAAGAGCACTGGTGTCTCACAAAACTACAAATCCCAGGATTTTGTATGATTGAGCCATGGCAGTTACAGTGGTGTCAAACTGCATTATTTCTACAGTGTAGATGCCCACCCTACTTCTGAGTGACACGTATGGAGTTGCACTGATTTCTTGGGTATGGGTTTCTGTATTAGACTGTTGCAAAAAAAAAACCCAACAAAGAGTCCTGTGGCAAAAAAATGACCGGTTTTATTTGGCATAAACTTTTCTTCATGGAATCCTTCCCCTCCATCAGATGGATGTGTTGCAGTGACAATCTCGTAAATTAAAACTGCCTTGTGTCCTTTTTCTTAATGCATAACAGTGTGTTCCATGTCTAATCAGAGGTAAGTATAAGTATGTTCATTGGGATTTACTCCTAGCACTATATATACTATTGCAGGTTAAATAAATAAATGAAGAGAAAGATGCAGGAAAAAGTCATTGGGAGGAGCAAGGGAAGGCCATTTCTCTTGGTCTAGATTATTATTACTAAAACACATGTGAGTAAGTGCAATTGGCTCCCTTTGGGTTTTCTTCAAAGTGTCAAAGGGGAAAATACAGTATGTTTTATTTCAGAAAGAATCCCACCAATTGTGGTGGAAGCATCAGTTGAATATACACACTTTAAGTCTCTGAGGATTTCTGTAAATGCAGAGCATGGCCATCTCAAAATCAAAATCATATCCTTATCTTAAATATATTGGCTTGGAAATTACCTCTAATCATTTTAGTAAGAATTCATTTTAACCATGTTATGTTTGTTAATTTCAACCAGGGCTATAACTATGGAGCTGCATCTTAAGTCTTAAATAAGGACTGTGGTGCTTATTCCATGGTAAACTGTAGCCTTAGTTTTCTGGAAGTTTATAATGTATTATCTCTCTCTCTCTGTGTGTGTGTGTGTGTGTGTGTGTGTGTGTGTGCCTTTTACAGCCATTTTGCAACTTGACTGGTTATTCTCATGAAATATATGTGGATCCTGAAAGGGAAATTTATAAAATACTTGGCATGAAAAGCGGGGAGACATCTGTTACTTCAGGTAGGTGGTGCTTCTTACTGTAAATATCAGAAACAGCATTGCTAGAAAAGTGTGTATGACAAGTTATTTCTATTCATATTCTCTCTCTATACACCCCCCCCCACACACACACATGAATGAAACTTTAGATAGACAGCTATATCTCACATCACTTTATATCTTAATACTGTATACATCTGCTATCTCTCCCACAGATTTCTTTTTTTCTCCTTGCTGTCAATTATCAGGAGTGAGGAGAACTGCTAATACAGTATCTTCCACCAACAATCAACTGGCAGCCAAACCTGACCACATATTCCCATATGCCAAACATTATCATCATCATGCAGTGCCAAAATTTACAGAAATGTTTCACAAGATATCTATTTGGATACTCAAATAGCCTAACCTTAGTTACATTTGCTTGCAGTTGTCTGTCACTTTCAACATGCAAGTAGCTATACAGTAGATTTCAGCTTAAGTGTGCTTATAAAACTTGCAAGCATAGGTTCTCATGCCAAATATGTTTCCTTTTCTGTGTCATACTATTTTTAGTGCAGAGCCCACATGTTAAATCCAATTTTCTGTCAGGAAGCATTAAGAGCATGTGGCGAGCGATGGTTAGCCCTGCATTTGATTTTCAAGGTGATCCTGCACAGCAGGGAGGTACTTTGATTTTAGGTCCAGGTAAGGCTGTTTGTTTAAAATGAACTTTATCCTTTGTTATGTTATATGATGTCTTCTCTCACCTGGCCATAGTTGAAGGCTGTCTTGGAAAGATGTCTTCTGTTAACAAAAGCTGCAAAAAGATTCTTCACCAATTAAGATGGGGCAGAAATCTCAGTTTCCTGTTGAAATCAGCAGTGATGTTAGTGGTGAAACTTTACGAAAAGGCCAATAAAATCTCATTGTACAACTTGGGGAAAATTATTTTAATTGGTTATTAATTGCTCATTGGCCAGCATTTGAAGGGCTACTTGTGCCCCATTTCTGATGCCCTCTGCAGGTCCTAAAAAGTCATTTCTGATGGTTCTGTGACATAATGTGTGTAGAGTGGTGCTGTAGGTTTTTTTTAGAAATCCAAAGTCCTCCTTGCCATTACTGCCTGCTCTGCTAGGCAAAAAGTACAGTTTTCATCTTTAAACAAGGCATTTGTGCATTTGAATACACTTCTGCATTAAAACAATTTTGCAGTACCTTGTTTGGGGTCCAATCAGTGCTCTGGAAAGCCTCTAGAAGGTGCAAAACCCTCATGTACGTACAGAAGTGTCTTTTTAAGAGCAAAAAATACTAGGAACTGCAGCTACTGGTATTGGGACACTTATGGTAGCATACAAGGGGGTATCGTAAAGTTTCAATTATCACCTTTAAAAAAAATTGACAGAAAGTTTGTTTAGATTTGTAGTTGTTAACTTTTCTCTACATAGTCACCATCCAGATTTACACATTTTCCCAAAATTTCTTGACCCTCCGAATACCGTTATTGTAGAATTCTGCAGATTGCGCCTTAAACCACTCTTCCACTTCATGAATGATGTCATTTGTGTTGCCAAATTGGACACCCTGCAACGTATTTTTCATATTGGGGAACAAGAAAAAGTCACTTGTGAGGATGAGAGAATAAGGCAGATGCTGCAAGATCTCAAAGCCACATGCCCTTGTTTTGTTAGCTGCAACTTGAGATGACTGAGCTGGTGCATTGTCAGCTAGGAGACGAATGCCTCTGGAGGGCATACTGCAGCGTTTCTTTTTCAGAGCATCTCACAACTTGTCCAGAAGATTGCTGTAGTATGAGCCAGTGATGGTTTGTCCCTTTGCATGATAATCTGTGAGAATGACTCCATGACAGTCCTGAAGCACCTTTGCCTTTTTTGAGGGGAGAGAATCGGCATGCTTCCACTCCATGCTCATGGTTTTGGTTTCTGGATCATACTGATAGATCCAAGATTCATCCATGGTTACCAGACGACAAAAAAACCCCTCTTCATCCTGTTCCAACAGTGTCAACATCTGTCTTGAAAGGTCACACCATGTTTGTTTCTGGAATGGGATTAACATGGAACTCAGTGGGCAGACACATTAGACATGTGCAGTTCATCATGAATAATTTTCCACACACTACCATAACTGAGACCCGTTTCATTCATGATCATTTGGATAGTTACTCATCTGTCTTCCAGGATTAAACACTCCGCTTTCTTCACTGTGGCTGCATCGTCCATCAGTGATGGTTTTCCAGGTGTTGGCTTGTCTGCGCGGGACATGTGACCAGTTTGAAAATTCCTTTTGCACCTCACAATAGTGTCATAAGACGGGCAATCATTTCCATAAACTACCATCATGCCAGGCACTATTACCCTTCAAATGCAGGAACTTTATTGCACTGTGAGCCTCAGTCTTTTCCATCTTACACTTTAGCCACTTCTGGCACAACCTGTAACAAAAATAAAGGACATGATACGCTGATTTTCTCAACATCATGCACTTAGGGACCAATGGTGACACAAAATTTCATCAATATACCATAATAACTTCCAGATTATAATTATTACTCTACAATACCCCCTCGTACATCACCAATAGGATTCTAGCATAAGGATCTGCTGTGTATGCCTGGACATGCTTCCCATCCATAGTTAAGATTCTTTGGATTGCAACCTTCCTCTTCAAAGCTGTATACTCACAAACCTGTGAGGTAGATTGCAACTGTTCTATTATTATTATTATTATTATTATTATTATTAAACTTGGCTGCAGCTATCAACTCATAGCAGCTGCCACTGATGGGTTGGGATGATCCATTTTGACCCCTCAGTCCCCTCAGTATTTTTGCTGACACAGCTCTAGTTTGGGGTGGTGGCGTTGTTGGTATTTCCATAGATACTGGAAACACAGCTTTTCTCATTTTATGTACTTTCTCTCCTCTCAGGCTGAGCGTATGCAGTAGCCTTCCTCAACCCTTTTACCCTGGTAGAACCCTTGAAACAGTTTACAGGTCTCAGAATACCCCTTGTGTAAAAATTATAGGTCTCAGCAAACCCCTGCATAAAGATTATTGTATCAGTGACTCAAAAATGTTTATTCCCCCCCCCCCTTATCATGATCTCTGACAGAACCCTGAGTGACCTCTCAAGGAACCCTGTGGTTCCAGGAAATCCTGGCTGAGAAACCTTGGTATATAGGAATAGACTGGGCTATTGTCCCAGTGGAGCAACAATGCATCTCTCCCTACCCTAAAAATAATTGTAAAATAGACTTGCTTGATATATAAAGTGTTGTGCATCTGGAAGACAGGATATTATGTATACCAGCCTCTCCCAAGTCCAAATGCTGCACCTAGGACACCTGAATACAATGACTAAACACCATAGTGATGATGAAGCAATATTTTGTCGAGGTCGGCATTAATGGTGTTGGTTTGTAATTTCTTCCAGGCAATGAAATCCACTTTGTTCATTTGGACAAGAACAGGTTGGATCATGTACCAATTAACACTGTTTTGCAGCTTGCTGGAGTTCAAACAGTAGACTTCACCCAAAGATCTCAAATTATTGACATATGATTTCTCAGAACTGGGAGAAAAGGCAGAAAGTCAAATGGTGCATATCAAAAGTCTATTACAGACAGCCACACAGGATGAAGTTACTGTTACTTTGTTAAATTGACAGTCCTTGGCTGTTCAGTTAGATTGGTCAACCGTGTATGAGAAAATAACTTCATGCTTTTATTCAAGGAAACCGTGATTGAGGCTGCAATCTTATACCTACTTAGCTAGGATCCAGTCCCACTGGACTCATTTTTTCTTCTGAGTAGACATGTATAGGATCATGCTGTAAATATTGCTTCTCATAAACAGGGTAGAAAATACAATTTGTTCACAGCATTTTGATTGCAATGTGGCCTTTTCTAATTATTGAGAAACATTTGAGAAAGTTATTCTTCATGGCTTGAGAAAATAAAATAATTATCTACAGATGTAAATAAAAATCTAAATTTCCATGGTGTGTAACACGAGTCACAATCAGATGGTTATACTAGTGATACAGTAATGGGGGAAGGATCACAGGGTCATGGCCTGCAGATGTCTAGGAGAAGATAAAAATGGTTCCCAGATGGCAGAAATTGCTCATCTCTGATTGAGAACACGAACTTGTAGGCTGTCAAGTAGATGGCAGGAATGGCTCATCTCTGACTGAGAACACAAACTTGTAGGCTGCCATTGTGCAGGAGAGGCTACAATTGATATATCAGCAACATATGCTAAAAAGTGATCCATATGATAGCAGGTGGTGGATCCCATGTCAGTGGAGTGAGTGGTGAATCCACTCAGTATTTTAACCCAAAGTTAAAGGGGGTAAATCAGGTTCAGCACTTTGGAAACCTCTTTTAAGTTTTAGGCCAAAGTAGATTCATTGCCCTGTTGAAATGGGACCTGCCAGCAGGTAAATGACAGATGTCATTTGAGCATCATGCAAAAGGATTGGATCAACCAACACCTGAAACCGAGAATTTGATAACTTAACATGCATTTTCATACAGAACTGACTAACATTCACCTCTCTGATTAGCTGAATTACTTTCTCATGTCTCCTTCTGACCTGGACTGAATTTCCATTTATTAGTCCTCGTCCAGTCCATGATCAGCTTCAGGTACCTTTGTAAATTTGGTAGAAAAGAGAAATAGAGGCTTAAATCTCTGTGTTATCTGACTCAGCAGAAGGCATAGGGATTCCTGAAGAATTTCACAGCACAAATAGCATGGCATAGAACAGTGCCTGCCTCAGGCATGGAACAGAGCTAATAGGAACTGATTCATTGGAACATAATGCCAGAGAGAACTGATCCAGAAAAATACTGTGCAGGGCCAGCATAGTCATAAGCCAGTATGAAGCAGCTGCCTCAGGTAGCAACTTTAAATGTCATTGAAGCGGAATAGCAAATGGTTGTTCAATGGATTAAAATGGGAAGTTGGTTTGCAAAGGAAAAAGCAACTGAGATTTTCCATCATATGTGCCAAAACAATGTGGTCCTGTTTATGTTCTAAATGAGCCTTGTATGACTTCGATGGGTGGGTGCTATTTACTTATTCTATGATTCAGGAAGTAGGGGGGAAGTTTTTGCCATGATCAGTGGTATCAAAACCCACTGATAGGCCCAGGACCATTTGCATTTGTCACGCTCCCTCTGGTCTTTCTGATGTAAGTTATCCATCAGGGCAACCAGGGCAGAGATACATCAAGCCCATTGTCTCCTGCCACAAAGTTTGCATAGGCATATAACCCACACACGCACTCACCCACACACCCAGAGCTATAGATAACAGACTGTGGAATGGGGCCATGGTTCTGCAGCATCTCTGTTCAAACTGAAATATATACCTAATTAGTATATTGCAGAGGTCATCACATACTGCTATTGCTATGCACATGTTGTGTGGCACTCATGATCAGTGATCGTTCACAGCAACAGTGTGTCCAGGTATCCCAATTATTCATTATCCCCCCAACCTATGTCCAGGTATCCCAATTATTCATTCAGTCATATGATGTATTGTGTCACAATAAAGGTAAATGTATTCCCATTGACAAGGTTGTCTGTATATATATGAATTTGCGAAATGCCACAGGATATCTTTTTGGTTTTTCTGCAAGCAGTTAGCACAACTGTGCTTGTCAGATTTGCTGTAAAACACTGATGTCTAAATAGAAATGAAATGACAGTATTTGAACATCCAGCAGATGGCAAACTTATCCCAGAAAGAAGGGAAAAGATTAAGCAATAAGTGTTTGTGTGCTTAGGGAGTGAGGGAGGGGAAAAAGGAGTTCACAAGAAGGAGGTTGCTAACATGTCAGACCTATGCCTTTTGTGTAGAACTTGGAAAAATTACTTTTTTGGACTACAATCCTCAGAATTCACCAGCCTTCATGGTCAGAGCCATGCTGACTGGGGGAATTTTGACAATTGTTGTTCTGAAAAGTGTTCCCCCCCCCACCCCAAGATTCTATGTGAAATAAACTCCACAGAAATCATGATGCACACTTTCAAGAAGTTGTGTTTTTCATCACGAGGAAATATTCTCTGTCTTCCACTGCACGGACTGAGGCCATTATTAAAACATATAGTAACCAGCAACAAGTTGCTTAGAAGGACAAGGAGGACAAAGAAGAAAAGGCTGTTTGCTAAAATCATTTGTACCCCACCCCTTTTCTATATTTTTGATATAGGAGAATTTTCCAGGGGATTGAGCCTTCTGTTTTCCAAAGGAATTCTCTGATGGAAATTTTTTTGGGAGGAGGGACAGGATTCAAGGTACACATGCAGCCCTTTTTTCCTTAGAATTTTGTTTTTTTTTAAGTTTTTTTTTAAACGTATTAAAATAAACAGTATGCCTGTCTGGTTCCCAGATGTTCCACTGAACGACCTAACACATCATAAAAATAAATAAACATTGGTAATCAAAAGTTAAGATATATTTACTTAATTACTTCCTATAGCATGTCATGAAACTAAATATAAAGCTGCTGAAGTGTCCCATCTGGCCACAGTTAGGGAGCTCCACAATTTCACTAAATCCACTGGCCAGTATCATTCCAGCTGTATTCATTCCTTCTTGCTAATGAAAACGAGAAAGCAACCCTGCAGTTATAATTCCCACACATATGTTTATGTTTAAGCGCTCTTATGTTTAAAACCAAAGAAACTTTGAATGCATACAGCATGTCACTCCTCCCTGCACTTGATGGAGTACCACCCTTTCTGATACCACCCAGTCAGGAAAAATCGGATGTTAATTTGTGCCCCTTGCATGTTACATTGGGTCTGATGGATGACTCAACAGGTCTGATTTAGTTCATCATCCAGAATCAGCCCAAGACATTTTCCTAGCTGAAGCAAAGGATACGATGGCATCCCCATCTTCCTGGTTACTTCACCTACAAAAGACAAACATACTGACAATTAAATCTCACTGTAGCACTGGTAACAAACAGAATTGCATTCTAAAAGCCAGAGGTCACTTTTCAGGTTGGGGAAACATCCAAACCTCGGGATTTTTAAGGTTAAAAATACCCAGGATTAGATTTGTTGTTGTGTGCTTTCAAGTTGTTTCTGAACTGTAGTGACCCTAAGGCAACCCTTGAGGTTAAACAGTGTAGCCCATCAAGAAGTTTACTATTGAATAACCATAGTATCAGGTTTAGGGGGAAAAAATTAAAATTCTCGGGGACATTTGAAAGGGTTTGGGGACTTGCCCTTAGCCCACAATTCTTATGTCCATCCGTGTCTTGAGTCCTCACCAGCCATGCCTGTTGTGGACTGAGAGAAAGCCCTTCCCTGCAGAACTCGCCTGGCTTATATAAGGATATACACTTAAAATAGTATTAAAGTGTCTGTAGAATTTACGACATTAATATAAAAGCCCAGAATAAAAATAGTACCCATACTAAAAAAAAAAAAAAAAAAAAAAAGCCCTTTGCCTTTAAATAATCAGTTCACAAAAACTTGCTGGAATGGAAAGGTTTTCATCTGCTACTGAAAGATCAGCAAGGAGGAGCCAGTCTAGCTTCCCTGGAAGGGAATTCCAGAATCTGGGAGCAAGGATGAAGAAAGCCCTTTCCTGCCTCCCATGTCTACTAAAGTGATGCTGACTGTCTAGACTGAGCATTTTATGTCAGAGTTAGAATGGGACTCATTACCTGGAAGATTGGTGAAGATGTTGGTAAGGAGGCCCAATCTTACGCAGTGACAAAATATTTCCAAATAAATCTGAATGTACTTCATGTAATTTATACAACTACACTTGACTGGTTTAATCCATGTGTGCTTTCCTTCCATATTTTTATTTATTTATTTATTTATTTATTTATATGCTGCCTTTCTCCCAAAAAAGGGACTCAAGGTGGCTCAGAAAATAAAAATATTTTTAAAAACTTTACAGTAAAAAATTAAAAGACAAAATCTTCTAATGAAAATAAATATAAAATTAACATCAAAAACATACAACAAATTAAAACATACATCCCATATAAAACCACCCTGTCATGATTATTATGTTTAAAAACCTGCCAAAATAGAAACGTTTTGTTTGCCAGCAGAAGGCAGGGAGGTAACACAATTTCTGGATATTTTGGAATGGGAATGAACCTGGAAACTTGGTGTACTGAAACTGTTAACAGTTAACTGAAGAAACTGAAGCTTGGCAAAGTAAGACAATGGCAGGGTGGAATGGCCTTTAAATTGTGTATTATGTATGGGTTTCCCTGAACTTTACTTGTGCTTTCATGCATCTTCTTACTCAGATGAGTCTTCCATGTACAGTACATGTACTATGATGAACTATAATAGATAGGTAAAATGGGAAGAAAATGGTACTGCATTTGGCATGTTTTATGTGGGCAGCACCTAAGTTTTCCAAATGCAACAGCCCAGAAGCTTCTTGGAGAAATTCAATGTTGTCTGCCAAAGAAAGGGCCAAGTAGCTTTACCAAGGAGAGAGGCATCCTGGATCTCAAAGGATGTATATTTTTGTGTTGCTAATGGAGCTTAAATTTTATATCCTGGACTTTATTACTCTTTATCGCATAGAGCCCACATGGCCAAAAGGGATATCCCTCCATATCATCTTAACTGAGAACATCTTGACAAAATGTAGGCCTATGACTCTGACACTGTCATAGTTTCCCTTATTCTGTAAGATTTTTAACATCTTTCCCTGACAAAGAAGCCAGTGGAGCTTCAAAATCTTGCATGAAGTATTTTGTGCATTTTGTTTGGCCCAAGAAAGGTGAATTTTGTAAGTTATACTAATAGATTCCCAGATAAGAAAAGCTGGATGGCTGTGATTCCATCATCTAACTTCCAATGTTTTCCAAGCTAGCAAAGAGAATAAGGCCATCCTGACTTATTTTGAATCTCCTTGCTATTAGGGAGTCTCAACGTTTTCTTCTAAAAGAGGTTCATTCAGGGCAAGGTTCTGGACAGAAAAGAGGGTGTAGAGCAGGGTGACCAGACTTCTCAGGACATGTCTAGCCTTTCAACCTTACATAAAGGATTTTGAATCTGAATTGACATTCTCACATACTGATGGCATATATAGGCTTCCACTCCACAAAATAATCTGAAGAAGTAGACTTTAGGGCCAGCCTGGAGGCAGAGTTGGGGCAGGGCAGCCGCACGCTGGCTGTCCCAACGCCATGCCAATGCTGTCCTGACACCGTGGGCCATTACGCATGGGGTACAGTGTCAGGACACCCTTTTTCCACCCCTGAAAGGAGCGGCATTTTGCCACTCTTTTCAGGGTGGCAAAAGGGATGATTGGGGCCGCAGCGTGGGGTTGCCACGGCCCCAATCCACTGCTTCCCGGGGCGGTCGAGAGCTGCCCGTCTGCAGTCTCCCTTAGTCTACGAAAGCTCATGCTGCCAATTTCTTTCTTTCAGTGAGTCTCAAAGGTGCTACAAGACCTCTCTACCTACTGATTCTCGTACAGACTAAATATTGCTATAGCTTTGATTTCAACCTTTGGTCCAGGGGGAATTCCACAATGTCCTCCATTTTGAGCATGACCAAGAAGCATGGATTTACATTTCTATGACTGTTTAACTACACTTGATCTTAGCCAAAGGGCCAAGAAGTTATACATTTCTATGAGTGTTTTTGAGCTTTTCTTTACTCCTGTCCTTCATTTTGTCTTGAATAGCTTCTATTTCAACCTCCTGTCCAGGAGGAATGCCACAATGTCCTCCACTTTGAGCATGACCAAGCAGCATGCATTTACATTTCTATGAGTGTTTTGACCATTTATTATTATTATTATTATGTTTATATCCCACCCTGTTTCCAACACTGAGACTCAGAGCAGCTTACAACATTAAAAAAAGTATACTCGTCCCTCCACGTTTGCGGCTTTGACTTTTGAGGATTTGATTATTCACGGATTTTATTAATATGTTCTCTCTAGGAATATCTAGGTCCTCCAGCGCAACTCTATGGTCAACTTTAACCAAAAGTCGCACAGAAGGACCTAGAGATTCCTAGAGAGAACACTCCAGTAAGCATCTGTAGCTCCTCCAGGACAATTCTATGGTCAATGCCTGGCAGATGTTGACCACAGAATTGCAACGGAGGACCTAGAAATTCCTAGAGAGGTGTTCTCTCAGGTAAAAATATAGTGTTTTTGTTATTGCGGTTTTTCCACATTCTATGCCCCTAACCCCAGCGAATGTGGAGGGACAAGTGTACAATTAAAAGCATACAAAAACAGTACATTAAAACAGAATCAAAATATTGCAATAATTAAAACAAATCATGTACAATACATGTTAATGCTGAACTTTTCTTTGGTCCTGCCCTCCATTCTCTCTTGAATGCCCTCCATTTCCTTGTCCTCCTTGGTGGAGAGGACACCTCTGGCCACCCTGCTCCAGGGGGAACATCTGGAGGAGGAAGAGGAGAAGAAGGAGGAAGAGGAGGAGGAGGAGGAGAAGGAGAAGGAGAAGGAGGAAGAGGAGGAGAACAAGGAGGAGGAGGAGAACAAGAAGAAAAAGAAGAAGGAGGAAGAGTAAGAGAAGGAGGAGAAGAAGAAGAAGAAAAAGAAGAAGAGACCTCTCTTCACTGGAAAAAGAAGAAGTCAAGGGTCCCAGCCTTCCTCGTGGGAACCCACCTTCCTCTCCCTTTCCTCTGTGACGCAAGAGCATCATTGTGACGTCATCCCCGGGGGCAAAGAGGCTGCGGGGTGGGTGGGAAATTGTGACGTCACACTGCCCAGGCCCAATGGGAGGCCGGCGGGAGGAAAAAGGAGCCGGGAGAGGAGGGAGAGCGGGAGCAGCAACAGCAGCGGAGGCGAAGGCGGGAAACGGGGCGGCGGGTTGGGACCCAAAAGAGGGGCGGTGTTTTGGGAGCCCCCTCCTTCCCTTCCCCTTCCCCTTCCCTGCCGCCTCAAGGAGGGCTGCTTGAAGCCTCCTCCTCCCCGTTCAGGGGCAGAGGCGGGCATGAGCCCGGGCTCCTTGCCCCAAGAGCACCAGCCGCACCAGCCGCCTCCGGTGCCGCCGCCTCCGCCATGAAGAGGAAGACCCCGGCGGCGGTGGCGGGGCCCAGGAGACACTCGGCCCCGGCCACCGTGCCCACGGCCACCCCGCCGCCGGCCGTCAAGAAGACGCGGAGCTCCCTCTCGGTGCTGGGCGAGGCGGCGCCGGCGGCGGCGGCGGAGGAGAAGGAGACGGAGACGGAGGAGCAGGTGCCGCGGCCCCTCCGGCGAGAGGTCTGCCTCCAGCTCACCGGTGAGTCGGTGGGGTCCCTAGAGAGGGGTCAGGAGGGGCCAAAAGAAGGAAAGAAAAAACTAAGCGCACTCCAAAAGATGCCAGTTGGTGCTGCTCAAAATGGAGGCCTTGCTTTGTTTGTTTGTTTGTTTTGCAATCTCTCCTGGCTGGACCGAAGGTGCCAATGGAGGACCTGTCCTGGAAAAGGAGGAGGAGGAGCAGGCACCGCCAAATGAATGAAAGAAAAAGCTAAACACACTCCTAGAAATGTCAATTGGTGCTTCTGAGTCCTTCTCAAAATGGAGGGCTTGCTTTATTGTTTGTTTGTTTGTTTGTTTGTTTTGCAATCCCTCCTGGCTGGACCGAAGGTGTAAATGGAGGACCTGTCCTGGAAAAGGAGGAGGAGGAGGTGCCTGTCTGGCCGCCCTGCCCGGTGTCCTCTGCCTCCACCGCCGGCCCACCCCTCCTTTCCCCCGAGGCCCCCCCAAGACCCTTCCTTCCTCGGTCGGGACGCTGGGTGGGTCGGTGCCCAAAGCTCCCGGGAGGCAGGTGGTTTGCGGGAGGACTCCTTCAAGTCGTCTCCGACTCAGGGCGACCCTATTATGGGGTTTTCCTGGCAAGATTTGTTCCGAGGGGTTTTTGCCATTGACATCCTTTGAGGCTGAGAGAGTGTGACTCTGCCCAAGGTCACCCAGCGGGTTTCCATGGCCGAGCCAGGATTCGAACCCTGGTCTTCAGAGTCGTAGCCCACTGGCTCTCCAGGGCTGCTTCCCGAATGGTTTGTTTTCTTCTTCCTCCTCCTCTCGGTGCCTCTGAGGCTTTGGGATTAAGGTTGGATTAAAAATGGAAATGGCCATTGGAAAAGGGATTCCTAATCCCTGCGATCATCCGTCTGAATAATGGGATTTTATTTTATTTTATTTTATTAATTGAGGGAAAGGGAAAGAAAGGGTCAATTCCCGTCCCAACTCTGTTGTTGTGTGGCTTCCAGTCGTTTTCGATTTAGGATGACTTTAAGGCTGAATATGGATTATTGATTTTTTAATTGAGGGAAAGGGAAAGAAAGGGTCAATTCCAGTCCCGACTTTGTTGTTGTGTGGCTTCCAGTCTTGGGTTTTCTGGGGCTGAGAGTGTGTGACTCGCTCAAGGTCACCCAGTGGGTTTCCATGGCCAAGCAGGAATTGAACCCTGATCTCTAGAGTTCTAAACTGTGAGTGTGTTGTGTGCCTTCAAGACATTTCCGATTTATGGTGACCCTAAGGCAAGCCTATCACAGGGTTTTCTTGGTAAGATTTGTTCAGTGCGGTTTTTGCCACTGAGAGAGTGTGGCTTGTCTAAAGTCACCCAGTGGCTTTCCAAGGCTGAGCAGGGATTTGAACCCTGGTTTCCAGAGTCATAGGGCCTTTGCAGACTGCCAGAAATAGTGCACATTAAATTGAGGCACTGCCCTGGCTCAGTGCTAGGGAATCATGGGAACTGTATTTTTTTCTGGGACATTGAGCCTTCTCTGTCAGAGAGCTCTGGTGCCACAATAAATTACAGTTCCCATGATTCCCTAGCACTGAGCCAGGGCAGCGCCTCAATTTAATGTGCACTATTTCTGGCAGTCTGCAAGGGCCCATAGTCCAGTGCTCAAACCGCTACACCAGGGGTAGGCAACCTTTTTGAACCAGGGGCCGGGTTGCTGTCCCTCTGACAACTGGGGGGGCCGAAGCACTATAAATAAATAAATAAATAAATAAAATTTAAAAAAAAAATAAAAAAATAAAAAAAATATGCATGCACACTCTCTCAGCCCCAGAAAAGCCATGGCAAAACCCCTGTGGAGATTTTGCCAAGAAAACCCCAAGAACAAGTAATAACAATAATCAATAGCATCATGGCGGGTGGCGGCGGCGACGGCAGGACCGGCCTGGGGCCGGTCCAAAGGCCTCAGGGGGGCCACATCCGGCCCCCGGGCCTTAGGTTGCCTACCCCTGCGCTACACCATGAATAGACCAATAATTGATTCAGTGGAACTGGGGAAGACATAAGGCCCTCCACCAAGGAGGGAGCTTGGCCTAGCAGTTAGATTTAATCCAAGGTCCAGCATTCCCTTTCCCACCTCTGTGTGGGAAACATTCCCTACTTGTTTATCTGGATGATCTGACCAGGGAATATAATGCATTGCTGCCGCCTCCTCCTCCTCCTTCTCCAGAAGAAGTTGCCAGAAATGTGCCATCTTTCTCCAATTACTGGTAATGATCCCTTGTGAATAATGGCTGCTTTTCCAGATCTGGTCTGCCATGTGGGGGCCCAGTGGTTCCTTTTACTGTCTGCTCAGCTGGCCCTTGTTTTCCTAGCTAGTATTTGTGGGAGAATATTTTTATGACTCAGTGTTCTCTGGACTGACAAATGGAACACCAGGGTTGTTTTTGCCAGTACTTCCCTGCTGTTGGATTTACTGCTGAAATTGTGAGAGAAAGTCAGTACTGAATCACTATTTAGAATGGTAATTCTGAGCTTTTATTAGATATTAGATTAGTATGAACGCGCTAAACATTTACTAGTTTGAAGTTGCTTGTCTCTTTTTTTGAGAGAGAGAGAGAGAGCGAGAAATGTTTGCATTTTATAAATTAGACCATACGGTTAGCCTCTGAATCTTTATGATGTAAATATTTTATTGGGTTTGAATATGTACATCAATAATAACAATACATCTACCACATAATAAGAAAGAGATCCATAAAATTATGGTACACGTACAATATATTTCTGATTGTTACAATTCATGCTTCAAGGAGGCAAACTAACACTTTGGAATGCTAATTTATTTCTTTCTAAGGGATGGGATATGTGTGTTTGTGTGTGTGCATGTGTAAAATTCAATTGAAATTTTTAAATGGCTATTAAAAAGCATTACTTTTTGATCTACCCTGTTTTTGTAGATATATTATGAGCACATTGGGACAGTACATAACATTTCTAGCTGATTTGCTAGCATGACAGGCTGCAACAGACAATTTCACTGAAAACTGAGTGAAAAGATACCTTGCTTGAATGCAAAACTAGAGTATGTGTATTGATAATTGGGGATTAGATGCATTTGAATTTTTATATTAATCTGTCATTGTTTTAATTGGTATTTGATTTAATAATGTTTTAAAGGGGGAGGGAATATACTGTTTTATCTTTATTGTTCTTTTAATTGTTGTAAACCGCCCAGATTGGTTCGCCATAGGGCGGTATAGAAATAAAAATTATTATTATTATTATTATTATTATTATTATTATTATTATGTTATAAATGAGTATTTGTGTGTGAGAGAGAAAGAGAGAGAGAGAAAGGGGGGTGCCCCTACCCATACTTTCTTTGATTGCACCCACTTTTTTGTTTGGTCCCTCAACTTTAGCCGCTTAGATTGTCTTCATTTAAGCGGGGTATAAATAAATTTTATTATTATTATTAACTTTGTGGGTATGCCAAACAAATCCAACAATAACAATAAATCTTTTTCCCATCCCTGTACTGAAGTACCACAGTTAACAAAGCCTTGGTGAAAGAAGCTTCTTTTTACAAAGTCTTTTTGCACCCACCTGTCCTCTCTTTATCCTCTTATCTAGCTGGGAGGGTTTTTTTAGAAGCATCAACATTGGGAGGATAGTGAAGGGGAGGGCTGGAGAAGAACCCACTTTGGGGTTTGGGTTTGGGTTGGTGCGGCATGTCTATATTTAAGTAGACATGAGCTGAGCTTGAAGGGAATTGGATTGTATGGTAGCTAATCCTATTGTAGCTGTATGTGCCTGCCAACAACAGGGAAGGTAAACAGAAGCTGTCTGCAGAATCCTGGGGTGAGCATGCATGAACACAATGGAGAAAGCAGACTCGCCTGCTTCACCAACTACCCCCAACATGTAAAATGCATATACAGTATTTATAAGTCAGGCCACCAAAATGGATATCATAAGAAATATGAAGGCTAGTAAAAGAAAAATAATAATCCCTGAGTGCATTTTTGAAAGAAGCTTTTAAGAGGTCTCTAGAATATTTAAAATGTTTTGGTTTGTTGGTTTGTTGGTTTGTTTTTGTAAACACAGGGGAGGTTTACCTGACATGGTTGTTTCAATTCATATGTTGATATTGTTAGTTTTGAATAAAACATTTGCTGAAACATCTTGAACTGCTCTTCTTTTTCTTTCTTGGTTCTGGAATTTATTCTTATTTTTTTCCATTTTTTTCTGCCTTTGGTACCCAATTTTCTATTTTTTTTAAAAAAGCAATATGCAGGGACACATTTACTTACAGGTATACCTGTATTTTGATGGATCAAAAGGTATATTTTTACATGAGTCAAAGTAAGTTCTTGAAAGCTGGCTCCCTGGCTTCTGCAGATCCTCTCTCTAAAGCAATCCACCATACAGATCCCACACCCTTTTTGGAAGTGTAGTTGAGGGGGCATTTGGGCTGCAGCAAGAAGGGAGACATTGGAAAGCCCTGTTTTGGGTCCAGGCTTCCACTTCAAATTGTTTGGATCTAGCCTGTAACCTTCAATTATCACATTCTCAAGTGATAATTGAAGAACTTTAAATTGCAAGTGTTATTTCAGTCTTAGTTTATAAGAAAGCAGATTTTAAAAGTGGTTACCTGTCTAAGGCAAAAAAAAAAATCAGTGCGAAAGACTTGTGAGCTGCATAACTACAGATTTGGGGATATATTCCTTCTTGATAATAAAGACTTGAGTAGAAACTTAAACCAACATATTTTTTATTTTTCTAGAAGCAAGGTAGTGCTCATAATTGGAACCTTGAGCAACATCTTTGTTTTAATTTGACTGTATTTCTTTATGATTTCAATAACTATTTCAACCATTGGTTCAAGTTGCTTTGATTTAATGAGTGCAGCCTACAGACAAGTGTGTGAATCCAGTACTTAGCTATTGGTTTAACATTTTTTCTAGCCTTTCTCCTACAACTGGAATTCAAGGCAGTCTACAATAATATTTAAATAGGGGCAGATTAAAATATATAAAAACAGACATGGATCGTAAAAAATAAAAAGTGGTTGCTTCCAGGCTATGGCTTTTACTGGTATAAGAGAGTACTTAATTGAAAAGGGACCATTGAGATTATTGAATAATTGCCCAAGTGTTCTTTGAAGTGGCCAAAATTATTTTGATTCTAAAATGTGGCTTTCATTGACACAATGATCGTGTTCTTCAGGATGTATTACACAGATGTCTATATTATTTTAAGAATAGTGTTTAAGAATAAATCCAGCTGCCCCAACCTGGTACCCTCCAAATGTATTGGACTTTAGCTTTCATCTTCACCAGCCAGCAAAGCCAGGCCAGGCTGACTGGAGATGCTAGGAGTTGTAGTTCAACACATTTGCAGAGTGCCAGGCCAGGGAAGCCTGGATTAAGTGCTGAAAACATAAAGAAGCTAGAGTATTGTGAATGTGCATATCCAGCAGGAGAGAAGAATACAAAATTGGCTGAATATGCTGTATCTACAGGCATGACTCTTTAAACTGCTGTCTAAGCTTTTATTTTCCAAAGACTTTAAAAATCTTTTCTTGTTATGCTTGGTGTATCTGCTTAAGGAAATTTCTTGTTGCTGCCATCTTTTACACACACTGTAAAAATTACAATTAACAAATGTTGCCATGAGTCAAGATCGATTCGAGGGCAGTTAACAACAACAAGCCATGATTTACATCCTTTTGTTGAGTAAATCAAGGTTTATATTTAAAGGCTTTTAAAGCCTTTTGTAGCCCAAACTATTAGCAGTAAATTCTCTAGGTAGCTGCACCATTGTGCTTACTACTGAGGCTTAGATGGACAAATATTACGCATCAAAGGTTTGCGGGGATAGGAATCTCATAGTCTTGTATAATATGGAAGGGAGTTTAAAATTTCCCAATTTTTCTCTTCCCCCTCCAACTGGAAATTCCCAGCAAGCTGCCAGTTTGTGGAAAGATATATTACAGTGCTGATGGCTCCTTCATCTGTTACACATTTAGATATCTTGTATCAGATGTGCTAAAAATATATGTGCAGAATTTAAAAACTTGTAGCAAAGCACTTCCACCTGTTGCTCTGAGAAACTTAGTTGGTGCCCTCTCTGCCTTTTGCCATATGGCAAAGATATATATGCTTGTTCAATCAGCCATTTGTTTCTTAAGTTTTAAGCAATGCTTTGGTTACATTACACACATCCCTCCACATTTGAAGCTTCGATTTTTGCAGATTTGATTTTTCACAGATTTTATTAATATGTTCTCTCTAGGAATATCTAGGTCCTCCAGCACAACTCTGTGGTCAACTTTAACGAAAGCTTGTACTGAAGATATAGAGATAACTAGATAACTGAATTTATAGAGATAACTAGAGAGGACACTCCACTAGGCATTTGTAGCTCCTCCAATGCTATTCTGTGATCAATGCCTGGCAGATGTTGACCACAGAATTGTATTGGAGAACCTAGAGATTCCTAGAGAGGTGTTCTCTCAGGTAAAAACATAGTATTTTTTATTTGTTGTTTCTCCACATTCATGGGGGTCCTGTGTCCCTAACCCCAGCGAATGTGGAGAGACAAGTGTATTTATTACCTTTTATTGTATAGGCTGAATCTCCCTTATCCAGAACACTAGGGATTAGAAGTGTTTGGGGCTTCTGATTTCTTTGGATTTTGGAATACCTGTATTTGCATATTGTACATAATTGGATATCTGGGAGATGAAATGCAAACCTAAATGCAAAATTCGTTTATGTTTCTTATGCATCTTATACACATAGCCTGAAGATAATTTTATAGAATATTGTAAGTAGTTTTGTGTATGAAACAAAGTTTGTGTACATTGGACCATCAGAAAGCAAAAGGGTCACTGTCTCAGCCACTCATGAAAAAAGTTTTTGGTTTTTAGAATATTTCAGCTTTTGGAATTCCGGATAAGGGAGATTCAACCTGTACTGTTCTGTAATTTTCTTTCATATTAATTTTTAACTGCTGTTACCCATCTTGAATGGGTTGTAAACATTAAAGAGAATATATGTTATTCTATACATAAATAAATAGGTCCGTGGTGAGATATTGTTATAGTTACAACAGATTGTATTGATAGTGCTTCCACAGAAAACAGCAACAGATGTCCTTCTTTTATAGACAGCTGTTATCTAGGACAAAGATAGTAAATATTACATGGAAGATGATAATAACAATAGGTAGCCTTTACGCAGTAAGTGTATTTCAAGTGTCCAAACTGTCTCACATTCTAAACCAGGGGTAGGCAACCTAAGGCCCGGGGGCCTTTGGACCAGCCCCACCATGATGATATTGACTATTGTTATTATTACTTGTTCTTGGGGTTGTCTTGGCAAAATCTCCACAGGAGGTTTGCCATGGCTTTTCTGGGGCTGAGAGAATGTGCATGCATATTTTTTTTAAAAAAATTATTTTTTAAAAAAATATTTTCATTTTTATTTATTTTATTTATTTATTTTTGGTGCTTCGGGCCCCCTGAGGGACAGCAACCCGGCCCCCGGCTCAAAAAGGTTACCTACCCCTGTTCTAAACTGTCACACACAGACCACTGATGACACAGTGGTGAGCCTGACTATGGGAGGCCATGATTTGGGAACTTCCCTTTATGATAACACTAGGAAATTTTAGGCCCTCCTGCTGTTACTGTACTGCACATCCCATCATTCCTTGCTGCTGGCTTTGTAGTCTAAGGTTGATGGGAGTTGTAGTCCAACAGCATATGGAGGGCCACAGTTGCCCACCCCCATCATTTAGGAAGCCACTCTGAGAGCAAATAAGCATCAGTTTCCTGAAATCAGTGGAGAATTTTCTGCTGCAGTTTTAAATAGAATTATACTGTAAGGTTTTCTGGAAATTTGAAGCAAAAAGGGTTTTGGAGTAAAGTATATTGCATCAGATGGGGCTTTTTTCAGCATCATAGGATGTTTTGAAAGCTTCCATATAAAGCAAGCAATGCCCTTAAGGCAGTGGTTCTCAAATCTTTTACCCTTGTGCATATATGTAGATGTTGTCCCACCCCCACTCAGCATAGTATATGAATAAAAAATATTTTGTTTAGTGTGTGTATTTTCATTCACAGATTCATGTATATTTACATTTTAACGTTTTATAAGGAAATAGCTCTCCTCCTCCTCCCTCAAGCAGAGGCTCCAAACACCCTCCCTGACTTTTTCTTCTCTCCAGGACAGAAAAAGTTTGGGGGGAGGAGGAATAAGAGCTTTCAACTTTTGCATACACATCCCTGAGCAACTCTTGTGCTCCCACCCCCCTTCCACCTCTTCCTGCCCTACAGTTTGAGGACCACTGCCTCAAGAAGATTCTGGTTACACTTGCATCCGCTGCAGAGGTTTGTGGCTCCTTCCCCAAGAAAATGAGCTAAAAAGTCTTTTAACACCTGAAGACTGACTTGTCCTTGTGTCCCCAAAACAGAGGCCAATCTTCTGCATGGTAAATTCAGAAATGAGTCCCATACATTCATTGGGGTATTCACCTGGGTAAGCATGCATAGGCTTGAGCCTGACTTAAGCTGATCAGTACATATTTCCTCTTTTATTCCTTAATGTAAAGTGAGCCATAACTCAAGGAAGTTGCTATGTGTGTCTGTTCTGATTACTGCAAAGCTTGCTCATGACACACATTAGTCACTCTCTAATAGCAGCTCTTGCTCTGTAAATATTGACAACTGATTTATGAAAGTGTTGAAGACTTGAGAGGCACAGAGAGAATAGCTGAAACTCTCCCTTAATATTTACTGAAGTTAAAGAACTTAAGGGACAGCTGTGGGTGAATGTGGAATGGAGGCACATTTGCTTAAATATGGAACTAAACTATTCCCCAGCCCTTTACTATTATAATAAGGGAGCTGACATAGCTGCTGCCACACTGCAGAATTAATGCAGTTTGGCACAGCTTTAACTGTCATGGCTGCATCAAATGGAACCCTGGGATATGTTGTTTTTGTGCTACCAAAACTCTCAAAGAAGGCTAAATATCTCATAAAACTACAAATCCCCAAATTCCATAGTATTGAACCTTGGCAGTTAAAGTGGTGTCAAGCTACATTAATCCTGCAGTATAGATGCAGCCCTTAAGTAAGCAGTCAGAATCTTGAATCAGCTGGTGAAAGACAGAAAGGTGATATCATTTTACCAATGTTGTGATTAATATTTACCGGTAGTTTACAGCTATAGTTCAGTCAGTGGTTCCCACACTTGGCCCTCATTCCTACAACCAAGAATTAGAGGTGTATGGCAGCTTCTTTCAGCTTGCTGGACCTGCTGGGTTTTCTTTGTTGATGATTTTCTACTGACATTCCCCTCTTCTGCTACTGATGAGGGAGAAAAGCCTCTGCGTAATCTCCATTGCTGCCTAGGACAGACTTGTTCTCTTCATCTGAGAGGTGGATACTATCAGCTATCATACTATCATCTAAAGGTTAATCAGGCTGTGACATGTCTCAGGATGAACTCTACGACTCCCAACCTTGGTAGGGAAAGGTGGCCATTTTATGGCTCATAGACTCATGTCATTTTTCTCCCAAAATTAGCTTCAGGGTAGAAAGCTACATTAGGGAGCTTCAAAGGACTTTTTGTGGGGTTTTCAGGCTGTGTGGCCATGTTCTAGAAGAGTTTCTTTCTGACGTTTCACCAGCATCAGTGATGCCAGCCACAGTTGCTGGCAAAACGTCAGAAACAAACTCTTCTAGAACATGGCCACACAGCCTGAAAAAAAAACACAAAAAAACCTATGGATGCCGGCCATGAAAGCCTACGACTTCACTTCAAAGGACTATTAACTATCAGGGGGCCTCACCAGCTGGAGCTGGCACATATACATATCCTTCTGAAGTCCAGTTGGGTGCGACAGGACTAATGCCCCAGAACAACCTCATGAAGGTACCTCAAGGCTTCCAAAAGGCCAAAGCCCCAACATTTCCCCAGGTGACACTACAAATAACATTAGACACAGGCAGTTGCAGAACTCAGAGCACCTGCTGTGGTATACTGAGTCCAGAGGCTGAAAAAGAAGAATGGCTCAGGGCCTGAACAGACTGACACAAATAATCCAGTTTGAGACCACTTTTACTGTCCTGTCTCATTGCTAGGGAATCATGGGAATTGTAGTTTTTTCTGAGACATTGAGCCTTCTCTGTCAGAGAGCTCTGGTGCCACAATAAACTACAGTTCCCATGATTCCATAGCAAGGGGAGTTAAAGTCGCAAACTGGATTATTTTTGGCAGTCTGTCCAGGCCCTCAGTTAGCATGGCCAGTGGCCCTGAGGATTCTAAGAGAAGTGGTCCAAAAAAACACTTTTCTATGTTCTATCTAGGCTCAAATGATGAATCTCTCTACATCCTTACACTCATGGAAGAGCAAGGTTGCTCCAGGCTATGCCACTGTTGTGGTGTCTACAGCCTTGAACACTTCCTTGTAGAAGCTAAGTGCAGAATGATCATCTCTTGTGCATGATCAGTCAGCTCAACATTTCATTCTCTTTCTTTCTCTGCCATTTTGAACCAGCCCTGCTGTGAGTGGGAGAAACTGTGCAAGGAATGGGCAGATGCAAGACATTTATAGCCTCTGACTACCTGCTTCCCAGTTTGACTGGCACTGACAAATAAACATATGTTTGGCATCCAGCATGTGCCTTGCCTCTCCCTGAAGCTGGGTGCTAAATCACAACAACCTAGCTCTTCTTTGGAAACCAGAAAGAGCCATGTTGCAGTTAGCCTGTTAAAATAAATATGTAATATCTGCAAAAAGGGGAAAGTAGATTTTTTTTTCTTTTACAAAGGTGTCCAATTCTGATTTGGCTTTTGCAGCTAATCTGTGTCTATTACAAAAATATCTATTGCTGCAGAGTGTTTGGGTTTTTTTAAAAATAAATTCTGGTCTTCTTTCATGAAAATAGGTGTGGTAAAAAACTGCAAAAATCTTCAGCCATGAGCATTAGTTAGCACTCTGAAACAACACGTCTACACCCTAAAATTAGCTCCTTAAATGTGCTACTCTCTAATTCAAATTACCACACATTTAACAGTTGTTTGGCAGGAAATGAGCTGCAGCTTATAAGCATACAAATACATTAACGCTTTCTTTATAATTATACCATCAAAAAGCTGAGAGGTACATGATAATATTATGCAGAATGGGTGGGGGAGGGGAAATCTGGGAACTTTTCATGTTTTTTTGCCACCCCAACTTCGAATACGGTCATGTTGTTGTTGTGTGCCTTCAAGTCATTTCCGACTTATGGTGGCCCTAAGGTGAACCTCTCATGGGGTTTTCTTGGCAAGATTTTTTTAGAGGAAGGTTGCCATTGCCTTCCCCTGAGGCTGAAAGCATGTGACTTGCACAAGTTTCATGGCCAGTGGGGATTCGAACCCTGGTCTCCAGAGTCATAATCCAACACTCAAACCACTACATCACACTGGCTCTCAATAAGTACCTATGTCCTTTTAAAAGATGCAGGAGGTTTGGAAAGATCTTGACTCCATGATACTCCATTTATTAACACTGTTTCCCACAGCAGAAAAGACAGAAAATGTTTGTTTTTTAACACTACGTACATATGTGTATCAATTCAATACGTAATACGAGGATGCCTGTTCTATTGTCCAACTACTGTTTTGTGAACAGCCACTGCTAATACAGTTATTATCACTGCCTCCATTTGTTAGTGTTTAAGATACTATTAAATTCAGTGTGGTAAAAGGTGATTTTAAATGCATTGTCTCAATTTGTGGTCACATTTTGCAACATATGGCTTCAGTGTACATCTCTGTAGTCATAATATTCTCTCAGAATTTGGAATCAGTCTTTAGTCTTAGGTGATCACAAGAAAAAAAACATGATAGAAACTAATTCCTGTTCTGTTGATAGAGAGTCAATTCATACATTATATTTCCCAGTTTTGGAATCATTCCTGTATGTAGTTCCCTTCTGAGCAGCATCCATATATTATAAATGTGAGAGTACACCTTCACTTCTTTCCCTACCCCATATTTATCAAGTACGGTACATAAAATCCACAGAGGGGAGTCTGGTACATGGGAAAATAGTCTGTTTGTGAGAGAGTAGCTGTTTGTGCCAGATAACAGAATGGTGGGATACTGTTGTAATCTTAAGTAAGGCTTGGCACATTCTCTTCTAATTTTTCTCTCATTAAAAAGGAAATATTAGGTATCTACATTGTGGGGTTTGCACAGGTACAAAAGAGATTATGACAACACTTGGTATTTGGGAAATCCTTGGCCCTCCAGATGCTGATGAACATCAGCATGCTCTTCACCATTTGCCAGTTTGCTTAGGACTGATAGGAACTGGAATTTACCATTTGAAAGGCCATAGGTTTATTCCCAAGTCCTGATTTATATAGCGCTATAAAACATTTGAGAGCCAGAGTGGTATAGTGGTTTGAATGTTGGACTATGACTGGAGACTGGGTTTGAATCCCAGTCAGCTGTGAAACTCACTGAGTGACCTTGGGCAAGTCACACTGTTTCAGCCTCAGGAAGGCAAAAGCCAAACCCACTCAGAACAAATTTCACACACACAACCCCCCCCCCCAAAAAAAAAACACCTACCCTGTGATAGGTTTACATTAGGGTCACCATAAGTCAGGAACTACTTGAAGACACATTATAACAAAAACAACAATGAAATGTTCAAAGCAATCCACTTTTATTTTTTCTCATTGCAACCCATAGTAATACATCCACACCTTTCAGTTGTGTTGCAGAATGAATTTTAGTAGAGGTGCATCATCATCATTATTATTGCATTTTAAAAGTTTTACTTCATTTTATATATGGGTGTTTAATTGTTTTTTGCCTTTTTGTACTATCCATTTTTACTTGTATTTTGTTTTAATTCAAATTATGAGCTGTATCCTATATTGGGAGAAAAGCTGGATATTAAACCAATTAATCAAACAAGACAAGATCTGTATTATCCACCCTGTTTTAGTGACATTGGTTGAGGCTGAGGCTGAGAGAGTGTGGTTTAAGTGAAGCTTGAAAACTCATGGCAGCTGGCCTAGGTAGAAACTGTAAACAGACTTACTAAGGGCCAATATGTATTTGTGTCTTCAAGTCACCTGTTGACTTGTGGCGACCCCCATGAATGGAGTAGGATTTTCTTAAGTAAAGAATACTCAGAGGTGGTTTTACTAACTTCTTCCTCTGAAAAATATACCCTTCTGAAATTGGAGAGATTGCTAAGAGAAAATGTTCTGGATTGCGCTGAACATCTTCTTTATTCTGAAATCCTACACATAGTTATTTCGCAGAAAATCTGTGTTGGACAATAACCCACCCCCCCATCCACTAAGTGTGCTTAAGCCACAACAGCAGAAGAATTATTCCCTGACTGATATACATAAATGTTTATTCCAAAGAAGTCTAATGTAAATATTCCCATAGAATTAATACTTGGAGCAAAATATTTTCAGACTGTGAATCATCTTGAGTCAGAAGTTGTTTAATAAACTTTAAAAAAATAAAAGGCACAAGTGTTGTGAACAGCTGTGACAGTTATCACATTTCCATAAAGGGTGCTCAACTTTGAAGCCAAGTGTGTTTTGTGGACCCAGACAAATAGAAGCTGTTAGTTGATTTGTGTCCTGTGGCTTTTCCTGAAGGCATTTAAAATCCAGCCTGTTGCAATAGCCTGCCTGAAACATGGCCCTTGAGAGAGAGTGAAAGCAAGGTGTTTTCTGTCAACTCAGTTGTGGTTGTGGCGGAAGCTTGCACTGTTTTGACAATTCTGGCACATTGCCTCCAGTGGTGGGTCCCCAGCCAATGACTGGCTGGCCCTTTGGGCTGCCCGGGGTTTGGAGAGTCTTCTCTTTTTGTATGCAAAGGGACCTTTAGCACCTTTGAGACTAACTGAAAGAGAAAAGTTCATAGTATGAACTTTGATAGACTTGAGTCTACTTCCTCAGATGCATGGGGTAGAGTGGAAAGCCCAAGAGCAAACATCATCTTCATAACTTTTTTCTTTTTGGCTTCCAAAAAGAGCTACATCCCAATACTCATTCATATGCTTGTTTACTAAACTTGGCTTTAGGCAACATCCATCCTCCTGCCTTTGTCCCCCAACGACAACTTGCCACCTCATCTCCTCACCCGCAAAGTTTTCTATTCCTATTCTCACCCAGGTCAATCCCTGGGTTCAAGTGGCCTAGTGATTTGAGTGTTGGACTATGACTCTGGAGACCCAGTTTTTATTCCCAGTTTGGCCATGAAACCTATTGGGCAAGTCACATGCTTTCAGCCTCAGGGGAAGGCAAAGGCAACCCTCTGAACAAAACCTGTTAAGAAAACTTTATGATAGTGTCGCCATAAGTCAGAAACTACTTGAAGGCACTCAACAACAGTTTACCTTGGCTTTAGGCAACAACCTTCCTCCTGCCTTTGTCCACCAAACACACCACCATTGGAATTGAAATTGCCACCTCATCTCCTCACCCACAGTGTTGGGCGTTCCTATTCTCAACCACCACCACCCTGACTGCCATATACACTTGTCCCTTCACATTTGCTGGGGTTAGGGGAACAAGACCTCCATGAATGTGGAAAAATCGCAAATAATAGAAACATATTTTTACCTGAGGGAACACCTTTCCAGGAATCTCTAGGTCCTCCAGTGCAACTCTGTGGTCAAGATCTGCCAGACATTGACCATAGAATTGTTCTGGAGGAGCTACAAATGCCTAGAGAAGTGTTTTCTCTAGGAATCTCTAGGTCCTTCAGTGTGACTTTTGGTTAAGGTTGATCATAGAGTTGCGCTGGAGGACCTAGATATTCCTAGAGAGAACATATTAATAAAATCCGTGAATAATCAAATCCGCAAAAGTAAAAGCCACAAATGTGGAGGGGCGAATGTTAGGTCTGTCCCTAAGTGCCCCAGTCTGTGCCATGCATCTGAGAGCGCAGACCTAGACCGGTCTAGGAAAGTTCAAGCTACCAACTTATTTTTCCTAATTAGACTCAAAGGGGCTGCGAGGTCCCTTGGCATACTGATTTTCCAGCCTCACACAGCCAGGGCTTTGCATTCCCTTCTTTGTAGCGATGGTGATGGCTGCATCCATCGAGGGCCGCCTCAAATTTAGACATGTGAAGCAGGGGTGGGGGGAAATGTGGCGTTGTTGGCTGCCTCCACTTTCCAAGCCCAGGCCTCAAGCATCGCTCCATGGACAGTGGGGGCCGCGACGGAGACCTCTGAGACAGAGACCTCTATAACTTCTCTAAGTAGTTGGGGGAAGGAATATCAACAATCTAAGATATGCAGATGACACCATAGTACTAGCAAAAAACCTCACAGACCTGGAACACCTACTAAGGAAGATCAAGGAAGAAGGTGCTAAGGCAGGTTTAATGCTGAACATAAGGAAAACAAAAATAATGACCACCGAGGACCTTCACAAGTTCAACCTCAACAATGAATAATAGAAATAGTACAAGAATTCCCATGCCTGGGATCAAACATTGATAGAAATGGAGACTGCAGTCAGGAAATCAGAAGAAGACTAAGAATGGGGAGGGGGCTGTGAAAGAACTAGAAAAGATTTTAAAATGCAAAGATATACAACTCAGCCCAAAAGTTAGAATCATAGAAGCCATTGTGTTCCCTGTTACTATGTATGGATATGACAGCTGGACAGTTAAGAAAGATGATAGGAAGAAAATCAATTCATTTGAGATGTGGTGCTGGAAAAGAGTGCTGAGGATCCCATGGATAGCCAAAAGGACAAACAAATGGGTCCTAGAGCAGATTAAGCTGGAAACCTTCCTGGAAGCCAAGATGACCAAAGTGAGGCTGTTGTACTTTGGACACATCATGAGAAGAAAGGACTCTTTGGAAAAGACAATAATGCTGGGAAAGGTGGAGGGAAGTAGGAAGAGAGGACGGCCACATGCTAGATGGATGGACTTTATTAAGGAGGTCATGGGTATTAAAGGGTTGCAGGAATTAAGCAGAGCAGTGGAGGACAGAGGGTCTTGGAGATGTTTCATCCATAGGGCCTCCATGAGTTGAGATCGGTTCGAGGGCAGTTAACAACAACCAAAGTAGTCTGGCTGCGGTGGGAGCCCCTTGTCCCTGAGGCGGAGGGTTTGGGCCTCGGAGGCACTCCCTTCACCTCTTCTTCCTTGATAGCTGAAGAATAAAGCTGCTAGTGTTGTGAAGAAGGAGCGAGGAAGCCTTAAAGCCTGGTTGGGTGGAGGGCTGCTGGGGCGCCACTTTGGGCCCACTGGGTTGCAAAGTATTGGAACGTACTAAAACAAATGACAGTACTTGCCCATAGGGAAACCATACTTGCCCATAGAGAATCATTGGGGAATACTTGCCCATAGAGAATCACAGGGAAATACTAGTATTCCCCTATGATTCTCTATGGGCAAGCATTCCCCAATGATTCCCTATGGGCAAGTATTCCCCTATGATTCCCTATAGGCAAGTATGGCTTCCCAATGGGCAAGTACTGTCATTTGTTTTAGTACGTCTCCCAAATATTTATTTAGTGTGAGGGAGGAGGAAGGGAAAGGAAGGGAGGAAGGGAACTGGTGTGGGTCCGGAATGGGGAGGAGCCCTTGGGCACGTCCCCTTCGCCAGCCCCCAAAGTCAGCCTCCTCCTCCTCCTCCTCCTCCTCCTCCTCAGCCCTTTGCAGCTGCTCTGCCCAAGCCTGGCTCAATGTTGTTGGTAGGAAGCCATGAGCGCCGGGAAGAAGTCGTGCCTCTGCGTGGAGGTGCTCAAAGGTGAGGGGGAAAGCGGCCAGGCAGGCAGGGAAGGGAAGGGAAGGGAAGGGAAGGGAAGGGAAGGGAAGGGAAGGGAGACTAGGGGTTGGTTCCCCGTGGCTTCTTCCCCGGTGGACTAGGGCCCCTTCCAAGGGTCCCTCTTTGCAAAAGTGGCCAAAGTTTCCTGCAAGCGTGGAGTGTGGGAGCCTCTCTCTCTCTCTCTCTCTCTCTCTTTTTCTGGCTGCTCGCTTGGGTGGTTTTGTTTTTGTTTTGCAGCCCCACCTTCAGGCCCCAGGAAGGGTGCTTTTGCTGGCTGAGAAAGGCGGAGGGGAATCTTGCCGCCAGGCCGTTGCATAACAAAGGAGCAAGGCCAGTCCTGCATTTACACACACAGACAGACAGACCCCTACTTTCCTTCTTTTCGTTGACGGAAAGGTCCCTCTGTGCTACCCTTTTTTTGCAATACGTGGACATGGTTTGTACGATCCTCAGCCACTTCTGTAAATTGTTGGGTTCCTGTGGGCGTTAAGTGTCTGCGCCACAGACAAAGTGTATTTTGTAACACACAGAGAGAGACAGAGAGAGAGATCAAACCTGTTGATGCCTTGTTTTCTGATACAAGAAATCCAAACTGGATGAATTTTGGGACTCTTTAACAGTGTAAATTCTGTTGTTTTCAATCTGGCACATATACAAATTGTATTTTCTGACAGAGAGAGGAGAAAGAGCAAACCTTTGGGTGCCTTATTTTCTAAAGGGAAAAAAAAATCACATGGCTACAAAAAAGCAAAACTGCTTGGACTTGGCAATCTTAACTTGAACCCAACAGTGTAAATTCTATTGATATCATTCTAGCATCCATATTCTCTGGTTTGGATGTATTTGGTTGTTGTTGTTGTTGTGTTACTTCAAGTTGTTTCCAGCTTATGGCAACCCCAAGGCAAACTTATTGTGGGGGTTTCTTGTCAAGTTTTTTTCAGAAGAGGGTTTGCCATTGCCATCCTCTGAGGCTGAGAGAGTGTGATTTGCCCAAGGTCAACGGGGGGGGGGGAGGTACTCCTTGGCCAAGCCAGGATTTGAACCCTGGTCTCCAGAGTCCTAGTCCAGTGCTCAAACCACTATGCCACTACAGTTGAAGTCGACCTGAGTGTATGGCCCAAGTATACTTACTTGAAAGTCAGTTCCTTTGGAAAGAACTAGCATTTCTTCTCAAATATATTTTATCAGTGCAGAATCCTGTAAAAGCATACACCCCAGATGAGTCCATGAACTGGGAACAAAAATCAAATTGATTCCTGTTACTTTGAAAATTGTGTTGAAATGTATGGGCAGGGAGGGTACCAAATTTTAATCAAATTCTCAAAGGAGTTTCTTAACCAAAAAGGAATTACTGCCTTCAAGGCTAACAAGTTTTATTTGGCATAAGCTTTCATGGCTTGGAGCCCACCTTATCAGATGTAGTCCTCAAAAGCATATGTCAAAGAAAATGTTTTTATTTTTAAAGTGCCATAGAACTCTTGGCTGCTTTTGCAGCAACAAATTACCACTTTCTCCCCCTTCACCCACCACCCATCCACAGAGCTCTTTATGCATTAACATGTTTACCATTAGAAACAATTTGATTCAGAAACTTTCAGAGCCCTTTGCTTTAAAATCAAATTTTGCTTCCATTTGTCAACAGAACGACATGAAATATAAACTCAGAGCTCTTTATTTTTTTCCCCAGCTTTCCCCCAGTTGGCACTTCATCCGAGCAGTAACATTTTCAAAACCACTACACTCTGAATCAGATAACTAAATAACTATTTAGCAAAGTAACAGAAGCGATTTTCTTTCCCGTTTAAGTAACAAAGGAATGGTGTAGAACTGGATTTCAGAGCCATGCTCCTGGCCTTGCCTGTGTTGAGATTTTGCAGTGCCTCTGGCTTTAGTATCGATGGGTGTGGACATTTGCAAGAGAACACCTACATACATAGGACTGAATCCAGTTGCTGGTTCCAATTAGAGTCAACCCATTGGATCATTTGCAGAATGTAAGCCAACACTTATGTAATTCTTACTGATTTATTGGCTTGACCCTGATTGGAACCACCAGTTCGCTATAGGCCAGGGATAGGCAACCTTTCCCCTTTAAGGGCAGGGGGACTTCAGCTCCCAGAAGCCTCAGCCATGTTGGCCAATAGTCCCATGTTGGCCAATAGCTCCTGGGATTCTGGGAGCTGAAGTCCCTCGGCCCTTAAAGGGGAAAGGTTGCCTACCCCTGCTATAGGCCATCAACCTGGACAAGTTGTAAGGCTTCCACATACTAGATTATACAGAATTCTGAACAAAGGGAAAGTCTACACAAATTGACGTCTATTTATGTAGGCTTTCACTTACCTTTGCACATGTCTGTGCCTAACCAGTTACCTCAGAGATGCCATACAGTCTCTGAGGTGGAGTTTGAAGTATGGTTCTGCAGCTCTGTTCCTGCATCTGGGGTGGGCAAAGTGAAGCATGCAGGTCACACACATTCTCATCCTAACTCTTCCTTCTTCACCGTTCCCTGGTAACATTCATGAGATTGGTAATATACACTTAATACCCCTGGAACAGGGTTTATGAAAGTGTTTCTGGCAAAATGTTAGCAGAATTGTGGCTTGCAGAGTTGTGGTTCTGCATTCCATAAACTAGTCTCCTGTCCTCAGGAGTAGTGGTGGGCAATGTGCAGCCCACAGGTGCCTCCCAGTGCTTCCCAGAATTTTAACTTCAAAAAAATCTTAATTGTGGTTTACTACCAGAATTCAGTGGCAAACCACCATGGGCCTGTGCAGACCGGCAAAAGGGACGGCCTGGGGGTGGCGTTGGGGCCCCCACCCCCGCTGTCACACCCGGCGCATGGCCTCAGGCCGCTCCCTTGGCGCAGTGTGTAGGCATGCTGTGCCAAAGGAGCGCAGAAGAGCCGCTGCCGCCGCCGCTGCGGTGGCTTTTTTGCCACTCCAAAAAGGAGCAGCATTTGCCAAAAAGGATCGGGGCTGCCCCAACACTCCCAGGGGCCACACAGAACTGCCTCTCAGAGACTGTATGGCATCTCTGAGGTAACTGGTTAGGCACAAACATCTGCAAAAGTAAGTGAAAGCCTACATAAATAGACCCCAATTTGTCTGTACAGCCCCTAAGTCCCCTTTTGTTATGTGCCTTCCAAGTTATGTTCCAAGTAGGATGAACCTATCCCAAGGTTTTCTTGGCAGGATTTTGTTGTTGTTTTTTGCCATGGTGGTCCTCTGAGGCTGAGGCTGTGTGTCTTGGCCAAGATCATCCTGGCTCAGCAAGGATTCGTACCCTAGTATTCAAAGTCATAGACCAGCACTCAAATCACTACACCATACTGGCTCCCAAATTCCCTTTAGTCCATGGTAAACTGAACCACATGCCCTGGAATTAATTTCCTAATCAATGTACAGTAGTTCCTTCTAGGTCAATATTCCAGTCTATTTTATATTAATTAATGTCTTTTAAAGTAAATGTAAGCTTCACTTATTCATAAATATCAGTTTAATAACAATGAGGTATGATTTAGGGCTTTTAATTTTTAATAGTGAGTGGGGGGAATTTTAATGAATTTAATTATATTTAACATTTCATTTACAGTATGTATTGCTAATTTTATGTATCCTTAAAGTAATTAAAAAAAAAACACCAAAAAGTGTGGCCACTGAGTACTTGGGCAGTCTGAATAGTGGCCCCACACCGTATGACAATTCATCCTCACTTACCTGGTCTGTGTTTACACTGGCAATTTTCCAGTGCAACTGAGTGATGTTTGAACATCAGAAAAACTCTGGCAAATAGTTTAGATTTGCCTTCTCTAAGGCTGCTGCCACACTGCAGAATCATTGCAGTCTGATGCTGCTTTAATTACCCTGGCTCCATCCTGTTGAACCCTGGAATTTGTAGTTTGTTGTGGCACCAGAGCTTCTTGACGGAGAAGGCTAAATGGTTCACAAAACTGCAAATTCCAGAATTCCATAACATTAAGCCATAACATTCAAAGCAATGTCAAACTACATTAATTCTGCAGCGTAGATGCAGCCTAAGGCTGTTCAGGATGGTTCATAGATGGATGGGAATGTGTCTTTGTGTTCTCATGTCCAGACCTAACACCTCACCCACTGTGCTACTCTGTTTAATTTGGAAAGCACCTAAAAAAATAAGATCTTCCCCGGGAATTTGAAAGTCTTTATTTTTGCAAGTTTAACTCATTTAAAAGCTTCGTATCAGCACATTTTGTACAATTATCTTTGTATTTATTTTAAGTACTAGTGTGGTGTTTTTGTTTGTTTTCAATTTCAGATCGTCTTTATTTTGCCATTCTGTTCCATAAACCAAAGAATGGTAGTGCAAGCACACACTATTTCTGCATAGATGATGAATTGGTATATGAGAAGTAAGTATAATAATAGCAATAGCATGAATGAAGATGTCATGGGAGTCTTTGCAATAAGGATGTAGTATATGTCTTGGGCTCAATAGAAAATTGCATTGGAGTAAGTAAGATGTTCTAAGGATAAAACAAAACAAAACATAAAAAGAACCCTAGGCTAGAATTCTCTCAAGTCAAGCATCTTGTTTCATCATGGTGACTGTCCGGATTCCTCTAGGAAACTCACAGGACACAGATTTTACTCAGGAGAGCGAAATCTCCAACTACTCAATAGCTGATAATAAAAAGTATATTTCTTCTGATCATGGATGTGGTATACAGCCATGGCGATTAGTAGCCATTGATAGCACTATCCTCCATGAACCTGACTGTAATCCTTTTTTAAAAAGCTAAGTTGGTTGTCATCACCGTATCTTGTGATAGGGAATCATTTCATAGCTTAGCTGTGCATTGTGCAGAAAAATGTGTGCTTTGCTTGTCTTGTTATCTCCTATTGTTCAGCTTCAGTTGTTATGAGAGGGATTACTCACACTGAAAAGCTCCCATAACAGCCTGTTCTCTATCCTTGTACAGTCGGCCCTTCATATCCACAGATTCTGTATCCACAGGTTAAGCCATCCATGGCTTGAAAATATTCTCCTACCCCAAAGAATTCTAAAAAGCAAACCTTGATTTTGCCATTTTATATAAGGGGAACCATTTTACTATGCCATTGTATATAATAGGACTTGAGCATCCACAGATTTTGGGATCCACAGGGGCATCCGGGAACCAAACTTACTTGCTCCAATGCAGTGAGTATTTGGTATTCTCACTGGATGGAACTGAGCACAATTCTCTGAGAACAGTCAGTATTTTCTTGTGGTATCTCATCCTGCTGTCATAAATAGCAAAAGCATAGCAGGGGTACCTTGTATTTTATCTAGGAAAGTCAGGGTATTACTTGTTTTATGGTCAGTATTTTTACTCAGTTGTTGCTGGGTAGTTGAAGGAAGCCAGCTGGATAGCAGTAAAACCAGTAGCTGGGGATTATAGGTTTAGGGCTACTGTCCAAAATAACCTGTTTATGTATGTAAGTGAGGAACTGAGCACAGAAGTTTCCCAAAAACATTTTATGTTGCCAATTAAAAGTTTTAAAAGGTTTTGGTATCTTTGGCTCTTGGAACTTTTAAAAAAGAACACCATAGCTGGCTTAAACTTTTCCTTGGATTTCTCTTTTTCCAGGGAGACATGAAAACTAGGATACTTTGTGGCATTTCCTTTGGGTACTGTTGTTTTTGTAAAAACATGCATATCAGCTCTCTTCATGCATTATTGACATGAAGACGTACCATGCAGTGACAAGTAAGCAGGACTGTGGTGCTTGTGTTGTCCCTGGCATTACTTGCCTGAGCTAGCCCTGCTCCATTGACATTGTTGCATGCCTTCAAGTCAATTCCATCTCATGGCAACCATTGGGGGGGGGGGGATGTTTTTTGGCAAGATTTGATCAGGGGGATTTGTCTTTGCCTTCCTCTGTGGCTGAGAGAGTGTGACTTGCCCAAGGTCACCCAGTAATTTCCATGACTGAATGTGACATTGCTGCATGCCTTCAGTCAATTCCAACTTATGGCAACCATGGGGGGGATGTTTCTTGGCAAGATTTGTTCAGGGGGATGTGTCTTTGCCTTCCTCTGCAGTTGAGAGTGTGACTTGCCCAAGGTCACCCAGTAATTTCCATGACTGAATGGAGATTCGAATCCTGGTCTCCAGAGTCATAGCCCAATATTTAAACCACTATACAGTTGGCCCTCTGTATCCATGGATTTTTTATCCATGGATTCAGCCACCCACAGATTGAAAATATTCAAAAATTATATATATATTCCAAAAAGCAAACCTTGACTTTACCATTTTATATAAGGGATACCATTTTACTTTCATTGTGTTTAATGGGACTTGAGCATCCATGGATTTTATTATCCAGGGGGGTCCTGGAACCAAACCCCAGTGGGTACCAAGGGCCCACTATACCACAGTGGCTTTCTCTAAGGAAGAGCTGCTATACATGAATAAATTTTCCATGTACGGGCTTCATGCATGCATCTGCACCTGGGTTCTGCATAAATTGCTTTTCTGAGTATTCTCTTTGTTGAAAGGAGTTGAATCCAGAGCATGGGGCAACAGGCAACATGGCTTTCTTTTGGTAGATATTCTTGTTTGCCTTTGTCCCTGAAAGGACTAAGTGTTTTAGTTGTACAATATTTTGCTTAGAGATGGCTCACAATTAAACTGCAAAAGAGACTCAAGGTGGACCAGTGAGTCATACCAAGATGAATTAAGCAGTTTCCTCTGTGGATTGGTACTTTACATTTACACGATCTCTTAATTGTCTAATTAATGCTGCTCTGCCCGCTTTCATCAGTGGCCTCATCTACTGGCGATATGTGGCCCCTGATATTCTAGCCAAAGCCACTTTGCTCCTTAGAACAAAAGTTCTCCACCCCCAGCCTAATCTGTTACTTATTTGCACCTCTCTTGTGTGCGATTTACTGGATTAGTCACCATCAGTACATTTTGCAGTTTGCAACTGAGAGGTTTTAGAATGGAAACTGAGAAATGTTTCCAAGGTGTATAATTTTTGTGTTACCCTTCAAACAGTTTTCTTAAGGCAATAAGAAAACAGTTTTCTTAAAGATGTTTTATTTCAGTTTCCAATTTTTTTTTTAGCATTCATTAACATTGTGATCTAGTAGATGCTGCAGTGCTGTTAAGGCTTATACAATTGTTTTTCCACCAATAATTACAGTATATTTCCACAGAAGTTAATAAGGGAATTTAAAGAAACAATATGCCAGCTATAACGTCTGCTTATTGTAATGCAAACAGTGAACATTCATTTCTGCAAAGATCTTAAATTTAATCACATTTCTTCTTTCTTTTCCACCCCTTTCCTCAAGCTTCTATGCAGATTTTGGGCCACTCAATCTGGCAATGATTTACAGATACTGTTGCAAGCTAAATAAAAAGTTGAAGGTAAAATGTCTCTGTAAATTTAAAATCTTGTGGATCATGTTCCTTTATAAGAGAATGAATATTGTTAATTCAGATGGTCTATCTGTATATTTTTATTGTTTTTTGGTACATACTTGAACAATATATGTGCTCTTGATGATAGTCTGGTGCACATTTGATATATGTGGCAGAAAGTTGGGAAAGAATAAGACTTGCTTGCTTTTATTTTTAACTACTAATAACTAAGCATTCATTCTGTGGTTAATGGTTAAAGGCAGAAAAGCTAAAAGGTGCATAATCATGGAACTTAATGTCCCCACGATAGAAACAAAGAAAACTTATTAGGAAATATTATCTGGTATAGAACCCCCTTCCCAGGAATTTCCTGTTCTGGCAACCTGCCAAATTTTGAGAGCTTTAGGGAACAAGCACATCTTTCATATGTAAAAAATATCCCAACAATGGTTTGAATGAAATATTGGTTCTTTATGGTAAACGCCCCCCTACAGTCCTACTGCAGGCTCTAATATCATCTTGAAAAATACTGTACAGTAAAAACAAAATAACTACCGGGGGGGGAGGGGGACGACAGTTTTTTTATCTTACCGTTTCTTCTGAAGGTTAATACATAGCTAACCATTTTACTTGTTCTCATTCTTTCCCCCCATGAATCTAAAATTTGTTTTTTTGTTCTTTATCATAAATTGGTCAGATGTAACTACTAACAGAACTATGAGGTAACTAACTAGGTTTTTAAAAGTATTTGCAAAAGTAATATTGTTTTTAACAGAGGGGCGGGGTATAATAATAATAATAATAATAATTATTATTATTATTATTATTATTATTATTATTATTATTATATTAATATCTGTAATCACTAATACTGCACATATTATTTTTATAAATCCTAATTACTAGCATGTACTGCCTAAATGCCCCAGTATTTAGATTCATTCTGATCTTGGAAGTTAACCAAGGTCTGCCTTGGTTAGTACTTCAATGGGAAAGTGCCAGAAAATTCCAGGTACTGTAGGCTGTATTCCAGAGGAAGAAAGTGCCAAAAGTCCCTCTGAGTATTCCTTTCTTAAGAAATCCCTATGAAAATCATGGGGTTGCCTTAAGTTAACAGATGAGTTGAATGCACATGCACTAGTATAGTGTCATAACATTTGGAGCTATGTTGGAGCAGTATTAGAGTTATGTTGACTATTTAAAGATGCTGTGACAATAACTGTTAAGTAAATCAAAATTGTTTCCCAGGCCTTTTCATACATTTTCAGATTATTTAGCGGAAGTATGCCTAATACTATAGGAAATGTAAAAGGTGTAGGTGTAATGTATAAATGTAAGAGTTGTAGGTGGCTCTCCATGCGTAACCTCATCACCTACTAAACCCTATGTTGAGATACCCCAAGTGAGACACAGGCAGGATCAGAGAGCATTGACAGAAAGGGAAGGAGGGAGAGATAAAGGGATATCACATTTGCAAGATTAGCCAAGGGCATAAAAAGGATGACAAGACAAATAGCAGACACCCTTAGGAAGGCAAATAGCATCCAAAGCAGCATTACACATAAGATAGGGACATGGAATGTGAGGAGCATGAGCCAAGGGAAGCTAGACATAGTAAAAAAATGGAAATGCAGCGCATGAACATAGCAGTACTGGGGGTTAGTGGGTTAAAATGGGCAGGAATGGGCCACTTTGAATTAGACAGCTACACAGTGCTCTACTCAGGGAATGAAAAGACAAGAAGAAATAGGGTGGTTTTCATACTAAGAAAAGATGTGGCAAAAGCAGTCAGCGGATACAATGCAAAATCAGACCAAATCATATTAGTAAGTCTCCGTGGTAAACCTATGAATATCACCATAATTCAAGTATATTCCCCAACCACAGAGGCAGAACAGGAAGAAATTTATAGATTCTATGAAGGAATACAGGAAGAAATTGACAGCACACCAACACAGGATATCAAGCTGATCATTGGAGATTGGAATGCAAAAGTTGAAAGAAAGGAATAAAAAAAACAATAGGCAGATTTGGATTAGGCAAAAGAAATGAAACAGGTGAGTGTCTGGTAGATTTTTGTGAAGCCAATAATCTATTCATTGCAAACACATTCTTCATACAAGAAAGAAGTCTGTACACATGGACATCACCAGGTCAGCACAAAAGTCAGATAGACTATATAATTAAAAGCAAAAGATTGCAAAACTCTATACTGGTGGCCAAGACTAGATCAGGCGCTGACTGGCACAGATCACGAACTACTCATATCAAAAATAAGAGTAAGACTCAAGAAGAAAACAAAACCAGTGATTATACCAAAATATGATTGAAACAATATCTCAACAGAGTTTACTGACAACAAAAGAAACAGATTTGCATTACTAAGCATAATAGATTGAGAACCAGAGGAACTATGGTCTGAAGCCCGGGACATAATGAAAGAAGAATGCAGACAGACACTTTCAATAAACAAAAAGAGAAAAAAACATGGATGACAGAAAAAAACACTACAAGCACTAAAGAAGAGAAGAAAAACAAAAGGGAGATAGGAACAAACTAAGAATTATGAATGCAACAGTACAGCAGCTTGTGCAGAAAGATAAAGAAAATTACTACAATGACCAATGCAGAGAAAAAGAAGACAACAACAAAAAGGGAAGAACAAGAGATCTATTTCACAAGATCCGGGAAATCAAACGAAAATTCAAACCAAGGACTGGGATGATCTATGACAATCAAAATAACATAATTGAAGACCAGGAAGGAATAAAAAGATGGATGCAAAACACAGAAGAATTACACAAAAGAGATGACAAAATGAACTACACATAGAATGAAGAGCCACATGAAGATGAACCCCAAATTTTAAAAAGTGGGGTGGAAACTGCAATAAGAGAAATAGCGAAAAACAAATCACCAGGAACAGATGATATTCCAATTGAAATGCTGTAATCTACACGGACTGCTAACCAACATATGTCAACAAATATGGAAAACAAAACAATGGCCAACAGATTGGCCATCCACAAAAAGGGAGACACAAGAGACTGCAGTAGCTGTAGGACCATAGCACAGATCTCCCATGCAAGCAAAATTATGCTCAGAATTCTGCAACATAGAGTCCAACCATACATAGAGAGAAATCCTAGAGGTTCAAGCGGGGTTCAGGAAAGGAAAAGGTATGAGGGGCCACATTGCAAACATAAGATGGCTAATGGAGCGCATCAGGGAATTCCAAAAGAAAATCAGCATGTGCTTTATAACTATAGCAAAGCCTTTGACTGCATAGATCATGAAAGGCTATGGAATGCCCTTAAAGACAAAGGAGTGCCAAGACGTCTGATAGTCCTGATGAGGAATCTACTCAGGACAAGAGGTTACTGTCAGAACAGAACACAGAGAAACATAATAGTTCCCAATTGGCAAAGGAGTCAGTCAAGGCTGCATCCTTTCACCCTTTCTGTTCAACTTGTATGCAGAACATATTATAGGAAAAGCAGGCTTGGACACAGAAGAAGGAGGAGTGAAGATAGGAGGAAGGTATATCAACAATCGAAGATGTGCAGCTGATACCATAGTACTAGCAGAAAAACTCACAGACCTGGAACACCTACTAAGGAAGACCAAAGAAGCGCTAAGGCAGACTTAATGTTAAACATAAAGAAAAGAAAAATAATGACCACTGAGGACCTTCACAAGTTCAGCCTAGATAATGAAGAAATAGAAATAGTAAAAGAATTCCCATACCTGGGATTAAACATTGATAGAAATGGGGACTGCAGTCAGGAAATCAGAAGAAGATTAAGAATGGAGAGGGTGGCTATGAAAGAACGAAAAAAGATTCTAAAATGCAAAGATATACAACTCAGAACAAAAGTTAGAATCATACAAGCCCCTGGATTGCCTATTACCATGTATGGATGTGAGAGCTAGACAGTTAAGAAAAATAATAGGTAGAAAATCAATGCATTTCAGATGTGGTGCTGGAGAAGAGTGCTGAGGATCCCACGGACAGCCAAAAGGACAAACAAGTGGGTCCTAGAGCAGATTAAGCTGGAAACCTCCCTGGAAGCCAAGATGACCAAACTGAGGCTGTTGTACTTCGGACACATCATGAGAAGAGAGGACTCACTGGAAAAGACAATAAAGCTGGGAAAGGTGAAGGGAAGTAGGAAGAGAGAAAGGCCACATGCCAGATGGATGGACTCTATTAAGGAGGCCATGGGTATTCAGGGGTTGTAGGAATTAAGCAGAGCAGTGGAAGACAGGGAGCCTTGGGGATGTCTCATCCATAGGGTTGCCACGAGTCGAGATCGACTCGGAGGGCAGTTAACAACAACAACAAAAGGCCTATTGGTCAGATCTGAAACAGATTAATAAAAGAGAGGTGAAATTTGAAATTTGTCAGTCAGCATTTAATAATTGTCACAGAAATTAAAAGCTTTGCTTGCCATGATGTAATACAGTTTACATCTGGGTTGCATGATGTAATATGAGATGTTGGATGTAGCATGTTGAATGTAGTCTGAATCCTGAGTCCTCATATTTATATTAGTTTTCAGAACTCTTGTAGTAGTTAATTTTCAGTAAATAAGGAAAGAGAGTGTTCAGAGGGTATATGTTTTTGTTGAGACTTATCTTCAGTTATGTAGCACAGCCAGTGTTAATTTGCGTTAAGATCTCTGTGTTTGCTTGTCCTTTTACCAGTAAATATTTACTGAATCTCTGAAATGTGAAAACAAATTTCAGATTACCAAAGCACAATTAAAGTCTACTGAAGAGATTTCCAAAACTGCAAAACGCAGGAAATTTCTCCATATAATAGCTTTTATAGACTTTCTGCACCTGACCCAAACATTTAAGCATACTGCCAGCTCCAAAATGATTTCATTGAGTTGGACATTTATTTTAGATTAAAGTGGCAAAAGTATCTTCCCCCCCCCCCCCAATTTTATGCTCCTCCTTGGGGCCATAAGGAGCCGTTTTGCCATGGACACACACACCCGGCAAAGACCATTTTAGGCTCTGTAGAAGCTTTTCTTCCAAACAAAAAGTGAACATTCCAAGCCTCTCATAAAATGGGCCAGCACCCCCCCCCCAAAAAACAACAACAACAACCCATAACCTGATTGCCTCCATGCCCTTTAGGGGGCATTTGGGAACAAGAAAATAGCATTTAAGAGAATGGGAACAGGGGCAGTGAAGGCCATGGACCTGAAGTGGCCCATCCTTAATATAGCCATCACATCTAACTCATGTACTTCTCCCCTGCTCCTTGAATTGCTGCCTCCATATTAACCATAATGGGATCCAGTATTGGCCTTTCTTATAGAAGGCATTAACAAGGAAGCAGTATATGTTCTGTCATAAATATACACACATGTTTCCTGTTTTCTCTGTCTGCATAGGATGAACTAACTGAGTTCATTACTTAGTGCCACTTTCAGAATCTAAGGAATCAACTTATAACATTGTTCATTTCTTCATACAGTCTTTTACCATGTTAAGGAAGAAGATTGTTCATTATGCTGGTTTTGATCAGAAAAAACAAGCCAATGCAGCCTTCCTTATAGGCTGTTACTGTGTAAGTATTGCACTTATTGTGTAAATATTTTAATATCTAACTTCAAATGGAGAAGACCATAATCCTGTGATTTTCTTTCAGCGTAGGAATTGCATTTAACAATCTATTACCTTGCAATTTATGTATTCTTGTCCCCAGTTTATGGAAAGGCACACAATTGAAAAGCAACTACCATTTTGTCTATATTTTCTTTCGCCAGAATGGTTTTCATAGAAATGGTGTAAAGTTGCAAAACTTAAAAACAAATACCACACAGTTACAGTGGAGTGGGCTGCTTGAGAGAATGATGGAAATAAACTCATTATGAAAAAATACCTTATCTATGTATTGAGGAATGCTAGCATTGCTTCATTGCAGAGTTTTTGTGTAGGTCAGAGGTGAGCAAAATGCAGTTTTCCAGATGTTCCCATTAGCCCTAACCAGCATAGCTAGTGATGAGGAATGGTGAGAGTTGCAATAACACAACATCTAGAAAGACACACCTGTCATAGGCTGCATTCTTGCCATAGATGTAATTTATTCTGTACTAATGGAAAGTGGATCTTGCCTGGAGGAGAGGGTTCTCTTTGTGTTGTATTGTGATATTTTATTTTACACCTCCCTCCCATCCAGCATCAAATAGACCAAACTCTTCCATAAAATCCTGGGATCCAGACTGTTCCATGTTGGTCATGAGTTATAGAGTTGAGTAAGTTATGGTTTTCATGGCTGTGATGGGTAATAGTGGATAAACTTTTCTAAAGGATATCTTGTTCATCATTGCCTGTTTTGCCCAGCCGTAGCAGAGCAGCGGTGACATCAGTAAAATAAAAATCCCAGCAGGGCCCATAAGTAGACAACATACATTTTTAGAGTAGGTGGCCACCCTTCTCTGACATTGGATTTCTGAAAAAGAAGCAATGGTACCTTTCACATTAGCAATCCTGTCCTAACTCTGTGTTTTTCTGAACCAAGTCCAACTGATTTTGATGGTGTATTGCTTCAAGTAATCCTGTTTTAGAATTCAGTCTGATATTAGCAACCCATTTATGAATCTGTTTTAATTTGTATGTGGAAAACATATCTTCTTCAAGTACCCCAAGTGCCCAGTAATGATGGAGGATGGTGAGGAAGGAACAAGCTGTCTGTTGAATTCTTTCCCCACATTCTTTTTTTATTATTGTTCTGCTTAAGAAGGAGAGTGTGAAATGAATTCTAGGACTCACTAATTTTATGCAAGATAAGTGGAGCATTAGCCTTGCCCTGCCCATGTTTCAATATTTTATTTTATTTTGTTGTCAATATGCAGTAGCAGGTGAGTGAGTTTGAAAAGTGTTCACTGTTGAAGGCTGAAAGTTTAATAACTGCTTTTAATAGCAGCAGTGGCCCTTGGGTTGCTGCTTTGTTGCTCCAAACACATCATAGTTTTATTTGATTTTGAGTCCTTCCTCACAAAGAGCCCAGGGGTGCTTATGACCTCAGTGGAATATTTAATTGTGACTTTTCATACTTAAGATCCTTTCTATGTGATATATTTACTTTTTAAAACACACACACACCAAATGGTTTTGATACATTCATAAAGTGAAAACTGGGGCCACAGTAATTATTCCTTCTGCCTCCTGTACATCAGAAGACATGAGCTACTTCATATGTGTCAATTGGATTGACTGACTGTTCTTGGAAGTTATGTCATGGTTACAACTCCTATTTCAGTTTATACTAGCATGTAACAACTGAGGTGCAGGATGAAGAGAATTTCTATTCAGAGATCTATAATCCTTATATCATGTTAGGTGCTTATCAGACATTGGCATGAACATGATTTTTCTCAGTTCTTTCTACTTAATAAGCCATACCCATACAGGTGCATCACGTTGTATGCAGAACAGGTTAGTGTTAGGGTGTGTATAGGACTATGTGTGGTCCTGTTCTTGCAGTGTTGCAGTTGTGGCTTCCCTATGCAATTCTTTTTGCTAAGCGTTTGAACACTTAATCAGGTTGGCTTACTCAGTAAAGAATCTTTTGACTAAGCAGAAGGATGCCGTTCACTGAATGAGGAATACATTTTTTAAAAACAATTTTAATTCATATGAAAACTAAAGAAGCATTCCTTTTTCTTTTGTACCTGAGGAATGCCTCTTCTAAAAAGGTTGCTTCTGTGACATAAATGCAGCCTCTAGTGGAAACAATTTTTGGTCTTTAATTTATGGTTTTATGCTTAATTGAGTAATCAACTAAACATGATGATCTGTTCAAATTTATTTAATTGAAAAGCTGCAAAACTGTTCCTTGTTTTCAATTCATGGATTAAGTTAGCAATTACATCTTGTACCTGCACAAATTACTGTGATATATAACTGTAGTGAGGGGCAGTTTGGTCAGTAACTCCAGTGTAATTCAATCACTAAATAAACTAATGAGTCTGTTTTTTATGCTTGAGATCTGGTGCCCCATGACTTGCCATGTAACATGGAAACATCCACATTGTTTTCATTTTTGCAGAACCATTTTTGCAACTGTGTAGTGATAATATTTTCTGGAAGGAGTGGCATATGCTTACTTGTATTTCATGTGGAAATATATATTACCCAGTGCTGAAGAACTGCTAGCTAAGAATTGATATTGGCTGTTATATGCTGGCTGCTTCCACCATTTGTCTTTAAATGTTAGCAAGATTTTTATAGAAGGTATCTTGAAAGTCATCAGTAGGTTCACAAGAAGTATTAACCCCCATGTACCAGAACAGGACTTTTTAGTCCTAGAGAGTTGCAGAGTCCATGCACAACTAGATTTAACATGTAGGTATTATTTGGCATTCCCATTTGAATAGGGGTAAGCTATTCACCCACACTTCAACCATTTCCCAGGTAAAGGTTTTTTAAAAAATTAACAAAGAACCCCTCAGGCAAAAAAAATCCCCAAAATGTATTGCCCTTTGGCATTGGATTTTTATTTATTTATTTTTATTTATTTATTTTTGTTCCAGCCAATATAACATATTGGGGTAAAAAATTCCATGGAGTTTTTTGGTGAATCATAATGATGCACAAAATAGAAGTTATGCATTCCAGTTGCAGCAGAGTGGCCCTACTTGAGAGAAATCAAACATTTATTCTGGACAATGGAATTCTTAATAAGATCTGAAATATTTGGAAGTTCTGTTTCTAGTAAGAAAATACCATGCAACATAACACAATGTAGTGTTTTGTGAGATCTTTTTAAAGAAAAATCCTAGCAAATGAGAGTTGAAATAGAACTTTTAAATGTATTGACATTTTTTTTTCTACTTATGACTGTTCTAAATGTTAGGCACTTTATGCTGCTGTTTTTGCACAGAGCTAAATAAGTAAGTAAGAGATGTGGTGGCTCAGTGGTTAAGATACCAATTCTGATGATAGGAAGGTTGGCAGTTCAAGGCCCAAGTGCATCATGATGGGGTTGAGCTCTCATCACTAGTCCTAGCTTCAGCCTACCTAGCAGTTCAAAAGCATGCAAATGCAATGGATAGGTACCACTTTGGTGGGAAGGTAAACAGCATTCTGTGCAGTCATGCTGGCCATATGATCACAGAGTAGTCTCTGACAATGCTGGCTCTTTGGCTTAGTAATGGAGATGAGCACTGCCCCCTACAGTCAGACATGACTTGACAACCTTGTCAGTGGGGAATACCTTTACCTTTATCTTTAAGTAATTCTTTAAAAAGTTTGACATGCTGTTACAAATTATCATGGTTACAGAAGCATAGAATAACATGTCCAGTAGCTTTCATGCATACTCCATAAAAATAGGAGGGCTAATGTTAAAAATGTATTCTAACAATAAATTTTGTAAGGATTTATATTTGCTTCTGATATTTTGATATCCCCCATTACCATCCTCAAAACTGACATGGCACATGCCTTTGTGGATATATTAAAATCTGGTATATGCCTTCAGTAATATATTAAATAGTGTATTAAATAGTATTGTTACTGTGAGCTTTTTATGTCAGGATACATCTAACATAAATAGTATATAGTAGATAACAATATATAGTACTGCATATTTTATAATTATACAGCATTCAACACCATTGCAAATATAAAATGCTTAATATTATTTGCACAGTTTTTCATTTAGGAATAAATACATTTGTGGACAGAATCAACACTTTTAAGGCCAATGAAGCCATAATATGGAAAAAGTTAGATATGGTGGATCTTAAGTACTTAACAAGGTGGCTCACTTCTGGATTGCTTCCAGTGAAGACTGGATTTTACAAACCTGTACAACTCCAGTTGCCACATAGAACTTTAGATCATGAAGGCTTGAGAACTGGAATACTGTTTATTATACCCATAGAGAAAATGACTTTCATTAGAGAAAATGAATTTAAGGTAGAGAACATGCTGATCCGTCGTTCCACAAATACTGTGAAGCATAATAATTTTCATTTTATGTATATTGTTAGTCTTTGTAAGTGATATGTTTTGTTCTAGTTATCTCTTCCTATCAGACCATATTCTTTCTTGGCTCTTTCAAAATGAAAGTTTACAGAAGCAATCTTGTAATATAATGTATAAGAGGTGACTGTCAAGGGACCTAAATTTTTGCAATGAAAGAAGTCTTTCAACCTAAACCAATTATTAGTAAGGTTATCCTGCATTATGATACTAATTTGTTACTAATCTGTATGAAATTATGATGTTTCTTACATGTCAGTGTTACATCAATCAGAGTATATAAGCCTAAGCTTATGCTCCTGGAACATGAAAAGAAGTACTAGGAAAACGTAATGTTCCGAAATAAGGTGTCATGATTTTTATTTTGTTTGATTAAAACATAATACAAAAAGTGTGCCTTACTGTATATACTTGACTGTAAGCTGACTTCATGTATAAGGTGAGGGCAGACTTTGGGGTCACAGTTATGGATTTTGATATGGATAAGTCAAGAGGGGGATGTAACAAAGGATGTAAAGGACAAAGCGAAGAAAAATGATGCCAATGAACTTACAAAATTCCAGCAGGCATAACTGTCCTTACCCTAAAGGCTGGATGGATGAGGAAGGAACTAAGGTGTAAATGGTGGCTGTGCAATGTGTGGGGAAGATGACCAGTTACATGCGGGACTAAGAAAATGCACACATTTCAAAAAGGTGAAAAGACAAAGCAAAGAAAATGATGACTATGGGCCTGAACAGACTGCCAGCAATAATCCAGTTTGAGAGCACTTTAACTGCCCTGACTCAGTGCTTGGGAATCATGGGAACTGTAGTTTATTGTGGTACCAGAACTCTCTGACAGAGAAGGCTCAATGTCTCAGAAAAAAAATACAATTTCCATGATTCCCTAGCATTGAGCCAGGGCAGTTAAAGTGCTCTCAAGCTGGATTATTTCTGGCAGTCTGTTCAGGCCCCATACACAAAGGCCTTACTCAAATTCTTGAAAGCCTTATTCATCTTAGCGTTCCTTTGAAGGGAAGCACCAAAGAGCTGCTGCCGCCACCACCATTATACCCACCTAGGCATTCAAAAAGGTCAGAAGTAGTGCTGCATAAGAGAGAGTTGAGGGGGTTAGTGCTGCTTTTACAGTCTCCTGGGAGGGATTAATTCCAACCTTTCACCTCTCTACTCAAGAAAAAGGATAGTTAATTTGTTGGTAAGAGTTACAGTACAGTACTTACATTGACCCATACATAAATTGACCCAGGTTTTTTAGTCAATTTTTAAACTAAAATTTCTAGACTGATACATGAGTATATACAGTACTTCAAAAGCAGAACTGTATTAGAAGAAATTGACAGTGCTTCATATTGGAAACTAACATGATATTTTGAGTTAGCTTCTACAGTGGATATTTTTGGTCCTTTCTAACATTTCAAAAGTTACAAGAGAAATATTCTTTCTCCTTGTGTCTGTTTGTCTGCTTGTAATCAGAACGAATTTCTGTGTAGCTTATCTTTCCTTTCTGTCTTCTGCTTTCATTTCAACTCTTCCTTCCCAATCCTGCATTAACTTAGTAACAGTCTTTCTTTTTCTCAGGCTTGGCACTAATAATATCCTTTTGGAGGGCCACCCTTCTTGGGTCCTATCCCTAGGAATTGCTGTTATTCAGGTCATCTTCTCCAGGATTCATCTCTGTGTACTTTATTTTCTCATCTTCTTCCTTCAGGGTAAGCAGTTTTGTTCACCTCTTCTGGTGTTTCCCCCTGCTTTAAAATCCTTTCTAGGTTCAGTTTCCCAACATTTCTAGATTCAGTTTTATTTTAGATAGAGCTGCTGAAGCAAGACTATCATCTCTGTCGTTACATTCAAATATCTTAACATCTCAAATTAGAAGTTTCAGCTGTAGTTGAAATTAAATATGTGACAAAGTTAATTTTAATTTCTAGGTTAATGCATGGGAAGTAATGTGAGCTGTATATTTCATCTATGGTGTATATGTAGGCTTTCCTAGCCTTTTCATCATACAAAATTTGAAAATCCTCTCTTTTTCCAAATTCTGCATAGTTTGTGTTGTGTTCTGTTTCTATAATGCTCTCTTCCTCTTTGGTTGTATATTTCAGATAGTGTTTTTTCTTGTTTCTAGGGAATGACATTGTTATCCTCATAAGCCTCAGTATTTGCTTTCTCTTATACATTAGTTACTTTCACTTTTTCTACTAGTTTAGGAGGTTTCTCTTTACTTTAATTATGCTATGTTTCTGCCCTGGCTTCTGATAGTGATTTCTGATTACTTCCCTCCTCCTGTGACTTTATTCCATAGTATTTTTCCTTTTTATAAATCATATAGAGGGATGGTGTGTTGTTCTTAAAGCAATGAAAAAATTCATTGGACACACATGGGCTCTTGGTTCCCCCATTCCCAATATTAAAATATGCACTTAGCTTCACAGCTCTGTCTTGCACACTTGACTACAAACCATCTGATTTAATGTTTAATTCCAATCTGCTGCTTATTTCTCCTTCAGATATGACTTGAGTATTAAGGAGTGTTAGCGAAATACACCATTTGGAGCTTCTGCAGATGGAGTACTATCTGAGTGATAACCTTTGTTAAGGATAGCCCTCCCTTTTTGCACTTGAATTGTTTTGATCTCTTTTCTAATAGTTCTGTGTTACATTTCCACCAACATTAAGCATGGTTAAGATACAAAGCTTTAGCCAAGTTAGTCTGGAAAATCAGTATATAAAGGGATCTTGTAGCACCTTTGAGATAAATTGAAATAAAGAAGCTGGTAGTCCCCCCCCCCCATTCATCTGAGAAAGTGGACTCAAGTCTACGAAAGGTCATGCTACAAGCTTCTTTCTTTCATTTAGTCTGAAAGATGTTACAAGATCCCTTTCTATGTAATCCAAACAAGAAAGCAGCATGGAAAAGGAAATGTACAATCCTGCAGTTTAGCCTTCATAATTTAACCTGCCAGCTAACATTAAGGGGTTGCAGACTGCCAAAAATAGTGCAAATTGAGTCCACTTTTAGGGTTAGGGTTAGTGCTAGGGAATCATGGGAATTTTTTTTCTGAGACATTGAGCCTTCTCTGTCAGAGAGCTCTGGTGCCACAATAAAATACAGTTCCCATGATTTCCTAACCCTAACCCTAACCCTAAAAGTGGACTCAATTTGCACCATTTCTGGCAGTCTGCAACCCTCCATTGTGTCTCCAGTGGGACTTGAATGAAGTTTCAAATAAAATAAAGCTTTTATTTTAACTGCTGTTGATATTACAAATATGTATTACTTTGTGGTGTAGGTTGATCCAGTGCCATTTTAAAAACATAACTGGGTTTAAAAGTATGTAATGTGTTTATGTGTTTGTAGATGATTTGGGAAATAATAATAACTGCATAAAAGAACATCTGATCTGATGAGAACATCTTGCATCTGATGAAGTAGACTTAGGGGGGTTGCAGACTGCCAGAAATAGTGTGAATTCAGTCCACTTTTAGGGTTAGGGTTAGAGTTAGGGAACCATGGGAACTGTATTTTATTGTGGCATCAGAGTTGTCTGACAGAGAAGGCTCAATGTCTCAGAAAAATAACAGTTCCCATGATTCCCTAGCACTAACCCTAACCCTAAAAGTGGACTGAATTCACACTATTTCTGGCAGTCTGCAACCCCCCTTAGTCTATGAAATCTTATGCTATCAAATTCTATCAGTTAGTCTCAAAGGCGCTACAGGATCCTTTGCAAGAGAACATATGAGTTATAGTTAGCCCAGCAAATGACCTAGGAGAATTCTTTGCAAAAGCATTGTTGAAATTCAGTAATTGCAGACTTCATCAGTATTCAGGGGAGAGACCTCTGGGAACCCCATGTAATAACAAAAAATAGGATGAAATATCTTTGTTTTCTTTGGTATTTTTCTGAATAGAAAAAGTAACATTATATTTGATATTTTACATTTTAAAAAGGAAAGGAATTCAAAGAAGATTGCTACTGGAACAGCTGGTTTGCAGTTATCCTAGAAGTCTTGAACGTTTTATTTGATTATGTAATTTGGGAATACTAAACTCTTGTTTTATAACTCTCTTCTTTCTTTATATTAAAACTTAATCTGTTTCTTGTAGAAGCGATAATTATTGATTTAAAATTGTACTTAACTGTATGGATTTTCATTTTGTTTTCCTAGTAGACTTAAGAATATTAAAAGTGTTTTCATGAAAGCATTGGTTGGCTTGATAAATAATAATAATCTCAAATAAACCACTGTCTTCAGAGAGTGAGCCCCATCTGCCCAATAGGAATACTGTATTTCTGTGGTTGGAAAAAAGTGGCAGGCCTTGGTAACTGCTTTTCTTGCCTCTAGGAAAACTTTCCCCCCCTGCTAGTCATCTGCATTTATCCAGCTTGGTAAACACAGAAGATCTCAGCAACTGCTTTGTTTTTCATACCTCTAATGGAAGAAAATTACAGTTAACATTGTCCTTAATATTCATATGTGTTTACCTTCAGATTATTTGCTTTTACAATGGAAGGGATGGAGATGATCAGTGTAATACTGGTGCCCCATTCAACTGCATAAATGACAGGCTGTGGCATTCTTTGTGATATAGATGAGCAGCTTATGGGCCTCCAGATGTCCTTTGGTTGCAACCTCTATCATCCTCCATGCTATGTTGGATAAGGTTGATTGGAATGGCAGCTCAAAAATATTTGGAGGGCCACAAGTTGTCCACCTCTCCCATATAGCAAATACAACATGCTCAAGTATTTAGAGCCCATATTTGAGTTCTGGAAGGATAAGGAAGAACAGCCACTGCAGATGCCACATTGGAGGAGTGCAGTAGTATTCTTGCAACACCTAACCTTCCCTGTTGTCTTGGAGTAAAGTAACAAGGCAATCTTGGGTATATAGATAATGGTGGAAATATTACTTTCCTTCCTTTATTTGGCAAGCCGGTGTTCAACAATATGAGATAGTCATTTTATATTATTTTATTAAGCATATAAGAACTTGCTATCCCCTATATACACACACACTTTGAACCTTTGTACCTGTACACACACACTTTGAATATAGTTCTACTGGATAGTAGTATTTTTCTTTTACATAAAGCTACCTTGTGAGTCAAACTGTTAACAGCAGCATTTTCCAGCTGACTTACTGGTTCACACTCCTCCTCCCCCCCCCCCCCCCATAGCCTAGAACCTAATTTCTAAGTTTTTTGGGGGTTGTTATTGTACATTCACTATATTGATGCACATCAGATGACTTGCACCTTCAAGATGAATACTAATAGCTTGTTGTGCCTCTGAGTTTAGCATCCGTTAATCAAAACAGGACTTGAACATTCTTGAAACATGGCCTGCTGTGTCAGTCCATGTAATGGATAATTACTTTTATGTACAGATATATTGTCTTGGGAACACTAAATGAATAATCAAGACTTTCAGCCACTGAAATATGTTATCTCCTGTAATTGTGGCCTTGGTTTAGCCTACTAGGAGAATATTGTTGTTTGGAGAGACTGATTGCACAGTTATAAGACCTGACATACATATGTTAGAATATTCTTATTCCATTAGCTACAAATCCACAGGTGCTGAACTTAATGAAGTATATATTTCCTGTGTTCATTTTTTTTAAAAAAAAATGCAGGCATATAGCTGCCGATCATCTGAAATTCTAAATTATTTATATCAATATTCTATGTTGGCTTCTTGGTTACCTATGCATAACTAAGTAACATCTGGCCTGACCCCACCCCCACCCCCCACATCTTAACAACCAGCAACCTGATGTGGAGGAGGTCTGATTAACTACTGATGAGGATGAAAGGAGGAGAATGTTTCCACCCATTTGCCCTCCCACCCCCTGTATCAGGAGATTACAGTTCGAATCCTCCTTCAGTCATGAAAACCCACTGGATGGCCTTGGGCAGGTCACACTCTCACAGGCTCAGAGGAAGGCAATGGCAAACCCCCTCTGAACAAATCTTGCCAAGAAAACCCTATGATAGGTTCACCTTAGGGTTGCCATAAGTCAGAAATGACTTGAAGACATGCAACAACAACAGCCCCTGCCAGCAAGTGAAGCTGCAGCAAGGATTTGTGATAGGGCTACTATTTGTGACTGTCCTAGCTTCGCTTGCTGGTGGAAGAGGACTCAAAACACCATCCTAGCACCCCATCAGCAACTGGACAGACCTCTTTACCCAGTATGGCTGCAAGCTGCTAAGGTGGGCAGGGGACATTTACTTAGTGTTCCATAGCACTATATATCCTTACTTAATATAGAGCAATTGTGGGTCTCTTGTGGATTACAAATCTGTAACTGCAATATGTAATGCCAGCCTATGTGTTTTAAAAAGTGTTATAGTAATAATATATTGTGATGGTATTACTGAGTAAGATGTTCATATTCCTATGGGCCTTTGCAGACTGCCAGAAATAGTGCAAATTGAGTCCACTTTAAGGGTTAGGGTTAGTGCTAGGGAATCATGGGAATTGTTTTTCCCCCCGAGACATTGAGCCTTCTCTGTCAGAGAGCTCTGGTGCCACAATAAAATACAGTTCCCATGATTCCCTAACCCTTAAAGTGACTCAATTTGCACTATTTCTAACAGTCTGCAAAGGCCCTATGTCTTTGACAAAGTTAGTGTTAAATTGTGAAGGGCTCTTTCACACTACTCAGTTATAAGTGTTATTCCACTTTAACTGTCATAGCTACATCCTGTGGATTCCTGGGTTTTGTAGTCTGGTGAGGCATTTTATCAATTTGACAAAAAATTCTAAATACCCTGCCCTAAACTACAAAGCCCAGGCTTTTGTGGGATAGAACCTTGCCAGTTAAACCATGGAATCACAGGGGTATAATTGTGTAATGTGAAAGGGTCCCCAAAGTCTATTGTTTACTATAATATAAAGCAAGTAATACAGATGTAATTGATGGAGTGAAGGCTAACTGTGGTACTTGGCCCAATAGATAGTATGGATATGGTGTGTTTTCTTCATTGGTACTATACCACTTGATAAAAGTATGTGCAAAATGGTGCTCAGTTGGTTCTGTTCATAGAAACCATGCTTGGTTATTACATTCCAGAAATCTGGTTTAACCAAGCCTATTAGTTAACTTTACAAATTTTGTGTTCTGGGCATTTCTTGGGCCAGTTTTATGGCTTGTAGATTTTTTTAAAAAATACATCTTTGACTAGGTATATAATTTTGCATTGCAGTTCTATTTCAGTAACACTTTGTGGACCTTGAGAAATATTTAAACTATATGTAATGTCTTCTTCCTTTAGTTCCATTGATCTTATTACTGACTTTATATTGGCCACTGTGTTACTATGTTCATACAGTTCCCTATATTACTGTAAGCATGTTAACCTTTCTTCTGCTGTAAATTTGTTTGGGGAGTAAATTTGCTGGGAAATGGAGAATTTTATCTTGCAATTAAAAGTACTATATGAATGTTCTCCTTTCCTTTTCTTTCTGAAATAGATAATATATCTGAGAGAGTCTCCAGAAATTGTGTACAGGAACTTATTAACAGGAAATGTATCGTATCTTCCTTTCAGGTAAATAAAAAACATGTATTCAAACCATCCATCCTTTTAGAATATTATTTTAAGGGTTTTTTAATCATAAGGAAATACTGATTCCCTGACCATTTGAGAACTTTATATATTTTAATATCTAATCTGGGAAGCTCAGTTCCTACAATTCTTAAAAATAAAAAAATTCTAATGGAAGAGAGACGAGCATCTTGCAGAAGTTCACTTTTTATATGGACAATTTATGTAATAACATATATATACTGTAAAATTACAATTAACAAATGTTGTTATTATGCTCGTTTTTAATTATTCTATGTTATTTTTAAGATTCTCCTAGATTTTAATTGGATGTTCAGTTTAATATTTTTTTTAAAGGGGAGGGTGGGGTTTTGGAGTTTTTAGCTTCTATTCTTGATGTAATTTTGTAAGCCACCCCGATTGTTTTGTCAGAGAGGCGGGGTAATAATAATAATAATAATAATAATAATAATAATAATAATAGAGTGCCATGAAGTTTGCAATGATGAAATGTTTTTATACACTGCACTTGGGATACTAACCCATATAATATAATAGTAAGTCTAAAGCAGGACCTTAATCTGTTCGTGTTCATGAAAGAAATAAGGTATATTCTGCATTGTTTGGGGGGATTTTAACACAGATGACATCAAAACAGTAATTTAATAATTAAGGCTAGGATCCAATACTGGCATCATGTGCATACAACTCATTATTTCACAAAGTTATATATTTTTAAAGCTTGGACAAGGCGGCATCTGAAGCTTCTTTGTATGAATGGCTCTCACATTTCAGTGGAGAAGTGCAATTGCTTTTTAAGGTTTTACTTAAGCTAGGTAGAAGGAGAAGTGGGAGGTCAGACTCCAGATGGATTGATTTGATCAAGGAAGCCACAAAACTGAGTTTCCAAGACCTGAGTTGAGGACCAAGGATCTTGAAGGTCTCTCATTCATAAGGTCACCATAAGTTAATGTCAACAGCAAAAAACAACAAAAGGCTAGCCAGACTATCCCTGCTTTTGGTGCCTTTAAAGAACCTTTGCTTCCTTAAAGAGCTGCTACCTGGCTCTGCAACAATTGGTTAGTAATAGCAGGGGTGTCGGGCTGCTCTGTAAATTAGTCTTCTGAAACCAGAGTCTGTTAAAACTAGACTTTTCAAGGAGTGCCTCCTCCCCAACTATGGGGGGTTGCAGACTGCCAGAAATAGTGCAAATTGAGTCCACTTTTAGGGTTAGGGTTAGTGCTAGGGAATCATGAAAATTGTTGTTTTTTTTCCTGAGACATTGAGCCTTCTCTGTCAGAGAGCTCTGGTGCCACAATAAACTACAGTTGCCATGATTCCCTAGCCCTAACCTTAACCCTAAAAGTGGACTCAATTTGCACTATTTCTGGCAGTCTGCAACCCCCCTAAGTCTTCCTCTTTCAAGCATGGGTTGAAGTTAAGGAGGAAGACTGGTTCTCCCCACTGGAACAGTGCTGTGGTGCTGGACATATTGTGAGAGGCAGTGGTCAAACATCGAAGCCATTTGACTTTCCTTGTGTGTACATGGGTCCCTTCTTGCCCAGTACATATATCCACACTATCAAGAGACACTATGGGGGGTTGCAGACTGCCAGAAATAGTGCAAATTAAGTCCACTTTTAGGGTTAGGGTTAGTGCTAAGGAATCATGGGAATTGTGTTTTTTTTTTCTGAGACATTGAGCCTTCTGTGTCAGAGAACTCTGATGCCACAATAAAATACAGTTCCCATGATTCCCTAACCCTAAAAGTGGACTCAATTTGCACTATTTCTGGCAGTCTGCAACCCCCCTATATAAACAATTTTTAAATCAGAGAGGGGAAAATACTTTCTTTCTCAGTGGTACAGTTACATGCTCCCAAACCAGGATTTTGTTTGATTGTTTGGTAATGGTTGATGGCAAGCTTTATATCAGAGTTGGTAAAGTTATGCATTTAAACATGCCGCTGGGAATAGGCTAAGGGCCTCTGCAGACGGCCCTTTGTGGTGTGTTGGAGGCAAGGAAGGAGAGGGGCAGCCATAACCTGGGCGCCCCATCCCCTTCCTCAGGACGTCATCGGAGAGACGGCCCATCCATATGACGGGCGCTCCGATGACGTCCTTCTGGCTCAGCGTCTGCACACGCTGAGCCGGAAGAGACGACAAAGAGGTGCACCGCGCCTATTTTAACACTCCTTTTGCAGGCGGTGTCCAGCAGCCTCGGCCTCAATCCTCTGTTTCCCGAGGCGGCCCCCTAAGTTGCCTCTGGTACTTAAGATGATGGATAGGCTTTCCACCTCTTAACAGTCCTATGCAGGTGTTCATTCTTGACTATTAAGAATCAGAGCAAAAGTACACAACCTTTTGAGTGTCAGTCAGGCATGCTGTTGAGTCAGGGGCCAGATGTGTGCATGCATAGACACACTTGCACATACATGCACCACACAGACACCAACAGGTTATGTATGGACAATGTGGAGGTACTGAGCACAATGATTTTCCTGCTCTGTGGGAGTGTTAATCAAATGGAGTGCATGTCCTGATGGGGATAATGATACTACCCCAAATTGTAGCCCCGTTTATTTGTCTCATAGCTTCTAGATGAGATATTGAGTGTCGAGCTAGATAGAAATATGTAGTGCAGATACACACTAAGAAATGAACACTAGGAGGGACTGCACAACTGAAGATATTGAGGACTTGAGGATTATGGTTAGAAATATCCTCAAGTCCTCAGTCTCTTCAATTGAGCAGCCCTTTCTAGTGTTTATTTCTTAGTGTGTATCTGCACTACATATTTCTATCTATCTACACCTTCACAGCAGTTTGATAACTATTTTAACTGCCTTGTCTGTACCCTATGGAGACCTGGGATCTATAGTTGGGTGTGGTACTTGACATTTTCTGCTAGAGAGGTCTAGTGCACTTTATGGTTGTTCACACTACCTCTGAAAGTACATTTATTATTTATTTTGTAACTTTAATGATAGTAATCTCAGTGAGAGACCGTTAAAATGGCACACCTTTTATGAATTCTTTTTTCATAGAATCAGAGTTGGAAGGGGCCCCATGGCCTATTGAGTCCAACCCCCCCTACATAATGTAGGATCTCCAGCTAAAGTAGCTGTCTAGCCTCTTTTTGAAAGCATCCAGAGAAGGAGATCCCACCACTTCTCTAGGCAATTGGTTCCATTGCTGAAGTGCTCTTACTGTCAAGACGTTCCTTCTAATGGTCACAGAATATTAGACCTGGTCCTGTCCTCTGGACCAGCAGAGAACAGGCCTGCCCCTCCTCTTTGGGACAGCCCTTGAGGTATAAAGAGTGCAATCTTGTCACTTCTTGATCCTTCACCAAGTTGAACATGCCCAGTTCCTCCAACCTTTCTTCATATGTTTTGTTCTCCATACCTATTATTATCCTTGCCTTTCTCTGTTTGCCCCTCCCAGGTTTGTGATAACCTCCAGCCTTTGTGATAAATAGCAAGAAAGTAAAAGGTAGAATAATAAAAATATAAAAAGCTGCCTTACACCAAGACAGATCCATACAGCTCAGTAGTAGCTTCTTCTTTAGGTAGTAGTTCTCAAGGGTTTCAGATCCTTCCTGGAGATCCCAGGAGTGAACTTGGGACCTCTGCATGCAGAGCATTTGCTCCAACATACTGTATTTTCTGGCATATAAGACTACTTTTTAACCCAGGAAAATCTTCTCCAAACTCAGGGGTCGTCTTATACACCGGGTGGAGGAGGAGAAAGAAGGGGTGGCGCAGCGCAAGGTGGGAGGAGGAGAAAGAGAGGAAAGCCAAGATAGAGGAGGAGGACAGGAGCAAGGGGTGGCGTGGTGTGGCATGAGGCAGGAGGAGGAAGCAGCAGTGGATAAGAGGTGAACCCCTATCCTGAGGTTTTCTTGGCAAGACTGGTTCAGAGGAGGTTTGCCATTGCCTTCCCCTGAGGCTGAGAGTGTGTGACTTGTCCAAGTTCACCCAGTGGGTTTCATGACAGAGTGGGGAATCAAACCCAGGTCTCCAGAGTGGTAGTCCAACTCTCAAACCACTACATCCTATTCCCATGTACTACCTATGTACCTATCCAGACTTTTTTTGTTGTTCTTGTGTGTCTTCAAGTCCTTTCCGACTTATGACGACCCTAAGGCAACCTTATCATGGGGTTGGCATGTTTCTTCAAATGGGGTGCCATTACCATCCTCTGAGGCTGAGAGTGTGTGACATGCCCAGGGTCACTTACTTGACTGCAAATTGTACATACTCCAGAATGCATCACCTAGTATATTTGCACTCCTCCCCCACCAACACTTTCTCATTTCTCCCCGTTGGAAGGGGGGTCGTCTTATACGGCGAGTATATCCCAAACTCTATATTTTGGCTAGAAAATTAGAAGGTCGTTTTATACACCCAGTTGTCTTATACGCCGGAAAATACAGTACTCCTGAAAGGCTGATTCTTAAAAATTAACTGAATTCTACAAAATTGGAAAATGTTTTTTTAAACCCTTTTTTATTAAAGAAGTTTAACTCGCATTAAAAACACAAAGAAAACCATGCAGAACAAAAAAAATAGAAAGAACAAACAAAAAGGAGAAGAAAAGAAAAAGAATAAACAAAGAATAAAATAAATAAATATTTACAATGACTCCTGGCTTTCTTCAAGATGGTTATAATTCTTAGTACTAAAGTCTCTCTTCTCCAATTGCAGTATATCTATATAGATATATCTTATTATTTAATCAAAGCTATTAATTATCAAACCCCATAGTTAACATATCATTTCCATTTTTTCTGTAAAATGTCAAGTAGAGACTCCCAGTTATTCAAAAACATCACCAACAATTTTTCCCTAATCAAAATACGAAAATGGTTAAGTGGCCTTTATTCCACAGGTATCTGATGCTGAACAGAAAACACTGAATGGGCTATATTGTATCCAGATTAGGAAATTTACCCTGTTTTGCCTGGGAAGACGAAATTACTTGAACTGTCAGAATTGAATTCAGTGTTACTCTTTTATAGAAACAGTTTCCTTTTTTCCTCTTAAGTGAATGAGGGCTCTTTGACTATATGTGCACCAGTGTTCAGTAACAAAAAGATAAGAGGAAAGAAAACCAATCAGCAACATTAGTTACTTATGACAGCATGTGTTTGCCAACAGGTTGACTAAAGTATATTTTACCTGCTTATAATCCTTTATGTTCTCATTGACTTTTTTTTGTTTGTTTGTTTGTTTGTTATGAATGAACAAATTAAATCTGAAGTTTGAGATGAGGTATTTGTTACTTGCAGGGATGCTGCCTTTGGTACCTGCAGTTTTCATCTAACACTGCTTGACTGCTTTCATGCAATAAATAAGGTTAGTAAAATTCTTGTTTTTTTTATCTGAAGCCTGTACTTTAGGAATTAAGGGCCTTTGGGTTTTAAAATGGTTTGGACTACAGCTTTGGTAATCATACAAAGTGGGGCTTATGGGAGCTATAAGGCAAAAAATCTGGATGGCAAAAGAATTTGTCTCTTGCTATTTACTTAATTCAAGACTTGTACGGAAATCCAAACAATTATAAATTTAAAATGCTACTGAATGAGAAAATTGTGAATAAAGAGGTAAGCCAGAACAATTTATGAGCTGAATCTGAAATGTGCCGCATATGATCCAGAGGGCACTTTCATATGCAAAAGAAAATACTTTTAATTCCACTGCTCCCCTCTGGAGCAACCCATTATCTTCAGAAGTCACATCAGTAATTTAATGGGATAATAATAATAATAATAATAATATACAAAACAGCAGCAAAATGTAGGAAAGTCAAATGAGTGATTATTTCTGTAATATGTAATATCACTTATGTATACATAAGCCTGACTGCTATGTTAGTTTGTCCCATGTGGAACAGACCCACTGAATCAATTGTAGAATGGTGACCCGGTTGATTAAGTTGGGGCTGTTCTATTTAGGATTAATTAATACTGTTCAGGCCATGAGTTTTAGCTTAGACTGGAAAGGTAATATATTGATTACAAGTAAATGAGACATGTTTAATCATTCTACAAGACTTCTGCAGGTTTAATTCCCCCTTTTATGGTTTATTAGGCGTTGCAGTATGGCTTCCTTGATTTCAATACATTTGATGTAGATGAATATGAACATTATGAGGTAAGTAAAATTCTATTTGATGGTTATTGTTTTTAATTACTACTGAGACTTTGTATAAAATTGGCATGCATTACTTATAGCTCTTGATTTTTTCTGTTTTCAAGATAGTCTATATCTAAATATGTGGAGTCAAGGAAAGTAAGGTAAATAACAAAAAGATGTTTCAATACACTTAAGGCTGTCGCATGACAGTGTGAGAGCATGTGGTTTTATAATCCCAGATGAAATTGAAATTACACATTCTTAAACTGCTACACTTTACATCAGCATTCCTTGTCATCTTCACTTTGTTCACTGAAGCAAATGCAAAAGGTGTCAGGAATACATTAGGGGTGAACTAAACAATTATTTTGTTTTTCTTGACAGAGGGCAGAAAATGGAGACTTTAATTGGGTAATACCCAAAAAATTCCTTGCCTTCAGTGGACCTCATGCAAGAAGCAGAATTGAAAATGGTATGTTTATACCAAACAATCAAGGTTGGGGAAAGCAATCAGATGGAGGCAGGATTCTCCTCCCAGTACAGCTGCTTATTTGGCTGTATGATGTCAGGGGGCATGACTAGGACTAACTTCATTCCTCCTCCTCCTCCTCTAGTGTGTGTGAGATGAGTGAACTACTGCCAGGTGATGCTTGCAGGTACCAGGTGATAGCTTGGCCAGCTTTGCTCCCCATCTTTAAATGGGGAAGAAGGAGATGAGCAAAGCCAGGAGGGGAATCCCCACTCTCTCAAATGATCAAGGGGAGATAATGAAGTTTCTCTCCAGCTCAGTCTCTGGAAGTGTGGCTTGGGATGAGAATTGACTGCAGACTTTCTTACGACTGGAAAAAGACTCAACTGATGGGCTGGACAACTGCCTGGGTGGCAGGGCTGCATTGGCCTTCCATGGGACCCTGGAAATCACAGCCTTCAAAAAGAGAAACACAGATACTTAAGTCAGTATTTAAGATCTTAAATTAATTGCAATTGATTTCAGCCAAGCTGAGAAATGGTTGCAGGGCAGTAGCGGAGGTTGCAGTGAAAGGCCCAGATACCAGACATTCTTCCTACTTTGGTGATTCTGCTCTTTTCTTCAAAAGGCAAAAGTGGTGGCTGGCATGCTGCCAACAGGAAGCAGGAAGAACACCTGGTATGGGGGCATGCTGCTGTTCCCACCCTTGGCTAATGGAGGATAGTCCCACTGTGAAGCCCCAGCCAGATTTTAAACCCCTTCCTCACAACAAAGAATTTAAACTTCTTTCCTGCAGATCTGCCTTAACAGAGAAGCAGAGGGGCAGTAAAAGGAGTGGGGCCAGGAGGTGAATTGGAAGGAATGGCTTTTAAGTTCGGACTGAGGCTTGGTGGTGGGAAGGTGGCAAAGAGAGCGAGGAAGAGTTTTAAATTCTGGCTGATGTTTTATAGAAGGATTGACTTCCACCAGTCAAGATGAGAGAAGTAGTGGTGGTGGCAGTAAACCCTGAGGTCTAGGCCTGCATTCTTCCTGCTGGGAATACGCCACGCCAGCCGTCACTTGAGCCTTTTGAAGAAAAGAGCAAAATCAATGCAACCTAATTGGGATTAATGCATGCCTGGTGCCTGAGCCCTGCTGCCACAGCCTCTGCTACTGCCCTGGGACTGTTTTTCAGCCTGGCTGCAGTTGATTACAAGTAAGTTGCTCAAATCCAGAGATACCCAAATGTGTACAGAAGTTCCACTGAATTTTAAGAACACACACAGGAAAAAAAGTCTCACTGTGCCCCCTAGGGGCCATGCAGGGCAATTTTCACATATTTTGAGGGCTCTGAGGCTGTTTTAGACCAGCAGTATCTTTTTTACTTCTTCTTTCAATCAGGAAGTCAGCTTACAGCTTACAGCCTGGTTGACAAAAAGGGCACTCATGAACTTAAAACATTCTCATGGTCCAAACATAGCAAAAGTGTTCCCCAGACTCCCTAGAGAAGATAATGAGAATCATTTTGTTAAAAAAATTAAAAATTTCAGGGTACTGTGGGCTTAAAATGTCTTTAGGGAACTGTGTGCCGTTCAGGCCAACTTTTCCCCACCCCTTCTGTGCTGGCTGTGTGTTCCCCTCCCAAGATTAAAGAACAAAGAAAATAGGACTACTTTTCATCACTTATACTATGCTGTTCTCTAAAGAGCCAGGACTCAAAGATAACTCGCAAGAAATGTAATTCAAAGGGATGCAGATGGGAGAAACACACACATTATTTTATTACATTAAAGCACTTTGTGATATTAAAGCACAGCTAAAGAGTAAAGGCCAAGATTCTGCTTAAAACCCGCATAGCATAATGCTCTCCTGGCATAACTGGGTGGAATGATGGAGAGAATGAGGCTGCCAGACTGGTGAGAGGGGAAAGACAAAGCTCTCCCCACACATAAGTCCAGGAGTGCTCCACACTGTTGTAAAAACTCAGAGAAATGGGTTTTAAGACAGTTTTGAGACCAGTAAAATATCCAAATATTTGTACAGTTGATCATTATACAGGCATAACGTTCCAAAAGGTTTTTTAGGTATCATGATCATCTTCACACCATTTTCCTAGTTTGGATTAAGAACACCAACAGTTTTCTGGCCAATATTAAAATAAAATGGGATTGAAAGTAATTAAAAATTCAGTGTCCACTTGTTAAAGCTGTTCCTCAGCAACCAGTTAATTTCCATAAGCTTACCTGTACAAAAAAGTCTTTACATGCTTAAAGAAAAATCAACATTTGAAAAGAAAACATACAAGCTTGAATCTTTGTTTCTAGTGGCCTACTAGTTATAATTTGTACTGCTATTAAATTCCCCCCCTGTTTCCTTTCTTCCAGGTTATCCACATCATGCTCCTGAGGCTTATTTCCCCTACTTCAGAAAACACAATATTACCACTGTAATCCGCCTAAACAAGAAAGTTTATGATTCAAGAAGGTTTAGAGATGGAGGCTTTGAACACTATGATCTCTTCTTTGCCGATGGAAGTATACCTAGTGATACCATTGTCAAAACATTCCTAAATATTTGTGAAAATGCTGAAGGTGCTATAGCAGTTCATTGCAAAGGTATAGAAATGATTAGTTCAATCTCTTAATATTTTATCAGTTATAATTAGTTCCTTATATAAACCGAGGTTATAATTCATCAGATGTGGCCAACTAAGTAGTGTTTCAGGATGGATCATTAATAAGGTTGACCATACTTAAATTCTCTTTTTTAAAAAAATGGAAGCTATTGAAGAAGGGAGAGAAGGGGGCAGTGGAACCCCCTAACCTTTGGCAGTTGTCCACCCCTGTCTTAAGCAGAGCTTGAGAAATGTTATCAAGAAGCCCCTAAATATTAGGCTTAGAGGCTATGTTTCAGTGGATTACATTGTGCTGTAGCATGCATGTTCAATCCAAGTTACCTGCAGAAACTGATTGTAAATAAAATAAAAAAAATAGATGCTGGCAGTTGCTGTCATATACTACCAAAGAAATATTGTTAAGCTATGAACAATTGATAAAGGAAAAAGCTGATTTCAGATTTTTCAGAGAAATAAATTTGGACATCTTTGGTTTCCTCTGATTCCTCTAGGCCAGGGGTAGGCAACCTTTCCCCTTTAAGGGCCGAGGGACTTCAGCTCCCAGAAGCCTCAGCCATGTTGGCCAATAGCTCCTGGGATTCCGGGAGCTGAAGTCCCTCGGCCCTTAAAGGGGAAAGGGTGCCTACCCCTGCTCTAGGCAGTCCTCAACATGCTACTAAAATTTTCTCCAGAGGAGTAGAGGACAATCCTCTGAAACAGAATGAGGTCTAGTGTGGAAACTTGAAGTAATTCATTTCTTCATTCACAGAAATCTTGGTAGACTGAAGAGCCTGCAGTAAACATAGTTGGGCAGAATCCACTATAAGTTATCCTGACCCTCTGGATAAGACCCAAATTAAATGGGTTGCATTTCTAATCGATTCCAGTAATGGAAGTGGAGTTAATGCTATACAATATGAAAACACAGTGCTTTGGTCCATGACATTAGCCACTTGTGTAAAATATTTTATATGGTTTTTGATATGTTAGTATCTGGGATCTGGCAGGAGCAATTCAGGGGTGAGGTACATAGCTGAAGAGTCTTAGGCAGTCATAGATCTGTGTTCCTGAGTTGCTGCTGCTTTTTTATAAAAGGTGTCAAGACGGTGTTTTGCCATGATAGGGGTGTGTTGTAAAGTTACAGGAAGAGAGATGAACATTCAAGATGGGATATGGGGTGTGTGTATGTGTTACGGTGAAGAAATGGGAAGCTGCCTTATACGTGATCAGACCATTAAGCCATCTGGATTGTACTCTGGCAAGATATTTCCAGGTTGTCAGGCAGGGAAAGGCATTTCTTCTTTGTGGTCTCCGCCAATCATACAAATGGGTTATTTTGCGCCTGCACAAAGCCGTTTGTAACCTCCTTAGAGCTATTAGAAGTGTTTTGCCGGTAGTGCTGCCCACTCTCCAACTGCCTTATTGGCCGGTTTCTTGCCTAAACCCTCAGTTCCTTTTATCTGCCACAGCATCAGCATCTAGAGCAGGGGTAGGCAACCTTTCCCCTTTAAGGGCCGAGGGACTTCAACTCCCAGAAGCCTCACCCATGTTGGCCAATAGTCCCATGTTGGCCAATAGCTCCTGGGAGTCCCTCGGCCCTTAAAGGGGAAAGGTTGCCTACCCCTGATCTAGAGGAACTCTTCAGAGACTCATTTTCCTGTCTGACTTTAAAAATTTCCATTTGACACTTCGAGATCTTGGGATGTGAATACTTGTCTCATCTCTCCAAGCTGACTGATGTCATAACATCTTAGTTCTCCTGAACTCTGGTCTCAAGGTGTCATTTTGGTGAGATGGCGATATTTCAGGTCTCCAGCTGCAATCCTGCCAAGGCTAACTATGCACTCTGCAAAGTCATAGAATCATAGAATCATAGAGTTGGAAGAGACCACAAGGGCCATCCAGTCCAACCCCCTGCCATGCAGGAACTCCCAATCAAAGCATCCCTGACAGATGGCCATCCAGCCTCCTGGGAGTTCTCTCTCTGTGCAGGGAAGCCTGTGCTCCCCCCTAGTTATTGTGCCCTGTCACAGTGTACTTTATGCTTCATCATGCACCCCAGATCTATACAATAAACACCACTGTCATAGGGTCTGCAAAGTCCTTTTACTCATGCTGGCTGTGTTCCATTGGATTAATGCTGGAGCTACAGTTGTTCCCCCTAAGCATTAGGGGTAATATTCTAACAACACAACCTGTGTTATGATTTGTCCCACCTGGCTGTGAGCTGGACTTTGTGGTTCTTAAGGTCTATTCCAACTCCTCTGTCCTAAAATTCTTCTTCTCATGACTCATTCGTGATGGATTGACACCATATTACTCTTGGTTTTCTGTTGCTTATCAGTTCTGACCGTTCCTGCCAAGCCATGTTATCCTTGATACAACCTCTGCAGGACATCACAGGATGGGAAAACATTCCCATTGGGATTTCTTTCTACTTGACAGTGTGGGATCTCTTTACTTTTATAATGCCATGACTAGTCTTCTGGGAATCACACCAACCACTGTTATTTTCTCTGGCATTTTCACCAAGAACTGCATATTTCATGTTGATAGCCTGAAACAGCGTGTCTTGTGGATCACAACAATTGGATATCATGATCTTCTCACCGTTCCCTGTTGTCAGTGTTTTGTTGTGACTAAATGAGGTACTATTCCTCCTCTCTGATGTCCACCGCTATTCTGGAAATTGTTACTAGAGCTTTCTCCAGTTTGATGCCATTAGGCTCTCTCTGTATGAATGGACTATCCAGATGTCCTACCACCCACTTTGTAGTGCAGGCACTTGTTTTCTGCCACCTTTGCTGTTGATGCCCAACCATCTCGTTGCTAAGCACAGATGGTCTATTTCACACTCTATGTCCAAGGGGACACTTAGCCCTAGACTATTGAGCATTCTAGGCTTTGTCTGTCAGTGCCATAATCTTCAAACAATGGCTTTGGGAGGCTTTATCAGGTCACTGCCCTTTTTCCATTTGAAAGAGTCCTTTTTTGACACATCTTCAATTTTGAGGGCTTGGTAAGGCCCTCCACGTTCTCTTTCATTCATCTCCTTGGATCAGACAGAGTCTATATACCTTGCCTTCTTGTTGCAACGTTTGTCTACTATTCTTTACCGCTTACAGTAGTGAGCTTCTTTTGCTTTCACACCACCTACCTACTGGATAGCTTCGGCATAATTTCCATTGCTAACAAACCTGTGCTGTCTAGGTCAGAGGTTTTACCCTTGACCTTAGCCATACACTTGCCATGTTATCATGGACCATCAAGGTCTATCAACAGTCTGTGCAACATATAGGTTAGCTGGCAAGTCTGTTTTTTCTGCCACTGTGCATGTTCTCACCTGCATTGGTGCCTATTTCCACTATGTCTTGGTATTGGAATTTCAGCTCGACTCATGTAGAGTCATCATATTAGCAGGACTGTTCATCCCAATATTTTACATACCTTGGGCTCAGGTTCACAAATGGTGCCTCTCTTATGTGACATGGCACTCCCTCCTTCACTGACCCAAGCTTGTCAGTCTAACCCATTTGTGTGTTCCCAGAGACCATGAAGAAGGACAGGTTGCTTACCTGTAACGGTATTTCTTCGAGTGGTCATCTGCTCAAATTCACACAGATCCCACCCATCCTCCCCTCAGAGTCATGCCCTGCCTCTCCTTTGATCCTGGGCGGCTGCTTTTGGCATCCGTGGAACTGAGGATTTAAGCAGGAAATCTGCCAATAAGGCAATTGGAGAGTGGGCAGAGCTACCGCCAAAACACTTCTAATAGCTCTACCAAGTTTCTGAATGGCTCTACACAGGTGCAGAATAATCCATTTGTGTGAATTTGCAGATGACCACTCAAAGAAATACCATTACAGGTGAGCAATCTGTCCTTTTCCAACATCTGCCGCCTGATGCTTTTACAGTAATTGTAAATACTGTGGGAAATTGGCCTTGAGATTTTCTGTGGTCCAAGCTTGTTTTGCATCACTGGGCTGCCTTTCTGCCACAAATAAGTGGCCTGAGATCCCAAGGGATTCTTGTTCTGAAGGACTAGTTTAAGTTATCTTAAGAGCCCAGTTTGTTTACCTGGAGGAACAGCATGCAGAAAAGGGGGGTTATCCTTTTCACTTTCAGAGCAGGAGTGGAGCATGTGTGGTGCTCAAGATATTCTTGGGCTGTATCTCCTGTTGTCCCTCACTATTGGCTTTGCTGGCTTGAGTGGAGAGCAGTTGTTATCCAGCAACATCTGGAGGGCTTGTACTTCTCAATCCCATCCCTGTTTAAAAGCTTGAATGAGGATCTGCCTGTAATTACCTGAGTAAGAATTAATTTCCTTGTCTTCTATGCAGCTGGACTTGGCAGAACAGGCACCCTGATAGCCTGCTATATGATGAAGCATTACAGAATGACTGCTGCTGAAAGTATTGCCTGGATTAGGATTTGCAGACCTGGCTCTGTGATTGGATCGCAGCAGCACTTCTTATTAGAGTAAGTACATAAACATAGGCTGCATCCACACTGCAGAAATAATGCAGTTTGACAACACATTAACTGCCATGGCTCAATGGAACTCTGGGGACTGTAATTTTATTAAGGTATTTACTCTTGTCTGTCAGAGAGCCCTGATGCCACAAAAAACTACGAATACCAGAATTCCATAGCATTGGGCCACAACAGTTAAAGTGGTGTCAAACTGGATTAGTTTTGCAGTGTGGATGTAGCCATGAAGGGATATTTTTAGATAATTTCAGTCAGCAATGAAATGAGCAGTAATCTGCGCACTATCTTTAGGTCCTGGTTTCACACAAATTTCTCATGGCCATTCTGCTTTCTTGGATACCATATATATGTATGTAATAGGTTAAATGACTTAGAAATGTAAACCAGCTGCTGATCAGAAGCTACAGTACAAACAATCTACAGCCAATAGTATTTGATGTTTGTCTGATTCTTTCCACCCAGTCATTAATATTCACGGACTGGTGTGCTTTATACACTCAGGCTGAAGATAGAAAGGGGGTCTTTAGATGTCTAAAGAATGAGGAGTGAATGTAAGAAATGAGATTCAAATAGGGCCACATTTTAACAATTAATATTAACTTGAATTTGAGGGAAGAAAGCATGTGCAGGAATTCCACCCAAAATGGGCAGCAAGCATAAAGAGACAACTATGTAAGTACACCTGGAACCACATCTGTACCAGTGCTGGGAGACCCATATTACTTCAGACATAATGCCTCAGAAGTCTAAATGGTTAAGGAAAAAGTGGTCTCAGAGTGATCCCCAACCCATCCATGGGTACCAGGGCTTTAAACTGAAAGACTTGGGAATCATCTCAAAGGCACTAGGGGGGTGCTAACCAACCATAAATGATATAAAATTGCTGTAGACCTTCAGCAAATGTCACTGAATCAGGGAAGCCATAGTTAACATTAATCCTGATATGCGGTTATGACTTTGCTTGTCATCCCACACAGCAACATGTATGCAGACATCTTGTGCAGCACCATCATACCTTCTTCCCTCCTTCCCACCTTTGTTTGGCATTTATCAGCTAGAATTCCATTCAGGCAAGTCTTTTCTGATTTGTGAATGAGCCAGCATGTTGGTCATGCCCGATTCAAATGGTGGAGTTAAACAAACAGCACATTCTTTTCGAGGATTCATGGGATGTCCTACCCTAGTAGGACCTATCACTTTGACTTGTCTCTTCCCCCATAAGCCAAAGAAATAAACATAGAACAAACCTTCTTGGAGTAGAGACAAAGTCCATGTTTTATCTAGCTGTTTTCAATGACAGCATGGAATAATCACACTGCTCATGGATGAAAACCAGGGTTGCCCACAAGCCTGGCTTATTGTGACATTTAAAGCAGTCAGAGCATGCTTGCCATTCTGCATGGTTTTCAGTTAGCCTGTAGTTTCACCAGCTACCTTGAAATGCAGTTACTACACATAATTACTCTAAACCAAAAGATACCAAAGCTATCTGGAATTTCTCTTCAGCCTTTCAATAAAATTCGGCGTCCTTCTGTTCGCAGTCTGACTTTTAAACCAATTGAGCCCTCTGCTAACGGAAGTGGGTAGTGGTAATGTTCTCTAGTAGTTTTCCACGCTATCTCCTATGTAGTTTCATAGGGCTTTTAATCTTCCTTTGCAGAGAAAAGATTTGCCTCTTACTCATATGAATTGGTGGATTTTTTAAACACATTTTCTCTCCTTAATAGGAAACAATCGGAACTTTGGTTGGAAGGTGATATTTACCGTGCAAAGTTAAGGAAGACCCACAGCATTACTGTTACAAAACTTCTTTCAGGAGTAGATGACATTTCGATTGATGATTCCAAACATCAGAACATCAACAGTAAAGATTCTGAACCGGTAATCTTTCGAATGTTGTGCTGTTGTAAATCTTAGAACATTGTTATAAAATTATGGGCATAATAAAGCAAAAAAAAAGTGGTTTTGTATGTTTGTTTGTATTTGTATTCTTGACATGTGTTCAAGTAGGAGAAAATATGCAACCAATTGACAAGATGTTCTACAGGTGAGGTAAAAATTCACATGGCTAAATTTCTGAAAATGCCTCTTTCTGATGCTATGGGTTTCTTCTGTATACCACCATTTCATTCTCTTGGTCTGACACTTGTGTTAACTGCTAGATAAATACATTAAAATGCTGGAAAGGGTTTCATAGAATCTCTTGATGTTTTGGACAAAAAAAAAATATATCAGTAATTCACCTATGGGGTAAGATTTTAAAGTATGATATAAATAGTTCCAATGGCATATCATTTATTTACAGTACAGTGACGAAGAAGACATAAACGCAGTTACACAAGGAGATAAGCTTCGTGTCCTGAAAAGTAAAAGGCAGGCAAAATCAAACGCAGTTCCACTAACGTAAGTTATTTTTGCTTTCCTTTTGTAAATGTCAAAACCTCTTTGCCACTTTTTTGAAGGTTGACTTAGGCATGTTTTTATGTAATGTAAATTAGTATTATGCTATTTCATTGCTTCAGTGCCTTAAGTTTTCACATTGTATCTTTCACCTCAGTGTCTGTTTCTCATCTTCTTTTGTTTCCTTATCATCTGTGCCTCCTCTTCTCTGCCAGTGTACCCATTCCTTATCTTAATAGGCCCATTGGCTAGGCCACAAAGGTCTCCTTAGTGTTGGCATTATATGAACTCCTAAAAGCTCCTCAGTCACAAAGTATTTTTAAGGATGAGTCACCTACATTAACAGTCTCTTATAGATTAGTTTTCATACTCAAGATCTTTGTTTTCAAGTGTTTAGTAGTTAGGACAATTGTTGTCAAAGTGGGTTGCTTGTGCTAGGGTAGATCCTGTTCTTGTGTGTGTGAAAGCTTATAATTAAAAATGTTCCTTTGCATATGTAGTGTGATTTGGGGGGAAAGGCATATCTGGTCAAATGTATGCCATGTTTTTAAAATGTTGGAAAACAGCACATCCATCTATATTATGTTTTGTATAAAGTATAATCCCTCTGTAGTATGCATTATGTAACGTGTGTCTTTGTGTGCATGTGTGTTGGTGTTAGATTAGATATACTAATATGAATAAAGCAGAAGTAAATTCATCTATTGATCGTCCTACACAAAGCAGTTAACAGAATATTTCTGTGAGACTTTTAAAAATGGTTTTCTGTCAAGACAGTTTTTTTTAGGTGGGAGGTGATCTACAGAATCATTGCCGTATTTTGGAGATATTTCCTCTGTAAATTAAAGGAAGGAGAAAAGATTCTCCCTTAAAATAAACTTTTAAAGAACAGCATGGCGTTTGAGCAGAGAGCAGAAAGTATTTTCCCTAGTGAACATAGATAAACATTTTTCATTTTAAACTGCAACTGGCTGAAATGTACCACACATTTCTAAAATTCTTGGATTTCCCCTTTGACTTCATGTTCATCTCTTCCTCCCTACCCTCCCTCCTTTTTAGATGTCTCCTAGCTATGCTGGTCTCTGCCCTGAGTAGCATTGTCATCTGGTGGATTGTGTGTGGTTCCCTTCTTCCCAACCTGCTATTCTGTCTAGATGGTTTAAGAACGTAGGTCCACCAGGACCTCCCTTGAGAGTGCCACTGTGTAAGTGTCCCTGTTACATTCTCTACAGTAGCTCACCTTCTCACCTCTTACATAAACGCATGCACCAAGCTTCTACTGGCTTTTCTTTTCTTTTTGCAAGAGTTCATTCAATTCCTCTGCCTGCTTCTATAAAGAAAAAGGGGGTTATAGCAAATGAGTTCAAATTGCCATTGAATTTCCCTTTGAAAACAGCCAAACAATTATAGGAAACAGTGTTTCCTTTTTCCCCTCTCTCACTTTCTGTCTTCCCTTTTTGGCCTGGATACTCTGTTCAGAAAACATTGTAGTGGCAAAAGGTGTGTGTGTGTGTGTGTGTGTATACACAAAGAGGTGTGTGTGTGTGTGTGTGTGTGTGTGTGTGTGTGTATATATATATATATATATATATATATATATATATATATATATATATAATGTGTGAGTGGTGCTTCCATGTTGGCATGAAAGGAGTTTGGTCACTTTGGGGTTCTTGATCAATTCTGGAGTAGTTTGGGGTCCAAACAGCTACTTTATCCATGTTATTTAGGTTGGTTGTTGAGTTTCACATAAGTAAAAAGAGCTGTGAATGATGTGCACTGAGGGACATCAAGTATTTGAGAATGCAAATTTACTCACTTACCTGTGACTAAGGGACATTGAAAATGGTAGGTGTTACTTCCAGGGAGCATGCATAGGGCTAGACTGTTAATGAAGTCATCAGTTTATTTTTTACTTAACTAATTTATAACCTGCCTTTCTTGCTTCTTAGGATGCAAGAAAGGCAGGCTGTACCTAAGTTGCACTTAGGTAGAATGCATTCTAGATTGTAACTGCTGCTCTAAACAGATCTAAATTGTATATCAACCCTCAATTTAATCTCTCTGATTTAGAATGTTAATGAAAAGTAATTTGCAGAACAGAATAATACTTTGTCATTTGGATTTCATTGGGGAAATCTGAGAAGTCAGGTGTTTTGGCTCCTTATGATTCTTCTGAATAGTTCACATTTTCTAGGAACTCTCCTCTTAAGTAGATCTTGTCCCATGTTAAACAACTTGTGTCTTGCTTTTAACCCTTGGCTCTGAACTCTCCTCAGACTTAGTGGTGTAATATGTTGTATGGTTCACTTCAAAAACCTAGGCTAAGATAATTTCCATAATAATTTAAGGCTAATTTAAGGGGAACTTTAGTTTCAGCCCATTATTGTATTCTAGATGTTATTATGTGAAAGTAACATGTCCAGCATATATATTTTAAAAACACACTGTGTTTTAAAATCAACATATACACACCAGCATCATTGTACTGAAAATTTGCATGTATTCAGTCCTAGGGAAGTTGGTGACACATTTCTTCTCTCTTAGCTTGTGACAATGATGAACAGCACTGCAATCTAGTGGATTTAGTGGCCACGCATGTTACAGAGGAAAGGAACAATTCCATTGAACAATTAAACTATCTTTTCCTTCACATTTGGTGCTACAGTTGCAGTCTTGCAGTAGATATTACTTACCTGAATAGTGCACATTTCCAAACTGTAGAGAAGGAGAGAAGTGCTGTAGCTGGAAATTTTAACATAGGAGTAGGCAGCACATTGGCTCTCAATTGTTGTTGGATTGCAACTCCCATCATCCTACATAATCAGCTTTACTGGCTACGGATGATGGAAGTTAGAACAGCAGTGCATAAAAATACACAAATTGCCCACTAGTTTTATCATCTTTAACTACCTTTCCAGTGACTCCTTTCTGGAGAGAAAGGTGTGTTTTGTTTTGTTTTTAACCCAACACTTGGGGTACCTAGTGCTATAGTAAACCTTTTCCCTGATGTTTTCTTTTCAATAGCAGGTTTCTTGTGGCTCTAAGCATCTAAAAACCATGATTTGCATTCTGTATTGCAGTAATGCATACATAATTACAGTTTTACATCTGTAATGCTTCTATATGCACTGTCTCTGTGGAGTCACAATCATTGCACTATTGCCACTATCTTACATAAACTTGTGAACCGGCTTTACCAGGCAGTAGGGTGAACAACATGTTCTGCTGGCAAAAAAAGGTGGATGACATTTTCACCTTTCTCCTGCTGGCATGTGAGGGTGCGACAATCAGAAGCAGTATTCCTTGTTACAGCCTCACTTCTTGTTGGGAGGGGATGGAGACATCATCCACTCACACCCCAATTGCCAGCAAAACAGACCTTCTTTGCCTGATGCAGCTGATGGTAAAGAGGTGGTTGGCAGCTGGGGTGGGGTTTCAAGTAAATGTAATTTACTTGTTACTTTTGTAAAATTAATTAAGTAGATGATGTAGAACATGACCCCATGGTTTTAGCTCCCTGGATCATTTTGAATTGTGCCTGGATGTGGAGTTATATATCCCCTGTAACCTTTGCTGCTTAGACATCTGGCTGTAGCATTTTGGACCCACTGAAGTTTCTGAATGTTTCCCAAATGCACCCTGTGTAGAGTGTACTGTTGTAATGCAAACAAGGTGCCATCAAGGCATTTGTCACTGAACTAGACCTGACATCTCCAAGACCAGGAACAACTCTAATTTTAACTGTGCAAATGCACAGTTGGGTAGGCGCCTTAGGTGGTAAGGTGTGTGGAATATTCTCTGCCAATTACTGAGGAATAAGAGTTAATATATAGGGTGTCTTATCTGAGACGTTTAGCAATTTTCTCTCTATAATTCATCACCCAGTTTCCATTGATGAGGAATATCCCACCTTTTGAATATCTCACCTCGATCTTCATAAAGCTCCTTTCACTATTCATAGAAGAGACCCAAATCAAACTTTTTCTTCTCCCTTACAGAAGTAAAAACCTAAGCCAAAACAAAAATAGTACAGTATTGGACAAATCAATGGTTTTAATGGAAAACTATAAAAAAATTTAAAGCTCAACTACTACCACACAGTCACTGAGGAGAGATCATAAATATATGTTCACAAAAATACTCTTATTTTAGGCATCATTTTGGAAAACCAGAATGCTGTATCATTCTTCTCATTGTATATACCTTTCAGTTTGTTTGTTCTCTCCTGCTCTTTCAGAGTAATTCTGCAATCCAGTGTTCAGAAAACTAAACAGTCTGAACCTAGCATTTCTAATAATACAGGCCGTACGAAAAGAACCACCAGGTCTACTGCCAGAAAAAGCAGTTTCAAAAGGTGAGAATTACTGTCCTGAAATTTAGACATTATTAATTGGAAAAGTCTGAACTTAAGAAGCTAAAATTTGCACCTTTGGTGCTTACCTCAAAGACTAAATGTTAAACCATAATTTAGGCTAGTGATGGTGAATACTTGGCTACTCTCTCCTCCTCCTCCTCCTCCTCTAGCACAGCTATAGATCAGGAGCATTTACTTCCCGGTTTACTTCCAAAAAAATTTGTTCTTTCTGAACTAAGGAAACTCTGGCTAGCTTAAATCATGGAGAGGGAACATTTTCAGCCCAAGAGCTGCATTCCTTTGGAGAGAACATTCTCCAGGCTGCTTGTCAGAGATATTGTTCAATCTAAAGTGCGCAGTACCATCACTTTTTAATAAATTCTTTTTAATTTATTATGGTTTTATTATTTTTAGCAACTGGCTTTGCTGTTTCTTGTTTTATTGTAAACCACTTTGATATTTTCTAAATGAAGAGCAGTATTAAAAAGTTCAGAAATAAAATGAAAAGCTGTGTTGACGTTTTGTCTCCCATCTCCATACTGCTGTTAAGCTGGCCTGGGCAGACATTTTTCAAAAGTTAACTGCTGTGGTACAAGCCACATGGGAAGTCTCCATGTGTCATTTTCCCGCCCATTATTTAAATTGTAACTTAATGAGTCTGCATTGTTAATAAACTGTCTTTTGAAACAGGAATGGGCAACTTTGTATAAGTCTTCCTTCTTCAACCCCAGTTGAAAGGCTACACCCATCCCCACCACCAATTGTATTGCTTTTAAATACAATATTCGCTGCAACAAGTAAATTTAAAGGGATCATTTGCTTGCTTTCAATGGGGTTTGCCACCAGAGTTCAGCAGAATAAAACATGCAAAATGCTTGCTTTAAATTTGGTTTTCTCTCAGTTATTGCTGATGCAGTTGGTCAACAGAATTCAGTGGCATTATTTTTAATATGGGTAATTTAGTGGGATTGTAAAATGGCCTGGAGAGCTACAATTCTTCTCCTGTTTTATAGTAAGCAAAGTTCCCTAGTTTTGATATAATAAGAAACTCCCTTGAGTTTGAACTCTGGAGGTGGATGCTTCTAATTTCCTCTTATAGTGTTCCTGGAGATAACAAGGAATGTCTGAGACCAAGGAGGATTAGTGTTGAAGTTTGTAATACTACATACCAATTTACTGTTGCATCTCAATTGAGAGAAAGTGTTTTGTGCACATTTACTGTAACTGTGGAGATCTGAACCTTAAATAAGTTCTGAATAAAGTAGACTCTGAAGAAAGTTGTAGAAGTTCTATCAAACCTTCAGTTCATTAGCATTCCTTATAAAATGATTGAAAAGAGAGAGCTTAAGAAACATTCCCATAAAGAAAGAAAAAACAGTTAAGAGAATTAAATAAATTATCCTTTAACTTAAATAAAGGGAAGGAACCAAGCAGGAGGAGGTAATATATTTTAATTTCTGTTTCACAAGTATTTATTGGAAAAAGTAAGTAATTTGGTTATGACACAGGATTACAACAAGTATTTAATCAGCGTTTAAGTGCTTAATCAATGTTTTTAATATTCTGAATGACTGAAATGGGCCCTCAGAGAACCTTTTAGAAACTGCTTATGAAAACTGTAGATGGCAAGCATCTCCTTAGCATTTAGTCCTGTGTAAAAGTGAAATGCTTTTTCAAAGACCATGCTTATGGTTTTTTTCTTCTATAATTGTCATTTTGCCTTGTATATAAAGATTGTGGAGATTTAAATTGCATGAACTTTTGTACATTTTATTCATTTTATACTGTTTGTAGCTAAATGATTATGTTTTAAAATTTATTATTATTATTATTATTATTATTATTATTATTATTATTATCAACAACAACAACAATTATATCTGTGAGTTGCCTTAAGTTCTTTTGTGGGAGAAATGCAGCATAGGAAATAAACAAACAAACAAACAAACAAAGATCAGTTAAATCAATTCAGCTGATTAAAATTCAAACATTTAAGTGACTATAACTTCATTAGCTAGGTTAACAGCAGTAGTATGACAGCTTCCTGGAATAGTATTTCATTGAAAGAGGTGGGTGTACATATAATCATTTGTGTGCAGATATGATTTTATCTCTCCTCTGCCCTCACCCAATCACCATGTGCCAGGGACAGATTTGTCTTTTCTTGACAGAGATTAACCTTGCCTCATGGAATTACTAAGTGCATGAGAGTCTATATTTACATTTTGAGGTCTTCATTCTTTTTCTCTAGCTGTTCTGAAATTGTAATGTTATCTGCTAATGGTTTGGCTAGATCTCCTTTCTGCAGCACTAAAACATATAGCTGTAAGCTATCCAGGCATGCTGTGTGTTTGTAAAAATGAAATATATTAATTATTTTACTCTAACAGGAGTAGTAATTTTTCTTCTATCTCTTTCCTCGAAACATCAAGGGAATTGGATCTGAGTTTTTAAATTACTTGTGCTTATTTCATAATTCATGATCCAAATTGCCCGTACTGACACAATTGTTTACACAGATGCACAAAATAGTGTTTTTCAGGATTATGTGACCATCCTAATTTTACAGGTTTTTTTTTCCTGGACAGCTTTGCAGTAATCATTAATACAGCCATATTTGGAGTTCTTGCTCTTCAGATACTTTTTATAATTTCTGTTGTCATCTGACAGTTGTCTTTGCAGAATCTTTAAATTGCCACACACAAGTTTAAATCTGATTCAGTCGTACTGTTTATTAAGCCAAAATATGCACAGGCCATTTATGCCTCTTCTCTTCTTGGGGCTCTGTGATGATTTGGCTTCTGGCTTCTTCCAAATGGTAAACTCTGGCTTAAATAACCTATCAACATGTCATCAACATGTGGGACAGTACCAAGAAGGGAAAAGGCAATGTGAGGAGGGAGAGCATGCAGATATAAAACTGAAGTCTGTCTTGGCTAATTAAGTCAAGATGGTCCAAAAGGACCCGTTCTCTGAGAAGACCTGGGCTAATCTCTAATAATGAGTTGGAAGGGTACAGTGACTACAGTTGCCCCTCCGTTTTTGCAGGGGATCCGTTCCAGACCCACCCACCCACCCACGAAAACGAAAAACCGCAGATATTCAAGCCCCATTGGTTTGAATGGGTGTGCACTCCTACGCACGTACCATTATATCCCTCCCTGCTTGCCGGTCCGCGAAAAGCAAAACCGTGGACTCAGAGTCCTCAAAAATGGAGGGACAATTGTACTGGCTAATATATAAGTAGAACTTTCAAAGTGTTGAATCAATTGCTTAAATGTAATCCATTACTTTGTCAATTTTGGTTCTAGCTTTATTTCCAAATTCTGGAAAATTCAGACTGAATTTTGAATAGCAAAATCTGATTATTATTTTTTATATACCAGGGATGGGAGCCCATGGGGCTTGTGGGGTCACACCAGCCCCATTTTCCTTCTTCCTGGACCATCACAGGCTGCACTTTGGGTTTCTGCTGAATTGAGAGGTGGCCATAAGGGCATTTGGAGGGGAGCATAAAATAAAATGTGGGAGTACAGACATTGTTTTAGTTGAAAGTCACACTCCTGGGATGCTTCTGAAGGCACAAACCTCTGTGTCTCCTTCTTTAAAAATTACAAAAGGTGTGGGTGTTTCCAGGGACACAAGAGCACATTCACCTCACTGTGAATGTCCTCACTGTTACCCCTCCTGCCAATTTTACATGGTCCTTAATGGATACAGACACTGTGGCCCTATTCTTTAGAGCAGGGGTAGGCAACCTTTCCCCTTTAAGGGCCGAGGGACTTCAGCTCCCAGAAGCCTCAGCCATGTTGGCCAATAGTCCCATGTTGGCCAATAGCTCCTGGGATTCTGGGAGCTGAAGTCCCTCGGCCCTTAAAGGGGAAAGGTTGCCTACCCTTGCTTTAGAGTATTGTGAAAATGCTGTTTATCAAATGTTCCTTTAACAGAAGATGAAAGCACTGCCATCCAAACTAGCAAATATCTGCAGATTTTCAGAAGCTTGTGTTTGAAATTCATACTTGCTGGTTTATAAACATTTTGTATTTGATCATTATGGCATAATTGAAACATAGTCCTCTGGCCTTTTGTGAAGGCCCAAATGTTGGAGCAAGGGATGATTATCCTTTCTGTTCTCATGTGAGAATCTGTCACTACTCACTGTTCATGGGAGGGTGGAGAACCCTTCATGGCCTAATAAGATTTCCCGAAACAGTTCAAGGGAAGAAAGAGTTTGGTAGAGCGGTTAGACAGGGGTAGGCAAACTGTCCCCTTTAAGGGCCGAGGGACTTCAGCTCCCAGAAGCCTCAGCCATGTTGGCCAGTAGTCTGGGATTCTGGGAGCTGAAGTCCCTCGGCCCTTAAAGGGGAAAGGTTGCCTACCCCTGGGTTAGAATGTTGGACCAGGACTTAGGAGACTCTGTTCTAGTCCCCACTGAAGTATGAAATTTGATGGATGATCTTTTATCAGTTATTCTGTTCTACCCTGGATTACCTTGCAAGATTTATCCGTCAAGAATAAAGTGGGAAAGAGGAGAGGTATGTAAGTTGTCTTGAATTCCTTAGAGCAAAGAGAATGCTTTGCACTTGAGAGTGGTCTAGCTAGCCTTATTCCAGGCACATCTTGTAGTAAATTTTGTTTGATATTTAAGATTTCTACAAGAGGTGTGGTGGGCAAAGTACAGCCTGCACTTAATAGTATTGTCAGTGTGCTGAAATACATACAGAGTCATCCTGAAAAACCTTAGAAATGTCAGAATACATACTTCAAGTGAGAAAATAGCAAACATTAATCTAATTCTTCACTATATATTATTAACAGTGGTAGTGTGAATTTACTGTAGTGTGGCAAATCAGACTCCATATTAACTGTGGCCCTGTTCACATATCCCTTTCCAACCATAGTTTGAAGAAGTGGAAATAAACTCTAAGCTCACTCGCTTCTACCTCTATTTCCAGGTCTTTTCTAGCAGATAGCAGAATCCTGTTGGGCAGTTACAAACATGTAACTGAAGTTGCATCTCCATTGCATAAATAATGCAGTTTGGTACCACTTTAACTGCCATGGCTCAGTGCTGTGGAATTCTGGAATCTTTAGTTTGGGGAGACATTTAGCCAACTCTGTCAGAGAGCTCTGGTGCCACAACAAACGACAAATCTCAGAATTATGTTGCATTGAGCCATGGCAGTTAAAGTCAAACTGCATTATTTCTGTAATGCAGATGCAGCCCTAGCGGTATGCACTCGTGGCTATTCTGTATTCACAATCTCTACGTAGCCCCTAGCATAGCTGTCATTCAGCTGCTTCCCTATCTATCAGAAAGCAGATGACAGTCCTCCTCCCCCTTGCATGATCAATCCTCAGTGTTGTGACAGCGTTCCTGCTTCTGTGTGTCAATCCCACTGGAGATAGCTCGCAGGAGGGTGTGGGACCATCGGTCTACTGCTTCCCAATCGATGGGGAACAGACCTCCGTTGGTTATAGTAGATGCTTCCTAGTAAGTGGGGATTGGGGGTACCAGGATGGGATTCACTGCTTTGGGCCATAATGGTGGCGTTTGCACATATGTAAACCCCGAACAGGGTTCCGGCCCTATTTTGCCAGAATATCAGAGTCAAGCAAATGTAGTTTGCATAAACCTCCAAGCCATGATTTGAAGTGAGTAGACAAAACAGTTTACCTTAAATCATTTTTGCCTGATTTGGACAACTGACTGGACAGCTGTTGGGTTCCCTGAAGGACTTTACTGTTTCCTCTAACCACTGTTTATGCTGTCCTGCTTTCTTGATTCCTTGAAATTTTAAGTTTGAATGGTGGTCATCCCTCCTATCTATATGGGGCAAAAATAAGCAATTCTAGTACATGAAGTATTTTCTCCCTTGTGGATGTCTGCATCTTATATTCAAATGTGGATTTGGCAAGGTGCACCTAAGTAAGGCACATATAATTAATTAGAAGTAGGGAAATGGCTCCCTTTAAAGCAGGATGTTGAACAATCTTACCTTCAGAGGTACAAAACTGGGTATGGACATTGGTGTCTTTAAAAGCAGTTTTGGTTATGGCCATACAGCAGCTTTGTGTACCTTTGGTTCAGTGCCATGGCACACAACTCTGAAGAGCAAACCTCCCTTGAAAAAGCAGATTATATTTTCCTTCAGCAGCCATATAAACTGCAGTGTGCACAGGGAATGCAGTGGTCCTGGTGCTTATCAATAGTTTAAAGAGCCAGAAGTGTGTAGAGGCAGAAAGCTTGAAAAACAGATACACAAAAGGAAGAGGAGGGAATGCTAGCTATATGTTTATTTAAAATTTATCCGGTAGATTCTTTGCACGGTGGCCTGAATGCGTTGAGAAGTTCAGCTTGGTTGTGGGGAAAGTCATGTTCCCACCAGACACTTGTGCATGGCGGCAGCATGGACGTTCCCCAAGTAGCAAGGGTGCTTTACAGATGTGTCTGCTTTCTGGAGACACCTATATGTAAGATGGAGCATTCAGTGCTATGTAGATGCATCTAATGTATGTTAGTTTTTAAGATGGGATCTTAAGGTCATAGAACACAATTTTCAAGAGTGCTCATGTAACTTCCTCCCCTCTTTCTCTTGAAATTGGCTGGAAACCCATACTGCAAATGAAAGAGCCCTTCCTTGTTGCTACAGTTAGCAGTTTAGGGAACAAGATATTACGTTGACACAAATGAGTGGAAAGAGGATGGACTTTAAAAGAAACTTGACGCATAGGAGCAAATACACAGTAAGTGTTATCCTACTAATAGTGTTTTTCACTTTTGTTAGGGGTATTTTTGTGTGCTTTTCAAGACCCTTTTTCCCTAAAAGTTTCAGGATGTTTTTAACATTGTCAGTTGCATTTGACTCTTACTAAACTAGAAGCTGCATAAAGTAGCGGAATGCCATCTATTGAAACCTTAGTCTTACAACTTTACTTTTTTCTACTTTCCCCACAGTCTGATGCCTCAGAGAGAAAGAAGGAAAAGGGATACTTTACAACAAATACATTTATGGTACTTTAATCCTACTGCTGTTTATGAACCTGAGCTTCCTTGTCTTGACTATTTGTAATCCGAGTGGGAGGCCTGTAACTTTGTTGCTATTCAAGTTGCAGTGTTCTCAGTAATAATAGCCCATGGTCCTCCCTCCTCCCCAGCCACCTTTTTTGTTTGCCTGCTTAATTTAAAAAGGTAACAGTGTTAACTTTGATCCATGTTTTGATGCTCATATTTGACATTCCTTAAACTTCATGTTTATCATTTCAGCAGCGCCCCTATCCCAAGAACCAGAACTGTGTTGCGTTGAACCATTGGAACTGAAGAGGATGTCAAGGAACAGAGGGACACTGCTGTCAATTAAAAAACATAGAGACACTTTTCAAAAAAAAAATGTGGTCTATTTTCACTTTTAGCTGAAATTTTAAAAAGTTTATAGAGAAGCTTATGCAAGAACCCAGAGTTATTGTGACCATATTCTGGAAGCATTTACAGATGCAAATGTGACAGCGGCCTGTAAATTTTAGCCTTGAGTCTAAATAACTCATTTATTACCAAGAGCTTTTTCCCCAGTCTGATACTAATGTACACAATGTGATGGCAATCAACTCTCTCCTGACCACTGCTATATTATTTGGAGGGGGGGGGGGTCAGGTTAGCTATTTAATAAGCTAAGGCTTTCTAAGGTAGCTTCTCTCAAAAGATGGAGAGGTAGGAACTGGGAAGATGCTCCCTGTTTTTGTTCATAGCATCATCATTCCTTTTATTGTCTGTCCTTATATTTTTTAAAGATTTTTATCATTTACAGCTATTTTCTAAACCCACCAAAGAGTTTTCTATTTCCATGGTTTCATTTTCTTGTTTTTACACCACTCCTGAAAATGTAACTTTTTTCATTTGCAAGAATACCTGAGTGTGCACTGTATTCTAATGTCACCTCTGAAGTAGGCTTTCTTGTGCAGGTGTGTGTGAGTAAAAGATATCTGCAAACCTTCACTCAATTGTAGGCATTTGGCTAAAATGCAGTAATGAAGAACTTTTTAATAAATGTGCTTTGTGTGCATATGTACAAGTACATATGCCCATCTACACGGTGCCTCATAAAAGGAACTGGAGGATAGTGGGGCAACTCTCCACTAAAACCTTTAAGAATTGAAGGGAGGTGGAACATTCATCATTGTTCCTATTGAACTATGAGTTGGCATTGCTGTAGTAGCCCTCTTTCCAGTCCCAGTTTTGGACTAAATAAATCTTTTGATCCATTAACTTTTAATTCTTGGAGTGGCAACAGGAATTGCACTGTAGTGAAATTGGAAAGCATAACATTTGTGACTTGTAAAGAGAAACCATTGCCAAGCTGTTACAAGGCTTTTTGTCATCAGTAATTCAAGCAGCACTAATGGCTGTATCTGTTGTCTTGCTCATCCTTAAAACAGTACCGTACTGTTCAACTGCAATAGCACTTAATGGCTTAGCTGCCTTTCATTTATTTTTTTTCTCCTGTCGGAGAGATGCAGTTGTGGTCTGAAGGTGCTACAAATAAGTAACTATCTGTGAGCTCTGAACCAGATTTTGGGCTCTGGCTATCATGGAGCAAATCCCTGCATGTGTTAAAGAAACGTGAAGTGCTGGATAGTCTTGCTGAACCTCACCAGTGCCCACCCTGATAAAAGTTATAGTTCCAGGACACCCCTGAAGTAACACTGTTATTTCAAAATGTTTTAAAAATAGCAAATTTCATCAAAAGTAATTTATAAAGGTTTTTTTTAATTGAATTTTACAAGACACTGGCCTGTACTACAATTTCTGTCCACCTCAAACTCCACAAGTGTGAAGCGACAGCACAATCTAGTGCTTTTTGAATCATGTTACCACCTGTACCATTAATGAGACCACCCATAACATGAAAGTTAGCTATGCCATGAAGGGGATGAAGATGAATTTACAATCATGATGTAGTTACACCTTTGTTAGGAATGACCTGCTAGGTTCTGACTTCAAACAGGCATCTGTTGAAAGGGAAAGATTGGCTGTGGCAAGTCAGTTCCTTTCCAGCTAAGTTTGCCTGGAATCTATTGTTCCTAATTGTTGCTAACACTAGCTCTACCCCTTGTTTCTATGCTGGAGTATGTAGAAGGAGAAAATACAATTTATTAAATGCCATTTCCCCCCTGCATCTAACATGTGAAATGTGGGCATCACATAGTTCTCAATGAGCCAGAATTTAGATAACAAACATCACTGCATGATTCTATATTTCGGTTTCCTGCAGGACTCAGTCTGAGTATAATATGTTTCCTAGATAGCTACCCTTGGGATCATAGCTGTATTCCTCCCCCCAGAATGCCTATAGGATTTAAGCTGATTTTCTATATACTTTTAACAGCCATTCAGAAAAATGCTATCAGCCCAAAGGAATATAACCTAAACTGCAAATTAGCTTCCTAAAGAGAGCACTGACCTCATTTCCAAAGTTACTATACACAAATGTCTCCACAGTAAAGTTTTAAAATATGCTTGTGTTTTTAACAATTGATACCCTTTTAAATGCCTATTGTAGAATTTGCTTTCAGCAGCTCAAGTTCATATACTCAACACTATTACAATAAATAGAAATCAACTAGTCATCTTTAGGTATGTCCAGCTGCATGAGGCTAAATTTTCAGCATCTATTGTGGAAAAAACGTTGTTTGTACACAAGTTCTATTTTGCATAAGTAGTGTAAATAGTAGTAATACCACCTTATCTTATAGAATATATGTACAGAGAAGTAATTCATATTGTTCATCACTTTAAAAAACAAATGACTGCAAACTCTTAACCAAAATGTAAGGCTTTTAAGGTTTGGGGTATATATCTGCTTCACATTCTTTGCCATACTCTGGGCCTGGTTTAATGGTTCTTACTACTGTGGCAGAACTATTACCACCACCAGTTGAGGGAAAGGGGATGGCATTTATACAGCTATTAAATTCACATACATTGGCTTTGTACAATTTTTAAAAAAAAAAATTAAAGGGGATTTTGAAGACTGGCATTATTCAGATGAATAGGTAAAACTCAAAACACTTTTACCAGAAGCCAAAACTTTATACAAGGCATTATTACAATAGTCTTTTAGGGCTACCTGCTTCTTTAAAAAATCTCACTGTGCTTTTGAACAGTCAAACCAGGTGTATTACATAACGCCAGTTGTCCCATTTGAACTTGTATCCCAACATTTCAAGTTCAAGAATCCAGCTGTGCATTATCTTGTGTCCAGTCACAACTTCAGTTAGAATGCGAAATGGGCTAAAGTTCAGACTGACACATTTGCTAGGATGGTTATGACTTTTGTTTATAGAACTATTACCTAGTTCTGTAGCAGGAAAGTCATAGGAAAATCAAGGTACCTCCAAACTAGTTAACAAAAACAATATTTTTAACACAAAGATCCTTTCAAATTTACTTAATTACTTCACAGCAAAGCTCATTTGCTGCTTTATGAAATCATTCTAATTAACTGGCTAGCTATTATTGTGTTGGAAAAAAACCCTGTTTTCACTGTGTCTTACCTAGATGCCATAGAATACGAGATGCTTAATCCTGTGTAAGTAGACAATCACTGTATGCTCTTGCAGTTTGATGCTTGAATCTGAAAAGCAATCTGAATCCTAGAAAATACTATCATGCATCAGAACATTGCCCCAGAAATTTCAAGTCCCTTTCACTGCATGGAGAAAACCCACCACAGACAATCCTAATTATAGGAAAGTCTGGTACTTGCTGTTTCTACCAGCATGGATTCTGATGGTTTTGGCTGAATAATTCCATCCTGTGTCTCAAAATACATGTAAGCTTGACAGTAGGCTTAAAAATGTTGCTGGTTTTTAAGTCTTTTAATACTTGACATCTCTTGACAGGCATGTAAATTAAGCACGGTGTGCAGTTTGGGATGTATAATTTTGCACACTATGTACCAAAATTATTTAAAGTCTGAGCTAGTTGGTTAGCACGGCGACATTCAACTTTTCAAACTTTCATGTTTTAGTATTGACAGCTATATTGCTGAAAGACTGGAGGGAACAGCTTTTTCAGGGTTGCTGCTTTTAAGTCCCAATATTGTTACCCTGTAGTTTTGTATCTACTGCTTTGTAAACTCTTGTACATATCATCTGTTCAAATATATGGTGTAATCAATACTGTCTACCTTTTTTTAAAAAAAGTAATATTTAACAAATTAGGAAATTTTATTTTGCTGAACATACTTTAAAGGTGACCTTGATACTATAGTTTGTATTTCTCATTAAATCAGTGTGATTTATGATATTAACTTGTAAAAATGTATACAAATAAAATGTATCATTTGTTCAAGGCTTTCCCATAAGTGTCTATGTAGAACAAAGTATTTATTAAGGTGGAAATCAGTCTGCTAAAACTGCTAAGGAAACATGTATCTAAACTTATGCCTTTTCTCGAAGCAAGAGCTGGCAAAGCAATTTGTTGACTAAGGGGGGAAGCAGACCGGCGGCCCTGGGCCACCCCAGGAAGCTGCGCCATGGGACCGCGGCACACCTTCGCCGCCCCTGAAAGGAGCGCTAAATTGGTGCTCCTTTCACAAGTTGCCGAAGGTGCGCCGCAAAAGGCTGCGGCGCACCTTCGGCGACTCTTCCGCCGCAGTGCGTGCAAATGTTGTGGCGGGAGGTACTCCTCGGAGCGCCGGCCGTGTGGAGGGCCGGCTGCTCCGAGGACGACCAGGGGAAGAGGTTGGGGCGCCGATCGTGCGGCTGCCCTGCCCCCAAGACGGCCCAATTAGCCGTCTGCTTAGCCCCTATAATTCATTCATGAGGGGGAAGGCTTACTGAAACACTTCAGCCAATAAGAAACTGGTGCAGCTAGAAAAACATATTGTGGCTAACACAATGGCAAATGTAAGCCAGTAAAGTGAAAAGTGATACCCATGGGGAGATTAAATCATAAAAACCCGGCATAGAGCAAGCTGAGTGGGTTTATAATCTCACTAATGTGGTATAAACCTGTCTGGGCACATTCCCTAGATTTCAAATGGCAAAGCAGTTTCCCACACTTGACTGTCCTACTATTTACAACCTCCAATTTTAACCAGCAAAGAAAAATCATGTGAAAATAGCATCTTGAGAGCCCAAACTGAGCATTATTTTGTATTGCATTTTATTTGTCAACTCCTGAAAATTGTGCAAGTTAGTGAGTATGGCAGAAGAAATTTTGTGTATCTTAAAAACTGTAATACCATTGACAAAGAGTCATCCTTCCGTACATCTTTGACACCATCATCTCGAACTTTTATTTGAAATCCCTCATGTATGGTACCATAAGCCTTCACACAGCTAATCCAAAAACAAGTGGTGCTGGACCTTGCCTCCTAGCCCACTGGATATGTCTAGGCTCTTAACACAATAGAAGTGCAAAATTCACACACAAAAGTCATTTCTCTCTGTAGAGTTCGGTCATTCTTTTCCACAGCAATGCTGAGCTGGTATCTTCATAGCTAATTTTGAAGGTGTCATTCCATTCTCTTAAGCTAAAGCAGGAAAATCCTCAGGGTCATCAGGATTTGGAGCAGTGATGTTCATCTGGTGAGCAAGAATATACACCATATATATATAGTAGCTTTGTTCATCTCTACAGCTACTCTAGAACTAGACCCAAGACCATTAATTACGATTCCATCACAAATGTTGCCACCCCAACACCACATCCAACCCAATTTGTTTTTTCAATAAAAAATACCCCTCACTCACCCTCTTATTTTTGCCCACAGAGCATTTTGCCAAACCAAAAGTAACCACAAAAGGGCACATTAGGCCTTATGTTAATAGAGGAAGTGGAGCAGCCATAGTGAGACCTGATGAGAGTCTGCATGCAGCCTATGCGCTGCCAACATCTGCTCTTACCACAAGAGGGAAGGATGTGTGCCTCCTCTGGCTGAATGAACTGCAATTCCTATCCTCACAACAGGCAGGCAAGAGTTGTATCCCGACAGCTGGGGGCCACAGGTTGGCCATCTCAGCTCTATCACAAAACTCCCATCTTAGCAATGGTTGGGTGATGTCAGGCACAAGATTTCCTAGCTGTGCATGTGCTGATCACTGAAGATGAGGTTTTAACTATCAAATCTGCAAGCTTTTTGAGCACTGGATTTGAATCAAGTATACTAAAGCCTCTGAAGCTCACGTAGGTGTTCTTAGCTTAAGTCAATCAACCTATCCCACCTCACAAAAGGAGACTGAAATTCAAAAACTATGGGTGAACCTCTTGAATAAAAGGCATGATACCCTTTATTTAAAAGGAACTGCATTTGTTCCTTCTAAATTCAGGCTCCTCACAACTGCTTGTTCTTCCACCAGTGCATGCTTTGTCAGTCCCCTAAACAGAACTCTTTACAACTGAAGGGACACGCATCCCAAAATATAATTTACCTGTTTAGATATTTATTCATGCTTCTCCTTACCTACTGTCATCAATTTTTTTCTGTCCCTACACTCTTTTAAGCCTGGGATTAACTCTAAATGCCTTAGAATATTAAAGAATTCCAGACCCTATATTGAGAGAGAGGCAAGATAGAAGAAAATAAAATAACTCTTTAAATTCAAGTAGTGAATGAAGACTAAGGAGTTTACCACACGGGGGAAATCCCGTGCGGAAACGGGGCTTTAAGTTAAACAAAACCCTCAAAAGTGGGTGTTTTTTCAGACAATGTCGCTGTTAAAAGGAGGTTAATCCGAATGGAAATTAGACAAAAACTGCTTCTTTTTACTTCCGGAAGACCCCGAAAGTAAAAAAGAAGCAGTGTTTGTCTAATTTCCATTAGGATTAACCTCCTTTTAACAGCGCATTCACTTTTCACAAAGGGCAGAACGGGAGAAATCCCGTTCATTAAAAGCTTCTGCTTTTGCATTTGTTTTTTTACTTTAAAGTGCGATTTTGCACGGGGCTCTCTGTGTGATAAACTCCTAGGACAGTATAAGTGGCACAGAATTACCATCACTTCTGGCCTGGGTCCTGAATCCTCAACTCTACGGACACGCCCACGACCTCCTCGTGCTCCTCTGGCTCCACGCCCAGGACGAGGCAGATTTCCAAAATTAATGTCCAGCTGAGAAGTGATATCGTTTGCTGATTTTCGGAAAAAGTGAGAATCATCCTCAAAATCCTCCTTCACCTAGAACAGAAATTATTTACACTTAGATTGCCATATGAATTTTTAAAAAATGCCAAAGGATCACTGGAGGCTTCCTAGAAGCTGTGGAAAAAGAAGATGAAATGAAACCGTTACAGCCAAAGGCACAGCTATGCTTCAACCCACCTTTCAGCCCAATGAGTCTTACAAGCTGTATACAAATTTTACTTAAATAGAAATTCAAAAGGCAATGCAGTATAAGGGACAATACCTAAAGAAGCAGTTTCTAAAATCAAAGCAGCACACACATGCAAGAAAGCAGAATTCTACAGCCTAAATGCTACTGTTGAAGAGGCTTATCCCATCTCAACACTTGCCACACTACAGATGGCAGAAAAAATGGAACACGGAAAGACATGTTTAATATTTTTTAACTCTTAAGTATTGTTTCAGGCTGTTTTATAATAAAGAGAAAATATATTCTAATGGGTATCAAAACTGTCCTTAACATCTTATCACATATGTACAGCAGTCTTCCCCACTAACAATGATCTGGATCACAACTCTCATCAGCCCCAGTGCAAATGGTGAATGATAATGGAACTTGGGAGTCCAAAACAACATGAGGGAGGCATTTTGGGAAGGCACTCTTACAGTGAGCCCCTCCACAATTGACAAGGTTAAGAGAAGATCTACCTAATACTCCTGAAATTTTCACATTTTTCTCCTTTACAACAAAAATCTCCAAAGAAATCTGTCCAAGTGCGAGAGTAATTTGTACAATTAAAAAATGACCAGTTAAATTAACATACTCTGATTGCTATCTTACAGTGATCAGGATTTGGGAGCTTAAGGTCAATTTTAAAATGGTAGATTTTGGTACTATCAACAGGCTTATCTGTATGCCTCTATCATCCAATCCTCATGACTATAATGCTGAAAAGGACATTATTTTTCTTGCCAAATGCAAATATAATTCATGAGTTGTCATAGTGCAATTTTATTTACCAACCTAAGCATCATGTTTGTTTTATTAAATAAATATATTTCTTCAAGAGTTGTTGAAGAAACACTTCTTCAAGAATAATTTTCTTGTGGAGTTCAAAGTGTGGTACTAAGCAATTACATAAACAATCTGTAAACCCATATAAAAATGAACTAAGACTAGGCATTACTATGCTCAACTCCCCAATGGCACAACAGAAGTAGGCTCTTTGAATCCTAAGCAGATCTCCCTGACAGGAAAGTATGCTCCATACCCTACCAAAGGGAAGGATCTCTACCAAGGAAACAGCTAGAATTTGGCCCAGAAACTTGAGCCTCTCTTTAGAGCTCTCCACAGCCCCTGCCCCAAATTCTGTGCTAAGGCAAATAAAATGGTGGAAAATTCTTGTTAGCCTTGATTGATGACTGGAAGTAAAACAGGGTTTCCTCCTGCCCTATCCCCCTTCCCAATGAAGAGGACTAGCATAGTGGGGAAGAATCTATAAACTGTACAGGGGAACAAATTCTGGGGCTCCCTTTGCACAAAGGAAGCTATTTGGTGGAGGCAGCAGGAGACACTGTAGGAGGGATGAAACCCCATCCCCCTGACACTATCCAGCCAACCAACTGGGTCCTGGGAGACAAGCCAAACTCTATGACCAAAGTATCTTCCCATGTCTGTCCTACCTGTACTCACCTCATTGAATGGTGGGGAAAGCAGCAGAGGCACATCCAGTAAGTTTAAGGTTGAAAACTAACATTTCCTGATTAAGTTCGTTCATAAATAGCTAACACAGTAGCCAGTATCACATTTCCAATCATGTCCATCAGCAAAGTTGTAGGCATTCAAACTATAATGGCTACCAAAAGTGCAAGGCATAAATAATGGACCAGTGCTTCAGAAAACTCCAGATTAAAGATCTGCAAAGTGTTGCAATGAAGATGATGTGACTTCATATACCTACCTATGCATTTTGAAAAAATGAACCAGAGAGCTCTTCACACAAGGAGTGAACAATGAGGGGGATGGGACGTAGGACCACAGCTACTGTTTGGCCTTTCCATTGCATTCATCTGAAGAGCTACACAGAACCCAAATCTAACTCAATGGCCAGTATCCAACACAAGGTGGTTCCACTGAGGAAAACATTTCCATCAGTGGAACCTGTAGGATTATTTGGTATCTATATCAATCATAATGCAGCATAGGCACTGCAATTTGAGCTTGTGGTAGAAAACAGGAGAATATACTCTGGGTGCTCTTGTAAGATAAAAAAAAGGAAAACTTACATATACTGTTTCAGGAAATCCATCTTGGGATAGGAAAGAAGAAAAGAAATCCCCTACACACCAACAGCTGAATGTATTTAGGGCTCTATCCACAAATTCAGCTGAATGATGCTAAAGTGTATCATTCTTTTGTAATCAGTCCCCCCTCATGTTATTTTTAGGAAAAATTGAAAAGTTGGATAAAATGAAGAAGTTGGAATTATAAGACTGTAAACTAGAAGCACATAAAATGAAGCAATTTTTTCCACTGGTATTGAACAGCCAGCACTAAACAGAAAAAAGCAACAAAAAATGCTTCTGTTTGGTTGCCAAGTGAGAAAGAGAAAATAATCCTATGCTGCTGGAACTCTTTTTTTAAGCACTCAAACTGTTGGCTGAGATGAGCTAAATGTTCCAAAAGTGCTTCCCAATCTATTCTGATTATCGCTTCATTATTAAAAAGCCAGAAATTTAAACACAGGGCTGAAAGAAAAACCCTCTAAATTCTATGTGAATGCTTACATCATCTCTATATTTTGACTTGTGAATTACCACTGCTTTGGAAGGAACAGTGGTTTCAGGCTTCCGGATGTTGAATTCAGGCTTTGGTCGATTTTGTTCCTGGAGGTTTTTCCATTCATCCAACGTCATCTCTTGAACTACTTCTTCCACTGGCTCTCCTTCAGCAATTCTAAGGGTTTATAGTTGTAAAGTAAAAACCATTAGGCTGTGAAATGCCAGGAAGTGAAAGGCAGGGAGCAATTTCATTGAAGGTAGCTACTTGGATTTGTACAAAGCACTAAAAGTGGTTTGTCCTTTTTCTAAATGATGGTGGTAAGGGTTCTGCACAAGTGGAACCTGCTCAATATATTACAGGGTGAAGTGCTCCTGTTTGGTATGCCAACCAGCCAGCCATGCCCTCTCAAAAATAATGTTTCATCCCCATTACTTCCAACCCATTAACATTCAACATGCCATGGAACATGCTTGGTCCCAGCAGACTTTTTTTTTAATGGGGGAAGTTGCCATGCTGGCCCCCCTCCATATTTCTCCCATGTTTACTAATAATGTGATACTAAAAAGAAAAAAACAAGAGTTCTGGATACCCCCAATCATGTTTAGATATTTATGGACATACTTGTTTCCTGACTGGCCACTGCTAAACTCACTTTCAATGACAGTGATAGTAGTAGTAAAGTCAAACCATGCAAACCAATCTTTATGGTCTACACTGGTCATATATCCAAGTTAGACTTCAGTTTTGTTATTGGATTCCTGTGCACTGACTTGGAATAAAATATTATTTAGATACTTGCTTTCAGGATTTGGTTTTACCAGTTCTGGTCATATATACTACTTTCCCTGGTATCTCAGTGTGCTGAAACTTGTGGTCCTTAAAATGTGATTTTCATTATGAATAGCAGGCTTCTGCTCCACAACCCCTCCAAATGTTTTGGACAAACACTCCCAACATCCCTGATCACTGGTAGCAATGTTGGCTGGGTCTGGTAAGAACTGTAATCTGTAACAACTAAAGGGACTCAGTTTGGGGAAGGCTGCTCTGACTCCTCAACACATCCTAAAGCGTAACTCAGATAAATATGAAATGTATTTTCCAAACACTACAACAGCAGCACATTTTCTGCTATAGAACCAGTAGTTTCTGTACAATGAAGCCTACTGTCCAGTTTTGTCCTAGCAAGTGCAACAGCAATGCTCAAAACCAACCTTATTACATTCTGTGCATTAGCTGTATACAAAATGAAGAAATATGTTAAGAGGCATGTATCCATCTGCCTTGCAAACAGTTGTCCCTCCCCATTCGTAGACTTCGAGTCTGTGGTCTTGGTCCTTCGCAGACTGGCAAGGGGGAGGGATAAAATGGTGTGTGTACATGCAGACTGGCAAGGGGGAGGGATAAAACGGTGTGTGTGTGCACGCGGCACATACACAGGACCATTCACAGGAGCGCATGGGCATTCAAGCCAATGGAGCTTGAATATTTGCAGTTTTTTGTTTGGGGGGGACGGGGACGGACGGATCCCCTGCAAAAATGGAGGGGCAACTGTAAGTCTAAGATTGTTACTAATCCACAAACATACTAGCTTGCCTGCCTTTACATAGGTATTTGTGTCATGAACCTGGGTTTTACTGAAGCCCACAATTAGCCTAATACTTCCTAATAGCTATATACATGTTTCAGAAAGATATATTCAGGAAGCTGACAAGAGTCTTGAGATGAAAGAGAATACATACATTTTATGACTGTGGCAATAATTCCATTGCCAAGTACATCATGCAACTAGCAAACTGGAAGATCAATGTTGTCAAAATTATCAAAGGCAATTTTAAACATGCAAACAAAAAGTTTTTTTTAAGTATTCTTTATTGAATAAGCCTCCAGACTATTTCAAAATGGCAAAAATAATAACGAACAGCTAAAATAATAAAATACCAGAAGTTTTGCTAACAAAAAAGGAAAAGGCAGTTTTCTACTAGGATTGTCTTCATTCCTTTTCTTAAGAACTCTTTTAAACCTATATTATGGCTGGCATTCTGCTTGTCTTTGCAGATAACCTTATGTGTGGTCAAAATTGAACTGAATAGTTTTGCAACATCTGTATTCACCTGGGGGGACCAATACATTACAGTGTATGGGCCCCTGTTCACAATGATAACAAGGGGAGTGACTGATGTGCCATGGCCACTGATGTGCATCCAGGTACTGGGTAGGAAGTGCTAGAGCACAACAGGAGCACCCAATGTGTATCAGAAGTGCCCACTGCATAGCGGATCACTCTTGCACCAGATACACATGGTTGCAATTCGCTAACAGGGTTCTGCAAAATAGCTAGAGATTGCTAACAGTTATGAAATGGAGACTGTCACGGAGGGTCATGGCTTGTGTTATTAAGTGCCAAATTCATAAACGGTCATGATGGAAGAAAGGCGGGACATAAATGTACTTAAATAAATAAATAAATGGCTAGTGATGGGGAAATTAAGGCAATACAAAACAATTAATTTGCACAGGAGAACGGTGGCAGGGTTGGTAAAGATTAAAGCACACCTACATGCAGCAGGAAGGAGGACAGGTTGCTTACCTACAACAGTATTTCTTCGAGTGGTCATCTGCAAATTCACACAAATGGGTTTTATCTGCGCATGCGCAGCAACTTCGGAAACTTCTGGAATCGCCAGGCAGAAATTTAGTTGCAACTTTTTGGCGGTAGCTCCGCCCATTCCTATAAAGTCCCCTAGTGGTCCCGCTCTTTCCCAGTTCCAAAACGTTCGCCGCAATCTGTGACAGCAGGAGTTGAATAGTGAGCAGGACACGGCTGCAGGGAGGATGGGCGGGATTTATGTGAATTCGCAGTGACCACTCAAAGAAATACTGTTACAGGTAAGCAACCTGTCCTTCTTCGTGGTCTCTGCAAATCACACAAATGGGTTAGACCAGAGGTAGGCAACCTTTCCCCTTTAAGGGCCGAGAGACTTCAGCTCCCAGAAGCCTCAGCCATGTTGGCCAATAGTCCCATGTTGGCCAATAGCTCCTGGGATTCTGGGAGCTGAAGTCCCTCGGCCCTTAAAGGGGAAAGGTTGCCTACCCATGGGTTAGACTGACAAGCTTGGGTCAGTGGAGGAGGAAGTGTCCCGGAGCCAAGTTAATTTTAGCAAACTGTATTTATCAAGAACAACAAACATTAGTTAAGTGCATTTGACTTAATTATTTCAAATATATAAAGGCAAGACATGATCACCTTAGTGCAAATCAGCCAGTAACACTGCCCTCCCGAAGGCTGCATCCCATCTGGCTCTCAAGTCCAGTCTGTAATGCTTAATAAATGTCAAGGGCTGGGACCAGACAGCAGCCTTGCATACATCCTCCAACGGGACCCCAGACAAAAAGGCGGAGGATGCAGCTACCGCCCTAGTCGAATGTGCCCATACCCTGGATGGATGGTCCCTTCCTGCAAGTTCGTAACAGAGGTGTATGGTGTTGGCCACCCATTTAGAAAACCTCTGAGATGAAACAGGAAGCCCCTTCTTAACCTCTGAATAGCACACAAATAAGTGTTGGGATCGCCTCGAACCCAATGTTCTGTCCACATAGAAGGCCAGGGCCCGACGGACATCAAGTAGATGTAGGCAGCGCTCGACATCAGTAGTCGGGTTTGGGGCCAGGGTGGGGAGCATGATGTCCTGATTTAGATGAAAGGCTGATACCACCTTGGGCAAAAGGTGATATCGGGGCGGAGTACAACCTTATCCCTATGAAAGCACAAGAAGGGCTGGTCCATCCGAAGAGCACACAGTTCACTTACAGGATGGGCTGAAGTGATGGCTTCCAAGAAAGCTGTTTTCCGGCACAGCACTCTTAAGTCCGTGGTAGCCATCGGTTCAAATGGTTTGGATGAGAGGCCTGACAAGACAACATCAAGACTCCAAGCTGGAGTCGGTACCGAAGTGGGAGGGTGTAGGTTAGCGAGACCCTTGAGAAAACTTTTCACCAAAGGATCCTTTAAAAAGGAGGGTCTGTCCTGAAACTGATAATGAGAACAAATAGCTGACAAGTAGCACTTGACGGATTGCAGTCCCAGGCCAGAGTCAACCAGAGTCATGAGGAATTCTAGGACGGTCGGTACCGAGACTCAGGATGGATGGAGATTCCTGCTAATGAGGAAGTCTGCGAACTTCATCCATTTCAGGGCATAGGATTTCTGCGTGGAGGGTTTGAGGGAGGCCCAAATTATCATTCTAACAGAAGGTGGAAGGTCTTCTAGAGCTGGATCCTCCAGGCCACCAGAGGTAAGATGTTCACGTCCTGGTGGTGTACTCGGCCATCATGCAGATAGAAGATTGGGGCGAGGCTCGAGACGGAGAAACATCTTCTTGGATAGGTTCAAGAGTGGGGAGAACCATGGTTGTCTTGCCCACCAAGGAGTGACGAGAATGGTGTTGGAAAGGTCTGTCTTAATCTTGGCGACCACCCTTGTGATGAGAGGGAACGGTTGGAACATGTAGACCAGTTTCCCAGACCACTGGAACAGGAACGCATCCCCTCGGGATCCTGGGGCCTTGAACCTGGAACAGAACTGACGCCACTGGTTGTTCAGATGGGAAGTGAAGAGGTCGATCTCGGGTTCTCCCTACATCCGGAAAAGGTGGGCAACTGTCTCAGAATGGAGGCGCCATTCGTGGCATGAGCTCAAAGACCTGATGAGTTGATCCGCCAGCTCATTCTCCTCTCCGGGCAGATGGATTGCCTGAAGGATGATGGCTCTCGGGATGCACCAGTTCCAAATCCGTAATGTAATCTCAAGGAGTGATGGAGACCTCGTCTCTCCTTGCTTGTTGATGTAATACATGACCGTGGTGTTGTCCGTTGATAGAACCACCTTGGTCTGGAGCAGGGGTTCGAATGCTCACAGTACCTTCTCCACAGCCAGCATCTTGAGCTCGTTGATATGGAGCTGTCGTTCCTGAGGAAGCCAATGGTCCTTGACAGTGAGGTCGAGGACGTGAGCCCCCCCTCCATCGATGCATCTGTCGTCAGGGATACCTGAGGCTGAGGTGGCAAAAACAGCATGCCTGTGCAGACATTGTCGGGATTGAGCCACCAATGCAGAGACCAGGACACCATCCTCAGTACTGTGAGCCATCGAGACGGGAGGTTGTGAGCAGAATCGAACACCAACAGAAACCAGGCCTGCAGAGGTCTGAGATGGAGACGGGCCCAAGGCATTATGTAGGTTGTGGAAGCCATATAGCCCAAGGCCACTTGGACAGAATGAGCTCTGACACGTCTCTGGACTAAGCAATCCTTCACTGCTTGTTTCAAGGCTAGGAATAGGTCCATAGGAAGATAGGCCATGGAAGTCTCCGAGTCAAGAATGGCCTCAATGAACCTGGATCTCTTTGATGGAGTGAGATTGGACTTCTTGAAGTCAATCATGAGGCCCAAAGACTGTAGAAGGGACACAGTGAAGTCGATGTCCTTGGCCAGTCGGTCTCGGGATGGAGCAATCAGGAGCCAATCGTCAAGGTATAGGAAGACCGATATGGCCTGCTGGTGCAGATAAGCTACAATGGACGCCATGCACTTTGTGAACACCCTCGGTGCCATGGAGAGACCAAAAGGTAACACTCTGTACTGGAACCCCTGGCAATCTACAGCAAAGGCCAAAAACCTCCTGTGATCCTCTCGAATCCCAATGTGGAAGTAAGCGTCCTTGAGATCGAGGGTCACCACCCAGTGGTTCTCCTGCAACAACGGGAGAATAGACCCAAGGGTTACCATACGAAAGCATTGGTAGGTCATATAAGTGTTCAAGCATCGGAGATCTAAGATAGGTCGGAGCCCCGAGTCCTTCTTCAGTACTGTAAAGTAGTGGGAGAAGAAACAAGATCAGAAATTAACAGGATCTATGGGCTCTATAGTGCCCTTAGCCAAAAGAGTGTGCACTTCGTCGAGCAGGGTGTTGGAGGGGGTGGTGGTGGAATAAAGGTCCCAGTGACAGGGAGCTCAGTGAACTCGAGGGCATAGCCATTGGCCATGATATTAAGAACCCACAAGTCTGAGGTTATTTGAGACCAGATGTTGAAGAAGGGTGTCAGTCTATCTCCAAAGAGTTGGGGAACAAAGTGCGCGGCAACACTTCACAGTTTTCTTGGGCTGCTCAGCATCTTTTTTGTAGGCCTTTTTGTGGTACCGAGACTGGGAGGGAAGGCGGCGCCCAGAAGAAGATGAAGACTGAGACAGGTATCTTTGTCTAGATGGCTCAGGATGGAACTGCCTGTCTTGTAGATAATAAGGCCTGTGCTGTTGGGATGAGAACCAGGGACATTGACCCCCAAAACGACGGCACTAGTGTTGAGAAGAGGAGGCCATACCATGTTTCCTCGCTGCCGTCTTCATACGGTATCGAAAGTTCAAGCGTTCATCAGTGTTTTTGTTAAATAGTCCCGACTCGTCAAATGGCATGTCCTCGATCATGTTCTTGGCATGTGGGGTCAGATCCGAAGACCTGAGCCACGCATACCTACAGAGCCACTGAGCCTGAAATCAATTTAGCCGCACAGTCGGCCGAGTGGCGTGCTGATATAATTTGCTGTCCTCCGATGGAGTGAGCCTCCGCCTGTAAGGCCAGCACCAGGGGCTTTTTGTCGTCCAGCAAATGATCAAGAAAAGGCAACATACACTCCTTAGATGTTGCTAATAGGCACCCATACACCGAGCGTAGTTGGCTATTTTCATATCCAAAACTGCAGACGAATAAAACTTCTTGGCAAGACCATCCACCTTCTTGCCATCTCTGTCCACCGGGGACGTGGAGGTCTTCGGAGTCGACAAGGTCTGTGCGCCTTCTACAATTGCAGAGTTGGGTTTTGGATGTTCAAATAGCCACGACGCTGGGCAGGAGCTATCCTACAGGTTCCCAATTTTTCTTGAGGTCGATAGTAGCGTGGCCAGGGTGGCCCAAGAGCGCTGGGCAATCTTTTGAAGCGAAGGTAAAAAGCCCAGAGCCGGGGGTGTAGAGAACTTCCCATGGACCCTTCTCTCAATGGCATCCATGGCGTCATTGTCTGTCCTAACGATTTCGATCTCCAGAGCATTGCCCATGTGAACCACCTGGTCCGCAAAGGAGTTGACGTCATCCGTCGGAGATGAAGGATGGTGTTCAATAAGAACGGACAAACCATGGTCAGACTCAGGAGTAGAATGAGATGGAACAGAGCAGTGTGATCGTGGGGATGCCGAACGGGATCGAGAGTCCCTCGTAGACTCAGGCAGCAGTCTTTGCAGGAGCGACTGGTACCGAGGCAGAGGAGTTGGAGGCTCAGAAGATGTAGCCCTATGGGCCTGGGCCTGGGCCTGGACGAGGCGAGAAGCCGTCTCATGGGATTCCAATGTCTGTGGGTCCACCGGCATCAGGTACTGAATCAAGGCGGGGTTGTAGACTAAGTTTGGATGAGACTTAAGGATGGGGTCCGTCTCTTCCTCCTGGGCAGAGTCATCAGCTTCAGCCCCCAAAATGCCCTGATCCCATTGCATTGCTGCTGACGGTTGTGGGGTCAAGACTGGGAGGTTTTCGCAAAGCTCCCCCTCAGATTCTGAGTTAAGTATCACTTGAGACGCCTTTTGGAGAACCATCGGTACTGTAGCCACCTCTCGGGATGGAAGCGATCTAGGTACCGAAGATGAAAGTCCCGCCCTCGGAGATTAAGGAGGCCTCGAAATCAGAGGTGAAGAAGGCCGGGAACCCAATGGAGCAGGATGCCTATGTTTTAAAGTCTCGGTCCCAGATGGATGGGATTTCTTCAAAGAGGACTCCTTAGACCTCTCTCTATCTGAAGAATAACGGCGTTTGGAAGTTTTCTTGCCTCTATGTGCATCCAGAGAGCGACCATGCTCAGAGAAAGCCTTCCTAGGCTTCTCCCGATTCTTGTCCAGCTCTCCATCAGACTTGGAGGTCTTTTTCTTAGGGTTAGAGGCTTTCAACCTCTTATCTCTATTCCGAAGTGCCTGCGAGGCCATGGACCTGCATAAGGTGCAAGGTTGAGGGTTGTGGCCCTCGCCAAGGCACAAGAGGCAGGAGGAATGAGGGTCAGACCCAGGTATCTTAAACCCCCCCCCACTTCACACACTGCTTGAAAGAGTGGGAAGCCATCATCAGATCAGAAGCAGAATCCAAAGTTGAAGTCAGACGGTCCAAAAATCGTTCAATCGGTTTACAGACGTTAGGGCAGGGGTAGGCAACCTAAGGCCCGGGGGCCGGATGCGCCCCCCCTGAGGCCTTTGGCCCAGCCCCAGGCCAGTCCTGCCGCCTCCGCCCCCCCACCCCCCGCTGCCGCCCACCATGATGATATTGATTATTGTTGTTATTACTTGTTCTTGGGGTTTTCTTGGCAAAATCTCCACAGGGGGTTTGCCATGGCTTTTCTGGGGCTGAGAGAGCATGCATGCATATATATTTTTTAGTTTTTTAAATTTTTTAAAAATTGTTTATTTTTATTTATTTATTCATTCATTCATTTTTGGTGCTTCGGCCCCACAATTATCTGAGGAACAGCAACTCAGCCCCCGGCTCAAAAGGGTTGCCTACCCCTGCGTTAGGGGGATGATCCAAAGAGTAGTCAAAGACAAGTGGTGAGTGAAACACAGAGAAACAAACCAAGCCAATAGCGATCACAAACACAGAAGCTCCTTCGAAGCTGCTAGCGCGGCGGACGAAAGGAGCTGGGAAAAAGCAGGACCGCTAGGGGACTTTATAGGGATGGCCGGAGCTACCGCCAAAAAGTTGCAACTAAAGTTCTGCCTAGCAATTCCAGAACTGCGCAGATAAAACCCATTTGTGTGATTCACAGAGACCACAAAGAAGAAGTACCCTAAGAGAAAATCAGAAGACTCTCCTCATGAGTTACACTTCCCAAGAAACCGGGGATTACTCAAAAGGGTATTTGATGTGATCATCAAGTTTAGCATTAAGACTCTCACATATTTTGATTATCAGATGTTATTGGAGAAAAGCATATTTAGGTATTTTACAATATTTTGAGCATTTACACCAAAATTATCTTTTTCTAAACTTGGGCTCTGAACAGACAGGCCAGGATAGCACGGGCTAAGCCTGTGCTATCCTGGCCCAGGTCCCAAGCCGGATTGGTTCCTGGGCTGGAGCAAGGATGGGCAGGTGCTTACACGCCCACTCGGCCCCCCACCAATGCCCCCCATACCACTGTGCGCCCCTTACCTAATTCTGTCATTGCCGCTAGTTGAGAAGATCCCTGTTGTCCCATCTGAGAGGCAAATAGGTCACCTGACTGCAACCATATGGCCAGGCACACCTTTCCACATCAGATGTGGCAACAAGGGTCTTCTAATTAGCAGCAGCAGCAAGTTAAGTTAAGAGGTGTGTGGAGCCATCTGATCTGTTGGGATTTGCCATGGAATTTCCATGAAATTCCATGACAAACAATGGGTCATTTTGACCTGTGTTGGCCCCCTTGACCCAGGGTTGGGGTGGATCCACTGGATCCCCACCCAGGGCAAACAGCCTGCGTTGTTCAAACAAAATGATGTGAAGCCAGGGAGAACATGGGCCTTTTGGCCCATGCGGACAGTCCCTTGCATACACTCAGGAGAACTTCTCTGTAATCTGTAGATTGTTTAATACTCCCCTCAGTCACAGACTGAAATGCTTCTTGAAAATATGCTATTGAAAACCTGACTAAATAGGGCTGATTAAGCCTAGCCCATCCTGTATAAATAGCCAAAACACAGCACGGTTCAGATGACGAAAGATAGCAAGCAGAAACACTTTATGGGATAAGCAACCTACAAGATAGGAAAATGTATTCTGTCCACTGGAAGCAATTATGTATTGTGTGCCCAAAGTTTTTGTGAGAACACAGTATGAGAAAAGCTTTAAAACAGGCAAACTGGGCTCTAGAATTCAGTTGTTAAGGAAACATATGCAAGTCCAAAAATCAGAAGCTAGATAAGAAGTTATGCCCAGTAACTACTACCAATGTTGTCAAGCCTCTGATGAAGTTTCTTGTAGCAGCTTTCCTGAAGGGTCAGCCATGGGAAGACTGAAGTGTGATTTGTTACATTCTAGCTTCGTGCATTACATGGCATGACCTCTTATCAGCTCCTGCAGCAATATCCAGATGACTGAGTGAGTGTACAGTACCAACACAAAGAGAGGTCTCAGCTAATCTCTGTTTTGCCCAAAACAACTATGTAATATGTGGTGCTCACAAAAGAACAAATGGCACACAATAGCCATTAGGATCCTGTGTGAGGAATTATCAGAACAGCCCAAAAGCTTCTGCATAGCCCTTACTATTTCAGATATGGATAAAGGCTTTTCAAAAAACATACTTTTAAGCCAAAAGCTCTGGTATAGCCTTACAAACAGGCCTGTCCAACTTGTGAACCACAAACTCAAATGCCTAACTATAAAGCATTTGTATTATCAGTCCAGGATTGGAAAAAAAAATGAGATTGTTCTTTACAAGTTGTTTAGCAGCATACATCAAATATAGAGCAGGGTTGGTACATTAAAATTCACTAACTGTGAAAACCACACTTTGAAACCTCAGCAGTTCAAGTATCTCCTTGGGATCAGTGCTAGTCCAAGAGTGAAATCCCTGACAGCAGTGCAATCATGGTACACTAGGATTAATTCAATTTTCCTGTTTTAAGTTTTTACGGCAACTAAATCCAATCTAGCCAGGTTTTCTAATAGTGACTTAAGGAACAAAACTAGCAAACTATTAAAAACAAGCACATACTTGGTTGGAGCATCTCCCTCAGGTGGCGCTGGGTTCTCTTCTGTCTCTGCAGTCTCTTCCATAGGAGCTGTCTGTTCCAGCTCACTGTAAAACATTAATATACCACATAAAGACATTGAAGACCACAACATGCAGCTTAACCTGTATGGGCTGTCCAGAATAATCACCATAATTAGTGTGCAGCTCAAAGGATTAGTCTCTGCAACTCGCACACTGCATTTATATACAGAATGACAGAAACACAGTTACAAAATAACTTCACTGATGCCCTAAAATCTTGTTAATGAAAATCCAAAAGTACTTTTTCCATTCTGCCCCTTTTCTCCGGCACAAGGCCTGCAGCATGTAAATATGAGCATTAATATGTTCTCACTAGTACAGAGTTTCTCTCACTAGCAGAGCTAGTAAAAAATTTTTTGCTTAAACATCAACAAGTTCAGCTTCCCCAGTCACACAAATCCTTACATTTCATTATGTGTTCAAATAAATTTATTACAAAATATTGTAACTGCCTACTGAAGTATTATAGGACAGCCATCCCCTCTGCAGGGTCTTGGCCAGAGGTCTCCCAAGCCCACCTCCCAGAAATCATTTAAGAGGAGATGCCAGAGATTAGTCCTAGAGAATCAGACATGGGAGGCATGAGCTCTACCACTAGGCAATGTCCCATCTTCATAAGGGATCTTTCATTAAACCAGAAATGACATCTTTTTGCAGAAATCCTACACAAAAGATAAAGGTGCTAACAAAATCCAGTTTCTCTCTCAACATTTTCACTCTTAAATCAAGAAGATTCAGTCAGAACTGAAGAACATTAATTTGTGCTGGATCTCTGAGGAAGAACTCTTCTGTGTGGGTTATTGTGTGAGTTACTGTAGGAGTTCTCCAGTCTGTGATGCAAACTTCAAGCTTAGAACAAGGGGGATGCCAACACTGTGATGGGGTGGGCCCTTTCATGTTGAATGCCACATTTTAGTGGTAAATGCAGCTACCTCTTTTTCTCTTCCTGCTCTTCTCTCACTTAGCTTCCATGTTGGGCACATAGTTCTAGGCTTCCCTTCCTCTCCTCATCTCAGTATGGAAATACAGTGGTTTTACAGGGTGATGTCATGGTTTGAGAGTTGGATTAGCACACTAGAAGACCAGGGCTCGAATTCCTGCTTGGCTATGGAAACCCACTGGGTGACCTTGGGTAAATCATACTCTCAGCCTCAGAGGAAGGCAAGGCAATCCCTCCCCTGATCAAATTTTGCCAAGAAAACCCTGTGATAGGTTTGTCTGAGGGTTGCTGTAAGTCAGAAATGACCTGAAGCGACGCAAAAACAGGCTCACAATTGAGCAAGGTGCTGGGGTGAGGAGAGGCAGCACAGTAGGTCAACAAAATTATAAGCCAGGACACTCACTGAAACACATCACCATACCTCATATCATCCTTAACTGATCCCCAGTTGCGAGGTCCACCTCCACTCCGTTTCTCATCACCACGGACACCTCTAGAGACAGAAATAGTAATTCTTTTAGTTTTCTTCTTTATGGAAATTAAAAGTGTATTTAAAGGCAAGTATACAAAACCAAGTTGCATAGATGTGTTCAACTTTATACCACCATCCATGAAAAGATGTTATTTATTAAGATACATGTATGTGTTATTTAGGTGAAAGGTAAAGATAGGCCCTTGACATGATTGTCTAGTCATAACTGACTGTTAAGGGGAGGTGCTCATCTCCATTACTAAGCCGTAGAGCTAGTATTGTCCTAGGACTACTCTGGTGGTCATGTGACCAGCATGGCTGCACAGAACACTGTTATCTTCCCACTGAAGTGATACCTATTTATCTACTCACATTTGAATGCTTTCAAACTGCTAGGCTGGCAGAATCTGGGACTAGTGACAGGAGCTCACCCCATCATGCAGCACTCAAGCCTCGAACTGCCAACCTTCCGATCTCCCAATTGTCACAACTGGTGTCTTAACAAAAATGTGCTATTTTTGCTGTTGTTAACTGCCCTCGATTCAATCTCGACTCATGGTGACCCTATGGATGAGACATCTCCAAGACCCTCTGTCCTCCACTGCTCTGCTTAATTCCTGCAACCCTTTAATACCCGTGACCTCCTTAATAGAGTCCATCCATCTAGCATGTGGCCTTGCTTTCTTCCTACTTCCCTCCACCTTTCCCAGCATTATTGTCTTTTCCAGAGTCCTTTCTTCTCATGATGTGTCCAAAATATGACAGCCTCGGTTTGGTCACCTTGGCTTCCAGGCAGGTTTCCAGCTTGATATGCTCTAGGACCCATTTGTTTGACCTTTTTTTGGCTGTCCATGGGATCATCAGCACTTTTCTCCAGAGGAGTTGCTTTTCTTCCTATCATCTTTCTTAACTGTCCAGCTCTCACATCCATACATGGTAATAGGGAATACAATGGCTTGTATGATTCTAACTTTTGTTCTGAGTTGTATATCTTTGCATTTTAGAATCTTTTCTAGTTCTTTCATAGCCACTCTCCCCATTTTTTAATCTTCTTCTGATTTCCTGACTGCAGTCCCCATTTCTATCAATGTTTGATCCCAGGTATGGGAATTATTTTACCATTTTTATTTCTTCATTGTCTAGGCTAAACTTGTGAAGGTCCTCAGTGGTCATTATTTTTCTTTTCTTTGTGTTCAGCATTAAGTCTGCCTTAGCACCTTCTTTGATCTTTAGTAGTTGTTCCAGGTCTGTGAGTTTTTCTGCTAGTACTATGGTGTCATCTGCAAATTTTACGATTGTTGATATTCCTTCCTCCTGTTTTCACTCTTCCTCCTTCTGTGTCCAAGCCTGCTTTTCTTATAAATTGTTCTGCATACAAGTTGAAGAGATAAGGTGAAAGGTTGAAGCCTTGACTGACTCCTTTGCCAATTGGTAACCATTCTGTTTCTCTGTGTTCTATTCTGACAGTAGCCTGTTGTCCTGAGTACAGATTCCTCATCAGGGCTATCAGATGTGTTGGCACTCCCATGTCTTTAAGGGCATTCCATAGCCTTTCATGATTTATGCAGTCAAAGGCTTTGCTATAGTTATAAAACACATGCTGATTTTCCATTAGCCATCGTACTTGTAATGTGGTCCCTTGTGCCTCTTCCTTTCTTGAACCTCTAGGATTTCTCTCTCCATGTATGGTTGGAGTCTATGTCGCAGAATTTTGAGCATGTTTTTGCTTGCGTGGGAGATCAGTGCTATGGTTCTATACTTGCTGCAGTCTCATGTCTCCCTTTTTGTGGATGGGGATGTATACTGACTGCTTCCAATCTGCTGGCCATCGTTTTGTTTTCCATATTTGTTGACCTATGTTGGTTAGCACTAGAATTTACTCTGTCAATGTGGATTGCAGCAGTTCAATTGGAATATCATCTCTTCCTGGTGATTTGTTTTTCGCTATTTCTTTTATTGTAGTTTCCACTTCACTTTTTAGAATTTGGGGTCCATTATCATATGGCTCTTCGTTCCATGTGTCCTTCATTTTGTCATCTCTTTTGAATAATTCTTCTGTGTATTGCATCCAATGTCTTTTTTATTACTTCCTGGTCTTGAATTATGTTATTTTTATGGTCATACATCATCCCAGTCCTTGGTTTGAATTTTACTTTGATTTCCTGGATCTTGTGAAATAGATCGCTTGTTCTTCCCTTTTTTTTGTTGTCTTCTTCTCTGCATTGGTCATTGTAGTAGTTTTCTTTATCTTTCCACACAAGCTGCTGTACTGTTGCATTCATAATTCCTAGGGCCTCGGCAGACGACTAATAGAGTCGTCTTGGAGGCTTGGAAGAGGAGGGGCAGCCGCATGAGCGGCGCCCCTTCCTCTCCCTGAGGTCGCCCTCGGAGTCGCCGGCCCTCCGCACGGCCGGGGCTCCGGGGATGACCTCACGCCGCGGCGACCGGACGCGCCGCGGCGGAAAATACAGCGAAAGTGCGCCCGCCGCTTTTAGGGCGCACTTTCACTGTCTTGAGGAAGGAGCGCTGATTTAGCGCTCCTTCCAGGGACGCCGTCGGTGCGCCGAGGTGCGGAGGCTGCGGCCCCGCGGCGCACCGGCCCAGGGCGTCCTGGACGCCCTCGTCTGCTTCCCCCCCTAGTTTGCTCCTATCTCCCTTTTGTTTTTCTTCTTTTCTTTATTGCTTGTAGCGTTTTTTTTCCCTGTTATCTGTTTTTTTCTCTTTCTTTTTGTTTATTGAAAGTGTCTTGTTTGCATTCTTCTTTTATTATGTCCCTGGCTTCAGATTATAGTTCCTCTGGTTCTCAGTCTATTATGCTTAGTAATGCAAATCTGTTTCTTATATTGTCAGTACACTCTGTTGAGATATTATTTCAATAATATTTTGGTACAATCACTGGTTTTGTTTTCTTCTTGAGTTTAAGGGCCTTTACAGACTACCAGAAATAATCCAGCTTGAGACCGCTTTTACTGTCCTGGCTCAATGCTGAGACATTGAGCCTTCTCTGTCAGAGAGCTCTGGTGCCACAATAAACTACAGTTCCCATGATTCCCTAGTATTGAGCCAGAGCAGTTAAAGTGGTCTCAAGATGGATTATTTCTGGCAGTCTGTAAAGGCCCTTACTCTTATTTTTGATATGAGTAATTTGTGATCTGTGCCACAGTCGACACCTAGTCTAGTCTTGGCCACCAGTATATAATTCCACCATTTTTTACTTCCAATTATATAATCTATTTGATTTCTGTGTGGTGTACTATGTATTAAGATACGTATAAGATATAAAGAGTATATTCAGAGCACTTACGTTTTATCGCTTCCACTCTGCCGGTCAAATTCCCTTTTCCCTCTCTGATCAAAACCATTGAAAGTCCTATTCATTCCACCTCTTCCTCTTCCTCGCATTCCACCTCTTCCGCCACCACGACCTCTCATTGGCCTTTCCCGATCAAATCGGTCCATTGGCCTAAATGAGAATATGTTTTAGTTTCCTTTTGCTTATGAGGTCAACCTCACACTGATGCACTAGAAATGCCAAGATTATGCACAACAGTTAGTTTAACTACATTTTAACCTCACGCTTTTATACTTTCTTCTGAAAATGTACGAATGCCAAATCCAAATTATAACTGCATTGCTTCAGTGGAAGGAGTAATACTCAGGCATTGTTCTGCTGCTGCTATCAGCAGCAATGAAAGTGATTCTGAGGTTTCCTTCTAAAGGACACAACTGAAGGGTAAAGGGACTGAACATTCCATTCTCTATGTGTTCAACAAATTAATTCCAGCTTCAAATGAGTTTGAACATATATAAAGGTCATAAAACTTTTGGTGCATTACATCAAAGCAGGCAGTAGCAGAAAGAAAAAACCGACCATGGAAACAGCAACCATGAAGGAAGTAAGGCATTTGAAAAACAAGACATCTCAGAGCCAAATGATTTCTCTTCCTTCCCGTGTCACTGTTGCATGATCCTGGATAAAGGCAGAATACCCAGGGATTCCAGCCATTATTTATGATTAGCTCAAGTTCCAAACACCTCATACCTAGGAGCAACCCATTATATCTGAACATCATAAAGGAAGACCAAAGCTGGACAACTGGTGATCCACAGCCTAGTTTCAAAAGCCCTCTTCAAGCAATCTAGCAAACATGACTGTTTTTCTCCTGGTAGCCCACTGGAAGGAGAAAGAGGGTGGCAGAAAAAAACTGAAAAAGGATAGGAGCCCACCCTGCTGACATAGGGCCTTTGCTGACTGCCAGAAATAGTGCACATTAAATTGAGGCACTGCCCTGGCTAAGTGCTAGGCAGTCATGGGAATTGTATTTTTTTCTGGGACATTGAGCCTTCTCTGTCAGAGAGCTCTGGTGCCACAATAAATTACAGTTCCCATGATTCCCTAGCACTGAGCCAGGGCAGTGCCTCAATTTAATGTGCACTATTTCTGGCAGTCTGCAAAGGCCCATAGTCTCCAATTGTTCCCAATAGAATATGGATCTTGACAGAAAAGAAGATTCTCATGTTAAATGAGCACATCTCACTTCAACAGTCCAAGTGTTCTGACTTTTACACTGCTTTGTGATTTTGTTTCACATATTATCAACTACATTTCTATAAACCAGGGACATGTTAATATAAAGGAAATCTTCAACTTGTATAAACCCTCCATTTAAGAAGCGGTCCTTCAGATATTTTGGACAAACTCCTATAAGCCCCAGCAAGCATGGGCAAATGACCCAAAACATGTGGAGGACCCAAGGTTAAGAAACACAACTTTAAGCCCAAAGCAAGTTAAATGCATGAAAAGAAATAGGGTCAAATAGTCAAATAGGGATTTCTAACCAAGCACAGAACTGAAGAACCAAGCTCGCTGCCCACTACTGTGGTTATGATGATTATCTCCTGGAAACATCTAACGAACTAAGTAAATAATTGGCAGCTGGTACAATAAACTTCTAATCCTTGAAAGAGCCATCACACATTTTTGGAAGCAGCACTTACCTCTCAAGTGTTAACTCTGCTTGTCTTTCAGCCTCATGAGGACGGAATTCCCTGAAAGGTCTCCATTCAGCTTTATCTTGCTTTACCTCTGTACCTCTGCTTTCACTCCATCCCTGCTGTTCTCCTCTTTTTGGAGCTCGCTTCTGGACTGTGGAATGCCAAAATAATTTTTTCAGTTTACTGAATTAAAACAAAATTTTAGTTTAATCACACCAATTCATTTATCATATTTTCCAGCATATAAGACAACTTTTTAACCCTGGAAAAGGGTCTCAAAAGTCGAGGATCGTCTTATACGCCGGTTAGAGAAGGGTGAGGACGTGGGGAGAAAGAGAAGAAAACCAGGAGAGAGGATGAGGACGAGGGGAGAAAGAGAAGGAAGCCAGGAGAGAGGAGGAGGAGGAGGAGAACGAGGGGGGGGAAAAGAAGGAATCCAGGTGAGAGGATGAGGAGGAAGGGAGAAAGAGAAAGAAGCCAGGCGAGAGGATGAAGAGGAGAGAAGAAAGAGAAGAAAGCCAGGAGAGAGGATGAGGACGAGGGGAGAAAGAGAAGGAATCCAGGCGAGAGGAGAAAGAGAAAGAAGCCATTATAAATGTTAAGTAAAACTCAGCTTCAGCTCTTCTGACAATCAAAATCCACATGCAACAGAATAAAGGGGCCTTTGCAGCCATATTCAGTTTAATTCCAGAGCCTATTGTTTAATACAGGGGTAGGCAACCTTTCCCCTTTAAGGGCCGAGGGACTTCAGCTCCCAGAATCCCAGGAGCTATTGGCCAACATGGGACTATTGGCCAACATGGCTGAGGCTTCTGGGAGCTGAAGTCCCTCAGCCCTTAAAGGGGAAAGGTTGCCTACCCCTGGTTTAATATGACATTTGAGGTATGTAGTAAGACCTAGCCAACTGCAATTTGATCACTATAAGACAAACTTATTTCAGAATAGGTTGTAGCTTTAACTGTAAAACTGGCAAGCAAAGTAAGATGAAATATATTTTGTTAGTCTTTACTAGTCTAGCACAAACACCTCAACTACTAATTCCAGATCTGAAACACTTCATTATGTTTTTATGAAAACAACAAACAAAGTATTCAAAACAGAATATACAGACTAAAGATTTTTAAGAATACAGTTGCTGAGGATCAATACTGGAAAGTCATAAAACAAAATTCCTATGGATGCTTGCAACTATTCTAATACTTTGCGGGGGGGGCTTCCTAGAAATTTAGGTACAAAGCATGTCAACATTTTAATAAAACTCAGAAAAGCTTGTAGAGGAGATTACAGTGATGATGCACCAACTCAAGACTTTTGCAGAACAGCATCTAGGAGGGAAACAAAAGTAACACAGGCACTTTCGCTAGGCAATTTGAGAAGAAATGTCAAACGTCTGAGTTTGACATTATACTCGTCCCTCTCCATTCGCTGGGGTTAGGCGCACAGGACCCCCGTGAATGTGGAAAAACCACAAATAACAAAAACACCATGTTTTTACACACGGGAACACCTCTCTAGGAATCTCTAGGTGCTCCAGGGCAATTCTGTGATCAACATCTGCCAGACATTGACCATAGAATTGTGCTGGAGGAGCTGCAAATGCCTAGGAATCTTTAGGTCCTTCAGTGCGACTTTTAGTTAAAATTGAACACAGAGTTGTGCTGGAGGGCCTAGATATTCCTAGACGGAATATATTAATAAAATATGTGAATAATCAAAGCTACAAAAGTCAAAGCCACAAATGTGGAGGGACAAGTGTATAGTATTACCACTCAATCTAGTTCTCCTTGTTGAGACTGCTTCCTAGTTTCTTTTTCTTTCTTTTTTTGTGTGAGCAAAGAACTGTAAGGGAATTAGAATCACTGCAAGATACCAAATTGACAGAGACCCTCTTTGGAACTTTTTATTTATGGAGAAAAGAGAAACAAACCTACTATGATAACCAATCATGGATCATATATTGGCTGTCTCACCTTCTCTGAATAAGTACAAATTTTAAATCTGAGGAGGAAAAAAACTATCCATGGAAGTAACACAAAGGAAGCACATTAGCGCTGTTGTGCTACCAATGACCTCAAAGATGAAAATGGCATGACTATTCATTCCATGGCTGTGACACATCACTATTCCAGCAAGTACACCCTAATTTTCTTGACAGAGTTAAAAGAATTAAATCACCAATGGCAAAAGTATATCCAAGCTTCCCAATACAAATTTGATGCCATCAGATACCAAACTTTTCTAATACTCAGAACTTTGTTTTATCTGATAGCCCAACAGAAAAGTATAAACAATTCTCTAACACTTACAAGCTGTGCAAAGAAAAGATGGAGAGAATAGCAGTTAGGTTCACTGCTGTTGTTATTGTGCCTTCATGTCGTTTCTGACTTATGGCAATCGTAAGGCAACCATATCATGGAGGTTTCTTGGCAAGATTTGTTCTGACAAGGTTTGCCATTGCCTTCCCCTGAGGCTGAGAGCATGTGACTTGCCCAAGGTAACCCAGTGTATTACATGGCCGAACTCTAGTCTCTAGAGTCATAGTCCAACACTCAAACCACTATGTTCATTATATATATATTGAAAAACAACTGACTTGAGATCTTCAAAATCTATTAAAAGAAATCCTCTACATTTTATCCTAATGTAGGAGAACACACTTCTAAAACTCTTTTGGTGCATTTAACAAACAAAAAATTATTCTACAATCAAACATATTTACTTAGATAGCAATTATTTCTGTAAGTTAAAAGTTGTTTGTATGTTGTGAAGCTCATGTATGTATGCAAACACACAGTAAAATAATTACATACAAAATAAATTTAGTACTCCATTTTTCTGTGTCAATAATGATGCCATTGTACGTGAAACTTTATGCACAACTAATTTTACTATACTACAGAACAATTTATCATAATTGTAGTTCTCTTACTGATCACTCAAACAGCATCACAACTACTAAAGAAGAAGCAGTCTATGGAGACGATGTTCTCTGCCAACCTTCACACAGAAGATAGCAATTTGGATCAGAAACAAGAGTGGGAGAGGAGACAGACAACAATATCCAGATTAAACTCACATGTGTACAAGTAAGGGACATTAATAAAAAAAGACCTCTGAATTTTCCATCACACTGTACTCATGAAATTTCATTGGGGGGAAGGGAATCTGCAGTCAATCCAACATTACACAATAATCAGAGTGCAACTGTTACAGCAGTGGTATTTATTTCTTAAAAATAAGGAAAATTTCTACCACCTTGTACCAAAATGTATTATTATAGACCAATTTTCAGAGTTATATACTGTCTGAACACATACAAAGCATATACATTTTGATGAATATTATGGAATTGAATATTATTCTTAGTTACAAATTATCCTAGTAGCAAATATGTGTAGCTGAGCCATCATATTTTTCCCAATCTCTCCGAATATTTAGATGGTCTCACAATTTGAAAGAAACAGAACTGTACAAAGCTGGCAAATCCCTGGGAGATTTGCCCATGGAGATAATAGGCAGAAAGTCAACCACCCAACTGTGAAAACAGCAGCATTGTTGTCTGGCAGCTACCAAAAAGCTTACATGATTTCTGTTGATGGGATGGAAGAACCTAATACTAATTCACTTATAAAAGATAACATGCATATAATCTACCAAAAATCAGTGCACTGTCATTTGATTTTAATAAATGATCCTATGAAAATCTGCTTCACCATCTCATACCGTGCATAAAATTATTCAAGAGCACAATTCTGAGAACAAGAATGAAGGCAGTCTGCTGGTGGCAACCAGTGGATGTCTTTCTTGTAGACATTTTCCAAAAATCAGTATATTAAAAGTGCTAGGTTAGATGGGCCAATAGTGTAATTCAATGTGAGGCATATATGCAGCCAGTACTAAAATCTGTACTAAAATAGTACTTGTACTAACCAGTACTAAAATATATTCTTCCCACAACTGGATCACAAAAATGCACAATTGCATGGGTAAAGCTCTTAAAATGATCCCTAACACATCACTGCCCCTAACACAGTGACAAAAATGATTCAGGCAATATGATATGACTAGTGCATCCTTGGATTTGCACTTGCCACCCATGTCTTCTTGTCTTTCTTTCTTTTTCTTTTTTACATTTGAGACATGGCCAAAACAAAGTACGGTATTTTTCACAACAAAATAAATAACTCACAGCAAACAGCTATAGTGTGCTCTAAATGCAAGCAGCAAATAGCCTGTTTCTTAATATAGCTCATATTAGAATTCCTGAATACCCAAAATAGACATTAAAGTGGGTTCTTGGTATCTGTTGGGGTTTGGTACCAGGAGGCCCCATGGATACCAAAATCCATTGTATACAATGGGATAGTGAAGAGCCCATAAAAACAGAAGGCCACAGATCCAGACAATGCTACTGAAACATCTGGCCATAATATGAAGGGAGGCACTACAATGTCAGGTTAGTCTAAAATACCCAACTGCATTCCACCTAAGCTAAACTTCACTTCTTTGAAGACAAGTTGCCCCAATGATAGCTAGGTGTGTCTGTGGACAAAGCAAGTCATGCAACTTTCCTAAGAGTGAAAGCAACAGGAAACGCCCTCAGAAGAGTGAAATGCCATTTCACATATTCTGTCCTGCATGTCATATATAGAAATATGTCATATATAGAAATAAAAGCCTTACCCATATGATTCCAAGTACAACAGATGCACTCTACTTAAAACAGTCACAGTATGAGAATAGTTTGCACAGCAGTCCTCAGCACACCATGGCCCGCCTCAGGAAAAAGACTTGGGTGTCTTATTTCAAATAGAATTGTTTTGGTTTGGTTTCATACGTAAATTGTACATCGATCTATGGATATGCAAATCCATTATATACAATGGCACTGTAAAATGATGTCCCTTATATAAAATGATAAAATCAAGGTTTAGTTTCTGGAATGTATGTTTTTTAAAATATTTTCAAGCTGTGGATGCTTGAATCCATGGATTAAAAATCTGTGGATATCGAAGGCTCACTGTATGCCATCCTGTGATTTCATGATACAGAATATTTTAATTAATAAATAATCTTAAAAATGCCAGGTCAGGCATAATACTTCTCTATTTGCATAAAGAATGCAATGATCCTTGCTATCAATGTCACAGCCACCAAAGAAAAACAGTGCTGGCATAATGAAAAAACTACATTCCACAAATGTACCTGCAGGGACAACCAGGGCATATCACTTGGAGACTTTGGACAGCTCTTCCAAAGAGACCATATTTGCTAAACCAAAGTGCTGGGGTGCATTAAAAGAAGCTCTGAACAGATAGCTAGCATAAATAGACATTGTGTATGCCAGGGGTAGGCAACCTTTTTGAGCCAGGGGCCGGGTTGCTGTCCCTCAGACAATTGGGGGGCCGAAGCACCAAAAATAAATAAATAAATAAATAAATTTTAAAAATAAAATAAAAATATATATAAAAATATGCATGCACTCTCTCTCAGCCCCAGAAAAGCCATGGCAAAACACCTGTGGAGATTTTGCCAAGAAAACCCCAAGAACAAGTAAAAACAACAATAATCAATATCATCATGGCGGGCGGCAGCGGTGGTGGGGGGCGGTGGCAGAACCGGCCTGGGGCCGGTCCAAAGGCCTTGGGGGGGCCGCATCCGGCCCCCGGGCCTTAGGTTGCCTACCCCTGGTGTATGCTATCAGATACAACACATGACTTTGCAAAAAGTATTCCAAGGCATGAATGGATTTCTATCATAACCTCCTTTACATCTTAATAATCTGCTCAACTGTCCTCCTTCGTTCCACGCACAAATACTTTATGTGTTGCTAGCTGAAGTGCACCTGGCTCTACAAAGGTCCCATACATAATATTCCAAAAGGACTCCAGGCGGCCTCCTGTTCACTTTAAAAAAAAACTTGGAAATCTTATCAGCAGTAACTCAGAAAGCCCTTTCAGTTTTGCTTTTTAAAAAATCAAAAATCTTAGGAATATTAGCAGCAGAGTCTCAGCCTGTTCTGCTTTACTGTCTCAGAAGACCTTTTGAAAAATTATTTCCCAATGAGTTTATTTTATTTATTAATTTCATTGGCATACCACCTTTCTCCCAGAAGGGATCCATGACAGCTCACAGATAAAAAACATTTTTTTTTAATTACAATAAAATTTAAAACCGTTAAAATAATCTAAAAACAGTATAAAATTACATTAAAAAAATACAATTAAAAGTTAGTTAGGGAGTTAAGATAAGCCCTCTTTTCTTGCTTCCCCTTAAGAATTCTGAACTGGTAACTGGAACTATGATGATGATTGAAAATGAATTTGGATGACAATCAGAATGGTGAAATTGCCAAATTGTGAAGGATCTACTACATAACCTTCCAATAAGCCATACTCCAGTAATTTGTTTCTAGAAAGCCCCTCTGCTTGGAATTTCAACTTCAACTCAGGTGCTGCAACTCTGACAACAACCAAAAGCACTATGTAAAATGTCGAGATTTCCAGCATGATGTCTCAATGAGTTATGGCTGCCACAAATAGCATCTTTTATTATTATATAAATATGATTTGTGTAACCTATTAGGTTTTACTATTACTGGCTGTCTCAAGATGTAACTTTCCTGGATTTCTGGCAACCAATGCCTGGATGCCTTTTTCTTGGCGAAAAGCTGAGGTATTATTCCTGTTTCTTAGGTAAGCCTCCTTGAATCCCATTACTGGGAGAAAAGCAGCATATAAATGAATAAAATAATAAGTAGGTGTATATTATTATTATTTTGCTCCATCTCCCAGAACAATCAGTGGATAGAACTTCCCAATTGATATTACTTTCTCTCATTCTACCCATTTATCTTACTTTTGAGGAATGGATCTCTGCTTTGTAAACAGACACAACCATGTCAGAGAAAAAGTGCTATTCAACATCTTTATCAGTGACTTGGATGAAGGAATAGAGCGCATGCTGATTAAATTTGCAAATGATTACAAACTGGGAGGGGTTGCTAATTTCCCAGAAGACAGGATTAAAATTCAAAATGACATTGACAGATTAGAGGGCTGAATTTCAATAGGGAGAAATGTAAGGTCCTACACCTAGACAGATGAAACGAAATGTACAGATATGATGGGAGACAACTGGCTAGACAACAGTTCATTCTAGGAGTCTTAGTAGACCACAAGCTGGACATGAGTCAGCAGTGTGTTGCGGTAGCCAAGAAAGCCAATGTGATTCCTGGTTGCATCAACAGGCGTATAGTGTCTAGCTCAAGTGATAGTACCACTGTATTCTGCTTTGGTCAGACCTTACCTTGAATACTGTGTCCAGTTCTGGGCACCACAATTCAAGGATGCTGATAATCTCAGCGTGTTCAGAGGACGACTAAAATGGTGAAAAGTCTGGAAAACATGCCCTATGATGAGCAGCTCAGGGAGCTGGGAATGTTTAGCCTTATGAAAAGAAAATTAAGAGAGGACACGATAGTCATGTTTAAGTATTTGAAGGGATGTCATATCGAAGAGGGAAGAGGCTTGTTTTCCATGGCTCCAGAGACTAGAACAAGGAGCAATGGATTAAAACTACAGGGAAAGAGATTCCACCTAAATCTCAGGAGGAACTTCCTGACAGTCAGAGCTGTTCTGAGTGGAATACGCTGCCTTGGAGAATGGTGGAGTCTCCTTCTTTGGAGGTTTTTAAACAGAGGCTGGATGGCCATCTATTGGGAGTGCTTTGATTGGCGTTCCTGCATGGCAGGGAGTTGGACTCGATAGCCCCTGTGTTCTCTTCCAACCCAATGATTCCCAAGTATCTGTCTGATGCTTCTAATAGGGAACCCAGAACACCATTTGTTCAGAATCATGCTATTTATATGCTGGCAGGTAGATGAGGAAAGTTAACAGTGTTGCATGCTCTGAGGAGCAATGTATTATGGGTGCAGCAAATCCATGCAGGGTTCATTTGATAAATCACTTTCTTTTAGGAGCATGCAGGTTGAAAACCAGCGCTTCCATCCTAACACGCTCCAGATGCATTAAACTACAACTCACTACATTTTCAGATGCCACAGGGATGGCTACCAAGAAAAGACTGGCATTGGTGTGAAACACATGTCGTGAGTACCAGGGCCTTTCACACTACACAATTATAGCCCTATGATTCCAGTTTAACTCACAGCTGTATGAAATCCTAGGATTTTCAGTTTAAGGAGGAGCTGAAGTAGAGGAAAAGAGATTCCACCTAAATATTAGGAAGAACTTCCTGATGGTAAGAACTGTTTAATGGAACACGCTGCCTTGAAATGTGATGGAATCTCTTTCTTTGGAGGTTTTTAAAGAGAGGCTGGATGGTCATCTGTTGGGAGTGCTTTGATTGTGTATTCCTGCATGGCAGGGGGGGGGGGTTGGACTGGATAGCCCTTGGGATCTCTTCCAGCTCTATGATCCTAAGTGCCTAACCAAAATACAAATCCTTGGGAGGCACAGAATACAGCCACGGCAGTTAAAGTGGAATCGTAGTGGCATAACTGTGTAGGTCTGAAGTCAGAGAAGGCTGCCTCCATTAAGAGTAAAGCAAACTCTCCCCCAACAGCCCTTTGAGAGCCCTGGGCTCTGAAAACATATCCAGAGGCAGTGTGGTGTAGTGGTTTGAGTGTTGGACTATGATTCTGGAGACCAAGGTTCAAATCCCAGCTCAGCCATGAAACCCACTGGGTGACCCTGGGCAAGTCACTCTGTCAGCCTCAGAGGATGGCAACGGCAAAACCTCTCTGAAGAAACTTGCCAGGAAAACACTTGAAGACTTACAACGACAACAAAGCTGTGTTGGCAAAGTACAACAACATCCAAAATCCACAACACAATACCTTTATTGGCCCAACCAAAATGCAAAAAATACACCAACATCAGGACAAAATGCAGGCCTGTGACCAATTACATCACATATATATATATATTTGTACTCCTGCATGATTTTTTTTAAAAAGCCTTTGCCTGATGAGGAAGCCAGTGGAGGTCTGAAAACTTGCATCATGTATTTTGTGCATTTTGGTTGGCCCCATAAATGTATTGTAGTTTTGTGGATTCCAAGGCCTGAGGAACCCCCAGGACGACCAGATGTCATAACCGCAAAAGAGGACAACCAGGCACCATAAAACGTAGGACGTTTAAGAAAAATGTGAGACGTGACCAAATAAAAGCTAAAAACACTCCAATAAATATACATTCTCGCTTTTTAGTCCTGCTCAAAATGGAGGACATTTTGGAATTCCTCCTGGACAGAAGGTTGAAATGCAGGGGCATCTAAGAAAAATGGAGAGCATGACTAAATAAAAGCTGGAAGCACTCACAGAAATATAAACTCATGCTTCTTAAGTACTGCTCAAAACGGGGGACATTTTGGACTTCCTCCTGGACAGAAGGTTGAAGTGTAGGGCATCCAAGAAAAATGGAGGACATAACCAAATAAAAACTGAAAACATATACATTCCTGCTTCTTCAGTCCTGCTCAAAATGGAGGACGTGGCCAAATAGAAGCGGAAAACATATACATTCCTGCTTCTTAAGTCCTGCTCAAAATGGAGGACATGACCAAATAAAAGCTGAAAACATATACATTCCTGCTTCTTCAATCCTGCTCAAAATGGAGGACATAGCCAAATAGAAGCGGAAAACATATACATTCCTGCTTCTTAAGTCCTGCTCAAAATGGAGGACATGACCAAATAAAAGCTGAAAACATATACATTATGGAGGACATAGCCAAATAGAAGCGGAAAACATATACATTCCTGCTTCTTAAGTCCTGCTCAAAATGGAGGACATGACCAAATAAAAGCTGAAAACATATACATTCCTGCTTCCTAAGTCCTGCTCAAAGTGGAGGACATGACCAAATGAAAGTTGAAAACACTCGTAGAAATATAAATTTATGCTTTCTGAAGTCTTGCTCAAAACGGAGGGGGCCGTTTTGGAATCCCTCATGGAGAGAAGGCCGAAATGTATGTAGGCCGTGCGTGTCCTGGAGGAGGAGGACGCGGAAGGCCTTCCTGCCAGGGCTCGGTTCTCCCTCCTCAAGGAGAGTCGGAGGCGGCCAAAGAAGGCATCATCCCTTCCTTATTCGAGGGCTGAGGGGAAAGCGGCTTCCCGCTGGGCGAGTCTGAACAGGAAGAGGAGGAGGAGGCGGCGCCGTCGTCCTGCCTGGCTCTTGAGGCAAAGGCCCTCAGAGAAGCCGACGCTGAGGGAGACGCCGAGGCAGGACGACGACGACGACGCCACAATAGGCCGCCTCCGGGCCTCGCCACAAGGCCAGCGTTGCCTAAACACACTGCAGAAACAGCCCGCTTTGAGACCGCTTTAACTGCCTTAGCTCAGTGCGAGGGAACCCTGGGAACTGTTAAAGTTTTGTGAGACATTTAGGGGGGTTGCAGACTGCCAGAAATAGTGCAAATTGAGTCCACTTTAAGGGTTAGGGTTAGCGCTAGGGAATCATGGGAATTGTTGTTGTTTTTCTGAGACATTGAGCCTTCTCTGTCAGAGAGCTCTGGTGCCACAATAAAATACAATTCCCATGATTCCCTAGCCCTAACCCTAAAAGTGGACTCAATTTGCACTATTTCTGGAAGTCTGCAACCCCCCTTAGCCTTCCTTCTCTGTCAGAGAACTCTCTGGTGCCACAATCAACTACAATTCCCAGGATTCCCTAGCACTGAGGCAGGACTAAATGAACTGCATTGTGATTGATTCTGGCCCCAGAGCTCTCTCTGACAGAGAAGGATAAACGCGTCTCGCCAAACGAGTTCCCAGAATTCCCCAGCATTGAGCCAGGGCAGTTAAAGCAGCCTCAAACTGGATTATTTCTGCAGTTTGTTTTGGAGCAGAGTTTCAGGGACGGGGGAGAAAGCTTCCCAGGCGTGATTGTTGTTTTCAAAGGGTGCCATCTACACTGTGGAAATAATGCCGTTCAAGACCACTTTTAAACCGCCATGGCTCCATCCTGCAGAATCCTGGGATTTTTAGTCTTGAGGCACCAGCGCTCTTTGGCAGAGCTTTAGGCGCTGTAGAAACCCAGGGATTTGTAGTTTTGCAAGGTTCTTAGCCTCCCCTGCTCAAGAGGGCTGATGTCTCGCTATACTACCAATCCCAGGGTTCTGTAGGATGCAGCCATGGCAGCTGAAGTGGTGTCGAACTGCATTAATTCTGCAACGTAGATGCAACCCCCAGAGGCTCTTAGGTGGACACAAGTGTAAGGAAAACCCAGCAAAGTTCCTCTCAGGTCCTCAGACACCCAGTGAAACCTCTCCTCACATTAAGGACAACGGAGATATCCTCTCTTTGGGTGCATCCACACTGTGGAAATAAGGGCCTGAACAAACAGACAGCCAGAAATAATCCAGTTTGAGACCACTTTAACTGCCCTGGCTCAGTGCTAGGGAATCATGGGAACTGTAGTTTATTGTGGCACCAGAGCTCTCTGACAGAGAAGGCTCAATGCCTCAGAAAAAACACAATTCCCATGATTCCTTAGCACTGAGCCAGGACAGTTAAAGTGGTCTCAAGCTGCATTATTTCTGGCAGTCTGTAAAGGCTCTAACAGACTGCAAAAATAATCCACTTTGAGAGCGCTTTAACTGCCCTGGCACAATGCTAGGGAATCCTGGGAAGTGTTTGTGAAACATTTAGCCTTCTCTGTCAGAGCTCTAGGGCCACAACAAACTACAATTCCCAGTATTGCCTATTACCGAGCCAGGGGCAGTTAGATCGGTCTCAAAGTGGATTATTTCTGCAGTGTGTTTTGGACCAAGGTGTCCTTTCCCAAGATACGCTTCCTCCACTTCAGAGCCTTCTGCCCCAGGAGGAATTTCAAGGATGTCCTCCATTTTGAGCATGGCTAAGGAGCAGGGATTTACATTTCTAGGGAGTGTTTCGAGGTTTATTATTCGGTCACGTCCTACTTCTTTTCTCCTTTCCTCCTCCTTGAACGTCCTACATTTTGTGGTGCCTCGTCCTCCTTTGCGGTTAGGCCACCCTGAGCCTGACACCACTTTATAAGGGTCTCAGCTCCGTCCTATGGAACCCTGGGATTTGTAGTTTCTCAAGCCCTTTACTCTCCCTATAAAAGGAATGGCGGTTAGTTATACTACAAATCCCAGAGTGCCGAGGCAGTTAAAAGTTACCTCAAAGGGCATTATCTCCACAGTGTAGATCAGGGGTAGGCAACCTTTCCCCTTTAAGGGCCGAGGGACTTCAGCTCCCAGAAGCCTCAGCCATGCTGGCCAATAGCTCCTGGGATTCTGGGAGCTGAAGTCCCTCGGCCCTTAAAGGGGAAAGGTTGCCTACCCCTCATGTAGATGAACCTCTAATCCCAGAAGGGATTTATACATCCATACTGGAGAAATATCCCGGTTTGGTGGCCCTTTAACAAAGGTGGGCACGTGTCCGTGCTATGGAATTCTGGGAAGTGTAGTTTGTGGCGGCGCCGCATGGCGCCGCCACAAACTACACTTCCCAGAATTCCATAGCACGGACACATGCCCCCCCTGTTAAAGCGCTACCAAACCGGGGTATTTCTGCAGTGCAGATCCAATGTGTCGCCAGCCCACAGGGACTTATTCCCCGGCTTCCCCAGTTCGTACCGGGCGCGGGAGGGCTCTCCGGCTGCAGGACCTTCCGCTCCTTCTGGGATTCCCTTTTGGAGGCGGAGGCGGTGGCGGCTCCACCGGGGCCGGGCTTCCTAGCGGCCTGGACCGCCGCCGCCGCCGCCGCCTCCTCTCGCTTCTTGGTGTGCTGCTTCCTCCGCTCCGCCTCGCGGAGGATGTCGAAGGGGTCGGACTCGTCGTCGAGGAGCTGGTGGAAGCGATTGGCGACGGCGCAGCCGAAGGTCTCCTGCAGGGCCGCGGTGGGGCTGGCCAGCGCGCCCTTCATCATGGCCACAGAAGAGGAGGAGTAAGGGGCACCGTCGCCCTCCTGCCCGCCCGCCCGGCCTCCCGCTCCCGACTGCGACAGAAAAGGAAGCGAGCGGCCTCAGCGCGGCCCAAGTAACCACGCCATGCCCGCCGGCCCGCCCCCTCCGACTGCGCTGCCCAATCCACGCGCCCCGGCCAGCCCACGCGCTCGCCTCTCCGGCGCCATACCCAATAATGCGCCTCGGCCGCGCCGACGCCTCAGCCAATCAGCGCGATCGGTCCTCACTCTCCTGGCCAATGAAAACCGGGATCCCCGCCGCTTACAGAATTTCCCACGCCGCTGGCCGATGACGTAGAGCGTCTATGCCGTCACGTGGTTACCCCCAGAAGCAAAAGCAGTGTAAAGGGGGAGGAGGGGGGAGTCTGTTTTCATGTGTTTTGATATTGTAAGCCGCCTAGGGTCCCTTTTGGGGAGAAAGGTGGCATAGAAATTAAATAAATAAAAAAATAAATAAATAATTTCTTTCTTTCTTTCTTCAGTCTGTATTTGAAGTGTCTTGGCTCCAGGAGAAGTTATGCTCTGATTATTTTTATTTTTCTTCTTAAGCCACTATGAGGGCGAACAAGAACTCATGGTACAAAGGGGGGTTGCAGACTGCCAGAAATAGTGCAAATTGAGTCCACTTTTAGGGTTAGGGAATCATGGGAAGTGTATTTTATTGTGGCACCAGAGCTCTCTGACAGAGAAGGCTCAATGTCTCAGGAAAAAAAAAACAATTCCCATGATTCCCTAGCACTAACCCTAACCCTAAAAGTGGACTCAATTTGCACTATTTCTGGCAGTCTGCAACCCCCCAAAGTCATAAATCTCTTGCTTACAACAGGGAGAGGCGATGTGTAGCCCTCCAGAAGGTGAAGGACTCTGCCAAAAGTGGTGCCCTGATGAAATCGATTCTTTCTTTCATTCTTCTTCGTAAGCCACTATGGAGGGAAACGAGAAGTCATGGTACAAATGTATAAATCTCATCCTTACACTAGGGATGGAAGGTGAAGGGCACCACCCTTTCCAATGACCAAGCTCTGGTGGGGCTCTGTGCATAGCTCAAGGCAACACATTCTTTGTAAGGTAGCTTCTCCTCCTCTCTGCTAGTTTATTCTCACAACAGCCCTGCCAAGTTTGCTGCCCTGAGAGAGCCTTCATGATGTAGTGGTTTGAACGCTGGACTACGACTCTGGAGGCCAGGGTTCGAATCCCCTCTTGGAAACCCACTGGGTGACCTTGGGCAAGTCACGTTATCTCAGCCTCAGATGGGGGCAAAGGCAAACCCCTTCTGAACAAATCTTGCCTAGAAGATCCTGGGATAAGGTTTCCTTGTTACTGTCGTTGTCTGCATTCAAGTCATTTCCAATTTATGGTGACCCTGAAGCGACCCTATCATGGGGTTTTCTTGGCAACATTTATTCACAGGAGGTTTGCCAGTACCTGACTTTGAGGCTGAAAGAGTGTGACTTGCTCAAGGACACCCAGTGAGTTCCATGGCTGAGCAGGGAATCGAATTCTGCTCTGGAGTCATAATTCAACACTCAGACACACTATGCCACTCTGACTGTCAGGGTCACCTTAAGTCGAAAATGACTTGAACGCAGACAACACCATGCCACACTGAAATACAGTGATGAGTCCAAAGGCACAAACATGGAGAGCTGCCTTACATTCAATCAGAGACCAATAATCCACTCAGCTCAGAATGATCTACACTGATTGGAAGGAGCTCTGTCCCTGGTCGATAGAAGTCTTTTCCAGACATACCTTGGTATATGAGCCTGGAACCCCATGGCTGCAAAACATCTACATTACTAATGAGCTACAGCTCCTCTCCATCATGGCTGAGTGAGGGTTTGATTCTGGGTCTCCTCCATTCTAGTGTTTATGGTAATTGACAAACTTTTGTGGATTATGCTCCTTTTCATCTGATGCATAAGTGGTATCCTGCATTTCACCAGCCAAATGCCACATAAAAGGCACATAACAGGCACACAAATGTGACTGTGGGAAGGGAAATTGGGCCCCATGTCACAGAATACGCCCGCTGGGTACTCACATCGTGAAAGAGCTCCGTACCGTACATGTTGCCGGTGGCAGCAAAAAATAGCACATCTGACTCCACGGTCCGAACATGTTGGTATTGCTGGCAGATCCAAGGCAAGCTGGCATTGCACTGTTCCATGGCCCTGGGCTGCCTGAGCCACTTGTACTGGTAGGGCGTTAGCACAGGCAAGTGGGTGCACACCAGGTCACTGGCATGGTTGGGTCCAGCTGCAAATCAGGTCACCAGCTCCATCATCACAGCCAAGTCTTCCACCAGGATCCCATGCAAGCACACCATCTACCTGGAACATGATGGCCAGCTGGGTCAACTCTGCTTCCTGTACCAGCCAGCTCTAGGTTGGTGTGATGGCACAGAATTGCCAGGCACAACTGGTGATGACCCAACAACCCTTGCACTCCCCTTGAGCAACTTTGTCGCTCCTCCAAGTCTTCTCTATTTTCTTGCTTCACTAGATGGGTAAGTTGATAAATAAATACACGTTGATCATCTAATGAAATGTTCTTATGTGTAATAATAAATGGCAAATCAATAATTCATCAGACTCCATTTTCCAAATTATTTGCTACCTACATATGTAAAGTTCTCAGTGATACATCTTTACAAAATATAAGGCACTACCTTGTTGGAGAAAAAAGTGAAACTAATGAATTAGTAGAAATTCAAAATCTGCATATTTCCTAATCCTTTTTAAGTCCAGTTAATGAATTTTTTTTCTGAGCCATCTACAGAAAGCAAATAACTTGCCACCACAAATAAATGTCCAAGAAGCCTTTACAAAACCTTTTATGTGCATGACAAACAAGTTCAGTCTTTTATAATTTGACTATATGTGGTAACAATAATGGTATTAAACTACTGCCAAAGATTAAATAGATTTGGTGTACCAAATAAGTAATTTGAATGAATTTGCAAGAGGCTTTGTACAAAATATTATCAATATTAACATCAGAATCTCCCCTCTGCATTAAGATGGGATATTAGACACATTTTTAAATTACATCTTAACAGTGTATGTGGAGATTATTGAACACTAGAAAGCAGTACACTGTGTATAATGAGAATGATGAATTTGTTTGTTGTTGTTGTTAATTGCCCTCAAGCCAACCTTGCCTCATGGCAACCCTGTGGATGAGACGTCTTCCACCACTATGCTTAAGTCTTGTAGATTTGTGACCTCCCTGTTTGAGTCTAACTACCAAGTGTGCAGTCTTCCTCTCTTTCTACTACCTTCTACTTTTCCTAGCATTATTGTCTTTTCTACTTAGTCGTGCCTTCTCATGATGTTGCCAAAGTATGACAGCCTCAGTTTGATCATCTTGGCTTCCAAGATTTCAGGTTTAATCTGCTGAAGAACCTATTTGTTTGACTTTCTGGTTGTCCACAATATCCTTAGCAGTAGCGTCACTGGGGTGTGTGTGCGAGGGGTGCGGACCGCACCGGGTGACACCCCAGAAGGTGGGTGACACCTCAGAAAGGGAGGTGACATCGGGTTGGCTCTGTGGCTCACGCGTGCTGTTTTGCCCTGGGCAGGGGCTCTTTGCCCCCGTGTGGAGGCTTTTTAAGCCACACAGGGGGCTCTCAGGGCTGTGCCGAGGCCATGGGGGTGCCGCTCCGGACATGGTGGGTGCACTCATACAACCCCCACCCTGGAAATCCCGCCGGAAGTCTGGGGTTGGAAGTCCCACCCCCAGATGCCCCACACACACCGGAGAACGCCACTGATCCTTAGCACTCTTCTCTAGCACTACATCTCAAATGAGTTGATTTTATTTTTGTCTGCTTTCTTCACTCTCTAACTCTTGCACCCATACATGGTGACGGGAAATATAGTGGCTTGGATTATTCTAATTTTAGTGTTCAGTTACATATCTTTACTCTTTACGATCTTGACTAGTTCTTTCACAGCTGCCCTTCCCATTCCTAGTCTTCTGCTTATTTGCTGACTGCAGTCTCCATTCTGATTAATGTCTGATCCGAGGTATGGGAACTCTATTTCAGTTTCCTCTTTGTCTAGGCTGAATTTATGTAGCCCCTTCTTGGTCATTATTTTTGTTTTCTTTGTGTTCAGCATTAGGCCTGTCTTTGCACTTTCCTCTTTGACCTTCCTTAGTAATCTGAGTATACTGTACACTTAAATGGTGTACAAGAACACTGTTCCTCACTCTTCTTGTTGCTTGTGTTTCTCATAGCCAGCCACCACAGGTAAACAATCAGGGCAGAAAGACTACGGCTAAGTATCGAGAGCTGGGACCTCATTGTGTGCAGCCCAACATTGCAGAGACCGCAGAACATCTTTATGGCCTAGAACAGGGGTAGGCAACCTTTTTGAGCCGGGGGCCGGGTTGCTGTCCCTCAGACAATTGGGGGGCCGAAGCACCAAAAATAAATAAATAAATAAATAAATAAATAATACAAATAAAAAAAATTAAAAAATTAAAAAAAATTAAAAATATGCATGCACATTTTCTCAGCCCCAGAAAAGCCATGGCAAACCCCCTGTGGAGATTTTGCCAAGAAAACCCCAAGAACAAGTAATAACAACAATAATCAATATCATCATGGCGGGGGGGCAGTGGAGGTGGGGGGGCGGTGGGTGGCGGCGGCAGGACCAGCCTGGGGCCGGTCCAAAGGCCTCGGGGGACCGCATCCAGCCCCCAGGCCTTAGGTTGCCTACCCCTGGCCTAGAAGGTAAGCCTTGTATTGAGAGCAAGTTACAAAAAACCTTATTTCTGCACGATCACAACTCAGCCTCAGAATTTTTTTTCCTCATAAAGGGAAAGATTTGCAGGTCCCTTTATTTTGAGAGAGTTTGGAAGAGTTATTTTGGGGCACCAGCGGCCAAGCTAGTGGAGGGATCCTAGGAGTTAGTTGTGTGTTGTGTGCCTTCAAGTCATGTCTGACTTATGGCAACCCTAAGGCGACTCTATCATGGGGTTTTCTTGGAAAGTTTCTTCACAGGGGGGTTTCCATTGCCATTGCCATCCTGAGGCTGAGAGAGTGTAACTTGCCCAGGGTCACCCAGTGGCTTCCATGGCAGAGCCAGGATTCAAACCCTGCTCTCCAGAGACATAGGGCCTTGGCAGACTGCCAGAAATAGTGCAAATCGAGTCCACTTTAAGGGTTAGGGTTAGTGCTAGGGAATCATGGGATTTGTTTTTCCCCGCCCTGAGACATTGATCCTTCTCTGTCAGAGAGCTCTGGTGCCACAATAAACTACAGTTCCCATGATTCCCTAACCCTTAAAGTGGACTCAATTTGCACTATTTCTGGCAGTCTACAAAGGCCCATAGTCCAACACTCAAAGCACAACGCGACACTGCTCCCGAATGCTGGACTATTGTTTATTATGGCCCCAGCTTCATTCCCGCGCTTTAAATCTCTGTTATTACATGACAAGCAACCAGACGCTGAGACAGAAGAGGCCTGGGACAGAGCAGCGCGCCAAATTCTGTTTACGGCGAATTTAACCGCCAACAGCACAGAGCCCGCCTCTTTCCAGCGCGGGGGCCAATCAGTTCTAAGCCCTCTTTTCCAAGTGAGGGGGCGGGAGTCCGCCATCGCCCCGCCCTCCCCGCACACTTTCGAATTCTGTTGGCCGGCGCCGGATAACCACGAGCCAATGGTTGGCGCCGAACACGGCTAAGCCCGACCCAGCGTCTGTCTTTCCTCAGCGGCCCGCCTTTGAACTCAAGGAGGACGGCGTTTTCCTTGTGGGTGACTGGCTACGGGCGCCTGTCACTCTGGTGACGTGGGTCTCAACCTTCGCGATTGGTTCCGCCCAGGCGCGAAATGTAACGCGGGAAAAGTCTCGGGTCCGGCGGTTGGGGCTGCGGCTGGCGAGAAGAAGAAGAAGAAGAAGTGGCGGCGCGTGGGAAGAGGCCGCGATCGGTTCAGGGCCCGCGGGCGGGAAGGAAGGCGGGGTCTCCGCGGAGGCGCTTCCCGGCTTCTCTGTCATGCAGAGCTAAGGAGGCGCTGAGGAACAACCGGCGGCTGCAGCGGTGCTGGGTCAAAGCTCTCAGCCAAGAGGGGGCTCCAGTGCAGGATGTCTGAGGTCCCGGGCCTCCCGCCCGTCCTCCTGCGCCCGGCGGACTCCCCGAAGCGCGTCCTGGTCTCCGTCATCAAAACCACCCCGGTCAAGCCGCCCCATGACGGGGCCCGCGAGGATCCCGCCCGCGCCCCTCCTCCTCCTCCGCCGCCTCCGATCCCCACCAGCCCGGGCTTCAGCGAGTTCATGGTCTACCCGTGGCGCTGGGGGGAGAACGCGCACAACGTCACCCTCAGCCCTCCCGCCGCTGCTGCCCCTCAGACTCTCCGCCACGGAGGAGGAGGAGGAGGAACCGGCCAAGAGCCCCGGGCCGCCACCGCTCGCTCCGGCGGAGAGGACGAAGAAGCCGGCAGCCCGGACAGCGGCCTCGGAGGGCACCTGAGGGTGAGGGCCCCGGCGGCGGAGGGTTTGCTAAAGCTGGGGGGGGGGTTGCAGACTGCCAGAAATAGTGCAAATTGAGTCCACTTTTAGGGTTAGGGTTAGTGCTCGGGAATCATGGGAATTGTTTTTCTCTCTGAGACATTGAGCCTTCTCTGTCAGAGAGCTCTGGTGCCACAGTAAACTACAGTTCCCATGATTCCCTAGCACTAACCCTAACCCTAAAAGTGGACTCAATTTGCACTATTTCTGGCAGTCTGCAACCCCCCCGGAGAGCGAATGGCGCCCCTAAAGCGCACTGCAGAATTATTAACCCAGTGTGAGGCCGCTTGAACTGACTAACAAGGGAATTCTGGGAATTGTAGTTTTTTCATGAGACATTGAGCCTTTTCTCTCAGAGAGCTCTGGTGCCACAATCAACTACAGTTCCCAGGATTCCCTAGCACTGAGCCCGGGCAGCGGTCTCCAAGTGGGCTGTTACTTCTGCAGTGCGCTTTGGAGCCGAGGGAGGGAGAGCGACTGAGGGAAGAGCGAGCGGCGACGGTTGGGAAGAGGAGGGGGAGGGGGGCTCCTTCCTCCAAGGGCCCTTATTCAAATGTCCGACTAACCCCCGCCCCTCCTCCTCCTCCTCCTCGATTCCTCGAAGGTCTACGGTTAAGTCACTTGGAGATTCACGCTTTCAATGACGACAGCTCCGCGCGCGCCAAAACCAGATGTATGTGGGTTTTTTTCTCCTCTCTTTCAACTGTCGGCCCTCACAAGCGGCTCGTCTCGCGCCCGGACGGCAGCAGCCAATCACAGGGAAGCAGTGCGGGAGCGCAGGCGCTGTTCGGCCCTTTTCCCGGAATGTTGGGGAGGAGGTGACTTGGGTCCCAAACGCACTGCACAAATAATCCAGTTTGAGACCGCGTGAACTGCCCTGGCTCGATGCTAGGAGATCCTGGGAACTGTACTTTTGTGAGGCTGAACCTTCTCTGTCAGAGAGCACTGGTGCTACCATCAACTACAATTCCCAGGATTCCCTAGCATTGATCCAGAGCAGTTCAAACGGTCTCTACGGGCCTGTACAGACTGCCAGAAATAATCCAGCTTGAGACCACTTTAACTGCCCTGGCTTTGTGCTAGAGAATCATGGGAATTGTAGTTTATTATGGCACCAGAGCTCTGACAGAGAAGGCTCAGTGGCTCAGAAAAAAACTACAATTCCCATGATTCCCTAGCATTGAGCCAAGACAGTTAAAGTGGTCTCAAACTGGATTATTTCTGGCAGTCTGTAAAGGCCCAAAGTGGATTACAGTTATTCAAGGCAGCTCACAGATAGGTACAGGGTGACTGACTCACCCTTATGTTTTGGATTTCATAGTGGGGTTTTCATATTTTGGAATATTTCCATGTAGAAGAGGCCCTCCACATTTTCTGGGGTTAGGGGCACAGGAGCTCCATGAAAGTGGGAAAACTGCAAATGAAAAAAACCCACTATATATTTTCCCTGAGAGAACATCTCTCTAGGAATCTCTAGAGTAGACCCTCCAGCTCTGTTGTCAAGACAACTCTGTTGTCAGCCTCTGCCAGAAATGGACCATAGAATCACACTGGAGGTTGGACTAATGGCCCTTATGGCCTCATTCAGCTCTATGATTTTATGACCTACAGATGCCTGGAGAAGCGTTTTCTCTTGTAATTTCTATGTCCTCCAGGCCAGGGCAACTCTATAGTCACTTTACGGCAGAGTAGCGCTGGAGGATTTAAGGATTCCTAGAGAGAACATATTAGTCAAATCTGCAAATAATCAAAGCCACAAATGTGGAGGGCCAGCTGTACATAATGAGATATCTTGGAGATGGGACCCAAGTCTAGACATTAAATTCAATTATGGTATGTTTTGTATACACTTTATACACATAGCTTGAAGGTAATTTTGTGTATGAAACAAAGTGTACATTGAACCCCCAGATATTTTAGAGGATTTTGGATTTTGGAATTCCATATAAGGGACACTCAACCTGTATTAAATTTATGCCTTGCCCTTCATTTGCTAAAGGACACATTTAAAAGTATGGAACTACCAAGAACTGTGGCTAATATTTCTACTGGTTTATGAGCGTAGGTCTTTTCTTCCTCATCTATTCACCTCATTACAAGAAATACAGTCGCCCCTCCTTTTTCGCAGGGGATCCGTTCTGGACACCACCACCCCGCAAAAAAGGAGACCCACAAACATCCAAGCCCTAATGGCTTGAATGGAGGCACATGTGGTGTGCACCCCATTTTCTGCTCCTCCATTCATCCCTCACAGATAATTGAGGGCTGTGGGTGTCAAGTCTGCAAAAACGGGGGGGGGGGGACACCGTATTTGTGTATTTCTTTCCACAAATGTTAGTGTTCTGATTATGACCTGTTAATTCACTAGGATGGGATTAGACGTGGCCGGCCAAGAGCAGATACAGTCCGAGATCTAATAAATGAAGGTGAACATTCTTCTAGTAGGATTCGCTGTAATGTTTGCAACAGAGTTTTCCCACGAGAGAAGTCTTTACAGGCACACAGAAGAACTCACACTGGTAAGTGGAATTCCTGTACCCTCAGCAAAGAAGATGCACAGGTTTTCTGTTCTTTGAAGCAAAATGGAAAGGTGTTTGTCAGTCACAAAGTAGAATATGCAAGGTGCTGACATTTGTTGGTATGACAGTTTTCCTGCATCTGGACTAAATTTGTGTTGCAACTGCCAATCTAATAAAATAATCAGAAGATGGTACTGAAATGATTTGCTTATTATAATGCTGATAGTTGCCCTCCAGCTTTTAAAAAATGAAAGTAAATATTACCATACACATTCAGCATGTAATAAAAATGTTGCTATTGTGTGCCTTCAAGTTGTTTCTGACTTATGGCAACCCTATCATGGGGTTTTCTGAGGCTGAGAGTATGTAGGTTTCCATGGCCAAGGAGGATTTGTACCCTTGTCTCCAGAGTCGCAGAGCTTCATAAATATGTGAAAACCTTGTCTTAAAGATTTATTAATAATTTTCCATTTCTCTAAAATGTCTGCCAAATTTTATTGTATTTTGCTTTTTCATGGATGACTTGGCAGAGAGAAATAGCAAGTCATTCTGAAGTTCTTGTCACTTTCTTGGAATTGCTGGCTACTTAAAGTTTACTGAGTACTTAAACACCTACTCTGTTGTAAGAATTAGGTTCACACTTATTGTTTTGATAGCAAGTTTGTTAAATGTGTTCTTCCACTGAAAACAGTGATTTCTAAAGGAGCCTTAATTCTAGATCATGGTCATTCTGGTGCATGTTTTCAAGTACTTAGTATAGAAGCATAGCTTTTCTTTCAAAAGCTTAAGAACCCAATAATATTTACGTACTGTGGTAACATAGCGGTAGCTGTTTGTATAAAACTGTTGAAATTACTAGGATACAACTGCATTGTGCTAATGAAGATGCCTTCAATTGTACTGTTGAAGATTGTCAATATGTTACCACTCTTTAAAATTAAACAAACCCCAAAAACAAAATCATAGTTCCTGAAAGAGTTCTAAATACTTTAGTTCCCACAAAGCATCCTAGTAAAATGTCAGTTAAATAGTAAGGACATGTTTGATGTTCAACTTTCTCCGCAGGTGAAAGACCTTATTTGTGTGATTACCCAGAGTGTGGGAAAGCCTTTGTTCAGAGTGGACAACTGAAGACACACCAGCGTCTCCACACAGGAGAAAAACCTTTTGTTTGTGCAGAAAATGGTGAGCCTTGGGAAGATCACCTTTTATCAAATAAACTGCTATGAATGAGATTTTTGTAAATAAGCCTACAGAGTTACCAGTGTACTAATTTTTATTTACTAGCTCATTAAGGGGATAATATTCTGTGTATCCATTGCTGGCTGCAGTGGAGAGAAGCCTGCTTGCTTTAGCAGCTTTCAAGTGAACTATTAAGAGGAAGGATGGGGGTGAAAAATGTACTTTGTATCTTGGAATGTGCTAGGAGGCATAAAGCTTCATCAGGGGACAATACCCAAGGTTGGGGGAGTGGACTAAAAAGTTGATACTGTTCTTGAAATATGGAGTAGAGAGCTACTCAGGTAGTGGTGGTGGGACTTTGTGGGGAGCTACTAGAATTGGGTTGGGGTTGGAGGAACCAAGAAGAATGGGATTCTCTGATTACATTGGCAAAAGGTACTAGGGATAATGCTTAACCAGTCAAGTGAGGGTTTGTGAGGGTCTAACTATTATGATTGTCATTGTCCTTAATGGTAATGGAGATGTATGAAGTCGTAAGATGTAATTCAGTGGTGAGGAAAATAGGCTTTCAGCATAGGAGGTACTGTTCCTTACATTGATAGGCTTCAGCTTCTATACTTCAAAAAGATAACTTGAGTTTACTAGGGTAAGGGCTTTTATAGACTGCCAGAAATAATGCAGCTTGAGACCACTTTAACTGTCCTGGCTCAGTGCTAAGGAATCATGGGAACTGTAGTTTATTGTGGCACCAGAGCTCTCTGACAGAGAAGGCTCAATGTCCCAGAAAAAAATACAATTCCCATGATTCCCTAGCACTGAGCCAGGACAGCTAAAGTGGCCTCAATCTGCGTTATTTCTGTCAGTCTGTAAAGGCCCTTAGTCCACTTTCCAGGATTAAATAAAAGAATAACTCAGACTAAGTTCACAGTCAGATATTGTGGCTTCAGGAAGATATCTTGGAGGATATGAGTAAGGAAGCACAATCGGGAGCCTGGGAGGTGAGCTGAATTGTTCATATTGATTTGAAAATAAAGTATTCCAGACCAAATAGTATTTTATATATAGGGGAGATGGTGAAATGGGTTTACATCTAACTGCTCAGTGTTCTTTTCTTCTAATAAGGGTGTGTAAGCAGATTCACACATGCAAACCGTCATTGTCCCAAGCATCCATATGCAAAGCTGAGGCGAGAAGAACCAACAGACAGATTGAATAAAAAGCAAACTGCAGATAACAAAGCTGTTGCTGAATGGTTAGCAAAGTAAGTCTTTTATATAAATCTAAGGTTGAGGGCTTAGAAATTGTTAAATTTTGGGAGCATCCACTAAATTATACTCTTTGTTATCTTCGTATTTTAGGGATGTATCCCACTATCTGTGCCATTTTAAAAAATGCCTGCCTTTGTTTTAAATGAACCGGGGTTTTTTCTTAGCTTAATTACATGAAAAATCACTCAGGGCCTAGATAGCTACCATGTTTTAGTATTAATTTGTAATGCTGGGTTTCATTTTTACTGACAGATACTGGGAAATGAGAGAACAGCGCACCCCTACATTGAAAAGTAAGACTACCCATAAGCCTGACCAAGAGCAGCAAGATCCCATGGAATATCTTCAGTCTGAAGATGATGAGGATGAGGAAAAATATTCTGCCCATTTAGTCCCGTGTAACCGCATGAACGCTTGCATGGGGCAAGAACAGCGTGAACGCTTGCATGGGGCACTGGCACTCATTGAGCTTGCAAACTTGGCCGGAGCTCCACTGCGGCAGTAGTAGAAAACTGGACCTGCTGTTCAGAAAAAACGTACTGCATTTTTGGTACTTAAACCAATTAGCTTCTGAGCATAAGCTAAGCACCTTATTTGCTTTCATAGGCTGCTATTATTTAGAACTTATGAAGAATGTTGTTGCCCCAAAAATGGGGTAAGAGAATTGCACTTTTTGTATGGTAAGTCAGTTGTAAAGCTTTTTAAAGTATTTTGTAAATAGAACACTGTAATAAAGAGCGGGAAACGCTTGTGTAACTGAAAGTTAGATTTGCAAGGTTAGGGCTGTGCTTTTAATCACCGCTATGTGGAAGTACGTTTCTGCAAACAGTAGAACTTGCCTCCATGTAAAAGTGTTTAAAATCAGGATGGCAGTCATTCTTTCATTTAGTTCTCACAGGAAGCACTTTCTGAACTCATAATGTTGAAATAATGGTACATGTTTTGTTTTTGTTTTTAAAAAGTGGAAAGATATATTTTTTTTCTTTTAAAAAATGTTGGATCTAAAAAAGTGAATCATCCATGCTTTTTCAAACATCAGTTTTTGGCATAGCATTATTGACTAGGATGCCAGAATACCCGTCTTGACCTTGTAGGAGCATAGATGAATTGGGTTACATTTTGTTCAGGGTCTTCACTGTGACTGCTGACATGGAGTGTGACTTTGCATTTGTGGACTGAAATCTCAGCAGTGTCTTGATTGAGTAGCACTTCTTGTTCTTAATAGAATGTTGGGAACTTTTGCACATTGTTCAGCTCACCTATAACTGATTTGTCTTGCAAAAAATAGTTATCATGATATCACAGTAAGTGTGAATTTCAGATTTCTTAGACCCTATAACTGGCATTTGTGTTTTGTTCAGATATTTTTACAGGGTTGCATTGGTTTATAGTAAAATATGTTACAATAATCTAATCAGCAAACACTAAGGTAACTGCTTCAAATGATTTTATTGCAGATAGTTCTTTTCTTGAATAACATCACCTTATTGCTTTATTTGGAACTTACAGCCAAGTTTGTATTCACTAACTGTAGCTCAGTCTTTGACAAAACTGCAAGATACTTGCTATCCAGCTAGGAAAATAGGCTTCCAGCAGTAGTTGCAAGTGTGAAATATTTGTGTTAGTATTCTCCCCTAAGTGAAGTTAGAGAATAGCACTTAGTGCTCTTGAGCACTGAAAAAAAATTTTTTTTTGGCAGGACACCGTACTGTTCTTAATAGTTTTAAGTAATTTATCATATGCTAGATTTGTGCCTTGATAACTGTCTTGAGCAAATGAGTATAACTGCATAATAGAGCCTTTACTAAGGTGAGGGCTGCTGGCAAAAGCATATGAACTACCTGATCTTTGTCCAATTAATGTTCTGTAATTCATTCTGGGATTTGATTCTTTCTGATCACAGCAAATATGCAAAGAAGATAATTTATCCCTGTAAGATTTAATGGCCAATGTCTTAACTGACAAGATGAAGGTATATATGGTATGCATTGTTAATATTTCCAGGATTATTATTATGTTGTTCTGCTTCGAATCCAGGTATCTCATAGCAGATACCTCTGCCCCAATCCTTGAGGGAGTTCTTTGAGGGGTCTTGAAAGGAAGGTGGGGAAATCATCTTCTACAGTGGGATATCTGAATCCCTTTGGCTATAGTATGCACTTCATTTTGATACATCCGAAGAATTATGTGTTAATGTTTGCAGACAGCTACCAAGGGAAAGATACTTGCACTTCCTGGAATCTGATACTATTGTAGATGTGAGTTAAGACCACATCCCCTAGATAAGAGAACAAGGCCTCATTTCTTGATACACAAACATCCTCCCCTTTTCACCATATTTACACTGAATACATATATACATATACATATCAAATACATATTAAAATATGTATTTAATCAAAATACATTCTGCCTAGCTGTAGGCAAGTTGAGCTGCTTTACCAATTATGTATAAAATACATCTTTGGAACAATTGCAACCATTTGTAAAAAAAAAAAATCATTTTTAAATGTGGTGATTCAAGAATTCTCTGCTTCACATTAAGCTGTAATTCAGCATGACTTTAAATGCTGTAATTCTAATAAGCTTTGAATAAAAAGTTGCTTGAATTTTAAATTTGTCAGTGGGGTAACATTTGGTTCATAATTGAAGCTGGTATATGCCATCAGCCTTATGAAAAACCTGGCAATTCTGATGTGTGCACCGTTCTGTGTCTGGTTCTTTTTACTGAGAACGGTACCAACCAGTTTAATCTGATATTTTAAAATGGGAAAACTAAGGGCCTTTACAGACTGCCAGAAATAATGCAGCTTGAGGCCACTTTAACTGCCCTGGCTCTGCTAGGGAATCATGGGAACTGTAGTTTTTTCTGAGACATTGAGCTTTCTATGTCAGAGAGCTCTGGTGCCACAATAAACTACAGTTCCCATGATTCCCTAGCACTGAGTCAGGGCAGTTAAAGTGGACTCAAGCTGCATTATTTCTGGCAGTCTGTAAAGGCCCTTAGTTGCATTGTGTATACATCAGAGACCTTGTTTAGCCTGTATTTGTTCCTATTCTCTCCCAGAGGACAGATTATTCTACTGTTGGGAAAAGATTTTGCCCTTCCAAATTTCTGAAGGGGAAGGCATACAAATTATTTTAAATATATTGTATTTGAAAGAGATGTAAATAATGAGATCCCACAACTTGCTGAATCTGACCATGATCTTGCTAGGTTTGTCCAGCATATAGGTTCAAATAGAAGTCAAGCAGATGCTTCTTGGAAACATAGGGCCTTTGCAGACTGCCAGAAATAGTGCAAGTTGAGTCCACTTTAACTGCCCTGGCTCAGTGCTAGGGAATCATGGGAATTGTATTTTTTCTGAGACATTGAGCCTTCTCTGTCAGAGAGCTCTGGTGCCATAATCAACTACAGTTCCCATGATTCCCTAGCACTGAGGACAGTTAAAGTAGACTCAATTTGCACTATTTCTGGCAGTCTGCAAAGGCCCATAGTGGGTCTCAAAGAGCCAGTGCAGTGTAATGGTCTGAGTGCTAGACTGGGACTCCAGGAGAACAGAATTTCTGCTCAGCCATGGAAACCCACTAGGTGACATTGGGCAAAGTATACTCTCCGTCTCAGAGGAAGGCAATCAGTGGCAAGCCTACTCAACAAATCTTGCCAAGAAAATGTCATAGTATTCTCACTATAAGTCAGAATCAACTTGAAGACACACAGTAACAAAACAAGAGCATCACAATTTGAGATATGGAAAATATGTTGTCTTATTGTCAGCTGACATCATCTTGAAGTAAATTCTATTATGGTAGAAGGAAAACCTGTTCATATGTTTAATTTGTGTATTTTTCATCCCAGTTCATCATCTTTGGAGAAATGATTCAGACTGCCATTCCTTATTGGAAAAATTTCCTTTAGCAACTAGTTGTTTTCTCCCAGTCCTTTTTCATTTAAATTCATAGGTCATGAAGTTCTGCGTTAAGAAGGTCAGGCTGGCTATCATCACCTCCTTTTGGTGGAGCAGGGGAGGAGGACAAAAATGTAGAGCATAATGGTAAAAAAGTATGCACCACATTGTAGATGGTATGTGCGAATCATGTAGCCCACCAGCTCTAGTTGAGCTGCAACTTCCAGCATTCCTCACCATTGGCCATACTAGCTTGGGCTGTAGGAATTGGCAATTCAATATCTGGAAGGCCACATGCTTTCCCTGCTGCAAATCCAATACAGATCCCTGATCCAAATGGACTGGCCTATTCCAGAACTTAGAGACGGTGGGTGCATTGACACTGTAGAAATAATGCAGTTTGAGTGGAATCATAGAATCATAGAGTTGAAAGAGACCACAAGGGCCATCCAGTCCAACCCCCTGCCATGCAGGAACTCCCAATCAAAGCATCCCTGACAGATGGCCATCCAGCTTCTGCTTAAAGACCTCCAAGGAAGGAGACTCCACTACTTTCTGAGGGAGTGTGTTCCACTGTCAAACCGCCCTTACTGCCAGGAAGTTCCCCCTAATGTTGAGGTGGAATCTCTTTTCCTGGAGCTTACATCCATTGTTTCGGGTCCTAGTCTCTGGAGCAGCAGAAAACAAGCTTGTTCCCTCCGCAATATGACATCCCTTCAAATATTTAAACACGGCTATCGTATCACCTCTCAGCCTTCTCTTCTCCAGGCTAAACATCCCCAGCTCCCTAAGTCGTTCCTCATAGGGCTTGGTTTCCAGACCCTTCACCATTTTAGTTGCCCTCCTTTGGACACGCTCCAGTTTCTCCACATCCTTTTTGAATTGTGGTGCCCAGAACTGGACAGTATTCCAGGTGAGGCCTGACCAAAGCAGAATAGAGTGGTACTATTACTTCTCTTGATCTAGACACTATACTTCTATTGATACAGCCTAAAATTGCATTGGCCTTTTTAGCTGCTGCATCGCACTGTTGACTCATGTTCAACTTGTGGTCCACCTGGATTCCTAGATCCCTTTCACACGTAGTCTCATTCAGCCAGGTGTCCCCCATCGTATATCTGTGCTTTTCGTTTTTCCGCCCTAAGTGCAGTACCTTACATTTCTCCGTGTTGAATTTCATTTTGTTAGCTTTGGCCCAGCTTTCTAGTCTGTTCCAAGTCATTTTAAATTTTGATCCTGTCCTCTGGGGTATTAGCTACTCCTCCTAATTTGGTGTCGTCTGCAAATTTGATAACTATACACCCAATACTGTCATCCAAGTCATTGATAAAGATGTTGAATAGCACTGGGCCCAGGACAGAGCCCTGTGGCACCCCACTGGTCACTTCTTTCCAGGTTGAAAAGGAGCCATTGTTGAGCACCCTTTGGGTTCGGCTAGTCAACTAATTACAAATCCATGTAACAGTTACTTTGTCTAGCCCACATTCTACCAGCTTGTTTGCAAGAATGTCATGGGGAACCTTGTCAAAGGCCTTACTGAAATCAAGATATACTATATCCACAGCATTCCCTTCATCTACCAAGCTAGTAATTTTATCAAAAAAAGAGATCAGATTTGTCTGGCATGACCTGTTTCTCTGAAACCCATGTAGCTCTATCTTATGGAGTGCTTGGATTTGTAGTTTCACAAGGTATTTGCTCTTCTCTGCCAAAGAGTGCTGGGTTCCTCAACACTACAAATCCCATGATTCTGAAGGAGGGAGCTATGGCAGTTAAAGTGTCAAACAGCATTATTTCTATCGTAGATGCATCCTTGAGCCAGTGTGGTGTACTGGTTTGAATGTTGGACTACAACTCTGGAGACCAGTTTTCAATTCCCAACTCAGCCATAAAACCCATTGGGTGACCTTGGGCAAGTCACACACTCTCACCCTCAAAGGGAAAGCAATGACAAACCTCTGAACAAATCTTGCCAGGAAAACCCCATGATAGAGTCACCTTAGTGTCACCATAAGTAGGAAACAATTTGAATGCACCCAACAACAAAGATGCTCCCTTGGGGTACTAAAACTCCCAGAATCCCCCAGCAAGCAAGGCCAATGATGGGAATTATATCCCCCCCCCCCCCCCGCCTCAGGACAACTTTTCCAAGCTCTGCCTTGCCCCCATCCATCATGGCATGAGGATAGCTAAGAGGCCATTGTGCCCTAAAGTGAATTATGGATCTTCTCCCCCTCCTCAACTTTCTTTTATTTTCACCTTGCCCAGTTAATGAAGTGTGGTGGTGGGGAATAAAATATATGGATGGGGGGGGGGAAGTTTTGCTGAATAAGAATCTGTGGTACAGTGATTTGAGTGTTGGACTATGACTGGAGACTAGGATTCAAATCCTGCTCATCCATGAAAACCACTGGATGACCTTGGGGAAGTCACACACTCTCAGCCTCAGAGGATGGCCATGGCAACTCCCCACTGAAGAAGCATGCCAAGAAAACCCCTGAGGGCAGGGTGACCAGATGCCCTAGAACACATCCTCCATTTCCACCTTCTGTCCAGGGCCCAGGAGGAAGTTCGAAATGTCCTCAATTTTATGCATGACTAAAAAGCATGAATTTACACTTATCTTAGTGTGTTTTATTCACTTTTATTGTGATCATGTCCTCTATTTTGTCTTGAAAGTCCTACATTTTGTGGTCCCTTGTCCTTTGCGGGGAGGATATCTGGTGACCCTAGGCAAGTCACACACATTCAGCCTCAGAGGACAGTCATGGCTAAACCCCCTCTGAACTAATCTTGCCAAGAAACCCCCATGATAGGGTTGCCTTAGGGCAGGGGTAGGCAACCTTTTTGAGCTGGAGGCCAGGTTGCTGTCCCTCAGACAATTGGGGGGCCGAAGCACCAAAAATAAATAAATAAATAAATAAATAAATATTTTTAAAAAAATAAAAAAATATGCATGGACACTGTCTCAGCCCCAGAAAAGCCATGGCAAACCCCCTGTGGAGATTTTGCCAAGAAAACCCCAAGAACAAGTAATAACAACAATAATATCATCATGACGGGTGGCGGCAGCAATGGGGGCGGTGGCAGGACCGTCTTGGGGCTGGTCCAAAGGCCTCGGGAGGCCGCATCCGGCCCCCGGGCCTTAGGTTGCCTACCCCTGCCTTAGGGTCTCCATAAGTTGGGAACGACTTGAAGGCATGCAACACCCAATGGCATTGCTAGGTTTAGCATCACCCAGTGCAATAACGCATGGTGTCACTTCCCCATTGATCTCCTCCCATACCACACCAAGTCATTAGTAATCTTTTTTGTACTCATGTGACCCATTAATCGTAATTTCTATTTATTACTGAATATAATGGTAATAGTTGTGGCATAAACAACCAGTAAAATTAAAATTATACCTTTAAATTACACTATCATACGCACACCCCAAATACATTTACATATACATAGTTTCATGGGCAATAACAATATCAAAAATCCCAATACCTTGATTGGACAAACCAAAATGCACAATATACATGTTGCAAGCTTTTGAAGCTCCACTGGCTTCTTCATCAGGCAAAGTGTTAAAAAAACCATACAGAACTAAAGATGTTAGTCATAGGCCTGCATTTTATTGTTTTTGTTCTCAGTTCAGATGGTATAGAGAGGTATCTCTTGCAGGCCAGCACCTCCTCCTTCTGGCCATGTGGCAACTGGGAGACTCTCAAAGTCCAGGAAACTTAACATCCATTTGCAGCACAAAAAGATACTTCCTTTGCATTCCAGTTGGTCTCCATCCTTTGTGAGGCCACAGGTGGCTTCATGTGGCTGATGTGAAAATCTGGCAAAATGTGATGTTTTTAAAGACAAATTTCAAACAAAAATTAATTTCAAACGTTTTAAAATAGCTAAAATGCCTACATGCTGTTTCAGTCTTTAGTTAAGAGAGTATATGGTGGGGAGGATATCTTTTGCTTTTGTATTGTTCTCTGCCACAAAGAGGCCTGTGGCCTCACTGGAATGGGGACATATTGGATTGCAAAAGAGGGATCCCTGTTGAGATGCCAATGGATTTTAAATTTCCTGGACTTTGGAAATCTCCCTGTAGCCACATGGCCAGAAGGAGGAGGAGCCTGCCTGCAAAAGATATCCCTATCCCCACCATAGACCATCTATTCTTCACTAAAGACTGAAACAACATTTGAGCATCTGACTACCATCTCCAATGGTTTTTCTCCTGTTTTTAATATCTTGTCTGATGAAGAAGAATCCCATGGAGCTTCGAAAGCTTGCAACATGTATATTGTGCATTTTGGTTGGCCAATAAGGGTATCGCTGACGGATTTTTGTTTAAATTTGCTAAATAGCCAACGCAGCCCCCCCACCTTGAATGTTATTATCACAGACATGCACCATATGTTCCCAGAAAGACTCAGCTTGCTTGGGTTGCAGTGGTGGCATCACTCCACCAGAGTGTGGGCCTTTGCAGACTGCCAGAAATAATGCAAATTGAGTCCACTTTAAGGGTTAGGGTTAGGGAATCATGGGAACTGTAGTTGATTGTGGCACCAGAGCTCTCTGACAGAGAAGTCTCAATGTCTCAGGAAAAAAAACAATTCCCATGATTCCCTAGCACTAACCCTAACCCTTAAAGTGGACTCAATTTGCACTATTTCTGGCAGTCTGCAAAGGCCCTGTGTCACCCAGTGCGGTCCGCACCCCCCTGAATGAATGAGGCCACCAGCGCCACCCTTGCAAGGAAACCGGCGCTAGGGGGCGCCCTCCCTTGCTCAGAGGTTTCCAGGGGAGGGACAGAAGAGAGGGCGGGCTGGGCTGGGCTGGGCCTGGCTTCCTTGCCTGGGCTGAGAGGAGCTTCGCTTGCTTGCCTGCCTGCCTTTGGGGATGCCCTTTGCCTGGGCAAGAAGAGTCTGGGTCTGGCAGCCCTTGGCGGGCGATGAAAGGCGCTCAAGGGGAGCCGGCAGCCCTGGGGTCTCCTTTCCCTGGGACCCCTTCTTCCTCCTCCTCCTCCTCCCCTTTGGCCCGTCTCCTCTCCGCCTTCTTCTATGGGACCTGCTCCTTCCTCCTGGTCCTGGTCAACAAGGCAGTGCTGACTGCTTACAGGTGAGGAGCAGCTCGGAGGGCGCCAGGCTCAGCTAGAAGACCACTTCCTTCCCCAGGGGACCGACTTGCCAGGCTCTCTTTGGAAACAAACTTCCCCATTGAAAACGGAGAGCCTTCCCTCCTTCCCACGCCTTTCGTGCAGGAGTTACTTTCCCCCAGCCTTTCTTCTGGGGGAACGTCCTAAAAGAAATGACAGTACTTGCCCAGAGGGAAACCAAACTTGCCCATAGGGAATTATAGAGAAATACTTGCCCATAGGGAATCATTGGGGAATGCTTGCCCATAGAGGATCATAGGGAAATATTTGCCCATAGGGAATCATTGGGGACATTAGTTTCAAAGGTGCTCCAAGATCTCTCTATGTAGGGAAATACTAGTATTCCCTCATGGTTCCCTATGGGCAAGCATTTCCCCCATTATTCTCTATGAACAAGCATTCCCCCATGATTCCCTATGGACAAGCATTTCCCCCATGATTCTCTATGGGCAGGTATGGCTTCCCTATGGGCAAGTACTGTCATTTGTTTTAGTACGTCCGGTCATGTGCAAAAAGGACATTTTGGGATTCCTACCTGGGCAGAAAGTGGAAATGGAGGACATGTCCAGGAAAAGGAGGACCTCGGGTCACCCTGAGCCCAGGTCAGCTAGATGGCATGAGGAGGACAAGGCAGTGCAAAATGTAAGGCAGGGGTAGGCAACCTTTCCCCTTTAAGGGCCGAGGGACTTCAGCTCCCAGAAGCCTCAGCCATGTTGGCCAATAGTCCCATGTTGGCCAATAGCTCCTGGGATTCTGGGAGCTGAAGTCCCTCGGCCCTTAAAGGGGAAAGGTTGCCTACTCCTGATGTAAGGTGTTCCAGAAAAATGGAGGACAGGGCCAAATAAAAGTGAAAAAGCACTCCTAGGAATGTAAACCCATGCTTCCCTTAGTCCTGCACAAAATTCCTCTTGGGCAGGAGGTGGAAATGGAGGACCTGTCCGGGAAAAGGAGGACCTCAGGTCACCCTGCCCCGACACAACAGGCCTGGAGTGAGTTCATTCACGCCCCCCAGACCCTCCTTCCTTGCTTAGATTTTGTTTCCTTTTGGCATCAATAGAAACCCTGTACCTTCTTCACACTGAATAGGAATGCTGCATGCATTCATCCACCATCACTTGCCTTTTTAAAGTAATAATCCCCTTGATCCTTCAAAACTTTGGACAGAGGCCACCACGCTTGTGACAAAGTCTGGCTCCGAAAGTTTAATGCCAAAGGTTTCTCTCATTGCACAGGATCTCAGAGGAGGAGCAGCCTGAAAGGGACAGCAGGAGACCAGAACCATGTTTTTTAACATACACAAAGTTAGCAGCCTTCATTGGTGGAAGGGCTCTCCATGTCCCACAGATTCAACCATCCACAGCTTGAAAATATTCAGTGGGAGGGGGAATACATTCTAAGAAGCAAACATTGATATATATATATATATATATATATATTGTTTTGTCATTGATCCCTTTTTATGTAAGGGATACCATTTTACTATACCATTGTATATAATGCAACATAATTCAGTATCCACGGGGAACCAACCCCCCCCCCCCCCATGGATACCAAAGGCCCAATGTATGTTTCATACACTCTATTATTGTTTTTTAAAAAATTGAGATATCAATGAATTCATCATTAAGCTCTTCCTTTACAAGTACTTGCAAACAAGGTAGTAAAATGTGGGCTAGGCAATGCAACTGTCAAATGGATTTGTAATTGGTTGACCAGCCACACCCAAAGGGTGCTCAGCAATGGCTCCTCTTCTTCATCCTGGAGAGAAGTGACCAGTGGGGTGCCACAGGGTTCTGTCCTGGGCCCAGTGCTATTCAACATCTTTATCAATGATTTGAATGAAGGAATAGAGGGCATGCTTATGAAATTTGCAGATAACACCAAATTAGGAGGAGTAGCTAATATCTCAGACAACAGGATTAAAATTCAAAATAACAGATTAGAGAGCTGAGCCAACACTAACAAAATGAATTTTCAACAGGGAAAAATGTAAGGTACTATACTTGGGCAGAAGGGGGAAAAAATGAAAGACTCAAATATAGGATAGGTGACATTTGGCTTGTCAACAGTACATGTGAAAGGGATCTGGGAGTCTTAGTAGACCACAAACTGAACATGAGTAAATGTAATGCAGCAGCAAAAAAAGCCAATATGATTCTAGGGCTGCATCAATAGGAATATGGTGTTTACACTGAGGGAAATAATAGTACCACTGTATTCTGCTTTGATCAGGCCTCACCTGGAATACTGTGTCCAGTTCTGGTCACCACAATTCAAGAAGGGTGTTGACAAGCTGGAACGTGTCCAGAGGAGGATGACCAAATAGTGAAAGGTCTGGAAACTATGCCCTATGCTTAGAGAGCTGGACCTGTTTAGGCTGTAGAAGAGAAGGTGGTGACATGATAGCCATGTTTGATAAGGTGTCATATTGAGTATGAAGCAAGCTTGTTTTCTACAGCTCCAGAGCCTAGGACATGGAGCAATGAATCAAAATGCTGGCGATTTCACCCAGGAGTAGACAACCTTTCCCCTTTAAGGGCCGAGGGACTTCAGCTCCCAAAATCCCAGGAGCTATTGGCCAATATGGGACTATTGGCCAACATGGCTGAGGCTTCTGGGAGCTGAAGTCCCTCGGCCCTTAAAGGGGAAAGGTTGCCTACCCCGACCTAAACATTAGGAAGAACTACCTGTCAGTAAAAGCTGTTCAACAGTGTAATATGCTGCATTATTGTCTGGTGTGGAGTCTCTTTATTTGGCGGTTTTTAAACAGAGGCTGGATGTCTTATCTATCAGGAGTGCTTTGATTGTGCCTTTGTGCATGGGAAGGGTTGGATTAGATGGCTGTTGGGGTCTCCTCCAACTCTATGATTCTATATAAAAGGTAAAGGTAAAGGTATTCCCCATTGACAAGGTTGTCAAGTCGTGTCCAACCATAGGGGGCAATGCTCATCTCTGTTACTAATCTGAGGAGCCAGCATTGTCAGAGACTACTCTGTGATCATGTGGCCAGCATGACTGCACAGAACGCTCACATCCAATTCTAGAAATAACTCCCTTTAACTGTAGCAGAGTATCTTTGTCCAGGAAAGTATACTTTACTATGGCTCTAACACAGAGATGGGGAATGTATAGAGCTCTGGATATTGTTATATTGCAACTCCCAACAGCTTCAGCCAGCATAGAGAGTGGTGAGGGTTGCAACCCAACAATATCTGAAACATAGGAAGGTGGCTTATGGGAACATAGAAAGATGCCTAATACTGAGGCTGAGCCCTGGCCCTTCTAACCAGTATTGTCCATTCTTACTGGTAGAAGTGGCTCTCTGGAATTTCAGACAGGATTTGTTCCTAGCTCTATCTGGAGGTCTCTGGTATTTCCTGGTAGTTCCCCATCTAAGGACCTCTCTCTGCTTTCCATTCCAAATCAGACAAGTTTGGATGTGTTCAGGGTGGTGTGGTAGCATAAAAGGCCACAAGTTGCCTACCTCTGTTCTCAAAATGACCTGTGTCCCTCATGCAATGAACTGTGAATACTAATAATAAGAAAAAGCCTTTCGTCTTGCTCCATGGTTTCTTGCTTAACAGCTTCTGGGCAGCATTAAAATCTTACAAAACTCCACATTCTGGCTGTAGTGTATAAATTGTAGTGCACCATACAAAGGTCTTAAGCATGACTTTGTGTAGACTCATACAATAGGCCTTGTCCAAAGAAAGATGATCCTAGATGTGGTTTCTCATTTCCTATGGGATGCTGTGCCAGGATGCCAGAAGAGGCGTTTCAGTGCGTTGGTTCCTATTAGCAGAAAAGCACCTTTGGGCCCACCCCATAATACCTCAGATTGTGTGCAGTACAGGTGCTGAACACACTTGTCTCCACTAGTCTCAGTGAGATATTAAGGCTCTGCTTTCCTGTTTCAGACAACAATATTACAGTTAACACCCAATAGAAACTTCTCTCAATAATTAATCCAATCAATAAACTATTTTAGGGTCTTGACCTAGATGATGATGATGATGATGATGATGATGATGATGATGATAATAATAATAATTTATAACCCGCCTCTCTGCGTGGCAATCGGGGTGGGGAACAACAAATTTAAAACAAGCAAAGTTAAAAGCAATCCCTCAGATGGCAGGCAGAACCAGTGACTGGTGGCTTACAGTTGTGATTTGGTGCTGTCCATGTCACTGGGGAAGTGAATCTACTTCAGGTTTTATAAACCTTAACAGAGCTATCCAAAATGCTGAGCCTATTGTGGGAATAGGGTTCATCTTAATGGATATTGTGTTACAGTTTAGACTAAAGCCTGGAGTAGATTCACAGCCCCACTGACATGGGAGGTGCTGCATAGGCCTGGATGTCAGGATTTCATTTGGATCAGGATCAAGCTCCAAATGCCCTGTTTTTCAAGGGCAGACCAGAGCTCTATATTATCTAGAACAGGGGTAGGCAACCTTTCCCCTTTAAGGGCCGAGGGACTTCAGCTCCCAGAATCCCAGGAGCTATTGGCCAACATGGGACTATTGGCCAACATGGCTGAGGCTTCTGGGAGCTGGGCCTTCGGCCCTTAAAGGGGAAAGGTTGCCTACCCCTGATCTAAAAGGTTATAGCAAGGGACTACAGGAATGTTATAGAGTACAGTTTGCTCACCACATACCTCTCACAGTTTTTCTTCAAAACTCTGGATTACAAAGGGTAGGGCTTTTAGATAGATTGGAATCATAAGACCAGAATAGGAGACCTGATTGTTCAGTCTCCCTCCCAGCTACAAGGATAATGGCAACATCCCTTCCCAGTACCAGCCCGAGACATTTTACTCCCTCTGCCATGCAGACTGGGCTGGCAATTGAATCTTATTTGACTAGCAATGGTCCATGTAATTCATTTCCCCAGAGGACAGCAGACTACCGTACTTTAGGGAGTGCAAAACAGTAGTGTGCCACACACAGCTTTGTCCTTCAACATTGGGGAATGGTGAAACTGCTCATGAAGAAGAGTTGGGGACTGCCCTTCATCTGTTGCCTGAAGTGACTACTTCAGTGTATCTTCTGCAGGGTTGGCCCTAACCCACCCAACTCTTGGTGCTCTGAGCTGGTTTCAGACCCTTTGTAGCATGTCAGTTCTGACTCTGGGCTCTTCTGTTTAAGAACAGAAGCACCTTGTAAACCAAATCAGAGTTGACAGATCTACTGTTAAGCTTTTAGCCTATATATCTTTGAACAAAAACACATGGCATTCTTGGACCCGTGAAGCACAGACACCAGGATATATTTATTTATGTTATTTAAAGTATTTGTTCATCATCTCTCAGCCTTCCCGAGCCCCCAGGTTCCAACTTTGGAATAGAATTGGAATTGGTGATAACAGAGAGTTCTGAGAAATGGAGATGAAATTGCCTAATTATGTAAATGAGAATAAAGGGCAGCAATACCAGATCTTTGCAAAATGTGTGTGTGTGGAACACATGGTGGGAAAATAAAATCCTGTTTCTACTACTATCGTAAGCCCATGACTTAATAATAATAATAATAATAATAATACCCCGCCCCTCTGTGTAACACAACCAGGGCAGCTTACAACATTCAAATATACATTCATAGTCACATATACATTAATAGTCAATAATAGGGATCAGTTTCAACATGCTAAAGGAGTCAGAAACAGTGATAAGGAAAGCAGAGCAAAAATCAGTTATTAAGAACAGAAATGACCATAATGACGTTTAAAACTAATGTTGGCCTTTAGCCGAGAACTCATTACAGGCAAACAGAAATATTGTTTCCTTATAAGTACCCTGACACTATGGGATCCCAGATGGCAGAGCTGGAAAAGATCTGTATGTGTGTCCTAGTGGCGTTTCATTTTTAAAATATTACTGTCTGGAACTGACAGTACTGGCCATGACAAACCATTAGTTGGGTTTCTGCAGTAGAGACATGAACCAGTTTTGCAGGATTTTTTAACAGAAGTGTTCTATGAGAGGATCAAAGTTTATAACAGGAAGCATTTGACACATTTAGAAAAGCTGGTTTTCTGACATAACTTCAGTTTGGGGCAGGTCTTTTATGTACGCTATTCAATCTTCTCTTACTAAAGGAAGACGTTAGTCATATTTAATTGGAAAACAGGTTTCATTAGTTTTCAAAAAGTATATTTTAGCTCTGATTACATATGAAACCTACAACTAAATAATGTTTGCCCATTGTTCTGTTTTGAAATTACCATATTGAAAATCTAGTGACTTTCATGTTTTCATTCCCAGTATCCCAAATTAGTTCACAGTAGTCTTATTTTGAAGCTGCCTAAATACTCTAAAGGCACCAGATCCTGGCTGATCTTTGAAGTTAAGCAGAGTTATCTCTGGTTAGTACTTCAATGGGAGACCACCAATGGCTACTTGGAAGGATGAGGAAGACAACTTGCCCCCTCGATCCATGTCCATCATGGCTGGTCGCCCAGGGAGGGGACGCATTGAAGGTGTTCCTTCGGGACACAATCAATGCGTCATTCAGGGAAGGTAGTATACCATCTTGTTTAAAGGAGGCAGCGGTTAAGCCACTCCTGAAAAAAACTTCCCTGGACCCTCTGGATAGAAACAACTACAGACCAGTCTCCTTGCTTCCTTTTTTAAGCAAGGTGACCGAGAGGGCAGTTGCTTCCCAACTCCAAGCAGTCTTGGATGAAACCGATTATCTTGATCCATTTCAAACCGGCTTCAGGACAGGATATGGAGTTGAGACTGCCATGGTTGCTCTGACTGATGACCTCCGCTTGGGCATCGACAGGGGCAGTGTGACCCTGCTGGTGCTCTTGGATCTCTCAGCGGCCTTTGACACTATAGATCATGCCATCCTCTTGGATCGCCTGAGAGAGTTAGGAATTGGAGGCACTGCTTTGCAGTGGTTCCGTTCCTTCCTCTCAGGCAGATCCCAGAGGGTGAGGCTCGGGGACAGCTGCTCGTCTAAAATTGAGCTTAATTGTGGCGTCCCTCAGGGAGCCATCCTGTCCCCGATGTTATTCAACATCTACATGAAGCCGCTAGGTGAGATCATTCGGAGGCATGGAGCACGGTGTCTTCAGTATGCTGATGACACCCAGATATATCTCTCCATGACTAGATCATCGTCTCAGACTTCAGATGGCATCTCTCCTCTTAATGACTGTCTCAGAGCGGTAATGGATTAGATGAGCAAAAACAGATTGAAGTTGAATCCAGACAAAACGGAGGTACTCACAGTCACAGGCCCAAAACCAGATCTGGGAATACAGTCTCCAGTCCTAGACGGAGTCACATTCCTCCAAGGACTGTGTTCGCAGTTTGGGGGTACTCCTTGACTCGTCACTTCACATGACTAGTCAGGTGAATGCGACGGTCAGGAGCACCTGTTATCATCTTTGGCTGATTCGCCAACTGTGCCCTTATCTGGATACGAGGGATCTGGAAGCTGTGGTATATGCTCTGGTAACCTCACGTCTGGATTACTACAATGCACTCTACATGGGGCTATCCTTGTGCCTAACCCAGAAACTTCAACTGGTGCAAAACATGGCAGCCAGACTAATTACCGGAACATCTAGGAGGGAGCACATAACACCAGTGCTCAAATCCCTCCACTGGCTGCCTATTAGTTTCTGGGCACAGTACAAGATGTTAGTTTTAACCTTTAAAGCCCTACATGGCTTGGGTCCACCTTATCTTAGGGCCTCTCCCCGTATGATCCTCCCCGTGCCCTTTGGTCCTCTGGGAGAAATCTGCTACAGCCAATAAAAACTAGGCTGTCTCAGAACTCCCAGAGGGCCTTCTCTGCGACCGCTCCCAGACTTTGGAATGGCCTGCCGGACGAGATCCGTCTCATTACTACTCTTGCTGCTTTTGAAAAAGCAATAAAGACGGATCTCTTCCGGCAGGCCTTCCCAGAATAACAGTTGTCTGGTGGGAGATAAGCCTTCATTTTGTTTTTATTATTCTGATTCCTTGTTTTATTGTTTTTGTTTTATTGTATTGTTGTATTTTAACTTTCTTCTAGTTTAATTCTTTTTTAAGGGGCTGGGAGGGTTGGATTGTGGGACGAGGGAATGTTTTAACTTTGTTCGTTTTAAAATGTTGTAACCCGCCCCGATTGCCGGGCAGAGGGGCGGGCTATAAATAAAAAATTATTTATTATATTATTTATACCAGGTGCCATAGGGCAAAGCCACACCTCACCATTCCTTACCTAAGAAAGCCCTATGAAATTCATGGGGTTACTATAAGTTAACAGGCAATTTGAAGGCACACATGCACACGCATGCACACATTTGCGTGAACAAGTACTATGCATTTTGTTTTCCTTGAACCAATTTGAGTAATATTTTAAATACTTGCTATATGATCTTGTGTTTTAAAACAGCAACATAAATGAAACAGTTTCCCTTTCCTTCTAGATTCCCATCTCCAGTGTTTCTTGGAATTGGACAGGTAGGTTCAACAATAAAAGGGCATTAATAGCACGTGACCAGATAAGGTATCCAGTTTGCAGAAATGGGTTTTAGTCAATGAATTGGAACACCATTTAGAGATGAAGAATAAAATACAGACCAATGGCTTATTCCTGAGTAATGTTTGGTTGCTAATAGTCATGTACTTCTTCTCTCAGTACATAGTTAAAACTATGGAATTTCCCACCACAGAATGCAGTGGAGACTACCAGCTTGGATGTCTTTAAAAGAAAAATGGGCTGATTCATGGAGGATAGCACTGTCCATCATGATAGATATATAAAACTTCTAATAACAAAGGCAGCATTCTTGTATATGTTGCTGGCAAATATGGAGTAGTGCTGATGCAAGTGTGCTTGTGTACTGCTTGAAGCTTCCCATATACAGTTTGTAAACTGCTGAATTAGATTGGCACTTGGTCTGATCCAACATAGGTTTTCTTATATTATAAGAAGTGTTTTAGTCAAAAATCTTGTTACCCTGACTTTCTAATTGTGGAAGAATAGCGCAAAATTTAGAAATTGGTTCCACTGGTAAAATCTGCAAATTGGGCTGCTCTTTAGGGTCATTTCCAGGGTCATCTGGTGGGAACAAGGGAGAAGGCCTTCTCAGTGGCTGCTTCCAGACTTTGGAACTCCCTCCCTAGAGAGGCCAGGATAGCCCCATACTTGCTCTCCTCCCCACAGCATTTCTTTGCCATCAGGCTTTTACCAACTAACTAGGGTTGGGTTTTTAATGCTGCGTGGTTCTCTTTTTAAGGTTGAAGTACAGTCTTATAATGTATTTTAATCTTTTTAATGTTTAATGTTTTAACTCCATGAATTGGTTGTTGTTGTTAACTGCCTTTGAGTCAATCTCAACTCATAGGAACCCTGTATATGAGACGTCTCCAAGATCACCTATCCTCAGCTGCTCTCCTCAGCTCTTGCAGGCTCGAGGTTGTGGCCTCCTTGATTGAGTATCTGCCTGGTATTCGGTCCTCCTCTCTTTCTACTGTCCTCCACTTTTCCTAGCATTATTGCTTTTTCAGGGGAGTAATCTCTTTTCATGATGTGGCTGAAGCATGACAGCCTCAATATAGGGGCGAAACAGACTGGCAGCATCAGCTGGCTTGGGGGCGGCACGGAGGTGTGGCATCTGGACAGCACACACCCCGACAATGCTCCCAATCTGGCATCATGCCACCCGCCTGCCCGCATACTGGGCAGTGTTGCAGCGCTCCAGCGGCATAGCATTTATACACCACATGCCACAGGAGTGCCGAAAAGCTGCCACCACAGCGGAAAAGCCGCCTTTTTCCTGCCACAAAAAAACCAAAACAAAACAAAACCCCAAAACAGATTGGGGTTGTGGCGTGCGGTTGCCACGGCCCCAACCTGGTGATCAAAGGGGCAGCGTGACGCTGCTCCTTCGGGGCAGTCTATTTCGCCCCATAATCACCTTGGTGTCCCAGGAGAGTTCAGGCTTGATCTGTTCTAGACCCATTTGTTTCTTAGATTGTACACCTTAGCAGGTTTTTATGTTTTTATTTTTTATATACTCAGTATGTACAGTGATATGCAAATTTGCAGCACTTTATAAATAAATAAATAAATAAATAAATAAATATTAGTCTCTTTGGCCATCCACGGTATACTTTGTACTCATTCCCAGCACCATATCTCAGAAGAATTTATTTTCTTTCTCTCTACTTTCTTCACTGTCCAGGTCTTACATCCATACATAGTGATGGGAAATATGATTACTTGGACTAATTTAATTGATTTAAAAAATGTATGCTTATACTTCTAATACTGTTATATTGTTTTTAATTTGTATTATTTTAAGTATGTCATTAGCCACTCTTTGTTCCACTGTCAGGAGAAAGGCAGCATACAAATGAATAAAATAATAATAATAAATAATAATGAAAGGAGAGCTCTTTCCTGCTATGTAGTGATTCAGCTATTATACATCCCAGTTGTATATTTGAAATAGTATTTTGTTGCTGCGTTTATAATTGTTTTTTCTTCTTTTTCTTCACTAGATGGTAACCACTATTCTGATCTTGTATGTTTCAAAATTAAATAAAATCATTAAGTTCCCTGATTTTGACAAGAGTATCCCTAAGAAGGTAAGGACAACTGTATAGCTCTTCATTTTACAAAATGAAAAATCCGATCCAATGTTTTGTTGTATATCATAGGAGATTATCGCACTGCTTTTCCCCTATTCTGGGCAGGGGCTGAGACCAGGCTGGGACAGCTCCGTGCCCAGATCTGAGGCATCTTGTTCCCGATCGGAACAGTTCCCATTGCTTTACTAAGAATGGAAAAAAAACCATTCTTAGCTAAGTACGGGAGAAGTCCCGATCTGGCTGCATCTGATATGGGCACGAATGGAGCAGTGCGATAAGGCATGACCCCAGCCCAATCTCATTCCATACCCAGATCAGGAAAAGACAGCCAGTGCAATGATCTCCATAGAATGAACAAGATATTAACAAGACTTCAAGATATTTTTGTTACATAGAAGCCATAGGAAGAATAGCATATGAGTTTGCATGAGTTTTCTGATCTTTCGAAGAAGGCTTTTGCTCAGTCCAAACAACTTCCCAGGCGTATTTGATAAGAACGCAGGGATTTTTCTATATCGTCTTTTAGCTGTGGAATTCCCTTCTACAGAAGGCTAGGTTCTTCTCCATTCTGCTCTATTTCTGTTAGCTATCTTTGTTAATAGTACTGAACTTGAGGTATCATTTGCTCATTCGACAGTAGATCTGTGTTGCTTGAAGGACTGGTTCTACTTAAACGAAATAGAAGATCCTAGTCTTACTAAATAGCATTGAGTGGAAAAACTAAAGGCCTGGGGCTGGACACAGAAATGCTAGAACAAATTAACAAGTTATAACTCAACTATTAAAAAATTATTGGCCATAAACTGCCATTGTGAGCAGAGACCTCTGACCATGAGCCTTAATGAAACACACTAAGATTCCCCTACTAAAACATAGGTCCAAAATGCACTGCAGAAATAATCCAGTTTGAGACCACTTTAATTGCCCTGGTCAATGCTAGGGGATTCTGGGAACTGTAGTTTTGTGAGACATTTAGCCGTCTCTGTTGGAGAGCTCTGGTGCCGCAATAAACTACAATTTCCAGGATTCCCTAGCACTGAGCCAGGGTAGTTAAAGCAATCTCAAACCGGATTATTTCTACAGTGTGTTTTGGACCATAGAGAGCTACAGACAAGCATCACCTTTTTATGAGTCCCTCCCACAAGGTCTCTTGCATCCTTCTTGTGAACCCCTCCTCATCTGATCACCAGTTGAGAATAGCTGGGATCCCATCTTTTTCTCCTCCTCACTTTCCTTTGCTGCTCTTTAGCACAGAATACTAAGCAATCTTGCACTCATAATCTTATCTATTTTGTTTGGGGCTTAACCAGGATGCATCTTGTATGTCAACATGTTGAATTCTAGGAATCTTTTTAAAATTGTCATCAGTATTAATAGCATCATAGAATCATAGGACGTTATCACATGGGGAATTGCGGGGAGAAAGTGGAAATAAACGGGATGAGCGGAAGACTTTAATTTACGGGATTTGTCCCGTTCCGCCTTGTCTGATAACTAAATTCAAATTTAAAAGGGGGTTAAATCGAACAAAAACCTGATCTTTTCAAATCCTCAAAAATGCCGAAAATGAAAAGATCAGGTTTTCGTTCGAATTAACCCCCTTTTAAATTCGAATTTAGTTATCAGACGAGGCGGAACGGGACAAATCCCGTAAATTAAAGACTTCCGCTCGTGCCCATTTATTTCCACTTTCTCCCCACGACTCCCCATGTGATAACGTCCATAGAGTTGGAAAGGGCCCCATAAGCCATCAAGTCCAATTTGTAGGAATATTTGGTATCTATATATTGAGCAGAGTACAGCAGGGCTAGTGCAAGCTGAGCTTGTGGTAGAAACAAAAATAATCACTCAGGTTACTCTTGTAAGGTAAAAAAGAAAACTTAGGGGTGAAACAGATGGGCAAAATAAGCAGATTTCAGGCTGGCTTCAAGGTGGGGCATTTAGATGATGCATGGTTTGAAGTCGGCCAGAAAATTCCCTCTAGCCATCTTATGGGGAGAAAAGCAGCTTCAAAAATAAGTGGCTTTTTTCTGCTTCTTTTTGGAAAGTGTGCACCTTCACATGTACGTACAAATGCATCAATGCCAGTATGGCTCTAAAGGGATGCTCTTTCCAAGCCCTAACCCTAATTGTGCATTTAAAGGCCCCATTGCAGGAGTGCATTTAAAAGGACCAGAGCTGCTCTACACAAGTGGTGGGGGTGGCAATTCCCAAAAGAGAAACCATGAACCATGGAATCTCTCATGGAAATGAGTACAACATACACAAAACAGACAGTCAAAGAGAGGGCAGGGTGAAGGGGGGGGGGGGGGGTAAAGGGAAGTATGATTGTACCTTGCCGGCATCTGCATGGGCACACCTCTGCTCTGATGCCCTGTCCCAGTGAAGCGTTGCACATATGAATGTGTGTAAGTTCACAGGGATGGCTATGCAATGAGATGGCAGTCTCCGGTAGTTCACTCCTGCGAAGGTGTGCAGGGATGGTGATGGGGACAGTTAAAAAGACAAAAAAGTACCCAGCAGTGTTGCTTAAAGCTGTGCCATGTGGTCATGACATGTGCACTCCAGCCACCTTGGGAGCCGGTGGTGCAGTTGGTGGGGTTTCAATGTGGCTTCAGAAAAGGCAGCTTCAAGCCACTTTTTCCTGCCATCTGTTTCGCCCCTCAGTCTCAGGAAATCCATTTTAGAATAGGAAACAGGCAAAATAAATTCATTCTAATGTTCAGTCAAAATTTGCCCTCCAATAACTTAAAACCTTTAGGTTAGATCTTATCCTCTGGGGCAGCAGAGAACAAACCCGCACCCTCCTCTCTCTGACAGCCCATTGAATATTTAAAGAGTGCAATCATATTAATAGTCAATTCTAGTAAGATTCTTTTATTGAAGTAAGTCAGGGCTTGGGAGTGTACTGGACTGTGAAACTGCAAACAAAGGTCAAAAGTGGTAATCATTAATAAAGTTGGCTGGGGTGTGTGTGTATGTGTGTGTATGTATTTATTTTTACAGTCAATGCAGCACTCTGGTTGGCTGTATAAATTAACCACTGTAGGGGTAAAACAGTCTCAGTTTGAGTAATACCTTCATTTTATTTCAGCTGTTTCCACTTCCTCTGATTTATATTGGAAATCACATAAGTGGATTATCAAGCACAAGTAAGCTAAGGTACAATACAAGTTAAATTGTTGCTATAAAGATTGACCTTTCTTCCTTCCATAAAAAAATAAAGCATGTAAAAACCTTGAGATTAAACTGTGCTGCCTGAGGCATTCTGAGAATTTTAGTTCCAAAAGTAACTTTTTCAAGCTCTGTGCTACACATGAGTTTGATTGAATGGGAACAACCTGGTCTTTGAAGATTATTGCTTGGCTTTTTAAACTGGTTTACCTCTATCTGGTTTAATCTTAATTCGGGCCGCATCCTGATCCTATCAGACTTTTTTGCCGCTGAATGTGCCACCAAAATACACTTCCAGAGCCGCTCCTCACGGTCATTTTCTTAAACCAGAAAAGTCATGGATCCGAAAAGAGCAGCGAGACACACTCCTGGAAGCAGGGTGAACCCATGCTGTATTTGGGTAGCAAATTCAGTGGCAAAAAACATCTGATAAGATCAGGATGCTGCCCGAATTAAAATTAAACTGGATAGAGGTAAACCAGTTTAAAAAGCTAAGTGATAATCTTCTTTGTTAGATATTGCTTTGGAAATTACAGCAGGTTGGATCCAAATGTAGACATCTTTAGCTGGACTGGCAGCAGCTGAGCTCTCTATTCCATCCCCACCCTCCACATATTGGCCTCTCCAACCCCTTAAGATGCCCCACAGGGGATCAGGAGACTCTGGGTGTATCTACACTGTAGACATAATGCAGTTTGACATTGCTTTAACTGCCATGGCTCCATCCTACAGACTCTTGAGATTTGTAGTTTTGGGAGGCACTATCAGTTTTTGGCAGAGAAGGCTAAGGCCTTATAAAACTACCAATCCCAGTATTTCATTGGAGCGATAGCACTTAAAGTGGTGCCAAACTGCATTATTTCTACGGTGTTGGTGCCCCCTGATGTAAAGGTAGTGAACTGTAGTGCAAGGGGGCGAGGGTGATCCCCAGCCAGGAATAAAACAGATGCACTTTCTGTAAGTGACACCATTTCATCTATGGAAGGCCAAACCTGGATCCAACCTAGTATGTAAAATCAGTTTATAAGCTATATGTAAATTTGAATCAGTGTAATGTTGTCACCATACATAGGCCTTGCTTGGGAAAACTGAGAATGTAAAATGGATTGACAAGTTCAGTGCTTCATTGTGGGAGGGATAAAAATATTTTCTTTGTAGATAAATACAAAAATATCCTTTCTACCTTGCCCTTGTATATTGCTTTATTTTTTTTAATTTTTTCTTCCTCCTTTTTAAATAAGTGAGTGTTAACCTGGATTTAAACCATAAATATAGATACCCATGTAGGTGGCTACTGAAACGGCAAACATCTGTCTAGAATTCTTTCTAAAATGGGCTATTTGCTGAGCATTTATGTTGGTGTAATTCAAAACATAACTGTGTGGACAAGCACTCAGTGTGGTTCCACACTTTATGTGACAGTTGTGTTTGATATGGGCTACTTCATTGTCACCTGCTATATAGTAAATATGTACTATCTGAATGACAGAGGTGCACTTGCAATCATCTCCATTAGCACAGTGGGGAGCCATAACTCAACAAAGGCTCTCATCACAGAGCATAGGAGTTTGAGAAGGAATGTTGTCATTTCACACTTGGTGTATTGGTTGTGGGAAACACAAGAGCATACCTACCACAAATATAAACACTGCATAGAAAGCTGGAGCTGCTCACAAGCAATTTGCCACAGAGTGTCTCCCTGATGTTTGGGTTAAATGTTGTCCCACGCTTGGAGTGATCCATGTACAAAACTGGCTTGTGGATACTAGATGAAGTAATTGTCAGCCCAAGGGTAAAATATTGACTCATAGTTTAGAGCAGGGGTAGGCAACCTTTCCCCTTTAAGGGCCGAGGGACTTCAACTCCCAGAATCCCAGGAGCTGTTGGCCAACATGGCTGAGGCTTCTGGGAGCTGAAGTCCCTCGGCCCTTAAAGGGGAAAGGTTGCCTACCCCTGGTTTAGAGAAAGCCTCCTAAAAAGAACTTTTACGCAAACAGATTCTTGCAGTTTATTTGCTGGGTGGGGCAGAAAACATGAGGAAAACAGAGGCTGAAATGGAATTTGGAGTATTTCCCCCTCTGACTGAACTATGGAAGAGTAACTTAGCATAATATTCTAAACAGTTACTAGAAAGTGGAGAGAAATATATATAAATTTTTCAGGTACTGATGTCTGAATTGTTCAGTCCCAAATAGGCTAAACCTATTATATCAATTGCTGAATGAGTTACCACTTATGTGAATCCTATTGATTCAGTGGGCATATATCAGTGGATGAAATTGCCAATAGGCCTGTGTTTGCATTAAAACTGAAAAGGTTATGTTTGGATTTCTAATCAAAGTATTTAGCACAGTCATTGCCCTAGGCTGCAAAGCAAAGCAATGCAAAGCAAAGCAAAGCATAGTTTGTCCCCCTAGATTTAGTTCCTGTGAAAATGGTGAGAATTACTTCTTAGTAACCATAGACATGGTTATGCTACTCATCCCTGTTGGTTGTTGGGATCTACTAAACTATCTCATTAGCTCCTCCGATGTTTGTTAGAATTTCTTATTATCCAAGTTTTAATTTAAAAAAATGCTCACACCCAACTATTCTATTTATTGACTATTGACTAATCGCCCTTTGGTGTCAGACTGACATTTGGCTGTGAGAGAACTGAGAATTTGGTCCAACACATTCTCAATGCTAGTCTAAGCTCAGGATGAAATCACTAATGAAGACAGATAGAATAGTCTGCATCTGACATGACTAAGAATCTCATCCTCTCTTTCCCTGTCTCTCTTTTAAAACACAGTTTGCCAATGTTTACAGTTCTTAGGAAGTTTACCATTCCTTTTACATTAGTACTGGAAGTTGTTATACTTGGGTGAGTATTTGTCTCCCATTTTTGAAATAGCACCACAGGCTATCCGATGAAATATTATTCTTGTGTTATTTGCTCAGAATGCATGGAAGGCTAGTTCTTGTTGATTAGTACAGTGGTTCTTAGTTTTGGGTCCTCAAATTATAACACTTAGACCAGGGGTCGGCAACCTACGGCCCCCGGGCCGGTTCTGGCCCAGGACGCCGGACTTGCAGGCCCAGGCGGACCCCTGCCGCTGCCGCTGCGGCGGCACCTCCGCTGGCTGTTTCGGTCGGCGCGCGACTGCGCGCGCTGTGGCCGGCAATTTTTTTCTCCAAAATGGTGGCCGCGACACGTTTGCGCATGCGCAGGATTTGCACATGTGCAAACACGTCACGGCCAGCATTTTGGAGAAAAAAATGCTGGCCACGGTGCGTGCAGTCGCGCGCCGACCAAGACCAGCCATTGGTGGAGGCAGCGGCGGTGGAAGCAGTGGAGGCGGCGGCAGAGGTGGAGGCGCCACCGCCTCCGCTGCCGCCTCTGGCTCCTCCTCCTCCGCTGCCTCTGGCTCCGCCGCCGCTGGCTCCTCCTCCTCCGCCACCGCCACCTCTGCCTCCTCCTCCTCCTCCTCCTCCGCAACTGCCGCTTCCGCTACTGCCGCTGAGCCCACTTTTGGCAGAGCGGAACGCGACCGGCATTTTGGACCGGCATTACCGCCGCTGCCTCCACCAACGCCACTCCCCCCCTTGGCCCAGCCAAGACCTGGGCTAGTGGAGACCGGCCCAGGTCTCAAAAAGGTTGCCGGTCCCTGCCTTAGACCATGCTCATACTAGTTGAGAGTTCGGGAACTAAAGTCCAGCAATACCTGGGGACCCAAGATTGAGGACTATTGGGCAGATAGATTTTGAAGAGACTGTTTGAGCTGCTTTATTTTTATTTTATGTTACTTTATTTTATTTATGCCCCACTCTTTAGAAATGCTCTCAGAGCAGCTTACAAATTGTTAATTAGACAGTTCTGTGCCTTCAGGCTTACAATCTATAAAGATATGACACAAAAGGAGAAGGGAATGGCAATGGGGAAGGAGATCAAGTCCAGCAGATACTGCCGGTTTTATTTAACCATGTGCAGTGCAAAGGAATTTAACTAGTTTTAAAACAGACATATTTAGAATCTTGCAGTCAGAGAACTGGCTGCTTCATTCAACTTGGTATGTCAAAGTCATCTGCCAGCATTCTTTACTTCTGCACCCTGAAAAAACTCTGCATCGGCCAGCAAACTCTTGTGCTATGGTAAATTTAGAAGTATGTGCACTCATTGTGATAGTCCCACAGGACAAATAGAGGCTAAAACTGTAAGCAAATGTATTGAGCCATGTCAACAAATCACTTCTAGCAGTTTCCATCTTGGTTCTTTTGTAAAGCTAATGGTTCTTACTTGCCCATTCAAGACAAGCCATTCCAGAATACTTTGTATAATAAAAGGGATAGTTCCCAACAATAGGTTTTTGCTAGGGAAAATTCATCCATGCACCACTATAAGAACTGCAGCTAACTTCAGAGCAGAGGAGCCTGAAGGGCTTGGTGACAAACCATGTCCTCATCCATGGTAATCTAGAAGTCCTGCCGCTCCATACCTGAGAGCACACTGCTAATAATAATAATAATAATAATTTATATCCCGCCCCTCTGTTAAAAACAATTAGGGCGGCTTACAGCAATTAAAACTACCTTATTTTCCTGCGTATAAGACTACTTTTTAACCTGCAAAATCTGTGGCTAAAGTCTTATACGCTGGATATAAGGATAATGAGGATAGATGTGCTAAAACTCTATATTTTGACTGGAAAAATGGGGGGGTCGTCTTATATGTGGGTCGTCTTATACGCCGGAAAATACGGTACATCAATACAGTCTAGAAACCCCAACCCCACCCTCCCCCTAAAATTGTATTAAACTAAACAACCATTAAAATCCAGCTAAATTTTAAAATAAATTAGAATAAACAATAAGAGAATCAAACAGCAGGCATAAACAATAAACAATAAGAGAATCAAACTGTTTCACTACAGTTTGTGAGCAGGAGTCTCACCACAGGCATGGTATGTCTGTCATATTTGAGGGAGGGGGTTCAGTATACATATACACCTACAAAATTGCTCACCTTTGGTTTGTTCAATTACATGGGCATAAGTTCCATTAAACTCAGCAGGCCTTACATTTGAGTATAGATGTGTAAGATTACATTGACTGATAACAGCCGCTTCAGTACGCACTTGGATTGTCTCAGTGCCTTTTGTGGATCTGGGTTAAACAGAATAGTATTTGCAGGTGAGTTAGTATTACATGCCCATCACAGTAATTACTCAAGTAACAAATCTCATGAAGGGCTCCAAATATTGGCTTTGGTTGACCATCGAATAATAGAGAGTGGGAGTATATGGAGTTCTTTTACACCAAGACAGACTGTGCTCCATCTAGTTTAGCATTGGGTACCTGGACCAGCAACTGTTCTCCAAAGTTTCAAACTGGGAACTTTCCTGGCCCAAACTGGAAATGCTGGGGTTGAACCTGGAGCCTTTTGATATGATCTTTCTCTTGAGTCATGCCCTCTCCTAGAAGAAGCATTGAATCCTTTCAGATAAAAAAAAATTATAACCTTGTTCACCTGCAGAAATTGATCAAGTAAAAGAAATAAGACTTATTATTTTATCTCATTCCAGCATAGTATCTTGCAAACCGAGGGCCAGCATGGTGTAAGAGTTTGAGTATTGGACTATGACTCTGGAGACCAGGGTTCAATTCCCAGCTCAGCCATGAAACCCGCTGGATGACCTTGGGCAAGTCACATGCTCTCAGCCTCAGAGGAAGGCAAAGAGAAACACTCTTTGAACAAATCTTGCCAAGAGAACCCCACAATAGGGTTGCCTTTGGGTTGCCATAAGTCAGAAACAACTAAGGCACAGAACAACAATAGTCTTGCAAACCTCCCTCTGACATACATAATCCTAATTCAAATAGGTAGTTTGTTGGCTCTTCTAATTTCTCAATAAACTCAGTGAGATTAAGTATTCTTTTTGTCTTTTCAGGAAACATTATCCATTGAGCATTATAATCAGTGTGTTTGCAATCATCTTGGGTGCTTTCATAGCAGCAGGGTAAGTTTTTAATCATGTTCCTTTTTAATTGTGATGTTGCATTGTAGTGATGGTTACAAGTATTAGTATAGGAAGTGTCTGTTGTAAAATGCTCTTAGTCTGCAGCTTTCTAGATCAGACTGAGAATCATGTGACCCTACAGATATTGTTTAACTGCAGTTTCTTTCAGCTTGAACCAGCATAGCCAGTAGAAAGGAATTCTGGAAACTGTAGTCCAACAGATTCTAGAGGACTCTGTGATTCCCACTCCTATTCTACACAGTTGAGGAGAGTGATGGTGATGGTGGTCTAGTATGTACTGCAAATTGTCTCAAATTTTTCAGAGAAGAAAAAGGAAGCTCAAAGGCAGTTGAAATTCTTTTCTTATACTGAATGTAGATTAAGAGCATTTATGTGAAATTACTTGGTATTTGTGCTTTATTTAGGTTGCATGAATTATCTTTCAGAATTTGGCAAGGGACCATGCATCTTGGCACTTACAGGGGAGATACAGTTGAGAGTCACTAAGAATATTATTTCATCATTCACAGATGTATATGTTGCTTACAAAAGGAATATTATCAAAGTAGTATACAATAAAAATGTATAGCTAAGTCCTTAGAAAAACATTTCACTAGTGAAAAATGACATTCAGTGAGTTCAACCACTGGATTTGGCCAGTGTGCAGCAGCAGAATAAGAGGTGATATACACGTGCTTTGCACAATGAGCAAGCATATCCTGTTTTCACAGCCCACATTGTCTCCATCTGGGGGGGGGGGCAGAGAAACTACGTAGTTGTACAGTGTGAAACTGTACTGGATTCTTCCCATGTCTTAAGTCTAGAAATTCAGTTCCATAACAGCAGCAGAGATTGTGCTACTCAGTGATACCACACATTCTGGACATAGTGACGAACATACATACAAATATAATACAAAAATAATAAAAATGTAGATTTCATTGTACTTCTAATTAGATTCACACTACAGGAAAAAAGATTCCACCTAAACATTAGGAAGTACTTCCTGGCTGTTCAGTACTGGAATACACTGCTTCTGAGTTTTCAGTGGTGTAGAATGCTTGAATCATTATTGGAGAAGCTGCCAGCAACATAATCAGAGTAGGCTCTGAGCAAAATGTCAGCTGGAACAGTACAAGTGGGTTATGTTTCTGTTATGCACTTGTTTTCATGCTGTGCTTTCACTCCAGTTTTTCTCCAAGATGGCATTTTCCACACACAGTAGATAACTGGAGGGCCCCAGCTTAAGAAAGGCTGCTTTATTACTTTAAAGTCTTCAGCTGGTTTGTAATAGGGAAATGGTTTGTAGTGCTGATGAATTGCTTCACTGTGCGAGGGGTGCTATGCTTCCTTTGGCCTCTTAAATTCTTTTTTTCCAATGGATGTTCTATCTTCCAGATCAGACCTGGCTTTTAACTTGGAAGGCTACGCTTTTGTTTTACTGAATGATGTCTTCACCGCTGCTAATGGTGTTTACACAAAACAAAAAATTGACCCTAAGGTAACTGTATGGGAATGTCATTTGATTTTCAACCACAGAGTTATTATCCCTATGGTTTGGTAAATAGTTCTGTTGTTGTTGTTGTATGTCTTCAAGTTGTTTCCAGCATTACGGTGTACCTATTATGGGGTTTTCTCAGGTTAAGAGTGTGTGACTTGCCCAAGGTCACCCAGGGGTTTCCATGTCCGAGCAAGGAATTGAATCCTGATCTCCAGACTTCTAGTCCAACACTCAAACCACTACACCACTCTGGCTCCCAAGTGGTTCTTACCCAAGATTAATTAAGGACATTATCACACGGGGGCCAGTTTCGTGGTTAAAGAGATAATAAAGTGGAAATAAAGCATCCCAAAAATAAGGCGAAAATAGCGCTAAATTGCGCAAAAGCATTTCTCACGTAATTAGAATAAAAACGGAATTAAGTGAAAAGCAAAAAAAAGACGTTTTTAACTTTCATACTCAAGTGAAAAAAACCGTAAATGTACTAGAAATGGGCGTGTTTTGTTTTGCTTTCGGGTGACCAGACTCCTCCTTTTCCAGGGCGGGTCCTGCATTTCATTCAAACTTCTCTCCTCTCCAGGAGGAAATGTCAAACTGTCCTCCATTTGGAAGAGGAGTAGGAAGCATGATTTTCTATTTCTATGTGTGTGTGTTTTTAAAAAGCTTTTCTTGAGTCCTGTCCTCCTGGACAGTCTTCCTTTGGGGTTAGGACCTCTGGTCCCCCTGATGTGGACGGAGAAGAGGGCAGCATCCCTCCTCCTTCCCTCCTCCTGTGGGCAAACCTTTTGCCGAGGGAATAAGCCTGCCACCTCTTCAGCTGTGAGTATGTCTGTGGGGTTGTCCTTTTTGCCTTGGAGAGCAGCCACTTGCTAGCCTAGGTCCTCTTGCTTTGGGATGGGCTGAGAAGCAAGGCGCCCCAAATTGGGGTCTGACTCACTGGAGGGGTCCCCCTTTCTCCCGCTTTGTGGTGTGCCTTCAAGTCGCTTCCGACTTAGGGCGACCCTAAAGCGGTGAACCTATCCTAGGGTTTTCTTGGCAAGTTGCTTCAGAAGGGGTTTACCATTGCCATCCCCTGAGGCTGAGAGTGTGTGACCCGCCCGAGGTCACCCAGTGGGTTTCATGGCTGAGCAGGGATTCTGTCCCACTTCCTCCCCAAAATAGGGACAAAGAGCAGCTTACAAATTAAAACAACCCCCACCCAATCCTATCCATGGTGGGTTGTTGGCATGGGAAACCTTTTCCTTTCCTCAGCCTCCCCCTCATCTTTTCAACTCTGCAGTCACTCTTTAGCTTGAGGGAAATGCGCCTGTTTGCTCAACTACCAGACAGGAAATTTTAGAAAGAGAAAAGCGGAGAAGCTCATGTCTGCCTGGCATGTTGTCACCCAAGCAAACCAGGAAGTAAAAGCAGCCCCACAGAACCATGGGAAAACCGGAAAAAAGCTTTAAAGGAGATTTGTTTGTGCGAATTTGAATTTCACACTACAGTAAATGCGCAATTACTTTAAAAGCGCAAATGCATTTCCTCTAAACTCCCGAAAATAAAAAGATCTTGGATAACACCACTTTGTGACCACTTTAATGTCAGTTTCTGTGCGACGTTGTGTGAAATTGTTAGGCGTAAGTGCACTTTTTGGGGGGGATTTGTGTGGGATAACCTATAGATTTCCCCCGTGTGATAACATCCTAAGACTAGAATTCATTCCTTTTATTTTATTTTCAAAGATGCTAGTTTCCTTTGGAAAGATCTGCAAAGAGCTGGTTTTCTTTAGTAACAAAATTGATCCCAACATTTGTGCATTTAAAAATTTAATTTATTTGTTTATTTTAAATAGGCCGTCTCTTGACCATAAAGCTTTTAGTCATAAGATGTTATGCATTTTTAACCAGAAGGCTCCCACAGGTAACTTGAGCATTTCTTTGGTCTGTCTGCGAAGATTATCACATCATGATTAAAATCGTTTTACCTGAGCCATCTTAAAATTAGAAGTGGGCGGCATCCTGATAGTATCTGACACATTTAGCCACCGAAATCACCGCCTGGCTGCAGCCCGGCTCCATCGTTGTTCCAAGGGGTGCTCCAGCAGCCATTTTTTCAAGCCAGAAAACTCCTGCCTTTGAAAAGAGGCGCAAGGAGTGCTCCTTGGAGCAGCAATGGAGCCGGGCTGCAGCCGGGTGGCAATTTCAGTGCTAAATGTGTCTGATACTATCAGGATGCCGCCATCTTCTAATTTTAAGGCAGCTCTGGTAAAACACTTTTAATCATGATGTGATAATCTCCTGAGTTTAGCATCTATTTGTCTTTCTTCTTTATTCCAACTGAAGTAGTGATTTTCTGTCCCTGAGAAAATCTGTCTGGTTCCCCTAAGCCGCAGGTGTGAATCCATCAAGGATGTTTTTGTGGCTTCCTGGATATTTCCATCCAAATATTTTGATTAAAAATGAGAATTGATGTTCCTAAAAGCCCCCAAGAACCACATTTCTACACTAGAGCAGGGTATAGGGTCTTGTTTTGGCATGGATTGGGCAATTGTCACTGGTGGTGGGGGGCTGCATTCTCCAGAGGACCTTGGACTGCTTCATTCCGGCTGCTCCCATTCAACCCTGTTAGTATACCCTACACCCCTCTTACTGGATATGGGGTTTCATAATTAATATATAGCGTTGAGCATGTTTCAGGATCTCAATGGCTTGCAGAAAGCAGGAAGTTAAGAATATAAGGAGTCATGTTGACCGGAGGACATGCAGAGACCTAGGAGTTTATTGCATTACAAAAACTCCTGACTTATCCCTGCTGTGTTCAGGTCTATTACAGGATACAGTCAGGTATTATCACATGCAAAATGCCATCAATGCCACCGCCTGACTGCATTCCACCTAAAACCTGCCTACAAGCTGCACTCAGGAAGCTCCCAACTTTGCAAATCAGCCATCTGAGTGTGGTTTGTAGGCAGGTTTTAGGCAGGATGCAGTCGGGCAGCAGCATCGGCAGTATTTTGCATGCGATAATACCCGACTGCATCCTTTAATAGACTTGAACACAGCAGGGCTAAGTTGGGGGTTTTGTAATTGATAAACTCCCTAGATCAGGGACCGGCAACCTACGGTCCCCGGGCCGGTTAAGGCCCAGGTCGCCGGATTTACTGGCCCAGGCCAATCCCTGCCGCTGCCACGGCGCGTTTTCTCTTCCGCGTGGCCGTGGGTTGCCGCGGCCGCCATTTTGAAAATCAAAATGGCGGCCGCAACGCATTTGCGCATGCACAGGAGTACTGCGCATGCGCAAACGACTCGTGACTGCCATTTTGGAAAACAAAATGGCGGCTGCGACTCATTTGCGCATGCGCAGTACTCCTGCGCATGCGCAAACGCGTCGCGCTGCCATTTTGATTTTCAAAATGGCAGCCGTGATATGCGCCGCCATGGCTGCAGCTGCGCGCGCTGTGGCGGCAGCGGCGTGCATGGGGGCGCGCATGGCGGCGGAGGGTGTGTGTGTGCGTGCATGAGCGCGCGCGCCACCATTCCCCCCCCTCAGCCCAGCGGAGACCTGGGCTTCGGGGGACCGGCCCAGGTCGCAAAAAGGTTGCCTACCCCTGCCCTAGATAGTACTAAAATAAATGCTAAATAGGTTTGCTGATCACTCTGTCCCCCCCATCTCCTGGCTCTTTGCATTTCCTCTTGTAATGGAGACAAAGGGAATCCCATCACAAAGCAATCAGAGACCATACCCTTCACATCACTTCATGACATGATCCTATTCACCCTTCCTGTCTGACCATCAAGGGGTTGTCTCAAATCTAATCAATGTTTTATCACTTGGAGTTAAATTCATCAAACCACTCCAGACCCCTTTTGTCAATTCCTTGGGAAAACCAAACAGAACTTTGTCACACCAAACAACCCTCGAGACTATGAAATAGATATAAATATCTCCCAGCCCTAGCCATGTCATTCCTCTCCTTCAATGTAACCCTCAGATGTTGTCTGGGCCACTCTCCTTTTTCCATGGACCAGTCTTCAGGACTGGTAATTATCACACTCTTTAACTCCTGATTCCTCTTTATCCAACCTTTATCAACCTTCTTTCCTTTTTTTCTTTCTGTTAGACTTTTATGGTTTTTACTGTTGTTTTGGCTTGTATGTTTGCATGCACCCTTGCACATTTCTAAATAAAACCCTTCTATTCACTGAAATTGGAATGCTGTCTGCAGTTAGTACTGGTATACATGGGTAAAAAGATAGCTGAAGCCGCCCTCCTTTTGAGCTGTAATTTCCCCCAAATTTCAAAGAGACTCTGACACTACTGGTGGGGACCCCAACATCCCCCCACCTTTTATGGCAACACCCCATTTAAAAATAAAAACAGGTGGCTTTTGGGCCCCCACAATGTTCCTGGGGCACTGAAGGCCATTTTGTTACATTTTGGTGTCCATCTGTGTTGTTTCAAGTGCAGGAAAAAGCCTTTTTGTAAATAAGAAATGACCAGTTGACGTCCTGATTACCAAAAGACTACTCTTGGGCCTAAAGCAGCCAAGGCCTTCTCATGACAAAATTGTCTCCCCCACATCCCCTAGAGGGAAGATGTACATTTTGGGGGTGTTGGAGGAACTTTTAAAACAGTCGGGGTGGGCCAGACTTTCCCCGCCTGTGTTTTAGTTTGTAAAGGCCTTGTGTGATGGGACCTTCTTAAAACATAGGTTGCTTTCACCTTTCAACCTCAGAAGGTCCCCTGCCACTAACATATGCAACATGTTGCTCTTTTACCCCTTTAACACTCTCCTTCAGTGTATAATGGCCAGGGTCCCAAGTGTGTCCATAAACCAGTTTCAAAATTTTTACTAGTTTATATGTTCTTCTTTACAGTCTATAGTGATCACTTCAGTCAGAGACAATCCCTGTAAAACAAACAGTAACTTTTATTAAGGAACACACAGAAATACAGTATCTTGTGTGAGTTAACTTCAAGCCCAGTATGGTTACGTTAAAATCAAACACTTGGCAGGCTTTTAACCACTCTTTATCTTATTCCTTCTCTTTCAGTAGAACCACCAACCAGACCTGACTAGAGTAACTGACACAAGTGACAACTTAAACCTGCATTTTAAAATTCCCCCTCTTACCAGGAGGCCCTGCCCTTCAAACACAGCTGGATTGGTTTTGCTCCTCCTGTGCTGTCCATTGCTATCAAGCTGCCCTTTGCCCCAAAATAGCCTTTATTACCTCCCCCCTAATCTGGATATGACCTTCTATCACTTCCAGTTATGGGAGGGAAATTAAAACTCACATTTTGAGGGGATGTCATGAATGCTGTGGGGACAAAATTGGCCCCCAGGCCCACTGCGGTTGTCCACCCTGATTCTAAATCCTTCACTCTTGCAACTTTTGCTAGGTTTAGCCCAGGGCTCGGTAAACTACGGCCCGCGGGTTGAACCCGGCCCGCCAAGTCCTTCCTACCAGCCCCTGGCCGGTCCTGCCGCTGCCGCTGCCACCTTTCTCGGGCGCATGCGACTCCGGGGCGCCATTTTGTGTTCCAACGCACTGGGGCCCAGTGCAGTCGCCGGAGCCCTCCTGGGGGACGCACACGGCCGCGCTGGGCCTCTCCGATCCATCACAGCTAGAAGCCAATCCATCAATTTATTATGCCTTAAGTATAATATACAGTCATCCCTCCTAGTTCATGGACTTCCCTTTCACTGTCTTGAATTTCTGCGGATGGGAAGCCAGGAGGACAAAATTGTGTGCTCACCCATGGCACACGTGCAGGGCTGCACACAAGAGCATGTGACCATTATATCCAATGGGGCTTGGATATTTGTAGTTTTTCCAATTTGTGGGGATGTCCGGAATGGATCCCCTGCAAATCAGGAGGGATGACTGTATATTATGCTTAAGGCATAATAAATTGATGGATCGGCTTCTAGCTGTGTTCCCCATAGGTGTTTAACTCTTCCAGTGAATACTAGATTATCTTCAACCAGTTTGTCAATCAGTCTTTCTCTTTTATGCAGGAGCTGGGAAAATATGGAGTCATTTTTTATAATGCCTGTTTTATGATAATTCCTACAGTTCTCATAAGTTTCTTCACTGGAGACTTCCAGCAGGTAAGCAAGACTTAATGAACAATTCAAGGTAATATAATGTTTATTGGCTTAGATCAGTGCTCCCCAAAGTGGGTGGTAGTGCCCCCCTGGCGGCATTGGAAGGCTCCAGGGGGATGCTGAGAGAAAAAGGAGCAACAGAGGGGCACCGAGGGGAGAAAGGGGGTGGCAGGGAATTGTGGGAATGGATTGTAAGTAGGGTTGCCATTGGTGCTGAAAAACCATGAAAGTCCTGGACTAAAGTCTTTGAAAAGCAGCATGTCTCAGATTCCTGAAGGAAAGAGTGAAAACAAGGGGGGAAACCCATCCAGATCCCACCCTTGAGGCTCTGGGTGGTATTGTGCAGGTGTGCCAGACCCGGAGCCAAGAGGTGGGAAGAGAAAGGCAGCAAGCAGAGGCTTGGAGCAGCGAGGAGACTTTTTTGTGTCCTGGTAAATGTGTGGCAATGCAGTGGAACTTTTTGCTTGCTCGGGACATGAGCTACCCTTCCTTCCAGCTCCACCCCCGCATATAAATGTTTGTGTGTGTTTGAAAAAAAAGGGGGCATATGGGCTTTGAAAGACAAACAGTGAAGTCCAGGAAATAAAATTTGCAAACAAGTCCATTAGCAATACAATGAGAAACCTTCTTTCTTTTTCTCTCCTGTGTGAAAATACCTGCCCCCCTCCTTTAGCAGATAATATTGAATTGCTCAAGAGTCTCTGTGCATATGAACATTTTTTTCAAATGCTGCCTAAAGCACATCAAATGCAATCCCATTTTTTAAAAAAAGTTTGACTTTTGTTGGAGGTAAAAACCTCAAAAAGTTAAGTCTCAGCAGTTTGTTCTATCTTGTTTAGGATTCTCCTGGTGTGTCTAAAATGCAGTATCCTGAAATCTAGAAAGCATATCAATGAATAGCTGTGTTGACCACACTGCAAACAGTAATATCCCAAATCCACAAAACAGTGATACCTTTTTCCTGTTTGATTTTTAACATCTTTGCCCAATGAAGAAGCCAGTTGAGTTTCAAAAGAAGCCAGTTGAGCTTCATGTATTTTGTGCATTTTGGTTGGCCAATAAAGGTATCACTGTTTTTTGGATTTTGGATGTTATTGTGCTTTTCTGTACAAGGAGTCCAAGGATGGGCTGGCTAGCATGGCAACCCTTGGATATGATTCCTAGAATAGGAGTCCCTCTTAGTCTCATAGCTGTTTGGGAGATTTTCCACAAAACAGTGATACCTTTTTCCTGTTTGATTTTTAACACCTTTGTCCAATGAAGAAGCCAGTTGAGTTTCAAAAGAAGCCAGTTGAGCTTCATGTATTTTGTGCATTTTGGTTGGCCAATAAAGGTATCACTGTTTTTTGGATTTTGGATGTTATTGTGCTTTTCTGTACAAGGAGTCCAAGGATGGGCTGGCTAGCATGGCAACCCTTGGATATGATTCCTAGAATAGGAGTCCCTCTTAGTCTCATAGCTGTTTGGGAGATTTTCTCACACTCCCCCCCCCTAGAAATGGGGGAAAACCTCACCTTTGCTAAATTCTTTTCCAAGTGGCTAGAATTCAGAGACATAGGTTTAATTTGCATTACCGAAATAATGCAGTTCAACATTGTTTTAACTGCCATGGTGCAATTCTATGGAAATCTGGGATTTGCAGTTTTGTGAGCTATGTCGCCTCTCTGAGGAAGCTCTGGTGTGACAACAAACTATAAATCCCAGAATTCCATATCATTGAGCCATGGCAGATAAATCATGGCATTAATTCTGTAGTGCAGATTCAACTGCACTGGAATATCAGTATGCAAAGGGATCTTGTAGCACCTTTGAAACTAACTGTGTGAAAAAAGTTGTAGCATAAGCATTCGTAGGCTTGCATCTGAGGTTTTGTGGAAGAGAATTATGGCAACCCTAGTTGCAAGAAACTTCTTTTGTACACCATTCTGGGACAGGACAGAGGGAGGCTGAATGAAGAGCTGCACAGGAAACCAGCTGTGTCTGTCCAGGCTGATAGGCAAGAGGCTCCTCCAGCTATGCCTCACCCAGGAACAAAGCAAACAGACTCTTGTCAGAGTATAGATGGGCTATGGAGTCAAAGGTGAAATGTAGAGATGTGTGTGTGTGTATTTTTCCACTTGAGAACAGATTCTAGGTAGAACACAAACATCTCAGTCCAGATGGCTAGAGAGACTAAACAATAGAAAACCACTAGGTGGGAAAGCATCTTTGTTTACATAAGGAAACAATAATAAAAAGTTGTTATGGGAAAGTAGATCACATGGTGGAAGATGAACAACAAGAGGTTGGGTTAGCATACATCACATACAGATCATCCAATCAACCTGAAGGTTAACACCCAAAAGGTGGAGAGGGGCTGGGCTGAGAAACTTTGTGTTAGGCATTGATATTATTATTATTTGCTTCCATTGGATCGCACTTTTTTCTTCTCTTTACTCCTTGATGGATCTATAATATGTTTATACTGCTTCACAATGTAGCCTTAAGATCTGGAAACATGGATCTGTAATTTTGTTCTTGTTTAGCCACATCTGCAAGATGTGATCCTATAGTGGACTGTATTTTTGCTTTGCATGTTGTTATTATTCTTTCAACAATAAAACTCAACTTTTAGAAGCTTGGATTTTTGCTTCCTGATACAAATACACTACTCCACCAAAACCGAACAACTCTGTCCTTCCCCTTTCCTTGCTCCCTCCCTCTTTGGGCACCAAAATACTTGCCATGCCCACATTTTTCCAGAAACTGCTCAGCTTCCCCCTACAAGGAGTCCAAGGAGGAAAGTTGCTTCGGGTAAGAAAAACACTGGCTGGTTCCAAGGCAAAATAGAAGGGCGGGCAGGTGCATGCTCTTCTTTCCCTTTTGCCTTGGCTAGTTAGGTCAAGCCACCTAGCCAAAGCAGAAGGGAAGGGAAGGGGGCAAGCTCTTCTTCCATTCCCCCTTGTGTTGGATACTGTCAATGCTCTGGCGATTCTTTGGGTTTCCTGTTCCTTTGCCCCATTTTATTCCCCTCTCCCTCCCTTTGCCAGAAGAAACCTGGAGGAGGAAGAGGAGGAGGGTAGCTGCAGAGACATTTCTTGGCATGGGCTACCTCAGGTGGAAATTCTGCTGAGCTTGCCTGCCCGCCTGCCCTCTTCGCCAGGCACCTCATTTGGATAATGTTGTTTTTTCCATAGAGGGACCTCCCTCTTTCACTTTCTCAAACCACTCCCCGGCCACACCTTCCTACCCGCAAATACAAACTTGTGGGGCTCCAGGCTCCCTTTGGAACTTGGGCTGGCTAGCAGCAATTGTTATTGTGTGCCTTCAAGTTGTTTTGACTCAAGATGACCCTAAGGAGAACCTATCATGGGGTTTGTTTGTTTTTGCTTTTGCTTTTTTTTATTAAATTTTCCACAGTAACAAAATATACATTGTAATTGACATTTCTTCTTCATTTCCATTTTTTTTAACAAACAAAAAGAATTGTATCTGAACTTATTATCAGTCCACCTGGAATTGAGTAACTAGAAAAGAATAGAATACAGTTCCCTCTTATTGTAATTTGTTTTTGTGATTTTAGTCTTATTTATGTTTACAGTAATCTTGAACTCTTCCTAGGCTTTATGAACATGTAATTTTTATGACCATCGCTTAGCACAATAGTTTTTTAATTTCTCCCAGTCTGTGTTCAAAACTTCTGTGAACTTTCCTTCTATCAAATTTGTTAATCTGTCTAGTTCTATATTATCTAGAATTTTTAATAACCAGTCTTCTATTGTTGGTATGTCTTTTGTCTTCCATTTTTGTGCTATAAGAATTTTAGCTGAGGTGATCATATATAGCAGTGTCTTCCAGTGTTTTTTTGCTTCCATGTCTGATATTTTGTTAGTCATGTTTAACAAATAGATTTCAGGTAGCATTTGGAATGTTATATCTAGATATATATTTTTATTTCTAAGGGGGGTTGCAGACTGCCAGAAATAGTGCAAATTGAGTCCACTTTTAGGGTTAGGGTTAGTGCTAGGGAATCATAGGATTTTTTTTCCCTGAGACATTGAGCCTTCTCTGTCAGAGACCTCTGGTGCCACAATAAAATACAGTCCCCATGATTCCCTAATCCTAACCCTAACCCTAAAAGTGGACTCAATTTGCACTATTTATTTCCTTTGTAAATTTTTGCTAATTTTGATGGGGTTAGGTACCATCTATATGCCATCTTTAAGTACTTTTCTCTGAGATTTTGGCATTTCGTGAATTGGAATGTTTTCTTTCTGGAATATTGCTAGCTTTCCAAGTCTATGTTTCTTCCAATATCTTTTGCCCACTTTATCATTTCTCCTTTAATGATTTCTTGTTCTAGATTTCTATTCAGAAGTATCTTGTAAATTTTTGCTACTGGTTTTTCGACCTTCTCGTCTAATATTTCATCTAGTTCATTCTTCTGAATGTCGAAACCAAATTCCTTTATGTCTGATTTGTATCTTTCTGTCAAGTTGATAACCAATGGCTTTTCAAATTCAAATTCTGCAATTTCTTCCATTAACAACCTCTTTTTTCAATATATTGTGATATCTTAGCCATCCTGATTTTATCTTTGTTCTTTCAAACAGAGCCTCTTGGGGGGATAGCCATCCTGGTGTCTTTGGATAGAAAATGTGTTTTATTTTTTCCCATACTGTAAGAATAGATTTCCGAATAAAGTGGTGTTCAAAATCTTGATGTATCTTATTTTTGTCGTACCAGAGATAGGCATGCCACCCATATCATAAGCGAAATCCCTCAAAATTTAGGAGCTTTTGGTTGTTAAGTTTGATCCAATCCGAAAGATAGACTAAGATATTGGCTTGATAGTAGAGATATAAGTCTGGTAGATGACATCCTCCATTTAATCTTACATCAGTTAGTGTCTTCCACCTCACTCTTGGCTTCTTGCCTTCCCAAATAAACTTTTTGAGTTCTTTGTTCCAGTCATAAAATGGTTTGCTTTTTGTTATTATTGGAAGGTTTGAGAAAAGAAAGTTAAGCTTAGGTAGTATTGACATTTTGATTGCAGCTATTTTTCCTAGAAAAGATAGTTTTAATTTTGACCATCTATACAGATCCTGTTGTACGGTCGTCCACATTGTTTTGTAGTTATTATTGAATAAATCAGTGTTCTTGTTTGTAAGCCAAATGCTAAGATATTTTGCTTGTTTGACTATTCTACATTTAGATTTTTCTTGCAATAGGACTTTTTCTGCAGTAGTCATATTTCTTGTTATGAACACTGATTTTTCATTATTGATTTGGTCCGGCCTCACCTGGAATACTGTGTCCAGTTCTGGGCACCACAATTCAAAAAGGATGTGGAGAAATTGGAGCGTGTCCAAAGGAGGGCAACTAAAATGGTGAAGGGTCTGGAAACCAAGCCCTATGAGGAACGACTTAGGGAGCTGGGGATGTTTAGCCTGGAGAAGAGAAGGCTGAGAGGTGATATGATAGCCGTGTTTAAATATTTGAAGGGATGTCATATCGAGGAGGGAACAAGCTTGTTTTCTGCTGCTCCAGAGACTAGGACCCGAAACAATGGATGCAAGCTGCAAGAAAAGAGATTCCACCTCAACATTAGGAGGAACTTCCTGACAGTAAGGGCGGTTCGACAGTGGAACACACTCCCTCGGAGAGTAGTGGAGTCTCCTTCCTTGGAGGTCTTTAAGCAGAGGCTGGATGGCCATCTGTCGGGGATGCTTTGATTGGGAGTTCCTGCATGGCAGGGGGTTGGACTGGATGGCCCTTGTGGTCTCTTCCAACTCTATGATTCTATGATTCTATGATTCTATGATTTTGAAGCCCGCTGTTTTTCCAAAATCTGTAAGTGTATTCATCAGTTTGTCAATGCAACACAATGGGTCTTCTAAGAATATTGCAAGATTGTCCGCATATGCTCTTAAAGAGTATTCTTTGCCTTTAATTTTTGTTCCTGTTATCTCTGGGTCTGCTCTTATTTTATTATTCAGCATTTCCAATATGGGGATTAAAGAGAAGAGGGGAATAAAGGGCATCCCTGTCTTGTCCCTTTATGTACAAGAATTGGATCTGATTTTTCTCCATTTATCATTAGATAAGTGTATTGTTCTTTGTAGATGTTCTTTACCCAATTTAAGAAGTTGTCTCCTACCTTTATTTTTTCTAATACTCCTAACATGCAGTCCCATTTTATATTATCAAAGGCTTTTTCCGTGTCAGCCAAGAGTAGTGTGAATTTCTTTTCATTCTTTTTCTCGTAGTATTCTATAAAATCTATGACTATTCAAGTTTTCTCTCTCAAGTATCTTGAAGGAAGGAATCCAACTTGGTCTTCATGAATTATATCTCTTAACACTTATTTGAATCTGTTTGTTAGTATTGTTGTGAATATCTTGTAGTCAGTGTTTAGAAGTGATATAGGACAGTAATTGTCCATTCTTGTTTTTTCCTTCCCTTCTTTGTGTATTAGCACAATATTTGCAAATTTCCAGGAATCTGGAATTCATTCTTTTATCATTGAATTGAAGGTATCTTTTAAAGGTGTTTTAATTATGTCTTCCAGTTTTTTATAGTAAAGTGCTGTGAAGCCATCTGGGCCTGGAGTTTTATCAGGTTTCAAAGTTTGAATCGTCTTGGAGATTTCTTCTTCCATTTAACTTTTCATAACCTTCTTCTGGAATTTTCAAATTAATTTGTGTTTGAAGAAAATCTTGTAGCAAACTTTGTTCATGTTCAGTTCTTGGAGATTGTTCATATAACCACGAATAGAATTTGGAAAAGTTACATTCTAATTCCTTCTGTGTTGTTACTAGTTCTCCATTATCTTTATTTTCTCTATTATTCTTCTGTCCCTTTCCTTTCTCAATCTGTTTGCTAACCATTTCCTGGTTTTGTTAGCCGAATCAAAGTGCTTCTGGTGGATTTCTTTTAATTTTTTATTCATCTGAGTTGTTACTTTCTCTTGGAGGCTTTTTTGAAGCAATTTTGAATAATTCTTAAATTTCTTTTATGATGGATCAATTTCTAAATCTTTCTCTTTTTGCCTTATTTCTTGTTCGATGTTTTGAATTTTTCCTATTTTTTAAAAAAATTCTGCTCCTCTTTGTTTTACCAGCATCCCCGATGGTTTTGATATTGCTGGTAATGTTGTGTTGTGTTTTCTGTAAAATATTATTCCATTTGCCATTTTAATTTTTTAAGGTAATCTTCATCCGAGAGTAATAAATCATTTAATCTCCAAAAAATAATGTTTTTGGGGGGTATTTACTTCCAATAGAATTGGATTATGGTCCAATTCAGTTCTTGGTATTATTTCCATAGTTTTGATTCTTGGTATTATCCTGCTTGTGGCCATAAAGATATCAATTCGGGATGTGGAGTTATGTTGCGTTGAGAAGAATGTGTAACCGGGTGTCTTACCATAAAGTTCTGTCCAAACATCTTTTAGTTTTAATTGTTCTTTTAATTGAAAAAAAGCCTTTGGTAGCTTACCTTTTTTTTTTTTTAGATATTCTGTCTTGCTCAGATTTATCACAGCATTCCAGTCACCCATTCTAAAGACATCTTCTATTTCTTGCTCCTCTATCTCTTGCAGAAGCTTGTTAAAGAAATTTATTTTGTTCTCTATTGGTGTATATACTCCAACGATTAGTGTTTTTGTGTCTTGTATTTTGGCTATTGTACGACTATAGTGGCTGGCTTTGTCTTTGAAGCATTCTTTTACTAAATACATATTTTGAAAATAAAGCACAACTCCTCCTTTTTTTCTTTTGTTAGTGGAAACAAACATTTGTCCCAGTTTTGGATTTTTTAAATATTTATGATCATCTTTTTTAATTTTAATCTCTTGTAAGCAAATAATATCGAGTTTTCTTTTTTCTAAATAATGAAAGATTCTTTTCCTTTTTAAAACAGAGTTTATTCCTTTAATATTCCAGGAGCAAATTTTTATAGTAATTTTTATTATTTATTTATTTGTTTGTTTGTTTACAATTGATATTTGTGCACTAGATGTGTTTTCTAAAAATTTCCAAGTAAATCTCTACTTTCTTCTTCTTCTAGATCTTGAATTTTTTTCCTTTTCTTCTTTTTCTTCTTCTGACAGATCTTTATTTTGTGTTTCATCTTCCAAACTTTCCTTTAGCTCGTTTTCTTTGCTTTGTTTGATTTCTTTTTCTTTTATTTGTATTGTTTTGGGTTTTTTGGCTTGTAATCTTTTTTGGTTTTTGTTTTCTTTTGTTGGGGTTCTTCTTGAGTTGGATCTTCTTTCTGCATTTCTCTGTTTATCTGTTTTACTAGTTCTTCCGCTTTTTCCTTAGAATTTACTTTACTTTATATCTTTTTTTGTCTGTAAGTGAATATAACTCCATCTGTAAGTGAATATAACTGGTCGACTGGCCGAACCCAAAGGGTGCTCAACAATGGCTCCTTTTCAACCTGGAAAGAAGTGACCAGTGGGGTGCCACAGGGCTCTGCCCTGGGCCCAGTGCTATTCAACATCTTTATCAATGACTTGGATGAGAGTATTGGGGGCATAGTTATCAAATTTGCAGATGACATCAAATTAGGAGGAGTAGCTAATACCCCAGAAGACAGCATCAAAATTCAAAATGACTTGAACAGACTAGAAAGCTGTGCCAAAGCTAACAAAATGAAATCTAACACCGAGAAATGTAAGGTACTGCACTTAGGGCGGAAAAATGAAAAGCACAGATATATGATGGGGGACACCTGGCTGAATGAGACTACGTGTGAAAAGGATCTAGGCGTCCAGGTAGACCACAAATTGAACATGAGTCAACAGTGCGATGCAGCAGCTAAAAAGGCCACTGCAATTTTAGGCTGCATCAGTAGAAGTATAGTGTCTAGATCAAGAGAAGTAATAGTGCCACTCTGTTCTGCTTTGGTCAGGCCTCACCTGGAATATTGTGTCCAGTTCTGGGCACCACAATTCAAAAAAGATGTGGAGAAACTGGAGTGTGTCCAAAGGAGGGCAACTAAAATGGTGAAGGGTCTGGAAACCAAGCCCTATGAGGAAAGATTTAGGGAGCTTGGGATGTTTAGCCTGGAGAAGAGAAGGTTAAGAGGTGATATTGAGGCCATATTGAGGAGGGAACAAGCTTGTTTTCTGCTGCTCTAGAGACTAGGACCCGGAACAATGGGTACAAGCTCCAGGAAAAGAGATTCCACCTTAACATTAGGAGGAACTTCCTGACAGTAAGGGCTGTTCGACAGTGGAACACACTCCCTCAGAGTGTGGTGGAGTCTCCTTCCTTGGAGGTCTTTAAGCAGAGGCTGGATGGCCATCTGTCAGGGATGCTTTAATTGGGAGTTCCTGCATAGCAGGGGGTTGGACTGGATTGCCCTTGTGGTGTTTTCCAACTCTATAATTCTATGATTCTATGATTCCATCAATTCTGTCTCATGTGTATTTTATTTTAAATCTTGTTAATGTTTGGGTTAATGTTTTCTAATTTTGTCTTTTCTTTAATATTGCTATTGATATATCTTTGAATATTTTTATGTTTTCTCCCTCAATTTGACATTTTTCCATATAGCTCTTATTGAGGATCAAATCCTTTATTCTTGACCAGGGGTAGGCAACCTAAGGCCCAGGGGCCAGATGCGGGTCCCTGAGGCCTTTGGACCAGCCCCAGGCCAGTCCTGCTGCCGCCGCTGCCGCCCCCCGCCATGATGATATTGATTATTGTTGTTATTACTTGTTCTTGGGGTTTTCTTGGCAAAATCTCCACAGGGGTTTTGCCATGGCTTTTCTGGGGCTGAGAGAGTGTGCATCCATATTTTTTTATTTTTTTAAAAAAAATATTTATATTTATATTTATATTTATTTATTTATTTATTCATCCTTCGGCTCCCCAGTTGTCTGAGGGACAGCAACCCGGCCCCCAGCTCAAAAAGGTTGCCTACCCCTGTTCTTGACCTTGTTAAACAGATTACAATGTCCCGAGGTACGTTCTTTTCTTTAGCTGTAGTAGAATTTATTCTAAATATTTGATCTGTTTCAATATCTAGTTCCACTTTAGGAATTCCTACAAACTCTGCCAGATCTGGTATGACTCAGGAAAAGATATCTTCATTATATTTTTTGGGAAGGCCTCTAATTTTTAAACATTTTTCCCGATAACGTAATGCTTGAATTAGAGTGGAATTTTGTTCTCTTTTGGAGAGTGATTTAGTTCTTTCCTCTAATTTTAATATTTTGATATTTTGGCTAATTTTGATATTTTGGCTTTCAGTGTTTCTAAGTCTTTCCTCAATTCAGAGGTTTCTCTTGCGATGGTTTCTATCGTCTTTTCAATTTTCTCAAAGCCCTTTTAAAGATTTTCATTTGTTTCTATTCTGTTATCTTTTAATTCTTGGTGTACTTCCCGCTTAAAATTTTGCATTTCTTCGATTAACTGCTGGATGGCATCCATTTGTTTTATAGATATTTCTGTTGATCCTCTTCTGGTTGTTGTGCTTGCTTGAGCTCTCATACATAGTGACCTAAGTCCTGTGGCCATTTGATTAGGGGAAAACTATTGTTTTATTTGAAGAATGCGTTTGAGATCTTAGGGCCTAAGCAGACTGGCAGAAATAGTGCACATTAAATTGAAGCACTGCTCTGGCTCAGTGCTAGGGAATCATGGGAACTGTAATTTATTGTGGCACCAGAGCTCTCTCACAGAGAAGGCTCAATGTCCCAGAAAAAAATACAGTTCCCATGATTCCTTAGCAGTGAGCCAGGGCAGTGCCTCAATTTAATGTGCACTATTTCTGGCAGTCTGCTTAGGCCTTCAGTCTCTATTATCACTGTTTTATCTGCTATTTTCTGTTTATGGAGATACCTTATCAGAGTTGTAATTAGTTTGACAAACATACAAATCAATTCTTTCTCCTAGATCAGTTCATACACTTATGTTCAGTAATTAATTTAGACAAATTTTGATATACTCAATGAGCTAAAGTCTACAGTGGGGTGACTGACTATACTCTATAACCAAGTAGAGATTCGTGTATACTTTGTGTATTATTTCTCAAGGTGTCCCAGAGAGGCAGTTGGGTGCTTTCCAGCTTTCTCAAATGTGAACCAACAATGCTTGCTACCTCCTGCAAGCCCCAGCCTCCAAGTCTCTTCCCAGAGCTCAGTTTGAAATGGGGTATTTCCCCGTTTTCTGGCTCTCAGGGGGACTGGGGTTAGTATAGCTAACCTCAGTCCAATATCTCAACCTCACAGTCAGAAGTCTTAAAAAGTTGTATAATGATTTTCCAAGATTTTTATTTTTTAGAAGAGAAACAAAAAGTAAAAGATAGGGTAGTAGCTTAAAGTTTTATACTATTGTTCAGTGACTGTTGCTGAACTAATGGTAGTTGGGCGGATCAAGTACCCTTTGCCCTTACTTAACTGCCACCTTTACCATGATCCGAAGGTTGTTTGAGGATCGAGGAGGCTTTGCCCTTGCCTCACCTTTTCCTGTTATTACTACTGCCAGGAAATAGCTAGATGAACAGGTGATTTTTTTTTTTATCTTTGCTGCTACCTCGACCTACACCTCCGCTGCCTCCGTTGTTGTTGTTGCTGTTGCTGCTGCTGCTGCTACTGGGAAGTGGCAAGGTGAGCTGGTGGCTTTTATTTCCTCCTCCGCCTGCTCAGCATGTCAGGCAGCCCCAACTGCCTCTGTTGTTGTTGTTGCTGCTCAGTTTTTTTTTAAGGTTTCTTCAGAGGGGGTTTGCCATTGCCTTCTCCTGTGGCTGGGAAAGTGTGACTTGCCCATGGGCACCCAGTGGCGTTGCATGGCAAACAGCATTTCATTTACTTCATTTGCAAAACTACCAAAAAACATCCACTCCCCTTGCTTAGGATACTTTCTCTCTCTGCCCCAGTAGAACAGTGGACCTAATACCAAGAAATAGGTATGGGGGGGTGCTATGGCTGTCACCCAAGAGGAAAGGGGGTGGTAGTCTGAAAAAGTTTGGGGGCCACTGGCTTAAATCCTAATTTTTTGTTCCCCAAATCGTAGGCACTTCTATTAGCAGAAAGGTGTCCTTTGACTTCTGGAATGAAAACATAAGATCCAAGTTCATACTGAAGGCCAAGTTTATGAGGTTTTCTATTTTATGTGTTGAGGAAGATGTTCTGCATCTTCGGAATAGTTATCAGCATTTTCTATGTCTTGAGCCCTCATTTTGTAGGCTTGATGTACAGTCTATTCAAATCTAGGAACAAAACTGGGGGATCAGGAACATTAGGATTGGGAAGGATTTTAGTTTAATAGTAATAGTACATGCTTTTTCTGAAATAGGCCCCAGGTTCAATTCCTGTTGTCCTCATGTACAGCTGGAAAAATTTCTGCACGAAGGCAGAGAGCCAGTCAGTGTCAATAATATCAACAGCTAGATGGTCCAGTGGTCTGACCCAGTATAAGACAGCTTTCTATGCACTACATCCAGCATAATTTCTACCTAGAATAGACCCATTGAAATCAACAGAACTTAAAAGAGTTGTGACTAATATGTCCATTCAATAATAATAATAATAATAAATTTTATTTATAGCCCGCCCCTCTGCTCAGCAATCGGGGCAGGTTACAGCATTTTAAAACATACAAAGTTAAAAACATTCCCTCATCCCGGAATCCCCCACCCGTCCCCTAAAACAAGATTAAACTATAGAGAAAATTAAAATGCCTATTCACTTTTATTTGGTCTACTTTAGATAGGAATAACAGTGAATTTAGCCCTATATGCTTGTCTACTGTGCAGTTGGGCATCGTATGCCCACCTCAATTCTATTTATTTCCCTCCAGATACATGTATTCTGAATGTACGTTTGGGAGTGAAAATGTCCTGAGAATAACACATATCTGTCCATTCTAGGAGACCCATTGATGCAGGTCTTGAGGAGCAGATCTTAAGATTAAATGCACTTAGGGTAACTCTTTTACAAGATTTTCTTGGCACAATTTATTCAGAGAAGGCACAATTTATCCATTAAGGGACTGAGTGTATGTGACTTGCTCAAGATCACCCAGTGGATTTCCATGGCTGAAAAGGAATTTGAACCCTTATCTCCTGGAGTCCTTCTCCAACACTCAAACCAATACCCTGTGCGGGCTTCTACCTAAATCATGTAATCTTCCTTTTTATAGGCCACCAATTTCAAGCAATGGACAAACGTCTTATTTGTCTTCCAGTTTCTTCTTTCCTGCATACTGGGGTAAGGAATGATGGATAAATAGCACAGAATATTGGGCATGCTTCTGCATGTTGTGTATCCACTCCCAGGCCATATTTAATTGGCAGAATAAGGTAATAACCAATAACCATGGCAACAGTGCAAGGAAAAACTAGATTCAGTTGGTTAAAACAATGTTTATTGTCCAGCTTTTGTATAATGCCCAAGCACATTTTTAGAATTACTCCACCTGTGCTTTCTTTACTGTCAGAACCAAAGCACACTAATATTTTATTTATTTATTTATTTAAAACATCAATATACTACCCTATAACCAAGGATCTGAGGGCAGCACACAATAAAATCAATATGAACAGTTTGAAACAATTTAAAACTACTTGTGTGCAAATTTGGACAAAGTCAATAATATTTTATTTATTTGTTTGTTTTGTTCAATGTAATATTTACATCATGCCCTATGTCTAGAGGTTACAGGGTGAGGTGGTTGTTGTTGTGTGCCTTATGGAAACCCTAAGACAAACCTTAGGTGTTTTTTCCTAAGAGAGGCTGAGAGAGTGTGACTTACCCAAAGTCATCCAGTGGGTTTCCATGGATTAATGGGGATTCAAACTCTGGTCTCCAGTTGTCTAACGCTCAAACCATTACACCACACCGGTTCTCTAGGGTGAGGTACAGACAATAAAATAACTAAAACAATTATAAAACTACAATGGGACCTTGGTATCTGCTAGGTTTTGGTTCCAGGATCCCCTGTGGATCCCAAAAGCTATGGATGCTCATCTTGTCATATATAATGCATAATAAAATGGTGTCCCTTATCTAAAATGGCAAAATCAAGATTTGCTTTTTGGAATTTTTAAAAGAAGTTTTCAAGCCATGGATGCAGAATCCATGGATACGGTGGGCCAACTGTATTAAAACAATCCTACTGGATAAAACAATGAGCTCAAATCCACACCCAGCACCTGTGAGAAAAGCCATAGTTATTGGGCCTCAAAAGCTTGGCTGCAGAGCCAGGTTTTAACTTGGTGCCAAACTGAGGCCATCATCAGAACCAGTTGGACTTCCAAGGGGACAACATTCCACATGAATGATTATGAAAGATCAAGAACATTCTGCTTCTCTGAGTTCATCACAAATTCAGCACATTTATACCCTGAAAATCATGTGGAGGAGAGCTTGTAAACTCAGAATGTCTGTGTTTATTCTTACTTGTCCACATCAGTATTTGATGACTGTATAGCCATACTCATAGTGTGAATAGATAATATCCGCTCTCCAATTTTTAGGGGAAAACATTCCATCAGAGACTTGCAAAGTGCCAATTGTATTTTTTAAAAATAGAAATAAATTGATTTTTTTTGGTAGGAGGATCACAAACATGGCCAGGGGCACATATGGCCCACTCCTGGAGTAATTGGTTCTGTTTACTGTTGGCATAAAAAGACTCTTCAAACATGTTGGGTGAATTCTGACAGAGTTACTCTGATATTACAGATTCCTTCATGGAACTGTTTTGTTTTTAATTTCTTTATATATATTTTAGCCACTTCTTTGGTTTCTGATGGTCTGCATGATATTCTGTGAAATGATGGGATGATAATGGGCAGCAAAGTCCACATGAGCATAACTTTAATTTGCATAGTTTCATATAGATTTCTAAATTTACTTTCTTTGAGATTGCAGTCTTCTCTGTGTTGGACAGTGAATATCAATATAGAATGATAGCTCAGGCTGCAATACTGTGTATGTTTGCTTCTGAGGGAAAATGTGCAGAGAAGATAAGCTGTAAGCTGTAAGATACATTTGTTTTTTGCTAGGTTTCTGTAAGCTGTAAGATACATTTGTTTTTTGCTAGGTTTCTTCTGATGTATGCTACAGTTCTCTGCAGTCATTATAATTCTGCCCTCACAACCACAGTGGTTGGTGCTATAAAGGTAAGTGAACCAGAAGGAACTATTGATAGTGCCAGAATTAGGTAAGGAAGCCACTTGAGTCACCCTATAAATGATTATCATTTGAGCCTTAGAAACAGAGAATTCATTGTCAGTATCAGGGCTTTTAAAAATTTTGAGGGCTGAGAATTTATAACAGCCTCTTCTGAAGAATGTGAAAAGTGGCACAATGTAGACAAGATGCTATATACCCATAGTGTAGATATGTCATTATAGTCCTTATCCTGGAGTTGCTCATGGAATAATTTCACCAAGAAGACTCCATGATCTATCAAATGGAATCAGATCATCCCATATTTAAAGGCAGAATAATGCTGGGGAGGGGTAGGTTCCCATCGCCTCTTAAAACTGTTCGCTCAAAGAGTTTTAGATAAAAATATTTTCCCATTTCTTTGTAATTCTTGGGTAGAATATTTAAAAGTACAGTGATAACCAAGAGCCTAAGTAGGCATTGCCATTCTTTGTTACAGAATGTGACCATCGCTTATATTGGAATGCTGGTTGGTGGAGACTACATCTTCTCTATGTTGAATTTCATTGGGCTTAATATCTGGTGAGTGAGGTGTTGAATGTTATATCAAATTCAGATGAAGGACTGTTAACATATATTGCATACGTGTTCTCTGCTTTCTTCCTTTAGCATGGCAGGAGGGTTGAGATATTCATTTCTAACAATACGGGGGCAGGACAATCTTAAACACCCCATGGATGAAGAAAAGGCAATGCCAGATGTAAAGAGCTAACAGAAGGAAGCAGCATGGAAAAGCTGTAACTGTGCCAGAAATTTTAGAAGTTAGACAGATGGATGCTGACAGGGGTGCAAAATGAAAATCCTACCTCATCTTGCATTGTGGCATCACAGACCAAGCCATGTTTTTGGTCAGAAGAGGACAACTGGAAAACTGTAGGTTGCAGATGCATTTGGTTATCCCTGCACCATGCTCAACTATTTTGCACTCTCCTCAAGATTTTGCACTCTCCTCAAAATGGATGGCAGAGTTTTGTGATTCCTCAGTTCACCACTGAAAACCCTTACAGCTGTCTGAATGTAGTGACCTTTGCTCAGTCCAGACTTCCATGCAACTACCATGGGTGCTGACATGCCATCATCTTGTCTTGTCTGTGGTTGCTTGCTGCAAGGCAAAATAATAGCTTAACAAACAAACAACATACTAGCTCAGGGGTATGTTTACAGACAACAAATTATTGATGAATTACCAGCTTGTTTGCACATGTTTTCCTTGTTGAAGAACAGCACTTGTACACTTGTACGACAGCACCTTTGGGTTCAAGCCAGTGTGTCTGAAACTAACACAAAACTTTTCTTCTTATTGTATTGATTCTGTTTGTTTAATTCTCTGGGTTAAGCATTTGATGTGTGTGAGCATTGGGGTCTTTAAAACCCAGCCTTAGTTAGAAAAACTTTTTAATCTAGACCAGGAAGAAACTTCACTACAGGTTTGGAGAAGGCTAATACCCAAGGGGATCTTTCCAAACCCAGAAGACAGTGAGGGACTTTAGTATACTACATGCACAGCTGCTACTGGATAAGTCCCTGGTTTCCAGAGAACAAATCTGTTTTGTTCACTGCCTGTTCACTTCCACATCAAGTGTGTAGGTGGCCTGGTGCCACATCTTGTTTCCATTAACTTTAGCCAGAGCAGAGCTCTGAAATGAATTTTTAAAAATTGCAACTCCATGAATCCCCCAATCTTAGTGGCTAGTAACTACACACTTGAAGTGTCTCTCTATGAACAGGAATGTTGCTGATCTTTCCTTTGTGCCTCCAGATCTTGTGACTGTTTAGGCAACTTTCCAGCTCCCATGAGCAACTTGTTGAAAGAGCAGCTTCACCCAGTACTCATTTAGCCATTTAGAACAAGGCTGGGCTACCTGCAGCTTAGCCTAATGTTAAGTGCCTAGTTACCAGTTCAGGCTTCTCCAAGAGAAATCCTGTCCCTTCCTCAACAGCCTGCTTAGTGGGGAAGAAAGAAGAGGAAAGAGGATGGTGAGGGCTTGTCTACTTTTGCCTCTGACCCTGTCCACTGCTGGATTCAGCATTTTTCAGCAACAGCATGCAGTCCAGATAATGCAGCCTTTGACAGAAAAAAGGTTGTGCAGCCCTGCTTTACAATTGTCTTTAGCTCGCTGGCGCAGCATCTTCTGTCCATAAAATAAATTTGCCTTAGTTGATCAAGACCTTAACTGCATGATAGAGGGGATGCGTAATCATCCCTCCTGACTGCAGATTACCTACAGTATGTGCTTGGGTCTAAGGAGCTTTGTGTACCACTCTGTTATATCTGATCAGAGATTAGTGATTAGAGCAAACTTTCCCCCAGGCATCAATGTCCTTCTTAGTTGGAAAGGAGAACAGCATGAGTGCAGAGTTCTTATTGTTAGCTGAACTCTTTTATGAAATCACAAATTTGGCATTTGGAACAGTCTGACACCCACCAGAGATGTTGGACAATAGTTCCCATTATCCACTGCCAGCATGTCCAGTGACCACTGTAGTCTGGGATTATGGGAGTTGTAGTCCACTGCCTCAGGGGCATCATGAATTTGGAAAGTCCAGGATTAGCTGTATTTTAAGAAAGCATTTTCTTAAGTTGAACTCCTGATCTCACTCACATCAGCTCCAGCCCACATGGTCAGTGGTGATGGAGTCCAACAACAACTGGAAGGCCAAAGATTTCCTACTCCTGCTTTAACAGGGCTAATAGGTGGTTAAGATTGTGATGTATCTTTTTGTAAGTCATAGAAATAAAATTATTTTTGTATATAAGATGCTCATACTTGTAGTTGAAATGTTAATTCTCTTTGTGGCTTTCCTGTAATTTTTAATAGAGTAAAAACAACCATAATAAAGGAAAATAAAATCTATACTTATAAAAAGCAAAACTCCAGAAGATCAAAGAAGAAACCAAAGGGAAACCTCATAAAATCAATATACAACATTCTGGGCACCAGTTTTTCACACGCTGAAATTCTTAACATGGGGCCTGTAGTTTAGTGCTGCTGCATGGACTTTGAATGGAAATGATCCAGACCTCAACATCCTCACTTTGACAAAAATGGAGGTAGGCATATTGGCAGCTTCTGGGTGTCATGTCAACAGAGTGCTAAATCCTCTTGGTTTTCAGTTTGAATTTTAAAGAAACTAAACAAGATGCTGCATGTCAGATAGTTCCTTGAAGTTTACACTAAAATCTGGACACTGAAATGGACTTAACCAATCACCACTGAGTAGGAACATGGACCTGCAGAAACTGCTGCCTGTCAAAATGGACCATATGAAGCAGATTATGGCCTGAGAATCCAGAGAAGGCAGCTTCATAAGTATCTCTGTGCACTGTAATTAAAGGTCTGTAGTTTTTTGTACAATAGTCTCTAAAGGTTATTGGGGTTTGTGGTTGTTTGTGAATGGATAGGTGATTGTGTGTGTGTGTGTGTGTGTGTGAAAGAGAGAGGATGGATGGATGGAGAGGTATCTGAGAGAATAAATGAATGGATAATGGATGTATGGAAAGAGTGTGTGCATGAGAATGAATGGATGATGAAGGAAAGTTGCTCCAACTAGGTCTCCATTAACATGTTCGAAGTATGAATAGAAGTCCCAAGTGTGGTTGCACCATCATTTTGTGGAAATGCACCACTCTATTGACTGGTTTAGTTTTGATTCCTTTCCTAATTATCCTCAATATAGATTTTTTTTCTTTTTTCATACTGGCTGTAAACTAAGGGGGGTTGCAGACTGCCAGAAATAGTGTGAATTCAGTCCACTTTTAGGGTTAGGGTTAGTGCTAGGGAATCGTGGGAACTGTTATTTTTCTGAGACATTGAGCCTTCTCTGTCAGACAACTCTGATGCCACAATAAAATACAGTTCCCATGGTTCCCTAACTCTAACCCTAACCCTAAAAGTGGACTGAATTCACACTATTTCTGGCAGTCTGCAACCCCCCTAAGTCAGTATTTTTATCAAACCACTCACAACTACCCTAAGATCCTGCTCCAGGTCAGTCATATTGCTATGGATGTGAAAAAGGGAAATCTCTTACAATTGCATCAGTTTTTATCTGTTGTATTACATTTCTTTATTTCCTATCTTCTAATTTGTCCTGTCCTTGCCTTTATTGGGCTTCAAGAATTTGAGGGCTGTTTCACAGGGAAATTCAAACATATTTGAAGGTGGTGTTTTTTTTAAAGCTAACGTGTACATTTGCTTATGCCTCTTACGGTGCATGTTTCCCCCGTTACTAAAGCATGTTTATGTGATTTAAATTTTTTAAATGTATTTCTTTAGCGCAGAGGTAGGCAACCTTTCCCCTTTAAGGGCTGAGGGACTTCAGCTCCCAGAAGCCTCAGCCATGTTGGCCAATATTCCCATGTTGGCCAATAGCTCCTGGGATTCTGGGAGCTGAAGTCCTCAGCCCTTAAAGGGGAAAGGTTGCCTACCTCTGGTCTACAACATTAGAAATCCCAGCTCAGCATGGCCAGTGGTAAGGAACTATGGGATTTGTAACCCAAAATATCTGAAAGACACCTTGCCCCTCCAATCTCCACATTTGTGGAGTTTGCTGGGTGTTTCTGGTAAATAATGTATTCCTAAAGATGCACATTTCAAAATGTGAGCTGCTAAAGCAGGGGTAGGCAACCCTGTTGTAGACCAAAACTTCCCTGTTTCTGGCTTAGGGGTGCTAATGTGTTTTAGTATAAAAGGGACATTACTTAACAAGCAACCCTACATGATCAGCACAGAACAAGGCAATGCTTCACTCTTAATAGGTTCAGACACCTGCACCATTCCACACAAGGAGTTCCATTACCCACATGAATTTCTCTGTTCATTTCAAGGAATGCCATTTAATAAAGAAATCCCCACAAGGGCAAGTGCATCATAATCACAAGAAAATCACATGGGGGAAAAACACATTTCAAGAAGTTAAAAATATTTTTTTAAAAAAATTGGTAGAAATACCTGATGAGCTTTGGCTTATGTGTACTCTTAAAGCCTTCCTCGGAGAGCTATATAAAATGATAAAAGGTGCCCTTGAATGTTATCTATATTTTTCTGTCATCTGCAAGATATTAAAAACCTTCAACCTTGCTAACATGTTTTCATTTGTCCAGTAAATGATTCAAGAGTTTCTGATTCAGAAATATCTATGTAGGTATGTCTGGGAAATAAGCAATGCACAAATGTAATAAAGATTTTATGTGATGTGATAATATGTATTTGCATGCTGTTCTTTTATGATTCTATGTAGCTCCTGAAGAAGATATTTATGGTCCACACAGGCCAAAATGCTTTGGGCTTTTGTGCCAATAAACAACTGTCTTTTAAGCAGCTTGAGACATGTCACTTATTTCTTTTGTGGATCCCATTGGCTACTCCCCTAGTATGCTGCTTAAGAAAACCACATTGTTGCTGCTCAGATCCTAACATAGAGCAAGCAAAACCAGGATGACTGGACAGTCAATTCTGATTTTGAAAAATCAGCTTCGCTTTCCCTCCATAGCTGCAAAATGGAGCATAACTTCTACTGGATATTTTTAGGATGCACTTCTCTTTTTTAGGAGGCAAATATTTTTTTTCAACAATTAAGGGAGGTGGGGGCCTTGGTGGATAACATACAGTCTGTGGCCTGCACAATTTCTATCCTTGGCATAGGAACATATGCATGCATATACATGATCCTGTCCAATGGCAAGAGGTCAGACAAATTCCTTTAAACAACACTGAGCTCCATGATGTCATTGCTGGCAGTCCTTTGCAAAGGCAAGTAACTATCCTCTTGGTGGTCCCTAGCATTACTAAGCAACTGGCTGTGTGTACTGCACAACCTAAAACAATCCCATAAGTGCCCCCCAGGGTCCTATGAGAACTAGTACACTGGATTGGATTGTCAGAGGCATAGATGCATTGAATGAGCACATCTGATATTGTGCTTCATCAATGTGGGAATAATAGCTTTCCTTTTTATTGTGCTGGCTGTGTACAGTTCATTATTAAAGGTAATAGCCTCACTGAGTGAGCAAATCATAACTTTTGCTATGTAGTCATCTCTTCCCCACACATCTCTTTGTTGTGTTCCCTAAAAAGCCACTCTAGTTGTGAGATTCTGTGGATAGCATAGGATTTGGTGCAGGCAGAAGTGGAAAGTAGGATGGGTGTGCATAGGAGATAATCAACACCTTCAAGAAATGAATGGATGTTTTTGGACTCATACAAATCTCATACACTCTCATGATAGGGTTGAACGGCAAATGATGGCCAAAACATACTTTCCCACCCCTGCATTGGAGAAATTTATCTCTCTTGGCTTATGACATTAGCTTTAGGTGGTTTGAAATCAAGTGCCAGAGGCCATCTGAAGTGAAGGGGAAAATACATATTAGGAAAATTATATGCTTTATAGTTAGAGATCAGGGCTGTTCATAACAGGTTATCTTGGAAGTTTCTCATTCATAAGGTAGCTATATGTTGAAGCTGACCTGATGGCCCTTAGCAACAATATAGAGATGGAAGGAGTCTGTTGGGTACAGCTACAGTATCTTAGTAGGAAGATGATGACTGACTTTCATTGACATGGAATCAGGTGGTTTCAGTCTATTAGTAGAAACACAACAGAGCAGACATTACAAAAAGGGAGCATACCACGGCATGCTCATGAGCTGTCTCTGTTGCTCCCTGTAAGCATACGGTTGCTTGTACAAAAATGAGTGCATCCTCTCCACTTCCAGCAATTTCAGACTTAAACAAAATCCAGGTAAACAGACGAGTCATTACAGCTTCAGAAAACAACAGAGTACCTGTACCTGTATCAGTTTAAAGCACCTGGGTAAAATGCTCAGCACTGTGATATCCCAACCACAATATCATTAACTCTGCAACCTTAAAATAAATTGTGTTTGGAGATGTGGTTTAGGGACCATGCACATAGCTTTCATAGCATATTTTATTTTGTTACTTATTTGTTGCTTTTTCCTCAGCTAATCTAGCTGAAGAACTTTGTACAGCAACAATGCTGCAAAAAGGTATGGAAGCGGATTTTGATATCATGGAAGGCAACAACAAGGGATGGACAAAATCAGTCTGTTTCCAGATCCATGATAAATAGCAGAGCTTACCTTAAAAAGACAATTAAATAGAGCTATAATTCACCATTTTTAACAAGTAGCTCTTTCCTTTCCCCTTTCTGAAAATGTATAGAATGTTATTTTCAATTGATTAACCATCTCATTGTTATAAAACACTGGTATGTGGTACAGAACATACTCTCTTCCCATCTATTTCATTGTTGCCTTAACAGACATAACAGACCACAAGTCAGCAGCTGCATAAGCCAGAACTTGAACCACATAATGTTCCTCTGCCACCATTTAATGAGGCCACATTCCCATAAATAAAAGTTAAAAATACACTGATGGAACAGTGGAGTTATGTCTTGTTTAGGTACAACCACAAAGTCATGAAGTTTCACCTTGGGTATCGGGGGAAAGAATCTACATATAAGCAATCGGTTATTTGTACCAGTTACTTCTGAGCTGTGATAATAATTGCCATATGGATTGTCATTCCTAAAAACATTGATTTGGATTCAGGAGTATCACAGCACAAGCAGAAACTGAAGGGCAACATTTGTCCACCCCTGCTCTAGTGTAAGATATGAGCAAAGCCTTCAAGTTGTTGTAACTGCCATCAAATCAGCTTTGACTTATGGCAACCCTACAAATGAGAGATCTTCAAGTCATCCTATCACCAATGGCTCTGCTCAGACCTTGCAGAATCAGGGCCATGGCTTCCTTGACTGAGATCATTCATCTAGAATGTGGTCTTTCTCTTTTCCTACTGCCTTCTAGCTTAAAGGTAGGTGAGTAAACATTATTGTCTTTTCTAATAAGACATGCCTTTTCATTATATGGCCAAAATACAACCATCTCAGTTTAGTCATCTTGGCTTCAGGCTTGATTTGTTCTAGGTAGAAGAGATAAAGGAAACGAAGGGGGGTTGCAGACTGACAGAAATAGTGCAAATTGAGTCCACTTTTAGGGTTAGGGTTAGGGTTAGGGAATCATGGGAACTGTAGTTTATTGTGGCACCAGAGCTCTCTGACAGAGAAGGCTCAATGTCTCAGGAAAAAAAAACAATTCCCATGATTCCCTAGCACTAACCCTAACCCTAAAAGTGGACTCAATTTGCACTATTTCTGGCAGTCTGCAACCCCCCAAAGTCCCACATGCTGTTGATGGCCCACAAACTTTGTTATCTTAAAAAGGCCAACACATTTTGGCCTTGTCAGAATGTTCCCTACCCCAGGAAGACCGATAGTGTCTGCCTGTGACTCAGTTCTAGAGCCAATAGCAATATATGTAGATCATTTTTTGAAAGCTTTCATTTTCCAAATTCCATCATACATAAGAAACATCAGAGATTTTACAAACAAAATAGCCCCTCTACAATTGGAGAGAGATGATTTAATAGGCACAATGGATGTAAAATCATTGTACACTAATATACATGAAGAAGAAGCTTTAAGTATTATTTATTCCACTTTAGAGAGGAGAAAAGTTAAACATCCTCCTTCACATTTTTTACTCTCACTCACAGAAATAGCCATGACAAAAAATATTTTCAATTGGAGAATAAATATTATTGGCAAATTAAGGGGGTGGCTATGGAGTGTCCTCTAGCCCCTGAAGTGGTGAATTTATACATTGAAAATTTTGAGAAAGGCATTTGCTCTGATGCAGAACATAAAGCTAAGCTTAAAATGTGGGTCAGGTACTTAGATGATGTACAGTCATCCCTCTGGATTCATAGGGGTTAGGGGCAGAGGACCCTTGTGAATCCAAAACATTCATAAATAACTCCGCCCCTCCCTCCCTCCCTGTAGCTAGCCCCATTGAGCTGGCTATGAGGTGTCAGGGAAGAGGTTAAGGCAAGTACCCCGGCACTTGCCTCAAACTCCTCCCTCCCACCTTGTAGCTAGCCCCATTGAGCTGGGGTGGGGTGGGAGAGAAGAGGTTAAGCACCTCAAACTATTTCCTCCCGCCTCGTAGCTAGTCCCATTGATCTGGCTATGGAGCGGGAGGGAAGAGTTTGAGGCAAGTGCAGGGGGCACTTGCCTCAAACTCTTCCCTCCTGCCCCATAGCCAGCTCAATGGGGCTAGCTACGGGGTGACGGAAGAGTAGCGGCCTTGGCCTTGCAAATGATCAAAACTGTGAGTGCCTAAGCCTTGAATTGGGAGGGACGACTGTATTTTTTATATGGAGAGGTGATGCAGATGAATTAAAATAAATCTATAAGTTGGTGAACTCCAGCGATACCAATATACAGTTTGATTTAGAATATAGCAACTCAGAGGTCCACTTTTTGGATTTAAGAGTTAAAAAAAGAATATGATCATCTTATCACATCAATGTACAAGAAACCTACAGATGTAAATACTTATTTGAAGTTTGACAGCTGCTATCCCAGACCTATGAATAATAACCTCCCATATGGACAGTTTCTAAGGGTGAAATAGAACTGTTCTAAGGAGGAACAAGTCACAATAGAATCAGATCTATTAAATAAACAGTTAAGGGATAGAGGTTATCCACAATATTTTAGATAATGGATATCATAAAGCTGCATGTAGGTCTTGCTCAGAACTTTTGAAGAAACAGGACAGACCCCCACAGTAATTGTATACATTGTACATTAACATTTAACCATGTAATAAATAGTTTACAACAATCTGTAAGGAAACATTGGTATTTGATTGAAAATATTTCAGGATGCAAAGAAAAACCAATGATTTCATACAAAAGATTGAGAAATATTAAAGACATGATGATGAGGGCAGACTTTAGGATCACCAATAGAAAATCCAATAGCACTGTGTTTGGGGCAAATATGTCCAAAGGATTTACCCATGTGGCCACTGTGTATACTGTACATACACAACCAAGATGAAAGTATTTAACAATGTTGTGGACCAAAAATGGTATAAATTGTCCCATTTCAGTGCTTGTAAAAGCACTTTTGTAATCTATGCAATCCAATGTAAATGCAAGAAAATATATGTGGGAGGAACATCGAGATCTATTAAACAAAGAATAGCAGAACATCTGTCCAATTTGAGAAATAAAAGAATAGGGACGCCTCTGGCTAATCACTTTGAACAAATGAAACATACAGCACTTGACATAGGTTTTGGGTACTGGAGGTGATAAATAATAAAAATGAGAATTGTTTAAAGAAGAAAGAGGTAGAGTGGATTTTGAAACTTAAAGCTTTAGTACCAGGGGGTTTGAATGAAGATTTGAAAATACAATGTCTTATATAATAATTTGGAATAAATGGCTGAAAAGAATTTCAATATTGCATCAGCTAGATAGAACAGTGCAGAATAACTTTATGAACAGACTGCATCATGTATCTTCTCATTGTATAAAGAGCCTTCTACACTCTTCTAGGCAAATTCCTGCTAGAGAGGAGGAGGAGGAGCAGTTCCTGGGCAGCCATTCTAAGGGGGTGAGTTTTGAACTTTTAAAAACTCTTGGTGATAGTGTATTGTTGCTGAGGGGGTGGAGCTTCTGTGAGTCACACTTGTGAGTCACTAAGGAGTGGCGGTAGCAGTCTAGCTTTATACAACTCCTCTCAGAGCCTTCTAGACAAGTTCCTGCTAGAGAGGAGAAGGAGGAGGTGAGCAGTTCCTGGGCAGCCATTCTAAGGGGGTGAGTTTTGAACTTTTAAAAACTCTTGGGGAGAGTGTGTTGTTGCTGAGGGGGTGGAACTTCTGTGAGTCACACTTGTGAGTCACTAGGGGCTGGAGGTAGCAATCTAGCTTTATACAACTCCTTTCAGAGCCTTCTAGATTCTTCTAGGCAAGTTCCTGCTAGCGAGGAGGAGGAGGAGAGCAGTTCCTGGGCAGCCATTCTAAGGGGGTGAGTTTTGAACTTTTAAAAACTCTTAGTGAGAGTGTGTTGTTGCTGAGGGGGTGGAGCTTCTGTGAGTCACACTTGTGAGTCACGGGGGTGGAGGTAGCAGTCTAGCTTTTTACAACTCCTCTCAGAGCCTTCTAGATTCTTCTAGGTAAGTTCCTGCTAGAGCAGAGGAGGAGGAGGAGGAGGAGAGCAGTTCCTGGGCAGCCATTCTGAGGGGGTGAGTTTTGAACTTTTAAAAACTCTTGGGGAGAGTGTGTTGTTGCTGAGGGGGTGGAGCTTCTGTGAGTCACACTTGTGAGTCACGGGGTGGAGGTAGCAGTCTAGCTTTATACAACTCCTCTCAGAGCCTTCTAGATTCTTCTAGGTAAGTTCCTGCTAGAGCAGAGGAGGAGGAGGAGAGCAGTTCCTGGGCAGCCATTCTAAGGGGGTGAGTTTTGAACTTTTAAAAACTATTGGGGAGAGTGTGTTGTTGCTGAGGGGGTGGAGCTTCTGTGAGTCACACTTGTGAGTCACTAGGGGTGGAGGTAGCAGTCAAGCTTTATACAACTCCTCTCAGAGCTGTGTGCCTAATGGCACGCAAATTTTTATCACCAGCAGCAATTGGTGAAAAGTTCAGGTCATCAGGAGCCTTTAACACTGGTGTTTAGTGAGGGATTTGCTTTGAGGAGGAAGGCCATAGTCCTGTTTCAGGGACTAATTAAGACTTCCCAGTATGGACACTGAGGGAATGACTGCCGTTACCTTCAACACTTGTGGGATGTTTGGGCCTTTGCAGACTGCCAGAAATAGTGCAAATTGAGTCCACTTTAAGGGTTAGGGTTAGGGAATCATGGGAACTGTATTTTATTGTGGCATTAGAGCTCTCTGACAGAGAAGACTCAATGTCTCAGAAAAAAAACACAATTCCCATGATTCCCTAGCATTAACCCTAACCCTTAAAGTGGACTCAATTTGCACTATTTCTGGCAGTCTGCAAAGGCCCTTTGTCTTTTTGCCTACAGAGGTGGGGAATTTCACATGCCCCAAGTGCAAGTTGGTAGCCCTTTTGGAAGAGAAAGTACAGCAGCTGGGGGCATGAGTAGCTACACTTCAGCATATTAGGGAGCAGGAGGTTTTCCTGGACAGAACAGAATGAACTGTCTTGGGCAGGGACCACACAGAGGAAGTTGCTGGGGAAGAGAAGGTTACTTCACATACACAGGAGGTAGACAACTGGAGGAATGTCACACACAGTAGGGAGACCAGGGATCTTTCTGGGAGCTTACAGCTACAGAATCTATTTGAAGCTCTTTCCCTTATCAAGGAAGACGAGGAAGAACAGCATGGACAGACTTCAGGGACAGAGCAGGGGACCCTGGGAGTTCCACTACAGGGAACAGTCGCTGCTAAGCCTCGGAGGAGGCATGTGGTCATGGGGGATTCCTTGCTGAGGGGTACAGAAGCTGTGATTTGTGGGCCTGACAAGATGTCTCGGGAAGTGTGTTGTCTCCCTGGGGCAAAGATCTGAGATGTGACAGAGAGGCTGACAAGACTTGTCAAGCCTACTGACCAATGCCCTTTCCTTTTGGTCCATGTGGGAACGAATGACACGGCAAGACACAATCTTCAGAACATCACAAGGGATTACGAGGCTCTGGGTAAGAAGCTGAAAGAAATGAATGCACAGATTGTCATCTAATCTCTTCTGCCAGTTGAAGGGCATGGTCCAGGATGAGAGAGGAAAATAGCAGATGTCAACAACTGGCTCTGCAGATGGTGTCACTGGGAACGATTTGGATTTTTAGATCATGGGCTGCAGTTCCATGAGGGTGGACTTCTGGCAAGGGATGGGCTGCATCTCACGCCAGTTGGAAGAAACGTTTTTGCCAACAGTCTCAAGAATTTGATCAGGAGGGTTTTAAACTGAGTTATTCGGGGAAGGGAGACAGTGTTCTGGAAGACAAAAGGACTAGAAAAAACAGTCAAACTGTCATAGAGGGAACAAGGCAAACAGTGCAAGGACCCAACAGAGGGAGGCAAAAAAACGTGCACAAGCAGCAAGTAAAGGGGACATATGTAATAATAATAATAATAATAATAATAATAATAATAATAATAAACAAAAATAATAAATTATTTTTATCCCACCCCTCTGCAGCGCAATTGAGGTGGCTTACAGTTTAAAATTCCATAATTACATATATGTATCAATACCCTAACCTACCCACTCCTTAAAATAATATTAAACCAAAAAGGATTAAAATATGCAGGTTAAAATACAATGTGTCAACATATCACAACAATCGCAGCAGCAAAATTCCATTCCATTCAATTCGGTGGCAGGATCAAGGGGGAGAAGAATAGCTGAAGTCATGGGGCTGGGATGACTGTTTAGGAAAGGCCTGCCGGAAAAGATCCATCTTGACTTATTAAAGCTGTCAAGGGTGGTAATGAGACAGATCTCGTCCGGCAGGCCATTCCATAATTTGGGAGCAGCAGCAGAAAATGCCCTCTGGGAGGTCACCGACAACCTGGTTTTCATGGGTTGTAATGGATTCCTCCCAGAGGACCGAAGTGCACGTGGGAAGAGGCGGTCCCAGAGATAAGTTGGACCCAAATCATGTAGGGCTTTAAAGGTTATAACCAACACCTTGTACTGTGCCTAGAAACTAATAGGCAGCCAGTGGAGAGCTTCTAGCACAGGTGTTATATGCTCTCTTCTGGAAGCTCCAGAGACTAACCTGGCTGCCATATTCTGAACGAATTGAAGTTTCTGAGTCACACACAAGGGTAGCCCCATGTAGAGTGCATTGCAGAAATCAAGACGGGAGGTTACCAGAGCATGTACCACAGTTTCAAGATCCCTACTTTCCAGGAAAGGGCGCAGTTGGCATATCAGCCGAAGCTGATAACAAGCACTCCTGACCGTTGCGTTCACCTGATTTGTCATGTGAAGCGACAAATCTAGGAGTATCCCCAGACTGTGAACAGAGTCCTTGGAGGAGAGTGTGACTTCATCCAGGACTGGAAGTTGTATTCCCAGACCTGGTTTTGGGCCCGTGATTGTTAGTACCTCCGTTTTGCCTAGATTCAGTCTCAGTCTGTGTTTCTTTATCCAGTCCATTACTGCTTTAAGACAATCATTGAGAGGAGAGACGCCATCTGAAGTCAAAGCCAACAACCGGGTCATGGAGAAGTATATACGGGTGTCATCAGAGTACTGATGACACTGCACTCCATGCCTCCGTATGATCTCTCCCAGAAGCTTCATGTAGATATTAAATAGCATTGGGGACAGGATGGCGCCCTGAGGGACGCCACAATTAAGCTCTATTCTAGAAGAGCAACTGTCCCTGAGCCTCACCCTCTGGGATCTGCCCGAGAGGAAGGAACTGAACCACTGCAATGCAGTGCCTCCAACTCCTAACCCTCTCAGGCAATCCAAGAGGATGGAATGATCTATTGTATCAAAAGCCGCTGAGAGATCCAAGAGCACCAATAGGGTCACTCTCCCCCTGTCAATACCCAAGTGGAGGTCGTTAGCCAGAGCAACCATGGCAGTCTCAACTCCATATCCTGTCCTAAAGCCAGTTTGAAATGGATCTAGATAATCGGTTTCATCCAAGACAGCTTGGAGTTGGAAAGCAACTGCCCTCTCGATCACCTTGCTTAAAAAAGGCAACAAAGAGACTGGCCTGTAGTTGTTCCTATCCAAGGGGTCCAGGGAAGTTTTTTTCAGGAGCGGCTTAACCGCCACTTCCTTCAAACAAGATGGAACAACCCCCTCCCTGAAAGACGCATTGATAATATCCCTAAGGAGTATTCTCAATGCGTCACCCCCTTGGACAGCCAGCCAAGATGGACAAGGATCGAGGGGGCAAGTTGTCCTCCTCACTTTACCAAGGAGCTTGTCCATGTCATCGGTACTCACAAACTGAAGCTGATCCAGTAAAATCACATCAAAGGATTTTCTGGACACCTCGTCTATAGATTCTATCATAACACTGTCATCTAAGTCTGCTCTTATCCAAGAGATTTTATGGGCTTAGATGTCTCTACACTAATGCACAAAGCATGGGAAATAAGCAAGATGAACTTGACTCCTAGCGCAACAAAACACATATGATATAATAGGCATCACTGAAACCTGGTGAGATGAGTCTCATGATTGGAATGTAGGAATACAGGGGTATAACCTTTTCAAGAGAAACAGGCCAAGCAGGAAAGGAGGAGGAATAGCATTATATGTCAGGGATATTTACACCAGTGAAGAAATCCAGGACATCAATCCTGGAAGCCAGGTGGAGAGCATCTGGATAAAAATTAAAGGGGAGGTAAACAACAGGGATGTTATTGTGGGAGTCTATTACAGACCCCCAACTCAGGCAGAGGAATTGGATGATGCCTTTCTAGAACAGATGACCACACACTCAGAAAGGAGAAATTTAGTAGTGATGGGTGACTTCAACTATCCGGATATTTGCTGGAAGCCAAACTCAGCAAAATCCTCACAGTCTAGCAAATTCCTCACTTGCCTTGAAGACAATTTCATTTTCCAAAAGGTGGAAGAGGCAACAAGGGAGTCAGCTATTTTGGATCTGATCCTAACTAACAGGGAAGACCTCGTTAATGGGGTGCAAGTGGTTGGAACCTTAGGTGGGAGTGATCATGTTCTCCTGGAGTTTATTATACAGTGGAAAGGAGAAGCCAGGCATAGTCAGACATGCATTCTAGACTTTAGGAAATCTGATTTTAGTAAACTTAGAGAAATACTGGGGGTGATCCTGTGGTCAGGAATACTGAGGAATACTGAAGGGAGTTCAAGATGGATGGGAGTTTCTCAAAAGGAGATACTGAAGGCACAATTTCAAACAGTTCCAATGAGGAAGAAAAATGGGAGGGGCTTCAAGAAACCAGGATGGATGACTAAGGAACTTTCAACTGAACTAATCATTTTAAATGGAACATGTATAAGAAATGGAAAAATGGGGAAATCACCAAAGAGGAATTCAAACAAATAGCTAGCACGTGTAGGGGTAAAGTCAGAAAAGCTAAAGCGCAGAATGAGGCTTGCTAGAGAGGTTAAGAACAATAAAAAGGGCTTTTTGGGGTATGTCTGCAGCAAAAAGAAGAAGGAAATGGTAGGGCCACTGTGTGAAGAAGATGGCAAAAAGTTAACAGGGGACAGATAAAAGGCAGAATTACTCAACACCTTCTTTGCTTCAGTCTTCTCAGAAAAGGCAAAGGGTGCTCAACCTGAGGATAATAGACCAGAGGACAGAATAGGAGAATTTCAGCACAGAGTAAGTAAAGAGATAGTACAGGAATACCTGGTTAATCTAAATGAATATAAGTCTCCAGGACCAGATGAATTACATCCAAGGGTACTAAAAGAACTGGCAAATGTAATATTGGAACCATTGGCAATAATCTTTGAGAACTCCTGGAGAACAGAAGAAGTCTTAGCAGACTGGAAGAGGGCAAACGTTGTCCCCATCTTCAAAAAGGGAAAAAAAGAGGATTCCAACAATTATTGTCCAGTTAGTCTGACATCAATACCAGCAAAGATTCTGGAGCAGATCATTAAACAGAGAGTCTGTGAACACCTGGAAGGTAATTCCATAATCACAAAAAGTCAACATGGGTTTCAGAGAAACAAGTCATGCCAGACAAATCTGATCTCTCTCTCTCTCTCTCTCTCTCTCTCTCTCTCTCTCTCTCTCTCTCTCTCTTTTTTTTTTTTTTTATAAAATTACCAGCTTAGTAGATGAAGGGAATGCTGTGGATATAGAATCATAGAAGAGTTGGAAGAGACCACAAGGGACATCCAATCCAACCCCCTGCCATGCAGGAACTCCCAATCAAAGCATCCCTGACAGATGGCCATCCAGCCTCTGCTTAAAGACCTCCAAGGAAGGAGACTCCACTACTCTCCGAGGGAGTGTGTTCCACTGTCAAACCGCCCTCACTGTCAGGAAGTTCCCCCTAATGTTGAGGTGGAATCTCTTTTCCTGGAGCTTACATCCATTGTTTCGGGTCCTAGTCTCTGGAGCAGAAGAAAACAAGCTTGTTCCCTCCTCAATATGACATCCCTTCAAATATTTAAACATGGCTATCATATCACCTCTCAGTTTTCTCTTCTCCAGGCTAAACATCCCCAGCTCCCTAAGTCATTCCTCATAGGGCTTGGTTTCCAGACCCTTCACCATTTTAGTTGCCCTCCTTTGGACACGCTCCAGTTTCTCCACATCCTTTTTGAATTGTGGTGCCCAGAACTGGACACAGTATTCCAGGTGAGGCCTGACCAAAGCAGAATAGAGTGGTACTATTACTTCTCTTGATCTAGACGCTATACTTCTACTGATGCAGCCTAAAATTGCATTGGCCTTTTTAGCTGCTGCATCGCACTGTTGACTCATGTTCAACTTGTGGTCCACCTGGATTCCTAGATCCCTTTCACACGTAGTCTCATTCAGCCAGGTGTCCCCCATCATATATCTGTGCAAGATATAGTATATCTTGATTTCAGTAAGGCCTTTGACAAGGTTCCCCATGACATTCTTGCAAACAAGCTGGTAAAATGTGGGCTAGACAAAGTAACTGTTACATGGATTTGTAATTGATTGACTGACCGAACCCAAAGGGTGCTCAACAATGGCTCCTTTTCAACCTGGAGAGAAGTGACCAGCGGGGTGCCACAGGGCTCTGTCCTGGGCCCAGTGCTATTCAACATCTTTATCAATGACTTGGATGAGAGTATTGGGGGCATAGTTATCAAATTTGTAGATGACACCAAATTAGGAGGAGTAGCTAATACTCTAGAAGACAGGATCAAAATTCAAAATGACTTGAACAGAATAGAAATCTAGGCCAAAGCTAACAAAATGAAATTCAACACAGAGAAATGTAAGGTACTGCACTTAGGGTGGAAAAACAAAAAGCACAGATATACGATGGGGGACACCTGGCTGAACGAGACTACGTGTGAAAGGGATCTAGGAATCCAGGTGGACCACAAGTTGAACATGAGTCAACAGTGCGATGCAGCAGCTAAAAAGGCCAATGCAATTTTAGGCTGCATCAGTAGAAGTATAGTGTCTAGATCAAGAGAAGTAATAGTGCCACTCTATTCTCCTTTGGTCAGGCCTCACCTGGAATACTGTGTCCAGTTCTGGGCACCACAATTCAAAAAGGATGTGGAGAAACTGGAGCGTGTCCAAAGGAGGGCAACTAAAATGGTGAAGGGTCTGGAAACCAAGCCCTATGAGGAACGACTTAGGGAGCTGGGGATGTTTAGCCTGGAGAAGAGAAGGTTAAGAGCTGATATGATAGCCTTGTTTACGTATTTGAAGGGATGTCATATTGAGGAGGAAACAAGCTTGTTTCCTGCTGCTCCAGAAACTAGGACCCAGAACAATGGGTGCAAGTTCCAGGAAAAGAGATTTGACCTTAACATTAGGAGGAACTTCCTGACAGTAAGGGCTGTTCGACAGTGGAACACACTCCCTCGGAGTGTGGTGAGTCTCCTTCCTTGGAGGTCTTTAAGCAGAGGCTGGATGGCCCTCTGTCGGGGATGCTTTAATTGGGAGTTCCTGCATGGCAGGGGGTGGACTGGATGGCCCTTGTGGTCTCTTCCAACTCTATAATTCTATGACTGATTCATTGGTTCTCTTCAATGAAGTTACTTCAAAAATCCATAAATATGAACTCATTGGTAGTCCTACTCTCTTCCTTCTAATACTGTGTCCTCTTTGTTGAGAGTACAGACTGCAACTCCTGAAATCTCTGATAATAGCTGTATATATATATATATATATATATATATGATAATATAAATAATAGATATTTGATTTTTAAGAAATTATGTTTTTAGAGATGATTTATGTGTCGTCCCAATACGCAACTTTAATAAAAGTACTTTTATTCATTTTACAATAGCCCCTGAAGAAGGCTAATTTGTGAAAAGGCTGAAACACATTGGGCTCTTTAAGATAATAAAGTTTGTGAACCATCAACAGCATGTGGGACTTTGGGGGGAAGCAGACGAGGGCGTCCAGGATGCCCTGGGCTGGCACGCCGCGGGGCCGCAGCCTCCGCACCTCGGCGCACCGGCGTCGTCCCTGGAAGGAGCGCTAAATCAGCGCTCCTTCCTCAAGACAGCGAAAGTGCGCCCTAAAAGCGGCGGGCGCACTTTCGCTGTCTTTTCCGCCGCGGTGCGGCCGGTCGCTGCGGCGTGAGGTCATCCCCGGAGCCCCGGCCGTGCGGAGGGCCGGCGACTCTGAGGGCGACCTCAGGGAGAGGAAGGGGCGCCGCTCGTGCGGCTGCCCCTCCTCTTCCAAGCCTCCAAGACGACTCTATTAGTCGTCTGCCGAGGCCCTGAGTTTCCTTTATCTCTTCTACTGTGAATATGTGCTTTCCAGTTTTTTGTTCTGTTCGTGAGTTGTTCTAGGACCTATTGATTCATCTTTTTAGCAGTCCATGGTATCCGGTGAACTCTTCTCCAGCACCACATTTCAAATGAGTTGATTTTCTTCCTGTCAGCTTTCTTCACTGTCCAGCTTTCACAACCATACATAGAAATGGGAAATAGGATGGAATGGACAATCCTAACTTTAATATGCCGTAATATATCTTTACACTTCCGAATCTTGTCTAGTTCCATCATAGCTGCCCTTCTGAATCCTAGTTTTTCTTCCTTCTGATTAACAACTGAGCCAAGGTATGGAAAATCTTGAACTATTTCAATGTCTTAATTGTCCCTATTAAAGTTATGTAAATCATCTGTGGTCATTATTTTTGTTTTCTTAATGTCCAACTGTCAACTTGCCTTTGCACTTTCTTCAGTAATTATTCTAAGTATTTGCTATTTTGTTCCTTCGTCCAAGTTTCATGCCTCCTTCCTCTGAGTCTGTTCCTGCTTTGCGCTAGTTCATGAAGAGGGAAGGGCCAGGAATGGTAGTCTGGATCCTAAGGAACAGGAATACAATTCAGGATATTCAGAGCTGAGTCCACATTTGAGAAGGCTGCGTTTATGGGAGCTACAGTTCATTATATTTGGAGGACACCCTGTTGGGAAAGGCTGATTTAGACAACAGTGTAGGTGGATGGGTGAACATGGTGTGAATGAACATTATCTTTATGTTCATCCGAATACACTGAAACGTTTTCATTCCTTGGCATTTAATTAGAGAAGATGGCATATTATCAGCTTGTCTCCGGATCTCATATTTTGAGGTAGGGGTAAGGGCAGTTGCTGTGCTTTTGTTTTGTCTTGTCCAGAAGCTTCCATATATGGGCCATGAAAGTCCTTTTCTTGTAATTTCTGGCACATTCTATGGAGGGAGGATGGGAGATGCTTATGACTCAGGAGTTCATGATTAGGAAGACAATTTCATCTTTTTTTTTGTTTGGTTGTCAGAACTTCAGTACATCACTAGCGAGTGAGAGAGATAGTGGCAATACATTATCTGAACTCATTGTAACTGTTCCTCATGGGTGAATTCCAGCAGCATCTGCTCACTGTCCTTGGAGGCATCGTTTGCCTGATATTCCTGGTGAAATGCTTTCAGTTTCTGAAGTACATCTTTCCATACATAAGGAATACTTTGCCTTCATCTTTTTTCCGGTCAATGGGGGAATGGGCAGGTAAAGGAACTCTCTTCCTTGTTATTGTTGTTGATGTGATACAATGTGATGGGGAATGCCACTTAGCTCAGTGGCAGGGTGGAAGCTTTGCATGTACAAGGTCTTGGGTTCAATTGGCATTTTTGGGTTGGGAAGTACCTCTTGCTGAAGCCCCTGAGAGGTTGTGCCTGACACTGGACTGGAGGCAATACCAAGGTAGATGGGCCAGTGGTCCATCTTGGTATACGGCAGGTTCCTGTTTTCCATCACTTCATTGTATAGCTACTATATTAATGTAATAATAAACTCTATTTTATTATAACGCTTAAAAAATTTAAAATGACATGATGGTTCCACACTGAGCTTACTCAATATTTAGAATGGGAAAATAATAAAGTGGGTGCCATAGCAGGCATTCATTTGTGAATGGATTTTAAAAAATAAAACTCTGTTAGTTTCCTTTATGAGGACTGTGCAAGTTTGTGAATTCTCCAAAATTCTTCTTCAGGTTGGGTGGTAGCAAAACTTAGGTGATGAAGGGGAGAAATTTATTTGTGGTACCACCTAGCCAAATGAAGAATTCTGGGAGACTTAGAAGCTTGCAAAGTTTTGTGACAAATTTGGTTGATCCTAAATAAAGGTGGCATCTAACTGAGGGTTTTGACTTAGGAACATTTTGTGTGTGTCTGTACCTATATGTCTATGGTAGACTCTCTCTCTGTGTCTGCATCTGCACTGCAGAATTAATACAGTTTGACACTGCTTTAACACCAAATGGCTCAATGCTATGGAATTCTGGGATTTTTAGTTTTGTGAGAGATGTAGCCTTCTCTGTCAGAAAGTTCTGATGCCATAAAAAACTATAAATCCCAGGATTCCATAGAATGGAGCCATGGCAATTAAATAAAGCACTGTCAAACTGCATTAATTCTGCATTGTATAGGCAGCCTGTGTCTCTCAGTGGATATGAATTCTTCATTTTGTAAAATGGGAATACTTCAGCATTTTTTTCCTGGAATGGTTTTTTTTTTCGTGCCAGTAAAATTTTGTAGCTTCATTCATTTTGTACATACAAGAGAATTTGCTAGTTAAAAAGGTCTCTTCTACCCAAATCTGCAGAGTAATTCTAAGCACAAGTACTCAGAAGTAAGTTCCTATCAGTACATTGCTTAACTTCTTGATGAAGATACACAGGACTGTTGCTGCAGTCTTCTACAGCTTCTATCATTTCTTCATAAAAGAGACATGACCCTCTGAAACTCTGTTCTTTCCCTTCTTTCAAAACTACTCTCCCATATTAGAATATAGAGCTACATGTAACTTTGAAAGGAAACAAATACAAAGATATAATTCTTAAATAAAAACCAACATAAATGTGCAAATATTGAAGAAAAAAAATCAAAATAAATTAAGCCTGCAATCTTATACACACTTGGGATAGTAAACCTTTATGAATAATGTATAGTCTACTTCTGAGTAAACACACATAGGATTTTACTATAAGGCTGCAGTCCAATAGTTACTTGATGGACGTTATCACACAGGGGAAATCCTGTGAGGAAACGGGGGTTTAAACTGAAAATAACCCGCAAAAGCGGGTATATTTTCAGACGACGTCTGAAAATAAAAAGAAGCAGTTTCTGCCTACTTTCCATTTGGAGTAACCTCCTTTTAAATGCGCAGGAGGTTTTCACATGGGGAAAGCTGGCTAATTAATTGCTTCCGCTTTTGCGGTAGCACTTTCACTTTAAAGCCGGCTTCTGTTCAGAGCTCCCCATGTGATAACGTCCGATGAGAAGTCAGCTTCATTGGACTCAGTGAAGCCTGCTTCTGGATAGACATGCATAAGATTATTTTGGTAATCACTATAACTGAAATTAAAATAAAATTTAAAATCCAGTAAAATATGAAAACCACAAGGTAAGGATGTTCACAGAAGCAAAGTTTATTTTAATATAATTCTTTCCTTAATTCTTTATTTGTTTTAATTCCTCACTCCCCCAGTTTCTCATACCATATTGCTCAAGAGGGACCTTCATCCTTAAGAAAGGCTTTTTGGGCAACTCAAATGGCTGCAGGGGAGGGGATGAGACTCTTAACAGTGTAAACCTGTATCTACTTAGAATTAAGACTCATTAAACTCAACTGGGCTTACTCCTGGGTAAATGGGTATAGGATTGTAAGATAAATTAACATTTTAGGGTCCAAGATGATAGGGTTTTGCTTGTTTGTTTTTAAATTAAATTATCACTTTATATTGTCTTTTGGTAAATCTATTAAAGCTTTCATCCAATTAAAAACTAGTCCTAAGTGTCATTGATTGGGCACCAAATTTACACAAGAACAACACTTTTTTAAAGTGGTACTAGCATCTCTCTCCTGGGTTAATTCTTTTATTGTTTTGAATTTTTCCTTTAACCACCCCCCCTTCCCATTTTACAATATGTGACTTTGCAGTATCCTCCTGAAAACAAAGAAAGCTGGGACACACACACACACATAGATACATAGATCTGAGATGATTAATATACAAGAAAGAATCTGGTAAATAAAGTTCACATATCTTCTTTTTTGCTTTTCATTTTTTAGTGATTACAGGAGCAGGAGATGGCATTGGAAAAGCCTATTCCATTGAGGTAAGAAGAATGCCGACAAAATTACTTAAGATTAATATGGCATTTTAAAATATACCTCAGGCTCTTTGTATTCATTTTCAAAATAATCTTTACAGCTGTCTCAGGACCAATTCTACTTTTAGACAGAGTAGGGCAACCATCTCAAGTGGTAGATATTGGGTGTGTGTGGAGGGGGAGAGAAATGATGTCCCTTTCAGTGTTGGTCTTTAAACTCTGGCCTTTCCCCTGTAGCACAGACCGTGCGTTCATGACAGTCAGTTTTATGTGAAACACTCTTCATTTGCCAATGTTGGGGGATATGCATTCAACTGACTATCCAGTTGGCTTCTGTATGGGAAATGAGGGGGGAAGCTATCTTGTCCTTTGCCACAGGCATCCAAATATCTTGAGTTAGCAGTGAGGTCTGTAAAATAGCTGCTCTTTATTTATCTATGGCCTTTATCACACTGCGAAAAAAAGACGAGAGCATAGCACTATTCTCCTGTCTTTTCTCCCTAAGTGATAAAGTTCTTTGTTGTTGTTAACTGCTATCAAGTCAACTTCAAGCTATGGTGGCTCTATGAATGAGAGACCTCCAAGTCAACCTATCATCAACGGTCCTCCTCATATCTTGCAGACTCATGGCTGTGGCATCCTTAACTGAGGCTATCCATCTGGAATGTGCTCCTCCTCTTTTCCTACTGCCTTCTACCTTCCCAAGCATTATTGTCTTTTCTAGTGAGTCATGCCTTCTCAAGATATGGCCAAAGTATGACACACAAAGGGGCTGAACAGACTGCCCCTAAGGGGTGGTGCAATGCCTCCTTTCCTTGCCAGATCAGGGCTGCAGCAATCGTAAGCCACAGCCCTGATCTGGCCTTTCCATGGCACAAAAAGAAGCCACGAAAAGCGGCTCTTTTTTGCACCGCAGAAAGGGTGCCATTGCCACTGCTGAGGTAGCTTTTCTATAATTCTTTGGCACAGCACGCGTGGACGCTGTGCCAAGGGAGCACCCAATGCCTCCCACCATGTGGTGGGGTATGTGGCATGAAGCCAGCATGGGGGCAGAGTCAGGGCGGCTGGCGTGCAGTCACCACACCTCCACTCTGCCCCCAGGCCAGCTCTTTATGCCAGTGTGTACAGCCCCTAAGTTTAGTCATCTTGGCTTCAAAGGAGAGTTCTGGCTTGATTTGCGCTAAAACCCAACTGTCTTTTTAGCAGTCCCTGATATCTGTAAACCCTTCTCCAGCATCACATTTCAAGTGAGCTGATTTTCTTCCTTTCAGCTTTCTTTAATGTCCAGCATTCACAGCCATACATAAAAACAGGAAATATTATGACATGGACCATATTAACTTTAGTATCCAATGATATATCTTTACATTTCAGGATCTTGTCTAGTTCCTTTATAGTTGCCATTCCACGTCATAGTAATTTTCTGTATTCTGATTAATGATTGAACCAAAGCATAGAAAGTCTTGAAATAGAATCATAGAGTTGGAAGAGGCCACAAAGGCCATCCAGTTCAAACTGCTGCCATGCAGGAAGACACAATCAAAACACTCTTGATGGATGGCCAACTAGTCTTTGTTTACAAACCTCCAAAGAAGGAGACTCCACCACACTTCGAGGCAGCATATGCCATTGTCAAACAGCTCTTATCATCAGGAAGTTCTTCCTAATGTTGAAGTGCAATCGCTTTTCCAGTAGTTTAAATCCATTGCTCTGTATCCTAGGAGCAGCAGCAAACAAGCTTTCTTCTTCTTCAATATGACATCCTTTCATATTGGCCATCCCTATCCATGGATTCTGTGTCTATTCATTCAGCCATCCATAGCTTGAAAATATTAAAATTAAAATTACAAAAATCAAAGTTACAAAAATTACAAAAATCAAACCAATCAAAGTTTGGTTTTTCCATTTTATATAAGGGGCATCATTTTATTATCCCATTGTATATAACATGAACATCCATGGATTTCAGTATCCACAGGGGGAATCAAACGTCAGTGGAAACCATGAGTTCAATATATTTAAACATGGCTACATGTCACTTCTTAACCATTACTTCTCCAGGCTAAACATACTCAGCTCCCTTAGCCTCTTCTAGTTTCCAGATCTTTTACCATTTTGGTCACCCTACTCCAGATATATTCCAGCTTGTCAATATCCCTCTTGAATTGTGGTGCCCTAAATTGGATACAGTATTCCAGGTGAGGTCTGACCAAAGCAGAATAGAGTGGCACTATTTTTCCCCCTTGATCTAGACACTATTCCGATTGTTGCAGCCTAGAATTACATTGTCCTTTTTAGCTGCTGCTACAAATACTGTTGACTCACATCCAGCTTGTGATCTACTAAGACACCAAGATCTTTTTCGCATGTATTGTTGTCAAGCCAGGCGCCCCCCATTCTATATCTATGCATTTCATTTTTTTTCTGCCCAAATGTAGTAACTTACATTTCTCCCTGCTGAAATTCATTTTGTTAGTTTTGGCCCAGTTATCTAATCTGTTAAGATAATTTTGAATTCTGATCCTGTCCTCTGAGGTATTAGCTACCCCCCCCCCCCCATTTGGTGTCATCTCCAAATTTGATAAACATGCCCTCTATTTCATCATCCAGGTCATCTATAAAGATGTTGAATAGTACTAGGCCCAGGATAGAACCCTGTGGCACCCTGCTAGTCACTACCCTACAGGATCAAGAAGAGCTATTGATGAACACCCTTTGGGTTTGTCAATCAACCAATTATAAATCCACCTAACAGTAGCGTTGTCTAGCTCGCCATTTACTAGCTTGTTTGCATGAATATCATAGGGAACTTTGTCAATGGCCTTAGTGAAATCAAAGATATGCTACATCCACAGTCGTCCCTCCACATTTGAGGCTTTGACTTTTACGGATTTGATTATTCATGGATTTTATTAATATGTTCTCTCTAGGAATATCTAGGTCCCTCAGCATAACTCTGTGGTCAACTTGAATAAAAAGTAGCACTGAAGGACCTAGAGAGAACACTCCACTAAGCATCTGTAGCTCCTCCAGCACAATTCTTTGGTCAGTGTCTGGCAGATATTGACCACAGAGTTGCACTGGAGGACCTAGAGAGGTGTTCTCTCAGGTAAATAGATAGTGTTTTGTTATTTGCAGTTTTTCCACATTCACAAGGGTTCAGCGAACGTAGAGGGATGAGTGTAGTCATCTCTTTGGTTACATGAAGAATGTGTTTGTGATGAACAAGTTGTCAATTAGTTTACCTCTTGCTTCATTTCTTGATCCTAGCCCAAATATTCCTACAATCTTTGATTCTGGTCTGTTCCCTACTTTTGCATTCTAATTGCCTATCATTAATCATTAATAAGATGTCCTGTTTTAGTCAATTTATTCTGGACTCCAGCGTAGAATCTTTCAGTTTCTTGTTTTTCTGTCTGTGTAGTTGGAGCATAAATTTGGATTATGGTTATATTGATGGCTTTCACCTGACAGCCTATTGATATGATTTGGTCAGGCTTTGCATTATCCTTTGATGGTTTTTGCTACATCTCTCCTCACTATAAATGCCATTCCATTTCTTCTTAGATTTTCATTGCCTGAGTAAAATGCTGTGTAATTATCATAGGCAATAAGTGTCCCATTCCTGTCCACTTTAGCCAACTCACGCCATGTATTGAAAAGTTTACACATGCCATTTCTTGTTTTACTATGGGCCTTTGCAGACTGCCAGAAATAGTGCAAATTGAGTCTTTAAGGCAGAGGTAGGCAACCTAAGGCCCAGGGGCAGATGTGGCCCCCCAAGGCCTTTAAACCAGCCCCAGGCCGGTCCTGCCGCCGCCGCCGCCACCCGCCATTATGATATTGATTATTGTTGTTATTACTTGTTCTTGGGGTTTTCTTGGCAAAATCTCCACAGGGGTTTTGCCATGGCTTTTCTGGGGCTGATAGAGTGTGCATGCATATTTTTAAATATATATTTTTTTAAAAAATATTTTTTTATTTTAATTTTTTAAATTTTTTATTTATTTATTTATTTTTGGTGCTTCGGCCCCCCAATTGTCTGAAAGACAGCAACCCGGTCCCCGGCTCAAAAAGGTTGCCTACCCCTGCTTTAAGGGTTAGGGTTAGTGCTAGGGAATCATGGGGATTGTTTTTTTTTTCTCTGAGACATTGAGCCTTCTCTGTCAGAGAGCTCTGGTGCCACAATAAAATACAGTTCCCATGATTTCCTAACCCTAACCCTAACCCTTAAAGGGGGGTTACAGACTGCCAGAAATAATGCAAATTGAGTCCACTTTTAGGGTTAGGGTTAGGGTTAGGGAATCATGGGGACTGTATTTTATTGTGGCACCAGAGCTCTCTGACAGAGAAGGCTCAATGTCTCAGGAAAAAAACCAATTCCCATGATTCCCTAGCACTAACCCTAACCCTAACCCTAAAAGTGGACTCAATTTGCACTATTTCTAGCAGTCTGCAAAGGCCCTATGTCTAGTTTTCCCTGATTCTCACATTCCACATTCCCATAACATGTGTTGTGCAATTTTGGACATTGCTTTCACCTCTGAACATGTCAACACCTGAACATCCTTTTGACATGAGTCCAGTTGTGTCATTAGCCACAACACTACTTGTAGTTGTTCTCTGCTGCACTCCAGTAACTTGTGGAGTCTGACCTGGCACTATCTACAGTCAGACCTCCATATCCTCAGGGGATTCATTCTGGACTCCCCCTGCCCCCATGGATACAAAAAAAGCTGGACCTCAAATTTTATGTTCCCTAATGGTAACAAAACATGTGACCGCCCACTAGCATGGCTACATGTGCCTGCAGCCATTGGGGACAATGGGGCTCACTGTCTGTGGATGCTCAGATCCATGGATGGCAAGCCCATGGATATGGAGGTCCAAGTATTGTTTCATTTTGCATTATCTCATGGATCTTGTGGTAAAAGACGTTAAAAAGTGGATTACTGTGCTACCTCCTGTGCAGTATTAGCAAGCGCGATGATGCCACTGCCATTGTCTCTGAGGGATCCTCTGCCAGTATCAGCCCCCACTCCCAGGGACTACTGCTGCCGCCTAGTAGCTGTTTAGCACACTCAGTCTGACTCCTCAGAAAAATGCTGTCTGACGTGGGAGATCCTATCCCCAGCAGTGCTACCATCAACATAATTTCTTGCCTCCCAGAAGCACACAATCTCATCACTGTGGAGAGTAGTGCCACTGGTGAATTATTTATCTTAAGAGACAATCAAATACTGGGAAAATGCCAAAGCAAGATGTAAATTTGGCTTCCAGATGACATGATAGTGAAACTCCAGGTGATAATTGAATGCTTATCACATCACTACCATTCAGATACTGAAATGTTTATATGTTTAAATCTTGTTTTTGCAGCTAGCCAAATGTGGACTAAATATTGTTTTGATTAGCAGAACACTCCAAAAAATGCAGACAGTAGCCTCTGCCATTGGTAAGTTTTTTTAAAAAAAAAATGCAAACTAACATTCTTTCTCTAAGTCTTTATTAATGCATCTATAGCTTATTTTCTTGACACCTCCAATTTTGCTTCCCTTATGAGCTCCAAATAATATTACTGAGTAAAGCTTTATGTGTTCCATAGCATGGTTGTTTTTAACATACAAATCCATGCAACATGTACAGACATTGCAATAATGAGTAATAGTCAGCCATTGCTCCTATCTATCTTGATTTCAGTTTGAAAAAGTTACTTTTTGGACTATCACTCCTACAATCCCACAGCCTCTGGGAGCTATAGTTCAAATGGTAAACTTTTCCAAAGTAAACTTTTCAAGGATCTGAGTTAGAAAATACCTTTATTAGGACTGACGTTGCAGTTTTTCATCTCCAGTATTCTTGGTTAGACTGGATATTTGAGGGGCAGAAGAATAAGCAACATTCGAGAGACAGGAGAGTAAAAGTGGCTTCACATTGTAGCCACTAAGTGTGCAGTTGACTGTAGTCTGACAATGGAAAGTAGAAAACATATTGGATTAGAATCATTTGGCTAGGAGTTATTGCCCAACTGTGAATTTTAGAATTTTTCTTATGGACCAGAAAGTTTCTGTGTGTGTATGTGTGTGTGCGTGCCCAGCCATACTGCCTCCCATTTCATACAGAAGATTGTTTGCTTTAGTGTAGATGTTGCCCCACCCCCCAAAAAACAAAGTATACTTTCCTGCTCATTAACAGTTGCTTTAGTGAGAAGCACAAGCCTCTGGGCGACTGTTGAATACAAGGACCCACCCCAATGTGTCACTGAGGGTTCCTCAGTTGTGTCTTCATGGGGGCCAGTGCCAGCAGCTCCTCTTCCATCTTGTGACAGCTCTGGACATTGCAAAACTTGGGGGGATGAGTTTGCATGAGATCTCACCCTTGATCTCATCCAGGTCTTGTGAGACTGGAAGTCTTACAGGACTTGAAGTGAGATCTGAATGTCTATTTAAGATCCAAATGCATGGAGGGCAGCCATTTAGGTCCTGGCTGCCAAGCTACCCTCCTGCCCATCCTGTATTTATGCCTATTTCGCTTGCTATATCCCGAGGTTGTGGCTGGTTGCCTTCGAGGGATTTGAGGGGATTTTTCCATGTTGTTGGAGTATTGTTTTTTTTGCCCTTCCTGGGGGTATCAGGTGTAGATAGTTATTAGACTGTGTTAGCTTATATTTAGTACTAGGCAATGGCCGCCCCGCAGGAATTGGGAATGCTATTTTATATTGGCATTATGTCCATGGTTATTAGTTTAGTAATTGCATTTGTGACCAACTTTGTTGGTGCTCAATACATTGTCTCAAGTGTCCATTATCAGAGTGATAGGGGTTTTGGGGGCACAAGACCTGCAGTACATTTTGGACACAATATCCCTTTATTGGAATATTGATGCAGCCTCTGCATAACTGATTGTAATGTTTGGACAGTGATTGATTTGTGATGAATGATTTATACATATTTTATGGCACATTATGAATGATTTATGATTGATATATGACTGCATTATGATGGATTTATTGCCTGCATTATGATTGATTTAAGCAGTGTGATTGATGACCCCGTTGGATTGATGAACCAATAAGTTGTGGACATTTTTACATCCACAACATGGCAATCAACCTCCTTTTTGTTGCTGTGTAACAGGCCATTTCACTGGCAGAGAGGGAGGCCTGCCAACAGGAAAGCATATCTGCCACCAAAGACCTCTTACTATGCCCATGGAAAATTTTGCAGGTGCATAAGTTCCAGTGACTTGTTTGAGATATGTGTGAGGGACTTTGGGGCAGTGTGAGGGTAATTCAGGTTCTGCAAGGTCTTAAGCCAGGGGTCGGAAACCTATGGCCCGTAGGCCGGGTGCGGCCCGTGGAGGCCTTGGGACTGGCCTGTGGCTGGTCCTGCTGCCACCACCGCCACACGCACAAGTGCCATTTTGGCATCCAAAATGGCACCTGCTGCCGTGCGCATGCCAGTGCCATTGGGCCTTCCCAAATGGCGCTCCGCATCGTGTGCATGTACGCGTGACACGGGCCGCCATTTTGGAATGCCCAATGGCGCTGTGTGCATGTGCACGGTGCTGTTGGGCCTTCCCAAATGGCACTCTGCATCATACACATGCGTGCGCAATGTGGGGCGCCATTTTGGAATGCCCAACGGCGCCATGCGCATGCTCATGGTGCCATTGGGCATTCCAAAATGGCGCCCCCACACGCACACACATGCACACGACGTGAGCATTGTGTGCATGCGTGCGAGGGGCAAGCACGCATGCGTGCCCAGCCCCAGTGCCATTTCCCCCCTCTCCCGGCCCCCTGGCAACAAAAGTTGCTGACCCCTGTCTTAAGCTATTCAGTTCCCCAGCCACCCCCCCCCCAGGAGACATCAACTATGCAAGCCCCCTCCCCCCAACTGACAGAGTTAATTCACTCCAAATAAGTGCAGTGGGAAGAGAGATGATAACAACCAGGAATCGGGGATAGAAGAAAAGTGCCTGAACCTCTTGCCCTGGCCAGAGTAACTGAGCAGGAAATAGGATAAGCTCTTCCAAAGAGTTTCCCCTCCTCTGACACACACACACAAACACTCACGCACACACACGCACACACATCACTAGGCAGGTGAACCAGGTAACGTCCTAAGAGAGGAGTGACCCCCTTACTCTCCAAACAGCTGCCATTTGGCAGAAATGGATGGTGGCATTTGCTTGCATCCCTTTCAAATGTTGAAGAGATGGCATGAGTGGGGTGACGCTCAGTGAGGAGAGAAAGGAGAGGCCCCAGGTTGTTGTTTTTTAAATTAAGATATTAAAATGTTAAAATTCTTTTTACATTTTCTTTAAAAACATCACATCTTATCAAATGTTCATTTTAACCACATGAAACTATGTACATATAAATACATTTAGGCTGTGTGTATAATATTGCATTGATATTAAAACTGTAACAATTTTCATTTTGCTAGTTGTTTGTGTCACAACTATTGCCATTACATTCAGTGATACATGGAAATTACAATTTATGAGTAACTTAGTACAAAAACCATTGCTAAGGATAGTGTGGTATGGGAGGAGGTCAATGGGTGTGTGTGACATCATGCGTTACTGCGCCAGGTGATGCCAACCCTTTTAACGCCACTGCAAACACAGTCATAGGATTGCTCTGCTAATCAAACAATGGTTCAACTAAGGTTTCATTCATAACCAGTGCTGTTTCTAGTAAGTAAACATGCATAGAATTGTAATGTCAAATTCATTTTAAGAATTAGCTGAGGTTCTTTTAATTGTGTGATAATCCTGCTGGGGAGGAAAAACAAACAAGCACTTGCCCCATGAAGTGTGAAAGTTCCCAATTCTTGGCTCTGCATGCATTCCCTGTATCTTAACAGTTTCAGCCTCATGAGCTCTTTTGCTGACAAATAAAAGATGATTCATACTTGACATGAGGGATGAGTTCATGGCTGGCCCTACCATTAGGCAGAATGATGCAGCTGCTCTGGGCAAGAGATTTTTAGTTGTCACAAAAACGTCAGCAAAGAGTTATCAATAATAATAATAATAATAATAATAATAATAGGACTGTTTTTTCAATAAGCGGGATACAAATTATTATTATTATTATTATTATTATTATTATTAATAATAATATCACCAACAACAATTTTTATTGAAGAAAGATCTTATAGATGCTCACCTGGGATTAGTGGGATTTACTTCTGAGTACTTCCCTAGAAAGAGAGCCTATGCTATGTAGTGTTTGAGCATTGGACTATGATTCTGAAGACCAGGGTTTGAACCCCATGTATCCCATGGGGATACATGAATCCCCATGTATCACTGAATGTAATGGCAATAGTTGCGACATAAACAACTAGCAAAATTAAAATTGTTACAGGCATGGAAACCTATTGGATGACCTTGGACAAGTCACACTCTTTGAGCCTCAAAGGAAGGCAATGCCCCCCCTCCCCCGAACAAATCTTGCCAAGAAAACCCCATGATAGGGTCGCCATGAATTGCAAATGACTTGAAAGCATGCAATGTTACTTTTAGGGACCACATCACCCAGAATCCCGCAGCCAGCATAGCAATAAGAATTGTAAAAAATCTGAAAAAGTAACAAAACCCAGATGTTTTGTTTGAATGCATGTCTCTGAGAGAGGGGCATGCAACACTGCATATTTTCAGATGGCATGCTACCCCCTCAAACGAACCAGAATATTAGCGATACCAACTACTTCAGTTAGCAAAACCTCAGACAAAGAAGCTCCTTATTACAGTCCTTTTACACACACACACACACACACACACAGAGCCTTCTTTCTTTCTCTTTGTCATCTGTGTAGCTACAAGGTTATTGTTTTTAAAGTAGTATCAGCATCGGGAGGATGGTGAAGGATGGCTGGAGAAACTGACACTTTTCGTAAACTGCAATGAAACTCTAGTCTATTGTGTGTGCTTGCCTACAACAAGCAAGATAAACAGCATGCATGAACAGCAAAACAGAGTGAAAAGGCAAGAGTAGATTGGCCTGCTTCACCAGATACCTCTTGTTAAAAAAGAAAAAAAAGCATAGATCTGTAAGGTTACTCCCCAAAATGAAAATCATAAGAAAAATGGAGTTGAGCAAAAGAAAGAAAGAAAAATTTTCCCTGGATGCATTTTTGAGGCAGCCTTCAAGTGGTATTATGCAAGGCTTTCCTGACCTGGTTGTTTCATTTCACATGTGCATATTGTTGATTTTGGATTTAAAAGCTTGCCCAAATATGTTGAACTGCTCTTATTTTGTGTGGTGTAGGAATACATTTCTATTTTTTTCCCCATTTTATGTGTGCCTCTGTTACCATTTTTTTTTTTTTTTTGGTTAAAGAAGGCTGCTGCCACACTACAGAAATAAAGCAGTATGATACCACTTTAACTTCCATGGCTCAGTGCTATGGAATTCTGGGATTTGTAGTTTGGTTGGGCACTAGAGCTCTCTAACATGGAAAGCTAAATATCTCACAAACCTACAGATTCAAGAATTCTGTAGGATGGAGCCATGGCAGCTAAAGCTGTGTCAAACTGTACTATTTCTGCAGCGTGGCATCAGCCAAAGTAATACCCAGGAACACATATTTGTTCACTGAGGTATCAGTGGCTTCACAAGGGGTGTGGGAGAGATGTGGGACACACCAGATGATACTCTAAGGCGGGTGACACCACTGCTCCCCATATATCTGTCTTTCGGATGTTGCATTTGCCTGCATCCATTTAAAACACTGGAGCTCAGTGTAGAGATGGTGTAAGTGGGGCTAGGCTCAGTGAGAGGAGAAAGGAGAGGCCTCATTTTTTTAAAAAATTCTAAAATTGTACTTTAAAAATATTCTTTTATTTTTTTTCTTTTTTAGTTTTTAACAGATTTTATTAATAGCTTTGCAAACAATCAATACAATCAACACAAATACCTTACCAGATTTTCACTTTAACTACATGAAATTAGGTACTTGTAAATACATTTAGGCTGGGTGCATGATATTGTAATTTAAGGATATAAGTATAATTTTGATTTTACGTCCCAACGGTTGCCATTACATCCTGTGATTTATGAGAATTACAATTAATAACATTAGTAATTTTTTTTACTAATTCTATATGGTGTGGTATGGGAGGAGGTCAATGAGTTGGTGACACCATGAGTTACCATACTAGGTGATGCCAACCCTAGTGACACCACTGTGAGATATATCTGTATATGCTAGGAGGAATGCAGTGGCCACACTACAACCATCCATTTGCCCAATGTGTGAACAGTTTTAAATATGTAGAATTAAATACCTGAATTCCTGCTTTATGCAATGTTCCATTTTGTATCCCTGCTAGCATGTTGCAATCTAACCTGTTGCGTTTTGAGCACATTGCAACTAGAGCGACCATCTTATATACAGACTGCAGCCAAGATTAGTTTTCAGACAGCATGGAAACTAATTTGTTTTTCTTTTTCCAATGAAGAGCAGACCACAGGACAAAGAGTGAAAATCATACAAGCTGACTTCACCAAAAAGGATGTATATAATAATATTGAAGAAAGCCTTCAAGGATTAGAAATTGGTATTTTGGGTAAGAGATTTAAGAATGTTTTTCAAGAGCCAGGGCTGCCCCAACACTTTTGGATGCCTGACATGGAAAGGAAAACCTCCATTCCACCCCCCCTGTGAAAAGGCTCATAAAACATACCGCAGGTCAGCTACATTATTTTGGCAGATAAGCCATAAAATTTTATAACTGTCTTTCTCCACATCAGACAGGAATAATAATAAAGGAACTACGTAGGAATTTGCTTTCCTTTTATGATTACCAAAATCATGGTGGCTGCATCTCTCTACCTAATAGACTTGGCTCTCCTTTGCCAAGTATTCATTTCACTCTGGAGTTAGAAATGTCTTCTGAGATGGATTCACCCAGGCCTGTGATTGGGGGCTACATTGACTAAATGAATCATGACTAATTCAGAGAATAATCAGAGAAGTCCCAAAACTGTATATACATTTTTTGAAATTGTTGCAATGTATTAGAAAGCCATGATTATTGATTTTTAAAAAATATTTCAAGATAAAAATGCAGAATTTAAAGAATTTAGTTAACAGGAGTCAACAACAGGCTGACAGGAGGTATTTTAATTTTTATAAGAAATGGCTAGAAATCACAAAGTAGAGGACTTTTGTCTGTTGGTTCTTTGAGTTCTCAGATTATTATCTCAATTAGTCCTTCTGAACTACAGGTTGAGTCTCCCTTATCCAAAATGCTTGGTGCCAGAAGAGTTTTGAATTGCAGAATATTTTGGAATTTGGAATATTTGTGTATACACTAGCCCCTCCCAATTCATGGGGGATCCATTCCAGACCCTCCCCCCTACAAAAATGGCAACTCACAAATATTCGAGTCCCATTGAAAATAATGGTGCACATGTCTGTGGTGCAAGTGTGAGGCTGCATGCAGGTGCGCACCGCCATTTTGTCCCTCCCCACTTGTCCCTCCTGTGAAGAGCGAGAAGTCAGCGAACGGGGAGGGACAACTGTATACATAATGAGATATTTTGGAGATGGGACTCAAAAATGAAATTCATTTTTGTTTCTTATACACCTTATACACTTGGTCTGAAGATAATTTTATAGACATATTTTAAATAATTTTGTGCATGAAACAAAGTTTGTCTACACTGAACTATCAGAAAGCAAAGGTGTCACTATCTCAGCCACCCATGTAGACAATTTTTGGATTTTGGAGTATTTCGGATGTTGGAATTCTGAATAAGGGAGACTCAACTTGTATTCTGTGACAGGCCTAAGTCAACCCATATCAGAAAACAAAACTACCCAGTTCAAGTTCACCAGGAGCTGGTCATGGTAGAACCATGGACAAGATCTTCTTGTACTTTCTAGATCACGGCCATCCTATGTCATTTCAGCAAAATATTGTGCAGAAAGAATGTTTTATCCTGTCCAGTGGATTTATATTCCACCAAAAGCTACATCTACACTGCAGAATTAATGCAGTTTGACACTGTTTTAACTGCCATGGCTCAATGTTGTGGAATCCTGTGAGTTATAGTTTGCTGTGGCAGCAGAGCTCTCTGACAGAGAAAGAAAAATACCTTGCAAAACTACAAATCTCAGAATTTCATAGCATTGAGCCAGGTCAGTTAAATTGGTGTCAAATTGCATTAATTCGGCGACGTCAATGCAGCCGAATCAGCCTTCCTCCAAACTTGAGTGTGGCTGACAGGGAGCTTCACTCCTTTTGGAATAGTTCAGTTTCTGTAGTTGTGCTATCTGGTTGTGTAACTGCACCCATCTTGCTTCCTTTGATTAGTTAACAATGTTGGAATGCTTCAAACCAGCACCCCATGCCGTTTTCTTGAGGCACCAGACAATGATGAGGTAAGAATGTTTCTGAATACAAATTGTTAAAGCACACCAGTTTCCTTCATATGGCACACAGTCAATTATCTATTGTTGAAGCATAAGGATAGCAGGCAATGTCATTTCCTTCTCAATTTATTTTGATGAAGTTCCTTTACAAGTGAGTAATAATAATAATAATAATAATAATTTTTATTTAATACCCCGCCCCTCTGAGCACAATCGGGGCGGCTTACATCATAAAATTATCAACAACAGTTAAGAACAATTACCTCCCCCTCCCCCCCTTAAAAAGTTATCAAACCCAATACAATTTAAAAGAAACACGATATAAGGAGGTAAATTCCTCCATTAAAAAAGTACAGCATTTCTGCAAAGCAAATGACCCAGTTATTCTCAGTGAGCCAAGTCCCTTCAAACTTTTCCTTGTCTTCTGGAAAACATAATTCCCAAAAGTAAAGAACAAACAAGCAAGCCAATAAAAATGGCTAAGGCTGCCTTTAAGGTAAAAGGAAAAGGTATTCCCTGTTGACAAGGTTGTCAAGTCGTGTCTGAGTGTAGGGGGTGGTACTGATCTTCGTCACTAAGCCAAAGAGCCAGCATTGTCGGAGACTACTCTGTGATCATGGGGCCAGCATGATTGCACACAACGCTGTTTACCTTCCCTCTGAAGTGGTACCTATTTATCTACTTGCATTTGCATGCTTTCGAACTGGCAGAAGCTGGGACTAGTGACAGGAGCTCACCCCATCATGCAGGCCTCGAATTGCCAACCTGCTGATTTTGCAATCAACAGAGTCAGCATCTTAACCACTTGAACCACTGCATCTAGAGGAGGCATTTATTGTACCATGGCCATGCAGTGTGTGTGTGTGTGTGTGTGTGAGAGAGAGAGAGAGAGAGAGAACATTATCTCATGTACCAGTTGCAACTCTCCCATGTTTTTCCACCATCACTTCTGTCATTTTTCTCTCCACAAAAATGATCCATTAGGAAGGAACAGTGGTGGCATTAGGGCCTAGGTCACCCTAGTGTGGTAACTCATGCTGTCACCCCCAGGCTGCCTAGCACACATCCCACAATCGCCCCTCTCTGCCAGCCAGGCCAACTCTGCCATGGTTGGGGTGGGATGCTGCTGCCACCTGGCAGCCCTTTCCCGATTTGGTAGGGCTGCTTGCTGAGTGGAAAAGGGAGGTGATGCCCAGTCAGCAGCTCCACCAGACCCCAAAGGCATCCACTTCCCACCAGCAGCTGCCTGGCAGCCCCTTCTGGTCTGGCAAGGTTGTTGGGTGAGTGGAAAAGGGAGGGAACTCCTTCTTGTCCAGCCACCAGACCTGCCAGATCCTTTCAGTGCCCTAGCTGGTTGAGGGAGGCAGCTGGGGGGAGTCAGGTTGGACAGGAGCAATTGACCCACTGATGTTCATCCTTCTCTGAGGTGTCACCCAGTGTGACCCACACACCATGCACACCACTAGTGATGCCCCTGGGAAGGAAAAGAAAACTAGAAGAGCTGCATAACATTTTTTGAGTGGTAACTCTAGTTACTACCTCCTTGGTTTGGCAGTCCCCAATCCACAGAAAAGCTTGAAGAGCTGTGGAAAAACAAAGGAATGCAAGAGGGATTATCCAATTTTGCAATGGATTGGACATAACTAGGAAAGTAAAATGCTGGCTACAGTTACTCAGTTGAACTCAATTGGGACTTACGTCTGAGTAAGTCTTACGCTACAGCCACAAATCCCAGAATTCCTGGTTCCAAGTTCTAAACAGGATTGCACTATAAGAGTAACTACTTCTAGTTATTTGTTCTGATGAGACCAGCTATAATGTTGTTTCTCACTTTTTCTGTATGCTGCTTTGGGAAGGCACAGCACTAAAATCACTTAAATACTTTAAATACTGAATGTACAGTTCAGTTGATTCTGTGGGGGTATAACAGCAGCTTTCCCTTGCTACTGACAATCCAACCAATGGAGAATAAATCAAGATAATTTTTTTTTTTGGCATATCTGCTTTTGCATTTTGCTGTGATTCCCTGTGGTTGAAAATATATAAATGAAAAGAGTGTGTGGTAGGCGGCAGGAGCAGCAGCAACAACAACAACAACAAGAAGAAGGTCTTATACCTGAGGAAAAAATACAAAATGTCATAGCAATCTACATAACTAAAATTTCAGGGGAAAGGGTAGCCATATTAGTAAAAATGACAAAGAATCTTGTGGTACATCAAAGGCTAACACATTTTATTTTTCATGATCTTTTATGAACATCTGGCTGCTTCACCTAAAACATTTTTTCATAAAGTGTTTCTTTGTTTAAAAAATTGTCAAACCAAAATTTTGAACCCTATGTCTTCACTGGATCAGTAAACCTTGCATTATTCCAAACAGGCCCTTATCAACTGCAATATTATGTCTGTCACCCAGGTATGTATGACACACTAATCAGCATGTGAAGAATTGAATAGCATTTCTTTTGCATGAAGGATTCCACCAACAAATGATTTTCAATCAAACAAATTCTTTTTAAAAAAGACTTAATGATTACCTATTGATTGAAAAGGTTCTAGAAGAGGTTTTCAAACCCACACTGAACTGGGGTTGTTTTGGGCCTGTGCCGTAATTTTCAGATACATGTTTTAGACTGGTGTTGTTTGCTTGCAAAAGTGTTAACATTTGTCCTTTTTTAGAACCATGCCTGGCCATGAAGATGAAATATTGACTTTCTTAGTCAAAACTGCATCCTTGAACTTTCCAGCTTTCCTGAGAAAAACAAAAGGGCTCCTAATCTTGACCTGGCTGCAGTTCCACTCCAAACAAGCTGCACAATTTCAATAGATCTCTGAGGGCCTGCCCAAGAGATTTTGCTGCCTGAAGCAAACCACAACATCACACACTCCCTTCATTTAGTGCAGTGGTTCTCAAAGTTTGGGGTGGGACCCACATCCTCCTTCTCTTCCTAAACTTTTTTTTATGTGTAAAATTTATACAGGTTTTGAGTTAGCTATTGAATGTATTTTAAAAAAATCTGTTCTAACTTGAACGATGTTATTTCCTTATAAAATGTTAAAATATGAATCTACATGAATGTGCACATGAAAATAAACTAAACAAACAAAATATTTTTGTTCAAATACTACATTGGGGGGGGGAGATGTCTGCATGTAGACATAAAGGCTATAAAGTTTGAGGGCCACTATTTAGTGTAAAGATGGTGACTGGGCTGGCAGTTGAATCACAGATCATGGGACAATATCCCTGAGGGCAGCAGGGCAGCTTAGGCCTGGAGGGAAAGCGATGTAACACAAACTCCAAACCTATCTGCTACTCTCCGGTCCAAAACCCACTGCAGAAATAATCCAGTTTGAGACCACTTTAACTGCCCTGGCTCAATGCTTGCGAATTCTGTACTTTTTTAAAAAAAATATTTTATTGCTTTTTTACATAAATATATACATTGTATACATACATACTAACATTCGGTCTCCTGTATACAATTACATTAAAAAGACAAAACAATACACTACACTAGTAACAACAATACAGTAATAATAAAACAATACTACACATTCTAAACATAAAAACTATGACTATTACATAATGACTTACATCCTCTTCATGCAATCCACATAAAAGAAAAACTTCCTATTTCACTTTTCAGCCCTTATCCTTTTCCCATAGCTTATCGTTTATCTAATACAATTCCTGAATTGTTTGTCATTTGTATCCCTGGCAGATAGTTACAAATCTAGCATTTTATATTATATCCAGATACCACCATTATCTATTTCTTGATCTTACATCTTATTCTATCTATCTTATTATACTCTTATACTATGTCTTATGAATATATATCTTTATGTATAATTACCCAGTTTTACCATCTAACTATTTATTTATACTTTTATATGATTGTATTATACATATCAATCTTATCCAGCTTGACATATCCTGTATACATCAGATATAATAATTATTGATATTAATGATCTTTTTTCGATAGTCTTCATACCGTTGTAATAGATTCTTCAATCAGGAGCTTCGGCCATTTTCTTTTCATATATGTTATCACATCTTTCCATTCATCTTTCTCTTTCTCTTGACTCTTCTCTTCTTCATTCAATTTTCTAGATAGTATATCTGTCTCAATCATATCTTATAGTTTTATTATCCATTCATCTACATGTACAGTTTTCTTTATTTTCCAGTACTTAGCATATACAAGTCTAGCAGCAGTTAACATATAAAAAATGGTCTTACCATAAATTTTTTCTGTTTTGTCCTGTAGCATGTTTAGTAACAGGACTTCAGGTTTGAACTGTAATTCTATACCCAATATTTCTCTTATATTTTCCTTTTTTTTCTGCCAAAAACTTTTTGCTTCCTCGCACTCCCACCATAAATGGAAGAAGTTCCTTTTTCCTTTCCACACTTCCAACACTTGTTGTCAGTGTGTTTATATATTTTGCTTAGTTTATCCGGGGAGAGATGCCATCTATATAAGATCTTATAGAAATTTCCCTTTATATCTTGACAGGCTGTATATCCCACCCTTATTTTCCAGGACTTCTCCCATTGATCTAATTCCAAAGGTCTTCTACAATTTTTTGCCCAGCTAATCATATTTTCTTTTACTAGGTCTTCCTCAGTATACATTTCTAATAGTTTTTTTATATATACCCGTTAAGTTTCTCATCCCATATAATGTTTTCCAAATCTGATTTCTTGTTTGCTATTCCCGTTTCTTTCTTATCTTTTTTTTTAAATCTGGAATTAATATGATGATAGAGAAACCAACTGCAGTTATTCCCCTCCTCTCTGATTTGGTCTAAAGGTTTTAATTCGTATTCTTTTCCTCTCCTCTTTAAAATATTTTCATATTTTAAGTATTTTTCCTTTCTTTGTGGGTCTACCCGAAACAGCGCCTCATGAGGTGACATCCACAGAGGTATTTGCTGGCATATCCTTCTTTTATATTTTTTCCAGATCCTATATAAAGATGCTCTAATATAATGGTTATTAAATTCCCTATTTACTCGTATCTTATCATAAAATAAATATGCGTGGTAGCCGAATCTCAATTGTGAGCCTTCTAATTTCAAAAGTTTTTGGTTTCCCAATGTGATCCAGTCTTTTAGCCAGAGGATAGCACTGGCTTCAAAGTGTAATTTTAAATTTGGGACTGCCGACCCACCTCTTTCTTTTGCGTCGCACATATATTTTTGCTTAATTCTTGGTTTTCTTTCTCCCCATATAAATTCCAAAATTTGTTTTTGCCAATCCTTTAATGAGTGCTCATTTCTCAATATATTGTTTGGAATAAAAACAACATTCTGGAGAGGATATTCATTTTAATTGCAGCTATTTTCCAAAATAGGGAGAAATTTAAATCTTTCCAATATCTCAAATCCTTTTTAATGTCATTCCATTTCTTTTTATAATTATTCTTATATAGGTCTGAGTTTTTATTAATATTATCACTAAATATTTTGCCTTTTTTGTTATGTCAAACCCTGTTGGCTCTTTTAATTTTTCTTCTTCTGAAATAGTCATATTTTTCACAATTACATTTGTTTTTTCTATATTAATTTTAAGCCTGATATGTTCTCAGATTCTCTAAGATGTTTTAAGAGATGTCTTACACTGTTAATCGGATCTTCTAACGTTATAGCTATATCATCAGCGAAAGCTCTTAACTTGTATTGATCCCCTTTGATTTTTATCCTCTGCATCTCTTGTTTTTCTTTTCTTTTCTTTAATATTATATCCAACGTTAACACAAATAATATAGGCGAGAGGGGGCAATCCTGCCTGGTACCTTTAGTAATGTTAATTGATTTAGTTTTGCAGCCATTTACCAGTACATTTGCTGTTTGATTTTTATATATTGCCTCTATCCATTTTTGAAATATTATCCCCATTTCTAATTTCTTAATTAGTGTTTGCATTAAATTCCATTCCAAGTTATCAAAAGCTTTTTCCATATCCAGCAGAATTAGTGCTAGTTTCCTCTCATTGTGAAATTCAAAATATTCTAAGAGATAACACCAGACAAATAGTAAATATATTAGAAACTGTACTTTTTTGAGACATGTAGCCTTCTCTGTCAGAGAGCTCTGAAGCCACAATAAACTACAATTCCCAAGACTCCCCAGCACTGAGCCAGGGCAGTTAAAGTGGCCTGAAACTGGATTATTTCTGCAGTGTATTTTGGACCTCCATTCACCTCTAGAGGCAGTGGTTCTGGTTTCAGTAGAGTAGTAAATTCACTCTGGGATTTGAGATGCATCTATGCTGTAGAAATAATACAGTTTGACACCACTTTAAGTGCTCTAGCTCCATCCTATGGTGTTATGGGATTTATAGTTTGGCCAAAGAGGGCTGGTGCCTCACAAAACTACAAATCCCAGGATTCTGTAGCATGGACCCATTGCAACTAAAGTGGATCCGTTCTGCCTCCCCCCGCAAAAACAGAGACTCGCCAATATTCAAGTCCCATAGGCTTGCATGAGGCATGCCTCTGTGGGGGGGCTGCCCCATTGATTTTAATGGAGGTTGTCCCTCTGTGAATATGCAAAACCGTGGACCTGAAGTCCGCCAGAACAGAGGGGCGACTGTAGATGCATTCATATTTTAAAGGAGCTGTGCAAGCTGACCAATTTATTTTGATTGCAAGAATTTAGCACCTTGGATAGCATCTTTAAAGTTCTGATCCAACCCCAAAGCAGATTGATATTGTAGTCATCAGCCTCAAGTGGTCCTTCATATGAGCTTGCTTGCCTCCTGGCCCTTGTCGCTTTTCTTCCATTTCACTAGTGTCCTAAGAGTGCATCTATACTATAAAAATATTGCATTTTGACACCACTTTAGCAGCCTGGCTCATTTCTACAGAATCCTGGGACTAGTAGTTTTGTGAGGCACCAGCACTCTTTGGCACAGAAGGCTAAAAACCTTGTAAAACTACAAACCCCAGGATTCCATAGAATAGAACTACAGCACTTACAGTGGTGTCAAACTGCATTATTTCTACTATGTAGATGCACCCTTGTTTTTCCTGCTCATTTGCTTTCTCATGGTGACTCATTCATGAGGTTGAATTCAGCTGAACATCTTTGAAATACCTCTGCTTCGCAAAAAATGCCTTTGTGTAATGGGATCTTGTAGCATCTTTGAGACTAACTGAAAGAAAGACACTGGTAGCATGAGCTTTCATAGACTTGAGCCTACTTCCTCAGATGCATGCACCACAGATGTATGCACCGTATGCATCTGAGGAAGTAGACTGAAGTCTACAAAAGCTCATGCTACCAGCTCCTTTCTTTCAGTTAGTCTCAAAAGTGCTGCTGCAATATCCCTTTGCATTCTGATTTTCCAGACTAACACAACTATGTCTTTCAAAAAGTGCCTCTGTGACCCCATTGTCCTATTTAGTCCAAATGTGGATACTATGTAAGTCAAAGCTGAACACCATATTGTTAAACTTGGATTTTAGCTTTTATATTCTTGTCAGACAAGAAAGAAACCTGATGACACTTTTAGGATAAATCTGCAAAAATAACCTTCATGCCATCCTTGGCTTTGATCAGTTTAGTCAATGGATCAATCAGTCCAATTAATTAAATTTACTCCTATCCATTTAAAGTTTTATCTATAATATTTAATAGACTCTGATCTATCTAATATTCTTACCATTCTTACTTCATTAGAAATGTCATGGATTGAGCAGATTTACCTTCTATAAATAATGAAACATGCTAATTAAGAACTTTCTAGCCAGATCTGTGGAGGTTAAAATCCAGTATTGGAGGGATGCGTGTGCTTTACTGTTTGGTTATTTCAACTCCAGCAGGGGAAGGGAACAAGAAACACACATGACATTGACTCATTCTGAGGTCTTTGATTTTTCTAATGGTGCTGCTGGATTTGCAAAAGTAGGAGCAGATGCAGCCAACCAACCAACCAAAAATAATTTCTCTTTAAAACAGCATATACAGGTAGCACACAGTTTGTTTTAAGACTAAATTGCATTTGTGGATGTGCATCCATATTACTGGAAAGAAGGTAGTGTTCTTTTGAGGGCTGATTGGTAAAGTTTTTGCTTAAGATTTACACCTTTAAGATGGTTGCAGGGTTACTAAACCGAAAGACAAATGCTGAAGAGCACACAACAGAATCCACAAGTACAAAAGAAATATGTCTCCAAGTGTTCTGTAGATGGTTTTTTAATATATTTTTTGATGTTTTTTAAAAAAATTTATTTTGATGCAAGCCCAATGCATTTCAGCCTATGCAAATATTTCAGTGGTCTTCTTCATGGGCAATACATGTAACCAGCAACAGAAATTTTGGGAGCTGAAAAGTTTGTTCCATTTGCTAGATCAACAAAAAAGAGAGGCTGCTTTAAGCTGCAGACTCAACTTGCTCACCTTCTTTCTTAAGCATTTTCCTTTTTTTTCTGCTGCCTATTTTAAGACTTGGAATGCCATTAAATATTGTAGGGTTTTTACTTGGGCCAGTTTTAATGCATTATCTTCTTAAAGGTTTTGGGGAAGAGATGTTACTGTTCTCTTGTCCTTGAGGATTTGTCCTTGTAATAACCAGGCAGTGCTATGCACAACATGTTCCATTCTCTATTTTTTTATATTGGATTTCATCAGCAAATATCCCCTTTAGGGACCAAACTGCCAGGAGAATCAGCTCAGCTCAATTTTATGTGAAATACTGTCTGAGAGACAAAATTTCACAGTTCTCTTCAAGTAATGATAAGATTGCCTTTGTTGTTGTTATTGTTGCATGCCTTCAAGTCATTTCCAACTTATGGCAACCCTAAGATAAACCTGTCATTGTGTTTTCTTGGCAAGATTTGTTCTCAGGGTTGTCATAAATTGGAAACAACTTGAGGGCGCACAACAACAGCAAAAACTGTGGTCAGTATCAGGGAGAACAAAGAAACATATAAACATTTCTTAAGCATTTATAGAAAATGCTTAAGAAAGAAGAAGATATTTCTCTTTTCTGGCTTTGTCCTGAAGGCCACATTGGGAACTGGAGATATTGCTTTAAAGAAGGGAATTTCCTCTACCTTGATCAGCATAATAAAGTCTGCAGCCCCATCATTCTCTGCCCATGTTAAAGAAACACTGTGTCTATAGCTATTTCTATTCACTGGAGGGCTCTCCTTTACTGGTGATATCTAAGCAAAGGTTGGATGGCCATCCAGCCTGCATCTAGCAGGGGGCTGGAGTAAGTGGCCTCCAAGATTCTTCCAACTGTACAATTCTATCATGCTAACTATATTTTCTTCAATAGGTAGACATTAGTTATTCTAAATCTGTGGATTTCATTTTTGTTTTAGATGACACGGATAATTTTGAAACAGATGGTGACAAGGTAAATCTCTTTTCAATGTTCTAGTCTTTTGTGTAATTGTGTGCACATGTGTGTTTAATATGGTTTCGAGCTATAATATAGTGGATTTAGGGTTGATTTAATAAAGTTAGGTTACTTGCTGTAATAAGATGCCTAAAAAGTACACTCTCTGGAGAATAGCATGATCACAGATATAAATGTTGGGTTTAGTCTGGTGAGACTGTTGTATACTCCAAATAATGAACAATATACTCTAAGCTTATTTTCTGCCCTGTATACATTATCAGAACTTGGAAAAATTAACTTTTTAAACAACTTGAAGAACCACTGTCCACTACACATGCTGGATAAGAGAACTTGGAAGCTGCAGACTAAAATAAAATAATGTTTCCCTGTTCTGCACTGACAAATTTTCTCTCACTATAGAAAAATAAAATTGTGTGGAGAATGTACAGAGATGTTGATGAAGTGAGCAAGATGCCCCCTCATGTGCCTGGAAATTGAAACTGATTGATGTTAGATTCAGTATAGGTAAATGAAAGTGTTTCTTCAGAGACTACTTTATTATCTGGGGGAATTTACTGCCACAAGTTAGGGTGATGATGTTTGCTGACATTCATGGCTCTACTTATGCTCATATGAATCTCCTTTCCAGCTTGTGGAATTTTAGCAGACATTGCCAAGAAAACGTCAAGGGCTTTTTCATGGGTTTCAAAAGAATAGGTGAAAGGAAAGAAGGCATAAAAGGAAAGAAGAAAAGATACTGAATTCTATTCCAATAGCTAATTGTGAATTTTGTCATTGTTTGAACGTGCAGAATACACAAAGGCCTTATTAATAAATTCCTCTGCATAGTCATACTTTTATTATATTTTAATTTTAAAATGTCAAATTGTTATGCTGCTGGTAGTGGTTTAATCTTTTTCCATATTCCATATTCAGATCTGTTTATTTGTTTATCTGTTTATTGTATTTCCATATTCAAATCTGTTTATAATAAACAAAAACAGAACAGTCTTTAGTGTGAACACATGTACCAAGAGCAGTAACTAAATCCATCTGTGGACTTTGTTCTCCATGTGTATGGCTCAAATGTGTGTCAGGGGAGCAGGGCCATGACCCTTTTCCCAGACTTCATTCTCTTGGTCCTTCCTCAGGACGTTCACAATTTAAAAACAAACTCTGCAAAGGGAAACCTAGTGTGTGTACAAATCCTCTCGTGTAAAGCTCCATGCAACTGGGAGCACCAACTGCACATGGTTCTGAGTCACATGGAACTCTCTGTAGCCTATCCCTTTACCAATAACTATGCTTCATGTGTGCATGTCCAGGATGCAGGATCAATATGTGGCTGCAATAGAAATCATGAGCTTTGCCTTCTGTTAACCTTCCCTGTACATGCTGCAGTTCCAATGAAAAATTAAGACCCAATTGTTGTATGTGGTTTTTTGTTCAGAGGGCTTTTGGCTTTGCCTTCCTCCGAGACTGAGAGAGAGTGACTTGCCCAAGCTCACCCAATGGGTTTCCATGGCTGAGTAGGGATTCAAACCCTGGTCTCTATAGTCCAATGCTCAAACCACTACACCATGCTGCCTTTTAAGGCCTATTGCACCTGCTAGTTATTTAAAAATGAACATGGTTCCTTATGCATCACATATAGTCTGGCTTTGACAGAATTGGATGTCTTTGGTATTCTATATAAGTAAAATAATAAAATATCTTTTACACTGTTTCATTTATTTTTCAGACAAAGGGGACTGATTCTGAATATATCTTCTGCTGTTGGGACCTTCCCTTGTCCATTATATGCCATTTATTCTGCCTCTAAAGTAAGACACTTGTGTTTCCTGGAAATATGTACTTCATCTATATAGCTCTGGATTTCAGGAGGCTAAAGTTATGAAGGGGTTTACTATGCAGACATTGTTCTTAACCTCCAAATAAGAAAAATATCCAACAATAAAATGAGGTAATGATAAAAAGAGAGAATTGAGTGTCTTGAAAGAGGGCTCCTAGGTAAAATTTGACATTTTAGTAGTTGGTTTTTTTAAAAAGTGTATGCAATTAATATAGATTTCTTATCCCTATATATATATAATTTTGTTTCTGTAGGCTTTTGGGTACACATTTTCCAAAGCTCTTCAAGCAGAATATAATGCAAAAGGAATTATCATACAGGTGAGATATTTTTATCTGCTGACAGAATAAGCAAAAAAGTTCAACCAACTAAATAGATGAGATGTTGAAGAACTCTGGATGTTTGTTTTACTGTTTTCCCTCTTCCCTATCCATTATGGGAAGACTCATTTTGTCTCCACCACATTGATATGGCAATAACTAACCATAGCCTGTGAAGGAATTCTGAAATGTTATATCTTGTTTCAGGCGGTGACTCCCTATTCTGTTTCGACTCCAATGACCATGTGGTCAAAGCCTAATCTAGTCAACAAGACAGCAGAAGCTTTTGTTAGAGAATCTCTGCAGTATGTCACATTGGGTGATGAGACATTTGGATGCTTAACCCACGAAATATTGGTAATTCAACTGTACACTTTAATCTGATGAGAGAGATTAGATTTTCCAACACTAACACTGAAGGGCTATTGATGACTTTTGAATACTATGAATTATGTCTTTCAACAATGCATTAATTTTATCTAAAAGGCTGGCACCTCAATCTAAGCCATGTCTATTCAGAAGTAATTTCTTCTCTGTTTCATACATGCCTCCAAATAAACTAGGATTACTGCCCCAGTCAGTTATCCTTGCTCCCTCTGAAATCAGCTGCAGTCCTCACAAGAAGTTTGGAAAATGGATTTCCACAGCAGCAATCTACTGCTGTTATTGTGAGCTGTCTCTGTTGCAATGCAAAGTGTTTTGGAGTGCTGTGTTGTTGAACAGGCAATTATTAGCTTTTTCCCCCAAACCCTTCCTGGCTGGCCTGAAAACTGCTAGAATTGGTTTGTTGGCAATACATCTGCCTGCATTTTTGAACTCTTCTTAATGGTAGTCAGCACAGCTCTGTCTCTAGGAAGAGTTCAAACATTCAGGTATTTGCACTGATCCTTAACAAGTGCCTGCACTTCAAAATTTAACACGTCTCCTCTGTCTACGTCTGAGTTTAAGAAGACACAGTGATTAAGGTTCCTTGCTGTCCTAAATACTTGAAGAGACAAGGACACCAATTCTATATAAGGTTAGTTAGTTCAAGGTTATTTAAAGTCTCAGCTGTCCTTACTACCTGCTGAATGTATGGGGATCATCCATGTTTGGAGATGCCACTCAGCAGTCAGTTAGGAAACAAAGCTGTGGGCGAATCTATACTGGAGAAATAGTGCAGCTTGACACCACTTTAAGTGCTGTATAGCTCATTCCTATGGAATCGTTAGCCTTCTCTGCCAAAGTGTACTGGTGCCTCACAAAACTACAGATCCCAGCATTCTGTAGGATGAAACCATGGCAGTTAAAGTAGTGTCAAACTAATATTTCTACAGTGTAGATGCACCCTGTGTCATGGCATTTTTCTTCCTACGACTCTAAAAAGACAGAATTTGCCTAAGGGAATGGGGTTGCATTTTTGTGGCTAGGAAGACGGAGGCAGGTACTTGAGGGATACAGAGCCTCAAGTGTCAAAATAATTGAATAGTAGGTACTTCATTATAGATAAGACATGGGATTCATCACCACACAAGTAGTGATGGCCACCAGCTTGAAGGGTTTAAAATGGGTGTAGTAATAGGACAGGGGTAGGCAACCTGTCCCCTTTAAGGGCCGAGGGACTTCAGCTTCCAGAAGCCTCAGCCATGTTGGCCAATAGTCCCATGTTGGCCAATAGCTCCTGGGATTCTGGGAGCTGAAGTCCCTCGGCCCTTAAAGGCGACAGGTTGCCTACCCCTGTAATAGGACATAAGGCTATCAAAAGCTGTTATTCAAGAGTCTGGAAATGTTACTGCTTAGATCACAGCTCCCAACAATCTGTAGCTAGCCAGTCTCTTTCAGTCATCATAAGAAAATGTTCAATAGTGGGGAGTGGAGGATGGCACATCCCTGTCATCCAATTCTGAATTTAAAAAGGTTTTGTCTTCAGTTCTCAGATTCCTATTGTCAGCTTGGCTAGTTCTGGGGAAAAATTCTGGGGATTGCCATCCAAAAAAGTAATGTTTCCAAAGTCTAATATTAATCATGATGGCTGTATATTACAGAAGTAGTATGCCTCTCAATACCAATTGCTGGAGAACACAAACAAACCATTGCATTCATGTCCTGCTTGTGGGCTTTCCATATGCACCTAGTTACCAACCATGGCAATAGAATCCTGGACTAGATTGGCCTTTGGTTTTATCTAGCATTCTCAAAAGCCTGTTAGGACAAAAATTTTGCTTGGTGACAGAAGGACAGCAAGGAGGGGGCCATTCTAGTCCCCCTAGGGAAGGAGTTCCAAAGCTTAGGAGCAGCCACCCAAAAGGCCTTGTCTCATGTCCCCACAAAAGGTGTCTGTGTGAATGAGTGGGACTGAGAGAGGAGCCTCTTCTGAAGATCTCAGGGAGGGGCCATATAGCTAGTCTTCTGTTCCCAACTTGACCAGATTTGGGGACCATGTGCCTTGAATTGCAAAACATGCAGCATTTTGTCAGCAAAGAAGCCTTTTTATTAAATATCAGCACTGGGTCTTTAAAAAAAAAAAAAAGCATATGCAAGGTGACCAGCCGATGTTAGTTCCTCCACATTATAAAATCTGGCTCCACTTCATAAAAATTTGAAAGCAACCTTTTTCTTTTTCTTTTACATATCTTTTTATAGGCACGGCTCATGCAGTGTATTCCTTCATGGATCTTTCACAGTGAGAGAGTGCAAGAGATGCTAAAAAAAGCTATTTCCCATCAGCTGAAAAAGAGTTTTAAAAGTATCTGAAAAACACCTTCACTTGGAGCAGATGTCACTGTAGACACTCTCGTGAAAGTTTGGTGTGAATTATGCCAGCAGTGAATTTGACAGGCTTTCCATCTGAGCAAATCTAAAATCATCATCATCATCTATTAACCACAATGTTTCACTTCTGTAGGCTTTTATTTTCATAATATTTTCAAATATTTTCCTTCCTTTTCACAATATTTCATAATATTTTCATAATATTGATTTTGCTATTGGTTTGAATTTAATACTGATATTCAGGATACAATTTCAGTATTGTTTTGAAGAATCATTTCAATAAATACCGAGAAAAATATGTTTAAATCAGTGATGGGCAATCATGCTGGAAGTAGGGGCCATTCCCACCACCACCACCTCGAACCTACCTAGTTGGCCACACCAGTGCATTAGACACACACAAAGTGATATAGCATCACTTCTAGCTGCTATTTTGGCTGATTTGGGATCTTCTTTTGGTTTTGGGGTTATTCTTTTAAGGAGGCTTGGAAGCTCTGGGGGGGTTAGAGAAAGCAAATTTTCAGTTGGGTATTGGTAGTATTTGGCTGGTTTTACAGCAAAATCAACCCCCTAAAACTAAATTGGCAGGGGAAGATTTGGGGGCTTCAGAGTCACATTTAAGGGGCTGCACGGATCCCAGGGCCTGCATATGGCCCAGACTTTGTTCACTTCTCATTTAAAATCTAGTTTTTATGGAAGAAAAGGTTATTATAAAAACACAAAGGCTTAAATCCAATTGTTAGTAGGCGGTAAAAGTGACTCTAGTTGTGGCTCAGTTTTTGGATAGTGAAGTATAAGATGATAGAAGGTTCATACAGGTTGCATCTACATTGCAGAATTAATGCAGTTTGATACTGTTTTAACTGCCATGGCTCAATGCTATAGAATCCTAGGATTTGTAGTTTTGTGAGATATTTAGCTTTCTCTGTCAGAGAGCTCTGGTGTTACAACACACTACAAATCCCAGGATTCCATAGGATGAAGCCATGACAGTTAAAGTGCAGTAAAACTGCATTAATTTTGCAATGTGGCAGCATCCTCAGAAGCTGCTCCCAACAGGGTTTGTATGATGGGGAATAAGGCAATAGTGGCCCATAGATTAAGCAGGAACTATACTGGCTGAGTTTCTTTTATCTGGAATTCTAAAATCTGATATACTTCAAAACCCAAAATGTTTTTCATGCTTGGACAAGATAGTAACACCTTTGCTTTCTGAAGTTGCAGTGTAGACAAACTCTGTTTCATGCACAAAATTATTAAAAATATTATCTATAAAATTACTTTCAGGCTATGTGTATTAAGTATATATGAAACATAAATGAATTTTGTGGTTATACTTGGGTCCCATCTCCAAGATATCTCATTATGTACATATAAGCAAGTTGAACATTTTGGAAAATTTGGATATTCCAAAATCCAAAAAAGCAAAAAAAAATCTAAAATCCAAAACATGTGTGTTCCCAAGCATTTCGGATAAGGAGACTCAATCTCTAGTAGGTAAGTCAATAAAGAATAGAACACAAAACAACAAACAGAATAATGGGTATTTAATAGGGCTGCCTCAAAAATTCTGATTCATACGGATTTTAGTCAACATATTAACTGATTAAATTTGGATATTGATAGAAGCAATAGTGCTCAATTAAGGATGATACTTCTTGGTTCATGGAAAAGCAGAATGAGAAGGAGTCCTTTCCTTCTTCCCTCTAAAGCCCCTCTTATGCCCTCATCCTACTTCAGAGGGCTGGAAAACCCTCTGAAGCAGGATTGCAGAAAACAATAGGGGATTAATTTATTTATACTATATAAACATCTAAAAATACATTCATACAATCGAAGTTTCAAATATAATCAGCTCATCGTCTTACATTACAATACTTCCAAAGTTCCTTTGACAATAAATACCTTCATTTATAATCATGATTTTCCCTTAAGTCTTTTTCTCTCGATATTTTAATAGAAGCTCTCTTTCAAAAATTAGGTAATCATACCCATACATTGTATCTATTTACAATCTTATCTCCTTTTTTTAAAAAACAATAAGGGTTTCAAGGAAATTGGGTGGTGGTGATGAAAAACCCTTTTCCACTAGTGGAAAGGCATAAGTGTTTTCAAGTCAATTCTGACTTATGGTAACTCTCTGATAGGGCTTTTCATGACAAGAAGTATTGAGAGGAGGTTTGCCATTGCTTTCCTCTGAGGTGGAGAGAGTGTGACTTGCCCAAGGTTACTGAACGGGTTTCCATAGTTGAGTGAGGATTTGAACCATAGTCTCCTAGAGTCCCTAGTCTGACATTCAAACTGCCACATCAAACTGGCTCCAATATTGGATAATTTTTAGATAATACTTATATATATGATAACAGGCATCATTTGAGAAGGGGGGGTCATCATCTTCAGTTATTACAGATGCTTATATTCAAAATGTTGTATCATCCTTCTGAGGCTGCATCCACTCTGCAAAAATAACCCACTTTGACACCACTTTAACCACCACAACTCAATGCTATGGAATTCTGTGGAGCCATGGCAGCTAAGACTGCTTTATTTCTGCAGTGCAGATGCAGCCTTAGAACATTATTTGAAAGTATTTAATGTGTTATTCTAACAAAGTAGTCAATTAAACATTACATTTAAATATTTTATTTTATTTTATTTTATTAATAGGGGATTAATAGGAACATTACAAACTATGAAGGTTATTGAAGATTACATAGTTCTCTAGGTACATTTTTGGGCATGTTAACTCACTGACATGATGTGAGATAATGAAGAGCCCCAAGAAAACAGATTCACTTTTAAAATAATATTGAAAATTAATTATAACTTTGACAAATGTGTTTTTTAAAACATTAGATTCTCATAAGAGAGGAAAGTTGCTCCAAATTTGCAAATTTTAAAATAAATGATCCATCCCTATTGAATGTGAAAATTATACATGAAGATTCAAGTTTAAGTTGAACATTTTGAAAATACTGAATAGGCATGATACTTTACTGATCTGTAATGTACAGCATGGTACTTAGCTGATCTTGAACTGAGCTTTGTGTTATCTAATATAAATCATCTATCAGGATTGAGTCAAATAAATTACTATGCAGATGTTCTAAATGAATCTATATTTCATTAATTTTTTAAGATTTTTATTTGACTCTTTATTAGTTTTAAACCCAAATGATGAATATTTAAAGCAGGAGTAAGGAACAGGTGGCTCACTAGCTACTAATTATACCTTTAAAGTAACATGTATATTGACCCTATGACACTAATGAATTCCACAGCCATAGGATACATAGTGATCCACAATTTTGCACAAACAGCAGCAGCATTCACTTGATAAGAAACCAACTCACAAATCAGTGAACAAGTGGCAAGTATGCAGTCATATTGTTGCTCCCTGAATATTTATGCCCTAACCATATTGTAGTGGATCCAGGGGAAAGAGGGTTGAAGCCTCCACTTTTTGATTTGCAAGGACTGTGGTTGCATCTGCACTGCAGAATTAAAGCAGTTTGATACTGCTTTAACTGCCATAGCTCAGTGCTGTGGAATCCTCGGGTTTGTAGTTTGTTGTGGCAGCAGAGACAGAGAAGGCTAAATATTTCACAAAACTACAAACCCCAGAATTCTATAGCACTGAGGCAAGACAGTTAAAGTGGTGTCAAACTGCATTTATTTCTGTAGATTTCCATAGCTCCATTCCTAGTTTTCAGGAACATTGACTGATAAGCCTACATAGCTGTCTTCCTGCATGGATTCTCATACTAAACAAAGACTACCGTAATATTGCACTACACTGTTAGAGCACTATTTTTCCACTTTTACTACTTTGGCTGCCTCCTGTGGCATTCTGGGGTTTGTAGTTTAGTGAGGCCTAAGAGTTATCTGGCTGAGAATTCTAAATGCCCTTCCCTAAACTGCAAATCCCAGAATTACACAAGAGGCAGCCATAGCAATAAAAGTGGAATAATAGCACTGTAACAGTATAATGCAGCATGATTTCTATTTCCTGGAACAGGATTGTGTAAAGCTGTTTCCTAGTAATTTTTAATTTGTAGTTTGCAAGCTAGAAGAATCTTGGTTCAACACAGGCAGATGCATCCAAGACATTAGAGTTTTTCAACACAAATGACCCATGGTTCTAACACTTTCCAGTCACTGAGTTTGTCTCAAGCGGATATGGCTTTTTATAGACTATATTTGTACACTGTCAGTAACATAGGCTGTCGGCCCACTGCAGAAATAAAGCCGTTTTATACCACTTTATCTACTATGGCTCGATACTATGGTATTTTGGGATCTGTAGTTTGGTGGGACACCAGAGCTCTCTGACAGGGAGGCCAAACATCTCTCAAAACTATAAACTCCAAAATTCCATAGCGTTGTGTCCTGGAAGTTAAAATGGTGTCAAACTGCTTTATACCTGCAGTGTGGAGACAGACTGAGATAAGTAAATTGTGGAAAACAGGGCTGTTGGGATATGTGGCTTAAGGAGTGCATCCTTAAATGAGCAAAGGCTCTATTCTTAAAGAAATGAGAGCTGCAAATCTGTCTAGACAACCAATTTGCACTGCAGTAAATGTTTTTCTTTTCTTTTACAAAAATGAACCATTGATCCCATTGTGGTAAACATATTATCATGACTGCTGCAAAAGGCAGGGCTCTACTGTTTACAAAGACCACCAGGGAGTGAAACAGATATTATACTGTAGCAAAGGAGTTCAGAACAGATTTAGCCTTGGAGCTCGAATGGTTCCATCTATTTCTGGGAAGCGCCACAGTAAAGTTCCTTTGAAAAGTAACAAGTGAAACAGACAGTGAAATTTGTCTGGCAAGTGTTTGGATATATTTCATCTGTATTTCCATACCAAATACAATTGCTAAGGTAAGGACAAGATAAATAAATATGTACAGGAATGTTGTCTCATGTCAGATTTAGTTCTTCCTATCACCTGACCTAAAGTTTGGAAATGTTACTTTTAGGGGCTAAAATCCCCAGAACTTCCCAAAATCAGCATGATCACTGTTATTTTTAAACTAACAAGACTACCCTTTGGGAAAGTTTATAGAGTTATACCTCACTTACCCTAAAGGCACCAGATCCTGTCTGATCTTGAAAGCTAAATCAGGGTCAGCTTTGGTTAGTACTTGGATAGGGATCTACCAATGAATACCAGGTGCTGTAGGCTAGATTTCAGAGGAAAAAACTGGCAAAACCACCTCTGAGTATTCTTTGCCTAAGAAAATCTTATGAAATTTAAGGGGTCGCTATAAGTTGACATGCAAATTGAAGGCACTCGCATTCACGCACACACACCAAGTAGATTTATTTCTGGGCATGACTTCTTCAACAGAAAATTGGACCAAAACTACATAGGGAATTTAATGACTGAGTAGAGATTTGAGATAACATTATTCATTGAGAAAGATGATACTGCTCGGGAAAGTAGAAGGCCACATTACAAAACAAGGAAGACTACATTACAAATGGATTGATTCAATCAAGGAAGACATGGCCTTGAGTTTGCAAGACCTGAGCAGGACTGCCAATGACTGGAATTCTTGAAGGTCTCTCATTCATAGCATCACCATAAGTCAAAGCCAATTTGATGACAACAACAATAACAAGGGATCTGAACCCAGATCAACATCAGACTTTATTACGCACCTAGTAAGTGTTGAGCACAAACCCTCTTTATAATGCTGTAATCCCCAATTGACTTTTGGTTGTCTTGTCGTAAATAAAGTAAATGTGAACTAAATACAAAGAGGTGTCTGTATGAGTGTGTGTGTGCGTGCATGCTAAAGCAGCTACATCATTTCTCTATTATTTCTCTTTTAGAAATAACTGAATAGACTTATTGTTCAGGGAAGCGTACTTTCCAGCCCCCATTTTATTTTTATTGGTGAAGTTGATGGGTTCAAGTCAGAGGTGGGAGACAAAAGGACTGTCTGGAGCGGTTGAAGACCACAAAACCTTAAGGCCACACTTTGCCCACCTCTGGCCTGCTTCATGGTGCCCGACACAGGATCACCCAGTAGACTTGAGCTGAGATCCTGCATAAGGAAATATATGTGTCTCATGCAGCTAAATCTTTATGTCTCCTGTCTGTATATATTCTTAATTCCTTAGACTTCATTGGATTTTTTAATTTGGAAAGCGGACTCTATGCAGCTGTGGTCGATGCTTAGATTATCATGCATAATGACATCTCCAGAGATTGGGCCTTGTAACATCAAACAGAGGTTTTCCCTAGATCTCAGGCTTCATCCCTGAAATCTGTGGTCTGAGGATCATCCTGATTTGGCAACCCTTGGGGTGCAAAACCTACCCATTGCTTTTCATATCAGACAGGCAAAGGTAATGACTGGTCATCTTTTGAGGATAGGCTGTGTTACATGCTTAATGGGATGAGATAGCACACCAAGCAACAGTTTGTACTGAGGCAATCTGAGATCTTTAAAAATGGACCATAAAGTACTTATTTATGTGTAGATGGCAAGTGGCCCTTTTTCATTCTGCCAAACAAATTATTCTGTTTGAATGAAAACTATGCATGTTTTTACAAGAGGATATGGGATACATACAAGAGATCATTGGCCTGTTCTGTGCCTCTCACATCCTCAACCTCCACGCAGTTTTGTTGGCTGGTACTGAATTATTCCATTTAATTTAAACCTCATGCATTAGGATAAACACACTTGCATTGTGTGCACTGTGGGGTGTTTTCTGAGCCCAAATGAAAATTCCAAAGGACTGAGGGATATATGCCCTATATTTACAGAAGTGTTTGTATTTGTGAGCCAGCATGATATAGTGGTTTGAAGGTTAGACTATGACTCTGGCCAGAATTCAAATTCATGCCTAGCCATGGAAACCCAATGGATGACATTGGGAAAGTCATGCATACTCAGCCCCAGAAGGAGGCAAAAGCAAACCTCTTCTGAACAAATCTTGCCAAGAAAATCCCAGTGATAGGTCATCGTAAGTCAGAAACAACTTGAAGTTTCAGAACAACAAACATTGGTGTTTTCAGAATTCAGTATGTGCCACCCAAATAATCCATAGTCAGAAAACACGAGGTGGGATACAAGTAAAATAATGTGAAATATGATAGCACAGACCAAACCATCTGTTTTTCTTATTGTGAGATATTTCCTGACTTTAATTAATTTGGATTCCCCCCACATGGCAGAAAGTGTGATTTCCTCCAAATAGGATCAACTTGTTGAGTCAATGTCACTTCTGTTTTACTGTATCCTAATTTGTTGCAAAACAGCATGAGGCATTCTTCTTTTGCTCCTGACATATTATATTGCTGGGGACACAATGTAGCTCCATGGCAAAACCTGGTCTCACACTCATGGAGGATCTTAGTGATTGTTTCCTACTCTGCAGGTGACAATATTCTGCAATGACCTCTGAGCCTGTTTCTGTGTTATCTTCTGCTGGACAAAAGTGCATCTGGAGAGCTAAAGCATCCTTCTACATACAGTACATCAGAATTGAACAGCCTGAAAATAAATGTTTTTGTTAAAAGGACCCACAAGGGGGCAATATTGTTTCATGGTATTCCTAATTCCAGACACCTCTCCCATGTCCTAATTCTAACAAACAGTAGAGGAGGTGATTGTTTCTGAACTGTGGGGGTTCAGATCTCAAGTGAGGGCTGACAAGATGGAATTCTTTTCTGCACTTTCAGTTAAAAAAAAAATTCCAACACTTTTTAAAGAGAAAATATAAAAGTGTCATGGGAAAGGATGGATCAGGTCTTTCTTATTTCTTGTTTTCTATATGATGGGCAGTTGTGTGTATGTGTGTGTGTAAAAGCAATCTAAAGCAGTGTAGACCAAAGTGGTACAGTCCATAAAAATGGGCCCGAAAAAAGACATGTTCTGCACAGGGCCAATCCTATGATTTAGCAGAGAGAAGCAGCTGCTTTGGGCAGCAGATAGGCAGGGAGGATGCAGAGCAGTAACAAAGTGTTGGAGGAGACATGACGCTAGTTCTGTATGCCCTAAGCTAGCCTGCCTCCTGCACATGGTATGGAGGATGCATGCCATCCTGTCACCAATGCTAAAGCCAGAGTCAGTTAACAGTTAGGTGCTGTATGTGGCAGGCATTTTGCCCCTTGCCTTAGACAGCAAAATGGCTTGGTCTGACTCTGCCTTGGTTGTATGTATTTAGTAAAGGGTGGCTAGGGGAGAGTTGGGAGAAGAAATTAATAGTGCACTTGAGTTTCTGTTGAAGCAGGAAATTTACTGCTTTTGATAATACCTGGTGGTTCATTGTGCAGCTGCCATCTGGACCACAGCTGGTTTGCAGGTGCTTAAACCTTATTGACAATCTTAACTACTATAAGGCTGGAAGAGTAGCCCCCCCTTTTTTTTTGCAGTCACCTCTATTAGCATCACAGCACCACTGCTATAATACTGCTACTCTGCTGTTGCCACGTGTCATCATCTGAATAAGAGACCTTTAAGAGATTCCATGTTGCTATTATACATGTTGTCAAGCTTCAGACTTTCCCTTCACATCTGAGCATATGTTCAACATCTTTTTATTTTTAGTTGCATTATTAGACACAGTGCTAGTCATACTTTGCCTTTACTCTTCCCCTGTAGCTGGTTGAGCAGAGCGCTTTCCCATCTGAGGGTCTCATCTTCCAGCACCATCTTCTGCTTCATTTTAGATTTCTCTTCTGGGGGTTTCAAGATTTAAAACCTTCCAAAACATTTGGAAGTAGTTTACTACTGCCACTTTCTGTGCAGTATTCCCAAGAGTTAGTTGTTACTCTGTATATGTGCGTTCAAATCACCTGTCGGCTTATGGCGACCCCATGGGGTTTTCTCAGGCAAGGAATTCTCAGGGTCATTTTGCCAGTTCCTTTCTTTGAAATATAGCCTACAGCACTTGGTATTCATTGGCAGTCTCCTATCTAAGTACTCACCAGGGTTGACCCTGCTTACCTTCCAAGATCAGACAGGATCTGGTGCCTTTAAGGTATTTAGGCCTTAGCTGTTACTGGCACTACCAGAATTTGCCATTTACTGGTGGCATTAAAAGGCCACAATGCTCAATGAACAGAAGATGCACAAGGAGCTTGTCCTTTGTTTTAAAAGTTGACTCATTCACATTCTCAGAACTCTCTTGGGAGTGTTATTCAGCTTTAAAACAGGGCAAGTTTGTACTCAAAGAGAATTCAGGCAGAGGCTATTTGCTGCTGCAATGTCACACAAATTTAGCAGTGTGGCAGTAAATCCTGTGGCATAGCAGCAATGTTCAGGAATGGATAGGACAGTGAGAGACTAATATGCCTTTCTTCGGGAAGACTGCTGCCACTGCTTTACCTTTGCATTCATCACCAAGAAAGGCATGAGGTAGGAAATGACTGAGATTCCTCATGTTGTAATTTATGAAATCCTTCTAGCCTGGAACTAACAGTGGTACTCTTTGGTCTGAAGTAGGATTGTTTTTCTGCTGTGAGATCAGAGATAAGTTTTGATTAAAATCTATTGGAAAAGCATTGTTCTCTCTCTGCCTAGTATTGCTCATATACATGTAGTTTTAAAAGGCCATTTCTAGCTGTCTACTTTTTCCCCCTCATAACATTTTTCATGTTTATTATGCATATGTATATGTTTATTTACATATGCAACTAATGTTTAACTCCTCAACACACACACACACTACATTTAGATAAATAAAAATAGATTTTTGTGTGTCTCTATGTTGAGGAGTCAAAATATTACGAAGGCAGAAGCAAATACAATTTGCGATTTTTTTAAAGCTTGATGAAAGAAAAGGATAGGATCAAGTCAGTGTTAAAACACTTCTAAATTTCACTGATATCTGTTGTCACTGTTATTCTCACACTGCTGTCTGTATTACACAGAGTTACAGACGCAACTCAGAATGGCCCTTGTTCCCAAAATGCCAACAATCTGGAACAAATGAAAAACAAAAGTGGAAGGGAGCCAATGAGGTGAGATGAAAGCAGGCTGATTCTTTTGGGTGTACTTAAACTTGAGAATATGAACTTGGGGGGAGTCAAAAGCTGTGGGGAAAGAGGGTGTTGTTGTTTTTAAAGGAACTGGTGAGAAAATTAAGCATATACTTTCCCACTAAAAAGAACAGGATGACTTGGACTGCATTGTTCTCCAAATTTTATACTGGTCTGGAGTCAATAATGGGCTCTTTTCCCACCATGGACTATAATGGATGTAGAGGAAGACTTCTACACCCATAGACAGATGAGGAAAGAGATGACCAAAAAATGTTATCTTATATACAGATCTGTATATCGGAAGTACTTATTGAACACAAATAGCTGGAATTTTGCTGGTTTGCCATGCTGGAAGTACAGCTGATGACTTCCATGTCAGTGGGGCAGTGGATCCGTTCTGGGTTTAGTCTCCTGGCAGAGCTACACAAGGTTTTCTTTCTTACTTAGGGCCTTTGCAGACTGCCAGAAATAGTGCACATTAAATTGAGGCACTGCCCTGGCTCAGTGCTAGGGAATCATGGGAACTGTAATTTATTGTGGCATCAGAGCTCTCTGACAGAGAAGGCTCAATGTCCCAGAAAAAAATACAATTCCCATGATTCCCTAGCACAGAGCCAGGGCAGTGCCTCAATTTAATGTGCACTATTTCTGGCAGTCTGCAAAGGCCCTTACTTATCCTGCCTTTCTCCTTGCATACAACCCAAGGACCAGTTATATCCAATTCAATTCAATGCAGCTAAAAAAACTATTACCTGCATTACAAACATTTTTAAAAACCAATTAAACAAACAAGTCTATTAAAAACACAAAGTTAAAACATTTTGAAACACAATTAAAACATAATAAGAAAAAAGGTAAAAGCGCAGCCCCATTAAAAGCCCTATCTGCCACATGAATTATAAGCCAAAGGCCTGCCTTAGTAAGAAGGTCTTTGCCAGGCAGTGGAAAGAAAAGGTGGAGGGCAACTGAACTTCCTGCAGTAGGGAATTCCACAACCTAGGAGCAGCCACTGAAAAGGCTTTGCCAATGTGCCTGTGAGGGTGGTAGGACAAGAGACAGCTTCCTCCTGAAGATCTTAAAACCTGGGCAAGGTTATATAGGGCAAACCCACTTCACTGATTTAAAGGATTAGGGTTTAGCATCTTGGATAGTTTCTTTAAAATTCAGACTAAAAGCCAGAATGAATTGATTCCTCCAGTGGCATGGAAGCTGCCAACTGCCACTGACTAGAGAGTGATGGATTCACCCCAGCAGGCCTCCCTTTCTCTCCAAGCACTTGATGGGAGTGGTGATAGTGGTCAGCTTTCTTGAGCCAGCTACCTGCACTCAGCTCTAGCTGTTCTGTCCTGTCTTCTGTTGGAGACAAGCCATGAGGCTTTTTGCTTCTCACATTACCAGAATCAATCAGCAATGGATTTGTTGGCTAAGCTTTGGTTGACAATGCTGTGATCCTTTTCTTCCTCCCCCGCCCCATCATGACCCACCAAAGGCCAATGAGCTGTGGATAATTCTCACTGGAGTCACATTTCATCAAATTACCTATTAATAATAACCCACCTCCTTACCTTCCTCTGTGGCTTTTTTGTTAAAAGAAGAGGAAACTTCTCATTAACCTCCCATTGCACTGTAATTTCTTAGGACTCTGCTTTTAGGAAGAGGTAATATTTTGAAATTTTATCACAGCAGCTTTGGAAGAAAAGGATACAACTCATTCTTAAACAACAGAGGTGTGTGTGTGTGTGTGTGGGGGGGGAGAGTTTCCCTGTATTTATACTGGCATGTAAAATTAAACCCTGATGGAAAAAGAGAGGTAAATGCCTCAATATTCTTTCCAAGTTGTACGAAAACGAATAAGTGATTGCTTGTGTTAATTCAACCCCAAATGGCATCTGCTCCTTCCTGCCTTAACACCATGTCACTGCAGCCACCCACACATTCACACTGGCTCCAACAGTCTTCAGAACGGAAGACAATTTTACTGGACATGAGCAAATAGATCGACTCTCTGACTTTTACCACTTACAATTAAAAGGCATTATCCCACTGTTCCATTTTTCCTCCTCTATGGCTTTTACCTGGTTAAGAAAAAAAAAAGATAAAGGAAAATGGGGAAACATGAGAGGGATGCAAATTAAAGAAGATGCTGTATATCTCACCTGTGTATATTTTGTGATTGAGGTAGAGTGACTGCATAGTAACACCCTCATCTTGAAGCACCTTTATTTCTCAGGACATCATGCTGAAAATTTTGCTGAAAATGGCCTCCACCTGATAAATGACTTCATTTACACCATAACTATTGACTCACAGAGATGAAGGGGACCTTTAAAATCTTCTGATCCAACTGACTGCTGATGGAGGATTAGTCTTCCCCAGCTTGATGTTAGTTCAATTAGACTACAACTACCATGCTGGCAGTACTTGCTGACAGTAGGTATTACAATAAAATATAGAGGGCATGACATTGCAGATAGTGGTAAGAAATAAATTGTTTCAGCACCTTCTAAGCGAGTCATCCCATCTCTTCTTAAAAACTTATAGTGAAGGACGGTCTGTCTTCATAGAGGACATTCCGTTCCATTTAGCAGTTTTTAACCATTAGGAAGTACTTCCTAGTGCTTAGTCAAACTCCCTTTCTTGTAATTTGAACCCACTGTTTCAAGGTCTTGCCCTCTGGAGGAATAAAAAACATATTTGTTCCATCACTAATGTGCCAACTCTTCAAAATATTGAGAGATGGCTATCATATCTTTTCTCTAGGCAAACATATCATCCAGTCCTTCAACTGCCTGTGAATATTGACACATACTAGGCACACAGTTTGGCAAGAACTTAGAGAACATCACCTTTCTGGACTACACATCCAGAAAGGGGAAATTTCCCTCAGCTCTGTGACTTATTCCAATCATATTGTGAAGTCTTATGTTCAGTGACTAGGAATATGGAGCTAACTTACAACATGCTGAAGAAAAGACAATACCGTAATCTAGGAGCATTACAGATCAGGTGGGAATTCTTTGTTATGGAAAGAGCATTTGCAGTGCTTTCCATTGTGACTGGTGAGTACAAGAAGCCCAATCCAGATTTATATGGCTCAAACTGCACAATGTTGTTTTGCTATCATTTCCATGTGTGTCGCTCTCTCCCTTTCAAATGAGCTGTGGTATCCTTTTTCCCCCTGTAAGCTGTCATAAATGATGGGCTGGCTGTGGAATCCCCCATACTGAAGCAGTTTTGAAACCCACAGGGAGGACGGATGCAGAGCATGGTATGTCTCTCATGTGCCTGCCATATGCTGCGTGAGCATTGCCCAGTTTACATGATTATTCCCCATTAAAGGAGTATTATTCAACATTTTATTGACATCCATAGTGGTTGCCTCCAGACGGTGAGTTTGTAATCCAGATGGGGGTGGATGACACTGTTGACTATGAGAAGCCATTCTGAAAGGTGATTATCTTCCGCCCAAAGGCCACCCTGTTAGTATCAGGTGGGTGGGCTTTCCAGCCTGGAAAAAGAAATCCAAACGGGTGTCTGTTGTGCATTGCTGAGTTGGCTCAAACTATCTTGCAGCCCTTGGCAGAATTTCACTGCTGAAACCCCCTCTGTGTTGTCCAAGGCAGGGGTGGGGTGAAAGAGTGGGGAATGTTCTTCTTCAGGTTCCCCCTTGCTTCCGTGCAAACAAATACAAGGAAGGAACATCTGTTTTTTTTTTTTTTTTTTAATTTTATTATCAAATTAAAATACAACAAAAGAATGCAAAACAGAACAATTTTTCTGATAGAAGCTCATCATATACAAACCAAAATCGTTAGGTTTTTTCACTAGATTCTAATCACCCCCATTTAAATTGACCAATACATCATCTCCTACTTCATCATTCCCCACTATTAAGCCTATTACTGTATAGTTATTTTGTACAACAGTCCATTAAGTAATTAATTTAAATTAGAATTGACCTAAATTAATGTTAAGCACATATCTGTATCCACATGTCGATTGCTATAACGTAAAAAGTCAAATTTTTAATCCACTTCTAGATTGCACTATATATTCTTATAACCCAATTTCATCTTGCCTCCCAAAATAATTCCCCGTGTATTCTTATTTTTTCAGAAAACTAACTCTATCCAGTTTGCCATCTTCTCCTGCAGAAGGTATAGAGCAGTTCCCAATTTGTGTTTACCTCATTTCTAGATTTACCTTCTGCTCTCTCATCCCTTTTGTCCAATTCCGCTATTTCTAATAGTCTGTCTAACCAAGTATCCACCGTAGGTATTATATCCGCCTTCCAATTTCTAGCCAAAAGTATCCTAGCTACCGTCACCATATAAAGTAAAGGCTTCCAGACTTCTTTCCTTTTTCGTATTTCTTTCTCCTGAATCATGTTCAACAAATATAACTGCGGTGTGTTATCAAAAGAAATTTGCATTATTTCACATATTACGTCATGGATGGAGCGCCAAAATTCCCTTACCTTAGGACATTTCCACCACATATGTATCCAAGATCCATAATCTCTATGACATTTCCAGCATATACTATTGTTATTATTATACATTTTAGACAATCTGGCTGGTGTAAAATACCATCTTGTTTCCATTTTAAAATAATTTTCTCTCAAATTTTGGTTAATTATTAATTGGGACGTTACAGATCTTGCCTTGATCCACGACTCCAAAGATACTTCAGAACCAATATCACTCGCCCAACGTACCATATGATCCTTTACCTGGTCCTCTTCCAGTTTCCTAGAGATTAATGTACCATATAACCTGGCTATTACTTTTGGTTTATTTGTTAGCAAAATGTCATCTAATTCATTTTTCATCAGATAAATTCCATATTTTTTCATATCCTGCTTAAAGATATCCTGAGTTTGATAGAATTGGAACCAGGTAAAGTTAGGATCTATAATTTGTATCTCGTTGAGCTCTTTCAACACATAAGCCCCATTTCCCCCATCTATAGTTACAATATCATCATATTTCAGCCAATTTCTGATTTGCCTAAATCTGCTTAAAAGTGCCTCTTGTGGTGAGAGCCACCCTGGTAATCCCCGATAGAATTTTAGCTTCACCTTCTCCCAAGTTCTTATTAGGGCTCTTCTAATTATATGATGGCAAAAGTCTTTATGTATTTCATCTTTTTTGTACCATAGGTACGCGTGCCATCCAAATCTTAAATCATGCCCTTCTATATCTAATAACCTTTTGTCTTTGAGTAATATCCATTCTTGAATCCACACCAAAGAGCATGCTTGAAAATAAGATTCCAAGTCCGGTAAACTGCAACCTCCATTACTTTTGATGTCTATCAGAGTCTTCCATTTAATTCGTGGCTTCTTCCCTTCCCAAATAAACCTCTTCAGCTCCTTATTCCACATGGAAAAGGGCTTGCTATTATAAATAATTGGGAGATTTGTGAATAGGAAAATAAATTTTGGTAGAAGCAGCATTTTAATTGCCGCTATCCTACCAAATAAGCTTAGCTTCATCCGGGACCATCTGATCAAATCTTTTTTCATTTCTCTCCACATTTTCCCATAGTTTAAGTCAAATAATTCCGTATTTCTGTTAGATATGACCACTCCAAGATATTTTGTCCTTTTGACTATTTTACACTGGGATTTTCCCTCCAACTCTTCCTCATCCTTCTTTTGGGTGTTTTTAGTGATAATTACAGATTTATCTTTATTCAACTTAAAGCCTGTAATCTTGCCAAATTCCTCCAAAATCTTAATCGTCTTATCAATCCCACTTACCGGGTCTTCTAAGAAGATTATCAAATCGTCTGCGTAAGCTTTAATTTTAAATTCTGATCCCTTAATTTTAGGACCTTTGATTTCTTTATCAACTCTTATCCTGTTATTTAACAATTCTATGATTATCAAAAAGAGAAGCGGGGAGATAGGACATCCTTGTCTCACCCCCCGCCCTATGCTAAATTCCGTTGTCTTTTGCCCGTTAATGATTAATCTTGCTTTTTGTTCTACATATATGTTTTTTATCCAATTAACAAACTTCTCTCCAAAATTCAATTTCTCCAAAATCTTAATCATTGTGTCCCATCTTACAGAGTCAAAAGCCTTTTGAGCGTCTATTAACAAAAGTGCTAGTTTTTTATCATTATTCCTTTCATAAAATTCCAAAATATCAATGACAATTCTTATATTTTGTTTTAATTGTCGATGCGGTAAGAAACCAGCCTGATCTTGGTGTATTTTTTGATTTAGGATTTGTTTTAGTCTAACCGAAAGTATATTGGTAAATATTTTGTAGTCAATGTTCATTAATGATATAGGTCGAAAGTTTTCAACTTTTGTGTTATCTTTCCCATCTTTTGGTAACAAAACTACATCAGCATACTTCCATGAGTCTGGTATTCCATTCTCATATATATCATTAATTGTATGCCTCAATGGTTCACTTAGCTCTCTTATCAATTTTTGATAATATTCAGGTATAAAACCATCAGGTCCTGGAGATTTTTTCATTTTTAATTTCTTGATTGAATCTTCTACCTCCTTAACTGAAACTTCTCTGTTTAAGAAGGCTTTTTCTTCCTCGTCAAGTATCAAATATTCCAGATCTTGCAAGAAATAGTCCAGATATTCAGTCCCTCCATTATCATCTAACTCTGCTTTATATAAATTAGAGAAGTATCTTAGACATTTTGTTTGTATATCTTTTTGTATAAATGATTTCCCATCATCATCAACAATTTCCATTATTGTGTTACTACCTGTCCTCTTTTTTAATTTATTCCCTAGCCATTTTCCTGTTTTATTATCAAATTCAAACTCGTCTTGTTTCCTTTTTAGAGTTTTCTGATCTATTTCTTTTTCTAGAATCACATTTAACTCCATTTTCCAATACTTAAACCTTTTTAGCCATAATTCTGATTTGGGGTTTTCCAGAAGCTTTCCTTCCGCCTCCTTAATTTTTTCCTCAATTTTCTCAATTTCTTTATTTTTAGTTAGCTTATCTTCTTTCGCCTTTTTCAGAAACACCCCTCTAATGACCGCCTTATGAGCATCCCAAATTATTTTGGGTCGTATATGTTCTTTGGAATTTTCTAGGAAGTAATTTTGAATGTTAATTTTAATGTATTCCAAAATCTTATCATCATTCAGAAGACTAATGTTAAGTCTCCAATTAAACTGCATAGTGCCCAATTTCAATGTCAAAAGAATTGGTTTATGATCCGACTCAATTCTTGGCAAAATAGTCAGATCTTTAACTTTTGTGACTAAGTTTGTTGACAACAGAAACATATCAATCCTTGAAAAAGACCCATATTGTAGTGAGTGATAAGTATACCCTGAGTCTTTTGGGTAAATTTCTCTCCAGATATCATGAAAATCAAAAAATTCCTTCATCTCAAAGAAGGTTTGGGGCAATTTTCCATGACTTCCTTTTTGTTTATTTTCACTAGATCTGTCATATTTCGGTTTTATCACCCCATTATAATCGCCTAACAAAATTATTCTCCCTATCTCATATTTTCTTATTGTTTCATGCACATGTTTATAGAATCTTCTGTTGCCCATTTGGGGAGCATAAATACCCACAATTAAGACTTTCCCCTGAGGGAGAATCGTTTCTAGCACAATTAAGTGTCCCTCCGCATCTTTATATATTTCTTTAGCTGCTATAGACTGTCTAATATATATGACCAATCCTGATTTCTTTCTTTCATTTAACGAATAGAAGTTCTGTCCTAATTTAGCATTCTTTAAGAAGTACCAATCTAATTTTCTGATTTTAATTTCCTGCAAACATACAATATCCAAATTTTTCTTCTCTAGATAATGGAAAATCTTGTTCCTCTTATGCAAAGTGTTTAGCCCTTTGACATTCCAAGAGAGCACTTTTAAGTTTCTTTCCATATCTTATTTATTACCCTGTTATGACAATCTCCACAAATAAAAACCAACAGCAACAAAGAATTAATAGTAATGATAGAAAACAGCCTCACAGAAAAGTAAAATAAGATTTCTCCAATACTATTACCCTAGGATTAAGCTATACCCACACTTTGTCCTACTTCCAACTCTGGATCTTCTTCCTCTTCAGGACTTCAATTTGTATCGGATCTATTTTCTTCATCCAAAGCGTCCCCGTCTCTTTGTTCATCCCTGTTTTCATCATCATGTTTACTTTCTTTATCATCATGAAATTTTTTAAGGAATTCTTCGGCTTTATTTCTAGAGTTAATTCTGTATCTTTTCTGTTTGTACCTAAACACTATTCCTTCTACTTTGTCCCATGAGTAGCGCACATTTCTTTTGATAAGGAAGTGCGTAAGCTGTCTATAGTCCTGTCGTCGTTTCATGATAGTGGCCGGTATGTCTTTATAGATTTTTATCTGTTGGTTGTCTATTTGAAGTATCTTTTTGTAACTTCTTTGTAATACCTCCTCCTTTATTTTGGTTCTAACAAAGCGAACAATTATGTCCCGTGGTAAATTTTTTTTAGTTGCTGACTCCGAATTGATCCTAAAGATTTTGTCAATTTCTATTTCTAGAAATTCATCACTTGTCTCTAGAAAATTAGCCAATTCTGGAATCATTTTAGCATATAGGTCTTCATTGAATGTTTCACTCAGCCCTCTAAATTTTAAACATTTTTCTCTATATCTAAGCTCTTGTATCAAAATTAAGTTCTCTTCTGCTTTTTGATGTTCTTTCAGTTGTTTTGTTGTTACCTCCAAATGCTCTGTTCTTTTTTTAATGTTGTTCTGTTCTTTCTTTAAGTTAGACAAGTCTTTCGTTATCTCCTCAAGAGTTTTTTCAAATTTTGCAAGACCTCTATTCAAGTTATCGTTCGCTTCTTTTCTATGCTCTTTCAACTCATGAGTTATTTCCTTTTGAAAATTTTTTAACATTTCTTCAAACATTGTCTGTGAGTGAATATTTTCCTGCATTTTAGGAGGCATCTCTCCCGAACCCCTTCGACTGTATTGCAGTCTTGTTGATTGTGCCCTTGTAGTTACAGACATACCCCCCCGATATCCCCTATATTGGGTAACCGATATTATCAACTATAAAATATGGCCTCTACAGACAATGCTACCCTAATACTATATTATACAATAACCCAATATTCCTTCAGTATCAAGCCTTAACTCAAAATAAGTAAACCTCCAATAACAGGCAGATAATACAAAAAAGAAGCTGGATCTAAGATCAGCTGGATATCACTAAGGGTCAGTTACTTTTCCTAACCAGCAGATAGTTATTAATAAAGTTATCTGTTTTGGGTCATCTAATCAGAAGTAAGCGTTCAACGATATGTGGACTCTTAAATGAAGTTTTGCTCAAACTATCAAGTGTATCCGGGTACACCGTTAGATGTTATTACAACGAACCTTAAGTATGGAGGGGGCTGTCCTACCGGCGAGCTGAGCCTAAACCTCCATATCGCCTCCAACGGACCCCACACTATCAAACCTCTTCACAGAGGTTAATATTGTGTGGGAAATCCCCACACTTTTATCCTCCTACTTAAAAATATTGAGCATCCAAAACTGGATGTCCCACCCCCGGTACACTTAACATATCACAGATATAGCTTAAAATACAAATCTTGCCCTTCCCATAAGACACCGGCAAAGCAATTATCAGACTGTTTAAATAATTATCTAAATTAGTTAGCCAAATTACAAAAGAATATTAAAAGGAGGATGGAAATAAGGCCCTTTCCTCCGCTGCTTCTCCTCCTCCAGCCGGTGGCATGGGCTGAAGGGCGGGGGTTTATGAAGGAGCTCTGCCGCCGCCTGCCTCCTTCGCTGCTTCTCCTGGGCCTCCCGGCCCGTCCTCCTCCAGCCGGAAAGTGGTGTTTTAAAGCCTTCCCTCTCTCTCTCTCTCTCTCTCTCAACCTCCTCCTTTCCAAGGCAGACGCTGGTATGAGGAGGAAGGCAAGTGGTGTTTTAAAGCCTTCACTCTCTCTCTCTCTCTCTCTCTCAGCCTCCTCCCTTCCAAGGCAGACGCTGGTATGAGGAGGAAGGCAAGTGGTGTTTTAAAGCCTTCACTCTCTCTCTCTCTCAGCCTCCTTCCTTCCAAGGCAGACGCTGGTATGAGGAGGAAGGCAAGTGGTGTTTTAAAGCCTTCACTCTCTGTCTCTCTCTCTCTCTCTCAGCCTCCTCCCTTCCAAGGCAGACGCTGGTATGAGGAGGAAGGCAAGTGGTGTTTTAAAGCCTTCCCTCTCTCTCTCTCTCAGCCTCCTTCCTTCCAAGGCAGACGCTGGTATGAGGAGGGAGGCAAGTGGTGTTTTAAAGCCTTCACTCTCTGTCTCTCTCTCTCTCAGCCTCCTCCCTTCCAAGGCAGACACTGGTATGAGGAGGAAGGCAAGTGGTGTTTTAAAGCCTTCACTCTCTCTCTCTCTCAGCCTCCTTCCTTCCAAGGCAGACGCTATTTTATTTCAAGGATGAAGAACCACTCCATAAATTCCAGCCAGCAAATGATAAGGGACGTATTGTCCCAAAACATCTCTGAGAGTGAAGCCTAAAACATTTAGAGGACCAAAGATTCCCAAAACATTTCCCCTAGTTTATTTCAATTACTCATTTTGGACTACAACTCCTAGAGTCCGGGAATCATAATTCAAAAAAGTAACTTTTCCAAGGTCTGGTTCATTTGTAGGGAATACAAGAAAAGAGTCTATGATCAGAAGGCGAGAAACTGGTCGTACAATTAGTGATGGCTCCCCACTTCAGTGGGATGGCAAATGCATTCTGAATTTTATCCTGAACTTTACAGGAAACATCCAAAATGCTGAATGTGCCCAGCAGTTCAGCACCTCAATTCAGTCCTTTATCTTTCAGAGTAAAGCCTAAAGTGGACTCACTGCCCCACTGACATGAGAACCACCAGCTCCCATTGCCTACAACCCAGACCATATTTCTGTGTGGTGTGTCTTCAGCTCAAATTTCCTTGAATTTTGCTGCATTCCTCCTTCCTGGACACTACCTGTAATATGGCTAGGACTGGTACATTGGCAAAGAAGATTAATCCTTTCGGTGTTCTTTTTAACAGCATTTATAAGTACAGCAACATTTGAGGGGGAAATAGTTCCCCCCCACCTTTTCTCTCTCTCAGTCTCTCATAAACATATGAAGATACTTACAGCCTGCCCTGTGAACATTTAATCCCAGGCTCCAAGGTTTCGCTGCTGCTTTTTTGTGCTGGATGTCTCATTAAACACCCTTCTTTGCCAAGACTGTTGTCACTTTCATGGGAATTAGAAGAATCCCTGCCTGCCAATTTGGAAAGGATCGAATCATGGATTTGGGGAGCCAGCGATTGCCACTGTCAGGTCCAGCAGGAACGACGTTCAGAAAACTCAGCCTTCAGTAATAGGAACTCATTGTTGTTGTTGTTGTTCTATGCATTCAAGACATTTCCAACTTATGGCAACCCTAAGGCTATCATGGGGTTTTCTTGGCAAGATTTGTTCAGAGATTTGTCATTGCCTTCCCCTGAGGCTGAGAGCATGTGACTTGCCCAAGGTCACCCAATGGGTTTCATGGCTGAGCTGGGAATTGAACCCTGGTCTCCAGAGTTGTAGTCCAACACTCAAACCACTACACCATGCTGGTTCATCGGTAGCTCCAAACCAGAGATGTTCATTGTCAGAACTAAACAGCAAATGCTAACAATGCCTAATTAAACTACACACAATTTCAAATTCATTGTGGGCTCTATTCCTGTTCTTTACAAGCAATAAACATATTTGCCCCTCTCAATTCCCTTAAGGGTCCTTCTTTATTCTTACAGCCAGGTTCTTCTCACAGGAATGCCTCTGAATGGGCTTGGGTCATGCCTGCCTTCTCTACTGTGTAATCACACTACCTGTGGTTGAAATCTCAATTTCTCTGCAATATTTGTCTCACTGTATATCCCATCACAGAACTGAAGATCCTAAACTTGTATACTAATGTATTATGGCAAGCAAGGTGCATATGTAACTCCTGATTATACATACATACATACATACATACATACACACATATACACACGCACAGTGGGCCCTTGGCATCCACTGGGTTTTGGTTCCAGGAACACACATACAAACACACCCTGCAGATGCCAAGATCTGTGGATGCTGAATGGTGTAGTAGAATGGTGTACAATGCTGTAGCAAAATGGTGTCCCTTATATAAACTGGCAAAATCAAGGTTTGTTTTTTGGATTTTTTTTTTTAAATCAAACGGTAGTTCCCAAACTATGGTCCTCCCAATGTTTTGGACTTCATCTCCCAGGATTCCTGACTGATGGCCAAGCTGACAGGGGCTTCTGTGAGCTGAAGCCCAAAATACCTGGATAGACCAAATTTGGGAATCACTGCTGTGGATGATTGACTCCGTCGATGCAGAATCCATGGATAATACAGAGAGCTGACTGTGTGTATGTGTGTGTGAAAAAGAAAGACTGATGATATATATCATCACAGATGATGATATATGTCTTCATCCATGAGGAAACCAGGCAAGTCACTATGCAAGTGGCTGGAAGAGGTGCATGCTTAACAGTAGTAGCAAAGCCTGAAGTCTCAGCTCTACAAAGCCAGGCAACCCAGGAGTTAAATAAAACAGGAAGGGCAGAGAGTGGCTTCTTCGCAGAAGAGAGATGTCACACTATTCCCTGTCCTCTGACTGGAGGCCAAGTTTCCCAAAGCAAGCAGCAGTGCCCCAGCTGTAGGCAATTAATGCTAGCTCAAAAGTGTCCCCAAACTGTGCCTGCTGTTCTACTTCAAAGATGGGGCTGGAAAGCAACCACATCTTGGAAGCTTGGATAAAACCAAGGCTTACAAAATGCTTGTGAAATTGAAGGGATGTGTGTGTGTGTGTGTGTCAGACCCGGAGCTTGAACAAGGTAATTTTTTTGGACAAATACAAGCGGGCAGGCTGGCTAAGGGATTGTGGGAGTTGCAGTTCCCCAAGGTACCGTCTCCAAAACTCTGTGTCAGACTTTAATTGTAGCTACATAGGGGAATGTTCCATTGAACCTGGTAGGATTTAATTCCAAGTAAGCTTGTATAGGGTATAGTGGTTTGAATGTTAGACTAAGAGTGTATCTACACTGTAGAAATGAATGTAGTTTGACATCATTTTAAGTGTTATAGCTCTGACCTATGGAACCTTGGGATTTGTAGTTTTACAGGGTCTTTAGCCTTCCCTGCCAAAGAGAGCTGGTGCCTCACAAACTACAAATCCCAGGATTCTGTAGGATGGTGCTGTAGCAGCTAAAGTGGTGTCAAACATCTACGTAGATGCACCCTAAGACTCTGGGAAGCCATGGTTCAAATTTTCACTCAATTATGGAAGCCCATGGGGGCCCTTGGGCAAGTCGTGTTCTCTCAGCCTCAGAGGAAGGTGATGGCACACCTCTGAAGAAATCTTGCCAAGAAATGTCTAGGATAGGATCACTATAACTTGGGAGTTGACTTGAAGACATATAACAACAAAGTATGCACAGAAATCATGCTGCTTGCATGCTTGGATTCAGACCAATTCAGACCCTACAGATGCCAGCAGATAGTCACTTTCATTCAGTATGCCAGCTCTCTTAAGGCATGTGAGAAAGCAAAAGCGTAGGGATTTGTGGTAGGAATAAAGTCATTTTCTCATTTTTGGTAGACAGACAGGAGCTGTTCAGACAGATAAATTGTAAGAAGAGACACATAGCAATCATAGCAGCCATACTGGTTTGACAAGTTTGCAATATATCTTTGTGAAGCACAACTAGATACTTGTAGCTTAGAGGTGCAGTCTATCTGCTTTAGTGGAGTGCCAAATGCTTCTCCTACAAATAAGTACTTAAATTATTTGTGTTAAAGCAAACTGCTTGCCATACTTTTTCTTCTCCACACTTATTTCACTGGCTACTGGTCAAAGCCATGTCCATTTCATATGACAACCCTAAGGCAAAACTACTGTGGGTTTTTCTTAGCAAGATTTTGTTCAGAGGAGCTTTGCCATTGTCTTCCCCTAAGACTGAGATATATCAGAAAAAATCTGGCTTCCAAATCTATAGTCCATACTCTTAACAGAGTCCATACTCTTAACAGAGCTCTTCTAACTATGGGCCTGTACAGACGGCACTTTGCGCCAACTTGGACGCAGGGAAGGGGAGGGGCAGCCACACACTAGGTGCCCCAACCCCTTCCCGAGGACGTCATCACGGCGCGAGCCATTATGCATGGTCCGCGCCCTCAAGATGTCCTCCCGGCGCAGAGTCTTAACACGCTACGGCAGAAGGGATGCAGAAGAGCCATGCAGCAGCTCTTTGGGCGCCCTATTTGCCACCTGTGGAAAGAGCTGCATTTTGGCACTCCTTTCCCAGGTGTCAAAAGGGATGATCGGGACCAATGCATCTGGCAACCTTGGCCTCGATCCTCCATTTCCCAGGGCAGCCCAAGGCCACCCATCTGCATCCCCCCATGTGGTCATTGAATTTCTTGTTCACATCTGCTCTTTTATACCAGAGGTAGCCATGCCACCCATATATTTTGTTAAAACCTTCTAAGTTTAGCATCTTGACATCTTCAAATGTTATCCAACTCCAAATCCAATCTAATGCACAAACATGATAGTATACTTTAGGGTCTGGGACTCCCAATCCATCTCTTTCTTTTGCATCTTTTAAAATTTTCCATTTTATTCAAGGTTTTTCCCCAGCCCATATAAATTTCGAGATCTTGGCTTCCCACTATACGAGTGGTTTGTCATTCAGTAACACCGGTATATTTTGAAATAAAAACATTATCCTGGGTAAAATGGACATTTTAATCACCAAGATTCAACCCAAGAGTGATAGCTTCAAGTTTGTCCATTTTACCAAGTCCTGTTTGATCTTTTTCCATATCAGACCATAATTGTTGTTAAATAGACTTGAGTTCTTTTTAGAGAGTGTTATACCCAGATATTTAACTTTCCTACAGATTTGGAAGCCAGATTTCTTCTGTAATATTATATCTTCTTTTTCCAGCATGTTTAATGTTAGGATATTTGATTTACTTTTGTTAATTTTGAAACCTGCATATGTACCCAATTCCCTGATGACTCTCATCACATATTCAATAATATCGTTAGGTTCCTCTGAAATAAGTACCAGATCATCTGCATAGGCCTGGATTTTATATTTATATTTAATTTGAGTCCCTTTAATCTTATCATCTTCTTTTATCTGCTTAATTAGAATTTCTAAAATTAGTATAAATAATAGCGGTGATAGTGAGCATTCCTGTCTTGTCCCTTTTGTAATTTGACAGACTTTGGTTCTCTCTCCATTCACAATTACCTGAGCTTGTTGCTTTTTGTATACTGCTTGAATCCAATTCATAAATGTATCTCCAAAATCCAATGTTTTCATAGTGTATATCATAAAATCCCATTTTACAGCATCAAATGCTTTTTCAGCATCTAGAAATATTAAAGCTGCTTTTTCCCCCGGGTTTTTTCTTGTACTATTCTATTTATCATTGTCCTGATGTTTTGTTTCATGTGTCTTTTAGGGAGGGAACTGCATTGCTTTTAATTAATCAAAACTTGTAAAACTTTCTTTAATCTAAATGCCAAAATTGAAACGAATAGTTTGTAATCCTGATTTAAGAGGGAGATTGGCCTGTAATTTTGTGGCAACGATGGATCCTTATCTACCTTGGGTATAAGAGTTATATTGGCCTTCAGCCATGAGTCTGGAATTCCTCTCTGCTTTATCTGATTAAGTAGCATGTGAAAAGATGGACATAGTTCTTCCTGCAGTATTTTGTAATATGCCACCATCAGACCATCTGGACCTGGTGCTTTCCTGGACTTTAACCCTTTTATTGCTTCTGTTACCTCCATTATAGGAATGTTTGCATTTAATATAGCTTATTATTCCTCATCTAATTTGCCCAGGGCATATTTCTTTATATACTTTTCTAATCTCATTTTAAATCCATCGTCTTTTTGTCCTTCCTTGTATAATGTACTATAATATCTCTCAAAGACTTTAAAAATTCCATTTAGATCTATACTTTTCTTGTCTCCATCTTTTATCTCTGTTATCATTTTCTTCTCTCTCATTCATCGTAGTTTATGAGCTAGTAACTTTCCTGGTTTGTTCCCCTGTTCAAAATACTTCTGTTTTGCATGTCGTAATTTTCCATTTTCTCCACTGTTAATGATGCTAATTGGGCCTGTAACACTCTGATTTCTTTTGATATCTCTTTCCTGTTGGGGTTTGATATGAGCTCTTTTTCATTAGTTTGAATTTGAGATGCAATTTCCTCTATTTTCTTATTTTCCCTCTTCTTCCTTTCAAGATTCTTTTGGATAAAGAAACCCCTCATAACCACCTTACTGGCATCCCATACAGTGCATAAATCTGTTTCCTTATATAGATTTTCTTGAAAATATAATTTCAAGGTTTCTTTGGCCTGTTTAATTACTCCTTCATCTTTTAACAGATTCTCATTTTGGGCCTTTGCAGACTGCCAGAAATAGTGCAAATTGAGTCCACTTCAAGGGTTAGAGTTAGTGCTAGGGAGTCATGGGAATTGGGTTTTTTTCTGAGACATTGAGACTTCTCTGTCAGAGAGCTCTGGTGCCACAATAAAATACAGTTCCCATGATTACCTAACCCTAAACCTAACCCTTAAAGTGGACTCAGTTTGCACTATTTCTGGCAGTCTGCAAAGACCCTTAGTCTCCAAGAAAGATCTTTTTTCCTCTTTTTCAAACACATCATTATTGGGTTGTGGTCCAAAATTTTCTTTGGGTTTATCTCAATTTCTGTAGTTCCAAATAGAGATTAGATGTGATCAGAAACATATTGATCCTGGAGGCTGACTGATGATATTTAGAATAATATGTAAATTCTTTTGCTGTTTTATTTTTGAGACGCCATGGGTCTAACATAGACAGAGACTCCATCATTGTGAAAAAAGATTGAAGGAGTTTCCCTTGACTCTCTTAAATTTTCTTTTTTTACTGAGTCTCTGTCTATCATTGGATTAATCACACCATTCCAGTCTCCTATCAGTAATACATATTCATAGTTAAGGTCAGTTATACTTTTACTCAGTTTGTTGATGAACTTAGCTTTATTTTCCAAAGGTGCATAAACTCCAATCATTAAAATATGTTGCTATCTTGGTTGATTTCGACCATTGCGTATCTCTCTTCTTCATCTATACTAATTTCTCTGTCTGGGATATGATTAGCAACATAGAGAGCAACACCACTTTTTCTTCTTCTTTCTGGCTGAAATGTATAGTTGCCCAAGTTTTGAATTACACAGATATTTGACATCCTGTTTCCTAATATGCGTTTCCTGTATACAGACAATTTCAGCTTTTTCTTTTCCTAATAAATGGTAAATCTGTCTCCTTTTGTGTGGCGAGTTCATCCCTCATATGTTCCATGAAATAATTTTCATCTTGCCCCATCTTTATTGTTATCTATCATATTACTGTTATTTTCTATTTTCTATTATTTATTATCCAATCCTGTTGTTCTCGCTTTGCTTACAGTTCTTCTGCTGCATTTGTTTGAGAGTCAACCAAATTTTCTTCCACAGAATCCAATTTTCTCACTTCATCCAATAAGTCATCTTCTTCTCTCTCTTCTTCTTGATCCAAAGCCTTTCTAGTATTCTTCTTTACAAATTGTGGCAGACCATTATCTTCTGGTCTCATCTGGCTACTGTTTCTGACCCGTTGATCATCTTTTGATTTGTCTTCTTCATTCTCTTCCTCATGTGCTCTCTCTTTGTTCCCATCTTCTGTCGCTAGTAACGTTTTAAAGAATTTCTTTGCTTTTTCTGGGGTGTTTATTTTAATTGTTTTCCCCCTCCATGTGGTAGTGATACCTTCCAGAGTTTCCCATCTATATCTCAGGCCTCTTACTTGCAGGTGTTTAGTTAACATAGTATATTCCCTCCTTTTTCTTAAAACTTCCAGAGATATATCTTTAAACAATTTTATTTCACAATCTCCTATTTTCAGTTCCTTACCATAACTTTCTTGAATTATCTTCTCTCTGATTCATTCTCTCATCAGGTAAACCACTATATGGACCTTATCACATGGGGGTCCCAAGCAGAAGGTATCCAAAGCTAATACATATTTTTTTCCATGTGTTTACACATATCCAAAGCTAATACGTATTTTTTTCCCGTGTGTTTACACATATCCAAAGGCAATCCGGATCTAATACGTATTTTTTTTTCCGTGATCCGAAGTGAAAGGGGATCTTTTGACATTCAGTTTTTCGGGGAAGTACAAGGGAGCTTTTGGAATCATTGTGCAATGGCCGCGCAGGCGAAATTCAGTTCGTTTCGGTATAGAACTGAATTTATTCTTACTTCGGTTAGTTTTCACTTACTTTTTGCTTCGTGGCCAGCGTTTGATAAGGTCCTATCTCTTGGTAGATTTCTCTTTTTGGCAATCTCAGAGTTTATCCTGAAGATTTCTTCTGTTTCCATTTCCATATTTTGATTTGTTACTTCTATCACCTTTGCTAAAAAAAGGTATTACAATTTCATAGAGATCTTCATTGGGATATTCTTTCAGGCCTCTTATTTTCAGACACTTTCTCCTCTTTTTAATTTCACTCAACAGATTTTTATCCATTTCCTGATTTTTTTATTCTGTCTATCTCTTTGGTCTTACTCTCAATTTCATCTGTTCTTGATTGTAATATTCCCATCTTATTGTTTAATTCTTTCATATCTTCAGTTAATGCTTTGATGGATGACTTCAAGCCATCCATCTCTCACTTAAAGTCAGCTCTAATAACTTGTCTAGAATCCTTCAATTCTTGTCTGAAATTCTTTCCCAACTTCTCGATGGCCTCCATTATTTTTATATTGGTATTTGACATCTTAGCAGCCATTTCTAGTGAGGATCTTCTAGCCTGTGTTTGTGATTGTGCTTGAACCTGCACTGCTTTCCTAGATAACATTGACATTTTTTCTCTGTGTCCAGCCTCTTATCTCAATCTTAGATGTCAATCCAATATTTCTATTTTTTATTCTTCCTTGATGTCTTTATAGTTCACTTCTAATTAACCTTCCTTGTCTGACTATGCCCCAAGTAATATACTAATTAGATCCAGGTGTTGGGATATAGCTGTCCCTCTTTATATTAGTACATATAGTAAACCTTTATACCTTGAGAATTAATTAATATATACACTTAGTACACATCAGCTCCATTAAACCCTCCAGAACCAGTTCAGTTATGTCTTGCCTACTAAGATTTGTTCTTATTCTCAAGGTCCCAGCTTTGACACTAACAAAGACTGTAATACTTCTTCTACCCAATACAACCAAGAATATTACCAACTCCTAGATTATTTGAACTAAATAGTATTGATATATCAATCACTCTATCCCTAAACACCAATAATGTGCTCTAATCCTTTTAATGAGATCTATGTTCTTATTTTATATCTTATAGAGTTTATAAATCTTGCAGTTATAATTTTGACCACTTATGTTTTATCATAAAACATATTATCTGTTAATACCATTATCAATTGGTGAAAGGTAAAGAGGAGAAGGAGGAAGAGAGAGAATAAAAATAAGACAGAGAGAAAGAAAGAAAACCCAGCTCAGCACTCCCTCAGTTCTCTTTCCATCACCATCTTCTAGGTTTGTTTCTGTTCCTCTTCTTTCCTTTCTTCTGTAGTTGCCTCATCCCTTGTCCTCCTTCCATCACAGCCTTTCTCTATTCAAAATGTTTCTTTCCCCACACTGGTGTCATCCCTTCCCCAGTCCTCTTTCCAATGTTCTCTTTCTTTATCCACACTTTCTCCAATCTTTATGATGTCTTTATGATGTCTTGTCCCCCATCCTCCTTCCGTCATTATCTCTCTTTATTATTCTTCCTTTCTTTGGTCTTTAAAACCTTAATCTTAATCTTAATCTTCTACCATAATCTTGCTCTTTGTAGCTATTACTCTGCAAACTATTTCCCCCTCTCTTTCTTAGTTATCTGATTTCTTCTTCTAATTGCTGCTGTTCACCAGTTACAGTCTTTAACATTGTATCTTCCCAGACACCTCCACCATTACTGTCACTTTTCACGCAATCAGCTCTGCAATAAATCCACCAACATCCAAACCAATATCCTCTATCTTTGAGATAAACTGTGAAGCTATAATTTGTTAACTTTGAACTGACTGTATAAACTTTCACTTTCTCTTCTCCCCCCACTCAGCCTCTCCTCTGAAATATTAGCAAGGAGACCTTCCAGTTCACAGTCTGCAATGTATCTATCTTGAAATGAATGTTTCTCCTGAAGATCTCTTTATATCCAAGAGTTTGACTTACTGATTCCATCCACTGTGCTTTCCTTTAAAAACACAGTATCGGGGGGGCTTTGCTTGCTAAAGCCTCAGATCGTGGCGGCGGCTTGCTCATGGTCATTAATCACCTCCCCGATTTCCTTCCTCTTTCCCTCTCAGAGTTGGCAATCAGTCTTCACCCTTGTGAGCCCATCTGTCACCTTTTTATCGGCGAGTGGTTCAGGGTCTGCATGTGTCTTAAATGCAGACCCTCTGCTCGCAATCTGCTCAGACAGGTTTCTGCTAATGAAACCTGCTGTTAGCGCTCCGCCATCTATACTGGAAGTTCCAAGAGCAATCCTTTTGAAGGGGGCTAATTGAGTAATTATCTCATGGAAGAGTTTGCCATCTTGAAGTAGTGTTACCAGGTTAAATAACGTGCATGATTCATTCACTTTTAAAAGTTGTGTAGAAAAAGGAATTTCAGCAAATGCTGATTGTTCTGCAAACCTGCTGAAATTTCCTCTTCTATACGACTGTTAAAGGTTCAGGGGCCTTGTCCTTTCTTTCACCTGGGAACCCTATCTCAAAGACTCTGGCCTCTTGGTTTGAGAATGCTGTCACTCTGTGGATACTGGCAGTTCCATGCCTGCCTGTCATTGCATTTTCATAAATATATTCTCAAACACAACTTTTGAGGCAAATGGGTGTTTGGGTGTAGTAGAAAGAAAGATGAACCCAGGTAGTATTCCATCCAGGAGCTGAGTTATTTCAGGTGCAGTGGAAGGCTGGTGTGTTCACAGGACTGTGGCTTCTCAGATCAAGCTAGTTCTCAAGAACATATTGTTATGGGGAGCATGTTAGTCAACATCAAGCAAATGTATTGGGTGGGCTAATGTGATGACAGATCTTTGGGTTTACTGCTTGTTCTTCCAGATTCCCAAGTTTCAAACCCCTCAGGAAAATGTATCCCACCTGTAGAAAATGCACGCATATGTGGGAGGAGGGTGGTATGGAAAATATATTGCAGAATGACTATGAGAGCACATTCACCTAGCTGATGCAGAACATGGCTTATGGATTCTCAAATTTTTCCTTTGGAGCCACTTTCCACAAATCCCTTGACCTTTTTCATAGATCAGTACATCCTGACAAGCCCTGAGATCTCTGAGTATGATGGTCCTATGTTCACCATAAGTGATCAAGTGCAAAGCTGGATATAGCTCCTTATCTGCTTTACTTTTGAAGATGGAGGAGAAAATGAATTATTGGCAAGCACAATTGGTCCTATAGGAAAGTGAAGGAGCTGCTTCTCCTGAGATGACATTTTAAGAAATTTGTAAACTGCCACTTGGCAGGTCACAACACAGCTTGGAAAAGTTATTTTTGGATTACAATTGCCAGAATCCCCAGCCAGCATGGATATGTAACTAGTCTGGGCTATCGTATCCATTTAGACCAGTAATACTGTTTCTGGGTGGCAATCACTCCTGCAGCTAGTCTAATTACATGATGTAATGAAGACACTGAAGTAGTTTAACATTTTCTTGGCCCAGACATTAATCAAGAGTCTGTAGTCAAGAAATCAGAAAAAATTAGAACTTGGAAGGGCAGCTATGAAAGAACTATATAAGATTCTCAAGTGTATATGTGTATGTGTGTGGGTGGGTGTTAGAGAGAATCATTCATGCCATTGTGTTTCCAGTTTCTATGGGTGGTTGTGAAAGGTGGACAGTAAGAAAGCTGATAGGAAGAGAATCAACTCATTTGAACTATGTTTCTAGAAGAAAGTTCTGCAGATACCATGGATTGCCAAAACAACAACAACAACAACAAAAAAACCACAAAAAACCCCAAAAAACACAAAAAAACCCCCAACCCAAATAAATGGGTCCTAGAGCAAATAAATTCTTTCTAAATCCAAAAATGACCAAACTTAGGCTATCATACTTTGGACATTTCATGATACAACATAACTAATTTGATAATGTTCAATAAAGTTAAAGCCAGAAGGAAAAGAGGAAGAACAAATTACAGGTGGATTCAGCCCTGAGTTTGCAAGAAGGACTGTTCATGACCAGGAATCTTGGAAGTCTTTCACTTACAGGGTTGCCATAAGTGCAAATCATTCTAAAGGCAATTTACAACCATGTCTCAGATAGAGGTCTCTTTCTCATCACCTCTAACTAGAGATAACAGTGACTGAACCTGAAATTGTCTGCATGCAAAACAAATGCTCCATCATTAAACTATGGTACTTAAGAAAGAAAAAGAGAGAGAGAGAGAGAGAGACCAGCTACAGAAATCCCATCCTTTGCTCTACTATCTTTGGTTTGGTTTTCTGTTATTGTTTTTTTTAAAAGATTTCCTAAACTTATCTCTATGATCCAAATTAGCTGTAACACAAAGCATGGAGTTACCACTACTCTAAGTCTCCTTTTTATCTTCCTTGCATCAACTAATGCAAACAATGTGTGCTGTGTTGTAACTGTCTGTGCATCTCCCCACCCTTGCCAACCAATGATGTGAGACGTGGGTGGGAACATTTACAGGACAATGGCATCACATCAAGAATTATTTTCTATTCAATTAACACACACAATGCATTGTTGTTGTTTTTTAATTTAACATTTCATATTAAAGGTTCATTTTCTCTCCAGAATGCTGGGAAACTGCAGCTCTTAAGGTTCATGTCTTTAACAGATGACTTTTGTTGACAGTATTGATATGGCACTGTATTTTATGCTGTAGTTAGTTTCAGCTTCACTGATACTCTAGGCCTTCAATACTGACTATGGCAGAGTCTCAGATTTTCACTGGAGCAGAAACAGTGGAATCTGTGCTGGCCCTCTTAAGAATGCTGACAATGGATGAGGCCCACAAGTCCTGAAGTGGTGGTGCAAAATAATGGCAGATTTTGGCACAGTATAGCATTATCTGCCAGCAATTATTGATCTAGACCAGGGGTAGGCAACCTGTCCCCTTTAAGGGCCGAGGGACTTCAGGTCCCAGAATCCCAGGAGCTATTGGCCAACATGGCTGAGGCTTCTGGGAGCTGAAGTCCCTCGGCCCTTAAAGGGGAAAGGTTGCCTACCCCTGATCTAGACCAATGATTCTCAAACTTTGGTCTTCCAGATGTTTTGGACTTCAGCTCCCAGAATCCCTGACTGTTGACCAAGCTTGCTGGGGCATCTGGGAGTTGATATCCAGAACACTTGGGGCTCATTCCCACTATGATTTGAAGCGATTTGCTGATTGCTGTATATGTGCCACATTCCCATCGGATATGGTTTCACATGCAACTGTGATCATTCAGACTTGTTTGGAAGCGCGACAAATGCAAATAACTCACTCTTTTCGAACACTAGTTTTTTGGCTGTTCATTTGAAAAGAAGCGATTGGGATGAGTGTTCAACAAGTGGGAACAACGGATCTGATTCACAGGCAGGCAGGGAGGCAGGTGCAGCAATCCCTGAGATGGAGAAGAAGAGGACCCAGCAGGTGGAGGAGGGATGAAGGAAGGGAGAAAGGGAGAAAACAGCTCTGGGAGGACTGCGCTTCAGCTTCCCCTGCTCCTCCTCAGAGCAAAGAAAGAAGGAATTGAGAGAGCCCAGTTCCTCATCTCTGGCATCCAGGGCAGAGAGGCTTCCTCCCAGGGACTCTCTGCTCATGCTCAAGATCCCTCTTGCCTGCCAGGGCTGGAGGAAAGGCCAGGCAGGCCAGTTGTCCAGGGCTCTTCCTTCCTCCTCCTTTCCCTCCATCCTCCCAGCTGCCTTTTCCCCACAGGAGATGAAAGTGGCGTAAGTGCCTTTAAGGGGAGCAGACTGGGGGGGGGGTAGTGTTGAGGGGCTGGCATTGCATTGGCTTCCTTCCTCCCTCCTCCTCTTCATCCTCCTCTTTCCCCCTCCCTCTCTCCTCTCCTCCTCCTCCCTCTTTCCTGGTTGCTGAAAAATACATCGGGCATTTGAAGCCCTCCAGAACATGCTGCACCACTGTTTGCCACCCAAGAATGGAGGGGGTGCATCAGAGGGCCGCTCTCCGGGGGCGGGTGACCAAGTCCTTCCCCTGTTCTGACATTGGGCCTTAGGAATTTCCCTCCATCAGGTCTGGCACACTTGAGGGGGTGCTGGTGGAAGGCCGGTGTCAGGGACAGCCAGGTGGAGGACCTGGAGGACTCTGAGGGGGAGGATGTGGGGCCAGATCCTAGCTTGGTGCTCCCAGCCCCCATAGACCTAGCTGAACCTGGACCTAGCTGTGTGGAGCCCATTGAGCAACAGCCTAGCCTTCCTCCTCAGCAGCCTAGCCTTCCTCCAGCAGAAAGCCACCTTCTGTGCATCATGGATGAATTCTGTTCCCCTGATTTTAAAGTGCAGCTTGCACTGAGCTAGGAAACTTTCCAGTTCTTTTCTTTCACCAGAATATTTCTCTGGCAGAGATATGAGGCTTTTTCCCCGTGGCTGGGGCTTGGCTTGATTCTGAAGCAAAGCCATGCTGTGCATCATTTGCCCCATCCTCTCTGAGAGCTGTCGATTCTGCTCAAGGAGTTCTCTTGCTAACGAGCTCTCCTCCATCTTATCAGCCTGATTACGGTCAAGGCTTATTCTGTCCGGGAAAGCTGCCAACACGTGGCTGATAAAGACAGGGCCTCTTCCAAGACAACAACCCAGTTGCAAGTGACGTACCACTGTTTGTTTGCAGCAGGCAACCAACAAGTCCAGAGTTCCGAAAGGCAGGTCAGAGAGCAATCCAAGGTCCAGGGTTAACGCGAGCAGATAGTCCAGAGCCGTTCCAAAGGTCACAGGATATAAACAGTCTAAAGTCAAGCCGAGAGCCGAGAGCTTTCACCGGGGAATCCAAGATAAGCCTTGACGGAGAGCTTGACTTTTCCCAGCTGCTTATCTAGCCTCAGCTCCTCTCTCCCAGGTGTTTCTCTTTAGCTGCGCGTTTCTCAGCTAACCTTCGAGAACACTGCAGCCCCTCCCTATCTGTTCTCTGAGCAAAGGTAGGGATTTCAATCTCTTGCTCCTCTGCTTCTTCCTGGCCTGCAACCTCTGCTGGGGAAAGGCTTTCTGCTGGAGGAAGGCTAGGCTGCTGAGGAGGAAGGCTAGGTTGTTGCTCAATGGGCTCCACACAGCTAGGTCCAGGTTCAGCTAGGTCTATGGGGGCTGGGAGCACCAAGCTAGGATCTGGCCCCACATCCTCCCCCTCAGAGTCCTCCAAGTCCTCCACCTAGCTGTCCCTGACATCCGGCTGTGGTGGTCGGTGAACGCGGAGCCCGTGATGGGCAGGAGGGAGCGAGCTGGGCATGGGACCTATCTAGCCTGACGACCACCTTGCACATCTCATCTGCTGAGTTGGCTTGGCCTCACCTGCTCCTCTGGGGGTTTCTCTGGGCAAGCATTCTCGTCCTGGTCCCTCTCCCTCCATCCATCCCTGGCGGTGGCAGTGCCTCTTCTCCTTCTCCTTCTCCTTCTTCTCCTTCTTCTTTCTTGTCTCCTTTTCCTCTTCCTCACTTTCCTCTGGGTAGCCCCTCTGGGCCAGTCCAGTGCAACTGCTGGGAGCCCTGCAAGCAGGGGATGGTGGACAGGAGCCCCCCGGTCTATCCCCCCCCCACGGGCTCACCCTAGCACCCTCCTTCTTGCAGCCAGTCCTCCATCCCTTTGGAGCCTGGCAAACCTGGTCCCCCCTGAGCTGTGGCACAAAGGCACACATTCCCATTGGTGGGAACTACATGGATTAAGGACATAATTTGCTTCCATAGTGGGACCTACACATCGGCCTTGATTCCACGACCCAGTGTCAATATGATTTACAAACTGGTGTAAATGTGAGTGGGAATGAGCCCTTGGAAGACCAAAGTTTGGGAATCCCTGATCTAGACCATCTTCCTATGGACATCCAGCAAGGTGATGACTGTTTATCTCTCTCCAGCTCCACATGACAACCACTGGCACACTCCTGCAGCCAATCAATGGCCAAGTGGGTGGAGTACAGGTAGGTCCTATCCTGATGCCATGTGTCACTTGTCTGCATGGGCCCAAAGGCCTGTTCCCCCTCCCCACATTCTGGCATTATCTGGACAACACACAGCCTAAACCCTGGTTCTGGTGCAAGCAGTTTGGACAATGTCTGGCACGTTCCGCACCAGAACCAGGGATAACACCCTTTAAATGATTTTTAAAAATTTACCTGTTACTCTGGATCTTCCAGGCATGTGATTGAGGCTGGGTGCCTCATTCTGACCTCAGAAGCAAGTGACTTGCAGCAGCAACAGATGGACCAGGCAGGTCAGTGGGACAACCATGCAGACAGCATGAGAATGGAGATCCAGGTAATGGGAGGAGTTCAGGGCAGTTGCAGGAACAGGATATCCAGGCTGCTCCCAGAGTGTTGGGAGCTTCCGACTATTGAAAAATGACCACAAAGTGAGTTAAGTGAGCCGGGCTGCACTTGGGCTGCATTCAGATGGTGGATTTGGCAATAAAAGCCATGCGATAGGACCTGGATGCAGCCCGAATTGTACTTGAATTCAAGAGAGCTAAGTCATGTTTTTATGCTTATGCAATAATCTCCATAAACACACTGAATCTGAATCCAGACCGGTCTGTCTCTGACTTCTGTCTCTGCTGAGAGAGAAGAGAGAAAGATAAGCATAGAGTAAGAGTAGTCAACAACTTCCTGCAGGCTGATATCACAGGCTGGCACAAGGAAGCCTAGTGGGGCTCACACCGGGGGAACCCTGTCTGAGGCCTTGCTGCCTGTTCACTCACCCACCACCCTCTGTCCCAAAATGGATGGCATCAGCAAAGATGAAGATCAGCAACTATTGTCCCTCTTTACTCTCCAGTGGTCCTTTTCCACTACACAATTATGGCATGATGATTCCACTTTAACTGTCATGCCAACATCCTGTGGAATCCTGGAAACTGTAGTTTCATGAGGTATTCTCAGCCAGAAAACTCTAGACCCTTACAAAACTACAAAGATGCATCTTTGGCAGTTAAGGTAGATTAATAGTGCTATAATTATATAGTGTGAAAGGGCCCCAGATTTACACACTCAACATTTCACAGATGAAAACAAGGGTTGTGTGGCCAAGCAACAGCAGAGTGTGTTCAAGATGGCAGAAGTTATTCATGAGGAAGAACAGGCACACTACGAAAGGCTGCAGCAGTTTGATTTTGCCTGAGCCAAGAAGGGCAAGACTCCACCCTCCCGCTCTTCTCACTCCATTGAATTAATTGAGTGCAAACTACTTTTTGGAAACTACAATGATGTGGTGGTTTAAGCATTGGACTATGACTCTGGAGACTAGGGTTCGAATTCCTGCTCAGCCATGGAAACCCACTAGGTGACCTTGGGCAAGTCACACCTTTTCAGCCTCAGAGGAAGGCAATGGAAAGAGTAGATTTGAACAAAAAGTAAGTGGAGGAAGGAGGCTTCAAGAAGAGTCAATTAAAAACCCTTTTGGGCCAGAAAATGGGTGGTCTGAAGAGTTGGGGTGATCAAGAGCTGTACAAACAGCCCTGAGCCCTGAACTTTGTCCTCCTCTGTTTTACATTATTTGTCATAAATCAAACACCTAATGTTTTTGGATGCTGTTCTTCTGATTGCTCCATAGTTTATATGTGCCATTTTCAAAATATGTAATACAATTACATCGATCTGTTTGGAGAGTCCTGTTCTCTTAGGGTTGCATCTTATTAGCCACTTGCTAAGCCACAAATATTTAATATCAATGTAGCCTTGCAGATGAATTCCTCATATTTAACATGCTCCCACACCACCTGCACTTTACAGAAGAACAATCTAACCAAGACTGCAAGTACAAACTTCTCTCCTTGAAGACCACACATAGAGAGCATGGTAACCAACACAGTATTTATCTCCTCCAAAAATCAAAATGACTATAATCTACTACATTTTGCAGCTGCAAAGACTAGTGAGCTTGTATGGATACTACCTCCCATTTACTGCCCTCAACAAATATTCCTCTGCAACAAAGCCTGAGTAAAATACAGGTGGTTTTGTTTGAAGTTTTGCTTCTGCAGGTTAGACTGCCTTTTTCAAAGGCTGTAAATTAGCTGCCCCCAGGAAGGCAAAAGACACATGCTGTTACATCCAAAACGTTATAATGGGAAAAAAATTCCATTATGTCTGTTCCAAGACACATATGAATTCTATGAACAAAAAATGAATTGTTTTATAACTATTCCCAGAAGGTTTTGTGGCCTGTAACAATCCACTGGTAATATATTAAGACCATCTTAGGAGAATAGATCTATAGAATGCTTTTGGGTGGGAGGGCTATCATACAAGAGCAGTAAATCTCTCATGTGGAAAGGTTACAACAGTTTGATATAGGTAGTTATGGAGACAATTACGGAGGCATGAGACACATGCTAGAGGTTTGTGCATAGATGTACAGTGTGGAGAAAGTGGATGCAAGGAAACTTTTCTCCCTTTCTCTTGGTATTAAAACCCAGAGTTATCCAGTGAAATTGGAAAAGGGCCAGTCTTTCCATAAGGCAGAATAAGATACCCATGACAGGTGATGGAGCATGAGGTTCATCTCACATTCCTACTCCACCAAAAATGTTCCACTGATGATCTTAAGAGCTCCGCTAACACAGCTCTGTTAAGATAGTCAGGGTTCAAATACCTTGCTCTTAAAGTCAGGCTTTGTGGGCAAGGTGCCCTGGGAGATTGCTGCTGAGATCCTACATCATGCTTGCATAGTGTAAGCAGTCTACACTCAGGTAATTAAGTGGTGGCTGTGCTACACCACCCACCTGCTGAATTCCACCATTGTGCAACCAATTGCGTATCCACCAATTTGCTTGCTTTTTTCCACAATCACAGTGAAGCAAGGGGTACACTGAAGATGCTGACAAATAAACATGCAGCATCAAAAATATGCAACTGCAAGGACAACTGTTACAACACTTGCAGTATTCTCCTTATGTAATCGTGAACAGAATAAGGATGTTATGTCATGGCCAAAAAAGTAGAACTGCATCCAGAATCCTGTATGAGAAATACATATGCATAAGCACCATAGTTACTATGTTATATAGTGAATCCTGGCTGACTCTCTTTCCTCACTTACTGGGAAGCAGCCACTCTGATCGATGAAGGCCTGTTCTCCTGTTATGCAGGAAGCAACTAACTGCCATTTCCACTTCCTGAGTGATCTCTAGTGTGACACTCAGAAAGAATGACCCCATCACAATTCCCCCTTGTGCCAGAGATGAAAAAAGCAGGGGGTAATATCAGTTAGCTGATCAACAAGGGAACAGATCACAGTGGCTGCTACCCAGTAAGTACTAGGGATTGGAGAACTTTCATGATTATGAATATGTAACAGTCCCAAGTGTGTAACTCTAGGTTACAAGTTCATAACTGTTATAGAGGATTCCAGCCTACATGTATAAAGGAATTTATGTGTGTGCAAAAGACCAACAGGATATCAGTCTCTGTGTCACAGTGGCAAAGGTAATTTTCCAAGTCACCTAACCCACAGTGCCTGGCTCCAAGGAAGGCTACTATTTTAGTTCTTGATTCAGTGCTGACACCATATTGGGAGCTGTGTTTTCATTAGCAACCATTCCCCCAAAGGCTCAGAAGCTGTTTAACATTCATCCAAACTAAGGCTGACTACACATGCTGTAACAACATCACGATCAGCATAAATTAGTAGATGAAGATTTTCACAACACAGGGATACACATTTTTACCTGAACATCTCTCTTGCAGTTGGTAAGAGATGACCAGAATGTGCCAGTACAGAATCTACTGATTTAAGAGAACCACCATGTGTTCTGGGTTAGCATGATGTTGCTGGTAGGGGATGTGCCCTCCATGAGGTTTACCTTGCAATGTCAAGGTATCACACTTTATTACTTTATCATACAATGGAATGTTAAAGAATAAAAACATTTTTGGCTGGTTCTTATCACACAATGTTGTGTCCATTCTGCTGCTGCTTTGTGTTCAATTTGTTACTGTTGTGCTCCATTTCATTCCTCTGCTCTTCCCCCCACCCCCATGCACTTCTAGCCTGGCCAGACATGAGTATGGGGCATCCCAAAAGCACTCCCTTGGTTTGACAGTGCAGAAAACAGATCACATGATCGTGGATTGCCAAAGCACTAGTACGGGGAACAGTATTATAAGAAATTCTGCCGAACTGATATGCTTCCATTCTTAAACTAGGGGGGCTGTGGCAGGATAGCAGGTTGGTGTGATATAGTCTGTAGTCTTCACATTACACGTCACCACACAACAAATCACCCCATTCCTCTGCAAGAATCAAAACCATTTCCCCCTTCTCTTTCCCTAGGCAGACCATGTAGGAGGGATGCTTCTTAGAAAAGCAGAGCTCTTAATCTATGAAGAATTCTGGGAATTGGTTCACCCATTTCATAAAAGAAACTTGAACTAAATTTGTCTTGTTAAAACTCCTCCTGTTAAAAAGTGACATAGTCATAGAAATTGGGTTGGACAATGCTGCTCTGTACAATAGGGGTTCCTCAGTCACTATTTTACCCTCTAAACTCTTCCAGGCCTTGACTTCAGTAATCTCACCCACTGCCAAAAAGCAGCATACGAAACAGGGTGGCTTTTAGGGGGCTAGCAGCTGTTCAATGTGCTTTCTTGCAGCTCTCCCTGCATCTGCATCTGTCCAAAAGTGCCTAAATACCCTAAAGGCACCAGATCCCATCTGATCTTGGAAGCTAAGCAGGGTCTGTCTTGGTTAGTACTTGACAGGGGACCACCAACGAATACCATCAGGTAATGTGGACTGTATTTCAAAGGAAGGAAGTGCAAAACCACATCTGAGTATTCCTCGCCTAAGAAAACCCTGTGAAATTCATGAGGCTGCCATAAGTCGACAGGCAACTTGAAGGCACATACCTCCTCCTCCACCACAGCCTTTAATTATCTGGATCTCTAAACAGCAAAAAAGAAAAAAATAATAATTTTCTTTAACAAATGATCACAGCAACAATAAAAGATGAAGGACTTTAACCTGTATTTTCTATATTTCATCCTAAGAGTCAAGCAGAAATCTGTCCATTCATTTTATTTAGATTTTCTGTCCATCTTATGCCAATGAAGAGGGGGCAAGTAATGATTCTTAAGGACATGTTTACATGGGAATTGTTCCCTTCTGCAATTCTGATTCCCAAGAGACAGTCAGTGTCCTTTGTTTCATATCAGGCCCTTCATGCTTGTAGGTTCTCCTTTATAAAAAACCAAAACCAAAACCCAACAACCTAAAAACCTGAAATCAGCCAATTGGGGCCTCATGCAAAAGACATTCATTTATAATAAAAGGATTCTAAGCCCAGGGATGATAGGTTCAGATATCAGACCAAAACAAAACCCATTCTTGAGTACTTCATCTGTTCAAGAGCCTATTTGTTTGTCTTCTTGGCTGTCAATGGTATTCTCAACACTCTTCACCACCACCACCTCTCAAAATCTTCACCACATCTTCGCCATATCTTTATTTTCTTTCTGTCAGCTTTCTACACTGTCCAGCTCTCACATCCATACATGGTAATAGGGAATATGATGGTTTGGACATTCTTCACTTTAGTGTTCAGAGCTACATCCTTGCCCTTTAGGATCTTAACCATTTCTTTCATAGCTTTCCTTCCTAATCCTAGACTTCTAATTTCTTGACTGCAGCCTCTGTTCTGGTTAATGTTTGATCCAAGGTATGGGAAGTCTTGCACAATTTGTATTTTGTCATTATCTAGGATGAATTCTTGTAGATATTCTGTGATCATTATTTTTGTTTGCTTAACATTCAAAAGCAAGGCTATCTTGTCACTTTCCTCCTTGACTCTCTTCAATAATTGTTCCAGGTCTTTGCTAGTTTCTGCTAGTAGGTATACTAATGTAAGACATTTTTGCCCATCTATTACAAATCATCCAGACTTTGAGCAGCAGATCTAGATCTCCAGATGTAGGTTTTGCTCATCCCAGCTTTAGAGCCCACATAGCAGAATTGGGAAAATGCAAGGGTGGGGTAAGCATAATAACCCTTTTCAGGTACTGAATCAGGAGAACATTATGATCCCATAATGAACAGGTCTTTTAATTAGCTTCTTTTCATAGCTTAATTACATTTTGTAAACTACATTTTGTAGTCTGCAACCAGGCAAGAGTATTATTACCTACTTACAGCTTTGAGTTATAATTTTGGACTTTATCACACATGACTTTTAAACTGCCATTAAAGTTAGATGATAGTGTCTTTGGCGATACTTATTGCACAACGCCATCTCCATCTCATTTGCTGCCTTGCTGTACAAGTGTTGCTAGAGCAGACTTGGTTATTGATCTATAAGCTCCCAAACGTGCTGCTGTAGCATTAGTCCTCAGGTGCAATAGGAAGTTTCACTATTGGGCAGTCATGTGGTGTCCGTGTCTCCTTCTCTCTCTCTCCATCTTCCTCCGTTGCTATTACAGAGTGAGCAGTTGTTGTTGTTTCTTACTTTCTTTGATTTTCCTGAGAGGGAAGACTAATTTCTTCTTCAGCAGGTGAGAGCAGAGCTGGCTTCTCCCTGATTCCCAAAGAAGAAAGGTCAGTTTCCTTTTCATAAGAAGACACTCTCATCTCTTTGTTGGCAGACACACAGAGCATACAAGGGTCAGAAGGTGGCATTATGGCAGCAGTGCAGAAATCAGATCACACGGCCATGATTTGCCAAAGCAACATCACAGTGCTAATGTAGAGAACACGTGGTAAAGACTGATGCAAAACCAGCATGTTTCTGTTATTAATCTAGCTCAGTTGTGATAGGATAGCAGTCAAGTGTGCTAAAGTCCTTAGTCAAAAGGAGGGAAGCAACCATAGGAGGTAAAGAAAGATATAACGTCTCAGATTCAGATTCAATTACTGATCTCTCCAGTCAAAGGATCTGGTAGCAGGAAATAGAATAGATGGCCTGCTTGAGACTCTAGATAGACAGACATGGTGAGTCAGAGAAGACAATACTGGGCTAGACAAAGATAGAATTAACTTGCTATACATCAGGATCCTTTGTTCCAGAACCAAACATTTGCCACCCCACCCCAGTTTCACAAGAGAGCTTAAATTATTATTATTATTATTATTATTATTATTATTATTATTATTATTTTCTTTTCCACCTCTCCTCTAGGCCTGAGGTGGGGTACAATATGTTAAAATACAAAATACAATTAAAAATGAAAACACATAAAACCAACAGTTAAAATACAAAACTATAAAACCATTAAAATGCACTCATATAATACATTCTTTAAAATATGCCAGTTAAAAAGCCATGATTTAAAATTGACTGGGTAGGCCTACTGGAAGAGATATGTCTTTAGTGCTGTTTTAAAAGCAGTCACTGTTTTTATCTGTTGCATCTCCTCCAGCAGGTCATTCTACAGTCTGGGAGCAGCAGATGAAAAAATCCTCTGGGAAACTGTTGCCAGTCTAGTCCTGGTTGGAGCTGTAGGTAACCTTGACCCAAACCATGTAAGGTTTTAAAGGCAATAACCAACACTTTCTGCTTTGCCTGGAAACTAATTGGCAGCTAGTGGAGTGATTTTAAGATCGGTGTGATGTGATCACTCCTGGATGTACCCATAATCAATCTAGTTGCCATATTCTGAACCAGTTGGAGTTTCTGGACTAGGTACAAAGGTAGCCCAATGCAGAGTGCACTACAGAAGTCCAGCCTTGAGGTTACCAGTGTGTGCACTACCATCTTAAGGTCCTCCAATTCTAGCAAGGGGTGCAGTTGGTGTATCAGCCAGAGCTGATAAAAGACACTCCTGACCATCACATCTATCTGAGCTGACATTTGGAGGGATAGATCTAGGAGCACTCCTTCCTATAGCTAGATGGAAATGATATTGGATATGGTCTGACAAGGGTTATCAGACTTCGGGGGGTTGCAGACTGCCAGAAATAGTGTGAATTCAGTCCACTTTTAGGGTTAGGGTTAGAGTTAGGGAACCATGGGAACTGTATTTTATTGTGGCATCAGAGTTGTCTGACAGAGAAGGCTCAATGTCTCAGAAAAATAACAGTTCCCATGATTCCCTAGCACTAACCCTAACCCTAAAAGTGGACTGAATTCACATTATTTCTGGCAGTCTGCAACCCCCCTCAATCTCCCATCAGTTTAGTCACCATAGCCAAAGGTGAGGGATGATGGTAGCTGTAACCCAACAGCATCTGGAGGACCCCATATTCCTTGACCCCAGGTTGCATCCAGAGTTTGGGAATCTTACTTTCAGAACTACCACTTCCAGAACCCCTAAGATAATAAAGCCAGTAGCCATGTCAGCTGGATATTCTGGGTGTTGCAGTCCTAAAAGTAATTTTCCCAAGATTTGGCTGAATAATTTCTGATTTGCTGTTATGTGTCTTCAAGTTGACTCCAGCTTATGGTGATCTTATTATAGGGTTTCCTTGGCACGATTCATTCAGAGGAGGTTTGCTGTTGCCTTCCTTTGAGAAAGTGTGACTTGCCCAAAGGCATTTAGCAGATTTCCATGGCCCGACAGATACTTAAACCCTAGTCTTCTGGAGTTCTGGTCCAACATCCAACCTGTGACACCACATTTGCCTTCTGTGTACACCCACTTTTACAATAAATTCCCACTTCCTATAAAATCTCTGTTCTTTTTGTAATAGAGAAAAATTATTACAAGTGGAGCCAACAAATGTTCTGTCTTTTTCTTATCACCTAAGGAAATAAGGATACCACTGATCTGGAAAGTGTTTCACCCTGTACGCAGCATATGATTCACTCTGGCAGCCTGACTAGTTGCCTTGCTTTCACATTGTCCCCAGTGGAAAAGGGCTCATACAGTAGTTCTGGCTTATGTTCTGGATTTTCTGTGAAGCAGATGTACATGACTGCAGTGTCAGGCATGCTACAGTGCCTGTAGATTGAAGGGTCAGGAGTTCATTTCTTCTGTTAATGCATTTTTGGAATAATCAAAATGCCACAGGGACCCTAGTTACAATAAACTCTTATGTCTTTCAGTGCAGTGATCCTACAAAGACCATGATCTATTTCTCCATGGAGTAGCTTCTTATCAGTTAATGCACCTCAAAAAACACAGGTACAAAAGGTCTTGGAGTTTATGTACCCATAGGATATCCACACTCCAGCTTTGGATGTCCCTTTTCTAGAAGACTTCTGGAAGTATTTGGGATTGTATTTGAGCAAGCCTACAAGTTATGAGCTCCCAGATACAAGACTCTCATGCCACCAGTCAATGGCATCACTAGAGCTGGTGTCATCCTGTGTGACATGGTGTTCCCCCCCACATTTATGTTCTCCTATACCACACCATACAAAATCCTTAGTAATGTTTTTTGTACTAATGTTATTCATAAATCTTGATTCCCATATATCACTGAATGTAATGGCAATAGCTGTGACATAAACAACTAGCACAATTACAATTGTACCTTTAATATTTTCGGGTTTTTGTTTTCACAGGGGGCGGGGTCCGGAATGGATCCCCTGTGAAAACGGAGGGGCGACTGTTCTCCATAAACATACATTGTCAGGATTGAAAGGCAGCTTTAACAATGCATTATTAAAGCAAACATAAATTCAATTTTTTACAATCTCATTTGTCATTAAATCAAAACACTCTCCTCACCTCCCCTTCCCCTGGACACCCCTCCTTCTGCCCTCACACCCTTCATTCTCATGAGACCAGTGGTGTACTTAGCATTTTTTACACCTGGTGCAGATTATTTTTTAAAGAAAGCAGGGGTGTGGGTTTTAAAAATCTGCCAAGTCCTCCACAATGGCAGTAGAGAGCCATGTCCTCCACATTCCTGCACCACCACCACTCATCTCCTCAGGGGGCCACAGCACCCTGATCCGAAAAGATGAGCAAAAGTGGTGGTTGTGTGTGTATGTATGTGTGTGTGTGCAGGGCTGAGTCCTCCATGTTCCTGCTGCCACCACTGCTCAGCTCCTCAGGGGCCCATGATGCCCTGAACAGATAAGCAGCAGCGGCAGCAGAAGGGTGGGCAAAGTCCTCCATGTTGCTGCCATCACTGCCAGTGCTCATCTCTTTGGGGACCCATGCCCTCCAAAGAGACAGGCTATTAGCAGCACCTGGTGGCTTGAGCAGGCAGTGCATAGGCAGGCAGATGGAGTGACCCCTCTCCTCACTTGTCTGCCTCTATGCTGCTTGGCCAAGCCACCAGGATAATGGTGCCACTGAAGAGCTGGAGGAGGAGGAGCTTCTGGCTGGATCAGTTTGGGAAGAGACTTCCTTTCTCACCCTGTCAGCAAAGCCACGAGACCCAGAGATCCAGAACTTTTGCACCTGTTCCTGCCCCTTGCAGCCTTACCGGGTTTGATTTCCCACCAGTACACTGGGTGACATCCCTCTCTGAGGTGTCACCCAGTGTGGTCAATACCCTCCTAATGGTCCGCACCCTCCTAATGACACCCCTGTATGAGACATATGCACTTCCACTTGTGTAGTCACCTATTCCCACTTGTGTCATCATCATGCACAGTGTCTGGTCAGCAAAAATGCTTTGGAGTGCTGCATGGTTCTTGTTGCAAGCCATGACTGTGGCTTTAAATGGATTTTTGATAAAAATGTAATTTTGTCTTTTATTTCAGAACAATAAAACATATAAAGCCCTTGTTAGTGTTTAGATAAACAGCCCATGAATTATCCTGCCCTTCTCCCCTCCAGACAGGTTAGCATTGCACTTTTAGCCAATCACCTACCATTTGGGTCCCTTTGGTTATTGTATGCTGTTAATTTTCCTGAAAACGACTAGAGTGTACCTGGTGGAAAACTCGACTCTTATCATATAAGACTCATCATAGGAACTTTCTTCATTCTTATCGAGAGGCAATACATCCAGCGAAGAATTTGTTCTTGTCTGCACATATTGCATCTGCAGAATCTCGTCCAGCGGAACTGTTTAGGGTGGTAGGGGAACTGACACAGGCTCCCCCTGTGCAGAACCCTTTACTCAACCCAGCAACAACCTGCTGTGACACTTTCAACAACTATTTCACAGATAAAATCTCTCAGATAAGAGCTGATTTAGACACCGGGATTATAACAGAAGTGACTGATGAGGTGTCCAGTAAACCCATTTGTGAGATTAGACTGGATCGGTTTGAGTCGGTGAGTACCGATGACATGGACAGGATCCTTGGAAAAGTGAGGAAGACAACGTGCTCCCTCAATTCCTGCCCATCTTGGCTGGTTGTCCAGGGGGGTGATGCATTGATGGCCTTTCTTAAGAAAGTCATTAATGCATCCCTTAGGGAAGGAACTGTTCCACCAAGTCTAAAGGAAGCGGTCATTAGACCACTCCTGAAGAAACCTTCCCTGGACCCCCTGGATATGAAAAATTATAGACCAGTCTCACGTTTACCATTCTTAAGCAAGGTGATAGAGCGAGCCGTTGCCTTTCAACTCCAAGCGATCTTGGATGAAGCCAATTTCCTAGATCCATTTCAAACCGGCTTCAGACCTGGATATGGAGTAGAGACAGCCATGGTCCCTCTGGTAGATGACCTTCACCTTAGCACCGACAGGGATAGCATGACCAGTTGGTGCTTTTGGACCTCTCAGCGGTGTTCAATACAATAGACCATGGCATCCTCTTGGAACACCTGAGAGAGTTGGGAGTAGGAGGCACTGATCTTCAGTGGTTCCGCTCTTTCCTCTCGGGCAAGTTCCAGAGGGTGTCACTCGGGGACAGCTGCTCCTCAAAAACGGAGCTAAAATGCGGTGTTCTTCAGGGCGCCATCTTGTCCCCGATGTTGTTCAATATTTATATGAAGCCGCTGGGAGAGATCATCAGGAGACATGGAGCAGGGTGTTATCAATATGCTGATGACACCCAAATATTCTGTTCCATGTCTCAGTCAGCTGCCATGACGGCAGATGGCGATTCTCCCCTCAATCAATGTCCCGAAGCAGTAATGGACTGGATGAGGAAAAAATGACTCAAGCTGAATCCGGACAAAATGGAGGTACTTACAGTAGGGCCCCCCAAACCAGGTATTGGGTTGCGACCTCCAGTCCTGAACGGGGTCACGCTCTCTGTTAAGGACTGTGTTCACAGTCTGGGGGTGCTCCTAGACTCGTCTCTTCACATGACAGATCAGGTGAATGCGACAGTCGGGAGTGCCTGTTATCAGCTCCGGCTGATATGCCAGCTGCGCCCTTTCCTGGAAGTAAGGAACCTAGAAACTGTAGTACACAGACTGGTAACCTCACGACTCGACTTCTGCAATGCACTCTACATGGGGCTACCCTTATACCTAACTCAGAAACTGCAATTAGTACAAAACATGGCAGCCAGGCTGATCACCAGAACTTCCAGGAGTGATCATATTACACCGATTTTAAGATCTCTCCACTGGCTGCCTATTGGTTTCCGAGCACAGTATAAGGTGTTGGTGATGACCTTTAAAGCCCTACATGGCCTGGATCCAACTTACCTTGAGGATCGCCTTCTTCCATATAATCTGTCCCGCACCCTCAGGTCCTCTGGGAGGAAGCTTCTTCAACTGATAAGAACTAGATTGATGGAAACCTCCCAGAGGACATTTTCCGCTACTGCTCCCAGACTCTGGAATGCCTTGCTGGAAGAGATCCGTCAGATTAAAAAAGCCTTCAAGATGGATCTCTTTTGGCAGGCTTATCCAGAATAAAATCACTTTCAAAGTAGGTCTCTCCTCGTTAGACACCCTCCTTTTCTTTATTTTGCTCACCCCAGAGTGCCTACTATTTTAATTGTCTATTGTTTATTTGAGATTTATTTTTAATGTATTTTTAATGGGGGGGGTATTATGTTCATTGTTGGGGTTTGTATCTGTTTTAGCTGTAATCCGCCTTGATTGCTACGGCAAAAGGCGGGATACAAATACATTATTATTATTATTATTATTATTATTATTATTATTAGGAGTGTGGTGGGATCACATTCTATTTGCATAGTATGTAGATGGACTTGGTAAAATAATGCCAAGGGAACAGTGATGTGCCTCCATCTGTAGTGCAGAAGACTCTTCATACATTATTATTCCATGACTTTTGTTGATCTAGACTTTGATTTCTAGACACTCATAGGCTGACATCACACAAAGTATTTAGTCTGTTTCCCAGTTCTTCATTTTTGAAATATATATGTAACATAAATATCTTTATCTGAAGTTCTATTTATTGGAATGTCTTATAGTTCCTCTCCTAGCCATTTATAATTGGGTTTTTAAAAATCTACATTCCATGTCTCTTCACAACTGTGCCAGTGGAGTTTTAAGAAGATAACTCTGGTGGCTGCATATAGCCGCACCTGAATGTCTAAGGGCTGAGAGCATCATGTACATCCTCTGTGGCCTGGAGGCAGATATTGGAGATATATCAAATTCACACTGAGAACTTTTTCTAATGATTCAAGAGACTTAAGCCCTTTCTCTAACATGCGGAGAGAGATAATTATCTTAAAGTTTTCTGTGTACCAGGATCCATATTCTACAAGCACCCTTATTCAACTTGGATCTGCTGTGTCTGCAACAGCTTGGCAAGCAAGACTGAATCAATTTACTTTCTTGAGGAACATCACATCTCTTCCTTATGGTATGGCCAGTACAGCTTGGCAGATGGTTGTTTCACTGGTTAAAAAAAATTCCAACGCATTTCAGCCTGTGTGTATCCTTAAGTCTAGGGGGCTATGTAAAATCATAAAAAGACAACACACAAATATGTACTATAGCATGGCTAGTGCTTTGAGTGTTGGAATATGACTCTGGAGACCAGGGTTCGATTCCCAGCTTGGCCATGCAACCCATTGAATAACCTTGGACAAGTCACATGCTCTCAGTCTCAGGAGAAGGCAATGGCAAACCTCCTCTGACCAAATTTTGCCAAGGAAATGCCACCTTAGGTCACCATAGGTCAGAAATGACTTGAAGGCATACAGCAACAACAACATAAAAATACTGCTTACAAGACATTAAAATCCTTCAGTCTTTGTTCACATGTCCAATAAATGGTTTGAGAGTTCTTGGTCCAGAAATTGTTAACGCTAAATTCTATATAAGTATGCACAGTCCTCAGACAGTGTGCTAATGTAATAATGATAGCATGTTATATTATGCATTTATGTGTTGTCCTTTTACGATTAAGAAGGCCTTAAGATGACTCACAGACTGAGATATGTTGGGGTTTTTCAGTAATAAAACAATAGCTTTTTGAACATCTTGAGTGGTGGATTTCATTGGATTCTCCAAAATTCTTGCTTTCTCAGTACAATTTGATTCCATTCTCTGTGGACTTTGAAAAACAATTCAGTCGGCTATACCAACAGTTAGTGAAAATAGGTAATCGTGAGCTCATGGATCATGTTGGGTGAAACCTGTCAACCATTTCTTATAAACATGCAGATATGGATATTGGACAAAGGCTGTAGTGCACCTTCAGGGCATCCCTCCATGTGTCTAGGACAAAACGAAGGGTTTTTTTTTGGCCTCTTCCCACTGGACAGGATGTCTTTGCTCTTTGCAACAGCCAGTGGCAGCTGAAGGTTTCCATTTCAGTGGGACAGAGAAACTCATCCAGGTTTTAAAGGAGCTGCTCTGTCGTTCATGTATAGCAGTGATGGCAAAACTTTTAGGGGCCGAGTGCCCAAACTAAAAGGCTTTCTGGCACTAGGTATCACCCAGTGCCAGGGGCAGGACTCCCACCCTTTGGGGGGTGGGACTTCCAGGGTGGGATCTTCCCCCCTCACCCTCCCGGGCCTTCAGCTACCTCTCCAGAGACATCTGAAGGCCTGGGGCGGGGGGGCAAAGGGGAAGAAGAGGAACAGGCCCATGCCTCTTCCTCCTCCCCCCCCCCCCCCCGTGCCAACCCTGGCATTCAGGTGCCCCTCCATGTGCCGGGCAAAATGGCTTCATGTCCCATTTCTGGCACATGTGCCATAGGATCGCCATCACAGATATATAGTATAAAGCTTGGAAAAGGGTGGGTTGTTGGGGTTTTTGGGACTTTAGTTCACAAATTCAAGCAGTCTGTGCAACCAATGACCATGAAGGCTAGGGGGATTCTTGGAGTTGGAGTCCCCAAAATATTTTTTTCTGAATTTATATCTGATTTGAGAGGAGCTCAGTCAATCTTTCCATACACAATTTTATTCTATTTGTAACTCAGTGAGTTGCTATGGAATCCTGGGATTTGTTGTGACACCAGAGGTCTCTACCAGAGAAAGCTAAATCTCTCACAAAACTACAAGTCCCAAAATTCCATTGCATTGAGCCATGGCAGTTAAAGCGGTGCATTAATTCTGCAGTGTAGATGCAGCCTCTGACTGAAAGTGTGCAAGGAGAGCTATAATGGCTTTCCAAGAACCTCTAGAAAAAAAGAAGGAAAAGGAAAATATGTTTTTATATATGCATTTTTTGTTTTTGTTTACTGTACGTAGAGAGGCGGTACCTGTGGTTTATTTTTTAAAGCCTTACATGTTCCAAAGCTCTATGTGGTCATCTAGAAACAAGCACAGCTGTCCAAGGGGGTTCCTGTTTTCCTCTTCAACAATTTGCTCTCGCCTAGAAACCCTTCCTTCATGATAGCTGCCATAACAAACAAAAGGTCCGCTTTGGACAGTTTTGTTCTTAAATTGTTGTTGTTGTTGTTGTTTGTTTATTTACCCAGCATCCACCCACCTCCCCCCCCAGCCCATCTAAGGAGGAAACCTGGAGACCACACTGGTGTTTAGAGCCAGCTGCATGAAGAAGGGTGAAAAGAATGAGTTCTCTGAAGGCAGGCAGTAGGGGGAAGAGAGCAAAGGGGGCAAGGAAAATAAGGAGCAGAGCTTTTGCCTCTGGCTATTAGCAAACAGCTTGTGAGAGCTTTTGCCTCACACTCACATTGTTGAGTAGCCTGGGACTCAAACTGTCATTTCCTTGCAAGGAAAAGAGCCCACCTCGACGTGGGTGGGCGCCTATGAAGAGCCACTGTCTCATCCCATTCAGAAACTGCCCTGTGTCACTGCACTTATGGCAGGCCGAATGTTTGTTGTTTGAGTAAATAAACCGGTCAGTGTCTCAGGCTAGCTGTGAAGGCTCTTTCCTCCCATTACATATACAACCCTTTCTGTCGATCCCTAGGGAAAGGGTAAAAAAAAATTAAAGGGGAGGAGGGAGTAGCCCCATAGTCAGAAGACGAGAAGGAGGCAGCCTGAGAGTTTCAATGCCACCCACTAAGCTCTAACCTTCAAACAATCAGGGACCAAATGGTGTCAGCACAGCCCCCAGCAGTGGCCTGTTAGCACTTGGCTTTTCGAATATGGAGGGCAGCCGAGGGGCCACTTGGAAAGCCTCCGGCTTTAAAAAGAGAAAGGCAGGAAAAAGATTGAGAAAGGAAGGAAATTCCCACAAAATGGTACACTGGTTTCCCAATAACTGTCCAGAACCTCTGGAAGTGTTAAAGATCTAAAAAGGGATCTTGTAGCACAAGGCTTTATCCGCACTGCAGCTATAATCCAGTTTGACACTACTTTAACTACCATGGCTCAGTGCTATGGAATGCTGGGAACTGTAGTTTATTGTGGCACCAGAGTGCTCTGATGGAGAAGGCTAAATGTCTCACAAAGCTACAATCCCCAGAATTCCAAAGCATTGAGCCATGGCAGTCAAAGCAGTGTCAAACAGGATTATTTCTGTAGTGCAGATGTTGCCTAAACTGTGAAAAAGAAGTAGCATCAGGTTTTGTAGATTTGCTACTTCTTCAGATGCAAGTAGACCAAGTCTAGGAAAGCTTATGCTACAACCTCTTTGGCTCAGATAGTCTCAAAGGTGCCACCAGATTTCTGTGCATACTGATATTTGAGACTATGGAATGCTCTCAAAGACATGGGAGTGCCAATACAGTTGACAGTTCTGTTGAGAAAGCTATACTTAGCTCAAAAGGCTACTGTCAGAACAGGATATGGAGAAACAAAATGGTTCGCAATAGGCAAAGGAGTGAGGCAAGGCTGCATATTATCACCATACTTGTTCAACTTGTACACAAAAGGGAAAAAAATATGAAGAGCAAGGTTAGACTTAGAAGAAGGAGGAGTGAAGACAGGAGGAAGGAACATCAACAATCTAAGATATGCAGATGACACAATAATACTAGCAGAAAACATCATTAACTTGAAACAATTATTAAGGCTTGCTGGTGCACATAAAGAAAACAAAAATAATGACCACAGAGGACCTTCATAAATTCAAATTAGACAATGAGGAAATTGAAATAGTTGAAGATTTCTCATACCTGGAATCAAACATCATTCAAAATGGAGAGGCAGTCAAGAGATGAGAAAAAGACTAGGAATGGGATGGGAAGCCATGAAACAGGTAGAGAAGATCCTAAAATGTAAAGATATACAACTGAGCATTGAAATTAGAATTGTCCAAGCAACCATGGTATTGCCAATCACTGTGTATGGATGTGAGAGCTGGAAAATGAAAAAAGTGAATAAAAAGAAAATCAATTCATTTGAGATGTGGTGCTGGAGAAGAGTGTTGAGGATACTGTGAACAGCAAAAAAGATAAATAAATGGATCCTCGAACAGATCAAGCCTGAAATATCCCTAGAAACCAAGATGATTAAACTGAGGTTGCTGTACTTAGGCCACATAATGAGAAGACAGGACTCTTTGGAAAAGACAATAATGCTTGGAAAGCCTGAGGGTAGTAAAAAGAGAGGAAGACCACACTCCAGATGGCTCAATTCAATTAGGGAGGTCATGGGCATGAGCCTGCAGGACTGGAGCAGAAAAGTGGAGAATAGATTCTAGAGCCGATCATTAAACAGAGAGTCTGTGAACATTTAGAAGGGAATGCCATAATCACAAAAAGTCAACCTGGGTTTCTCAAAAACAAGTCATGCCAGACTAATCTGATCTTTTTTTTTTTTGATAAAATTACCAGCTTGGTAGACAAAGGGAACGCTATAGATATAGCATATCTTGATTTCATTAAGGCCTTTGACAAGGTCCCCCGTGATATTCTTACAAACAAGCTAGTAAAATATGTCTTAGACAATGCAACTGTTAGGTGGGTTAGTAATTGGTTGACTGGCCAATCCCAAAGGGTGCTCAGCAATGGCTCCTCTTCATCTTGGAGAAAAGTGACTAGTGGGGTTCCATAAGGTTCTGTCCTAGGCCCAGTGCTATTCAACCTCTTTATCAATGACTTGGATGAAAGAACAGAGGGCATGCTTATTGAATTTGCAGATGACACTCTTAGGAGGAGTAGCTAATACTCCTGAGGAGAGGATCAAAATTCAAAATGACCTGAATAGAATCATAGAATTATCGAATCATAGAGTTGGAAAGGACCACAAGGGCCATCCAGTCCAACCCCCTGACATGCAAGAACTCAAAATCAAAGCATCCCCGACAGATGGCCATCCAGCTGTCTCTGTTTAAAGACCTCCAAAGAAGAAGACTCCACCACACTCCAAGGGAGAGTGTTCCACTGTCAGCTCTCATTGTCAGGAAGTTCCTCCTAATGTTGAGCTGGAATCTCTTTTCCTGTAGCTTGCATCCATTGTTCTGAGTCCTATTCTCTGGAGTAGCAGAAAACAAGCTTACTCCATCCTCAATATGACACCCCTTCATATATTTAAACATGGCTATCATATCACCTCTTAACTGTCTCTTCTCCTGGCTAAACACACCCAGCTCCCCAAGTTTCTCCTCAAAGGGCATGGTTCCCAGACCCTTCACCATTTTTGTCACCCTCCTTTGGACACTCTCCAGTTTCTCAACATCCTTTTTGAATAGATTAGAAATCTGGGCCAAAAGTAACACAATGAATTTCAACAGGGAGAAATGTAAGGTACTGCACTTAGGCAGAAAAAATGAAATGCACAGATATAGGATGGAGGACACTTGGCTTAACAAGACTACATGTGAAAGGGATCTAGGAGTCCTAGTAGACCACGAGAACAGTGTGATACGGCAGCTAAAAAGGCCAATGAGATTCTAGGCTGTATTAATAGAAGTATAGTGTCTAGATCAAGTGAAGTAATAGTGCCACTCTATTTGGCTTTGGCCAGGCCTCACCTAGAATTCTGGGTCCAGTTCTGGGCACCACAATTCAGAAAGGATTTTGAGAAGCTGGAGCATGTCCAAAGGATATAGCTCCAAGTTCTTAAATAAAAAGACTGAAAGGCATGCTGGGAAAGCTATATGGCAGGGAAGCAGGCCTATGAAGGTCGGCATGAGGAAGGCAGGGGCTGGGATGGAAGCAGCACCACTGAGATTTGGAAGAGTTGTGGAATAATGAGTATTCCCAAGTGGTTTGAATTTTGGACCATGACTCTGCAGATGAGGGTTTGAATCCTGGCTTGGCCATGTAAACCTGCTGGACAAGTTAACCTCTCTCAGTCTCAGAGGATTGAAATGGCAAACCCCCTCTGAAAAACCTTGCCAATAAAACCCTATGATAGGTTTGCCTTAGCGTCACCATAAGTCAGACATTTTCTGTCTTGCACATTTAATTTTTCAATTGTTTTGTTATAGTCATAGTGCTACAGATTTATACTACTTTAGCATTAGAAAGAAAAGGGAAAATGTTTAACCTAAAAACCAGAAATATAATGAGGGAAGAAAGGCCAACCTCCATGACAGAGATCACACATCTCTTCAACATGTCATCAGTGGGGCTGTCCAGATGTCCAGGAGGAACTGAATCAATGGATACAGATGTGGGAATTTACCCCAGCCTATATCAGAAAGTTCCAAGGACAGGAAAAAAACAAGTCAGCCCAGGGTTTAAAACATTACAATTAATACCATCAATTCTTGAGAAATAGACTGGGACAGGACATGCATCCTACAGATATTTTTAAACATAAAAAAAACAACACACCACAGGTACAATTTTGACCAACTTCTGATATTTTGGGTCAGACTGGAGGAGTCTCAAATTAAACTCTTAATTACAAACAGGCTTTTAACAACTTGGATCATTTTAACAAGGGGGGAGGAAAAAATGGGCCTTGTTTTGCTAAACAAAAAGCAAGTGAGGACAGAAAAGGCCAGTGAGTCCAGTCCAATTTAATTAACATTACATAAGTTACAAATGCAAACAGGTTCCCAAGCATACTGTTTGACTTCCTTCTACTCTAAGGATTCAAGTTTGACTCTTTGCTTTGTTCCAACCAAACAAAGAAAAGAAAGAGCAATGTGACCCTGACCCTTCCTTACCCTATCACGCACAAATGATCCCTTGAAATATTCAGACGAGCTCTGACATGAAGAGGACACCTGTCATTTCTTTAGGAGACATCTGGAGCAGACTGTTGCCTACATTGTGGGTTGGGGGGGGTTATTTATTTTTGCAGAGGAGAATGTTTACCAAAAATTCCAGCAGACTCCATTTTAAGATCCAATCTATGATTTAGTGACAGGCATGCAAAAAATCCATATGCCTTCTTTTCTATGTGTGCACATGTGTGGATGCGCGCACACACGCACACACTTTTGATGGGAAAGTATTATGAGATTATTCAACTATGGTCAAGTCTGAAAATGTTTTGGTAGATGAGCTTGTAGAGTTACATTCTGAATAGCCATGGATACTGAAAAGATACAGCTTGAGTACTGAGAAAATTAGAGTCAGTGTGTAAAGAAAAAGATGAGATAAGCAAATATCTGGATCCACTTCCATTTGGCTGAAAAGAACTTTGGAGGGTTTGACACTTTGCTTTATGCATGTGTTTTTATGCATGTGTATTTCCAAGAGTTTAACATTGGCCTGTTTAAAATGTTAAAATTTCTAAGCATTCAAAATTTCCAAGTGTTTAAAACTGGCTTATATGATGGTTTTCATAGACTGCTTTTTTGAATTCAATGTAGACATAAACACACTAAGCTCTGGGGGAAGATATAGTTCAATGATGGATCACATGCTTCCAATGTGGAAGAGCTCATTTTCAGTCTCTGTCATTTAGACAGAGGTGTCTCTAGGGATGTTTGGGGTGTTTGGACTGCACCAGGTGACACCCTCGGAGGGGGGGGGTAACACCACTGCTCCCCAAATCTGCCTTTTAGCAGAAATGGACTGTGTTGTTCACCTGCATCCCATTAAAACACTGAAGAGAAAGTGTGAGTGTAGCAAGAGAAAGGGAAAAGTGGGAAGAGAAAGGAGAGGCCCAGGTTTTTTTTGTAGAAAACATTTAAAAAAATTAAAAATATATTCTTTCTTAATTTACTTTAAAAACATTACATCTTGCCAAATTTTCAGTTTAACCATATAAAACAATATACATGTAAATACATTTAGGCTGTGCTTATGATATTGTAATTTAAAGACTTAATTTTAAGTTTGCTAATTGTTATGCCACACCTATTGCCATTACATTCAGTAATATACAGGAATTACAATTTATGAGTAACAGTACAAAAAACATAATGGGGAGGTGACACCATGAGTTACCATACCAGGTAATGCCAGTGACCTCACTTCATTTTAAAGAGTCACATAGCCAGTGATGAAAGCAGGCTCTGTCAGAAATCCTGGCACCAGTCACCCCCCAGTTTGGTGTACTGGTTAGAGCAGGGGTAGGCAACCTTTCCCCTTTAAGGGCTGAGGGACTTCAGCTCCCAGAATCCCAGGAGCTATTGGCCAATATGGGACTATCAGCCAACATGGCTGAGGCTTCTGGGAGCTGAAGTCCCTTGGCCCTTAAAGGGGAAAGGTTGCCTACCCCTGGGTTAGAGTTTTGGATCAGGTGTTAGTACACATGCATTCTAATTCCAACTGAGACATGAAACTCGCTAGCGAACCTTGGGCCAGTCACTTTTGCTCAGCCTGACCTACCACATTTAAAAGAGTGTAGTGAGGAGATCTAGTATGGTGTAGTGGTTTGAGTGTTAGATTACAACTCTGGGGACCAGCTTGGCCCTGAAACCCACTGCATGATCCTTGGCAAGTCACATAGTCTTAGGGGAAGGCAATGGTAAACCTGTGAACAAATCCTGCCAAGAAAATCCCATGATAATGGGCCTTAGGACTGCCATAAGTCAGAAATTACTTGAAGGTACACAACAACAAAGTGGGTATAAACTAGAGAGGAAGAAAGGCATGTATGCTGTTGTTACCCAATGAACGTTGGGCACTGGGGAGATTTCTGAGAACCATACTTATACCAAACATCTAGCTCACTTAAGGAAAGGTGGGTTATAAATATTAAAAAATAAATATAGGATTCAGTGGATAAATAATGGAATTTAGGGTATATCCACACTACTCAGTTATAACGTTTTGATAATAGTTTAATTGCCAAGGTTCCAGCCTATGAAATCCTGGGATTAGTAGTGGCAGTGAAGCACTAGATCTCTCTGGCAGAGCGTACTAAATTCCTCACAAAACTACAAAATCCCAGGATTCCATAGGATGGAGCCATGACACATCACTTTTGTATCAAAAGGCTATAATTCTGTAGTGTGGATACACCCTTAGTATAAATTAGCTTCTTGTATTCCTAGGCTATCACATCTATCATTTTCTTTTTGGTAAGAGAGTCTGTGATGAATATGGCTTCATAATGAATAAAGAGCAGCTTGTCACATAGGCCTGTATTCTGAATAGAACAAAAATAGCAAAATTTTCATATTCCTCTCTAAGAGTTCATCTTTCTACAAAATTCACACAGTGGATATCTAGTATATCGTTAAATTAAATTTCTAGAGATCAACATTTGAAGAAATGGTTCTTTCTTACACCAGCTCCCCCCCCCCCAAAAGTCATCTCTTTGTCTCAGGGTCAGAGGTCAATCTATTGTGCAGGTACCTCCACAAATGGCACACACAGGGAGTTCTAGATCCATAGGTCTAGCTGTTGCCTAGTTCTCAACTTACTAGACCAGATGTAAAACTGCACAAGAAAAGGTAGCATGTCTTTGTATGAACTGTAGTTTAAACCAAATTAAGAAATGCTGAGATTGCAAGCTATGTCAAATTTAAAAAACCAAGAATCCATAACATTACCAAAAAAGTGCATTATTTTAACAATTATGTAAAACTTGAAATTTGTTGTTTACCCAGCATGTGCATAAATTCAGCACTTGACTGAAGGATACACTGAGGTCAAATTCGACTTTAGGGGATGTGTATTCTCTACAATTAACTCACAATGTGATTTCCTCCACAGAAATGTGTGCCTTGGCAATCAGACTTGCAAATTAAGCCTGTGCTTACCTCCCAGTGGTTGATCAGAAAAGCATGCTAAATACAAAATATGTAGGTAATGAAAATCAGGTGCTATGGCAAAGTCTTTTACCAGTTTAAGGGAATGCTTCTAAAAAATGTACTAGGTATGTCATCTAGTTTGACGGTGCAGTTGTTGCAATGTCTGGGGAAGTCTCTCATACATTCAGGCATCATTTTTAGTTGCTGTATCATGATGATTGATCGGTCAGTTAATCAATCACATGCTCCATCTTTCCCCCAAGGTAGTTCAAGTCCCAGTGTACAAGATGGTTGCCTCAGTCATGTAAGCTTGATCCTTGCCCACCTTGGCTGATAAAATCTAATAAACGTGATTTCATCAAATGAGTCCTGGGGTGGTATCTGCCCTTTTGAATGAGACTGTAGTGCACCCTCTTCTGAATACAACTTTCTTGGATCTAAAGGTGTGTGACAACCTGTCATGACATGGCATTTTGGGGGTCCAAGATGCTTGAGCATGTGGCAACTAGACAACTTCTGATGTTCTTGGAGGAAATAGCTTACCTGGTCCATTTCAGTTTGCTTTAGATCAGGATGGGGTACTGAAACAGTCTTACTTGCCCTGGTTGGCAACCTCTTCCATGTGAAAAGAGGGGGAGAACTACAGTTTGAATCTCCTAGATCTCTCAGCATTTGATACCATGTACCATGGTATCCAGTACTGCAGGATGGAAGGAGGATGAAATGTGTTGTGCTAGTTCTGTCCTTATCTATTGGACCATTTCCAAAGGGTGGACATCTATTCTGTGTGGCACGTCACAGAGCTCTGTCTCATCCCCATTCTGTTTAATATCTCTAGGAGGTCATTTGGGGTTTTGCTGATGGCATTCAGCTCTACTTCGCCTTTATCAGAGTTGTCTTGGGCTGTGCAGGTGCTGGACCACTGCGCCCTGCCTCCAGGACTCTAGGCTGGACTCTGAGTCACAGAATGGCAGCTCTCATAGAGAGCCTAAGAGCCCAGAGGACATGCCAGGTCTGCAACCACAAGAGCAGCCGTAACCAGCAGCTGTAAGAGCAGAACCACAGGAGCAGAGCTCCCAGCAGCCGCAACCATCAGAAGAAGAGCCAGACTTATCTATACCAACTCCCTATCAGGACAAAGAAAGCCATAGGTGCATGCAGCATTTATATAGGAAGCATGCTGCAATTAGACCCTATGAGACCTGGGCAAACTTTAAATAACCCAGCACCACCCATGGACAAGTATGGCTGACAACCAACCTTTCTTGGTCAAAGCTATGCCATTGATGTGTTCCGTGAGTGTCTGCCTTAAACTCTGCCTGGATTTCTGACTAATCTTCTAGATGACCCTTTGGACTGCCTGCCTGGGTGACTTGGACCAGACTGGACTACTTCTGTTTCTCAGCTGATCTGGTTTGGTTCGCAAGGACAAAACAAGACAGCCACAGTATGAGAATGCTTTAGTGGGCTGGATAAGGGACAATAAATGGAATTTGAATCCTGATGAGATGAAGGTTCTATGGATTTGTGGTCCCCAGACCCAGGGACTGGGACTGCCAGAGGTCTGCTGGAAGTGTCCTTGGCCTTGTCTGCATGGGCCAAAAGGCCTGTTTTCTGCCTGTTCTGGTGGCATCCTGTTCCGATGATGCATGGCTCAAATCTTGGTTCTGGTGCAATCAGTTCAGATGATATCCAGCACGTTCAGCACCAGAACCAGAACCTTAACATGAATTTTAAAAACCTTACCTCTTACTCCGAATCTTCCAGGAAGATCAGGACCCCTGCATTCCCGCGCCAGGGTGGCTGTCTGCACACGTATCCCACTGAGCTACCCTGCATGTACGCTGCTGTCACCAGTCATTCACTCTGAGGTCAGAATGAAGTACCCAGCCATGTGATCATTGCTGAGCACCTAATTCTGACTTCAGAAGTGAGCGACCTGCAACAGTGGCAGAGATTCTTGAGTGGCTCATCAGGATGCATGTGTACAATGCAGGAATGGAGGGCAGAGTTACGGGGGGAAGGGTTGGTCAGAGCAGCTCCAGAGCTAAGATATTCCAGGCTGCTCCTGGAGTATCCTGGCCAGTGTAGACAAAGCTGTCCTTGGTCTCTCTAACTTTAGAAGGTTTCCCTTCAATTAGAACTCTAAGGACGTTTTCACACGGGGCTTTAGGCGGATGCTAGCCTACCTCCGTCCGGCCCCAGTCCGGCTCCTTTGCAAATTTTTCAGACAACATTGCAGCAAGCCCCGCCCCATCCAGTGCCATCCCCGGCGCTAGCCGGTGTCAGTCCGGGGTCTTGCTCTGTGTGTTCACACGACGTCGCAGCAAGCCCCGCCCCATCTAGCGCTAACTCCGGCATCAGCGCCGGAGTTGTAATTCCTTTTTTAAAAAAGGAATTAAGTTGCCACCGCCGGAGCCATTCCGGAATGAGCTGAAGGATCCATTCCGGAATGGCTCCAGGCGGCTTTGGACGTCTGTGTGTGAAAACACCCTAAGAAAAGTTCATTGCAGGTTCTGCAGTCTGGCCTATTTTTGTTTTCCCAAAAACAAAAGAATAGTGTTGTGTGTTTCTCAGCCAGAGAGGAAGAATATAAAAAGTGTAATAACCACTGGTGAACATCTGTCCTTCTGCACACCATTTTTGACCACTGCATATTAAAAAGGCCTCAGGCAAGCATAATTTTGAGATCCAAAGGCCCATGTTTGCTGAGTACTGCAGCCAGACCAATAACTATGTGTGTTGAATTACTTGCAAAATAATTAAGGCCCTCTATGAATTTTAGTTTTGATTTGTAAGCCTTGTAAGAAGGCATGAATCACATACAAAATCAAATGCATTTTTAATAGTGCTGAAATCTCGATATGCTTGCAGTTCCACACAAAGCATTGTCATTACGTGATTTAAAAAATAAATAAATGAAAAGTGGCAATCACAGCTTGGATAAATTACTTTTTCCCCAGTTCAACTTCCAGTTTGACACTGCTTTAACTGTCATGGCTCCATCCTTTTGAATCCTGGGATTTGTATTCTGCTGTGGCACCAGAGCACTCTGAGAAAGAAGGATATATATCTCACAAATCCCAGAATTCTATAGCATTTGAGCCCTGGCAGTTCACTGCATTAATTTTGCAGTATAGATGCAGCGTAAGAGTTGTAGTCCAAAATAGTAATATTTGCAAACTGGAGTTTCTGAACATGTCAAGCTTATGACAGGTTTTTATTCTGAAACAGTTGAAAGCAGTTGAAAGCATATGGAACGCTGCATGTGGTGTGTACTACCCCACATTTATAAATAGTTTTTATAAGTGTTTGTATCTTTCATCTCTCTTAAAACCTATTCATTATTTGTTGATTTTTCAAAGTGGAGACAGCATGGAGGTGAATGAATCTGGTTATCGCCTTTTCAGAACAGTAGGAGTGGATTTTTTATTTCTCCTCTTGATCCTTTCTCCACTCTTGGGCCATGGGAGCAAAGGAATAGTGAACCATTCCCTCCTGTTTTTCTGTGCCTCATTTCACCCCTGGTTCTGAATATTGGCAGAAAGCTAAGATTTTTCTCTGATCATCAAAGAGACACAGGACACAAACATAGCCAATAACAATGCAAAGGCTACAAACACATTTGAAATATATTTGCTGAACAAATAAATAAAATGCAAATTTGAGGGTTTGTTTATTTGTTTGGCAGAATCTTAACCAGTTATATTCTGGGGCATTATTTGGGTGTGGCTTGTCCTAAATGAGAACAAATGACTTTTTAACAGTCTCAAAATGTATCATATATTCAAACACTCTTCTGAACAATGTCACTGGCAGCCTTTTGATGTTGTTTTCTCACATAATTCAACATATGGTCTTTATTCTCCTCCGTTTTTTCAGGAAGATTAACAGTTTTCTCCCATTCATGATTCATCTGTATAGTAACCTGATGAGGTAGCTGAATAGGACAGCACCCTAAGTCATCCAGGTGGAAGGGAATTTCAGGATGCTAATTCCCCAGTCTCTTTCCTCCCAAACAACCTCAAGACACCTCCATCCCCAAATGCTATAGAGAGGGACAAAGGAGTCTCCTGAACACAGTGAGCTTTGCTGTTTGAGGAGTGGATCACTGATGAGAAAAGAAAGAGGGCAGACAAGTTAGTTTCCTGGCACAACTTTCAGCCAGCACAACAATTGGATGTTGACCATACTGTGCTTATTTTATGGAAGGGGAATATTAAGACTTATTGGGAAGGGGGTGCATTCTCTATGAGTCACATATGTGAGGCCACCCAGTAACTTTGTTTCTCACTTAGGAATTTGCTCCAAGTCCATCCAGCACTTTCCACTGAACCAGACTGACCCTTATGTAGGCCAGACAGTAAAGAGAAAACACTTAGCTAAACATTTTTCTCTTTAAGATTCAAACGTATGAATGCTAAACTCCTTTGAGCAAAGTCCTCTCTTGGCTTAGATTTTGAGTGGAAAGTAATAGAGACAGTAGACCTCCCCTCTGAATTCTTGAACATTTACTTACTTATTTCATTATTTAGAGGAATTTATAGCCCAGTGTTCCATCCACCCATGAAGGGCTGTTCCCAAGACGTTTTTGTGCCAGAAGAGAATAGGATAGCACCTCTTCCCATTCCACACACAACTTCTAACCAGGAACTGGATCTTTCTTCAACTCTGGTGATAAAGGAGTATCCACCAGTCTGGAGGCAGCAGGCTAGTTTGGAGGATACAGAGTAGCCTCCAAACAGTGTGGCACCCAGCTCCAGTTGCAACATAGCTTCCATGTTGGAAGCCTTGCTGGGGTGGTGAATCTCCTCTGGGTTTTAGGAGATTATTGCATGAAGCTTCCCTCCTGATGCTGTTATGGCTTTTTAAATACCTGAAACAGCAATGATTATTTTCATATTACCACCAATTGTGAATTGATAACAGGTTAGTGATGCATCTTATCACACTACTGTCCTGTTTACTGGTCAAATATCTGAGATTAAGTAAGTAGTCTTGCCTTCATTGGGAATGGGCTGTGTGCAGTGAAACGGATTAAATCCCCCTTCTCCTGCCTCCTTGTGAGTAAGAGGTCTTGCCTTCATTGGGAATTTGAGGGGGTGCAGTGAATCTGTTTAAATCCCCCTCTCTGAATTACCTCTGAATGACCAATGGCACATATTTCAATAACAGGTTAACTGGGATTGACAGCTATTCACAGGATTTCCCCATTCATTAAAAGCAGTGACAGAAGCATGGATTGACTACAGAATACCTACTGCCTAGCCATGATGTGGTGCGATAAGATCTGTCAATTACAGTTTCAATCCCACTTCTCTCCCATTATTTAAGAACAGTCCAATAATCCCCTTAGTCAATCCAGCAATAAATCAATCTGGGATTTGGACTGAACTTTCAAGCAGCCATCCAAGGTGCTAGAGCATATCCCTTAAAAAAGACTGAGCACCTTGGATACTGCCTTTACAAGTTTAGACTTAAATCCAGAGCAAAATTAACTCTTTAAAAATAAGGATTCCATAAAAAAGTAAAAATTACCAAAATATTAGGAGCAAGGGTAGATGCTAAAATCACATAGACTATGCTAGGAACATGAGACACATGTCATCCTGGGCAAATGAAAAGATAAAATTGGCAGCAAGTGAACCAAACTACTGCATGCCAAACTGCTTTAGCTACCATGTCAGATGATGGTGGGACAGGGAATAGGGATATCAGAGTCTGGAAAGAGGAATCATAGAATTGGAAGAGACCACAAGGGCCATCCAGTCCAACACCTGCCCTGCAGGAACTCAAAATCAAAGCATCCCCAACAGATGGCCATCTAGCCTCTGCTTAAAGACTTCCAAGGAAGGAGACTCCACCACTCTCCGAGGGAGTGTGCTCCACTGTCGAACAGCTCTCACTGCCCCTCTTCAGTAGCTACCCACTGTGAATACCTTGGGGATTCTTGTATTTAATCAGTGCAGATTAGTACAGTAACTTATTTCCTTACTCCATGAGCTCTGTTCTCACTACAATCACAGCAGGTGTTGTTTTTTTAAAGGAAACATACCAGTTTCAGGGCAGCCATTATCTTATATCCTGTCAATCATGTGACTGGGGCTGCTTCTGACTTCACACTCTCTTCCACACTGCCCCTAACCCCACCTCTCTTTCCTAAGCCCTACTCAGCATGCCTTTCAGGGCTTTTAAATTTTATTTTTCTTTTCACTTTTTCCATATAATTTCTGAGCCCTGCTACTGTAATTTAAGATTTTTTTTAAAATAAAATGAGTAGAAAATAAAGGGAATCAGGCAGCTCGGGAATAGCATGCGGGAGAGGGGACAGAGCGAGAGGAGAAGATACTGACACAACATAACTGTCGATATTGCAACTACCATGGCAATGACGTTTTGCACCTAAGGACTAACGTGATTGCGAGCTCATTGACAGGTTTCCCCTATCAGTGAAATGTATTGCCCTAACTATGTATTGGAGATGCCGCAGCTATGGGTCAGTGACATCACTGTACAATATGTATTGCCAAACCCACTTTTTCCCAGCTGTAATTGCAGTTTAAAAGCCATATGTAGTGGTCTGAGGAGTTCATAGTTGCTGTAGTCAATTCACCACCTGATGGCCAACCTTCTAGTGATGAGCTTCTTTATACTTCACTAGGCTTGTCCTTGGTCAGCAAATATCAAGTGCATTACAAAGTATACATGTAGCTTAATCAACTTGGTAAGACCTTCCAGAACATATCATCAAGGGAGAGAAGGCAGGCCATCTCCATTGGGCCTAGCCTTAACAAGAAGAAGAGCCCTCCCTCCATCCACAATCATCGAGGGAGAGAAAGCAGGCCATCTCCATCGGGCCTAGCCTTAACAAGAAGAAGGGCCTTCCCTCGATCCACCATCATTGAGGGAGAGAAAGCAGGCCATCTCCATCGGCCCTAGCCTTAACAAGAAGAAGGGCCTTCCCTCGATCCACCATCATTGAGGGAGAGAAAGCAGGCCATCTCCATCGGGCCTAGCCTTAACAAGAAGAAGGGCCTTCCCTCGATCCACCATCATTGAGGGAGAGAAAGCAGGCCATCTCCATCGGGCCTAGCCTTAACAAGAAGAAGGGCCTTCCCTCGATCCGCCATCATTGAGGGAGAGAAAGCAGGCCATCTCCATCGGGCCTAGCCTTAACAAGAAGAAGGGCCTTCCCTCGATCCGCCATCATTGAGGGAGAGAAAGCAGGCCATCTCCATCGGGCCTAGCATTAACAAGAAGAAAGGCCCTCCCTCCATCCACCATCATCGAGGGAGAGAAAGCAGGCCATCTCCATCGGGCCTAGCCTGAACAGGAAGAAGGGCCCTCCCTCTACCCACCATCATCGAGGGAGAGAAGGCAAGCCAGATCCATTGGGCTGAGCCTGGAAAGAAGAAGGGCCCTCTCTCCCACTTTTAAGGGGGGTTAATTGTTATCATTGTTATTGCTGTTTAATATGCTTTTAAACTGTATCCCATTATATGCTTTGTATCTTATATTATGTAAGCCGCCTTGATTGTCTTGGCAAAAGGCGGGGTATAAGAATAAATTATTGCTATTATTATTATTATTATTGTTGTTGTTGTTGTTGTTGTATCACCATTGGTATAGCCTAGAGTCACCTGCAAATGAAGATGCAAAAGACTTGGAGGAGTATGAAGCCATAAAAGGTTTTCAAATTTACTCAGGACATTACTGATGCTTAAAAGATTTGGGGTTGCACCCCCACTGACACCATCTAAGGCTACCTGACCAGGCATTCCACAGGATGTAACCAGTGTGACAGGATAGCATCTAAGGCACACAATCTGATAGTCACAGCACCACTCACAGAGTCCTTATATGGGCTTCCCAAACTCTTGTTAGAATTCACTAAAGTTTCATGAGCTTTTGAAATGCCTTGTGAGATTTCACCAATATACTTTAAAAGTAAAAATAAATAAATAAATAAAAACACAATATATTGGACAACCCTTGGGCTGCCTCTCCCCAAATAAGGCAATGTCAATCTGCCAGGAGCCACTGTTTGGTCAGGTGTTGGCTATGAAATTCCTAGAGGGCATTGCCTTCATTGCTGATCATCTCACTGCCTTCAATGAGTAGTAGGTTTGGATCCAGCAGGTCACAGCCTAGCAATGTCCCTTTACCATTCTGTAATCAAAAGACAAGGAGTCTTCCATTTTATTGCTGTAGTATCAGTCATTGCAGGATGTTTCTTTCTGGCATTGCCTTGGGAAATCTGAATTCAATATGTGCCACAGGTACTCACTGTCAGTATTCTGAAATGTTCAACGAAGCACAGTTGTGTTCAATCAACTCTTCCTATGGAAAATTTGCAGCAGATCCAGTGAGGCAAATGTGCATTCCATCGGAAATTTAAAACATGTAAACAGGCTGACAGAAATCATCAGAGGGATGTGAGAAACTTGTAAATTAACAACAAATGCTGGGGGGGAAAGGCCCAGGACAAATGAAACAATGTTTTTCATGAGTATGGAGTACTTCTAATCTATTTCTTTCAAAAACATATGGTGCACTGAACATTAGATGGGTATAAACCCAAGGGATCCTTGGCAGTAGATGGTGGAAATTTAAACAAAGCGATTTGTTATGCTGTGTCTGTCCTTCTTTAAATATTTACTTTTCAAAATTCAGTTTAGTCAGAATACAGTTTTCCATATTCATCTTGGTCTGAATTTTCATTTTCAGACTGGGATGAGAATTGGAAACTCTGTCTGAAGCCTACCAACATGACATTGGAATCTTCTAAGAGCTGGCTGGATTAAATTGGTCATGTTTCCAACTTTGCACAAAATTGTCCTCTAATTGAAAGTGTCCTCTGTTTGAAGGGGTTTCTGGTGCAAGTCTGGTTTAAAGACAGAAAACCATACAAATGCAGAACAAGAACTTAGAAATTGCCGTGTACAACCTAATACTACTAATATCTGTACAACAAATTGAGCAACACATTGGTCATCTTGTCTCATTCTCTAGACAAGAAAAAAATAGAAGATGAAGATGATCAGAAAATGAATGGAGCGCAGTTCGTGAATTATGATGGTGCAGATCACACCTGAAATAGTTCACGATTTTCCAAACTATGGCTCAATCATTAATCAGAATGGAGACTGCAGTCAAGAAATCAGAAGACTAGTACTTTGAAGTGCAGCTAGGAAGGAACAAAACAAGATCCTGTTGTGTAAAGATATACAATTGAATATTAAAGTTAGGGTGATCAATGTCATTATATTTACAATTTCTATGCATGATTGTGAAAGCTGGACAGTAAAGAAAGCTAATGGGAAGAAGATAAAATCATTTGAGATGTAGTGCTGGAGAAGAGTTCTCTGGATACCGAGGCATAATAGACAGGCAGGAAAAAGTGGTTTGAAGCTGCTTTTTCCGAAGCCACACTGAAACCCCACCAACCGTGCTGCCTGCTCCCAAGGCGTGTGCATGTCATGAGCATACAGCACAGTTTCAAGCCATGCTGCTGGGTACTTTTTTTACCATCCCCCCCCCCCCATCCCTGCACACCTTCACAGGAGCAAACCACTGGCAACTATCATCCCATTGGATGGCCATCCCTGTGAACCTGCACACATTCACATGTGCAGCGCTTCATCGAGAGAGGACATCAGAACAGAGGTGTGCCCATGCAGATGCTGGCAATGTACAATCATGTCCCCATTCACCCCATGCCCCCTCTTTGACTCTCTGTTTTGTGTATGTCGTATTCATCTCCATGGAGTCTCCTTCCTTGGAGGTCTTTAAGCAGAGGCTGGATGGCCATCTGTCGGGGATGCTTTGATTGGGAGTTCCTGCATGGCAGGGGGTTGGACTGGATGGCCCTTGTGGTCTCTTCCAACTCTATGATTCTATGATTCTATGATTCTATGAGAGGTGTCATGCTTTCTCTTTTGGGCATTGCCAGCCTCACCGCCTGGGTACGGCTGTTCCGTCCCTTGCATTTATATGCACAATTAGGGCTAGGATTAGGATAGAGTGCCCCTTTAGGACTGCTCTGGCAGTGCTGCATTTAGACATATGAGTACAGGTGCGCATTTCCCAGGAAGAAACAGAAAAGTTCAGCTCCTTTTTAGTCTGGCTTTTCTCCCTGTAGGGTGGCTTGAAAGTGGTTTCCACTGGCTTCAAGCCTTGCATCATCTAAATGCCCCACCTGGAAGCTGGCTGGAAACCTACTTATTTTGACTATCTGTTTCACCCCACCATGGACTGCTAAAAAGACAAATAAATGGACTTTAGAACAAATCAAACTTGAAATCTCCCTAAAAGCCAAGATAAGTAAACTGAGGCTATTATACTTTACCCATATCATGAGAATACATGATTCACTAGAAAAAACAATAATGCTTAGCAGAGTAGACGGCAGCAGGAAAAGAGGGTGAGCACATTCCAGATGGATAGACTCAATCAAAGGAGCCACAGCTGCCCTGAGTCTAAGATCTGAGCAGGATGGTTGATGATAGGGTGACTTGGAGGTCTCTCATTCATAGAATTGCTATAAGTTGAAGTTGACTTGATGGCTATTGATAACACCAGCACCTATAAGATTAAATGATTTTTATTTTAGCAAGAGCTTTTGTGGATATCTATCCACTTCTTCAAGTGCAATACATGGATTTCCCCTTTTTTCTGCTCCCTTTCTCTTTTTTAAACCAGGATGTATAACTAATGTAGTGTTAACCAAATGCTAAAACACATGGCTGTTTTTCAAATGCTATTTAATGATATATTTATTTGACCTAGTTTATTTTCTTAACAGCATTGCTTCTGTGATGTACCCAGTATCTTTCTTGACAGTGGTGTTATAAGCTCCTGAGTCTATGCCCACTTAAATCCTGTGAATTGCTTTGGTTTAATGTATTTCAAATCATTTTCATTATTTTCCATTTCAATTTACTTTTTATTATTCTAAGAATCTCAACTATCTAATAAAGCTTCCATGCCATCTATTACATTAGCCATGAAATGAGGATATTCTGGGACTGGAAAATTATGAGCAAGCCCAGATTTGCTTTTGCTGCCAAACCTTATATATCTAACAAACGAAATATTGAAATATTGAAAATGAAATTTGAACCCATAGAAAATATTTGAAAGATTTATTCTTCCTCATTTCTTCTTTTAGCTGTAGTTCATTGAGAATAATAGTCCAATACAGCCTGTGGGCCAGTCTGCTTGTACTGGGGAATGATAAGAGTTGTTGTCCAACATCTCTGGATGGGACCAGTTTGGGGAAGGATGTATGCATGAATGTGCCTTCAAGTCGCCTATTGACTTTTGGCAACCCAATGAATGTCATAGGCAAGGAATATTCAGAGGTAGTTTTGCAAGTTCCTTCCTCTGAAATTTAGCCTACAGTACCTGCTATTCCTTAGTGGCCTCCCATCCAAGTACTCACCAGGCTTGACCCTGCTTACTTCGAAGTTCATATGAAATCGTATTCAGGCTGCTGCATGCTTTTGCTCTCTTTAGATTCAGAAATAATTACCAAGAGATTAATATAAGAATTGTTTAGCAGATGGAATGCCAAATATTTTTTCCCTGAAAGTAGAGGAATGATTGTTTGATTTGGGAGGCAGTTGGGGGGCAGGATAGAAAGCAAACATTTATTTGTGGGATAGTTGTGTTTCTAAACCTCGATTCGTCTCTATCCCAGTCAGCTTTCCCCTTCCTAAATGGCACCCACAAACCTACTGATGTACTTTCAACATTACATCATTTGGCCTTTTTTAAAAAAAGTGAACTCATAAAAAAGCCAACTTTCAATAAAATGTTTTAATTAAACCCTGTGAGCCATTCTTCTGTAGAATGAAGCTGATGTTTGTTAGACAAATGGCACTGACCTATATATATGATGAGTTCTTAGCTGGATGTGGAATGGGACCATGGCTTTTTAACAGGCTGTGTCTGGGATCTGAAGAGCTACTTTAGGTCTGGATTGTCCAATGGAATGTTTGAGTCATTTTCTTTCAGCGGTAGACTTCCCCAACCATGTGACCTCTTGCTTCCCAAAGCAGTTTACCATGCAGCAGTGTGCAGAACTGAGGTTTGGTCATTGATAAACAAATGTCGTTGTCTATGCTTAGCCGCAGAGCAACAGTAAAAAATATTTCAATTCTGGCTGCCGGTTCGATCTTATAGGTTGAATATGTATTCACATGAAAGTTTGCACATCACCTTGATGACACTCTCATCAAGTACAGATGAGAATCATTAAAGTCAATGGAACCACTCATGAGTAAATTATCCTAGTTGCATCTTTATAGAAAAATACAGTGTCCCTGTCAAACTTGGGATATATCTCAGAGCATTCAAAAACAACAACACTTTGTTGCACAGTGTAGACAGACTCCATGACAGATGGTGTGTCTTGTTCATAAGCATTGTGGATGTTTCTTCCCAATGTAAGCATAACTTTTTCACCAATTTTATCTATGTGTGTTCCCAAGATAAATAGAAGCAGTTGATCCTTCAGTTTGGTTCTGTTGATACATTTAAATGATGCCTCTACATTGAACTTCTATGAGGAGAGAGACAGCAAGGAGAAAACAGTGTGTATATCAGTAAATGACTGGGTCTTTGAGCAAATCAAACCTGAAGTCTCACTGGAAGCAAAAATGAATAAACTGAGGCTGTCATATTTTGGACAACATAACTCACTGAAAAAGACAATAGTGCATGACAAAGTGGAAGGCAGTAGGAAAAAAAGAAGATCACATTATGGATATATTGATTCAATTTACAAGGCTCTAATTCACAGGATGATGGAATGATAGCTTGATGGAAAATAACAATAACAAAACACACACACATACATACATACATACATGTGTGTGTGTGTGTGCCTGTGCATTCTTGTACTTACCTTGGGTCTTCATGTAGTTAAAGGTGGCTAAAAAAAGGCCAGGCTGGAATTCTCTTTTTAATCTGAGGGAAAATACAAAAGGTATTTATGATATGGTGCACAAAAAGTCTGTATTAAAAGATTTTTTTTAAAAGACTAGTGAACAAGCAGAAACCCTAGGGTGTTCATAATATGGTGTGGCTATTATATCATTCCAATTCAGTGCTGCTGCCTTAGTGATCAAAATGGTGAAACTTTTACTGCTGCATGTGTGACGAAATAAAGTTTGATAGACTAGAAACTGATGGTTTGTTTTTTAGTTCCCTAGAGCAATCTTCCCAACCAGCTTTTACTATCCAGCAGAACCAATGGTCATGCAGGCTGAGGGTGATGGACATTGTAGTCCAACCTATTTGAATGGAGAAAGCTGTGAAAGAGAAAACATCACTTTGTGGGTATAATGGTTATGTATATCCTTTATACACCTGTGTACATTTACTAATGTAGATAGAACTATGATGTGGTAAAATAATAAATGCCAGCAAATCTACACTGCTTATATATCACTAGGTGACCAGGATGTATACAGAAGTAGTAAACAAGCTGGATTTAGTATGGGTGTCATGCAACACTTAGTGCCAATTACATTTTGCTTGCACTTTGATCAGTGGCACCATTCATCCAGATCATGTTGTTGTCAGAATGCCACACGCCAAATATATATATATATCCCAAATACAAACCACACAGGAAGACAAATCAGTCACCAAAAAAGAAAGAAAGAAAGAAAGAAAGAAAGAAAGAAAGAAAGAAAGAAAGAAAGAAAGAGGTGGTATGGCTGGAAGATTTGAAGAATGTGCCAACAGGTGGCAAGATGAATAATCACTTTATCAGGATACAGAATGACAAAAACACTGACTGAACAAGCCTCATATTCACTCCACCCCATAATAAATTGCTTTGGTCTCCAGGCTGCTGTCAGCTTCCATCCTTCTTCCTGGGAAACTGCCTCTGGGAAAAGAGAAGGTTGTTTTCTTTCTTTCATTCATTCATTCTCGAAGAAAGGTATTAAAAGGCACAAGAAAATAACTCCAGTCTTAGCCATCATTATGGCAGAAGTTTTATGTGAACAAGCCATGCAGCATTTATAGATGCTATTGCCAAACCATCTGCATTCTGATAAGGGCAGCTTGTGAATGTCAGCCTAATTAGCCAAGTCTAATGTCTGGTTTCCTGTAGAGAGCTTTTGTAGAGTAATTACCTTACTTGAGGTCAAACTGCTGCAATTATAGGTCTTTAACTAATCGAGATAAACAGCCTTTGAATTCTCACAGCAAGTAAGTCAGTCCCAAAGAAGGGCCTCTCATCTTGACCTATAACAATGTAGGATATTATGACAGGTGATTGCAATGGCTTTTATTTATGTATATTTTCCACAGTGAGCTGAATGCCAGTTTATCCCACTAAGTCCTTTACAAATGTCTAACATGCTCTAAATTCTGCACTGAAGTGATTGTTTGAATCATTATTATGGCACTGGGGACAGCTTCAAGTTTACATTCCAAAACAAGTAGCTTATATTTTGACAGAATGATGGATCTGGCTTTATCAGAGATACCCTCTGAGAAATAATATCAAGGATATAATTCTCTTTCCATCTGGTTGGGCATCCTGCTATGATGTTCCTGTGGCTATTGAACCCCATTCAAAACATGTTCTAGTGAAGGTTCCATGCTGAATATCTCATAATAATTATTCTAGAACAACCCTATTAATTTAATTGAGAGTTAAATCTGTTTGTTATTTTTAAAAAAATGCAGCTGATCTCATTTTTCTAATTCATGAAGAATGGCCTCAGACCATTCTTAGATTGGTGAGTGGAGTACAAATATGTGCCTAAGCATTTTGTGAAAAGGAACCATGTTTCTTTGTGACCCACAAAGTTGAATTTTCATCTCTTTTTTCACTCCAGGATGAATCAGCAAACGTGGACAATCTGTATATCTCATTTCAGAATTAGACTTGAGGTCTTGATATTATATCTGAGCAAAGTGACCTGGAGATATAAGTGGTTCACAGAAACACAGATCCCTTCACTTCCTTCCACCTGCAAATGAACTGGCATCATAAGCCACTATCTTTTTGATAGGACTAATTTAATGAACAGGACTGTACCTCTTTACACATCCCTATTGTGCACATACAGGACTCAGGCCTGAAATACAGATGATACATGACCCCAAACTGGGCCAAAGCTAACCCAGGGCCACCAGCAAAAGGAGTGCAAAAAAGAGCCCTTTGCTTGCAGCCCATTTGGGACTGCAGTGACAGCTGGCCTTGGGACCACAGCATCTGGTCGCTGCAGTCCTGCGCTGAATTTGGAGTGACCAGGACTGGAGTGGCCAGAGGCCACTCCAAGCTGCCAGTCTGCTTGACCCCTCAGTTACCCAGAATATGACTTAGCGTCTTTGTGCTACACAGCTCATATATTGCTTCTATAATCTACAGAAGTCCAAGCATGTATTGAAAGATGGTACCATCTTGTCCTTTGCTTTATGCACTAAAATGTCTTTGGCCTAGGTTTTTAAAAATATTTATTTATTTATTTATTTGAGATTGTTAATGTATCTGTTATGCGCTGATGCTTGCACCAACATTTGAAGGTCAAATATGAGACCTAGAGATGACCTCCCCCCTTATGATGTCACAATGGGCATGCTCTGGTGACATTACAAGCATGAAATTATGAGAAGCAGCCCCTGGAGCTGTCATTAAACATGGTATCTTAAGCATCAACCATGGTGACATTCAAATTAAAAACGAAAACAAAACAACTCTTATTGTTAGTTCCCAACAGATTAGATGCACTGATTTAATGTGATTTACCTACATTCACCATTCCACAATTGACCGAATCTATTTTACTTGGGAATAACCAATAGCATTCAGACCCAAGTCTAACAAATGAGTCTTTCTCTCCCTCTCTCTGATGCATGTGTGCACACACACACAGATACACACACAGACACACACTTTTTGAGACAATACTCTCATCCTGAATATAGGGCAGGCCTGGCTCAGTAATATGGGAACCTCACTTCCAGCCTTGCAAACAAGTGACCCAATGTAAATCTAAAAGATGCAGGCAACAGCCTAACTCTCAGTAAGAATCAAAACAGGTGACAAAATGCACTGAACCAAAAACTTATGATACTGGTTTTGTCAAAAAGAAACTACTCTCTGTCCTATGAGAAGTTCAGTTTATCAGAAATCACAACATATATTAGCTGAGTAACAAATGCATCCCTAATTCTTCTTTATAATGAACAGGGAGGATGGGGTAAACTGATGCAGAAGAGATAGTTCAGTAGGTTGATTGTAAGGCCATATCATAAAGAACTAGAAGATGACTTTCCCAAAATACTCACATACAGCAGCAACAACAAAACCTAACCACCACTCAGACAACTCTCTGGGTGGGCTGCACTTATTGTGGTGAGAAGCTCAAAGTTCAAAGGAAATGAGGACAGGAGATCTGCTACTCTCAGTGATGCATTCAGTACACACCACCACACATGGTTAAGGCACACACTATCAGTAATCAAGAGGACCTCCCTGAAAGACCAAATGGTGTTGAGGTTATCCTTCTATAAATATATCCTGAGATCCAACAGTGTTTCCCATTTAGTTGTGTGAGTAGCTGTCCTGTTTTTGATAGCTTACAAATGGGTTGGGGTGGGGGTTGGTTTTAGTAATCACAGTCATCATGTAGCATCAAATATCAAAAGAGATGTCTAGGCAAAGGAAGAGGAGGATGGGGGGGAGCAAAACCCAGTTGGCCAGGCCTTCATTTATGGTTGGAAAGTTCAGAGCAAATGCCAATTTGTGGGGAATGCAAATATAATGTAAATATCATTTCCTCGCTTGCCTATATTCCATCAGTTGCTGTGTGTGCTGCAGCCAGTTTTTCTACACTGACGAAAAATCTATAAACTGCTCTCATGCAAGAAAAAGTGAGCTCACAGAACATTAAAGCATAGCCGGTGTTCGTTCATTGGGGCACTGAAAATGCAATCCTGGGCTCTTTCACACAACACAATTACAGCACTATGATTCCCCTTTAACTGCCATGGCAACATCCTATGGAATTTTCTAGTCTAGTAAAGCACTAGCATTCTCTGATTTCTAAACAACACTCCCTAAACTTCAAATCCCAGGATTCCATAGGATGTCGCCATGGAAGTTAAAGCAGAATTATAGTGCAACAGTTGTGTGGAAGGTTCCCCCCATTGCTCTTACCTGGGAATAAATGAGACTGGAGTTTGGTTTGGGGTAGATATAAGTATGGAACTATTCATATTCTTTTTGTCTGTAATAATAATAATACAGGATTATTTTTTTGGAACTTATTGATTTTTCATAATACCTGCACTTTCCTCTTGGGGGAAAACAGTATGGTGAACATGAGTTAGAATGGTTAAATAATCTCTCTTCCATGCCATGTCTGCACCCTACTTTCCCCTAGACTTCTTATTTTGTTAATAATACAGGAAATATGGCCATGTCCAAACACCAATTTATATGTAACCTTAAACCACGAGTGGACAGACTTCAGACTGCAATTCACCTCATGTCTGTTTATTACAGAATGCAGAGATGCACAACCTAGGAGTGTGGTTCAAAAGATGTGCACTTAGAATTAAAGAATTCTGAATCCAGAATTTGTATTTAGACTGGAACTGAATGGACTACAAAGTATTACAACACAAAAGTATACTCCTGGTTACCCCCAGCTCGCTTCATTTCAGCAGTACAAATCAGAGTTTGGGCAATGTTTGGAAAGTTACTTTTAACAAGAATTAATGTAATGAGAAGCTGATACCAAAAGGGTGGATGCAGTGTCAAAAGTTAGTTTAAAAAAGTATTTCCCCATTACTCTTTACAGTTTCTCAGGAGCAATTCATTGCTGTTGCTTGTCATACTGCTTAAAAAGTAACTTCTTATGTTATTAATTTCTTTTCCTTTCCTTGAAAAAACCCTTGGGGAAAGTGGAATAAAAACATGAACAATTCTTATCAAATTCCTCTAAAATGTTCTTTAAAAGTAACTCTTTAAAGTAACTAAAAATGTTATTCCTTACAAAAATGATAGAAGTTCATGTTTTGTTACTTTTGAAATGTAGCTTTGTCGTGTCGTCAGTCATTATTCAGTAGAGTAACTCATTACTGGTGACTATGTGCTTGTAACTTGTTACTTACAAGGCCTGCATGAGATATAAGGTAGAATCATGAAAAAAGAGTAGAATTGAGCCAACCAAATGAGACTTCCGAACTTTGTTTAGAAAGTGCTTACTACCACACTGCATGATTTTGACAGAGAAGGTAGATACAAAGATAATTTATTATGTGGCATGGGGTTCTTTGTTGAAATGCAGGCAAGGGGACATCAAAAATTCCACAGGTCTTGTGCAAATCTGTTGCATAAAGCCAAGCAACTCTTTTGATCCTGGCCAATAAGTTAAATTTTGCAGATCACTATGATGTCATAACAACACAGATGCAGGAAATTAAACAATGTATATGAAAGTGGAAAGCACTCAGTTTACTTTTCTCAACCCAGTTAGTAGCTGTGGCAAGCAGTGCATCACATTTCTCAAAAGAATTTTGCCTATCTTGGAAGGGAGCCTTTTATTGTGAAGTCGTAGGCTTTCATGGCCGGCATCCATAGTCTTTTTGTGGGTTTTTTCGGGCTGTGTGGCCATGTTCTGAAAGAGTTTCTTTCTGACGTTTCGCCAGCATCTCATTTCAGTTTTCTCTGAAGATGCTAGCCACAGATGCTGGCGAAACGTCAGAAAGAAACTCTTTCAGAACATGGCCACACAGCCCAAAAAAACCCACAAAAAAAACTATGGAGCCTTTTATTACTGATGTGAATAAATCAGGGAAATCTGCACCAATGTCTCAACAAGAATGATTAATTCTAGCACAGGGGTAGGCAACCTTTCCCCTTTAAGGGCCAAGGGACTTCAGCTCCCAGAATCCCAGGAGCTATTGGCCAACATGGGACTATTGGCCAACATGGGACTATTGGCCAACATGGCTGAGACTTCTGGGAGCTGAAGTCCCACGGCCCTTAAAGGGGAAAGGTTGCCTACCCCTGTTCTAGCATCTCTCTCTTTCTCATTCTACTATTCTTTATTTTTTAAGCCACAATATAACAATAGGTGTTGGAATTGTGTGGTCCTCCAAAAACTGATAACCAAAAACTCCCACCTTTCTTCTACACTCACTACTGGTATGTTGCTTAGTGGAAGTTGCAGTCGAACACCATTTCTGAAAATCCATGAATTTCCCAACCTGATATATATTCTATTGCCATAGTTGCATGAAATAATAAGCTAGAATTCTGAACAATCATAGGTTACCATTACCAAGGAAGTGTGCTCATCCTTGGCTTCTTCTACCAGCAACAGCAGCTTCAGCCAATAAGAACTCTCCAACAAGAAAAAGCTTAACTTTGGCTGCATTTACACTGCAAAATTAATGCAGTTTGACACCACTTTAACTGCCATGACTCAGTGCTATGGAATCCTGAGATCAGTCGTTTTGTGAGGTATTTAGCCTTCTCTGTCTGAGAGATCTGGTGTCACCACAGGCTGCAAATTCCAGGATCCCATAGCATGGTGCCATGACAGTTAAAGTGATGTCAAACTGCATTAATTCTACAATGTGGCAGCAGCCTTTATCTCTTAAACTGAATCTCAAACAAGGCCAGAATATTGAACTATCTGCAGATCTTGACTGTAATTGTAATAGTTTTATGTTTTATATACCTGTTGTAATCTGCCTTGATTCCCATTTGGAAAAGATGGAATAGAAATAAATTTTATTTATCATCATCATCATCATCATCATCATCATCATCATCATCATCTTAGCTTCAGGCTCTGGCTTGTTAGAGGAGTTACAAAGAGTCCTAGTTTGAATGTAATATTAAGCTCTTCCGAGAGATTGGAATCATATTAATATTAATTATGTTAACGGGGGGGGGGGGTGTAAATTAAACCAGAAGATGAAGCAGTTTTACACTAAATTAAGCTTAGTCCGATTTGGGGGATATGGTGTGTGTGTGTGTGTCTGTTTCATTGTTTATGTTGTCCCCTAATCATGAGAGGAGCAAGAGCAGGAGAAGAGGGAAGTCTATGGCAAATGTGTGTGTGCATAGTGCATAGTGGGTCATTGGTATTCACTGGGGTTTGGTTCAAGGACCCCCTGTGGATACCAAAATGCATGGATGCTCAAGTCCCATTAAATACAATGGCATTGTAAAATGGTGTCCCATATATAAAATGGCAAAATCAAGGTTTGCCTTTTGGAATTCATTTTTAAAAATATTTTCAAGCCATGGATGGTTGAATCCATGCATACAGAGGGTCAGCTCTACTCTACTCTACTCTACTCGTTGCCTTTTGACTTATGGCAACCCCATGAATTTCCTAGGTCTTTCTTAGGCAAGGGATACTTGGAAATGTTTTTCTTTCCCCCTGAAATAAAGCTTCCAGCACCTGGTATTTCTTGGCAATCTCCCATTCAAGTACTAACCAGGTCTGATCTAACTTAGCATCCAGGATAAGATTGAATCTGAGAGCAGAGATGAATGGAAACTGCAGCTTGGGAAGGGAGAGTGGATGGAGAGACAACATGAAGGATAGAGGAGGAAATGAGGATACTGCCCCTCCCAAAAAGGAATTCTGAACCTTCCCATTAATTTTTGTTCAGTCCAAAAATTTCAGTCCTTTGCAGATTGTGAGATGCTGAAAACCTCTCACACCCAGGACTCTTATATTTGCTGCTAACGTTGCCTTCTTTTCTTTGGATGTCTCATCTGTATTTCTTAATGCTCAAGTAGTGTTAGCTTCCTGCAACACTAGAAAATCTAGGGATTGAAGGAAAATATCATGGGGAGGGGCATAGTTCTTATGGGAAGCAATACTGTCATCCCCCCCCCCCCCCCAGTTGCTGTATTCCTGGAGACACACATGGAGAAAGAAAGCAAAAGAAGGGACACATTGAAAAGGAGAGAAACTCGGAGAGAGCATGTGGGTGTAAATTTAAGTGACAGGTAGAATTATTGGGACTACAATAAACTTCACCCTTTCAGTGCAAGCATAATCAATGTAGAGTGTCTAGCATTTTACTGTAAATCTAAAGCAGTGGCATTTGTCCTTTTTCTGTCTTTTCTCTCGCAAGTGAATTGCTGATTACTGCAGGCATTTCCACTGACAGGAGGAGTCAGGCATACATTAATATACTTTGTTCAGCATATTTTGCTCCCTGAGACACTTCCACATCCACCCAAATCAGTGTACCTTGTATCCAGAGACAACCATGGAACATGAAGAAGAAAACCTCATCAGAGCATCCCTCAACTCTCTGGCTACAGTAGCTCTAGCACTTGTCTGTATAATCGCTATATACTGCAAAATGCAACTGTGGTTCAACATTTGTTGTTTAAGTCCCTCTTGGCTTTCCTTCTTGCAAAATTGTGTTTGATTTCCTAAGCATTGTGCTTTTTATATTCTTTGTTTAGAATTTCTGCCCAAGGGATTCTAAGGATAAAATTGTTCTTATTTAATGGAATTGATTCTGCCCTTGACATGCAATGCAGCTCCTTTTTTAGTATGATGCACTTAATTCTTAACAGATTATAATATTCAAAGATAATTGCATTCAACTAATTTTCATTATGCACCAAGTTTCTGCTATGGTTCCTTTAAATTCTTTTAAAATACCAGACACTTTAATTCAGTAACCATGTGCAGATGCTTCAGTTAGGGCTTTCTGGGGGGAAACCAAATGGTGGCAAGGGATAGGATACCAGATACCAAAAACAGAACATAGCAGCAGCAAATATAACAAACATGCACAAAGTTTAAAGGAAAGTAATTGCCACCCCTACTAATAATTCCCCCCTCCCATGCACATCCTTTCATAAATTTGGCACCAATGATTTCACAACAGTTGTCAAATCTTATTTAACATTTTCCTTATCACAGTATCTCTTAAGGTCAGGCAAAGCAACTCACAGCTGTGGCACATGTGCTGGCCAGCACAGCAGGACGAATGTATGAACTGCCACCAGGTAATGGGTGTCAGCAAGCAGCACCAGGATCAGAATACAGTTGCATTCCTATGTGTCGGTTCACTGTTTAACTGACTACTACTCTACTCTAGTTGGAACAAACCAACAATATTCCATCATTCAGTTCAAAAATGTTCTTGGGGATTTGAAAAAAACAAAAACATTTCACAGGAAAAGCACTCAACACTAGGAAGAAGTTCCTGACAATAAGAGCTGTTTGACAGTGGAATACAGTCCCTTGGAGAGAAGTGGAGTCTCTTTCTTTGGAGGTTTTTAAACAGAGGCTGGATGGCTGTGGCAGGGGCCTTAAGATCACACTTGACCCTTGAAGTCTCTTCCAGCTCTATGGACGTTATCACACGTGGGCCAGTTTCATTGTTAAAGAGATAATAAAGTGGAAATGAAGCATCCCGAAAAGAAAGCAAAAATAGAGCTTAATTATGCAAAAGCTTTTCACACATAATTACAGTAATAACGGAATTAAGTTAAAAGCGAAAAAAGACATTTTTAACTTTCATACACAAGTGAAAAGAACCCGTACATGTACTGGAAATGGGTGTGTTTCGTGACCAGACTCCTCCTTTTTCCAGGGTGGGTCCTGCATTTTCCAGGAGGAAATGTCAGACTGTCCTACATTTGGGGCCATGTCCTCCTGCACAGGTCCTAACCCCCTTCCATTGGGGTTAGGACCTCTCAAAAGAGCAGAGGAGGAGGAGGAGGAGGAGGCTGGAAAGGCAAGGCAAGGCAAGGCAAGGGAGGGATTGAGAGGGGGAAACTGGAGGTAGCTCCCATGCCCCCCCATAAGCCTTTCCTCTTTGTAGGACCTGAAGGGCAGAACTTCATGGTGAGATGGATTTCCAAGTTGCTTCACAAGCACGGCCCACACTTGTACCCACATCCACCCACAGCTGCTGCGAGGGAAGCCTTCCTTCCTCTCCTTTCCCCTCCATCCCAAATGCCAAACTTCTCCTCCGTCCCAAACTTCCCTCTCCTTGCCTTGCCTTGCCTTGCCTTCCCTGCATGGCAGGAGCCCGGGACTCTCCGTCCCTGGAGGCCCCTCCTCCTCCTCCTCTTGGCCCTCCTCCAGGTTTTAAAAGAGAATTGTCCGTGCGTATTTGCTTTTCACATTACAGTAAATGCAAAATTACTTTAATTTCGCAAATGCATTTCCTCTAAACTCCCGAAATTAAAAAGATCTTGGATAATACCAGTTTCTGTCCAGTTTCTGACCAGTTTCTGTGCGACGTTGTGTGAAATCGTGAGGTGCAAATTCAGTTTTTGTTTGGGATTTGTGTGGATTAACCAACAGATTTCCCCCGCGTGATAATGTCCTATGATTCTGTGACCTTGTTTGACATTGATATATTGAGATTGCATCATCTCACAATCAATTATACATTATAATACATGAATTGTGTCTAATTCCTACTGTGCACAGCTAAAAAAACTGGCTTACCTTTGCCAGTTTGAATCCTAATTCGGGCTGCATATGGATATTATCGTATGCCAAATGCTGCCAATGCTGCTGGCCGGGTGCAGCCCAGGTAATTTCCAGGGAAGAAGCTGCACTCAGCTGGCTGATTTGTAAAGTTTTGAAAAGAGGCTGGCTGAGCACGGCTTCTACCTAGAAGTTACCTGGGCTGCACCTGGCCAGCGGCATTGGCAGCATTTTGCATATGATAAAATCTAGATGCAGCCCGAATTAGGATTCAAACCGACAAAGGTAAACCGGGATTCTTTAGCTGTGGGCTAAACTCCACAGTCTGTCATATTTTCAAACCCTGATCTAGAAGCAAGCTCCTAAACTTTTGGGAGGCCAAGAACAGGCTGCACACATACCAATGTGTCTCTTGTTTGATGCTCACTATCATTTGAACTTTTCCCTCCTCATTGTGCATACTCATAAATCAGCTTACAAATGAAAACAGCCCATTACAGCAAAGCTTGAAAAGTTTTCTTTTTGAATCATGATTTCCAGAATCCCTCAGACAACATGACAAGAAATTCTGGGCGTGCAATCTAAACAATTTACTTTCTCAGGCTCTGCATTACAGAGCTGCAGCAGGTAAGCCAGTGTGTGAAGTGGAAGATGTTTGAAGTGGAAGGTGCAGTGTGCTCAGGCCTACTGCACAACACTGGCCCAGCACAGAAATAGGAATGTTACTTTTTAAGAGGAACTAGTTCATTTACTCATTACTCTGATCACCCAACAGGTCACTACTTGCTAGTTATTTCATTCAGAAATGTAACTTGCTGAGCCAGTTGTTACCAACAAGTTACAGTTACTCTTGTGCCATTGAAAAATACAGGCAAATGCTCTCTGGTTCAGCCAGGTGGCCAATTCAGATATGGCACATTTTACAAATTCTGAGGAAAAATACATTACCCGATTGTTTAATTGTGTTTTAATTTGTGGGTTTTTAACAATGTTTTTAAATAATTATAAGACGCTTTGAGTCCCATTCTGGGGAAAAGGCAGGATAGATATATGATGGTGGTGGTGGTGGTGGTGGTGGTGATGCAAACCATCCCTAGAATTTCCCCCTAGATGTCTTGGATTACAAATCTCTCAACAGAATCCAATTGGAGATGGGATGAAATAGCCATGATAATTTGAGACAGGTTGCATGATGGGCCCAAATGCACACATGTACCAGCTTTTTCCCTGCAGTAGTACATTACACAAGCAGAACACATGTGCAAACACCTTCATGCTGGGTCAGACAGTTCTGGTGCCAGCTAGAAAAAGGTTATGTTGCCCAGGTTTTGCAGTCACTTTCAATACAGAAAACCAAACTTTTACCTTCTCCAGTGCCTCTTGCCCTAAGATTTCTCCATCCACACCCACAGACATGGAGAAGCACAGCAAGTCCCCAGTACTTCCACGGGTACCATGAGGCCTTGCAACTTTAAAGTACTGGATTATCACCAATAGATAAATTAGTAAGTAAGGGGAAAATTTGGGTGTGCAGGAGTGCCACCAAGGGGCCCAATGACAGAGAACAATGCGAGGAGGGGGGCAAGTAAAGTGTCAGTCTTGAGCCTTGCAGGAGCTTGTGGGCCCTGGGAAATTCTCCCCTATGCCATACTTACCATAATTTTGTCCCGCCCCCCTTTAAAAACTGTGCAAATTAAAGTGTCCACACCCACCTTAGAAGCCAATACCAGATGAAATCCACTTTAATTGTGGTTCTTTTCTATGCCAATTGTTCTACTTTTTCCTCCCTTACATCCTCTGTCTTTTAACTTTACTCGTTGCTTCCTATGTACTTCTGTATATACTACATAGTTAAACTATTCACAGACATAGCCATGTTAATCTGGAATATCAGTACGTGAAGGGATCTTGGAGCATCTTTGAGAGTAAGGACAATACTGCACTACACTGTTATAGCACCATTCTTCTATTTTTACTGCTATGACTGTCTCCAATGGCATTCTGGGATTTGTAGTTTAATGATGCCTAAGAACTCTCTGCCTGAGAATTCTAAATGTATCTCCCTAAATTGCAAATCCAAAGATTCCACAAGAGGCAGCCGTAGCAGTAAAAGTGTAATAATAGCACTATAACGGTGTAATGCAGTATGTGCAAAAGAAGTTGTAGCATTAGCTTTTGTAGACTTGGTCTACTTCCTCAGATGCATGGCATCATATGCTTATGCTACAACTTCTTTCACACAGTGTCTCAATGGTGCTGCAAGGTCCCTTTGCACAGTTAAACTGTGGAATTGGGTACCATAAAATAGATTGATAACCATTGTGACCAAGTCTATATTCAGGTTGCCTTTTCTCTCTCTAGAGCTCCTGCCACTTATCCCTTTTACAGAACCACTGTAAGTTATCTTAAGAGAAATAACATGATTTTAAAAATGGACAAGCATGAGCCTCTTTTGGTTTCTGGTGGTACATGGCTGGGACCCAATAAAATCCCTTACAAAATAGATGCAATGCTGTTTAAGCTATAAACAGTAAAAAATTATTTTCAAGGCTTTTCCTTAAACATAAACATAAACGTAAACAATACTGGGCTGGCTTCCCATACTCAGTCCATTGTATTACAATTATATGCTTCCTAACTCCCATAAATACTATCACACACCTCTCCCTTCTTCCCTTCCTCTCCTAGCTGGTCAGAACTCCAGTAACTGTCTGTTTAACTTTAAATACATCCCCTTCTTCCCAACCTTATGAGGATTGCAATGGGCTGAACCCACTAGCCTGAACCACTTTAGAAGGGGAATGGACAAATTCAAGGAGAGTGGGGCTACTCATTATGGATATATGTTCCTCCAGTAGCAGAGACGGTGTGCCAAGTTGCAGGGGGAAAACATATATTCACTTATATAAGTTATGTACGGATATCATTGATGTTGTTAATATTGTCGTTCCACCTTTTCTCCAGTCCAGGATTCAAGGAGGCTTACAAAAGTTAAAACAGATACAGCTAAAACAACAACAAAAGTTTAAACTATAATCAAACTATTATATCAGTAAAACTAAAAGCAGTTAAAAAGCATAACCATTAAAACAAAGAACAAATAATATAAGTGTACAAAAGAATGCTGACTAACTGAAAGAAAGAAGCTGGTAGCATGATGATCATGCTACCAGCTTTTTTCCTTCAGTTAGACTCAAAGATGCTAGGACATCTCCTTGCATAATGATTTTTCTAGACTAACATGGCTAGGTCTTTGAATTTGAACAAAAAATATAAACAACTGAGCACATGAAATGGCCCTTTCCTGCTGAGCAGGAACGTACCTTACGTGGGCACATGGCAGCCTTCAAAGGTCTTCATCAGCCTATGAAAAGATAACAAGGAAAGTGCCAGGCTAAAATTTCTAGAAAGGAAATTCCAGAACAGTGGTCTGTTGTTCTCATATCCTCCTTGTGGGTTTATACTATAGGCACTCTGTGATCAGAATGCTAGACTAGATAGTGCTAGCAAGGCTCTTATGTTGTTATGACTTGTCCCTGGAAATTAAAGTTTTAGAAGAGCCAAGCAACAGGTAGTCATGTAGCTCTGAGACATCAATTCTCAGACCCCAGAATTTTCCTAGAATAACAGACTCCATTGTACGATCATTCTTACACTTAAGGAATTTTAGATGAGCATTTAGTTGAAGAATGGTCCATAGTAACAGATTATCATATTACCAAGGAGGTGGTAAATCCAACAAATGGAATTTTGAAGGGGAGGGGAATCACAATTGGCCCCAAATGTAAGTTATTAGGTGTAACTGTTGCAAGTCCTATGTTTTATATGGTACTTGAAGAATATAAATATTATGTCACATGAAATCAAGGTGTTGGCCAATAAGATCTCTGGATGACGGATTTTTTTTCACCAGTTAACTGTACTGTCATGCTGTTTTACAAGGCAGTAATCTAGCCACTAAATGGAGAGACTCTGAAAGCAAAACCTTCATACTTCATCACAGCAAGGGAACCAAATTATAATCTTGTAAAACAGTGTGACAGAGCTGGGACAACTTTGCCACAAGTGTTGAAAAAACAGGTTTTCAAAAGAAAGAAATCCGAGTAACTTATTAAGGAAAGAGCTATGTGTCTGAAATAAATACAGAAATAGGAGTTCCCCATTGCCTTATCAATAATAGAGTATTATAACAGTGTTCAACTCTCAACCAATTCAAAGATGCTTCCCATCCTTGAGGAATCAAAGTTAAGTCCCACCAGTTAATACTTTGTTGTTGTGTGCCTCCTAGTCATTTCAGACTTGTGGTGACCATAAGACAACTCTATCACACGGTTTCCTTGGCAATATTTATTGAGAGGTTTGCCATTGTCTTCCTGAGGTTGAGAGTGTGTGACTTGCCCAAGGCCACCCAATGGATTACCATGGTCAAGCAGGCAGGGGAATAACTAGGGATGTGTGAAGGGTGTGGTGTGGCTGCTGGGTGAGTGAGAAAGGGTATCGCCTTTCTTTTTCACTTGGCCAACAGCTGCACCAGACCCTAAACAGGCAGTCTGGAGGCCATCCATTGCTGCAGGGAAGGCAGTGCCTTCTGTTCAAGGTCTGGCATGACTGCTGAGCAAGCAGCCATGCCAGACCTTGAATGGGCTGTCCAGAGGCCACAGTATCACCCCCCCCCCAGCAGCAGCCTGACCAGGTGATGGCTGGCTAGGGGGCAGGAGAGCAACACAGCGAGAGGGAGGGAGAGCAAGACAGCGCTTTCTGGGCACCCACACTGGGTGACACCAACTGTAGTGATGCCATGGGAGCAGGGATTTGAGCCACAGTCCCCTGAATTCCTAGTCCAGCACTCAAACCACTGCACTACACTGGTTTATACTTGATGGGACTTTATTTGGGGTCTCTTTATTTTGGGGATCTTTCTCCTTTTTGGTAGTAACAACATCATATCAATTTTGATCTACAATTTTCATTGTGTTACTCTTGGAATGGGGTGGTAGCTTGCCCATCATTTTGTTTTTTTCAACGATAGGACAATGGGGCTGTGACAGTGACTTATCAGTGTCTCACAGTGTATCTGATTCAGAGATAAAATGAATCTGAAGAACAGGGTACCAATGTGTGAAGTATTCCCTATACATTGGTACTCTATAATCCACAGGACAGACTACTAATGTGTGTAGCAGAAAAGAGTAGTGCCATACTCACCCTCTAATATCGTAAATGGTTCTCTTTTGGAACATTTTGAATAGGGGAAATTTAAGGCACAACCAAGGTGGAGTTTGACCCAGAATCCTTTACCCCTTCTGAAAGATCTCTTGGATTTACTATATATCTTCATTGTATTATTGCTAACAGTAGAACCTGGCCAAGCTGAAGGGGATGAAGCGGGAGGAAATGTGGGAAAACAAAAGGACACAAATCCAAGAAAGAATGAGGGAAGGGAAGCCTCAATATGATGCTTAGATTTACTAGGCAGTTATATATGATAAGACCCAGCATGATGTAGTGGTCTGAGCATTGGACTATGATTCTGAGCATCAGGATTTGATTTCCCACTTGGCCATGGAAACCCACTGAGTTACTTCAGATGAGTGATCGACTCTTAGTCCCAGAAAACCCGATTTTTAAGGTTGCCATAAGTTGGAAACGACTTGAAGGCACACAGCAACAATGTATGTGATGCAAAGGCATCACTGGGGAGGTGTGGTGTGCAGGCTGCACCAGGTGACACCCTAAGGGGTGTGTGTGACACCACTGCTCTCCAAATGCTTGCTTTTGGGCAGAAATGGGCTGTGGTCCCTTTGGCCCATGTCCCTTTAAAACCCCAGAGCTCGGTGGAAAAGAAGGCATGAGTGGGGCAAGGCTCATTTGGTGGTATGGGAGGAGCTCAAAGGGGGCTGACACCATGATTTACTGCACTGGATGAGGCCAACCCTAGTAATGCCACTGATGTGATGCCCATGTCCTTTCACTGTTTCCAGCAATGCACATACAAGGTGGATGATAGCAATGACTTTATCAGAAAGATAGAGAAAGTGAAAGATACTCACCTGGGAGTAAGCCCCAATGAATTCATATTCAATTTGAATAAACACAGAGAGGATTGTATTGGGAAAATTTAAATAAGACAATACTAAGCTATAGTAGAGAGCCAGTATGGCATAGTGGTTTGGGAATTGGGGATCAGGGTTTGAATCCCTGGATCACTTGGGCAAATCACACTATCTGAGCCTCAGAATAAGGCAAAGGCAAACACCATCTGGGCAAACCTTGTGAAGAAAACCCTGTCATAGGGTCACCATAGATTGTAAATGACTTGAAGGCACACAACAACCATTAGTAGCTGCACCGTTTAAAAATGATATAATAAAAATGATCTGTGTCCAGCATTCAAAAGTCTCAGAAACCATGAAAATATAAGAACATTTTTTAAAAAAATAAGCTAATATCTTGTTTTAATGATAACATTTTTAAAAATAGTACAGCTTAATAAAAAGTCTACAAACATGTTACAGCACAATTCAAAGCTTTTGTAGTTAGTGTTTTGAGAATACCTTTTAAAAGTAAGGATAAGCCCATGGAAAGTGACCACAATGGTAGAAGTGACTGGAGGGTCCCACATCACATGAGAATTAAGATGGCAATGTTGGATCTTGGCAGATGAGTTCCAAACCTGCCTGGACTCTGGTCTGATCCTGGTGCTAACCATGCATAAAACCCCTAAGGAATGAAGAAAGAAAAATGTTGGGGAATTTTTATGACTTCCACTGTGAATGATCAGTTGGCATTTCTGTGTTCTAACATATCTTTCTAGCCTAGTAATTCTCCCATATCTTAGTAGTGGACTATTCATGGCACTGAATGTGTGGTCTAATATCACATGTATCTTTGTTGTTTTTTTAAATGTAAAAAGTAACCATTGCAGAATGTGACCAGGAACATAGTGCCCAGGGGGAGGAGTTTAATTCTTTTCCCCATCAAATAGTCATGATAAAAAACACCCCACCACTCTGGCACAAAAGTGCTATTTGATATGGGAAAGACATTCCCATTGGTGCCAATAGGAATTCCACTCCAGTATGAAGTAACAGATGTGCAGGAATTTGGCTGGGATCCCTCACTCCACCCCCCCCCCCCAGTGATCCACATCCTGACACATGACGGTGTATCTACACTGTAAAATCAATGCAGTTTGATACCACTAAGTGTTGTAGCTCTATCCTATGGATTCTGAGGATTTGTACTTTTATGAGGTCTTTAGCCTTCTCTGCCAAAGGATGCTGGTGCTTCACAAAACTACAAATCCCAGGATTCTCCAGAATAGAGCCATGGCAGTTAAAGTGGTGTTAAACTGCATTATTTCTACAGTGTAGATGTACCCAAGATTCTCCTGTAGCTTGTAGTTACAGCAGGAGGGGTAGAGATACACATTATTAAGCTGTGTGCTTGATGTCATGTGTGGTTTGGCCCTTAAGGGACCATGTCCGCATGAGCCCAGATTAGTTTTAATTAAATGCTGTACAAGTCACACATGGTATATGTACAATCTACTGTGGCTTGGCTATCTACCAAGTGTGCGTTGCCACACAATAAAGCCACACAACTAGCACTACAAACGTACAATTGATACTCTGTGTGTTTACAGGGTGTTGGAGTTTGCTCCTCCAATCTTCATTTGGTTGTCAGTTAGTTTGCTAGCATCCTGCCATATCTAATCCCATGGCTTTGGACTGTACAGCTACAGGCTAATATAAAAACAGTTCTGTATTTCAGCCTACAATACAAATAAACAAGAGCTGGCTCTGGGCCTCCCTTCTCTATGGTGGGGGTATAAACCAGCGCAATTACTTCTTTATCTCTTTAAATTGTAAAAGCCTAGATTTTGAGGAAAACAACTATAATTGATGACAGATACATCACTGACTTGTAGATTCCGCATTTATCTCACCATAATAATTTTCCACTGTGTGGAGTAATGAGAAACAAATTGGCAACAGGCTGGCACCAAAGTGGATGGGAAGACAGATTTAACAGACTGTCTAACTGAGGTAAATATTTAGGAAAGGATATCTTCTTATATTTCAGCTTGTTTGTTGCATCCAAGCAAATCGAATTTCCAAACACAATTACTAGGATAACACACACAAAATCTTGGAAAGGATTCATTAGGAAACGAAATGGGCAGCTTTCACAATAAAATAAGCAATGCGAGGAGCCAATTGCTTGTAAGAGTTTGATTGTATTCCTAAAAAGAAAATCAAGCCAGAAGTCAATCATTCTGTGTAGAATGAGAGAAAGCATTTCTGTTCTGCAGAGGTTGAAACAGTGTGTAGATTGCAGAACACGACAGTATAATATTAAAAATAATAACATGAGCAGAATCTGGTGCAGGAGATACATTTGTCTAAACACATATGTATCTCCCACACAGGATTCTGTGCATGCTATTATTTTAAATATTATTATAGGTCGCTATGCAGTGAATCTCCAACTATGGGGAAGCAGCTGTAGTTAATGGGGCCTGTTTCCCTGTTGCTGGGAAGTATTGTTGTTATTCCTGTTGTTATCTTTTCCCTCCAAAATTGGGACTCAAAGTGCCTTACAATTTTAAAGAACAATACAATTAAAAACATACAAAAATGTGTATTAAAATAGAATTAAACTATTACAGTATTAAAATACATCACTCATGAAAATAATAAAATGCTGTCAAAAGTATAAAACCACTTAAAAACAGCACAGTTAAAAGGGTGCAACCCCCACAGCCCATCTTTTGAAGACTTTCTGCTTTAAAAGCCTGTCAGAATAAAATAAAATATCGTAATACCCCCCTTCCCATGGACCACACATCCCCAGCATGCCAAAATACATTTCCTTCTGGGGGGTTTCCTCCATAATGGTTACTGGCATCATTTCACTACTTCTCAGCATTTTGGAGGGGAAATGGGGTGGAATGGAGATATGGGGGGGTTGGGAGCAGTGAGGGAGGGATTTTCATGTGTTTGTGTGCATTTGGTGGGCTTTGGCACAAATATCACACAATCCCCCCCCCCCATGGAGATTTGTAGGGCTTTTGAGATGGCAACTTTTAGGGCCAAGGACTCCATATAGCCGGTGGGCCATACATTCCTCACCCCTGCTCCAAATCATGATGGACAATATGTCTCCACAGGACTATCTTGTACATGTGGCCAGTTGTAGAACCTGTGCTCCCCCCCCCCCCCCCACACACACACACCTTCAGATTTTCTTACATTGGGTGCTTTGGGTGCCCAAGTGCACCAGGGCAGTCCCAGATTTTCACCAATGCACTCATCAAGATGACCAGAAATGACAATATTGTACATTCATTTTTTGGATGACTGGAATTGACATCACATGACTTCCAGATTCATATTTTGACCAGATTTTGGCTCTTTTTTTCCTGGAGGTTTGTGGTGTAAGGGATATGGGGAGGTAAAGCACTCATTTTTGACCATTTTGGTAAGTTAGGGCCTTTGCAGACTGCCAGAAATAGTGCACATTAAATAAAAATCAGTGCTAGGGAATCATGGGAACTGTAATTTATTGTGGCACCAGAGCTCTCTGACAGAGAAGGCTCAATGTCCCAGAAAAAAATACAATTCCCATGACTCCCTAGCACTGAGCCAGGGCAGTGCCTCAATTTAATGTGCACTATTTCTGGCAGTCTGCAAAGGCCCTTACTTGGATTTTACAAAATGGCTAAATGCATTAAAAGTTGAAGTCCAGGGGTTTTTGTTACCCTGGGGTACTGGGGGAGGCCACAATTCAAAGTCTGTGCTGCACGCAAGCCAGGGGCTACACTTTCCCCACCCCTGCTCTGTGTGAAAGGGCCTTCAGTGGAGGGAATGCATCATGTCAGAGTTTTTAAAAAAGAATCAGTTGGGAACAGGATTTTGTTCAAGGCCTCAGAGTAATTATGCATTTTACATATCTTTCAACGCAAAGCTTTACAAATCCCGGGAATGCTCTTGCAGACTTGTAACAATATTTCCACACTGCACATTTATTGCAGTTACTCATTAAGTCACATTGTTAGCACATGAAGTCATGGGGGGGGGGGGGAGGGAAGGATTTAAGACATAGCATCTACCAAAGCCACCCAGGATTTTTTTTAAAGACATACTTTGATTCACATTCAAAGCAAAGTGCCAATGACCATACAGAGCGGGTGAAGATTGTTATTAGTATGAAAATCACTTGTGCGTTGGATTTCAAAGCCACTCTTCATGTTCAGCTTCTTGTCAAAGTACAGATTAACTTGCCTGTTTCAAAGGTATTGAAGTACAAATGAAACAATAACATTGTAGCTGATTAAAAAGTAATTTAAGCTGCAAACTTTAGTAGAGAAAGCTTTGGTTGGTTAATTGATGGAAACTAGTTTTAATCAGGTAGGGCATATTTTGATTCATAAAGTTATTAACTAAGGCTGTATCAGCACTGCAGAATTAATGCAGCTTGACGCTGCTTTAACTGCCATGGTTCAATGCTACAGAATCCTGTGAGCTGTAGTTTTGTGAGATATTTAGTCCTCTCTGCCAGAAAGCTCTGGTTCCACGACAAACTACAAATCCCAGGATTCCATAGGATGGAACCTTGGTAGTTAAAGTTGTGCCAAATGCCATTAATTCTGCAGTGCAGATGCAGCCTAAGGGGGTTATCACACGGGGGTCCAAAGCAGAAGGTATCCAAAGCTGATACGTATATTTCTCCCGTGTGTTTACACATATCCAAAGGCATTCCAAAGCTGAAACGTATTTTTTTTCCGTGTGTATATCCAAAGGCAATCCAAAGCTGAAACGTATTTTTTTCCTGTGTGTTTACACATATCCAAAGGCAATCCAAAGCTGAAACGTATTTTTTTCCATGTGTTTACACATATCCAAAGGCAATCCAAAGCTGAAACATATTTTTTCCCCGTGATCCGAAGTCAAAGGGGATCTTTTGACATTCGGATTTTTGGGGAAGTACAAGGGCGAGGCGCGGGAGGGAGCCTCCTCCTCCGCCTCCTCCGCGGCCGGAGCTGCCTCTCCGCCGGTGCCTTGGGCTGGCTGGAGGGCTGGTTGTGCCGGAGGGAGGGCGAGGCGCGGGAGGGAGCCTCCGCCGCTGCCTCCTCCACGGCCGGAGCTGCCTCTCCGCCGGTGCCTTGGGCTGGCTGGAGGGCTGGCAAGTGCTGGAGGGAGGGCAAGGCGCGGGAGGGAGCCTCCTCCGCCACCTCCTCCACGGCCGGAAACATTTCGCCATGGCCGCGCCACCGCCTCCTCCGCGGCCGGAAACATTTTGCCATGGTCATGCCGCCGCCTCCTCCGCGACCGGAAACATTTCGCCATGGCTGCACCGCCGCCTCCTCTGCGGCTGGAAACATTTCGCCATGGCCACGCCGCCTCCTCCTCCGAGGCCGGAAATATTTCACCATGGCCGTGCAGGCGAAACAGATTCCTTTCGGAATCTGTCTACTTCAGTTAAACTTCGCTTACTGTTCGCTTGCTGGCCAGCGTTTGATAAGGTCCTTAGAGTGAATATGTTTCTATATGTGCTGGAGTTAAATGTGTTTCAGTTTGGGTGTGGGAAGGTCAACAGTGGATTAAGAGATGTTTCCAGATGTAAACACCAACTCAGCAGAGTAGATTTTCCCACCTGTTCTCTCCACATGGGTTGAGAGAACTTCAAGCCTTAACAGCTACACAACTGTAGTGCTATGATTCCACTTTTAAGACCCATGGTTCCATTCTGTGAGATCCTGGGATTTCCATAGTTGTTTCAGCATTGGACTACGATTCTGGAGACCAGGGTTCAATTGCCTGCTTGGTCATGAAACCCAATGGATGACCTTGGGCAAGTCACATGCTCTCAACCTCAGGGGAAGACAATGGCAAACTTCCTCTGAAGAAATCTTGCCAATAAAACCCCATGATAGGTTCACCTTGGGGTGGCCATAAGTCAGAGATGATTGATGGCACACAACAACAACAATATTTAGAAATATCAGAGAATGATTCTCCAAACTGAAAATTCCAGGATTCCATAGGATGTTGCCATGGGAGTCAAAGTAGAATCATAGTGCTATATTGTGTGGTGTGACAAGCCCCCCCTAGGCTTTATGCCATGAAGAACAAAACCCTCTACCCTCTGTTGTCAGAGTCCAGCTAGAACCAATAAACAACAGCTAATGAACCAGAGGATCCAGGACTAGATTTAGTACTGGGCTGACTGAAATAAGCCACAGAGAGAGGGGGATTGTTTACAAAGGAAAACAAGAGAAAACAAAATAAATAATTCAACACAGCTAAACTAATTTAGGGTGCATCCAGACTGATGGAAAAGTCTCAGATTTTATTCCTGTTTTTTCTGGTTTTCATACTGGCTTGAAATAAATCAACCTGGGGATATGAAAGGTTTTTTTTAAGGTCTCTGATCATATCAGGATCTGACAGTAAATTCTCTGGGATAAACAAAATGGGTAGGATTTCCAAAATAAAATGGTAAAGTACAGGAATAAAATTTAGGACTTTCTGGTTTTGAAAATCAGCCTGGACGAGCCCGTAGTGTTACATAGCAACAGTATAGACCCCACAGAACAGCTCAAAATCACAAAAATTAGAATTTAACTTTTATACTCTTTATATACCCTTCCAGAAAATTCCAACCAATCCTAGGGCAAACAAGCCAGAACCTTTCAGCATTTGGTATACATGCTTACTTTCACCAGAACCAGATGACTTCTATTAGAACCACCTGCAGGTATTTGCTCTAACTAGTTTTTGAGGTTTGGAAACAACTGATAACAATTGATATATGTCTGCCTGACAATTGAAGTCTGTTGGAGGTGCCTTTTTCTGTGTTCCAGTGTTGCGGGCACTACATTGTAGGAGGATATGGAAGAGTGGCAGCCTGGTCATGGAAACATAACCCTAAATTGAGCCTCAGAGGCTCAACTGGTAGCACTGTTGGTGTCATTTTGGCACCAATAGAAAGGTGCCATCCCAAGATGCCCCGAGAAAGACATCACTACTTGCAGCTGTGGCAAGATAAATAATAATTTCTGGAAGGGAATCCTAATCTTCAACATCAACCTGTATCTAATATCATAAATCAAATGACACATGATTCTAAAAGTGTGGTTTGTACTTCCTTCTTTTAGAATGCAACAACAAGGAGAGGATCTGCAAGTGGATCATGGCATCAAACCACAGTCCCAATAAAAATCCTCAACCCCAACACCTGTTATCTTCCTCAGAGTGATACTGCTGTTTTCTCCATCATGTAAAGCAGGGATAGGCAACCTTTTTGAGCCACGGGCCGGGTTGCTGTCCCTCAGACAATTGGGGGGCCGAAGCACCAAAAATAAATAAATAAATAAATAAATAAATATTTTAAAAAAATTAATTTTTTTAAAAAAAATATAAAAATTATGCATGCACACTCTCTCAGCCCCAGAAAAGCCATGGCAAAACCCCTGTGGAGATTTTTTCAAGAAAACCCCAAGAACAAGTAATAACAACAATAATCAATATCATCATGGCGGGCAGCAGCAGCGGTGGCGGGGGGCGGCGGGGGCAGGACCGGCCTGGGGCCGGTCCAAAGGCCTCGGGGGGGCCGCATCTGTCCCCCGGGCCTTAGGTTGCCTACCCCTGATGTAAAGCATGTAAGGACAAGGTGTGATCCAGAGGCTGCACACAGGCTTTGAAGGACCCGGTCAGCCCACCATACATCTCCAAGCTACAGTGTGCCCCTTGAGATTCCTCCTGTGCTGCCCATTGCTATTGCAAATCCTCTGGGAAAGAAGACACATGGGAATTACTCTCCTTGCACACCTTCTTCCCCAGCAAAATTGGACTCCCTGGTAGTGTGGGGGTGCACCAGCACTCACTGAACTATGAGGCCCCCAAGAGCAAAGATGGTTGCCATTGCCTCCCTCAATCAATACCTAAGGGAGCATCAGACATTTACCTGCCCAGGCACTAAGAACTGCAAGGGAAGCCCTCCCACTGGAAGAAGCAATGTGAAGGGCTTCTCCATTGCACCCAAATTTTGTAATGCCCTTCCCTTAGAGGCTTGATATCAGCTGATGCTGTCCTCCTTTGACTGCTGGGATAACAATGGTCTTTTCAGCCAAGCTTCAGGACCAGGTGACGATGCCTTGATTCTGACCATTTGCATCCTAATTTTCTATTTATTGTGCTATCTCACTGAATTGTTTAAAAATATTTTAGATCTCTATAGTGTTGTTTCCTTTTCTTTACCCTGCCCTGGGATCTTTAAATATTGACTAGAATACAAATATTTTAATTAATAAATACAGTAAAGCAATATTGGCATCACATGTATATTTTCAGAACTTCCTTGAATACTCCGAAACATTCCCCTTTGTGCACTCTTTGGACCAGACCTTAATTTGCACTGGGGGCTGAACCGCCTTTATGGATGGGCTGGTCAATTATGTATTACCCCAAAAGTGGACATTTATGAGAAAAAAGAGGGAGGAAAAAGCAAAAGGGGACTCAGTTTTTCATAATATTTGTACATGCTTATGAACACAGTAGACCCACCGTACCAGTGGGCTTTTAATCTGTGATTTTAGAATGTGCAGATTCCTGTCGCTGACACTGAATAATATGGGGGTGCAATCATCTGTGCTTTTTGGCATTGACAAGGAGAGGCAGTACCAAAACGCCACTGATACGGAGGGCTCACTGCATGTATGAGTTTGGATTGTAAATAATTGTTCTTATGTGCCTTCAAGTACATGTTAACTTATAGTGACCACATCATAGGGTTTTCTTGGGAAGATTGTTCTGAGGAGCTTTGCCATTGTTTTCTTCATAGGCTGAGAGAGTGTGGTTTGCCCAAGGTCACCACCCAATTGGTTTCCATGGCTGAGTGGGGTTTCAAAGCTGGGTCTCCCCGAGTCCTGATCTAACACTCAAACTGCACTTTAGATAGAAATACAGTATATTCATAATAGAAAATAAAAAAAAAATAGATATCCAAGCGACGTGCCTCTGGGTGCTAAGTGGCAATGCCCAACATCAAGGCCTCTCCTCTCCCTTCTTGTGGTTAGGCTGAAGCCAGACAAAGGGTGCATCTACATTGTAGAAATAATGCCACTTGACACCACTTTAACCACAATGACTCCATCCTACAGAGTCCTGGGATTTGTAGTTTTGTGAGGCACAAACACTCTTTGGCAGAGAAGGCCAAGAACCTTGTAAAAGTACAAATCCCAGGATTCCATACGATGGAGCTACACCCTGAAGGTGGTGTCAAATGGCATTATTTCTACAGCATAGATGGATCCTTAGACTAGTTAGGGCCTCGGCAGACGACCAAAAAGGTCGTCCTGGAGGCCCGGAAGAGGAGGAGCCACCGCACGAGCGGCGCTCCTTCCTCTTCCTGAGGTCGCCCTGGGAGCTGCCAGCCCTCCGCATGGCCGGCGCTTCCGGGACAACCTCCCGCCGCAGTGACCGGACGCGCTGCGGCGGAAAAGACAGAGAAAGTGCGCCCGAAGTTTTTAGGGCGCACTTTCCCTGTCTTGAGGAACTGGGGAAGCAGACGAGAGCTTCCCAGACGCCCTGGGCCGGCACGCCGCGGGGCCGCAGCCTCCGCACCTCGGCGGCGTCCCTGGAAGGAGCGCTAAATCAGCGCTCCTTCCTCAAGACAGGGAAAGTGCGCCCTAAAAGCGTCGGGTGCACTTTCTCTGTCTTTTCCGCCGCAGCGCATCCGGTTGCTGTGGCGGGAGGTTGCCCCGGAAGCGCCGGCCGTGCGGAGGGCCGGCAGCTCCCAGGGCGACCTCAGGAAGAGGAAGGAGCGCCGCTCGGGCGGTGGCTCCTCCTCTTCCAGGTCTCCAGGACGACCTTTTTGGTCATCTGCCGAGGCCCGGAGGAGCGCTGATTTAGCGCTCCTTCCAGGGCCGCCGCCGGCGCGCCAAGGTGCGGAGGCTGCGGCCCCGCGGTGTGCCGGCCCAGGGTGTCTGGGAAGCTCTCGTCTTTCAAAGACAGATCTGTCCTGTGACAGCACTTTAAATACAGGACAGTAAGGCAGAAGCCCTGGCCATCTTATTTACACACTAGTTACCACTCCCTTTGTGGTTGTTCCCATTCCAGTCCAGGTATATGGGAAGAATTTTACTAACACAGTCTCTGGCACATTTACAAAGTGTTTTTCCAGTGTGGCTGCTAGTGTCTCTGTTGTTATTTCCAATCTATTTGGTTGCGTGTCAAAACCTGTCTATGCGGCTTAGCTTCCTGGCTTATGTACAACCCTCACAAACAACACCTTGGGAGGTCCACAGCTCCCATAGCTGGTAAACATGCCAGGAAGGTAAACCATAAAGGCAAACATCATCTCGCATAGCTGGATCAAGGGAAGAGTAATTGTATAGACAACATGAAATCTCTTTTCAAAGCCAGGCTGGGGACTAGAAAACAAGTTAAGATGAACAAAAAAAAGGGGGGAAATATAGAGAAAATGTTGCTTTCCCTAGAGACTAATAACCACAAAACAGATCCCACACATCTAAAATGAGAGGAAAGGATAACAAGGCCAGAGGGTATAACTCACTGGTAGGCTTGAGTCCCAGCACTGAATAAAAGATATTAAGTACTGCTTGGGCATAATATACTATATTGACTTCCACTTTCTATCAGGGCACTCTGTGATTGGCAGAGCTTGGGAAATTTGGTGGGGTTTTTTTTAAATGTTCTGAGGTGTAATTTAAGGTGTAATTTTTAAAAAGTAATTACCTTATTTTCCTGCGTATAAGACTACTTTTTTACCTGCAAAATCTGTGGGGGGGTCATCTTATACGCTGGATATAAGGATAATGAGGATAGAGGTGCTAAAACTCTATATTTTGACTGGAAAAATGGGGGGGTCGTCTTATACGCGGGTCGTCTTATACGCCGGAAAATACGGTATATACTTTTCCCATTTCACAAAAGTAACTTAGGGCCTAAGCAGACGACTAAAACAGTCGTCTTGGAGGCCCGGAAGAGGAGGAGCCACCGCACGCGCGGCGCTCCTTCCTCTTCCTGAGGTCGCCCTGAGCGCTTCCGGGCCACCAGACGGCCGGCGCATTCAGAGCGACCTCCCTCCGCAGCGACCGGACGCGCTGCGGAGGATAAGTCAGAGAAAGTGCGCCCGCCGCTTTTAGGGCGCACTTTTTCTGACTTATGAAAGGAGCGCCAATTTGGCGCTCCTTTCAGGGTCGCTCCAGGAGCGCTGCGGTGTGGCTGCCATAGCCCCGCGGCGCTCCGGACCAGGGCGCTCCAAACGCCCTGGTCTGCATCCCCCCTAAAGGCCTAAGCAGACTGCCAGAAATAATGCACATTAAATTGAGGCACTGCCCTGGCTCAGTGCTAGGGGATCATGGGAACTGTATTTTTTTCTGGGACATTGAGCCTTCTCTGTCAGACAGCTCTGGTGCCACAATAAATTACAGTTCCCATGATTCCCTAGCACTGAGCCAGGGCAGTGCCTCAATTTAATGTGCACTATTTCTGGCAGTCTGCTTAGGCCCTAAGATGGTTGCCTTTACTATTTTAAAAAGCATCTGAATCCTACAAGCCACTGGCCAGTCATATAAGCTATTTCTCTTAGGCTGCTGCCACACTGCAGAATTAATGTAGTTTAATAGTGCTTTAACTGTCATGGCTCCATTCTGTGCTATCCTGGGATTTGTAGTTTGTTGTGGCACCAGAGGTCTCTGACAGAGAAGACTTAAAACCTCACAAAGCTACAAATCTCAGAATTCCATAACACAGATCCATGGCAGTTAAAATGATGTCAAAATGAATTAGTTCTGCAGTGTAGATGCAGCCTTATTCACTTTATTGTTGTCTCAACACCATAACAGAACCTGAGGCAGCCTCATAAGGTAGCATTTCAATCATGTAGTGTTTCTCCATATAGTGAAGTCATACCCTCAACTTTACAAGTTACTTTAAAAGTTATCTGACATCACAAAAATAATGGCATTATATCTCATTAAGTTACAATTGTGATGTGATGTAACGATACTTTAGTTTTGGGGAAATGAATTAATCATAAGTAAATGGTTGTTTGTAACTAGTTTCTTTCATGCTCTGGTGATTGACTTAGGTATGAAAGGTATTTATGTGAAAGCTTTAAGGACTTCCCAAATTCTTGAAGCCCTGTGCTTATTAAAAATAGGGATGGGTAGACTCCAGGTTGGTGAGATCTACTGGTTTGAAGGTTTTTTAATGTCCACCAAGATTTACCAAGTGCCACCTGGTACAAATGACACACTGAATTCTAATATTTTGACCCCAGGAATTGATTCTGAGTATTGAAACTAAGAGCTTTATCATACAAGCCTCATTCTCTCAACAATCGTATTAATGAAAGGAAACGCATACATACTAGTTTGGTACCAGTCCTTATTAAACATGTATTCAGTCGTGGCACTGGGGCTGTTGCAGCCATGGATGGTCCCACACTGTCTTTCCCAGACTGCTCCTTAACCCCATTCTTTGCCCTGTTGCTGCACCCTGCATGCCTTTTGCTTTTAAAATTTTCTCTCTCAAGTGGTTAAGATGCTGACTGTGTTGATCGCAAGATCGGCAGGTTGGCAATTCGAGGCCCAGGTGCCGCGTGATGGGGTGAGCACTCATCACTTGTCCCAGCTTCTGCCAACCTAGCAGTTCGAATGCTTGCAAATGCAGGTAGATAAATAGGTACCACTTCAGTAAACAGCGTTCTGTGCAGTCATGCTGGCCACACGATCACAGAGTAATCTCTGACAACGCTGGCTCTTTGGGTTAGTAACAGAGATGAGCACCACCCTCTACGGTTGGACACGACTTGACAACCTTGTCAATGGGGAATACCTTTACCTTTACCCTTTATCTTTAACAGAATTTAGCAACTTTGGCAATGTGATTTACTGGAAGGGAGAAGAAAAGAAAAGAAAGGGTAAAAAAGAGAAAATCAGCCTGCTCAGGACTAACAAGGGGGAGCAGGGAGAAGGAGAAAGGAGGAGCCTGAGACCATGTGAGTACCCAATGCCATAACTTCAGCTGGAAACTTATCACACAAGAGGGCTAATGTGATTGGCAGCTACTGATGGACTTTGCCCAACTATAGGAAGGTGGGCTACAGCCCTTAATGGAGTACAGACCAGCTCCAGGTCAGTCACGGAGTTGTCCTAGAAGGTTTGGCCGTAGATGCTATTATCCTGCTTCAATTCCATTTTTCTACCCTTATGTAATAATCTTCTAAGTGAAGTCCTTTTAGAAAAATTCACCTCTGTTTACTCTAAACATCTTTACTTCCTCATCAGTATAATTTGATTTGTGTTTGTGGTGAGGGTGTGGGGCATGATGTTGTTTCTGGTATTGCCAAATAATTGGGAGATAGAAATTCTTGTTGATCTACCACATATCACTGGTAGAGACCTACCAGTAGATACACATCTACCTGCTGCCCACCCTAAGATGAAAGATGACAAGGTTTAGTAAAATAAGAGATTAATTCTTTTGAAGGGTTAACTTCTACACACAAACAACTACCAAAAAGATGCTGTGCCTCAAGCTTATAGAGATACATACAAACAAGTGACTGCTGAGTAATGCCACCTGTCGTGAGGTCAGGTGGGTGGCATGACACTGGCATCGGGGTGGAGTCGGGGCTTGTGGCATGTGGTCGCCACACCACAACTCCATCCTGATGCCAGCTCTTACTGCCGGTCTGTATAGCACCACAGATGCTATTAAAGGTAAAGGTAAAGGTACTCCCTTGACATGAATGTCTAGTCGTAACCAACTGTAGGGGGTGGTGCATATCTCCATTACTTAAGTCAGCATTGTCCGAAGATGAATCCAGTGGTCATGTGGCCAGCATGACTGCACCAAACTCTGTTACCTTCCCACTGAAGTCGTAATTATTTATCTACTTTCATTTGCATGCTTTCGCACTTCTAGGTTGGCAGAAGGTGGGACTAGTGACAGGAGCTCACCCTATCATTCAGAACTCAGGCCTTGAACTGCCAACCTTCCGATCTTCCAGTTGTCCAAACATGCGTCTTAACCACTAAGCCACTGCATATCCTACTGTAATTGCACTTTACTAGCCTTGTGTAATAAACTCCTACAACTTCCAGTGTCCATGCTGGTGGCAGCAGGAGTTCAGTACTTTTGGAAGATGACAAACTGAGCAAGAAGGTTGGCTCTGTGCTCTATTAATATTGCAATCAACTCTTATCTATCAGGATGGTATTTGTTACTAGAAATTCTAACTAAAACATTTCTCCAAAAATGTATCTTGACCAAATGAAGATCTTCAAATTCACTTTTCTCCTTTTCCACACACACATTCATCCCCCACTTAAAAGAAAACAACTGTTGATTGAAATGTTGGTTTATCACAGAGGAGAGTTCACTTGCTTTCATAACTATTTGTCTTCTTTTTTTACCAGCATTACTTCAAGGCAGCTGTGCATCAGTTTATCCCTGTAATTTATAAGTACTGTGGATTGTAAACTCTCATTTCCCAACCAAAGCCCTTCCCCTCCCAACTGTTTGCACTGCAACTAATTGGGCCAGCTGCTGAAATGTATTTGTGAGTTTCAGCTACATAAAATGTGGGCCTCATTCCCACTACGTTATAAACCAGTTCGCTAACCAGTTTAAAGCGTTTTAAATGACCCTGGTTCACACTTGAGCAGAATCAGTGAAGCGGTTTGGCAAGCATCCCTGCCCCCACACTAGACCCATTTAATGTGTGTCTTTTTGATGCTCATTTTCCCCACGTCTTTTGTAATAAATTGATTCAGTGCAAGTGTGAACGGGATGTGGATCAGAATCGATTTAAATTTGCCCTTTAAATTTGCCAGCTGGCTGAAGACAATCCATTTTGATTTGATTAGTCAATGTGAACAACAAGTGGCTTATTTTACAACAAGAAAATGTGATTGAGGCAAATGTAGTGTGAACCATGCTCTGCTGTCAAACCGATCCATCGATTCAGATTGCAAACTAATTTATTTGAAAGTGGGAATGAGGCCAAGATGTGTAAGTCACTAAAGCTGGGTTAACTGAGAGCAGTGTCTCCAAACTTGTGGCAAAATTAGTCAAAATGGTGATAGAGGTACCATATTCTAGAGACCCAAGGGATACAATTGCCACACACACCCCCAAAAGGCTTCTTATCTTTGACACCTATATGACAGGTAACTTCAACGTGATCTTCTCCATGTTGGGATTTACTATTGAGCATGTCTCTTGAATTTAGCTAATGCAGATGGTCAATTTTTTTTTATTTCAGTTCATTTAAAAAAAATGTAACCCCCACCCCCAACCCCAGTTTGAAAATATCTTTAAGTTTGTGATGGACAGAATTTCAGGTTTAAAAAATTTGAATGTGTGAAAAAGTGAAACCCTCAATTTTTCTCATCCTTTGGGCCATCCCAGTTTGCTGCAGGGAGTGTGGATCAATAAGAACTTGGTGCAAATACAAAACTAGTATTGTGGGAAGCTAGGTTGGGTTTGAACGTCTCTCTCCCTGTTCTGATTTTCACATTATTTTCTGCTAGCCAGAGCTTTTTACATGGAAGAGATGTGAAGGCTACCACCTGTTTATTTGACCCTTGCCCTTCCTGATCAATTAAATTGGCCAAGGCAGGATTGGCCTTGTGCTTAAGGGACTGATTAATATCACCTCATGAACATGTTTTCTCTTGCTTCAAGGAGGCAGTAAGTAGACCTTTATTAAAGAAAACCTCTCTTGATCCTATAAATGTGAGAAATTAAAAGCCAGCCTCGAGAAATGTACCTTTCTTTCCAAGAACTCCACAGACACATTTGGAAGTTGCATTTCCAAACACATCTGAATAATATTGATTACCTCCTAGACCATTTCAACTGGGCTTTTCGAGAGCAGATAACACTGAGAGTGTTTTAGTTGCCTTGATAGATGACCTACACCAGTAATAAATGATAAGAAATATGGAAGATTATTGCATAATGATATAAACTGGCTTACCCAAGCCGGCTTAAAATTAGAAACAGGCAGCATCCTGATATTATCAGACACATTTAGCCACTGAAATCACCACCCGAGTGTAGTCCAGTTTCATAGCCGCTCAGAGGGGTGCTCTGGTGGCCATTTTTTCAAGCCAGAAAACTCCCATCCTCGAAAAGAGGCACAAGGAGCACCCCTTCAAGTGGCAATGGACCCAGGCTGCACCTGGGCAGTGATTTTGGCAGCTAAATATGTCTGATAATATCAGGATGCTGCCTGCTTCTAATTTTAAGCCAGCTCAGGTAAACCGGTTTATATCATTATGCGATAATCTCCATGGTCTTATTGTTTCTCTTGGATCTCTATACAGTTTTTCCTATTATGGCATCCTTCTAGTAGGAACAGGCTTTGTGGGATGGTGGGAAGATTCTATTATTATGGTTCTGATTCATCTTGTTATGCTATGGCCAGAAAACAGTGGTGATGGGGACTTCAGTTTGTCACCACAGCCATTGGCCAATGGTGTCCTTCAACAGCTCTATCTTTTTCCCTATGTTATTTAAGAAACACATGAAATTTCTGGAAGAAGCCATCCAAAGCTTTGGACCAGGAGCATTCTGCATCGCAATACTGTGTTACAGGCCTCATTTATTATGATTGCTTGAAATGAACCCAGAAAGCACCAAGCAGTTTGTCAGAACCAATTTAGTCCATTCTCCCTAAATCCTGAATTCCACCCAGCAAGACAAGAAAGAAACTGATCATGAGTTACCTTTTGGAAGTGAAGTAGCAATAACAGTTAAATGACCTGCTGAGTAATGAATAAAGTAACTAATTTCCTTTCAGTGGAAGATAGGTACCGGTAGGTAGGCAAGGGTGGAGCAAGGTGTGTTAGACAGAATTAGGAAGTAACCAGTTTTCTAATGAATTACCTTGATAACTAATTACTTTTTTATAAAATAATAAGCTACATGGGTACCTTTTTGCCTATAATGCCAATGGCTGTAATTTACTAAAAAAAAAAAAAAAAAAAAGGAATAGGAATGGGTTTTCTACCTGTTACTCCTACTCAGGGAAGGGTACTAATTTGAACTGAGGAACAGCAAAAGAGCAGTAAGAACCACATGGGTCACTTGCCTTGTTCTGCACTGGGAATGATTAGAATCATAGAACTGGAAGAGACCATAAGGGCCATTCTTTACATTTTTCTTAGAATTTCCAAGACACAATATCTGATTTGGCTACTAGGGGAAAACATTTTTCAATTGTATTTTTCAATAGTACAGCAGTAACAGTAATAGTACCTGTAATAGTTAGTACAGGTAATGATAACTCAGTGAATTATCTTTTGGGACTGAAATAGCAGTAATAGTAAAATGACCCACTGGGTGATAAAAGTAAGGAATAAAGTAACTATTTCCTTTTTAAAAGTAAGCTTTAAAATTCCCATTTTAGAAATTCACAGTTGTCTTCTTTTACCATGTTGCACCACCTATGGTTACAATCATTGCATTTCCTATATGTACTTGAGTGCATTACCGTATTTAATAGACATTTCATTTGATTTTAGGTGGGTAAATGGTAACATTCACTGAGCCTCTGCCAATTTTAAACTCACAATAAGAAACAAAGAACAGAGTGGGAATCTCTTTCAGCGGGCGCAATAGAAATATGGTGATCAGGCTGAGTCTGTAATGAAGAAACACCACATCTGGCATGTGAAACTTTTTACAGATTGTCATAATAACATAGGTCTAACTTCTCCAGAATAAAAACAAAGTAACGTAATCTTTTGCCACTATTAGGCTGTTGAAAATGGGGAAACTCAAAATGCAAATGCAGCAAAGCAAGAGGACAAGGATCTACATTTTGAGATATTAATTAATTAGAAAAAGAAACATCAGAAGTAAAAGCACACATGTGACTATTATTATTATTATTATTATTATTATTATTATTATTATTATTATTAAGATGATTTTGCTAAAGAATTTTTGTAAATGGAAACTGCATCAACTTCAAGCCATACTTAAAAACACAACCATATGGGACAGTGGAGAGCAACAGCTGTACCCAAATATGTTCCTAAGAAAGGAACATTCATACTTTGTCCACTCTGTACCAACACAACACTTATGTTCTCAGATTAATTCACAAGCATGTTTACAAGACATACTGCCTTTGCCTCTTCAGCTGGACATGGTCAGCTATAAACAGTACTGTATATAGCCCAGTGAATATGATTATACCATGTTTTCAATCCTTTAGCTCTCCAAATTGCAAAAGAAATTTCTTTAAAATTCCATTTGGCTGTATTTATAATAAAATAATTTTAAAAGTCAAGAAAAACACTTAAAAAAACCCTCCTGAGAACCATTATAAGAATGATGTTTATTACTATCAAAACATAAAATGGAGGGGCATATTGAAATATATCCTATGTGTACAACCATAAATTATGCGGCTCCCATAAATTTATACAGCACTTTCCAAGGAATTACAGTCTAAATAAAAGAGTGACAGGCAGGAAAAACAAAGCAACATTTCTGCTGAGGCTCAGTGGGGTAATTATTAATGGTGAGAAAGAAGTCAGTATTGTTGAAAATGCTGTGTAAAATAAACAGGAAAGGAGGAGGTATAGAAAGATTTGCACGGTGTAAATTAATGCACCATACAGCCTGGTGAAGACTAACCTAAAGTAAGTGGGAGTCTGGCAATGTTATGGGGGGGGGGGGGAGACTTAAACTTCCAGCATGTTGGATGGGCATTTCTGGGAGTTGTAGTCCCCAAACCTGTAAAATTGCCAAACGTTAGGGAGAGATGAAACATGGCTGTGTGTCACATGGGCATAAATGATGCTGCCTTTGCCCACCATTTCTGAGCCATGAGCCATGTTCTCCATCTGTAAATTTTAAGGGTAGCAAAATCTCATCTTCAAATTAATCAATCAATAAATCAGTCATAATAATAATAATAATAATAATTTTTATTTGTATACCGCCCTGTGGCAAGCCAATCCGGGCGGTGAACAAGGATAAAATAACATACAACATAAAAGCAAAATAATTCCCTCCTCCCCCCCTTAAAAAGTTATTAGATCGTATTCAATTAAAACAATTACAATAAGAGTTAAAAAGTAACCCCTGCTAGTTCGACTCTAAGGGAATTATGAAGGGTGCATAAAGGGAAGATCCCAGTGATCCCGAGGCCGGGCGATTTAGTCCAGAAAGGCCTGCCGGAAGAGATCCGTCTTGATAGCTTTTTTGAAGCTATGCAAGGATGTTAATTGACGGATCTCATCCGGCAGGCCATTCCAGAGTCTAGGAGCGACAATAGAAAAGGCCCTCTGGGAGGTTGCCATCAGACTAGATTTTTGAAGCTGCAGCAGATTCCTCCCAGAGGACCGGAGGGCGCGGGGAGGATTGTATGGGAGGAGGCGGCCTCTGATATAACTTGGACCCAAGCCATTTAGGGCTTTAAAGGTAATAAACAACACCTTGTATTTGGCCCGGAAACCAACAGGCAGCCAGTGGAGGGACCTCAAGACCGGAGTGATGTGATCCCTCCTAGATGTCCCTGATAATAACCTGGCTGCCATATTCTGCACTAACTGTAGTTTCCGAGTCAAGCACGAGGGTAGCCCCATGTAGAGTGCATTACAGAAGTCTAGGCGTGAGGTTACCAGCGCGTGCACAACAGTTTCGAGATCCCTTACTTCCAGAAAAGGGCGCAGCTGGCGTATCAGCCGAAGCTGATAACAGGCACTCCTGACCGTCGCATTTACCTGATTAGTCATCAGGAGCGACGAATCAAGGAGCACCCCCAGACTGTGAACACAGTCACTGGAGGAGAGTGTGACCCCATCCAGGACTGCAACCCAATTCTTGGTTTCGGAGCTGATACCGTGAGCACCTCTGTCTTGTCTGGATTCAATTTCAATCTGTTTTTCCTCATCCAGCCCATTACCGCCCGAAGACATTCATTGAGAGAAGAGATGCCATTGGAATTCGAGGCCGATGAACGAGACACGGAGAAATAGATTTGAGTGTCATCAGCGTACTGATAACACCCAGCACCATAACTCCGTATGATCTCACCCAGTGGCTTCATGTAGATATTAAATAATATCGGAGACAAAATAGCTCCCTGAGGGACCCCACAAGTGAGCTCCCTCTTACTGGAGCTACAGTCCCCGAGCAGCACCCTCTGGGACCGACCCGAGAGGAAGGACCGGAACCACTGCAAAGCAGTGCCTCCGATACCTAACCTTCTCAGGCGGTCCAAGAGGATGCCGTGATCTATTGTATCAAAAGCCGCTGAGATGTCTAAGAGCACCAACAGGGACACACTACCCCTGTCGATGCTCAGACGCAGATCGTCAGTCAAGGCAACCATGGCAGTCTCAACCCCATAGCCTGTCCTGAAGCCGGTTTAAAATGGGTCTAGATAATCGGTTTCATCCAAGACGCCTTGGAGCTGAAGAGCAACCGCCCTCTCGATCACCTTGCTCAAAAATGGCAGCAATGACACAGGTCTGTAGTTTTTCATATCCAGGAGGTCCAGGGAAGTTTTTTTCAGAAGCGGCCTAACAGCTGCTTCCTTAAGGCAAGATGGAAGATGTCCCTCCCTAAAGGATGCATTGATGATATCCATAAGGAATCTCACCAATGCGTCCCCCCCCTGGACGGCCAGCCATGATGGGCAAGGGTCAAGAGGGCAAGTCGTCTTCCTCACCTTACCAAGCAGCTTGTCCATGTCCTCGGTACCACGTCCTCGGTCATTATATACCACCTTTCCCCCCAAAATGGGACTTAGGTGGTTTACAGAAAAAGGATACAATACAGCTAAAAATATACAAAAACATCCTATTCTATGAGACAGCCAAATGATTTGTGGCCTCAAGGAGCTACCCAAAGCAGTGGTGGGAGATAGTTCACCAAGATCTCACGCTCTAGAATTGGAAGTTAGTATAATCTAACTTTATATCCTTTCTCTCACTCCATATTCTCCAACAGCCCTGATTTAGCAAAGTCAGTCTCAATTAATCTTCTGTCACCACACTTTTTCAGCTACTTTTAAAAGTTCCCTGTTTCTCTTTCTTCCTCCCACTTTCTCTCTTTGTCTTTGGTTTACTACAATTGTTGCAAATCAAGTTGGAAGTGCAAAAGGAGTTTGCACTCAGTTAACTCAGTGGGGGAAGAGGATAGGACCAGGGTGGGATCTTACTTTTCTTAGTAGGCTCAGGCCAAAACAAACCGCAGCAACCCATCATAGCTTTAGTATCCTTCATTATTTATAATGTTGCCATCTTAACCACATTTTGATGTCACTTGGCCATACATGTTTCAGTTTTCCACTATGTAATGCTGGAGGATATATTTCACTTTCTTGTCTCCCCCTGCTTTCTACCATCTCTGCTTTCCTGGTGGAAAGGGGATTAGAAGGCTTGAGAGCCCCTCCAACAAAGTACCTGCATCATAATTTTAGTTGTGTATATTAGTTATGCTTCAATGGGTTAACATCCTTATACCATATTTTACTGGAGGGGGGATATAATGCTGCCTGGATGCAATGATTAAAAGTTCTTATAGCAATATTTCTCCAATTGTTCTTGATTTTTACAGAGGTAACATGAAACCATATAGTGGTCAGGTGTCTTGCTGTACAGGAGAAGAGGTTTCTGTTTGAAAGGTTGTCAGCTGATATTCCTTCATTTGAAGGTATCTTCTGTTCCAGAGAAGCTGTGGCTTTTTAGACATAGGATGTTATCACACATGGGCCAGTTTTGTTGTTAAAGAGATAATAAAGTGGAAATGAAGCATCCCAAAAAGAAAGCGAAAAAAGAGCTTATTTGCGCAAAAGCGTTTCACTCGTAATTACAGTAATAATAGAATTAAGTTAAAAGCGGGAAAAAAGACGTTTTTAACTTTCATACACAAGTGAAAAGAACCCGTACATGTACTGGAAATGGGTGTGTTTCATGACCAAACTCCTCCTTTTTCCAGGGTGGGTCCTGCATTTCCCAGGAGGAAATGTCAGATTGTCCTACATTTGGGGTCATATCCTCCTGCACAGGTCCTAACCCCCTTCCATTGAGGATTTCTTTCCCCTCCTTTTCCCTCCACCCCAAATGCCAAACTTCTCCTCCGTCCCAAACTTCCCTCTCAAGAGAGCAGAGGAGGAGGAGGAGGAGGAGGAGGCTGGAAAGGCAAGGCAAGGCAAGCCGAGGCAAGGGAGGGATTGAGATGGCTCAGCCTCCCTTTTCTCTTTCTCCTTTCCTGGCATTGGAGGCTGTCAGCTGCTGGGGAGATGAGCAAGGAGGTAAGGATCACAGGCAGAGCTGGCAGGGAAGGAGGAGGAGGAGGAGGAAAGGGAAGGAAGGAAGGAAGGGCTGGGTGTTCCCTGGGGAGAGCCAGAGCCTTGGATGATGCCCAGGAAAGGGGGAAACTGGAGGTAGCTCCCATGCCCCCCCCCATATGCCTTTCCCCTTTGTAGGACCTGCAGGGCAGAACTTCATGGTGAGATGGATTTCCAGGTTGCTCCACAAGCACACCCCACACTTGCACCCACATCCACCCACAGCTACTGCGAGGGAAGCCTTCTTTCCCCTCCTTTTCCCTCCATCCCAAATGCCAAACTTCTCTGTCCCAAACTTCCCTCTCCTCTCCTTGACTTGCCTTGCCTTGCCTTCCCTGCATGGCAGGAGCCTGGAACTCTCCCTCCCTGGAGGCCCCTCCTCCTCCTCCTCTTGGCCCTCCTCCAGGTTTTAAAAGAGAATTGTCCGTGCGTATTTGCTTTTCACATTACAGTAAATGCAAAATTACTGTAATTTCGCAAATGCACTTCCTCTAAACTCCCGAAATTAAAAAGATCTCGGATAATACCAGTTTCTGTCCAGTTTCTGGGCGACGTCGTGTGAAATCGTGAGGCACAAATTCAGTTTTTGTTTGGGATTTGTGTGGATTAACCAACAGTTTTCCCCTGTGTGATAACGTCCATAGCTAAGCTCCAGCTCCATTAACCAAAAACTTCTTGAACAATGGTCAGGCATTTGGGGAGCACACCAGGGAATTCCAAAGGAAAATCAGCATGTGCTTTATAGACTATAGCAAAGCCTTTGACTGCATAGATCATGAAAGGCTATGGAATGCCCTTAAAGACATGGGAGTGCCAACACATCTGATAGTCCTAATGAGGTATCTGTACTCAGGACAAGAGGATACTGTCAGAACAGAACATGCAGAAACAGAATGCTTCCCAATTGGCAAAGGAGTAAGACAAGGCTGCATCCTTCACCCTATCTATTCAACTTCTATGCAGAATATACGATAAGAAAAGCAGGTTGGACACAGAAGAAGGAGGTGTGAAAATAGGAGGAAGGAATATCAACAATCTAAGATATGCAGATGACACCATAGTACTAGCAGAAAACCTCACAGACTTGGAATGCCTACTAAGAAAGATCAAAGAAGAAAGTGCTAAGGCAGGCTTAATGTTGAACATAAAGAAAACAAAAATAATGACCACCGAGGACCTTCACAAGTTCAACCTAGACAATGAAGAAATAGAAATAGTAAAAGAATTCTCACACCTGGGATCAAACATTGATAGAAATGGGGACTGTCGTCAGAAAATCAGAAGAAGACTAAGAATGGGGAGGGTGGCTATGAAAGAATTACCCTGTATGGATGTGAGAGCGGGACAGTTAAGAAAGATGATAGGAAGAAAATCAATGCATTTCAGATGTGGTGTTGGAGAAGAGTGTTGAGGATCCTATGGATAGCAAAAGGACAAAAGTGGGTCCTAGAGCAGATCGAACCAGAAAGCTCCCTGGAAGCCAAAATGACCAAACTGAGACTGTCGTACTGTCATACTTTGGACACATCATGAGAAGAGAAGACTGTTTGGGGGGAAAAAAATCCAATAATGCTGGGAAAGGTGGAGGAAAGTATGAAGAGAGGAAGGCCACATGCCAGATGGATAGGCTCTATTAAGGAGGTCATGGGTATGTGATTGCAGGAATTAAGCCAGAGCAGTGGAAGACAGAGGGTCATGGAGATGTCTCATCCATACAGCTGCCATGAGTTGAGATCAACTCGAGGGCAGTGAACAACAACAACAAAATTATAACCATGGAAGTTAATGAGAAAATGATGAATGGTATTTCCTAAAATATTTATACAGACGTTTTTCTCTATCCAAGGTTTAGGATGGTTAAGAGCAAATGGTCATACTATCCTGTGTGCCCAATGCCATGAAAATGAAAGCCACAAACTATCTTAGATTTGTCACTGGAAGCTTATGGTATGAAAAGTTGGTTTTCAGCCAGCAGTGTGTTTCTTTCCATCCTCATTTGTAAGTCATTAGATTTGTTCTGGACATTGTTGTTTGACTATCCAGTGACAAATCTTGTACAATTTGCAGGGGATGAATTGCTCTCTGGAGATATTGTGACTGTTGTGGTCACAAACTTTTTCAGCCAGCATCTTTACAACCACACCATAAAGTGGAGTTTATGAGGCTATCCCAGGAAGCATTGAAGTGAAATGGGGCCTCACCAATAGGTAAAGCTCAAGTCCCTTCCCAGTGTAAGTTGAAGGACTTACTCACAGCCTTTAACATGTCCTTTTGTTGATTTCCCTCCCCATGGTATTTAACACTGAACATATTTTATAGTGATAGACCATATATACTCGACTATAAATTGACCTCCTGTATAAGTCGAGGGTAGGTTTTGGGACCAAAACTATGGATTTTGATATGACCCATGGAAAAGCCAAGGATAAAAAATTTTGTGACATGTGACAAAAGATGTAAAGGACAAAGTGATGCCAAAGGACTTACAAAATTCTGGCAGGCATAAATGTTTATGCTCACCCTAAATGCCTGATGGATGAAAAGGAAACTACAGTAAACAGTGGCTGTGCAATGTCGGGAGGGGAGGTGACCAGGCATGGGTAAGGCAAAGAAAACTCTCACATATTAAAAAAGATGAAAAGGCAAAGTAAAGAAAAGTGTGACTACATTAGCAATGATTATAGCCTTTAACTTGAATGTGATAACTTTGTCTGATTTTAACCTAGAAAAGCTATCAAACATACACAGATGTCTTACTCAGATCCTTCAAAACCTGATTTCTCTCAGTGCTCCTTTGAGGGGAAATGCCAAAGAGTTGCGCTGCTGCCATGTTCCCACCCAGGCATTCAGAAAGGTCAGAATGGTGGAGAGTAGACGGGGTTGGTGCTTTTAGGTTCCCCCAGGACAGACTAAGTGCTTGCTTTTCACCACTCTAGTCAGAGAAGGGGATGGCTGCTTTAAAAAAAAGAAGAGTGTAGTATAGTACGTCCATGGACAAGGTGACCCATGTTTTGGAGGTCAAATTTTCTGACTGAAATTTCTAGACTTATACATGGGTATATACAGTAATTTAGTTTTCTCTCCTGTTAATGGATGGGTTTTAAAAAACAAAATAGCCAATGTGGTGTAGTGGTCAGAGCAGCAGTGGAAACTGTTCAGACCTAAAGACATTCTTGTCCTACAACTCTCAGTGATCCATGAGATGCACCAGTGACCCTATGCCGATCACATTCTGCCTCTCAGCCTAATGTACCTCACAGGTTGGGATTGTGAGGAATGAATGAATGAACAAATAAAAAGATGGGGCATGCATCAGAAGATCATAAGACCAAAAGCAAAACAAAGCCCACCTGTGGTTTCACCTGACATATATCACAAATGGAACAAGGCCTACAGATTGGTATTTCAAATCTTCTAGGAATGTAACACATCTCTTAAGTCAGGACTTAGAAATGCCACTCCCAGAATCCCCATAGTGGTCATGCTGGTTGGAGAATTTAGGGAGTTATAGTCCAAAGAAGTAACTTTTCCAAATGCTGATTACAGCAAATGCTAGGAGTATGCATGAGCTGCAAGGCACTTTAACTTCTCTTCAGTGCAATATTGTTGGCTTACAACATTTGGTTTGCTTTAGCTGCACATGGGAAGTTCTCTGGGCCTGCGTCCTCCACTGCTCCTGGAGGTTGTAATTGCATTCCATGAACTTGGCACTGACCCATGGTAAATTTCTATGCCCTCACATCACTCGGTTTTCTCATAGGGCAGAAGTGTCATAGAAACACCTCTTCTTGTGTACATCTGTGTTTGAAGTGTAAAGAGAACAGGGAAGTGTGTTATTATTGCCATAAAAACCTTCATTCCCTAAAGCCAAACAAGCAGACTTTGCTGCAATGGAGTTCATTCTGTGGGAACTAAATATAAATTGAAAGAAACATTCTGATCTGAAGGCAGAAATCCCCAACCTTTTGAGATGGGCACATTTGGAACTTTGACAGAATGTTGGGGATGCTCTCACAAAATAGCTACTAGGGTGGGTAAGCTTGTACATTCTTTATTTCATATTGCATGGAGAATCAGAATCTCAGGGTGCATCTACATTGTAGAAATAATGCAAGTTGACACCACTTTAACCACCATGGCTCAATACTACAGAATCCTGGGATTTGTAGTTTGGTAAGGCATCAGCACTCTTTGGCTGAGAGGGCTGAAAACCTTTTAAAATTACAAATCCCAGAATTCCATAGAATTGAGCTACACTACTTAAAGTGGTGCCAAACTCCATTTCTATATTGTAGATGCACCTACAGTCTGCCAAAAACACAACAGCTTCTCTTCAGATCTTCATCATATACATGAGGAGGGGAGGGGAGGGGGTCCAGCATGCTTGTCTTTCTCTGCCCTCCACACATGTAGATTTTGAATCTCTGAAGAAGGCTAAAGACATCAGGCAATCCCATTACAGATTTCCCATAACATGTCACATCTTGCCCACTCTTAGTAAGATTTGGGGGAAATTCCTTTTGGGGATCCTAGGATGCCCTAGTAATTTTTGGCTGAGGATGAGGGTAGTATCTGGGAGTTGCAATAAAGAAAGATCATTTGCCCACTGCCATTACCCATCAGTCAGTCATTTGGGAGAACAGTCTTGTGAAGGGAAGTCAGATTCTGGAAGAAAAGAGCCAACCAGAGATCAACTTGCCATCTCTGTCGTTTTGGATCTTCATAACACTTTCATCACAGGCAAAGCTGGGGAGGTGCCAAGTAAGCCATCTGTAACTGGAGCAGGTGATATTGAAACACTTATGGCTCCTGGCTCTTGATTCACCATTGACACCATTTGCAGATACAGACACAGATCTATGAGATCAGAGGGATGCTGATATCAACAGTGACAGCAGGCCTCCAGCTTCAGAAATTGAGAATTATGTTTGGGTGGGAAAATGCTTAAAGGTTTATGATGACAGAGATGTCATAACATTTGTCTTTTGATGTGATGCAGTATAAATGCTATAGTCAGTACTTCATGTACTAGACAACATATGACCTGTCTCAATTTTTTCTTGCCCTTAAGCTTACTCATAAATTACAGATATATTACAAACAAAATGGAGACACAGGTTTCAGTTTCAAGTGCAGAATGCTTCACTAGATCCAACCCAAGCTATATATTCCTGGAGTCTAGTACAGGGGTAGGTAACCTTTTTGATCTGGGGGCCGGGTTGCTGTCCTTCAGACAATTGGGGGGCCGAAGCACCCAAAATAAATAAATAAATAAATAAACAAACAAACAAATAAATAATATTTTTTTAAAAAAATATGCATGCACACTCTCTCAGCCCCAGAAAAGCCATGGCAAAACCCCTGTGGAGATTTTGCTAAGAAAACCCCAAGAACAAGTAATAACAACAACAATCAATATCATCATGGTGGGCGGAGGCGGGGGTGGCAGGACCGGCTTGGGGACAGTCTAAAGGCCTCGGGCGGCCGCATCTGACCCCCAAGCCTTAGGTTGTCTAGTATGTACTGAACAAGCAATACAATCGTCTGACCACTGAATGGTTCATAGTGAGTGTTTTGTCTTTCCAGCCTTCCAGGATATATATTTTTGCACCAGTAGAATAACACAGGACCCAATCACACTGTACATCAGTTAAATCCCAAGTCATAGAAATGTAACTTCAAAGTACATGTGTGTCAATAAATATAAAAGATTTTGTTCATATAGATTCAATATGCTGTAATGTATCCAACCAGAAAGGGCATGTCCACTCTGAGCATGTCCACTTTGTATGTAAGTCAGAGACTCCAGACTCTACTATGTAAAGTTTTACAAAACATCCAGCATGACATGGTCAAGACATAAAATCAATCATTTATTTTGCAAATTGTGTCATACAGAGAATCACAGGCTGGAAATGACTTGAGTATTTTTCAGTGGGGCAGACCTGCCCTCATGGTGGTGGTGGTACCTTCAGATAACTTTGCCACGTGCATTGAAGAATAATCAAGGCAAAGCACAATAAAGAGCAATATCAAGATGAAAAAAAAGCAGAATGTGGAATGTTCTGCTGTTAATGAATGTTACAATAACATGGGGAAAGAAACACAAATCCAAGAAAGAAGGCATTAGTTCTATTGTGGTTATAGTTGAAATGTAAAGTAATAGCTTGTCAGCAGAGTTAACCATAATAACAGCAACCCCACTCTCAAGATAGTTTAGCTTTTGAAAAACTAGTGTTCAAAATTGTCTGTTTTCAGAGTTGAGTTGCTCTCACAAGTGTTTTCCTTAATACAGTAAATGGGCTCCATATTTTTCTCAGACATACCTTTACATTTAGTGTTACATTCTATAAATGTGTTCTTTACTCCTATGGCGCACTAACTAACATGGACACAAAGCAGACAAATTGTAAGGCACTTTTTGGGCTCTTCCCTCAGACCAAGACTTTCCACCAGCTAGGATCACAGCTTTGAAAAGTTACATTTTAGAATGCAATCCTTACAATCCCCCAGCCAGATAGCATACTGGCTGGCCATGCTAGCTAGAGGACCGTGGATGTCTAACACACCCCAATACCATTTCCATGCTCTGGCTAGATTGGCGGTTTGTTAAAGACTAGCAAAAATCTCACCAGGCAGACAAGTTCCACAGAAAGACAGCTCTGCCATCTGAATAAGCCTGCTGCTAAATCCTCTGTGTTAATCCAGTATCAACTTTAAGCATTTAGAATGGAGGAGTATAGATTTAGAGTCCATGAAGTTCAAATGCAATTAAATACATTAAAATATACTATGCATTAGATATATAAAGAAATATATTGTATTATTATTACATATACTATAAAATTCTGTGTTATATCATGAATGTCATCCCACTCAAGAATAGACTCCAGCTTAGAAATAGATGCATCAGGGATTCAGTTAAAAACATTGTAGCTTTGGTCTGTTGTATCAACAGACTAAAAAAAGAAGGTGCTACAATCCTAAATCCATTTACCTGGGAATTATTCCCATTTAACCCAGTATCTTTTAGAATTACAATGTAATTAAATAGTTTCATTAGGATCAACATCATATTAGCAAATAGATCTCATTTGCAGTGGAATTGCCTCCTCCTTTCCTGCCTTTCCCCCCCAAGATTGGGAGTTAAAGCAGTTTACAGTGATTTAAAAAAACTTTTAAAATTCACAAGATTTAGCCTATTAGCGTATTAGACTTTTCTAAGTGCTATTGCTGCAAATTAGTATAATTGTTTTATTATTGTTAATTTATTTTAAATTTATGATGTTTAATACTGTTTTAATGGGAGGGTGGGTTTGGGCTTGGGAGGATTATTGTGTGATTTTATTGTTGTTAGCTGCCCCGATTACTTCAGTAGAGGGGTGGGATAGAAATAAAATTTATTATTATTATTATTATTATTATTATTATTATTAGATACAAAAATTAAAACACTTTTTTTGTTTAAATTTATTTTTTTTAAACAGGATAAAACATACATCGTTACACATACATACATACACACCCACACCAGCACAACAATTAGTAATATCCAGCACATTGTGTAAGATGGACCTTATATAATGACTGACATTGCTACTGTCATATCATCAAAGCTAATGCTACCGGACAAACCTGCTTAGTTCTTCTTATCAGCCCTTAGTTCTTCTCTTTATAAAATTATTTTCTGCTTAATGACTTGGACTACAGAATTAGGCCTGGCCCTAGCATTAGGCAGAATGACACAATCCCCTCAGGGATCAGATGCTAAGAATAGTGAGCTATGGACTGTGCAACTTACTCTCTAATTCCTAAGCTAGCCTGTCCACTTTGGTTTGGGACATGGGGGTGACAGAGATGCAACTCAGCTTACCTACCTTCAAGATAGGTAGAAGTAGATAGAGGGTCAAACCTCCTCTGGTTGCTAGATTGTCTTTTACCTATTCACCCTATGCTGACCTTTCTTCTCATTTAAGCAGGTATCCTGTTAGTGGCATGCATAGGCATAAATCTACCTTACACCTCCACATGTCTTTTTTTGTTGCTGTTGGACAGGATGGTATTCCCTTCCTGCCTCTGCTACGGCCAAAGCCCTGCCTTCTCCACACTTACCACTGAGCCAATGCAACACCCCTCTAACACCAGCTAGATGTCAAAGCATCTATCTATGTCCCTGTAGCCAGATACAAAATAATTATATTATCTTCTGGGACTTCCAGATGACCATGGCAGACCTAGACACTTCTTCAATCCCCCACCACAACCCCTCCCCACCATCCATGGGGGAGACTGCTGCAGTTCAACAGTATTTCCAGGATATATTGAATGTCCAGCTCTAGCATAGCATAGGACTATCTGTATGGCTGTGGCATACAAGATGCTGGTCTTAGGGTTGCTAATGCTAATGCCATTCCCCCCCTCTTTTTTCAAGTTTGTCTTGCTTCTTCAAGGAGAAGATATCTTCTAAGAACACAGTCAAGCATGTCTCCCTGTTTCTGCAGCCTTGTAGTCAGAACTAGATTTCTCTTAATAAAGATTCACTTTATTACTTAAACAAGAAAGCAGACATGTAGTCTACCCTTATATTCACTTTCTGTGGTTTCGAATACCTACAGTCAGTCACAGCCCCAAAATATAATATAAAGCCCCACCCTCGGCTTTGCTCTCTGCAGTTTCAGTTACCTGTGGTCAACCATGAAAGAAAACATTACTGGTATAGGGGTTGATACCATTCACAGTTTCAGTCATCCACTGGGGGTCTTGGAACATATCCTCTGCAGATGAGAAGGGACTACTGTATTCCAGGAGAAGCAAGCTCATTAACCAGTCTGACTAAAAAAGGATTAAACCCACATACATGTCAGCTGTAAAATCCAGACTTTGCTAACAGAAGGGAATGAAATAGCATCTTATTCTTTGCCTTAGGTAGCAAAATGCTTTAAGCCTTCCTTGTACAGAATTATTGCTAAAGATCAATAAGATGAAATATACTATACATAATAAATGGTTTCAGAGAAGTAATAAATAGCATATAACCAAACCTGATGTATGCTTTGGGCTCAGGAATTGGGCAGGTAATTGTGACCGTTAAGAAAGGTCACCCTTGAGTATTCTGGTCACCTGTATGATTTCTCCATCTGATTCTCAAAATTCTTCTGCTGCCCCACTACGGGGGGAAGCAGACGAGAGCTTCCCAGATGCCCTGGGCCGGCACGCCGCAGGGCCGCAGCCTCCGCACCTCGGCGCACCGGCGGCGTCCCTGGAAGGAGCGCTAAATCAGCGCTCCTTCCTCAAGACAGGGAAAGTGCGCTCTAAAAGCGTCGGGCGCACTTTCTCTGTCTTTTCTGCTGCAGCACGTCCGGTCGCTGCGGCGGGAGGTTGCCCCGGAAGCGCCGGCCGTGCGGAGGGCCGGCAGCTCCCAGGGCGACCTCAGGAAGAGGAAGGAGCGCCGCTCGTGCGGTAGCTCCTCCTCTTCTGGGTCTCCAGGACGACCTTTTTGGTCGTCTGCCGAGGCCCTACAAAGAGCATGGCTCATGAGCAAGCTACCTTTTAACTTGGGCTCAGTTTTGCCATTTAGCTTAGGCTGCTTTCACACTGCAGAATTAATGGAGTTTGACACTTTTAACCATCATGGTGCCATCCTATGGAATCCTGGGATTTGTAGTTTGTTGTGGCACTAGAGCTGCTGACAGAGAAGGCTAAATATCTCACAAAACTACAAATCCCAGAATTCTATAACATTGAACTATGGCAGTTAAAGAGGTGTCAAGCTGCATTAACTCTGCAGTGTAGATGCAGGCTTAAGTTCTGTCAATGAACCAATCAATCACTTCATTTACATCTCACCTTTTCCCCAGAAGTGGGACTCAAAGTTGCTTAAGAAATAAAAAGAGATACAAGTAAAACCACATTTAGCTAAAAACATACAAAGAGTTATTATTAAAATTATACTGAACTGTCTAGAATTAAAACAAAACATTAATTTAAAAATATAGATTAAAAACAGTACAGCACTAAAGCAGAGAACCCATTATAGAAAACAGTCAGTTCCCAAACACATGCTGGAAAAGAAGTCTTCACTTGACATGAAAGTGGAAGGAAGGAACTAGCCTAGCCTCCCTAGATAGGGAGTTCAGAGTGTAGGAGCAACCATGAAGAAGCCCCTCTCCTATGTCCCCATCAGCCATGCCTGTGAAGGTGATCAGATTGAGAGATGCACCTCCCTCAAAGATCTTAAAGGCTGAGCATGCTCCTATGGGAAAATACAGTCCTTCAAATAGTGTGGACCTAAACCATGCAATTCCATGCTTGGCCATGGAAAAACCACTGGGTGAACTTGGGGAAGTCATACTCTCTCAGTCTCGCAGGATGGCAATGGCAACCCCTCTCTGAAGAAACTTGCCAAGAAAAGCCCATGATAAGGTCACCTTAGGGTTGCCAAAAGTCAGAAACGACTTGAAGGCACATAGCAACAAGCCAAGCCACGTAGGGCTTTATAGGTCATAACCAAGGTTTTGAATTGTGCCCAGAAACAAACTGGAAGCCAATGGAACTGTTGTAACAAAGAAATCATATGCTTCTTTGTCTAAGGAAATCAAGGCACTCCAGGTGTTGTTGAACTCCCCTTCCCTGCAGCCCTAACCAATCTAGTCTATAGTGAAGCATGAAGAGTGAGTGAATCTTGGGTGAAGATTCCCTCCTCTCTTCTACACTGACTGGCAAGTTGCACTCTGGAGTTTCAGGAAGGATCTTTCCCAGTTTCATCTGGTGATGCCAGGGACTTAACTTGGTCTTCTACATGCAAAACATGCACTTTGTCACTCGGCTACCACCTTTCCCCAGCAGGTCAATTTGGAGGAACTTCACATGTATCTCCTTCCAGACCAAAGAATCAGGACAGGTTAAAACAGAGAAAGGGTAACACAGAGAAAAAAGAAATGGCACTGTGCTCATAGTCCCTGGAAACCTTTCCCCTGCCTCCTCCTTAAGGAATTTACCAGCATTAAACTTATCCTCTCCCCAGGCATTTCTCTATATAAGGTACAACAGGGTGCTTAAATTTTATTACTTTCTTAGCAGGGTAGTACTTCAGTCTGTATGCCATATGTCCCTCTAGAGGCCAGCAAAGTATCAGAAAACAGCTGCAGCCAAAGGCAGGATGCTGCTGTATAAACTCAAGACTTACTGCCCTCCGTATATTATATTACAACCTTCCGTCAGCTTTCCAAGGTCTGCCTGGCTGTTTCAGTCCGTCTGGTTTGTACAGCACTTACTGCTGCAATTTAAAACCATTCCATTCCTTGTTAGGTCCAGAGTTGTTAGAAAAGCAAATATACTGTGTTCAATGAAAACTTCTTCTCCTCGGTATGTAGATGGGTTTGCTGGGGAAAGAGCAGTCAAGAGACAAGGAAACAGCTTTATCTCAACAATGTCTTTGGAGTGGAAGCAAGGAATTTAAGGCCCTGTGCCTTTCCCTCTGAGATAATTGACCTGGCATTCATTGTGACCTTTTTATCATTTTTTTCCTTTCTGTGAAAAAAAAATCTGATACTACTTTTATATGACCAGGACTGCGGAAAATATTTTCAATGTTGGCTATTGAATATCAATCCACATCCTGTTCCAGTTGAATTTGTGTAGCTAGCAATAGTTATTTATTTATTAAAATAGTCATACCCTGCCCTATATCACAGGCTATCCAAAGCTGAACAAGTCAATTTGGCACAGGAGGCAGAAATTTATCTAAAGCATCACTCCCATCTCTAGCAGTGAAAATGTAACAATGATTTAAATTAGTAATGTTTGCTAACCTTTCATAACAAGCAAAACCATGTTTTTTGGGGTTTTTGTTGTTGTTGTTTTTGATGTGGCTGCTTCACTCTTCTTAATGATAGTACTGGCCTTACACCTCATTAAGGGCATGTCTTAGAGCCCTGGTAGTGCAGTGGTCAAATGCCAGTACTGCAGCCACTCACTCACAAACCACAAAGTTATGAGTTCAATACCAGCCAGGGGCTCAGGCTCAACTCAGGCTTGTATCCTTCCGAGGTTGCTAAAATGAGTATCTAGCTCGTTGGGGGCAATTAGCTAACACATTGTAAACCTCTTAGAGATTGCTTAGTGCAGCATGAAGCAGTATATAGATGAAGCTGCTATTGCTATTGCTATGTCTTCTCATATACATGGGTATCTGATTACTATAATGGTAATGGAGTCACTATACTCTATAATGGAGTCATTATACTCTGCAAATACTCTGAAACTTTAGGATTTAACATCTTGCTAGTACAGAGACATATCCAGTTCCTAAAGGTGGTGTGATCTAGACTCATAGAATCATAGATTTGGAAGAGACCCCAAGGGCCATCTAGTTCAACCCCCTGCCATTTAGGAACTCACAATTGATGCAGCCCCAACAGATAGCCATCCAGCCTTTGTTTAAAAATCTCCAAAGAAGGAGACTCCACCACACTCCAAGGGAATGTGTTCTGCTGCCACATAGCTCTTACCAGCAGGAAGTTCTTCCTAATGTAGAGGTGGAATCTGTAGTTTGAATCTATTGCTCCACGTCCTGAGTCTCTGGAGCAGCAGAAAACAAACTTGCTCTTTCTTCAGCATGACTTCCCTTTTCTTCTTAACCTCTTCCCCAGGTTAAACATACTCAGGTCAGTAAACGCCCCCCCCCCCATATGGCATGGTTACCAGACCTTTCACCATTTTGGTGACCCTCTTCTGGGCACACATCTTCTGTGCCTGCATTCAGCCATTGTGCAGGCCAAGCCCTACCCAGTGTCACTGTGGCAGTGAATCTGGGTTTTGGCTAGCTTTGAAAGAAAAGTCCAGGGCACCAAATTTGCTCAAAAGTAGGGTTTAGCACCTTGGACAGTTCATTTAAAACCTGGATTGAAATCTGGAATGGATCAATTGCCTCTCTGACATGAGAGCCACAAGCCACCACTGGCCACCACATTAAGGAAATAAGTGGCTGCTGCAGGCATCAGATTTTAGATATAATGTGTTAGTGAAAAAAGATGGCAGATCTGGAGGCCACTTTTCTTCCTCTAGAAACTTCTACAGGATGCACTGTACATACATACCCTTCTGCAAAACAATGAGGGAGAAAAAACGCAAAAATCAAAACCAGAAAAGGAATTGCTTTCAGTCTAGGAACTGGGAAGTTTTGCAGTGGATACAAACTTCTTACTTCTGGAAGTTTCCAGGAACAACAAATGACCTCCTTCTCACAAAAATGGGGGTTGGGAGAAAAGTGAGGGGACTCAGGGGATCTGGGAGGTACTTGGGACCTGAAAACATGACTGTGAGGATCCATGGCCCACACTTGTCCCTTCTTTGGCATAATGAAAGGAGAGCAAGTTGTTAGTTACTTTGATATTATTGCATTTACATTACCAGGGATAGAGAGACACGCTTGTAAGAGCTTCTGCTTTATATTCCAAATTAACTTGGGGGGGTTGCAGACTGCCAGAAATAGTGCAAATTGAGTCCACTTTTAGGGTTAGGGTTAGGGTTAGGGAATCATTTTAAGAAAGCAGTCAAGACGGAGCTCTTCCGGCAGGCCTTCCCAGAATAACCCCCTTGCAGGGATAAATATATCTGGATCCACTCTGCTCCTAGTCCCCCCTCCGAGTGGCATTCTGCTGTTGTTGTTATTGCTGTCATTTTATTTTATCTTAGTCACATGTTTGATTTTAACTCTCTTAAGTTTAATCCTATTTTAAGGGGTATGGGTTGCGGGCGGGGGGTGTAGGAATTTGGAATGTTTTAATTGCTGTATTTTAACTTGTTGTAAGCCGCCCCGATTGCTCTGCAGAGGGGCGGGTTATAAATAAAATTTTATTATTATATTATTATTATCATGGGAACTGTATTTTATTGTGGCACCAGAGCTCTCTGACAGAGAAGGCTCAATGTCTCAGGAAAAAAACACAATTCCCATGATTCCCTAGCACTAACCCTAACCCTAAAAGTGGACTCAATTTGCACTATTTCTGGCAGTCTGAAACCCCCCTTGCTTAGTTTTGCTTTGGGTACTAGGCACCTTGAATTGGTGATAGAGGTGTAGCTTCCAGGGAGACATAATTGCCAACCCCATAAGAATCCTGCTTTACAAGACAAATTTCCTAAAGTCTCCAAATTTCTAGCACTGCAAAGACTCAGAGACATTGAAAACCATTCCCTCTTGCTGTATTCACATTCCTTTGCTGACTTAGCCTTCCCCTTTTCTTTGGATGCCTAAACTCTATTCCTAAATGCTGAACAACTGGAGTTTTAGGTTCTTGCAATGCTAGAAATCTGAGGAATGAAAGGAAATTTTATCAGGAGGGCAGACTTCCTACTGGGGAGGCAATGCACTCATTTCATTCCTCATTAACTACATCTCTGGATGAGGTTGCTGTTGTTTTTATGTTCCTTCACATCATTTCCGATTTAGGGCGACTCTAAGGAGAACCTATCCTGGGGTTTTCTTGGCACATTTTTTTCAGAGAGAGTTTGCCATTACCATCCTCTGAGGCAGAGAGAGTGTGATGTAACCAAGGTCATCCAGTGGGTTTCATGGCAGAGCTGAGATTCAAACCCTGGTCCAAAACTGAAACCACTACGCCACGCTAAGTATGAGGTGCCATTTTTCGCTGTTGTTCAAGTAGAAAAATGACTTAAGCCAATGGTTCTCAAACTGTGAGGGGTGCAATAGTTGCTCAAAGGCATGTGTGAGACTTGGCAGCCCTGATTCCCCCCCCCCTGCTTCCCAATTTTTTTTTTTAAATCTTAGAGGAGCTTGTAGCAGCCACTTCTTCCTGAGGGAGGAAGAGGAGGAGAGCAAGCAAAGTTGCTGGATCATGGCTTCTGGTGGGGCCCATCCTAAGCCACCACTTCTTCTTCCCCAACCCATCCTATTACTGTCCCAGTTCTTGGCATGAGATGCTGCTTCATAAATATATACATGTGCATTTGTGAATATATATGAATGTGTGGATGAAAATATGCACAGTAAACAATTTTTTTTTATCCATATACTATACTCTCGTGTGTATTTGTGTATGTGTGTGAGATATCTGCATGTAGATGTAAAGGGGGGCACAAGGTTAAAAGTCTGAGAACCACTGACTTAGGCCATCCCTGCCTCTCTGTCATAAGAGACATAAGGTGTCAGTGGAAGAGGACATTGCACAGGTTCTATCTATTCTACCCATTCTGGTATCATTAGCCCCTTGTAGGACCCAGAGGCAGGGGTGGCGTGCTAGGAACGCTGCTGCTGCCACCTCTGTGAGACGATTCGTAGCTCCTTCTCACCAGCAGCAGTTGTGCCTTCTGCCACTACTACGTTTCTGGCTTGAAACATGACTGGGTAGTTGGCCCAAGGTATCTCCACTGACTTTTGGCCCAAGGGCCCCATCCCTGGTAGTCCATTGTAGCTTTGTCCATGCCGGGGAGGCAAAGGTGTTTAGGCACAATTGGGAAACCTCTGACCCTTCAAAAGGTGATGAGGGAAAGTCCTTAATTCCATCATCCAGGCTGGGACAGGCTGATAGGAAGTGGAATCCAGACATGTCTTGAGGGCCCCAGGGTTCTCCAGCCCTGCTAGTTTCTGTGCAATTCACCCCACCCAGGAGACCCAGACATTCAGGTGTCAAGGACATGAAATCTTGTCATTAAAAAAAACACCTCTCATTTTTATAAAGAAAACATTTGCACATCTGAAATGTGCAATGCATTGACACAATTAAAGAAAGCCCACCAAGAAATTCAGTGGAATGTTAATCTGAATCAAACTCGATGAATTAGTAAAATTAAAGCAATTTGGTTAAATGAGCAGAGATGCTGCATAATCTACCAAGAAAATGTTAACTTGTACTCCCAATGCTGTTCTATCCAGTTAGCTTACTTTGAGGACTTTTGAAAGATTTGGATTTTTCCACTTGGCAGTTAATAATAATACTTCATAAAAATACTTTATGAAGTATTTTACCACCAACTACATTGATCTTTAATTCTGTAAAACTTCTCCATGGGAGATGAAGAAAATATGACTAAGGCTCCCAAGATCATGCTATCCAGTACATTTTTATTTTAACCTCAGGGGAAAGCAATCCTCAGTTAACAAGGCCATTTCTTTCTTTCTTTATAAGCAACATGAAATATGCCATATGCAATTTTATCTCTTTGGTTTTACCATAGGATTGAAGTCTTGGGGTGGGGTAGGAGCCTAAAAGTTCAATTTTCCACACTTTTCCTAAGCAGAAGGCATTTTTCAAAGACTCTATAGTCATGTGGGTGGGCAAAAAGGATGGATGGATAGACAGACAGACGGAAAAGGGAGTTTCCTTCATGGCTTTCCAATAATTGGTATGTGGTTTACATTCCATTCATCTGAAGGACTGGGATATTAATCAGAACCAGGCACCGGCTACTAAAACTACCTCTAGCATTCAAAAAACATGCGCCAGTGTGTTTTCTCACATGCGTCTTTGCCTCAACACCCGCAATCCCCTGGGAGAGGTTGTGGTCACTTACTAGCAAAGCTCAGCTGCAGGTACTATAATGGGAGCAGTCTTGGAGATCATTTCCAGGGAGAGGTTTTGCTGATTGCTAGTTTCAGAAGTGGAATCATTTTATAGACTGGGAAGTCTTTCTCCTCTTTTAAATTGGCTTAATGCATATGCAGAAAAAAATTGCTGTGGGAACCATCCAAGTTTTGCAAAAACCTCATCTGGATGGAGACATGGAGGTCTGGCAGTTGCATCTGGCACCTGGTAGCCGGACATTAAAGTGGCCAGGCAATGAACAAAGTCTTACTTCTGGCATTAACATTTACTGTGTGGTTAGGAAATATACAAAAGATCTGGCTGGAAGTACCTTATGCTCATACAAACTTACTTTTTGAGCTCTCTCGCAGAGGATAGCAAGGAATGTGGCATTTCACTGCTATGGCCAGTCACATAGGTAAATGGGCCAATAACAAAGGGATGGTTTAGGATCTCACCCCATGACTTCTGGACAGAGGCACAGGCATCCAGAAGATAGCATATGGGGGAGACCGGAGCCCTTTCACACTACCCAAGTATAGCACTATGATTCCAATTTAACTCACATGGCTCCATCCTATAGAATCCTGAGATGTGCAGTTTAGGAAGGGGCTTTTAGATATTTCAGCCACAGTTTTCTACTGCCTCACCAGACTACAAACCCCAGAATTCAAGTGGAACCGTAGTGCTATACTTGTATAATGTGAAAGGTCCCCTGGTTCTAATTCCCAACTTCACCACAAATTTACTGGATGAATTTCATTTAGCAAGACTGGCCCAAGGCCATTTCCTCCCAGAGGAAAAGGACAAAATGACATCTCCCCACCGTAAAAAAGCTGAGCAGATTAGCAAATGAATTCCTTCAACACAGGAACCTGATTGAATGATTAATTGATTGACTGAAACATTTATAACCTGTACTATATCAAAAGATCTGAGCAGGGAGTACAATCAACAAAACTTGTTTGTTTGTTTTGTATCCTACCTTTCCACCAGCTTAAACAAGATGCAGCAGCTAAAAAATGTTAATATGATCCTAGGCTGCATCAATAGGAATGTAGTGTCTAGATCAAGGGAAGTAATAGTGCCACTCTATTCTGCTTTGGTCAGACCTCACTTAGAATACTGTGTCCAGTTCTGGGCACCACAGTTCAAGATAGATATTGACAAGCTACAGCATGTCCAGAGGAAGGCAACCAAAATGGTGAAAGATCTGGAAGCCATGCCCTATGAGGAGGGGCTTAGGGAATGGTTTACGGAGCTGGGTACATTTAGCCTGGAGAAAAGAAGGTTAAGAGGTGATATGATAGCCCTGATTAAATACCTGAAGGGATGCCATATGGAAGAAGGAGCAAGCTTATTTCTGCTGCTTCAGAGACTAGGATATAGAGCAATGGAGTCAAACTACAGGAAAAGAGATTCCATCTAAACATTAGGAAGAACTTTCAGATGGTAAGAGCTGTTTGACAGTGGAAGACATGCCTTCGGACAGTGGCAGAGGTTTGGAGGTTTTTAAACAGAGGTTGGATGGCCATCTGTGGGGGGTGCTTAGATAGTGGCTTCCCGCATGGCAAAGAGTTGAACTGGATGGCCTTTGTGGTCTCTTCCAGCTCTTTAATTCTATGATTCTATGACAAAGCTAAAAGATTGATAATAAAAAGGTAAAACACAACTAAATAAGTCATCATATTAAAATACCATTATGTTTTTAAAGTGCAAAATCATTTCTGAAACATAAAGATAATGATAAAAACACAGCACATACACACACGCCATTAAAACCAGTTAATCTTGAAATTTCTGTTTCAAAATGAAAGGCCTTTGCCTGCCAGTAAAAGAAGAGCAGAGCAGAGCAATGGCCAATTGGACCCCCCATGGAAGGGAATTCCACAACCTGAGGCCAGCCACCAAAAAGACTCTCTCCCATGTCCTCACCAAAGCAGCCTGTGACAGAAGTGCTACTGAGAGAAACCCCTCTTCCAAGAATCTTAAGTATCTGGCATAACCCGCCTTGCTCTGAGGGTATTCCAGCTGCTCTTTGTGAAGAATTCACCTTAAATTGTGCCTAATGATGGCTCTCATGTACAGGTAGTTTCCCCTACAAATCACACAGGATAACTAGGGGAAGACTACTAGTACCTGGCTCTGGCTCTGACATCTTTGAAGACAGGAGAGGTCCACCTAGGTCTCTCCTCCATTTCTCACCTTCCTTTGAAAAACCGAAGAAGATGCTGTGAGCAGATTGATGATAAGCATTCAAAGAAGCACAGAGGACTGCTGATGGCACTGATGCCACCAGGGCCTAAAAGATAAGCATTTTTCCACTGCAGTCTAGGCGAGGCTGTAAATTAGAAGCACTGTCTGCTTCTCTAGAAGTTGCCTTGTTCATTGTATTGTATGTATGTCGTTTGAATTGTTATTTTAATATTGCTCTAGTTTAATTTATTTTTAAGGGGTGGGAGGGTTAGGGATTGGGTTGAAGGATTGCTTTAACTGTTGTTGTTTTAACTTGCTGTACGCTGCCATGGTTGCTGAGCAGAGGGGTGGGTTAAAAATAAAAATTATTATTATTATTATTATTATTATTATTATTAGAATGGCTGTGGGGAAGCAGAAACTGTGTGGGCAGGCTGTTCAAGGTAAGCTGTCCTACCTGCCCAAATCCATTCTATATAAATCAAATCCATGGGGGTTTGCCCACATAACCTTCCTTCTTGATTTATCATAACACACCTATCCAAATTTATAAGATCATTTAACTACACAGGACAGCAAATCTTCATATTTATTCTGCTTCAGGCAAATCTGGAGAAGCATAGTGCCAAATAATAAAATAAACAGAATCTGCAAAAACATGCCATAAGGCTCTTTTTGCAGATTCTGTTTACAGGAGTTTCTAATGAGAAAACAATACTATCAAATAAGAATCTGCAAAAAATGCATGAAGAGACTGCCCTTTCTTGTGACTTCAAGCATCCAACTTCCAAGGTATATTTGGAAAAGAAATCTTACCTATGTTCTGGTTTTGACACATGTAATGAGAGTTGTGGGAAAGATTTGGGGATCATCTTGAAGTGAGACCACTTATACACCTGCAATTTGCCTCTGCCAGAAACATACGGTTACATTTGCTCATCCTATTTCAATTGTAGTAGGGGATTCAACAGTCCCCCAGATTTGGCTAGCTTTAGGAGGAGTTTTATGAAGGCTTTTGACATTTTGTAAAATTTGAGTTTATGTATATCAATAAAGGCACCCAGCTTAAACACAAATCCATTGGGCTTCATCATATCTCCAACAGCTTAAGGAGACCTTGAAAGGTGATTTGGAAGGTGACCTGTTATTCATTACAGTGCTGGAAAAGTAACCATTTTTCATTACTCATTACAATGTTGGGAAAAAAATAACCCAGGATATTACTTGTTGTGCTGCCCTATTGCTTTTCTATTACACTCCATTACTGTTTTGAAAGAATCATAGGGCTGATAAGAGAATGGCATAAAATATTTATGTCAAAATATTTCTAAAAATTCCCTTCACAGTAACTTTTTGAAGGTAACTAGAAACCATTGCACCAAAGTAACATCCCTTTTACTCTTAATGCTATTTTTGAATTTAAAAAGCAAAAATGTTGAAATACCCCTTCATTACTAATTGTGTGAGTATACAAATTATCACTCATTGCACAATGTACATATGTTAAATGTTATGTGTGAATAACTATAAATGCATTGAGCTCAGCAATCTATGAATACATGTACATTGACTTTACCGCTATTCAGTGTCACATTTGAACACCTCTGAGGTGTAACCTGGCTCTGAGTGTATCTTGAACTGAAGCCAGGTGATTCCCAAGATATTTTGCTGCATAAGGTGATGGACAAGATGGCACCTTTTCTCCATTTCACATACAGAGGCCTTGCTGGACAGGCAGTTTAGACTGACTTCAGCACTGGCAGAGGGAGAGTTCCTCCATAACATGGGAGGCACCAGTTTAGAGGACCCAGGACAAGTTGTGTGGCAGATGGAAACAGCTGTAGATGTTAGGAAGAACAACCAGGAGGCTGCCAATGCTGCGGCATACAGACTCTCCTGCCAGAGATGATATCTCACTTGGACTAATGATCTGGTACTCTCTGAGGTGCAAAACAGATCCTTCTTTAACTTTTTAAAAATGTTTTTTAAAAAGAAGTTTTTTTTGCAGTAGATGAAACAGTTAGTTCAGAATGTTTTGGATACAAAGAGGGCTTAAATTGTGCTTTTGGTAGAACAAATCTAATCAGTTGACCTATTTCTCCAAACCTCACTGTAAATGCCTGAATAAGCTATATAGCTAGGAACCACAGGGGACCTCTTGTGGTACTGTCAGTTCATTTAATCATTTCCCCCAAAGTGTTTTTTCTTTCTCCCTCCTTCCTTTTCTGACCAGGATTCGGTAGCCTCCTCTACACAGCAAGACCCTGTAATCTGGCCTTTAAAGCTGAAACAGTCAACTCCGCCATCATAAACATTCCAGTTTGTTCTCTTTCCTTTTGGGTCCATGCGTTGCTTTAAAGTGATTATGTTTAAGCATTGCAGAGAGGAGGGAGAGACCCACCTGAGTTAAATAAGTTAGCTTATTCACTTTTGCTGATAGCAGCAGTCCACTCACAGAGCTCTTTCAACCCCCCCACTCCCCCCCCCCCCCGTGTTTTGGAAAGTGGATAAGGGACTCATTCAGTGACGCACAAGTTTTGCCCAAGCCCGGAATGAAGCATGCATTTCATAAAATGAGAAAATAACCTCAGAGACCACACACACACACACAGTGCAATTTCTGAACTCTGGCTCATTCCCCTTTTCTTCCTCTCCCTTCTCCCCCCATCCTTCCCCCTCCTTCTCCCACACACATAGGCTCTCCTACAAAACAAGACGATGACTGACATTCTTAAATCCTTTAAGCATCTGTCTACAAAGAATGGGCAAAAGGAGGTTTTTTCAGAGCTTAGGTGGCTGATTGTTAGCAATGAGCTGATGAAAAAATGGATTACTACAGTATGTGCCTGACATGCTGAAGAGAAAAGTCACTCCCATTCCCCCCCTCTTCCCTGCTCCACTTTTATGGGCAGCTTTTCAAAAGAAAAAAAGCAGCTGATGGTCTAGCTGTTTTAAAGAGTACTGTTTAATAGGTAGGTTGGCATTGGCTGTTTTTTTTAGGGGGGGAGCAAGACGGAAAGCAGGGGAAGAGGGACAACTTTAAAGCTGGTCTCGTGCTTACTTGCAAAAACCATGGAAAAGAAATGAAAGCTTGAAAGTGGCTTCTTGTTGCAGTTATCAATGCACTTTTGTGCACTTTGTTGTTATGAGTGCAACCATGTCATCTGCACTTTTATTCTGTACTCTTTCGGGGGGGATTTCATGGTTTCCACAGAGCGCTGTTGTTTCTGCTGGGAAATATGATAATTTCATTTAGATAATACACAGAGATGACTGGGTCAGATATTCTATGATCCTGTCACCATTCACTTAGTTTCTCTTTCATGACCATCTTGCAGAAAGAAGTGATAAGGAAAGTGTAAACCTGTACTCAAATCCATATGAACACACACACACATACACACACACATACACAAAAATGGGGAAATGTTGCTTTAAGTCAGTTTTTGAGCACTTCTTGTGGAACACTCTTAGGTTTTTCTCAGGCACATGAAGAACTGGCACCCAACATTTATGTGAAATGTACCAAAATGGAATGCTGTCCTAATATAACTTGTATCAAAAAACATTTAAAAGGTAGAAGCTGTACCATATGGGGCATGTGCGGAACACATGCTCATGCAGTGTAAAGATTTTGCCCACACTTATATTGATCTTTATAACTTCCTTCTGGTTTCACCACTTGTGACTAATCTGACCATCTGAAAATCATGCAAGAAAGAAAGAAGGAAAGAAAGAGAGAGAGAAAGGGTAAAGGAAAAGGGGTGGGGGAGAAAATCCAAGAGTGGTCAAGTTCTTATCACATTACACAGCCATTAATTTTGCAGGCTTCTACCCTCAGGGAAGGATGCAATCAACATTTCTCAAGCAGCAGGCATCCTTCTCTTTTGGTGGTCCTTATTATCAGATGTAAAGGCAAACATGTCCTCCCCACTGTAAATCTTCTCTATCTGAAAATTGGAATTTGCTGCAGAAACTGCATCAGCATGTTACAGACCATTACTCTACCGCAGACTCTAAAAATGCAGTGACTTTGGTAGCATCTCAGCCACTTTCATGATGGGAAAGTGAAAATGGAGCATGGATTTTGTTGAAGACCAGAAATAAAAACGCAGCAGAATGAAATGGAGGCATTAAAAAAAGGTATCAATTTCATGGCGTTTGGAGAGTGATAAATGTAGTCCATAGATTAGCAAATTAGTTTTGATGAAAAGAGGCTTCTCATACCCCAGAGCTGGGCAACTGCAAAGGGGACAGGGGACACATTTTGCCTCCATGCCCCTCACAGGCTGGACCAACATACCAAAGCCCCCAGACTCCCAAACATGTAAACTTTTCCAGGCAATTTTTTTAATTTCAATTTTTTCAATTTCAGTCATTTCTGGTTTCAATTTTAGTTGATTTTCAGTTTATTGAGGCATGGGGGTTTCTAGCCACATGGTGTGAGAGCCATCATGGTGTGGTAGTTTGAGTACTGGACTATGGAGTTTATCACATGAGGGCAAACTGCAAAAACCCTGTGCAGAAATGGGATTTAAAAAACGGAAAAGTGGATTTAAAAACCTGCAAAAGCGGGAAGTTTTTCACACAATGGGGTTAATGTGACATTAGCCTAAACAAAAAATAGACAAACCCGCCCCTTTTTACTTTTGGGATTTCCCAAAAGTAAAAAGGAGCGGGTTTTGTCTAATTTCCATTTGGGTTAATGTCACAGTAATTTTCATTAATGCTAACGTCATCTAAAAAACTACCCATTTTGCAGGGTTTTTTTTCAGTTTAAATCCAGTTTCTGCACGGAATCTGTTCTGTGTGATAAACTCCTGTGATTCTAGAGACCGGGGTTCGAATCCCTGGTCAGCCATAGAAACCTACTGGGTGACTTTGGACAAGTCATACTTTCTCAGCCTCAGAGGAAGGCAAAGATAAAACCCCTCTGAACAAATCTGCCCCCCCCCAAAAAAGACAGGTTCACCTTAGGATCACCATAAGTTGAAAACTACCTTCTTTGCTCTTTCCTTTTATGTCATGACTTTTAGCTTGTAACCTTGGGGGCAGGGCATATCTTCTTTTATCAGTTTTTTAAAGTGAAGAAGTAAAATCTCTTCAGGTGGTACTCATATGATCAGTTATCTCTCTTGTACAAATTGCACTTTGATATCATAATTGGTGACCGAAAGACATTTCATTGGCTTTGACAGACTTGATTATGTCATAAATTTACACCTCTTGAGGTTCTTGAAAATGAGGACTTCTGCTTGAACGTTTGTTTTTTTGTAAGGCTTATAGGGAATATTTTTTAAAATAAAAGTGCACACAAAACTATACATACATTTTTACCACTGTGGTGTAGCATTTTAAGCATTGGACTACAACTCTGGAGATTAGGGTGCAATTCCCCCACTCAGCCATGGAAACCCTCTGGGTAACCTTGGGCAAATCACATTCTCAGCCCCAGGAAACCCTAGGATAGCGTTGCCTCAGGGGTGCCATAAGTCAGAAATGACTTGAAGGCACACAACAGCAACAACAAGGGATTTTTTTAAAAAAATGCACACAAAACTATATATATACTGCATTATTGAAAAAAATTAAAAATACACTTTGGTCAGTGGAAGAAAGTTGAATATATTAGGTAAAAGGTAAAGGTATTCCTCGTTGACAAAGTTGTCAAGTTGCGTCTGACCATAGGGAGCGGTGCCCATCTCTGTTACTAAGCCGAAGAGCCAGCGTTGTCAGAGACTACTCTGTGATTATATGGCCAGCATGATTGCACAAAACATTGTTCACCTTCCCACTGAAGTGGTACCTATATATCTACATGCATTTGCATGCTTTCGAACTGCTAGGTTGGCAGAAGCTGGGACTAGTGACAGGAGCTCCCCCCATCATGCAGCACCCAGGCCTCAACCTGCCATCCTGCTGATCCTGCAATCACCAGTCAGGGTCTTACCCACATGAAAATAACACAAATAAAGAAAAATGTTGAAAAATATGTGCAGGAAGAAAGCACAAAGACTTACAACCTGCTACAAAACAAGAATGGGAAGAAAATGAAACTGGGATTCATATAAACTTGACAAAATCGATACAGAAACTGCATCTGTACTGCAGAAATAAAACAGTTTGATGTAACTTGAATTGCTTTGGAATTATAGGATTTGTAGTTTTGTGAGATAGTTAGCCTTCTTTGTTAGAGCACTCTGGTGCCACAACAAGCTACAGATCCCAAAATTCCACAGCATTAAGTCGTGGCAATTAAACGGTGAAAACGTACATTATTTCTGCAGCACAGATGCAGCCAGAGAGTTGTTCATTTCCCCAATAATCATGTATGCTAAGTACTTGAAACAAAAAAAAGATGCTTTCTTGGAGTCCAGCAGCTTCCATTTTTAGCAAGCGTGCAAGGATCCCAGCTAACGCAGGGACGAAGTGAAGCTTATAGCTTCTTCCCATGACCTAAAGGAGAATCTGCTACAGATCAAATGTAAGCTTATTTTCAACTGGGCAGCCATCCAGACCACAAAAACCACCACAGTTCACAGATGCTGTGTTCAGCATCAGTGCCCAGTGTTCAGAACAATTTCCCCTTGCATGGAACAGTTTATATACTGTATTCAAAGGCAAGAACATACATAAATCCTTGTATTAATGTAGTGTTAAATATGAAATTTCAAAATGTGCAGGAGTCACACAAATCAAAATAAGCTTTGTTTCAAGGAACTCTGCATCAGAAAAATTCCTTCCACATCGTCTATTTAGACTTGATATACATGATATACATTGCGGCAAATAAGGAATTTACACTGCTTACAATATAGTAATTTTGTAATCACAGAAGTATTAGTTTCTTATTAGGTGACTGTACTACAAACAACCATGCTTCCAGCTCTGCCCCAGGGATAAAATGCTAGCTTCTTATACATATAATATAAATAAAAACTATTATTATTATTATAATACTTGTGCAGTCTTGCCTCTTAGGCCATTATCTCTTCTTTGTCCATTCCAAAGCCACTAGATGGCCCATTTCATCCTCTCACGTACTTACTTACTTACTTACTTACTAACTTTTCCCTCCTTCCTTCCTTCCTTCCTTCCTTCCTTCCTTTCCAGAACCCCATGTGGAAATCTTTTTCGTTCTGAAAAAACAATGTTATCATCCCAGGGAACCTTCCTGGGTCCATATGCCAGAAATGGATGCATCTCCCTGAAAGAAGTGGCCAAAGTCAAAACAGTGGCGTTCCCTGATCAGGTGGCATCTGGTGCAAGGGGGGGGGACTTCCGGTGTGTGCTCTGCATGGGAGTGCATGCACGCTGGAGAGGCACCTGCACAGCTCTGCGGAGGCCCTGGGAAGAGGCCCAGAGCTCCGCAGAGGCCCCGCAGGGGACGGGGAACCAACCGGGTGTCACCCTCCCCTTCTGGGGTGTCACCCGGTGCAGTCTGCCCCCCCCCCCCAGTGATGCTACTGAGTCAAAACTAATAGGACCAGGCTCATCTTCCCTCTCCATAGCTTGGAAAAGTTACTTTGGGGAACTACAACCACCCAGAATTCCATAGCCATCAAAGCAGGTAGCCATGAGGGATGAGAGATTTGAAAGTTGTAGTCCCCCAACCTGCCAAATAACTTTTCTCATCTCTCCTCTATCTTGTTGCTCTCTCATACACATATTCACCATAAACCTTTCATTAGCACACTGGCACATGCATTTTCGCACACGACACTCTCATTTTCTTTGCCATGCACTGCATATTTTGTCTCTCATCCTCCTTGCCCACTGTTGTACTTACATGGACCCATTGCAATTAGACTTGGAAACAGATGGGTAGCTTTTTTACAAGCCAAATGGTGATGCAGGAGGGGAAAGGAAGCCAAATCCAGGGAGGGAGTTTTCTTTTGCTCTCTGACTGCACCTCCTCAGTCTACCCCTGAAACACACACTATGATTATGCTTGGAAAAAGCCAGTGAAGGGGGAGTTTAAGCCTAATTGTCTTGGCAAGAGGGAACAGAGGAAGAGAGCTGTAGGCAAAAGCAATTCCAAAACCTACATCCAGTCTTTGGGTTAAGAGATCATCCACCCATATTCTATTGACTGGCAATCTGTGAGCAGGCTGCTTGGAACTTTATTTTGTTTTAATATTTGTTTGTCTAAATCCAGTGTTAGTCTACCTAGACTAGAGCTATTGAAATTGCATTCAAATATCACCACCACATTTATTTATACAGGTTGAGTCTCCCTTATCCAAAATTCTTGGGACCAGAAGTGTTTTGGATTTTTTTGGATTTTGGAATCCCTCTAGCAGAAAATCTCACAGACCTGGAACACCTACTAAGGAAGATCAAAGCAGAAATGCAAAGGCAGGCTTAATGTTGAACATAAAGAAAACAAAACTAATGACCACTGAGGAACTTCACAAGATGAACCTAGACAATGAAGAAATATAAATAGTAAAAGAATTCCCATGCCTGGGATCAAACATTGATAGAAATGGAGACTGCAGTCAGGAAATCAGAAGACGAAGAATGGAGAGTGCAGCCATGAAAGAACTAGAAAAGATTCTAAAATGCAAAGATATACAACTCAAAACAAGTTAGAATCATACAAGCCATTGTATTCCCTATTACCATGTATAGATGTGAGAGCTGGACAGTTAAGATGATAGGAAGAAAATCATTGCATTTGAGATATGGTGCTGGAAAAGAGTGTTGAGGATCCTATGGATAGCGAAAGACAAACAAGTGGGTCCTAGAGCAGATCAAACCGGAAACCTCCCTGGAAGCCAAGATAACCAAATTGAGACTGTCGTACTTCAGTTACATCATGAGAAGAGAGGACTCTGAAAAAAAAACCAATAATGCTGGGAAAGGTGGAGGGCAGTAGGAAGAGAGGAAGGCCACATTTTAGATGGATGGACTCTATTAAGGAGGTCACAGGCGTGGGTTTGCAGGATTTAAACAGAGCAGTGGAGGACAGAGGGTCTTGGAGATGTCTCATCCATAGGGCCGCCATGAGTCGAGATCGACTCGAGGGCAGTTGACAACAAACAAACAGACAAAATATCTGCATATAAATAGCTAATGAGATTATCTAAGAGCTGGGACCCAAGCCTAAACATAAAATTCATTTATGCTGCATATACACCGTATAAGCATAGGCTGAAAACAATTTTATACAATATTTTTAATAACTTTGTGCATGAAACAATGTTTGGGTACACTGAACTGTGAGAAATCAAAGGTTTTTCAGCCACCTGTGAAGAAAGTGAGCACTAAAATGGAATTAAACTATTCACAGTATTAACAATTCAAATTTCCAGTTAAGAGAATGAAATGCACTTTTTTGTATATTTTTAATTGCATTGCTTTCTTTTTAATTGTTAGCTATTTTGAGTCCAAATTTTCAGAGAAAAGTGTGATACGGGAGTCTTTCTTATCCAGAATTCCAAAATTCAAAATATTTCAAAAACTGACACTTTTTCATGGGTGGCTGTATTAGTGAATTAGGAACATACAAGGGTCACGTCTGTTGGGCAGTGGTACAAAGAGACTCAGGATGAATTCAACTAAGCACAAGTTAAGGCCCATTTTAGAACCTACTTTGCAGCAGTGAGGGTAGTGAAGAATTGAGTCTTGGCTGCCTCTATTACATCAGCTCAATCTTGTCCAGCACAGCTGTTCCAGGTGGTTAAAGGGCTATTGCATGCTAGTCTTCAGACAGCTGAGAAGCCCTCAGAAAAGCACTGTGACAAATTTACTAAATACTTCGCAGAGAAAATTTCTTGGATTTGTTCCGCCTTGGAGTCTACACTAAAGGTAAACTTTGGGGGAGCAACTGAGGCATGTATTTGTCTGGTTTTGATGGATGAGTTCAGTTTGTTCAACATGATAATGTAGTTAAGCTGCTTAGAGTGGGCAGGCCAACCACTTGTCTGTTAGACCATGTCCATCTTAGCTAAGGAAAGACGCCAGAGGAGGACTGGCTAGTTGGGTTGTGAAGGTTATAAATGATTCTTTGAAAGGTGGCTTTCTTGGGGAAGGCAGATTGAGACACAGTGGTTCATACCTTAGTTACCTCCTAATAAGACTACTATAATGCAGTCTGTGTGGGGTTGCCTTTGGAAAGTGTTAAGAAGCTGCAGCAATTACAAACTGCAGCAGCCAGACACACAGGTGTCAGGTGTGCCATGTAACACCAGTTTTGCAAGAACTACACTGGCTTCCAGTTTGCTTCTAACCTCAATTCAAGGAGCTAGTGTTGACCTACCTTAAACAACTTGAGGCCAGGACTTTTTGAAATCTCCACTGGAGGCCCTGTTGCATGTTCCAAACCTCGTGAAGTTAGGTAGGTGGCTATGTGTAAAGGGCTTTCTCTGTAGCAGTGCCTCAACTGTGGAACTACCTACCTAAGGAAATTAGGCTGTGTCTCTTTTAAGCTTCTGGCAGGCCAACAAAACAGAGCTGAAAATGTTTAGAATTGCTGTTTTAATTGTTTTAAACCTGGATTCTAGGATTGGTTTTAGACTCTTTTTAGGGGTTTATAAATAATATTTTATTGTTTTAAAAATGTTCTTCTCTCTGTATTGTTTTAATTGGCTTTTATTTGTTCATCAGCTTGGAAGCCCTTGTAGGCTGAATAGCAATACAGAGATACTATAAACAAACAAGCAAATTATTTTTGCCACTGAAAACAAAGTGAATTGAAGTAAAAATGTAGCAAAGCATCTGTGTGGGTACAAGACATCTGAACAATTCAAAGTAGGTATCTGTCAGGGACATTACTTCACTTTCATCACCATCTTCACTCTCATCAAAAGGGAAGAGTACAAAGCAATCCGAAGTGGTTGCATGTTTTGGGAAGCGCTACTAGTCTACAGTGTATAAACGGAACCATATAAGAACCAATTATAAGATAAAGGTTTTAAAAAGACAAACTACACTTATGAAATCTTGTGTATTAAAATATTTTTATTGTCAGAATGTTTGCTTACAAATTCATCCAAGATAAAGCTTCATAGGACTTGTCCACATATAAACCTTGAATTCCCCCCAAACTCACTGCATGCTGTTTACATTGTGCAGGCCCCAAACTCTGAATTGAGTCAATGCTGTTTTCTCAATGCCCAGACCTGATTTGGGGTTTCCTCCCTTTGTCTTGCATTAAAAAGATTATATCTTTTGTTCTGGGTTTTCCAGAAACCTGGAGCAAAACACAGCAGTGACAGGCAGCTTACTTTCCTACACTGTCCCTGTGAGTGTGGCACCCAGTTCTGACTTCTGAGTGATGTGCAGCGATGGTGGTTGGCTCATGTGAACCATGTGGGAAGGCAACTGTCTGTTGTTCACTAAAACCCCACAACAGGTAAAGGGAGGGGGATTCACAGGGAATTTGGGGCCAGAATATACCAGGGTCAGCTTGGAGTAAACTGGCAAATGTATACGAGCCCATAGTCACCCATCATTTTCTTATACAATATTACTTGGCAATTTAAGCAACTACCATAATATTTTTTTAAAAAACAAACAAAAACCAGCAACTCACATACAGAACAGTGAATTACAGACCTTTAATCAACACTGACTTGTAAGTAAGTCACACAAAGAAATGAAAATTTGAAATGCACTAACCAAACTGCTCTGCAGTTTTCAGTGTGGCTATCATACATTGTTCACAAGTTGCAAACATTACAGTGCAATGTCTGGTAATCTGTACCCATTTACTTCCATGTTTCTACCTACTCAATGTTCCAATAATAGTCAGGTTAAACAGAACCAAGAAGATGCAATCCCTATGTACTCATCAAATCTGCTCCAGAAGACTGGAAAATCCTCTAGAACAGATTTTCTCTACAGCAAGCTGTGGGAAGGAGAGAGAAGGAGGATGTCTCACTGCACTAGATGAGGAACACTACTGCAATGCTTGATCCTGGCACATGTTTTATATGAAAACAATGTACCTATTAAATAGCTGTTTAAAGTTCTAGTTAGGGAAGACAAAAAGTTGGTTAATTTTAAAATGTTACTTGCACTTGATTTCCCCCTCCCCCAGGCAGCCTTAAACAGCACTGAACAGCTAGTTTTAACATACCTGGGTACATATCGAAACAGATTTTAATAATTTCAGATTATCCTTTTAAAAAGGGTTTATTTTAAATTTAGAAAGACTGAAGTATGCATAGTAAGGTTTTTTGAATCACCTATGTTTAAAACACTACAATTGAAAAGTTCTAATCCAAATAAAATGTAGCAGGACTCTCATGGTTAAATTCAAACAGTGATAATTGTGAGTTTTTGTTTAAGCAAGTATGATTTGTGAGACAGTAATGGATACCCTACAGGCCTGTGCTGTTAATGTTACACACCTTGCTGCATAAATGATCCCAAGGGAATGGCTCCACTGTCTTTCAGATATCACAAATTAGATAATACAGTTATCTGCTCTTACTCAATCCTCCTCCAGGATAATTTGACAATGTCTGTAGACACATCTTGATAAATCTGTGATGCCTGCTCATGCTGTTAACTTAGTAGTTGCCAAACTAGATCTACCACTGAACAAATATTTTCAAGATGTCATAATCAGAGCAACAGTAGAGAAATATATGTCCTATTCAGACATTTCTTAAGTGTATGAGGGGAGGAGGACTTTCATCATCATTTGTGTCATCTTCCATGCTTGCAGGGTGATGGGCTTGAAACTGAAAGCCTCCACCGTCACTGGGGGATCTCCATGTGAGCTGGAGCCTTGGAGAACTGGAGTTCACCTCATGTAGACAACCTCTTAGAGCAAGTGTTTTGCTTTGGAATGTTACCCACCATAAGTAAAAGGGCAATGAAATGAAGGATGGAGCTAGCATGCTCCCTTTTCCTCATGTTTATTATGCATACTTAAAGAATGACTAGATAATCATATTTACAATAGATTTCACTGAAATCATCAGGACTTATGTCTCTCATAGCCAACTTAGGTCCCATCAGTTTCAACGGTCTGCTGAAATAAAGTAGCTTGACATCAGTTTAACTGCCATGACACAATGCTATGGAATTTTGGAATTTGTAGTTTGGTGAGGCAAACTACAGGGAAGGCTAAATATCTCACAAAACTACAAATTCCAGAGTTCCAAAGCATTGAGCCATGGCAATTAAAGTGTTGTAAAACTGTCTTATTTCTGCAGTATGGTAAGCCTTTGTGAAGTCTAAAAATATTCTGAGGATATCTGTTTCACCAGGTTTTTTGAGTTACACATTCCTATAATTTCTGCCCTCACAATTTAAGAAAATATGACAGAAAAATCTGTAGATCCAGAAGCCAAATAGATCATAATGAAAAGGCAGTTGCTCACCCTATGTGGCTGCAAAGCCTGTGCAGAGAGATCTTCATGGCCTGCTTCCCCTCAAGGTCACAAATAACATAATTAAAGGGAGGTCAAGACTATATTGGGATAAAGAAGATTACTTCCAGATTATTTAATCTGATTAAAATTGATTTAAAAATATAAAATGTCCATATTTAGGCTGGAAGCAACAGAGCTCAAAACAACAAAAACAATAGGAAATATCCAGAGGTTCTGAAAAGGCACACTTTTATTTTGGCTATTGATCCAATGCATTCCAGATTTCTTTATCTCTTTTCCAAGGGTATTTTCCTTCTGCAACTCCTTCAAAACATCTTTAAAATAGAGAAGAAACCAAACTTTTTTTGAAAGAACACTAATAGATAGATATTCTTGGAAAAGGAAAGAACTCAGGAAACTTGAGACACACTGGACTAGTTCCAGAATTCAAAAGTAGTATTTCACAGCACCTCTAGCATTATGGATATTTAGACATCACATCTTGTGCCAGGTGAAGAGTCATCATCAGTGTCAGTTGTGTTATATCTTTTCCATAAAAAATTGTCATTTTTCTTCCAAAGTGATTTGTCTTCTTCTTTCTTCTTAGACAAAGTGACAAAAGGTGTTTGACACAGTTTCTCTACAACAGCCAGATCTGTGAGTTTTTGGAGACTCTCCTCATTCTGTTCATTCAACATATCCCAGAAGTCTTTTGCTCGAGTTTTTGCTTTTTCCGTAGGCCCAGAAAGAGACCTCCTGGGTGGTTCTGTTGGTCTGCTTTCATTACCTTTGAAGAGGTCGTTCAAAATAGAGGTGTCTCCTAGTAAGTCTGCAAATGAGTTTTTCTTGCATATTTCAGCCTGTCTGCTCTCTGACTGAGACAGAAGGGGTTTTCTTGGCGACTCTGTCCCCTTCAAGTTTGGCTGTCCTTTAGTAGTATTTGCAGACAGCCTCTCAATTATTCCTGATTTACTGCTTAATGAGTCAGATGCCATAAAGTCTTTGAATGCCTGACTGTTTCTCCCACTAATGCTATCTTGGTTAATGACAGTGGGCAATTGTTTATCCTCCACATTATGACACACAGCAGCCTGTATGCAGGGATAATAGTGAAATTGCTTTTCTTCTGCATCATGTCGTTTTTGGCTACACAGATCTGTTGAAGGATCAGACCTTGATTTTTCAAGTTTAGAACTGGACTTACTTTTTCTAGACTGGGATCTGTGTACATCAGTTTCCTCACTTCCCTCTGAAGCACAAACTGGGACATCAATTTTTAATAGGTCCTTCAACTCTGGATATTTTGAACCATAAAATGCTTTCAACATTTTCTGCCTTTCTTCTGATGTTGCTCTGGCAATATACTTTGCAAAGTCTTCCACTGGATTCTTATGAAAATGAGATGCCATTTCTTCAAATTGTTTCCTGTTTTTATTAAGAGAAAATAAAACATTCTTATTGTCACAGTGATATAAAAACTAAACAAATCCAGGAAACTGGATGTCTATCTTATAAGATCAATGAATACAATTATTTCCAGACCAGGTTAGGAACTGGACAGCCAAAACTTTGTTATTAAAAAAAGTAGCTAAATGTAAAAGAAAATTGTAGTACTTTATTGATTTATTTGTAGGTAAGTGGGCTCCTTCGGGGGAGGGAAAGCTCCATCAGCACACTCCACATTTCCTGATCTTTCTCTCTTTTTTCTTCTTATTACTCGATTTCTGGGAGTAATAAAGCAGTTACAGGAAAGCTTATAACTTATTAAACAGAAACTAAACTTTCCTTGAATAGTCAGGGGGGGGGAGGTCACAGAGAGAGTTCAGATATATGCCAATCCATGGTTTGTGATATCATGGTTTGAAAATCATAGTCAAGGCAAACTGCTTTTCCTGTACTCTGAACTGATAAAAACACATGGTTTAAGACACTGTTCCTCCTGCAAAAGCTGCAATTTGGAACACCATTTCTATGATTCTCAGGAATTGAGGGAGCTGGGAAACTGCACAAACCATGGTTTGCTACAGAACATAAATAATGATGGGAGATTAAATTATTATTACAGGAAATTATGGTTTGGTGTCTCATCAATTAAAAGATCATAACATCAGTTATTAAAAACAATAAATTCATATTTTAAAACTCATAATTTAAAAATCATCTGGATATGTCTGCCAGAAGAGTCTGTTACACTGTTTGTACACTGCATTTGGTGGTCCCTATGTAGACTTGTCCGGGACCACCAAACGCAGTGTACAAAGACGAGTCAAGGAACATGAGAGACACTGCAGACTGGGCCAGCCAGAAAAATCAGCAGTAGCAGAACACATTATAAACCATCCTGGGCATAAAATGCTGTTTGAAAAACACTGAAATTCTGGACCATGCCAACAACTATCAGGTCAGAATGCACAGGGAAGCCATCGAAATCCACAAACACTTGGATAACTTCAACAGGAAAGAAGAAACCCTTAAAGTAAACAAGATATGGCTACCAGTCCTACAAAATAAGAAAATCAGCACTCAGCAAATGCAAATGGGAAACCAACCAGGGTCAGGGGCTTTCTCAGCAGACAATAGCAGACAATCTCCTTGATTGCATATCCTCACCTGGAAGCCATGCCATTAACAACAGAACAATACCTATTCAACACAGAACAATACACAGTTTACATGGGATTAGCAGACAATAACCTTGAGTGCATTTCCTCCCACCCTGGAGCCATTCCATTAACAACAGAGCAATACCTATTCAACATAGAACAACACAAAGTTCACCTGGGAACCACTCCTCCCTACCCAGGGTCTCACAGTATATACAGACCCATTCTCGTCCATTCCAGTTTTCTCTGAAGATGCCAGCCACAGATGCTGGCGAAACGTCAGAAAGAAACTCTTCTAGAACATGGCCACACAGCCCGAAAAACCCCCAAAAAACTATTTTTAATTGATTATATAAGAAACAATTTATTTTTATGTTCTTTTGTTGTAGGTCTTCTAAGGTTTTAAATTGGAAGGTTTTCTTTGTATCTGAATATATTATATTTTTATATAATATCCATTTTTCCTTTTGGCTCTTAGTTCTTCGATATAGGGCTTCCTGAACAGAGACCCAAAGTGGCATTTTTAGATAGAATTGTTTTTTAATTTTGCTCCAGACTGTTAAGAGTGGTTTTCTTATTATATGATAATTGAAATCTTTGTTGACTGACATTTTGTTATATCAGAGGTAGGCATGAAAACCGAATCTTAAATTACTACTCTCTACTTCAAGTAATTTTTCATCATCTAGTTTTATCCATTTCTCTATCCATTCGAGGCAGGAGGCATAATAATATAGTTTTAAGTTTGGCAATGCCATCCCCCTTTGATTTTATCCTCTGTCAATATCTTCCATTTTATTCTGGGCTTTTTCCCTTCCCAGAAAAATTTCGACAATTCTTTTTGCCAGATATCAAAACATTTTTCTTTTGTCAATATTGGGAGATTTTGAAAGAGAAACATGAATCTGGGAAGGACGTTCATTTTTATTATTGAAATTCTGCTTGAGAAGGATAGTTGTAATTGTGTCCATCTTTGTAAATCATCTTTGATTTCTTTCCAAGTTTTTTCATAGTTGTTTGAAAAAAGATCTATATTTCTTTTTGATATTATAATTCCTAGATATTTCACCTTGTTTTGTATTGCAAATCCTGTAATCTGTTTCAATTCAGTTTCTTCTTCCTGGCTCATATTTGTTGTTATTATAAGTGTTTTTTTATCATTAATTTTAAATCCTGAGTAAATCCCAAATTCTTTTATCATTGTGACCAGCTGCTTTATCCTATCTTTTGGTTGTTCTACAAAACAGACCAAGTTGTCAGCGTAAGCTTTCATTTTAAATTGTGCACTTTTTACTTTGACCCCTTTTATGTTTTATTCTTCTCTTATTTGATGTTTAGTACTTCCAGTACCAATATAAAGAGAAGGGGAGATAGTGGGCACCCTTGCCTGGTGCCCCGCTCAATTTTTATATATTCAGTTTTCTCATCGTTAATTATTACCTGAGCTCTCTGATCTTTATATATTGATGTTACCCAAGATATGAATCTCTTACCCATGTTTATTTTTTCTAAGATCCCTTGTAGAAATTTCCAATTGACTCTGTCAAATGATTTTCAGCGTGTAACATAATTAGAGCGAGTTTCCTGTCGTTGTTATATTCAAAATGTTCTAAAATATTTATGACAGTCCTTATATTATTTTTAATTTGGCGTTTTGGTAAGAACCTATTTTGGTCTTCATGAATTATATCTTACAGTATATTTTTCAATCGTTCTGATATGATGATCGTGAAAATGTTATAATCAACATTGATAAGTGATATCGGGTTATAGTTTTTGATTTCTTTCTTGTCCTTTCCTTCTTTTGAGATGAACGTTATTAGTGCGTCCTTCCATGATTTGGGAATACCCTCCTTTTGTATATTGTTCAACAGATTGAACAATGGTAGTACTAGTATATCTTCCATTTTTTTGTAATAAATGGCTGTAAAGCCATCCGGACCCAGTGCTTTTCCCGATTTTAATCTTTTTATTGCATCTGAGAGTTCTTTAAGTGTAATACTTTGATTTAATCTTTCTCTCTGGTTAATGTTTAGACAGGGTATCTTTTGGTTTTCCAAATATTTCCCAATTAGTCCTTCTTCATCTTCCAAATGACTTTCTTTTTTGTATAGATCATGAAAATAGTCTTTAAATTTCTTTTTGATCTCATTTTGGATGGTAATTTCCCCCCCTTTTATTAACAGTTCTGTTATCAATTTTTTTCTCTTTGTCTTTTTTAAATGTTTGTGCTAAGAGTTCCCCTGCTTTATTTCTGAATTCAAAATGTTTTTGTTTGATTCTTAGAAGGTTTTTTTGTATAATTCATTGATGACTAATGACTTTAGTTTTTGTTGTAAGATTTGTACTTCTATTTTCAGTCTCTTATCTCCTTTTTGTTTCCACTCTTCTTCTTTCATTTTCAGTTGTGATAATCTTGTTCTTTCCATTTGTTCTTCTTTTTTCTTTTCTGCATGTATTTTCATGATAACACCCCTTATGACAGCTTTACTAGCCTCCCATATTGTGTTGTTTGATATCCCTTCTGTTTTATTTTCCTTAAAGTACAGTTTCAGTTCTTTTTTTACTCTATTTAATGTTTTGTCATCATTAAATAACATTTCCGGTAGTCTCCATCTATATTCTCCTTTCTTTTCCATTATCTTTAGAATTATGGGGTTATGATCAGAGATGTATCTAGGCTCTATTTCCATAGACTGAATTAATGGAAGTATTGTTTTAGATGTTAAGAAAAGGTCTATTCTGGAGAATGAATTGTGGGCTTCCAAAAAAAAGGTGTATTCTTTAGCCTGGTCATATTTATATCTCCAGACATCTGTTAGATTCAGTTCTTCCTGCATCATTAAGCCTAATGGACCAGGAGCCAGCGAGGAAAGCAGAGATACACTGCATGTAGCCAAAAAGGCAGAAGAGCCTCAGTGAATGACGGATGAAACCCTACAAGCAGTCAAGGATAGAAAAAAGGCAAAAAAGAATGGTGACAGAAATAGGATCAGAATCCTGAATGCAAATGTACAACAACTTGTGCACAGGGATTAAGAAGTACTACTACAAAAATCAATGCAATGAAACAAAAACTAACAAAAAAGGAAGACCAAGAGACCTCTTCAGCAAGATTTGAGAAATCAAGGGAAAATTTAAGCCAAGAGTAGAGATGTGCTATGACCAGCAGGGAAACATATTACATGACCAAGAAAAAAAAAAGATTTTGGAAACAATACACAGAAGAATTATATAAAAGGGGTTAAATTCATGACAGGTTCATTTAAAGAATCATAAAAATTTGAACTTTAAATTTTAAAAAGTGGAGTGACAGCTGCACTAAGAGCACTTGAGAGAAATAAATCACCAGGAACTGATGTCATACCAATAGAGCTGCTCTAAGCTACAGACAGAATCTACTCTAGTTCTAACTAAACTATATCAACAAATTTGGGAAACAAGACAATGACTGACAGACTGGAATTAATCAATATATATTCCAATCCCCAAGAAAGGAGATACCAGGAACTGCAGCAATCATAGAACCATAGCATTAATTTCTCATGCAAAAAAGGTGATGCTTAAAATTCTACAACAAAGATTCTTACTATATATGGAGTGAGAATTAGCAGATGTCCAAGTGGGGACTGAGGAAAGGAAGAGTCACTAAGGACCATAGGTCTTTCTTCTAATCAGCAGCAGATCTGAGATAAGCTATGCCCCCCTATGCTACTGAGGCAGAGTTTGAGGAGCAGCCTGGCATACACAAACCAGAAGCCCCTGCTGGCCATAACAGGTCAACAGGCTGGAAGTTCTGCATCCCTTTTCTAGAGGTCATAACTTATATTTTACATTTCTGAAGCACCAACGTCCACAGATAGTGCCTTCTCTTATAGAACACTAAACATTACAACAAATTTTGTATTGTTTTCTCTGCACCCCCCCCCCCCAAGAAACTCTATTGCAAGGCTTTGAAATAATATTGTTCTTGTGAAATAAAATTATTACTAAGTCTCACTATAAGCCAAAGCATTTACAGCTCTCTAAATAAGAGCTGGGGAAAATGAGATGATCTGAAGCCATGTTTGCAACCTTTCATTGTATCCTTACCTGCGAATTTTTGGTGGTGTTCTTCCCAGCAGGAAAGTTCTTAAGCCTATTCGGTGGATCTTCCTCTGCTTCTGGCATACAGGATGTCTAATATAGAGAAGAGTTGGCTTGATGATTTTGCTCACTAAATTATCCTTCTGGGTATTCTTCCTCTCAGATGGAACTTTTCCTGAGTTCTTCCTGCATTGCTAAACCAAATTAGAAATAAAACAGTTCAGTAGCTTCAGGCATTTAGCTTGTGTCCTAAGAGATAATACTACATTTGATTTCATTCTTAGTTGAGGTTTTGTGTCATGGTAAAGTTATTGTCAGTTTTTTGGAGGAAGGGGGTTAGTTGACTATGGAAAGACTCTCTACATCTATTGGATGTTCTTATTAGGACATGAGATTACTGATTTTTAATCACTGGTAACACATCAGGGGAGCATGAGATGTAATTTGCAACTCTGACAACTCTACTTATTCAACAGTTGGATCAAAGAAAAGGAAAGTGAAAAACACAGGAGATGCCTAACTGAGGGGCTGCTGCTGTGGCAGATGAAAAGGACTGAGAGAAACAGTGGGAACTCTGTCAAGGTATGTGCAGGGAGTGCGGAAGTATTCCTATCAAAAATGCTATGCTCAGTTCTAGAAAGTTCCTACTAAAAGAATAATCCATTTGTGTTGAGTCAGAGACCACAGAGAACAGCAGCAGTTCTTTCCAAATATGTGGGCAAGGGGTGTAGAGAGAGAACTGATTATGTATGTATGTATGTGTGTAATTTTTATTTCATCTATATCTCAGTTTTATACAACAGGCCGCTTACAAAAAGGAAGGTGCAATATCAGTTATAAAAATCATACATAACTAAAAGAATTACAGCGAACACAAGAGGTAAAAGAAAATAAACTAAAACAGTCCGCAAATAAAAAAGAATTGATAGCAGAAATTAAAATACTACAACAACAAATCTCCTCACACATAATAGAAAATTTGCAAAAAAGAATTAAATATATTAGACAAAGAAACTTTGATGGTGCAAGCAAGCCTGGAAAATGGCTAGCACATCAGTTGAGGAAAGAAAAAGAAAGAAAACAGATAACATGTTTAAAAGAGAAGGAAGTATTGACAAATTGAAAGAAATCGTTTATGATTTTTATAACCAACTTTACACCAGTGAAGAGATAGAAAAGGATAATATTGAAATTTCTTTAGAAGAATGTACATTACAACCATTTAGCAAAGAACAAAAGGAACTACTAAATAAGGAAATCACAACACAGGAAGTAGAGGATGCAATAAAAGAAAAACAAGACCTGGGAAATCTCCAGGCCCCGATGGGTTTCCAGCAGAATTTTATAAAAAGTTTACTCAGCTGTTATCTCAACCACTGAGTGAAGTGATGAATGGAATACTAAAAGATGAGCTCCCCCCCCACATGGGGCCAAGCTAACATAGTGTTAATCCCGAAAGAAGGAAAAGATTGTAAAGACATAAAGAACTACAGGCCAATTTCGCTATTAAACAGCGATTATAAAATCTTTGCTGTAATATTAGCAAAAAGATTAAAGAGGATCCTCAAAACCTGGGTGAACGAAGACCAAAATGGCTTTTTGCCTTCGAGGCGAATAAAGAATAACTTAAGACATGTGTTAGGCCTGGTAGAGCTACATGAAAGGAAAATAGACAAAAAATTGGCAATGTTCTTCATAGATTTCGAAAAGGCCTTTGATAAAGTGAATTGGCGATTCCTAATGCAAATATTAGAAAAACTAGATGTAGGCAATAACTTTATCAGCTGGATAAAAGCAATATATAGTAAATAAGAGGCCTGGATATTAATAAATGGTGAAAAAACTAAGAAGATAGAAATACGAAATGGGACGAGACAGGGTTGTCCCTTGTCACCCCTTTTGTTCTTGATGGTAATGGAGGTTTTGATGCATATGATAAGAGGAAAGGAAGAGATTACAGGTGTAAAATTTAAAGGCTTTGAATACAAAGTAAAATCCTATGCTGACGACCTGTTGGTCACAATAGCTGATTCTGAAGAAAGTTTGAAGCAACTATTAAAAGTGCTGGAAGACTTTAATAAGGTTTCAGGGCTACAGGTTAATAGAGATAAAACAACGGTAATGACAATGAACTTCACAAAGGAATATTTAACTGAAATATCAGGTTTTCAAATATGTAAAAAGGTTAAATATTTAGGAATCATACTAACAACAAAAAATATAGACCTGTTTAGAAATAATTATGGGAAACTATACAATGAAATAAAACGAGATTTAAAGGTTTGGAGTAAACTTAATCTTTCCTGGCTTGGAAGAATCTCAGTGATTAAAATGAAGCTGTTACCAAAGTTTATGTTCTTATTTCAAAATATTCCGATAATCACCAACAATGCACCGTTTAAACCAGGGGTAGGAAACCTTTCCTCTTTAAGGGCTGAGGGACTTCAGCTCCCAGAAGCCTCAGCCATGATGGCCAATAGTCCCATGTTGGCCAATAGGTCCTGGGATTCTAGGAGCCGAAGTCCCTCGGCCCTTAAAGGGGAAAGGTTGCCTACCCCTGGTTTAAACTATGGAATGCAGAAATATCTAAATTTGTATGGAGTTGGAGGAGACCAAGAGTAAGATTTAAGGTGATGCATGATCTTAAAGAAAGAGGTGGCCTTGCTTTATCTAACCTACAACTGTATTTTGAAGCCAATTGCTTAGAATGGATAATGGAGTGGCTGTTGTTAAAAAATAAAAGATTACTCAGCCTTGAAGGAGTAGATCAGCGGTATAGTTGGCACGCATACCTGTTCTATGAGAAACAAAAAGTCCATAAAGACTTCACGAATCACTTTATAAGAAAAGCTCTTCTAAGAGTGTGGAATAAACACAAAGCTAGGATATGTCCAGGAATCCCAATCTGGACATCAGTACAAGAAGCATTCCACAGTAGAGAGGCTGTTAACAGGGGAAAATTGGTTATCATACAAAGAACTAGTATATGTATCACAGTTAAATCAAACTCTTGTATTTAAGAACTTAGAACAATTGACAGAAGAAGGGTTTACTTTGGGGTGGTTCTTTCACAGACAATTAAGGGAAAGATTTGCTATGGATGTTAAGACAACAGGAATAAGATCAGAAAAAAACAAATTTGAGGAATATCTGTTCTCTGATAATATGCGCAAAATAGCTCTCTTCTATAAGTCCTTAATAGAATTAGATATGGAAGAAGAGACTGTAAAAGAACAAATGGTCAAATGGGTGCAGGACTTGAAACAAAATATAAAACTAGATCACTGGGAGAAGGTCTGGAACAAAACATTGAAATATACAACCTGCTACAATCTGAAAGAAAGCTACTATAAAATGCTGTATAGGTGGCACCTGACCCCTGATAAATTAGCAAGGATATATAAAGACTATTCCAACAAATGTTGGAAGTGTAAGAAAGAGGTAGGATCGTACTGCCATGTATGGTGGTTCTGTAAGAAAGCAAAAAAATTCTGGCATAGAATACATAAAACTGTGGAAGAGATCCTGCAGACCCAATTTGTAATGGATCCTAAATTATATTTGTTAAACATTTGTGAAAATGATGCAATGGAATGTAAGCATGGGAAACTTTTATTTTATATTACAACAAGTGCCAGACTAGTATTCGCGGCTAAACGGAAAAAGGAAGATCCTCCTTCAATGGAAGATTGGCTATATAAACTGACAGATATAATCGAATTGGATAAACTCACCAATTTGATAAGAGGTCAAGATTGGGAACTGAGTAAGAAAATCTGGGATCCTTTATTTGATTATTTACACAAAAAAAGGAGTCTAAGGACTATAAATAGAGGGAAAGTTAAGAAAAGCAGATTAAGGAGACTAGAGTTGGAGATTATCATAGACTAAAATAGTAGAAACTAGGAGGAAAAGAGAAAAGTTTATTTTTTTCTTCGGTTGATTTCTTCTTAATCAAAGAAAATAGAGAAAGAGTTTTAGTTAAAAGGGATAAGAAAATGACTTGGTAAGAGTTCAGGAGGTTGTAGTTTTTGAAAGAGAAGATTGAATGTACAGTTATGTTAGAGAGTGTATGAGTAGATCTGTATATGTAACTTGTCATAGCACGATGTAAGTATAAGTGACAATGTAAGTAATGAATGTTTGTTATGTTTGTTTATTTTGTTTGTACTGGTAGTGTGGAAATTTGTATGTTTGATTTTTTGTGTTTTTTTAAAATCAGTTAATAAAGTTTATTAAAAATAAAAATAAAAAATATATAAAAATCATACATAGTAAGAAATACAAGGACAGTCTTAACATCAAAAATTAACTTTTTTTAAAAAAGCAGAATGGTCAGCCACTCTGAACAAGCCGTTCCTCAAAGCCCACCTAAATGCAAGAAACAAGGAATTAAAAGGGCACTGGGGTGCCATAGTAAGGCATTCCATATTTGGTACCACAACAGAAAAGACTAGATGTCATTGCCTGTCCACTGTACTTCCAGTGGTGATGATCACTGAAAAAGAATTTAATTTAATTTATTTCCTAAAGTCAATATTATTATTTGGGAAGACTTGTATGGCAGAAGCTGGTTCTTGAAGTAACATGGCTCTAGACCGGGGTAGGCAACCTAAGGCCCGGGGGCCAGATGTGGCCCCCGAGGCCTTTGGACCAGCCCTAGGCCAGTCCTGCCGCTGCTGCCGCTGCCCCCTGCCGCCCCCCACCGCCGCCCGCCATGATGATATTGATTATTGTTATTACTTGTTCTTGGGGTTTTCTTGGCAAAATCTCCACAGGGGTTTTGCCATGGCTTTTCTGGGGCTGAGAGAGTGTGCATGCATATTTTTAAAATATTTTTTAATTTTTTAAAATTTATATTTATTTATTCATTTTTGGTGCTTCGGCCCCCCAATTGTCTGAGGGACAGCAACCCGGCCCCCAGCTCAAAAAGGTTGCCTACCCCTGCTCTAGACTATTACTTTTTCAAAGGTTAAAATCAAGAATTAAATTGAACCAAACAGTATACAGTTGCTTCTCCGTTCTCACGGATTTGAGATCAGCGGTCTTAAATATTCATGGAGGGGCAACCTCCTTTAACTTCAATGGGGTTTGCACCCACAGACACACACCCCATTCAAGCCTATGGGGCTTGAATATCAGCAAGTCTCCATTTTTGCGTGGGGTGTGTGTGTCCCAGAACAGATCCCCTGTGAAAACCGAGGGCTCACTGTACTTCATATAAGATTGACACTTATGATCTGATTGTGACAATACTCTGAATTGGATCAACTGAAGTAACAGAATGGCTTTAAAGCCAGTCTATAAAGATTAGTTTTTTGTTTTTGTTTTTAAATCTAACTGGAGCAGGCTGAACATCTGCTTCCACATTAGCAACACCCCAAACAGCAATACACCTGTCTTGTCTTGATGTATAATTTTATAGAATCATAGAGTTGGAAAAGACCACAAGGGCCACCCAGTCCAGCCCCCTGCCATGCAGGAACTCAAGATCAAAGCATCCCTGACAGATGGCCATCCAGCCTCTGTTTAAATAACTCCAAAGAAGGAGACTCCACCACACTCCAATGGAGTCTGTTCCACTTTTGAACAGCTCTCACTGTAAGGAAGTTCCTCCTAATATTGAGGTGGAATCTCTTTTCCTGTAGCTTGCATCTGTTGTTTCAAGTCCTGTTCTCTGGAGCAGCAGAAAACAAGCTAGGTCCTTCCTCAATATGACATCCCTTCAAATATTTTAACAGGGCTATCATATCACCTCTTAACCGTCTCTTTTCCAGGCTAAACATACCCAGTTCCCTAAGTCGTTCCTCATAGGGCATGGTTTCCAGACCCTTCACCATTTTAGTCGCCCTCCTCTGAACACGCTCATTTTTTTAATTTAAAATAAATAAATAAATAAATAAATTTTAATTTCTATTTTTTTAAATTTTATTCAGTTATTCCACCCCAAACTACTTCTGAACAGCAAACACCAGTGAAGATCTCCAAAGTATTCCTGGGATCAGAAGGTGGAAAAGACAGGTATAGCAGTGAGTTTTCAGTACACAGATTACATTTTAGCCAAAACCTCATCAGACAGCCTCATCAGAAGATTTCATGGAGAGAGCATAAGAAGGCAAGATGAACCCTTGGACATTTCCTTAGGCAATAGCGTGAGATAGCAGTCTCACATTGAACTTGGGAATGGACTGGCAGCTAATGCAATTGATCAGGAAGAACTAGGTATGCTGCCTGGCAATAAAAGAGATTCAACCTAATATCAGGAAGAACTTCTTTACTGTAGGAACTGTTCAGCAGTGGAACAGATTGCCTCGGAGTATGGTGTACTCTCCATTTTTGGAGGTCTTTAAACTCAGGCTGGATAGGCATCTTTGAAGAGTGCTTCAGTTGTCTATTCCTGGCAGGGGGTTGAACTGTATGGATCTTGTGGTCCTTGTCAACTCTAAGGTTCTAAGATTCTGTAAGTGACTAACATACCTCTTACACTGGTACCAACTGAAATTTCTGAGCAGTCCTTATAGGCAGCTCCACATTCAGTGTGTATGTGATTTCAAGTTGCCTGTTGACATATAGTGACCCCATAAATTTCATAGGGTTTACTTAGACCAGTGGTTCCCAAACTCTGGTCTTCCAGATGTTTTGGACTTCAGCTCTCAGAATTCCTGACTGTGGACCAAGCTTGCTGGGGCTTCTGGGAGTTAGCTCCTGGAAAACCAGTTTGGGAACCATTGACTTAGACAATAAACACTCAGAGATGATTTTTCATTGCCTTCCTCTGAAATATAGCCTATAACACCTACTATTCCTTGGTGGTTTCCCATCCAAGTACTTATCAGAATTGACTCTACTTAGATTTCAAGGACAAGCAGGATCTGGTGTCACAACATCCTATCATATATACAGATTTACTGATCTGCCACCACCGCTAATGAAATGGCTTCATTTTCTCCATTCCAATGTACTGGATCCAAAGGAAATTAACCATTTTTTATCGTGCAAAATTATTAATCCACCAATTTAGGATGAAGCTACATCTAACACAACTGAACATAATTCAAAATAAACATGTAAAAGATAGTACACTGGACCCTTCATATATGGGGGGGAGACATTCCGGACTCCCCTGCACAAATGGTAAAAAACACAGGACCTCAAGTCCCATGTTTTTCTATGGGTGCATGCTCCTGCACCTGGCACCGCACATGCACCTTTATCACACACACCATTCTGGACCCCACGCTTGCCATCTGCATAAACTCAAAGCCGCGGATGTCAAGCCCAGGGATAGTGTGGACACACTGTACTGTGAAGTCTCACTTAGGTCCAAAACAGACTACAGAAACAATCCAGTTTCAGACCACTTTAACTGCCCTGGCTCAATGCTAGGCAAGGCTGGGAATTGTAGTTGACAGAAAAGGCTAAATGTTTCACAAAACTACACTTCCCAGGATTCCCTAGCCAAGTCAAGGCAATTAAAACGGTCTCAAACTGTATTATTTCTGCAGTGTGTTTTGGACTATAAATGAGTGGACCTTAAGCTAATTGTGACTCATTGATTTAACCAACTTCCTTTGAATCTAACCAATGTTCTTCATTTACATGCAACCCACCTGCTACAAAACATATAAGCCACTAATCTTCCTTGGCTTCTTCACATTCTCCTCCTCACATTCTCCTTCACCTAGTGGTACCACAGTCTCAATCAGAAACAGCTTGTCTGTCTTACAACAGAAAACTCCCTATTTTGAGTCCTATTTTGGCACAACCACCTGCCCCATGTTTTTCTTGGGCCTTAATTTGCAGAAGGATGCAGCTGCCCAGATTCTTTCAAAGCCAGCTCAGAGTGGAATCAGATACTCAGTGTATGTTAGTGCTTATGGTGTAATAGCTCTAATCACTGCTTCTGGCTGCACAACATGCTGAGCATTACCATATTCCTGCAAGTGTTTGGAAACCTGGGCCTTGTCTACACTGCCCTAATCCTCATCTGTTGCAAAGGCTTGCCGTTCCAGCAGGGGGACAGCTGTTCACACATGCATCCTGCTGAGCCACCCAGCACAGCATTGTCACCACAGGTCGCATCGCTCTAAGTTCAGAACGAGGAGCCCACCCTCAATCACATGGCTGGGTGCTTCATTCTGACCTCAGAGTGAACAACTGGTGGCAGTGGTGAATGTGCTGGGAGCTGAGTGGGACAAAGATCTGGAGTAAAAAGTAACTTCTTAAAATTCATTATAAGGATAGTATCCGCTCCCCTGGTTCTGATGCTGAATTGTCCAGTTTGTTTGCAGCAGAACTGAAGTTTGGACAATGTGTTGTCCAGACTCCCAAAAGAGAAGACACCAGGATTCTGGTTTATTTGGCCCATGCAGACAAGGCCCTGGAAAGTGACAGGCACAGCAATGATTGGCTTATCACATGGCTACACAGTTTGGCTCCTATAGTCATGCTTTGCTTGATCTAATGTCCAAATCTATCTCCAGCCCTGACATTGTAGAGACTTTCTGAAGAACTCAGTCTTCTCTTCCTACACAGAAGCTTGCATGCTCTGCACTGGACAGGGACAGATTTGAGTTTTCAATGGGTTTTTTTGTATTGTGAAATTGACCACCAAATTTTATTGCTCTTATTTTATTGCATTTGTTGTACCCAGGGAGCTGGGGGGAGGAGAGAAACATATGGTTACAAAGAGGATTGTGTCCTTTTTTTGGTTAGCCTGACAGACACAAGCCAATAATAGATGTATCACCACAAAATGGACTTTGGAATTTGGTTCACTCTTGTAATTCTTTGAAATGGGCTGATGGTGACAAAAACAGCAAGATGGCACTAACGAAGGCCTAACTGAAAGACATACAGAATACATAATATAGCTTATGACTCTGCAGAACTGCCTTGCTTAGGGATTTTTAGAATCAAACTGACATTAAACTGGTCAGTAACTACATTATGGGAAAGGCACTCTGACGATGAGATACAGGACAGTGAACTGCACATCCACTTATTTCCTCACAAGATGGGCTGCTAAAAAGTAGGACTGCCAGTTCCCACTCCTACACATACCTTTTCTTTCTCTAGATTAGCAATTTAAGGCTTTATTTAGTGCTGGAATCGAGTTTCTAATCTATACAATATCAGATGAGCCAAAAGAGAATTAAAATTGTATTAACATATTATAATTAAATTAATGGAAAGTAAATGAACAAATCCTATCAATATCTTTCTAAAGTTTTAAACCTCTTAACATTCATTTATATGCAGTACACAATGAATAATACCCAATGCATCTCTTTTGTGCATCTCTGAAACATAAACTTTTTTAAAAAATCTTATTTGGAAAATTGCCAGGTTTTGTAAATAGACTGGAAGCCTATTTACAAGCCTTCTTGTCTTTGTAAGGGAACGAAATTGCTGTTAAACCTAATAGTGTTCACTTCACTGTAAATAAATTATCACAGATGGCCTTTGCAATTTGAAAAGGACAAAAACACATCTAAATGTACTCACAAAGCCTTTTTTTCCTCCTTAAGAAACTGGCCTCAAAATTAACTGTTTAAAGATTTCTGCCTAGAGGCTTAAAAAAATTAAACTTGCTGTAAACAAAGTATTCTGCAAGCTAATGGCAGAACAAGCTTCAAGCAATCATGAACTATCCTTGAAGTATCTTAACTCTGAATCTCTGGACAAAAGCCAACTGGTTAAACAGACCCACCAACAATGTCTGTTGATGCTAAGGTGCTGGGTTCATTTGAAACTATGTAACATTCAGAGCAACACACATCAAACTAATATCCACAAAGTTTTAGTGTTGAAGATGAGCTACATAGCTTGTGAAAAGTATCATATGAAAGAAAGAAAAAACAGGCTGATTAGTTAACATTTTGTTGGAATTTTATGGGCCCTCCGTGGAAGCTCCAAAGTCCAAACACCTGGGCGGGGGCTGCAACAATAAATCAAAGTGGATAGCAACAATGAAAAAAACAAACCCTGTGCAAACTGGCACCTATGTTCCCATGAGCCCTCCCTGACCAAATCCCAATACTGTGTCCAAGCAACACCATGGGAGTGTCTTCCCAACTTTTTCCTGTTGTAGTCCTTGAAGTCTCCTGAAAACCAGCTCCAGGAGGTTTCTGTCTTCAGGCACAGGCTGTTGGCAAAAGTGGGGGCTGCAGTGGTGAGAAGGATAACCTTTCCCCAGTTTTATGGACAGAAGCAGCTCTGTCAACAGATGGATACCGCTCCTCATATGAAAGCAATCTCTGGTCAGCTATAAGCAGATTCCATTTTTATCACATTCCATTATCTTCCATGGTAGACAGATTAGTGTTAAAACATCAGCCAAAGTGCAAACCATCCTCTCTTCTGTATCAGCTTTTGCATCATAGGTCCAAAACACACTGCAAAAATAATCCAGTTTGAGACTGCTTTAACTACCCTGGCTCAGTGCTAGGGAATCCTGGGAATTGTAGTTGATTGTGGCACCAGAGCTCTTTGAAGAGAAGGCTAAATGTCTCACAAAACTAGAGTTCTCAGAATTCCCTAGCATTGAGCCAGGGCAGTTAAAGCGGTTCAAACTAGATTATTTCTGCAGTGTGTTTTGGACCCCAGCAATGTCCTTAAAGTGATCCAAGAGACTAGAAATATGAAACTTGAAGTGAACCAGATTCTTTCCTTCTCAGACTTAAGAATATTGTTGTACTTGTGTCACATTTGAATGCACCACAGTGATATTCATCAATAATGTTCAGTAAAGTTTTACTCTCCAAATCTGAATCCTTTTAAGAATCACCCAACATTAAAGCCAAAGAACATATCAATATATTAAAAGTAACCAGAATAGCATCTGTGGCAAGTATGACCAGCTGTGCATCTACAAGCACCAAAGCAGTAGAATTAATGCACCATTAAGAATTTACATAGGTTATCAGACTGTGCAGCTAAACAGTGATAACAGAGGAAGGAAGATACATGGGATCTGATTTTTAACTGCCTTTTAAATTGTTTTACAGTAGTGTTTTTCATATTGTTGCCTATTTAATTGCTTTTAACTTTTGTATTTGCCTATTGTTTTACCTCTATTTGGTTTTAACTTGTGTTATGAGCCACCCTGGGTTCCATATTGGGGGAAAGATGGGATAATCAATACATAAATCCTTTTTTTCTTGGGGTAAATTTTATTTCACTATTATGGACCAAAACCCACAACTGGACTTCTCTTTGCAGGCCTGCTGTCTTGCTGTATCCAAAATCTAAACAAACACCCTGCACTCAAAATACAATACAGCTGAACTAAATCCTTTTGTTTATATAACCTATGGAAAATACCTGTGTAGTATGAAATACAAGTAACACACACAAAAAAGAGTCCTTAATAACTTTACTTTTGTATTTACAGTATTCCACAGAGCACTTAAACCTGAACTGGGCATAGAAAGGGCATGTTTTTTCCCTAGGCTGACAGAATGCTTAGTCCTCTCATTTACACCACACTGCAATAACATAAAGAAGGGTTTACCATTAATCCAGGTTTTACTACAAAGCATCCTGTTATTTCTCTGTCAAACACTGTCAAGAGTGCCAAGTGTCTGTCATCCAATTCAGGGGATTAAGTCTTCTTTTATAGTGTGATACTTGTACCAATTTATAAAAATACAGATATAGTTTCTTAGAGCTGGTCACAGTCTATATTTTGGACTGGATTCACGCCGCAAAGGTTGAATATGACAGCTGGCAGGAAGCTGAGGGGAGAATACAGCCTCCCCCTTTTCAGTCACCACATTTTGGTTGCCATAGGGATTAATCCTCAGTTCAATGCCTCTCTTTGTATATTTCTTTTCAGTAAAACTTTAAGTAAACTTAAGTTGAAAACAAGCAGTTGAATGAAAAAAGAGGCTTCACATAACCAAGATCTACCGTATAAGTTTTGTGACCAATATATTTCCACTTATTAAAACAGCAAATTAACTCTAACGCATAATACAACTTCTTCAAACTCCCTAAATATATCCTGTCCCTGTTCATATAATTATTGAGTGAAGTAACATTTCCTTTCTACTACCAAAGTTTACTTGGTTAAGTATGTGTGTTTGTGTTTAAAGGGGATCTCTTTATGCATAGCATTCAAACATGAGTCCCTAAAATGAACCAAATGGTCATCCCATACCCTTGTAATTCTGAATCCTCATTTAGGCTGCTTCACAGAAATTGTTTTTGCCAATTAACACAGAAATTAATTAGGGAATTAATGAAGGAATCCAGACATCCAATTCAAAATAGATTGGAAACAGTAGAAGAGGATGTTGCCCAGGCTCCAGAAGATTGAAATTACTTTAATGTTTGTAGGTTGTTGTATTTTTCCTGAAAGGACACAGGCTACCCTTAAAGCAACAGAACATTAAAAGAAATAAATTCTGAACACCCGCTATTAAGATCAATTACTGTTTGATGGTTTCAGTCAGTACTTTCAGTCAGTACTACTTTAATGTACTCAAAATAGTAGTACAAGTTTAGCAAATCTTTAGTGCACATTTTAGGTAATATACTTCCTTCAAAAAAGAATACCGGGTTTGATGAAGAGCAGATCCAATTAAATCAATTTGACAAGTGAGCCATGACTAAAGCAAATCTACAATAAGTTTTACTAGATTTGGATCCATTCAGTTAAATTTATAATTATATTCATATTTACTTTCCATTTTGGACCCATGTATTTGCATTCTGAACCACAACAGGTGGTAGTATCATCTTGTTCATCATTGTCACTTTAAATTTATAAATATTAAAACAAATTAGCATATATAAGAGCTGAGCTTCCTCTGGTTCAAAAACAATGTTCAATTTTACATAAAGTGTATTATCAAGTTTATCATGGGCTATCTCTGCTCAAACAAATGTTCTAGTATTACATAACTTCAAACAGGGAAGGCTAAGTGATAACTGATGGGTTGCATCTTGCAGTCGGTTTAAATTTTTTTAAGCACTTTCCTCATATGCAATTATTATTATATTATTATATTTATTTATATCCCACCCTTTCCCCAAAACTGGAGCTCAGAGGGTTAAACCAGTACAATTAAAAATATTGAAAAGTGTTACATTAAAACAGAATTAAATTATTACAATGTTAAAACAGATTGCATATAAAATATAATTAAAAAGATAAAAGTGTTTAAAATACTTTAAAAGAATACAATACCCAGCCCATTCTTTAGAAACCTTCTGTTTTAAAAGCCTGTCTGAACAGGTAGGTTTTAACTTGCTGGCAGAAGGCTAACAAGGAGGCAGCCATTCTGGCCTCCCTGGGAAGGGAGTTCCAGAATCTAGGAGCAGACAGCGACAGAAAAGGCTCTCTTTCTTGTCCCCACCAACTGGGCTTGTGACGGTGGTGGGATGGAGAGAAGGGCCTCTCCTGAAGACCTCAGAGCCTAGGCTGGCTCATACAGGAAGATACGGTCTGCCAAATAGCCTGGATCTGAGCCGTATTTGCAAGGGATGGGATGCACCTTATAACAGTTTGCAGGAATGTTTTTGCAAGGAGTCTGAGGCCTGAAGCAGACAGGCAAAAAGCACTGGCTTTGGGCCACATTGAGGGCATGACGTTTATACGACACAAGCTCCAAAAGCAGATAGAAGCTGTGCGGAGAGTGTGCCAACCTGGAAAACCTGGCACAAAAAAGAACAGTGAAAGGTAACTCCTGCCGGTGGCTGCTTTGAGGACTGCTGCAGTGACCCACTTCTGTAGCGGGCCCATGCGGTTGCCGCAGTCCCAGCACAACGCTTTTGGCCTATTTGCTTTGGGCCTGGAAGATCTGATCAAGGCAGCTTTACACTGAGTTATGTGTGGAAGAGAGACAGTATTCTTGAGGGCAGGAGTTCATCAAGTGCTGGAGATAATATCCTAATAGAGAAAAAGGAAAATTGCACAACACTGAATCCAACAGCAGGAGGAAAAACCTTTTAAAAGTCAGATGGTGGGATGGCCCATGGTCTTAGATGTCCCTGCACTAATGTACAGAGCATGGGAAATAAACAGGACAAATTTGAACTCTTAGCACAGCAAAGCAAATGATATAATTGGCATCGCTGAAACCTGGTGGAATGAGTCCCATTATTGGAATGGAATTTTGGTACTTACCTGATATACGTCCCTTTCCAGCAAAGAAGGTCTGAACATCCTAAACAATGGGTAGCTCTGCCCACTTTACTCCTAATAGGCAGGGAGAAACAAAAAGAGGAGTGCCTGACCTCACGTGGGAGGAGCAACCCTCTCCAAGGCCAGTCAATGATCAGCCAAAGATGTAAGCAAGAAAAAAAAAATTATGGGAACAGAAGAAAACCATCCCCCTTTTTATTGAAGTTAAAACTCGAACATTAAAGAATATCAACAGAGAGACGAACAAGGGCCTTCCGGTCCCTCCTAATGTGTCTCCCGCTGTATAACTCTCACCCTCCCGCACCAGCATTTAAGGGTGGGGAGGATGTTCGGACCTTCTCTGCTGGAAAGGGACGTATATCAGGTAAGTACCAACGTTCCATTTTCCAGCAGAGAAGGGCCTGAACATCCTAAACAATGGGATTTACCAAAGCCCCCCTAACCTAAGAAGGGACAGTTGGCACCCCAGAGAAGGAATCTAAAACTATCTGCTGTAAGATCCTTCTGCCAAAGACGGTCTCTGCCGATTAGACGACAACAAGTTTATAGTGTCTGACAAATGTGGAAGGAGACTTCCACGTGGCCGCTCTGCAGATCTCGGCCAGCAGGACATTGGTGCTCAGAGCCGCACTTCTAGTTGAGTGAGCAGTGATGCCCTCTGGGGGCTCCAAGTCCAGGGCTTTATAACAGGCAGCAATGCAGGCTCTAATCCACCTGCTGAGGGTGGAAGCTGAGACCTTCTTTAACTTGGAATTTAGTTGAAATGAAGAGTGCCTCTGATTTCCTGAAGTTGGCAGTTTTCTTGAGCTAGATCTTGATGGCTCTATGCACATCCTCATGCGGTAGAATGGAGAAAATAGCCGCAATTTGTCTCTTAACTGTGTTACGTCGAAGACCTTGGTTGATGCCGTCTTGAAGGAACTATTGAGGAGAACAGGGGCACCGGGCTAGGGGTTTTGATGGTCAGCCCAGCAAGATGTCTGCCCCCATGGCCAAGATGGCCACCCCCATAGTTTAGACCAGGGGTAGGCAACCTTTCCCCTTTAAGGGCCGAGGAACTTCAGCTCCCAGAATCCCAGGAACTATAGGCCAACATGGGACTATTGGCCAACATGGCTGAGGCTTCTGGGAGTTGAAGCCCCCCAGCCCTTAAAGGGGAAAGGTTGCCTACCCCTGGTTTAGACCAAGATACCAGGGACTCCCCAGCCATATAGAAGGACGGTCTCCCAGCCATTACTGTGTCTGACCGAGGCAGGCTCGCACAAGGCTGGGCCCATCTTTTGGGGGGAACTCCCATGGGGTTAAGCTGCCCTGGTCCCCTCGGCTGGGATCTGCTGGTCCCCGCTGTCCATGGAGCGGCGAGATTTCCCTCTCCCCATGATGCCCGGACAATGGCTGGAGCCTCCTGGGCCAAAAAGGTGCTAATCTACCATCTCAGGGGATGGCGGGTTACTCACGGCAGCCTCCAGTGTCTGTGGGGCCAGCTCTCCGTCTTTGGACTTTTGGGTCGATCAGGAGGCCTTTGGCTCTGCAGCAGACTCCTCTTTTTGCTACTCCTCTTTTTGTTTCTCCCTGCCTATTATGAGTAAAGTTGGTGGAGCTACCCACTGTTTAGGACGTTCAAGCTCTTATCTGCTGGGAAATGTACTAATAGAGGAGGATAACCTATTTCAGAAAAATAGACCAAACAGGAAGAGAGGTGGAATAGTATTATCCATTAAGGATGTGTACAGCTGAGAACAGATCTATGAGTTAAATCCTGGAGGCCAAGTTGAGAGCATCTGAGTAAAATTTAAGGGGGAGAGAAACAACAGGAATGTGGTGGTGGTGGAGAGGTCTACTATAGACACAGAGAGATGTAGTAGTAATGGGGGATTTCAACTATCCTGTTATTTGTTGTATGTCAAATTCTGCCAGAAATTTAAGGTCTAACAAATTCTTCACCTGCCTTGCAGACAATTTTATTGTCCAGAAAACGGAAAAGGCAATCAGGCGATCAGCTATTTTATCCTAATTGACAGTGATGATGTGGTTAATGGGGTGGAAGTGGCAGGATCCTTAGGTGGGAGTGATCATGTTCTCCTGGAATTTGTCAGACAGCAGAAGGGGGAAGCCAAGCATAATCAGACATACCTCCTAGACTTAAGAAAGCTGATTTCAGAAAATTTAAGGAAATACTGGCAGTGATTCCATGGTCAGGAATACTAATAGAGAAGAGGGCCTATGAGGGATGGGAGTTTCTTGAAAGTGAAATACTGAAGGTACAATTTCAAACAGTTCTGACGAGGATGAAAAATGGGAGATGGCTAAAGAAACCAGGATGGATGTCTAAACAACTTGCAACTAAGACTCAAAAAGGGAAATGTACAAGAAATGGAAAAAGAGGGAAATCACCAAAGAAGAATTCAAGCAAATAGCCATCCCATACAGGAAAAAAGCCAGAACTGCTAAAGCACAGAACAAGCTTAGGCTTGCTAGAGAGGTTAAAAACAATACAAAGGGCTTTCTTTGGTTATGTCCATAGCAAAAGGAAAGAAATAATAGGGCAAAAATGTACAGAAGATGGTGAAATGCTAAGAGGGAACAGAGAAAAGGCAGAACTGGTCAACATATTTTTTGCCTTGGTCTTCTCTGAAAAGGAGAACAGTGCTTGGGCTGGGAAAAATTGAGAAGATGATGGATTAGGGGAAATGCAGCACAGAATAGGTAATGAGGTAGAGCAGGAATACCTGGCTACTCTAAACAAATTCAAGTTTCCAGGGCCAGATGAACTACATCCAAGGGTATTAAAAGAACTGTAATCTCAGAACCACTGTCAATAATCTTTGAGAATTCCTGGAGAACAGGAGAGATCCCAACAAACTGCAGGAGGGAAAATGTTGTCCCCCTCTTTTTTTTAAAAAAAAAAAGGGGGGGGGAACAAAGAAGACACAAATAATTATCACCCAATCAGCCTGACATCAATATGCAGAAGGATTTTAGAGCACATCAGTAAACAGACAGGCTGTAAGCACTTAGAGGGAATCACTAAAAGTCAGCATGGCTTTCTCAAAGATGAATTATTTCAGACTAATCTTATCTCCTTTTTTTTTATTGTAACTCTATCATCCTTGGTTAGGGGTGCTGGGGCCTACAGTCCAACAATATCTGGAGGACTGCATAATTCCCACTCAATCTAGAAGACCATAAGTAGTTGGGCAGAGAGGTTAAATCTTCCCGTTTCCTGGCATGTACAGTCATCTATCACTCCCTCCTCTTCCTCTTTCTCTTCCTCCTCTTAAGATGACCCCTAGCAAATAGCATCATTTATTAATAATAATTATGATTACTATCATTATTACTAATACTACTACCTTTGTAACAGAAAAAAGTTGTTCAACACCACGAGTGGCACAGTAAACACATCATGGCTAACAGGTACAGCTGTTCAGCACTTTTCCTTCACAACATCTGCAGGAAATTAGTGAACTCTAGGATAAACTGAATATTCAAATGTTGGCACATGGGGAGGGGGATCAAAGCACCCTTTCTTTAGATTGTTATTATCCAGGGGTTGGCAACCTTTGCTTACCTGGGGCCGGTCCCTTGTGGTGGTCCCCTCCGGTGGGCCTTGGGCGGGGGGGGGGGGGGAAATGGCGGTGCGCTTGCTCATGCACGTCCCTGCCGCTGCCATGCACGCGCTGCCGCTGCCTCCACGCATGTCACGGCCATTTTGTTTGCCAAAATGGCAGCCGTGACTCATTTGCACATGCGCAGTACTCCTGCACATGCGCAAACGAGTCGTGGCTGCCATTTTGGCAAATAAAATGGCGGCCGTAACACGCGCAACCGCGCAGCGGCCAAAACGCGCAGCGGCGGGGGCCGGTAAGCGGGGGTCCTTGGGCCGGATGCGGCCCGCGGGCCATAGGTTGCCGACACCTGTTATTATCAAATCTGTATACATATATGCCTGATGATAGAGGCCTGAGTCCCATTGGTAATCTCACTAAATCAATGTGATCTACGGATAAGACAATCAATCACCAATTGATTCAGTGTGTCTAGTCTAGTTGGGATTTACAATAGGATTTAGGCTAAAGGTAACAGGTGAATCTCTCCACTGAGGAGGAAAACTACAGGTTTTCTTTCACAGTCTTCCAATGTTTAATACACAAGAACTCTCCTGCTGGCAACCCTACACAGAGATTATGAATAGGTAGATGGCAAACTCTTAAACAGGCTGGTGCAAAGAAATTAGATGAAAATTTCCCCATCATTTTATTTCCCTAATAAGAAACATTTGTCCAACAATGTCTTTGTAATAGTTCCTACTAAAAACACAGGCCTCTCTTCTTTAGTCTGATCAAAACTTCGTAGACATCCCAATAATGGTTAACAGAATGTCTATGAATATCTGAACTACTTAGGGAATAAAGCTATCTAAAAACCCCTCAAATCCTGTTTACAATACAGTTCCTACTAAAAGTGATAGTTGCCAGCTTGACTGGGAGATTGGTTCTATGGAAGAAGTGAGTCAGGTTATGCGCTCAAAAGCTGACTTGGAGATGTTCCCAGGGGGGAAAAACAGAAAGAGAGAGAGAAAACCAGAGCATAAGAGAATCTAGAACTGAATAGGCCACTATGGAGGATCCAACATTTTCTATACTCCTACCTCCAATATACTCTGGCAAAACCAGGAAGAACCAAATGACTCCATTTTTAAAAAATGTTCTTGTTGTTAACATTGTTGGGAAGACATCCTACGACACCACTGCTTTTTCCTGCAAATAAAATTATTTGAAATAATGGGGAATACAGAAATGGCCTTGAAAGTCACATCATTCCCACCTCTGGTCCATATGAAGGGAAAGAGTGAAGAAAATATTTTTAAAAAACTAGCTAGAGAACCCTGCTGCATAGGCTTGCCATGTTTATACATTAAGGGGGCTGCTATGCCTGTACGAGAAGCATCACAAGCTTTTATTATCACTAAAGAACAGTGACTTTAAAATACCTGTAAAAGTGTCTTTAAATGTCCTCAAAACAATTTTTGAAAACAACTAGAAATTCTTACTTGTTATAACAATACAGTGACTTCCTTTCAAAATACTTTTGAAATACGACTTGATTACACACTTGTTACCTGGCCAAGTAACTAATTACAGGTAAATTGTTACTTCCAGGCACTGGTATTATCCAACAAAAATGTTCATAATGTATAAACATGTTCTGTTCCTCTTTCAAATTCCTTGTTTTTTAACAAAAGCAAACAAAGGCCTATCAATTTCCAAACATATCTTTGGCATGCCTGACAAATAAGCATTTTCCAGTTAAAGAAACTATCTTTCAAAACATGACAGTCTGCCCAAGTCCTGACTCCTTCAGTACATAAATAGCAATGCTGCTTTGTCAGGACTCTGTTGGAGGCACCTCCACCAAGAAACTAGGCCTTTGATCACTCACGGTGGCCAATAAAGGAACCCCTGGTTTTAAAAACAAGTAAAACATTGAGGTTAAAAAATAACAACAGTAATAGAAAACATTTCTCAAATCCTCCTCTTTACCTTGGCTTTGCATACTGCTACATTTGCAGGGAGTTGGGAAAATTGCTGTAGTTCAAATACATCTCGCACTGCCCACCGGCTCAAGTGATTTTCAGCTTTGCTTGAGCCAACAACATTTTGGTTCGAATGAATGTATGAGACTTCAGCAACATCATCTGGTAATTGAAAGGTGAAATACAGAATTCATGCATGTATTTAACACTGCCTATGACTGACAGATAAACATAAAATAAAAATTTAAGTCACATGGTCCAAAGTTTTAATTTTAATTACTATTCATTCATTCATCCAAGCACATCTGGGTAGCAGAACACATATTTTAACCCTACAACTGGAAAGCTTTAACCATTTTAAGGAAGGTTATCTTTACATCAGCAAGAAAAGAAAAAATTGTTTGGAAGCACTGGAATTATTAAAATTTATCACAAATTTAGTTTTCATGCTAACAAAGTGCAAACAATACAGTCAGTTTTATACTGTCAAAAAGATACATGGAGATGAAGAAAGTACAGACATACCTCAGTTAACAAAGCCTATGATAAAGAAGCTCCATTGTACAAAGTCTTTTTACACCCACCTAGCCCCTACTTTTCTTCCTTGCCCAGTCTAGCTGGAAGTCTTTTAGCAGCAGCAGGAGCAGCATTAAGAAAATTGTGAAAAAGGGTTGGAGAAACAGATTTTCATTATTGACACTACAGCAGAGTGTATGCAGTAAACAATGCAATATAGCGTAATCAGGGAAACAATAGGTATGGCTCAAGCCAATCCTACTGTAGCTGTGTGTCCCTGGCTACAAAAGGCAAAGTAAACAGCAGCTGCCTCCAGCAAAAAGGGAGAAAAAAGGAAAGCAGATGAGTTGACCTCATCAGCTCTCCCAGTACATTTTTTCCAAAAAAGCTTAGATCTATAAGTCTGATAACAACATGGCAGTCACAAGATACGTGAAAATAATCATCCCAGGATGCGGTTTGGAAGAAGCTTTCAAGTGATCTCTAGGATGTTCAAATTGTGTTTGTTTGCCTAGGCAAGGTTTACTTGACCTGGTTGTTTCATTTTATATGTTCATACTGTTAGTTTTTAATTTAAAAAAAAGTTTACTGAAATATGATGATCCCTTTCTTCTGGTGGAGGAACCCATCCCTATTCTTTCTATGTTATTCCTCTCTCTCGTACCAAATTTTCTGTTAAAGTAGTAATACCAGGAGCACATCTGCTTCATTAACTGAGGTGTAACCCACTGGATGACATTGGGCAAGTCAAATCTCTCAGCCTTAGTGGAAGGCAATGGTAAACCCCATCTGAAAAAACTTGCTAAGAAACCCCTATGATAGGTTCACATTAGGGTCACCATAAGCCAGGAACAACTTGAAGGCAAACAACAACATCACTACATCTGTAGTGTAAATTAACTTCTGCAAGATTAGCCGATTATTAAAACTAATAAAACAGGGAATTGTAATACAAGTTTAGATTGTTATACAGGCTGTAAACCTATTTCAGAAGTTCCACTTATTTTAAACCTTGGTAGCAATTTGAAAAAAAGTTTAAATTGCTCATGTAAGATATGAAACCATAATGAATTTGTTTTCAACAGCACTTATTTTTGTTTTAAAAAGGAGCCTATCAATTATTCAATAAAATAATTCACCAGGGCTGGTGTTTTTGTAAATAAATTCTTTCCAAAGCTATGTTGCTGTAAGTATACACGTTTGTAATATTATTTTAATAATAATAATAATAATAATAATAATAATAATAATAATAAATTTTATTTATAGCCTGCCCCTCTGCAGAGCAATCGGGGCGGGTTACATCAGTTAAGATACAGAAGTTAAAAACATTCACGTACCCATCCAACCCTCCCACCCCTTAAAACAATATTAAACTAATTATTAATTAAAACAACATGCTCCGTAATACAACAAATAAATAATAATACAACAAAATACAAAATGCAACACAATACAAAATGAGCAGCAGGGGAAGGGCGATGTAGTTGTCTCCTGGAGCCGGAAAGTTATTCCGGGAAGGCCTGCCGAAAGAGATCCGTCTTTACTGCTTTCTTGAAAGCAGCAAGAGTGGTAATATGATGGATCTCCTCCGGCAGGCCATTCCAGAGTCTGGGAGCGGTCGCAGAGAAAGTCCTCTGGGAGGTCTGAGACAGCCTGGTTTTTATTGGCTGCAGCAGATTCCTCCCAGAGGACCGAAGGGTGCGGGGAGGGTCATACGGGAAGAGGCGGTCCCTGAGATAAGATGGACCCAAGCCATGTAGGGCTTTAAAGGTTAAAACCATCACCTTGTACTGTGCCCGGAAACTGATTGGCAGCCAGTGGAGGGATTTAAGCACTGGTGTTATGTGCTCCCTCCTTGATTTTCCAGTAATTAGCCTGGCTGCCATGTTTTGCACTAATTGTAGTTTCCGAGTTAGGCACAAGGGTAGCCCCATGTAGAGTGCATTGCAGTAATCTAATCGTGAGGTTACCAGGGCGTGTACTACAGTTTCCAGATCCCTCATGTCCAGATAAGGGCGCAGTTGGCGTATCAGCCGAAGCTGATAACAGGCACTCCTGACCACCGCATTCACCTGACTAGTCATGTGAAGCGATGAGTCAAGGAGCACCCCCAAACTGCGAACACAGTCCTTTACGGAGAGTGTGACCCCGTCCAGAACTGGAGACTGTATTCCCAAACCTGGTTTCGGGCCTGTGACTGTAATACATTTGAAAATGTATTCATAAGAAATGATTTTTAACATTTCAAAGTTGTATATAGAACATACAATAAATAACAGTACATTAGATCAATACACTTTATTTATATATGGTATCTATAAGACAAAAAAAAGCTGGACTACACTGGGATGGCTTGTAAAACAGGCCTGTCTCCTACATGCACTAAAATTTAAAAACTGCAGTTGTAAGTCTACTCTTGTTACAAATAACTCCAACTACACCCCTCTGACGCATTACTCACAAAGATGGGGCTTGAGATGCTGTTGGGTAATAAAAGGCTCTACCTATGTATTAGATTGTTGATTTGATTTTATATATGTAACATATATGATAAACATGGATAATTAAATCTACAGTCATCACGCCAAATTTGCAGGGGATACGTTCTGCGCACACACGCGCGCACACACACACACACACGGATTTGAAATTTCATGAATATTGAAGTCCCACTGTCCCAAATGGGAACGCCATTGGGGACAATGGGACTTGACTATTTCCCTCCCCTCCCCTCTCCTCCTTCCTTCCCTCCCTCCTTACCACCTTCTTTCCCTCAGGTTTCTTCCCCCCAGGAAGGCCAACATGGCCGGGAAATGGCTGTGCCAGCTACACTGCCAAAGAAGGCCAGTGCAGCCAAAAGAAGGCCAGCACAGCTGGGAAATGGCTGCACTGGGTGCTTCAAGACCGACACAGCCAAAAGACCAGCGCGGCTGGAAAATGACTGTGCCAGCTGCCACAGCCAGCTAGTAATGAAAACAAAATGGGAAGCAAGTGAGGGAGGCAGGCAGTAGCGAGGAGGAGGAGGAAGAAGAAGAAAAAAGAAGGGGGAAAGAAGGAGGTAAGGAAAGAGGGGCTGGAAAGGGAGTGCAGGTGGCGGCAACCTCATGGATAATTGAGACCACAAGTTCCAAAGCCGCAAATTCGGAGGGACGCCTATATCTCTAACACTTAAATATTATTATCCATCCCAACCAGAGTAAACCCCATGAATCAGTGGGATACTCAGGTATGTTAAAGCACCACCCAACAATTGATTTAATGGGCCTTCTCTAGTTGGGACTAAGGAACACAATCCCAGCCAAAATCTGCAATTGACTTTAAAATGTATTATTATGAACCATGAGGGGTTTTTCTGGAGGGGGGGAGAACACCCATCTTTCAAACATTATATTTTATTTATTTTTTAAAAAATATTTTGATATAAAAGTATATATAAAGTTACCAAGAAGTCTGTCCAACGATCCCACTCCTTGTCCTTGACTTGCAGTTGTTTCCTTTCTCAAAGAGGTCAGTGACCTATTTGAATTACTTCGCTTTCTCAGCACCACAGAGGGAGGATGGGAGTGTTTTGATAATCTAGATTTAAACTGAATTCCATGCTTATCACCCTTTAGCCTTTGTTTTTGTTTATTAATATCAACCTTCCCAGCTGAGAAACTGTCCTCTGGTGATGAAAACTCCTCTATATTCTGAGAGTCATCATTGCTCTTCTCTATCCTTGATTTGTTACTATACAAAATCATTCTGGAAGGATTGTTAAGCACCTTGTTATTGAAGTGGGTTTTTTTCACATGGTTGGTAAATTTATGTATTCCTGTTCTTGACATCTCAATATCATCAGACTCATCACTAATGTCACTTGGTTCTTTCACAGTCTTGATCTTTGGAATGTTTTTAAATGATTTTATTTTGCTGAAAGATAAAGTACCCCCACTACTCTGCTCAGAATTCAAATGTTTTTGCAGAGTTGCAAGTATAGGGCTTTTTTCAATATCTAAACAGTCACATTTTACTATTGTGTCTTTATAGTTTTTAGCAATTTTCCGATTGGTATGAACTTGGGAAGGAAAAATAATATCATCATTTTCAGATGAACTGTCTTCAGTCTCTTGAACTATCTCAACTTGATTTGAAATATACCTATGTTTATAATTTTTTCCAATATGTTTTTCTTCTTCAAAATGTGATGAAACAGAAGGATCATAGTCTGCATTTTCCATACACAACTGTTGTTCTGTCATTCTGACTTGTGACACAGAAGTTTTTTGATGTAAAATATTACAGTGGTCTTCATTTTTCAGGGAACAACTACTTGGATCTTTAGATCTCTGTCTCAAAGACTGGCCATTAGTACTTTCATCACTGGAAGCAGCAATGCAACTGTCATCCTCAGCTGCTGTATTTCTTTTTTCCAAAAGTTTAGGAAACCCACACTGCATTAAAGTCAGTTGTCCCTGGAAAATTTTAATGTTTTTTGCATTGCACAATCTGCTTCTTTCTCCTTTCATCTTACAATTTCTCACAGGCTCTTCATCACTGAAGTCACTGTTGCAATCAAATCCTTCCTTTTCCAGTGGTTCCAAAGGACTGACAGTATGTTGATCTTCACAACCATGCTGAAATTAGGAAAAACCAGACCAATGTAAAAAAAAAATGTATTTCAACAAAACAAGAAACTGGAAAACAAATGGCTCTATAATTACCTAAAAGCTATCACAGCTATGCATATATCATGGGCGCCACCTTTTATTTTCTTTTGTAAACTTATTTTTATTGTTATCTGTAAAGCTGGTTATAAATACAGTTATTTGTTTTTTTTTTTACATATATAGTATAGTCTGCTGGGCCATAGTAACATTCTAGTCTTATTCATCTAGTTCTATTCCCATATTCAAAGACCAAAGTATTACATAGGAGAGTTCTGTAACACTCCACGAACACAGTTCCTCTCCCCACCCAAAGACAGCTGTCAAACACTGGGCAATGTTACACCCATTTACTGGCTGAAGAGGAGAGGGAAGGTGACCAGGCATCACCTATCCCAAAATGAGGTTTCAGTCCTGGATCTCCTTCCAACAGTTACAGTGGGAGTGCCCCAAGCTGCCTGGGGCTGGTAGTGGACAAGAAGCTACTGAATAACACCTTGGACATACACATATGCATAATCCTGAGTTACTCACACATAGTTCACCATATGGAATCCTGATAAACTATTTAAGTTGCAAAAACACAATAAAATCATAAACCAGAAAAAACAGCTACACAATTAAAAAGAAAAACAACTCCAATCCCATATACTGCTGGCATTCTGTCCTATTTCTTCCTTTACTCTTCCAAATTTTTTTTAAATTAAGTGCCTTGTGAACATTCAAACATAAGAACTTAGAATCATGTTGGGTTAATCAAAAGGACGGTTTAGTGCAGCATTCTGTTCATACAGTGCCCAACCTCCAAAACAGGTCAAGAAAAGAACAGTACCACCCCATTTGTGCTACCCAGAAATTGCTATAAAGAGGCATACTAACTATGGTATAGGAAGGCATATGCCATTTATCCATGGTATATATCTATCATGATAAATATTCATGGATAGGCCCATTCTATATAAATTTACAGTCGCCTCTCCATTTTTGCAAGGGATCCATTCTGGATCCCCCTGTGAAAATGAAAAACCGCAAATATTCAAGCCCCATTGAGTTAAATGGCAGGTGGGCAGGCAATTTTTTCCCCTCCCCGTTTGCTGTTCTGCAAAGGACCGAGACTGCAGACTCAAAGTCTGGAAGTGGGGAGGGACAACTGTATTTCATTATCTTTTAAAGCTGCAACTTTCATCTCTATGTAGGACATTTTATTACGCCTGATCATAGAAAACATTAAACCATATGTTTCATAGCATGTAATGGTAGAAAGAGGGATGTGGTGGCTCAAGTGGTTTAAGATGCTGACTGTGTTGATTGCAAGATCAGCAGGTTTGCAGGTTCAAGGCCCAAGTGCTATGTGATGGGGTGAGCTCCCATCACTAGTCCCAGCTTCTGGCAACCTAGCAGTTTGAAAGCAAATGCAAGTACATAAATAGGTATCCCTTCGGTGGGAAAATATGGCCACAGAATCTTCTTTGACAACACTGGCTCTTCAGCTTAGTAACGGAGATGAGTCTCGCCCCCTACGGTCGGACACAATTTGACAACCTTATCAAAGGAATACCTTTACTTTTACCTTAATGATAGAAAGACAACTTGCTACTTTACCATTTCTATTCCATCTGGCTGGGGTTCTTCTTCTAACCATGTAGTAGCTGTCATGACACCAGCTTCCACTTGTCCCTCTCTCTATAAAACATCAATGCAATTGTATAAAAACTCAGTCTGCTTCATAGTTTTTCTGGACAGCAGTGCACTACATCATGAGGATGAACTCGCTCTCATAGTATTGGCCATTATATAGCCCCACCCACAAAGGTACCATCCAGGCACAAAAGAGAAAAATCAGCAGATTTGGGGGAGCTATGGGGTGCAGCTCTGTGACAGAGCACATGCCTTCCTTGCATACAAAAGCTCACAGTTCAATACTTGGCAACTTGGCAAGGCACTGGAAAATACCCATGTCTGAAACTCTCAACAACCACTGACACTCAGAGTAAATAATTGTCATTTCCTGCCTGGACGAGGACTCAGAGGATGAGTCAGAGGACGAGTCAGAACTTCCTCTGGGCCATGAGCCTACAGCGGAGGAGCCTCAGCCTGGCCCATGTGGTACTACTTTGCCAACTCCCACAGAGTCTCCAGCAGAATCTGTGGTGTCTCAGGAGATCGCTTCACAGCCAAGCCTTCCATTGACAGAGCCGTCGGACATGGAGGAGGATCAGGGGACTGTGCCTACCTTTAGTCAGCGTCAAGCCAAAAGGGTGGGCCTCAGGCACTCAAGGAGGCTTTATGAAAAACATCGAGAACATCAAGGTGATCAGTCCCTGCTGAGCTCTGGCAGCTCAGGGATTTAAGCAAGTGGGGAAGTATTGCCTCGGTGCCAGAGGTTTTCTGAGCTTCCTGGCGAAAGCCTGTCTCTCCTTGTTCCTTGCCTTGAACCTTTGACTCTTGACTATCCTTGACCCCCGGTATCCTTGACCTTCGGACTGTTGATTACTCTCAGACTTCTGCATCCTTGGACCTCGGACTGCCTTGTCTTTCGGCTACTCTGAAACCCTCGACCTACGGACCATGTTTGACTCTTCGCTGGCTGCCCCTTCAGATTGATAACTAGGACTTTGTTTGGGACTTTCCCTTGCCTTGGCTATTAGCTCATCTACCGGCTTTCCAGGATAATAATACTGACAAAGACAGACAAATAGTATAACCTGGTATAATGCAATGCCTTCTATTTCCTAATCTCAAAGTTTATAGCAAGTAGAAAATGTTTCTTTGAGAAAGGAGAGAATCCTACCAAAGAAAGAGGCTGAATCTGCCAGGGGGTGCTTTGATTGTGTATTCCTGCATAGCAGGGGGCTGGACTTGATGGCCAGTGAGGTCCTTCCAACTCTATGATTCTGTGATTCTAAAGCACACTGAAGTCTTGAGCATCCTCAATGGCAACAGAATACTGTTTGCTGGGAGCCAGGAGAATCAAGATGGGCCGAGTGTAGAAACAGCAAGGCTTGAAAAGGGCATGGTTGGCTGGATAAACATTGAACAGCAGGCTGCAGACTGCAACATTTTCTAGCAGCCCCCACTTTTATTATTACAATTACATTCAGCCAGACAGCTTGGGCACCTGACATTTCTATATTTTGCTGGAAATGTATGTAATTTTTTTAAAAAAGTATAGACAGGTAAAAACAAGATAAAGCAATATAGTGGCAATTAGATTGGACCTCATTTATCTAGCAAGGAAATTAGATTGTGCTAAATCCAACTGTTAATCTCAATAGCATAAGCCTATTGAATCAACAGGATTACATAAATGTTAAATTAACACTTGTGTAAGTTTCACTAATTCAATGAGTCTACTCTAGATGGAACAAACAACTGAATGCAGCCAATTATCTTTATGATTCCTATGAGGGGTTCTGTCCACAACTTGACAGGTCTGTACTTTTGCAACTGTGAACCCTATTTTGCATTTTAGTATTTATATTTCTTCCCATACATAGTGAGCCATAATGAACCTATACAAAGATATTTGAAATGACCAAAAACAAAAAAAAAAAGCACCTCCAAAATTTCTTTTGTAAGACAGGATCCATGGTCCTGGAGCCTGAAAAGGTTATGGATACCAAAAAGTTCTCCTTGATGTTCTTTTGATCCTTGCACTGCTTCAAAATATCGCTTGGCGTTTTCACTTCCTACCACTGCACAATGCAATTGCTAAAAGAGAATGACACAAAAGATTTCAGAAACATGTTTCTGTAATAACATGTCAGAATTTCCTGGCATTTATAGTATAGACATACATTTAGAGCAGACCTAAATCCCTACACAAGAAAATATTATGTTTTACTTTCCCTGGCAGATACTGCCATTATGGAGTAATATTAACCTAAGTGATTTTACTGGAAAGGAAAGAAAATGTGGCCTGAAGTCTCCTATGTATTCTGTATAACGTACGAGATTCAGCAGCAGATATACTATTTACAACAGTTATTTTTATTATTAATAATAAACAAGAATTTGTTGTTGTTTAACATAAAATGGTGTTAATTTATAGTTAGAAACTGGAAATGATAAAATAAACCAGACATTTTCTTATAGCTATCACTCTCAAAGATCACGTGAGAATTTAGTTTAAATGGTGCAGGGAAAGGAAATAAACTATATCTGGATTTCCAAGGTTTTCCCTTTACTTGAGCAACAACTAGGGTTTTCCCATGATCAACATGTTTCAAATTCAAAATGGATTCAGGAAGATGGGGTTGAAAGGGCAGTGTTTGCATATAAAAGGGTGGAGATATGTTGAGTCCTACACTGCCCACCTCTGACAAAGATGGCAAAAAGAGACTATTTCCTGTGTGATGTACATCTGCATAAATCCACTGGGTGACCATGGGCAAGTCACACTCTCTCAGCCTCAGAGGAAGGCAAAGAAAAAACTCTTTGAACAAATCTTATCAACGTTTGCCTTAGGTTCACCATAAGTTGAAAACAAATTGATGGCACACAACAACAGCAACTTCAAGGACTGATGTGACAATATTTCTAGGAAGCACTTTGCCTACATGTGATAATTAATAATAATTTGAATATAAAACTTTTTCTTTGGTGGCAAAAAAAGATTAGAAAGAGAGAATAAAATAAAATTGCTACCAATTGTTTTGGAGACTCAGAGCCGCCACGATCCCAAACGGGCCACTGGCAGGAGCAGATCTAATCCGCTCCTTTTTGGGCTGGCTCTTGCTGCCTCAGATTGGCTTTGGAGTGGCTTCCAGCTGCTTTGGGGGCCTGCATCATAAACACCATGCTCCCGAAGTAGCCGGAAGATGCTTTATTTGGCCCGTCTGTTTCAGGCCCCAGAGTGTTAATTTGAGTTTGATGTTGCTTATTTTGAAATTATCTTATACTACTAACTATCTATAATATGATTTTGTTCTATTTTGTATATTTGTTACACATTTGTCTATTTTTTTAATGTATCTGTCATGGCCTTTGAGCAGTGCAACAAATTTACAGAATGAATGAATTACATTAAGTCAGTTTCCATCAATACACAATTAGTGAAGTTTATCAATTTATATTTTAAAAGTAAGCAATAGAAATGTAAACAAAGTGAAAATATTACCTGTTTGTAAACCTGTCGTAAGTACATCATCTCCTCCACAGTTCCCAAAGAGATAAGCCTAAATACTTTCACATCTCTGCACTGGCCAATTCTGTATGCTCTGCAAAACCAATGCTTCCAGAGTTAAAAACAGAAGACTGCATATCTACTACACAGTAAACAGTTTTTAACAATAAGCTTGTACCTGTCAATGGCTTGAAGATCATTAGCTGGATTCCAAGTTGGGTCAAAGAGTATAACAATATTAGCACCAACAAAATTGAGTCCCAGTCCACCAGCCCTTTACAGTAACAGAAGAAACAAAAAAAAATTGAAGAATATATAAAGGAGTGCAATTTGTAAGTTATCACTATTATTTTCTAGACAAACCAGTAGCAAGTTCTCTTCTAACGACTATCTGTAACTTGTAATCAAATGTATGGCAAATTAATCACATACCATTTGCCATAAATTGTATTACCTGCAAAAAAAAAAAAAAAAAAAAGGAAAAAAGCCCTATGAAATACTCCCCACAAATACTAGCCATCTTGCCCTAAGCATGTACTATCCTAATAATAATAATAATAATAATAATAACAACAACATTTATTTATATCCCGTCCCTCTGCGAACAATCCTCTTAGCTTCATAGCCAGCAAAGTTTCAAAACCCATCCAATGCAATACAGCTGATGCTTCTCATCTCCCACAAACTAAAAATTATCATAATGTAAAACAGTCATATTTGTAATCATCTAAACTATTTGCAATCATGGAATTTGTTGTTGTGACATGCGTACACAGAAGTCATTGGCTCTCAAATTTATTTCTCTTGCATCAAGCCAAAAAAACAAGACTGGCATGAATGTCAGATTTCTTTCTTTGGCTTTTTGGTAGAAAAGCAAACCAGAGAGCCAACTCCTGCATTTCCCATATGTCACAAGAAAGACAACATAGACCCAAGGGTTATGGCCACTGAATATGGTATTTTACACATGATACATTGAAGTCATTTTCATTTGTTCCCTACACTATACAGGATTGAAAAAAGAGGTAAGGGTTACATAAATTACAGTGCTCAATTTACAGAAAAAACCTCTTGCCACATTTAATTAACCTAATATGCCACATTTCAACTTGAAGGAGGACACAATTTATGTTCATTTGAGTTTCCAAGAAAACCTCAAAAGATATAAAGTTTTCCAAACTCTCTTAAAATTTTGTGCTTAGACTTCCCAAGCATCACTTCTTTTCCACCCCTTTTAAGCTAGCTGAAGATAATCCAAAATAAACAATTTGAAAGATGGTCTTTTAAAAGAGTTGGCTAAACTTCATCCATGTTGGCCAATTTCACTGAGAAAATTTGAAGATTTGTTCTCATTAAAATCCTCACTGCTATTGTCTGGATCTTAAATAACTTATCCTACAGGTATTTTCTAGAAGATCAAAATGAATACATCAATAGGTCTTTTCTCTGTGGAAATTTTTGTTTTAAGCTAACACATTTCTCTTACAAATGTTTCAAAGTGGCTGAATTCCCAAGCAGGCTTGGAATAATTAATCTAAAGCATTAAGAACTTTTAAGTCCAAAAATTTAACACGCCGGTGTGCTTCCTCTTCTTTGACCCCCCATCCACCAAATCCCTTAAGTGAGAAATCCTATTAGGTTTCAATGGGCAGGAAATAACCATTCTGCTAGTTAAAGTGACCTTCTCCAATCTTGCTTGCTTTTTTAAAAAATGAGATCTGTTGGGTTTTTAAAAAAAGAGTGGGCAACCAGAAATATAATAGTTATTCAACTAAAATGATCCATTTTATTCTTGACTCTCACTTATAATTAGTAACTGCTATTTTTCCTGACATAAAAAATTAATCTGTGTTCCAAGGTCTGTGATTCTAATAAGTTGCCTCTCTACTAATTTGAGAAACCAAAATCTTCAGAAATGTTCACACTATATTAATCAGGGGGAAAGTAATCTCAAAATTCTCATGGGCTGTCTAAACAACGTGAAATACCTGCTCCCGGGAGCAGTGTATACTGTCAAAATGGAGAAGCAGGAAGAGTATGAATTGGTTTGGCTCTCTCATAAACCTTGGTGAAAATATACAAGCACTGGAAACATTAACTATCACAGAAGGGAAGAGTGAAGAGAACTTAGCTGTTGAGTCAGAGAGCAACATAAGCTAAAGTGGAATGTTTCCTTTCTACACTGTAGGAGATGGGGCTTTGGAGCCTAGTTCTCTCAAAGGTTGAGAAAGCTGCTGAACCATATTTATTGTTCCGTACTATATCACAAAGGACCCAAATACCCTAAAAGCACCAGATACTGTCTGATCTTAGAAGCTAAGCATGGTCAGACCTGGTTAGTACTGAATGGGAGACCACCAATGAGTATCAAGTGCTGTGGGCTGTATTTTCAGGGGAAGGAATGGGCAAGAATATCTCCATTATTCCATGCCAGGAAAAAAACCTATGAAATTCCTGAGATTGCCATAAGTCAACAGGAAACTTGAAGACACATATATATACACTACATCACACAATGACTGAATTGTGTAACTAGAATAACCAGGAAGATCAACTGCCTTGAAAGCTAGTTTATAGTATTAGCATCGAAAACAACAAAGATGATCAACAAAAACTGCGACCCGAAGCAGACGGACCAAAGGTGCCAGCTTTTGGAAAAGATGGCCACAAGAGGAGCGGGGAAAGCCCACTCTTTGTCGGCATCCTGTTTTTTTGCCCTGTCTGCATGACCCCGGTGTCTTGTTTCACAGTATTTTGATTCTAAAAATGACATAACAGATAGGAAATCTTCTAAGTAAGCTAGTTACATTTTGAGACAAGAGTTAAGAAATTAGACCAACTGCTGGTGGTTTGTGAATTTCTACTTATACATGCCATCACTAGCTTAATTCACACAAAATTGAGCATGACATCCTTTAAGAATGAATATATTAATGATTATTTCAGTTATGAAATGGAAACAAAACTTTTATTTATTCAATATTAGCACTCAGCAGTTTCAGATCTCAAGCAATCTCTAGAAAGAAGAGAGCCAGTCCAAAGAAACATGGAAATGACTAAGGGATATGACTCATTTTTAGTTTCTACCCTAATAGCCTTGATTGATGCAGTCTACTTCCCAGTCTTATAACAGCAGACAGTAATATTATTGCGTCTTCCCAAGGAAGTGACAAAATGCAAGATCAATCAAGCAGGAGTGCAGTAAATCTGCTATAAACCTCTAACTACCTAGACAAAAGCAGACACAGCATTTTCTTACATTGTAGAAACAAGGCAAATGTTAACTTCTTCCATGCTGTTGAACTCTTTTACTATCTTGACCCTGTCCTCTGCCTTTGTATTTCCATCGAGTCTTCGGTAATCTAGCCCAGATGCCATGCAATATTGTTCCAGAACATCAAGCAACTAGTGGAAAAGATGGAGAGACCAAGCAATTAGTACAATTTAAAGACAACTACAATAAACAAGAGAGATCAAGTGTCTTGAAGTTTTGTAAGAGTCCTCAGTCTCTGTTAGCATAAATATTTCCCCAAGGTCAAAGAGTCATAAATATTTATCTGCATGCAGAAAGATTTGTAATGTTTTCATTTGCATTTTCATGTTTGTTAAAATGATAGCACATTTTTAAACTGCCCACTTTCGTAGTGGAAGTAGAAGTGTATTTGATACAGGAATCTCACATTACATTCATTTAGCACTGACCAAACAACCCTGCATGTTCACACATGACATTTTACAAGTTGCATTAATCACATATAAAGCAGTTGGGGAAAGACAAATCTTATATCCACCAGCTAGTCACAACTACAGTAGACTTCTGAATCACTAGAATTTACACAAGTGCCGAGCAACTGATTCAGTAGGTTTATTCTGAGCCTGGTAAATAGCTTTAAACCCAAAACTGTATAGCCTAGTCACAGTGTAGTTCTGTGGAGTTCTACTCAAAAGTTAAGTCTGACTGAATCAATGAGACTAAATTCCAGTAAATGGGTATAAGGATTCCATCTTAAGTTTCTAACAGCTGTTTCATGCATAACATTTTTCCTACAAGGGAAATATTTCCAAGCAGGGGACCATGGGAACTGTACATGTACCATAATCATATACACATCTATACCATTGGTATATGTATGCATGTAACAAGAGCCAAAGGTGCTATCATGATAGGAGATTGTATGAATCTAATTTCCAAATTTTGTTCTACCTAGAACCGTTTTTCTTGTAAGTAAAATGTAAAGTTTCACATCTGAAGCTGCCTTGTTATCATCACATTTTGCATATAACATTACAAGTGGAAAAAGCAAAAATAAATGCAAAGATTTCAGTCCCCTTATGCTTCACTGCTAAAGTCAGTCACACTAAAAAAATAGTATGTAGCTCACCTTGGTTGAAAAGGAAAAAAGTAGCACTTTATCCTTGTTTTTTCTGAAGTGATTTAACAGTTTCTGAAGGATCTGGAAGTAGAAAATGAGGGGAAGAGAACACCATGTAAACTTAGCAATACATACCTCCATAAATATTCTATAAACATCAAAAGCTGGGACTTTAACACAAATGGATGAATGAATACAATCCATTCAGCACTTTCACCAAGAAGAAAGAAAAAAGAAGACAGATGTTCCAAATGGCATTTTAAAAACTATCTTTATGTGTAAAGACACTATCTGTATGCGTGAACCAACATGTGTATGAAACCATTTTTATTTTATTTTTTACAAAATGTTACTCCATTACATAAGGAATCCTCTGCAACCAACATACAGGGTGCATCTGACCTTTGGGCTTCTGATTTGCAACCCTTAGAAGCCACCACTGTCAAATGGGTTGCTGCTGCTGCAGAAGCTACCAAGATTGTGGTTCCCACATCAAACATTTTATCATTAAAAGCACTCCTTAGAGCTTTCTCATGATCATGGACTTACAAAAATTCAATCTAGATGATGAAAAAACTTGAAATAATTAAAGATTTCCCATACCTTGGATCAATCATTGATAAGAACTGATAGTGCAGTCAAGAAATCAGAAGACCAGGATTGGAAAGGGCAGCTATGAAAGAACTAGACAAGATCCTAAAGTGCAAAGATATAAAACTGAACACTAAAGTTAGGATCCCCCAAACCACTGTATTTCCCATCACCATGTACAGATGTGAGAGCTGGACAATAAAGAAAGCTGATAGAAAGAATATCAACTCATCTTGAGGTGTGGTTCTGGAGAAGTGCTGAAGATATTGTGGATGTCCAAAAAGACAAACAATTGGGTCCTAGAACAGATCAAACCTTAATTCTGGAAGCCAAGATGACTTTGAGGCTGTCATACTTTGGCCACATCATGTGAAGGCAGGATTCCCTAGAAAAGACTATAAGCTAGGAAAAGTAAATGACAGTAGAAAAAGAGGTAGATCACACACCAGATGGATAGACTCATTAAGGAGGCCATGACCCTGATCCTGGCCTGCAGGATCTGACCAGAACAGCTGAGGACAGAGGTTCTTGAAGGTGTCTCATTCACTCCAGATGTGCTACAGTGGTCAAACTACAGCAGCAGAGTATGGAAGATTCAGAGTGCAAATCTCCAACTTGAATAACTCCCATCCTCAAGGACTCTGGCACAGGAGAGATAGGGGTGCTAGAGTCTCCACTAAGACTAGCCTAGGGAGCATGGCTTAAGCCCCATTAGAACTAAGCTGTGGGCTGAGCCCCTCTGAAATGATCCAGACAACCTGGACCACCAGATTCCTGTGTAGATGGGCCTCATTTAGGCACTATCAATCAGAAGTGTACTAAATAAGGTAATGATTTTTGTTGAGATTTCCCATGAATAATAAAGGCTGTCTGCAATCTATCCTATGAACATTTAACATGGGAGTAAGCTACACTGTTATTATTACTAAATAGTACAATTTATTAAATATTGTAAATATTTATTGTAAATATGTAAACAGTATGATTTGCTAAATATTGCAAATACTGTAAATATAAATATTGTACTAAATAGTGCAATTACTAAAGAAGGTAAAATATTAAAGTGTAAAGGCAGGATTAAAGATGAATACAAAGAAAACAAAAATAGTGACCATGGAAGAAATACATAAATTCAACTAGACAATGAAGAAATAGAAATAGTTAAAGAGTTCCCATACCTAGGATCAAACATCTGAATGGTGATTGCAGCCAAGAAATAAGAAGACTAGGGATAGGAAGGGCAGCTATGAAAGAGCCAGATAAGATCCTAAAGAGTAAATACATACAACTGAGCACTAAAGTCAGAATCATCCAAGGTATAGTATTCCCTATCCCCATGTACAGACGTGAGAGGTGGACAGTGAAGAAAAAGATAAGAAAAGAACTCATGAAATGTGGTGCTGCAGAAGAGTGCTGAGGATACAGTGGACAGCCAAAAGACAAATAAATGGATCCTTGACCAGATCAAATTAGAACTCGCATTGGAAGCCAAAATGATGAAACTGAGGCTATCATACTTTGTCCACATCATGAGATGGCATGATTCACTCAAAAAGACATTAATCCTTGGAAAGGTGGAGGGCAAGAGAGAAAGACCATATACCAAATGGCTAAATTCAATCAGGGAGGTTATGGGCTTACATCTACAGGATTTAAGCAGAACAATGGAGGATAGGTGGGCTTGGAGATGTCTTATCCACAGGGTTGTCATGGGTTGGGGCCAACTCAAGGGCAGTAAACAACAACAACAAAGCTACATTGAACACATGGAGAGCGCTTCTACACTGCACTTCTAAGAGTCTTCATAATGAAGCATGTTTAAATGATAATGTATAGGAAAAGTAATTTGCAAGTAGGCAAAATTAATAATGCTTGCATACGTTGAGCCCCTCCCCCCCGCACACCTTAAAAACTGTTCCAAAGTCCCTGCCCACCCTGCTGCCTACACCACTTTGACTAATATAAAATAAAATGAATGAGACTGTCAAGGAAAAGTGATTTTATCTCAAACACAATATGGAAAAAGAGAAACAATATATTTCTAACATTTTCACAGCCTGTGACATAATTTCTTTGTCTACATGATTGATACCACAAAACACATAGTCTTTTAAGAACACCTGGACACCATATCCACCCTGAACAGAGATACTCTATTTTAATTCTGCTGCACTACATCCAAGTTCAGAATTTCTTGGAACTTTCCTTCTTAAAATAATCAGTCAGCTGAAAGCCCCACCTTGCTCCTACTGTCCTCCACTGCTATGTTTACAGTAAGATCGGCTTCCCAGACTTTGCACAGCCCTGAAAGGCTAATAATCCACCCACACGAAACCTTATTCTGGTATAGAAGCAAATAATCTAGGTCATTCCATATAATAGTAATACTGTTATTTTCTAAAGAACCATGTCGACATCTGGCAATAGTAATTCCAGAACACTGTGCAGAAGCAAAGCACAAATGGGAAAAGAGGAATTTTCTACACCATGTCAGTAGTCTACTCCCACTGGGCAATAAATATTTAAACAATGTTATTGATTCCATGACAAATACTTAACCTCTTCATTTGAAAGAGGTTCACAAAGCGCAATACCCAAATCACAGGATACTTTTCTGATTAATTCTGTAATAGTAAGTAAAATACTGACTACAAAGCAACAAAATCATGTCAGCAATAATGTACTCTTTAAAGACACATTACTCAATTATATGGTGATTTAAAGAGGCATAAATTGGAAATATTTGCAGAGCTTCAGTTTGCCATTCAGTTAGAAACTGTCAAAACTGGATCGCTTTAATGGATGAAAATGTTAGTTGCATTCTGCAGCACAGCAGCTCTGAAAACAAGTTAAGAATAAATAACTCAAAGGGAGAAACACACCAATCCACATTCAGATCAATTATTTAAAGAAAAGGCAAAACATGAATGGTAAGGAAACTAAGGAAATCAGGAACAACAAGACGCTAAGTCTTGCTTTAATGCATAATGCTCATCAGGTACAGAGAATATCATGGTTTCACACTTTCAGGATAAATTACTATGGTTAATATGGAAGTAGCCTTACTAATGGTTGATTTTCAGAAGTTTATGAGCGAGCATTTTTTCCTCAATGCAAAACATTTTTTACAATAATGCACCAATGTTTAGACAGGTCCTCTGTAGATTCTAAGACATCTTCATAATCTATAAAGCTCTACTTAACTAAGAGGATGTATAATATTGCTTTTGTTCTGGTCCAAAGCACACAAAGGATCTTTTCCTTATTTATATACTATTGATATGTTCAGATCTTACATGATTTTGAGAGCCAGTATGGCATAGTGGTTTGAGTGTTGTAATGTGATTCTGGAGACCAGACTTCAATTTCTACCTCGGCCACGAAACCCACTGGGTTACCTTGGGCCTTGAGTCACATGCTCTCAGCCTCATGGAAAGGGAATGGCAAACATCTTCTGAACAAATCTTGCCAAGAAAACCCCGTGTCTTAGGGTCACCAGAAGTCAGAAATGACTTGAAGGCACACCACAAAGAACAAGATAAACACTTTTTTAAAAAGAGGGTGCAATTTTTTCTACAACGTGCTAACACATTATGGCCTCTAGAAATTTTAATCTGGTTTATGTACACAAACAGAAATGGTTAAAGAGTATGTTTATCTACCAGCATCCCAAAATGTTAGTTAGTATAGCGAGTGCTCCATCATTAGCATACCAGCCACATCATTCTAGTCTCATTGACTTCATTTCATATACATTCCCCTTGTTTTCTGCTATTCCATAGTCAGCTATTATCCTGTACCTATGGATTCGTAATACTCAGCATTCTGAAGTTGTATAACCCTCCCCATACTCATACATGTCCTTTCTTCTTTGAGAGATTTGAGCTTTGAGAAATGGAGAAACATAGGGTGAGGAAGGAGCCAAGTTATGCCAAATCCAAATATCCTCCAGCACAGGGATACAGCAACTATGGCAGCATATTTAGACAAGGAAAATCCTAAGTAATTTCTAATATCCCTACACTGAGAGGGATTTGGATTCAACACAGCTTCAGCTGGTTTGTCTTAACTCAAGTGGCTGCCAACCATCTTGTGTATTAGGACTGCAATTTTACCATGGATCAAAAATTTTGCAGGCATATTCACAATTTTAGGGGATGGTTGAAAACAGTTGAAGTTGCTTTGTTTGCTCTGGATTACTGAGGAAGGGAGGAAGAACTTGATTGGGCATGTGACTGTCTGCAGCAGGGATGCTCACTTGTAGTTTAGAGCAGACCCAGGCTTTGTGGGAGACGTACAAAGGAAGCATGACTGAACTAACGAGAACAACAAGAGTGAAAAGACAGAGTGGACAGATTTGTTCAGACCACAGATCTGGATTTAAAAAACAATCAAGAGGAAACTGTAGTTCAGCCTATTATGGCCTGACTTGGAAAAAAGGGTTGAGGTGGTGGAAAGGAATAAAAGAGATCAACACAGGATTGGGTCAGGGGCGGTTACAACTTGTTAGTTATAGTTTCCTTCATGGGTGGGCAAACTGTAGCCCATGAGTCACATGTGGCCCATGTGAGACCTAGAAGAAGTTGTTGAAGCTCCCAAAGCCTACAGATCTTTGGGCTGATTTTGAGGCATTTTCTTTGCCTAAAAATCAGCAAAAAATAACCTAAAATTGCAGCAGTTTGTTTCTATGTCTTTTATCACATGGATCAGATCTTTTTAAATATGCGTTTCAGGGACAGGTTTTGATATTGCATTGGCTCATCCTTTTTATTTCAGAGATCCATTTGACTTATGGCTGACATTTTTTCCTTGAAGTGGCATGGCAGGATCAGCAGTTGCTGTTTCCAAGTTATAATATAAACGAGATAATTTATATTTCCTTGTGGCTGGTATATCAAAGGCAAGACCAAAATAAGTACCGCTGTAAAATTCCAGAATAAGCCAAAATAATTTTAAAGAAGTATTTACTTAATAATATTACTTAATAATAAAGCCTGGTACATTTTAATGTTTTACCACAAAGTTCAAACTCTGTCACGTGTAAAATAGTAAAGCAGAGAGAGCTGCATTACTGCAGTGAAAATGTGTTCCTTAAATCAAATAAAGACATTAGGCTAAATCCCATTTCTAGACCCAATTAAGAGTACATCTATTGACTCAATAGCACTTACGGTATAATATCAAATCCCATTCAATTCAGTGAGTCTACTCTAGTTAGGACTAGTAATTTTGAATTCCTTATTAACCTCCTGTAATACAGACAATCCATAATGTTTCATGAGTTAGAAAGCACCATACATGTTGCCAGAGGTGGTGAGTGGAGAAAGGAGAGAGATTCAAATGAGTGATAAAGGTGACAGATACTATGCTTGATGTGCTGGACTACAAATCTCACCAGATAATGAACTGTGAGTTTTGTAGTCCAAGGCTTCTGGAAACTGCCAGTTTAGGCAGTCCAGTACTGCATGTATTGCAACCAAAGTAGTGCAATCAAATATTCAATGCAAGATTTTTGATGAACTCATAGTATGCAAACAGACATTTTTCAACTAGCGATTCAAAGTTGGGAAAAACTGAAATAGTTCATGAACAAATCAAGAAAAACCATCATAGGGACAACTTATACTTAAACAGGACTGCAAACAGTGAATATGTAAATGTGAGTAGATGGAATTACATCCTTGCCCTCACTACAAGAGGGCCCTCATCTATAAGTGTTTGTGTTATGAGAAACAAACAAACAAAAAATCCAGTGAATTAACCCTTTCAGTTACTTACCCATTCATTTCTAGATGATATGAATCTGATAGCATACTATCACTATTACAAGACCATGATTACATGTAACTGGGAGGGAACTACATACACATAACTGCATACACTTAGCCAGCTGACGACAATTAGAATTTAATTGGATTGTTATTCTACTGAAAGTGATAAGAATGTACTATTCCACACTATTGAAAAACCATGTATCTATCAAGCGGTGCAAAATAATGCCATGTATGATTAATCCTGCATTATTTCACATTGACAGAAAGAAATAATGCAGTCTGATACCACTTTAACTGCTGTAGCTCAAGGCTTTAGAATTCTGGGAATTGTAGTTTGTTTATGGTACTAAAGCTCTCTGACAGAGAAGGCTAAATGTCTAACAAAACTACAATTCCCAGAATTCCAATACACTGAGTCATGAAAGTGATGTCATACTGGATTATTTCTGCAGTGTGAATGCAGTCACAAAAAAGAAATAGGGGATGAAAGAGATTAAATAATTCACGAGAAAGCTTGAGGAGCAATCCACAACTTATGGGTTTCCTCATGCCAATCAGGTCCGTGCAGTAGTACATGCAAAATAAACATGCTACTGTCATGAACTATTTCAGTATTACTCAGTTTCTCAACTATAATGAATTACTGATGTAAACTATGAACATACTTTTCAGAAGTAAAACAATCCAGCATTAAATATTTGAACACTGAAGTAAAATGTAGTTTGAAAAACTGCCTCTGTAATATTTTCATAACCTTCTCTTAGCTGAAGATTTGGCAGACTAGCTAAAATTATAGCAAATCTCTTGAGGAAAACAACATCTAAATAAAGTTTCTTTTTGTACCGGTGTCTTACTAGTTTCATTTTAAAAACATATCTGAAATAGTACAGTATTTATAAAAACACAGGCATTTGTATGAGACACAAGAAGAGGAATAAATATCAAATGAACAGAGGCAGGCGACCTCCTTCAAGGAAAAGGCAACAAAATGAGTTGCCTTGGCAATATTCACACACATAGTTATCAATGTTGGGTACTGGAAGGACTTCCTTCATACTTTCTTGTAATCATGGCGTTACTCATCCAGTGGTACCTCTACCTCTCCTCTGTGTTCCCACCTGTCCACCCTAGACTAACCCCAGCACTAAGAATGATTCCAGAACTCCCATTGTCAGATGCAAAAAAAGAGGGTTTATGTGCTCTGGTTCTTTTCTCCTCAGACATTTCCATTTATATGTTCTGGTCCATTTTGCCCAGCCATCTTACCTGCTGGAATGACTGACCGAAAGAAAGAGACAGAATCATATAGTTGGAAGGGGTCCCATATGTCATCAAGATATAGTACAGGTTGAATTTCCCTTATCAAAATGCTTGGGACCAGAAGTGTTTGGGATTTTGATTTTGATTTATTTATTTTGGAATATTTGCATATACATAATGAGATGGAGATGGGTCCCAAGTCTAAACACAAAATTCATTTGTATTTTGTATACACTGTATAAACATAGCCTGAAGGTTATTTTACAATTAGTTTTAATAATTTTGTGCATGAAATAAAGTTTGTGTTCCCTGAGCCATGAGAAAATAAAGGTGTCATTATCTCAACCACCCATGTAGAAAAATTTGGATTCTGGAATGCCAAATAAGGTATACTCAACTTGTAACTAAGTATAGAAATAGCTTTTTGTGTGTATGTGACTATTACTCCCAGGATACCCCAGATAGGGATTCTGGGAGTTGTAAACCTAAAGGCAACTTTTCCAACCTCTAATTTATCTTGAACCAAAATTTCATAGGAGATCCAACATACACAATGAGCTCCCATACACATAAATGGCCTACTAATATATCAGAGTTACAGCATTCCGTCATAACTGCTTTCTAAAATAACAGAATACTTGCAAAACGAAACAAAATCCACACCACATCCCAAAAGAACAGTGTGGTATCCATTTGACAACACCAATAATTAGGTTACTGCCTGTACTAGCCAATTCTCATACTAAATACAATAAATTTGCATTAAAATATCTGCCAGTAGAAGAATGTCCTTTCATTCGTTGCTAACAGTCTTAAATATAATTGATATCTTGGAACTACATGATGAAAAAATTGCAAAAGGTGAACTTTCTTTCTCAAAGAAATTAATTTGTTAAAAGTCATTCCAGATACTGTATTCTACACAAAACATATGCTATCCCCTCTTCATTTACTTACCTTCATTTTCCCACTATACTTTGGATCAGAAATAGTTTCAAAGGCTGCATCTTTGCTAAGTTGCACAAAATCAGGAAATTTGGAAAACACTTCACTGCAAACCCTTGTGATGTGATCCTCCTAAAATAAAATATAGATAGTACAAAAGAAATTATTTAAGTAGGACACATTCTGACATATCTGCAATTAACACTGGAATAAAAAAAGTATGACAGAATAATCTTAGTAAACCATGAAATCCAAAACATTTTAAAAAATCAATTATATACTTCATATCTGGATCTTGTTTTCCTCCAAAGAGTTCAGGATGAACTAGAAGCCTCTATTCCCATTTAACCTCACCAAACATAAACACACAAAACAAAAACCACCTAGGAGGCTGAATGTGTGACTTGATTAAGGGGGGAAACAAATGGGCAAAATAAGCAGGTTTCAGACCGGCTTCAAAGCGGGGCATTTAGATGACATTCCCTGAAAGCGATCTTATGGGAAGAAAAGCCAAAAAGCTGCTGCTTTTTTCTGCTTCTTCCCGGAAAGTGCACACCTTCGCATGTACGTATAAAGGCAGCAACTCCAGTGCAGCTCTAAAGGGGTGCTCCTTCCAAACTCTAACCCTAATTGTGCATGTAAATGACCCATCGCAGAAGCGCATTTAAAAGGAACAGAGCTGCCATACACAAGTGGTGGGGTTGGCAATCCCGGTGATGTGTGCAGGTTCACGTGGATGGCCATGCAATGGGATGGCAGCAGTCCACTCCTGCACACTATCACAGGGATGGTGGTGGGATGCAGCCTTTGAAACTATTTCTGATCCAAAGTATAGTGGGAAAATGGAAATGTGCACTCCAGCCGCCTTGAGAGCCGGTGGTGTGGTTGGTGGGGTTTCAATATGGCTTCAGAAAAGTCAGCTTCAAGCCACTTTCTCTTGCCTGTCTGTTTCTCCCCTTAGTTTATGTTCAGAACTTTGGCCCTGGATGGAAATTTGAGATTAGGTTCCACCAGCTCAAATCCCAGCTCTTCAATGACAATACCATGCTTCTCATAAGGCCCTTTGAGGTTTCTAATACTCCCACTCTACACAAATTAGTGAACCATTTTTATGGCTAGGAAGCAATGCCCACAGTCTGGGAAAAATGGATAACTCATGAGTACCTAATACTATGTGTTGTAATACCAGTACTCATACCATACCCTTTAAATTAGAACTACTGGTGTTAAACCATACATAGCTGAGTGCAGTCTTATCTAAATCTGCAGCCAAAGGGGAAAGGTGTAGAGCAAATAGTAGTGGTCTCTGGAGAAAGAACCAAGTTAGTTTAGCTTGGTAGGATAGGGCGAAGAGGATTTTGGAGGGTAAATAGTGCTGCATGGGAAAAAGGACTTATACAGGAGACTAGTGATTTGAGTAAGCAGTCACAGAAAACTAGACACCTAGAATGGAGCCATACAAAGTGGAATGGAAGATGGAGATTGGAGCTATTCTATTAGGAAAAAAAATATATATATATAATGAGACAGAATCACAAAGGGGTTTTTAGAACATATGACTCTACTACATTCTCCTCTTTCCCATATTAAAACTTGCAATTTTTCAGTGCAAGATATTTGGTGCTCCCCCAAAAAGTATCTGTTAGGCAGGGAGTCTGTGCCCCCCCACCATTTTTGCATATTTGACACCGTTGTACCTTACTACAGAGAACATCTTATTATAATATCCCTTTCAGTTTCTAGTGCATGTCTATTTGCAGTTGTAATATTGCACATAAGACATGTAAAGGATTCCCTTATGACATGAAAGCTGAAATCCTATGTGCATTTAACTGGAGGTAAGTGCCAGTGAATGCTGGGATTTACTACTGACTAGATCCTCATAGGCTTGTTGTGTAAATAGACATTACTCCGGTTTTGAGGTCCCTCCACTGGCTGCCTATCAGCTTCTGGGCCCAGTACAAGGTGTTGGTTATCACCTTTAAAGCCCTAAATGGCTTGGGTCCAAGCTATCTTAGGGATCGCCTCCTCCCATACAATCCTCCCCGCACTCTCCGGTCCTCTGGGAGGAATCTGCTGCAGCCTCAAAAATCGAGGCTTGTGGCTACCTCCCAGAAGGCTTTTTCAGTTGTCGCTCCCAAGCTCTGGAACGGCCTGCCAGATGAGATCCGTCAGCTAACATCATTAGACGGCTTTAAAAGAGCTGTCAAGACGGATCTCTTCCAGCAGGCCTTTCCAAACTAATTGTCCCGGCCTCAGGTTCCCCCACCGTGGTGATCTTCGCTTGGCCCCATCTCGATGGATGAAGATCATTGCCGCTGGTTAAGCTGTGCCTTGTTATATTTTTTTTCCTTTTAAATGTGTTTTTAAATTTTATATTGTTGGATTTATTGTTTTAATCTTTTTTTGATTTAATGCTGTTTTAAGGCGGGGGAGGGATTGTTTTGGATATTATGTATTTTTAATTGTTGTAAGCCGCCCTGATTGGGTTCCCAAAGGGTGGGATAAAAATAAATTTTATATTATTATTATTATTATTATTATTATTATTATTATTTCCCATGTCTATAACGTTAACATTAAGACTGCCTTGGTTAGAATTTACCAGCTAAAATTATATAGTGGTTGTATCTTCTCATGTCATTATTATTATTATTATTATTATTATTATTATTATTCATTAATTAATTATTTATATCCCGCTTTCTTCCCAGTACAGGGACTCAAGGCAGCTAACAAAATTTAAAACAGTCCAAGTTAAAACAATATAAAACATTAACAACACAAAGTTTAAAAAACAATTAAACAACTTCAAAAAGTTAAAAAACATTACATGTTCAAATTTTAAACTTAAAAACTCTTTATAAAACTCTTACAGTATCCATGTCAGTGAGAGAAAGCCTAGTGGCATGAAAATGTTTTTATCTGCTGCCGAAACAAATGCAGGAATGGAGCTATCCTGGCCTCTCTAGGAAGGGAGTTCCAGATCCTGGGAGCAGCCACTGAGAAAGCTCTCTCCCTTGTCCCCACCAAATGTGCCTGAGAGGAAGACGGGACAGAGAAGGGCCTCTCCAGATGATCTCAATGTTCTAATCTAGTGGGTTCATAAAGGGAAATAAAGTCCCTCAAATAGCCTGGACCCAAGCCATATTATGTCATGAATAAAATGTCAGCATGTTTCTAATTTGTTAAAGGTTTAGATTCAAAAATGTCTTTCTTTAAATAAACAGGACAGGTTTCTTCTCAATTCTGTAGGCGTATGGTAGGACATTTTATGATTCTGCATACCACTGTGCCTGGCCTTATAAAAAGGTAGTCAAATCTGTTCCAAATCACACTGCAGGAAAAAAAATCCAGTTTGAGACTGCTTTAACTGCCCTGGCTCAGTGCTAGGGAATCCTGGGAATTGTAGTTGATTGTGGCACCAGAGCTCTCTGACAGAGAAGGCTGAATGTCTCACAAAACTAGAGTTCTCAAAATTCCCTAGCATTGAGCCAGGGCAGTTAAAGTGGTCTCAAACTAGATTATTTCTGCAGTCTGTTTTATACCTCAGCAATTTCCTTAAAGTGATCCAAGAGACTAGAAATATGAAACCTGAAGTAAACCAGATTCGTTCCTTCTCAGACTTAAGAATAAAGTTGTTAAGCACCATGAACCTAGGCAATCTTTCTTAGGACTTAAGTCCCTTTAAAATCATATTTTTGGAATGCCATCCCCAGGGAACTGTATGTGACCTTCCTTGCTGGCCTTTTAAGGGGATTTTATGACTTACCTATTCTAGTCTACATTTGGTTAATTTTAATGCATCATGCTTTTAATTAACAGTTTATCTGTTTTTCCTAATTATTTGTTAGAACATATTTGTTATTTTGAATGATTTCTGTATTTAGTATTGTTTTTAGGGTCTATAATTTGTTTTGTGAGGGTTTCTGAAAAGTAGTCTACAAATTCAAATAACTACAACAACATTTCAGCTCCTTCTAGCTCAAGAAGTCTTGAAAACAGTCAGTCTTTGGGTCATATGTGGTAAAGATTGTCTCAGACAATCCAATGAGCCCTATGTTCTCTTCTGTCCCTAAAGACCTACTAGGTCCTTGAAGTCAGAAGCCTAAACATTACTCTGTTTCCTGAGTGCAGCCTCCAGATTGTAGCCTGGGGTTAAGAAGCAGAGATTTCATTTTAGAGCTCCAAACAGAGTGGAACAAAACAGGCAGTCTTGTGGACAGCCTCTGGCTAACTTGTTGTTTTCTTCCACCCTTTTCTCCTTCCTACAAAGTGTCCCACAAACAGAGAAACGGAGAAGACAAACATGGAGGCTAGCTACCCCCTTCCAAGCTAGGGAAACAGCTATGCACAATGGAATCTGCCTGCCATCTCTCCTTCTCTATTGTGCTCTAGTAAAAAAGGGACAGGAGATGCAGAAATTAGAAACTGTCAAGTATGTTACTAAGCACACCTATTCTTTTTTTCTTCACCATTTAGACACAGGAAAGAGAAAAGGACAGATGAGGAGGATTTGATTAGGATTTCAGGAAGTTTCCCATCTGCAAGAAACAGCAATGATCATTGAAATGAAAGTTATCAGTAGGTTACTGCTTCTTCAAAATATTACTGGGCAGGAAGACTTAAGGAAACTAACCTGCTGCTTGCTAGTGTTGTCTGTCTGTAACAGGGCAGTATGGTTAGCAATCTTACGAAGGATTGTGAGGTAACTGAAATACAACGCCTGCATCGTTTCACCGTGAGCATTTGTCTGTAGAAATATAAATAAATGATCTTTGAAAGATCAGAGGATTAAACCAATTTACAATTATTTCTCAGGAGATAAATATGTATCACCAAATCCATAGTTTTGGTGTCTGCCCCCACCCCCCACGCCAGCATGATTCTGGAGTGAAAAGGAAAGCTTGATTTCTGTACTAGAAGTGTAAATGAAATTCATGGGGTTGCTGTGAGTTGACAGGCAATTAGAAGGCACATAAGCATGCACACACCTCAAAACTGACAGTTAAATACATGCCATAATTTTCTGTCTCTCAAACCCTATGTATCAGGAGGTTAAAAGACATTTTATTGATCCAGAAATAAGCATCAAAGAGAATAAATATTTTTATTATTATTTTATGAACAGTAGCCACCATCACTTTGCTTTTCAGTCTTTAAGACTATTAACATAGCCATAAGCCATGGCCTTATAAAGCAAAGCAAAGCAGCTTCATTTATATACCACTTCATACCACGCTATGGGGTGTCTAAACGGTTTACAACTGTGAGCTGATTGCCCCCCAACAAGCTGGGTACTCATTTTAACAACCTCGGAAGGATGCAGGCCTGAGTCGAGCCTCAGCCCTGGCTGGTATTGAACTCGCAACCTTGTGGTTTATGAGTGAATGGCTGCAGTACAAGCATTTAACCACTGCGCCACACATTGAAATCTTTCTACTCCAATACAGACCATGCCAATTGCGCATAGACTATTATGCAATTTTCTATAATAATTATTCAAAATCAATTACATGAAAAATGAAGGGCCTCTACAGACAAGCCCTTTGGGCCGTCCTGGAGGCAGGGATGGGGAGGGACAGCCGCATGCAGGCCACTTCAACCCCTCCCCGAAGATGTCCTGACGCCATGCACCAGAAGGGGTGCCAAAGAGCCTCATGCCAGCTCTTAGGGCATTCTTTTTTCCGGCTCTGAAAGGAGCGGCATTTTGCTGCTCCTTTCCAAGGCGGCAAAAGGGAGGATCGGGGCCAAGGCATCTGGCAGCCTCGGCCTCTATCCTCCACTTCCTGAGGCAGCCCAGGGCTGCCCGTCTGCATCTCCCATAAATGACTCAGATATGGATCTGTAGCTTACATGTCCTCCAGGAATTAAAAACTACTTTTTAAAATCAGTGGCCTAAATCAATGCTAGTGTCAAATGGAACAGACCCATTTAATCAACGGGGTTTATGTATGTTGTGACTTACCACATAAAATTTGATTCATTGAGTCTGCTCTATTCAAGACTAGTATCTGGCTGTAGGCCAGTGTTTTTAAGCTTAAATACTGCTATCCTCACCTTAACATAAAATCTGAAAGATTCCAAGGGTGGGGAAACACTTGATGCTTGTTTTTTCTGTTTAAGGAGATGCTTAAACAGCATCATTTGTTTTTTCTGTTTAAGGAGATGCTGTATTCACTTGTCTACACATGCATCAGAACAGACTTGCATTAGAATGAAGTGGAAAAGAGCTAATGAAGCCCTGAGGTGACAGAATAAGTAGTAGCACTTCAGACATCATTCAGAGAAAATAAGTTGCTTAACAACTGACTATATAAATAAAATAGGTGGAATATCAGTGTGATTGCTCTCCTACATTTGAAAAAGCCATTGTAAGCAGAACCCAGCAGATAAGCCGGTAGATCTTTCATGCTAGTCTTGTGTGGGTTTTTTACTTAGAGGAAGCTTTATACACAGGAGGCCACTCAAAACAGCAGCCAAACCTGCTCCTGAGATGGCACAGTCTGCCTTACCATTTCATTCTATTTTATGGACAGACTAGCTGGTCTTCTACACTGCAGAAATAAAGCAGTTTGATACCATTTTAACTGTCATCCTGTGGATTCCTGGGATTGGTAGTTTGGTGATGTATTCAGCCTGGTCTGTCAGAGAGAGCTCTGGTGCCTCTCCAAACTACAAATCCCAGAACAGTCATGGCAGTTAAAGTGGTATCAAACTTTTATTTCTGCAGCATGGATACAGCCCAGGTCTTAGATTAGGTACTGTGATGGCAAACCTATGGCACGTGTGTTACAGATGGCACACAAAGCCATTTTCCCCGGCACGCAGAGAGAGGGTGGGGAGGAGGAGGAGAAGCAGGTGAAGGCCCAGGAGGGTGGGGGGAAGAAGTCCTGCCCTTGATGTCCTGCCCTGGAGGGTGGAAGTCAGTGCCAGAAGGTCTTTTAGTTTGGGCACTTGGCCCCTAAAAGGTTCACCATCACTGGATTAGGATATGTGGTAAGAACTACATGAAAGGAATGCAGAACTAAATTTATTCTAATAGTTTTACCTCTTTCCATGTCAACACATAGAAATTAATTGTGAAACTGACTCTGCATGAGATATAAATAAATGAAAGAAGTGGGAACCGGAAAGTCTCCCAGTTTTTATGTAAGAGCACTGCCCAACCATAACTTCTCTAGCTCAGTACAAATATGCAACAGAAACCCTCTTCTCTTCTCCGCGCCCCCAATCTTATCTGTTAAAAAAACCTGGAAGATTAAGTGGTATATTTTCATTTCTTTAAGTCTCATTTTAAATGATCTTGCATTAATTTGTATTTATAACAAGACACAGTAGTCTGGCTTATATAAGCATATACTATTCATTATAAATTAGAACACTTACTACTGCACTGTACTACTGCTGTATTAAAATCAGTTAATCAGAAAACATTGTAAATACCATTGTACTTTTAAATGCCATAACAATTCTATGCAAACATATAATAACAATCTTCTAAAATTTGGCAGATTCAGGATACTTAATGTCAAATGTTTTTTGTGTAGCCCAACTTTCATCCTTATTAAATCCAAATTTAATAAAAGATTAAGAGTGAATTAAATAATTGTGGGAACAACAAAAAACAAAAAACAAAAAAAGCTGATAGAGGAAGTGGATGTAAGCATGTCCCATGCCCTTATCTGAACAATGTCTCCAACCCTTTTGAGATTCATGTGCAAGAAGCCAGTGCAGAAGAGTAGGTCACTGCAGAACAGAGCGTGTGTTACAATAAAACATGCTGTTAATATAATAAAAATAATATTTCTTACTTTGTAACAACAGTTCTTCCGTTTGCGGCCACTGTCACAGTTACATGGTTTGCGTGCTTGTAACACTAAGCGTACATCTTCTGTTTCTAATACAGCCTTATAAACAGCTCTCTGGAACTCAGTCAGAGAACAGTATACCATCTGGCAAAATAATATGCAAAACAACATGGAACAAAGCACCCATACAAATGTTAAAAATGTTACAAACAACTACAACAAAACATTGGGGGTGGTCAACTTTTATAAACACAGTGCAGTTCAGTGGCCGTTCTGTTTTTGAAAAATAAAGAGATGGACTTTAGGACTGTAAAACAAAAGATTGTGGTAAGTTACTCTCTTATATTTAAATTATTCAATCTGTTAAGAATATAAAAGATAAATTGTAACCTTCATTCTCTATTTGAGGCTAATACAAGCAGGACAGTGAAAGAAAACTACTCAAATGCCTAACCATAAGACTAAAGATTTTGCATTGCTTAAAAGATCTATTTGCCGTTCTTGGCACTAATTATAGTACAGCACTAATGCAGACAGAGTGAATAAAAGGAAACAGTCAATTCTTTAGACTGACATTCTGAATTGGTGGTGTAGGACAGAGCGGGTTCTGTACAGTGGTATGACAAACCTTATCCAACCTCTTAAAGACCATGGGTGGCATCTCCATGACATCTTTTGGTCTCAACCAGCAGGATACAGAAATCCCAAGATCACTTCTGAATTTAGACCACCCACAAAGCAGCAGCACCATGCTGTGCTATAATAATCCAATGGTATCTTGAACATATACTCACATTATCAAGAGAATGGGGTAAAATAAAAGCTGCTAGATTAAAGGCAACTGAGTGACATTGCTGTTAATCTTCTCTTTAAAAAGCACAGTCTGCTGCATTATTCCAAGCTTTGGCAGAAAGGCAGGTATAAACAAGGAAGCGGACTAATGTGTATCTTTATACTTTATTGAAAGTATGTGAAAACTGTGTGTTCTCTAAAATATATTCTTGTACTCATCAAAACATTCTAACCAAAATGAAAAGCATGTATTCTTTCATTATGGTGATGCCAAGCCCAGACAGAATTTTCCTTTTAACAGCTCATAACTAGCTTTTTTACAATGAATCTATCAAATAAGTAGACGTATGAGAGCAGGAGGTTTTTTAGCCAAATCTATACAAAGCCAATCCTTTTTAGAAATTTTGCATGTATACTGAAAAGCTAGAACAGGCAAATTCAGCTTTGTATCTTATTTAAGCATTTCATTTCATAGCAGGCAAAAATAACAAAAAGTTATCTCATTGTGTGCAAATATCAAAAACAGACGCTAATCTAAAACCATTGTTCTTCAACTGAGATTTCAGTACATTCACACTCAAGGGACTGTTCATACAGAGATCACAACTGGGGCCTTCAGAAAATCCTAGGGAGACAGAAAGACCTGGTTTTCTCCCCAATTCCATGTATGGTAGCATGTCTTGTATGGATGCATGTATATTTCAAATAATATGACCATAATCCTTCAAATGGTTTTCCACTGGCTTCCTTTAGAAAAAGAATGGAAGAACCATGTCCATTGATTGCAAACAATAGTAAGGACAATATAGCCACTCTTAACTGATTCAAAAGATTTACTCTGTCAGAGAGAGAGAAATGTTCATGCTCATTTATCTCAGTTCCCAAGGATGCTGCACAGCAGTATCCCAAACCCCACAAATGCAGGATACACCTGAGGTGGATGGGTTTGTGTGATTTCACAGATGACCACTCAAAAAAGCACAGTTACAGGTATACAACCTGTCCTCCTTTGTGGTCTCTGTGAATCACATAACTGAGAGATTAGCAAATTACCACATTAAGATGGCAGAAGTTATACACATACTTGTATAACTATAAACTAAAAGATTTATTATCCAAATAGAGAGGAACTACTCTCACCAGAAAGAAACAGCAACGAACAATCGTGTTAAACTTTAAAATGAGGCTGCCCCCCCAAAAAAATGTTGCATCAGTCCAGGAACAGGTATCCAGTCTGTAATGTGAAATAACTGTCAAAGGTTCAGACCCCGCAGCAGCACAACAAACATCGTCCAGCAACACATCAGTAAGGAAGGAAGGAGAGGCAACTAACAGCCTGGCAGAATGAACTCAAATGCTGATGGGAGGCTCCTTCTTATCCATTTCATAGACAAGATGAATTGTTGAGGTAACCCATCTCAAGAAACACTGAGATGAAACCAGAAGTCCAACCCTTGAATTCAAGTAATATATGAAAAGTATACTAGTCTTTCTTGAATTCCATGTTCTAACCACGTGGAATGCAAAGGTTCTATGGGCATCAAGACAATGGAGGACTCACTTGAAATCAGAAGTCAGGTTCTGAATAAATTCTGGCAGAACAATGTCCTGGCTCAAGTGAAATGCCAAAACCAGACAGAAATGAAATATCTGGACATAGGACCACCTTGTCACAATGAAATTTCAGGTTAGGAGGGTCAACACGGAGAGCACAAAGATCTCCAGCCCTCTTCACCGAGGTGATCACTACTACTTTCCATGTTTAGTTATATATCTTTTGAGTTGTAATTCTCCTGGAAGCCAATATTGTATCAATTACTTGTGTGCTATAACCAAACCTTTCTACATTTAACCTCTCGATTCCCATGCAGTCAGATTCAACCATGCAGAGTTTGAGTGCCACACTGGACCTTGTTAGTAAATCTGACCTTTCTGTTAGTTTCACTGGTAGATTTACAACAACTTCTTCATCAATGGATACCATGGCCGTCTTGGCAAATTTGGTGCTATGAGCCGTACGCGAGTCTTCTCCAACTGGATCCTGTTCAGTACTTTTTGAATGATTTTCACCAGAGGAAAAGCATACAACAGCCCTTTTGGTCAATGACTGTTTAATGCACCTATTCCTTCCACACTGCAATCTTTCTCTATCGAATAATATTTCTAAATTCCGTTATTCTTCCTCAAGGCAAATAAATCTATCCTGAATTGATCGAACATTTTCATCAACGTGTTTTTTTCCAGTGTGTGTTGAAGTGAGCACAATGTGCTCCCCAACCCTTGAAACTGGCAACTGTTGTTATTTTTATCTTTAACAAATGGCACACCTGCACTACACTGCTGTGAATTGTCCACCATTTTAAGTTTTGTTTTATGTTTGGTGGAATTAAAAATAATTGATGAATCTTCATCCCTGTTTGTTTTTGATAGGGATGCAAGAATCTCTGAAGTGACACTAGTATGAAGTCTTCCCCAAGGCACCAGATGTATTGCTGATACTATCAGTCGGATGGCTTTTGCAAGCCACATCAAATCTGCCTTTTTCCATGGTATCAGTAATGAAATTACTTGATTTATTTTGTTTTGTGTTTCTTGTGATAAACTCATACGTTCTATTTCAGTTTTTATCTCTGCACCTAAGTGTGTCATTTGTCTTGCTGATTTTAAACTTATTTTCTTGTAATTTAACAAGAATCTACACTTTTCTATTATTTGAATTGTAATTATAGTGTCCTTTTGAATTTTTCTCTTGTTTCTGCTATTATCAAGATACTGTCCAAATATGGAAATATTTGCACCTCTTTTGTCCTCAGGTACGTGATTATCAAAATTAGGATTTCCGTGAATACTCGAGGTGCTGAAGCCAGTCCGAATGACAGCACTCTGAACTGGTAATGCTTTTTTTTTTTATGAAAATGTGAGATATTTTCTGATGATTTTGTCCATTGGCACATGCAAATATGCTTCTTTGAGGTCGATAGATACCACTAGATTTCTTTTCCTTAAATTCTCTTTTACTGTTTGTAGAGTCTCCATTTTGAACTTGTAATATCTTACGATTTGTTTAGATATTTCAAGTTCAGTACTGATCTGTAACCTCCTTTGTCTTTGGGTACTGTAAAAAATGTTGAGCATATGTCTAGAAATATTTGATGATGTGGGGCCACTTCTATTGCCTGTATATTCAAAAGATAGTTTATTTCTGTTTGAACAATCTGAAACTTTTCTTCGTTTTTTGGATCTGTTTGTTGTCTTTTCTAAAATATTATTTTGGAACCTGATGTTAGTAAAACCCACAAGTCAATTGTTACTTCTGGCCAAAGATGTCCATATTGTAGTAACCTTCCTCTCACTGCCATACTTTTTATGTCATTATTGTTGTCTTCCACGCTTTGTGGAATTATTTGTTCCTTGTTGATATTGTTTATTTTGGAAGTTCTGTCTTCCATATGTTTATCGAAATCTGTAACATTGTTGTCTTTGTGGTCTGAAATCTGTCTGGCGGCCCATCCCTTTTTGTCCTTGAAAGGAATTTTATGTGCCATAATTCTTGTATTATTATTTTTTTATCAGTGCCTTTCTTTGCCATGTGGGCATAACCTGGTTTGTTTGGGGTTTTTTTGTCTGTAGTCTCTACTATCACTTTTTTCATTGCCTTGTCTCTGAACAACTGGGAACCTGTGAATGGAATGTATGCCAAGTTATTCTTGGACTTTTGGTCCTTGCTATTGTTAACGCATTTATTGTTCTCACTGAAAAAGCTCCTGCATCTGCTATATATTGGAGGATAGTACTTATCCTTTGTAATGCTTTATGTAATGTAGTAACATCCAATTCTTCAGCGCACTGCATGTCTTGAATCCATACCACAGCTCCTCTGGAAAAACAGAGAAGTAGCTAACGATGTCCTCATTAACATGGTTGCATTATCATGGACTTGTCTTAAGACTGAATCAGCCCTTTAGCGTGGTATCACCTTCTTGTGGTGCTATGGCTCCCCGCTAAGGGTACCTTTAACATTTCCAGTGTGTCTTTATCAAAAGTATACAACTTATGTCCAACACCCATAGGTTTTGTGTGTGTGTGTTTATTGGCGATTTCCATTCCATTTCAATTAAATCTTTAAATATTTATAGCACTGGTATAATTTTTTTGTACAGTCTGTTTTTTAATTACTGATGCTAATTTGCTTTAGCTATCTTTATTTTTAAATTTACCTATTTTAAACAATCTATCTGTCACTATTCCATCTTTCTGTTCTATATCTGAAGGATCATATTCCTTAATGTCTTCTTGTTGTTCTTCATCCTCTGACTTATCGTCCTGCAATTTATTTGAAGTGTCTTCCATTTGTTTAGTCTTCTTTGTGTGTGTTTGTGGAATTTGTTCCTCAACGTTGTCCTCAAGTATATCATCTAAATGTCTTAATCCTGTTCTTATTTCCTGTCATTTCTGCATCTACTAATTTCCCATTTGGTGAAAATGTACTGTGATCTCTAATATTGTCTGTGTCCTGTCCAATGCTATTTAATTCAGATGTCACAGTATTATTTACAATTTTTAGTGTTTCTGGCAGTAACTGATTTGAATAACCAGTTATTGATTTAGATAAGTCATGTGGTTGTTTTGCTGTCCTTTTAGTATTTTTAGTTTGTTAACCTTATTTTCTCTCCATTTTACTATATTTAAGTAAGAAAAACCTCGGAGAACAGGTTGCCTCTGACTGAATGGCAAGGCAGGCAGTTAAAAAACTGTCAGAGAAGATGGTTAGGAGTCATTAAAAAAAAAGAACACTTAGAATGTTGAGTCCTGCCTCGTAGATGGTGCGTGGGGTGAAACAGTGGATTACTTCACCTGCCATCCCAAAAATAGGACTAAAGCAGGAGTTGGAACCTTAAACTGAACATGCCTGTAAAGCAGGTCTACTGGCTCACTTCATGTTGTTTAATTTGCAGGTCCAGTGCATTACCCATCTTCAGCACCTCAATTACCCATCCTCAACACCTACTGTGAAAAGCCCAAACATCATCCATTGGAGAGGACGATTTATGCTCTACCAAGTACCGAAAAGGAGATCTGACATCTCATCTGAGAAGCTTAGCCCCACAGGTGCTAAGCCTTTTAAAGGATGAGGAAGATGCCACTGACAGTGTGAGATCTTTACCAGAAACAGATCAAGCAGATCCAGAGGGATGCGCAAAGAAGAGCCATGAAAAGTCAAAGCTGTATGCCAAAGTAAATAAAGTCAGAGGATTTAGAAGAGAGAATTCCAAGAGTGAGCTGAGTCAAAACCAAAAGTAGCCGAGAGGTTCCCAGACGCTGCTAACATGATGGATTAAAAGGAAATGAGGTAAATGAGCAGGAATACTGAGGGATAGGGTTGGAAGTGGGCTGAGTTACTGACAAAAATATTGCCTAGCTATTCCAGAAGATTCTGAGGGTGCTCTGCACAGGAATACCCAGTTGTGTGATTCACAGAGACCACGAAAAAGAATGGCAAAAATGACGGATGCTATCTGAAAGCATGAAAAACTATCATTCGCCACATTCATTGGTGCTACGGAAATAGAGGGAAGACACAACAACATTGGAAACACCATGATACCAGGGGGGAGGGGGGAGAACCACTAGGGGACTCAAGAGTCTGAGCTGAGCACAAAAAGAGCATTTGGAATTATTTGCAATTGCAAACAAGTACTCCAGCCAATACCTACCAAGATGAAATACTGACTACACAACTTTATCATCAGAATAGTTGTTATCCTAGAAAAGACAAGAAACCATATGTCCTTCATATTTATCATAGGCCTCACATATTAGTCATCTGGGCTAGCATGTAGTCCCAGGGACAATATAAAAAAGATCAAGGTTAGAAATTCAGTTACCTCCCCACTGCCATTTGTAGATACTGTATATACTCAACTATAAGTCAACCTCGAGGGCAGGTTTTGGGGCCAAAATTATGGATTTTGATATGACCCATGGATAAGTCGAGGGCAAGACTTGAGAGGCAAGCAACAAAGTATGTAAAGGATGAAGCAAAGGAAAACAATGCCCAAGACCATACAAAATCCCAGCAGGCATAACTGTTCATGTCCACCTTAAAGGCTGGATAAATAAAAGAGTAGAGGGGAGGTCAGTGCTTCCAGGACAGATTACACTTTAGTCTTTCACCAGGAGTAGTTCATTTGTATGATTTAAAATACACTCGTCCCTCCCCATTCGTGGACTTGGAGTCTGCGGTCTCGCTCGCAGTCTGGAACAGATCCCCCAAAAATAGGGAGGGAAAACTGTACAGTACTTATATTGACCTGTGGATAAGTTGACTCAGGTTTTTTGGGTCAATTTTTTGGGTCAAATATTTCTAGACTTATACATGAGTATATACAATATGCTGTTGATGCTACAGGTGTTTCCATTTGGAGCAAGGTTTCTTCCTCTGCCTCTGTTTCCGAGTCTTCTCTAAGCCTCCCTCACCATAATTCTTATATCCTCAGTAACATGGAGCCATTCAGGCATCCAACCTCTGTCTTCCAAATATGAGTCAATAATGTTACTAGAACCATCTCAACAGTTTCTGAAGAGCCCTCCACTCACCAAGTAGACAACAGAACAAAGTCCAACAAATTAACTGGTAGGGTCCTCTGCAAAGAAGTTCTCTTCTTTCTGCAGTAACAGAGAACTCAGTGGCTGGAATCCTGGTGGGATGTTATGCTAAGGTAAGAATTTTTGGACAAGACATCTGGTCACCCTGCCAACACATCCAATTTTCTAAAGTATTCTGAGAAAAACCCTACCTCCAACTTTCACAGGTACATTTACTTCTTTGTGATTACACTACACTGAAGCCAATTTTAACAACCAAAAGACAATACATTTCACTAAATCCAGCCCTATGTACTTTCTGAAGTGTGACTGTGACAGCATCCCTATACTGACACTTAGTCCCTGCTAGTGTCCCTCCTGCACTCATACATATTTGTCCTTATGTGTAAGAGGATCATCTTGTGTTTAAAATGCTGTTAAACAAATTGTACAAAATCCTTATTTAAAGTCAATGAACAAATTTAATAAATCAATTGTAACTGATGCTTCTTACTCTATCTTCCTTCTTGGGTAACTGATCATTGATAAGAGCCTTTGTACGCCTTAAGAAGTAGCCAGACATTTGTTTAGCTAGACGTTGCATTGCTTTTCGACCAGTGGCTAGCTCTCTTTTAGTTGCTGTGTGCCTCTGGCCATGCTCTACTGGATCAGCAAATTCCTTCTTAAATTGTGCTTCATTACCCAAAAGTCCAGGTACAGCCCTGAGAGAGAGAGAGAGAGAGAATGCACAGTGGATATATTCAAGGTGCTACTATTTGTTTATGAGGCCCTGAACATTCCAGATACCCCATAACACACCCTTTACACTCTGAGGGGCAGGACAGTGCAACCTACTGAAAAATCATTTGGTCAAGGTACAAAGGAGGACCCTCCTTGTTGCAATGTGCACCATGCTGAATGATATCTCTACTGAATTTATGTGAAATTAACTAAATTAACCATTAACCATCAACTACAGATTTCTTTGTTCAGGCATTTTCCTGTTTATTTTCCTGATTTTTAAAAACCGTATCTATTTGTTTTTTATATAATACGATTCATGCATGAAGAGCTTTACAAAGGACCAGGGTGAGAGATACCTATCCCATGATGATAATTTGCCAGGATAAGGCCCCATCTGTAACTTCAACTCAAGCTTGTTTTATTAAACAGCCTTTCACACTCCTTGGCCAGTGTCGTATACAGTAATACACTTTTCCTTGACTGTTAACACTGTCAATTACCACTGGTTTCAATTAATTATTCATTTTTTAATTATTATTTTTATAGATTCATTTTATTATGTCTTGTTTTTACTGTAAACCACTTTGGAATCTTTAAAGTAAAAAGCAGTACAGAAGTGTTATTTGTATTTTATTATCTGCTTCAAATAAAAACTTAGATATATATTTTAAAGGTTGCTTAATACATACCTCAATTCTTGGATCTCTTATGACTCCTTGTGCATCAAGCACAAGGAGCTAACAGGAACTGAACTCAGATTTTTAAAATGCAGATTGTCTATTGCTATGTTCCATATGGTAGTTAACTAATGTCACAATGACAAGTCACAATGAATGCAGAGGGTAACTTCTGAGAAAAACTATATTAGACTGTACTTTAAACCTCCATGCATATACTTGTCGTATATTCATTTCTGGAGCTCTTTGCACTCAGTTTTGTTAAAAATGAATATACTACAGGGAATCACACCAATGTTTTTTATGTTACATTCATCAAAATGTAATACTGAAGCACTGATAAAACTAGCACACCATTAATGATGGTTTCACTATGCAGCTGTCACATTAAAAAATGGCTCTGTGGAACAACCCTTTATTAGTTGCACTGAGGTGAAATTATGGTATCAGTCTTGCATGTTTACCACAGTAGGACAATGCCTACAATAACTGGGAAACAGACAATTACTGTAACTACTACTCCCATGACAATCAGAAATACTGTAATTCTACCAGTTATCTTCTCTAAAATCAGTTTCAGTAAAATCTGGATCAAGAAACTACTGTCCATTGCATCTACCCCCTACAGAAAAAAAAGGAAACATGCATTAGAATTTCCAGTGGAGTTTTGTTCACTATGCTGTTAAGAGCTATATCATATTCATCCAAATCTATTATCTGATTTGACTGCGCTGCAGAGGGGTGGGATAGAAATAAATTATTATTATTATTATTATTACCTGAGAGGTTAATAGAATAACTTTACATATTGTACACTGATGAATGCACATTTGCTACTGCGTACATATGTGACACGAACCATAGCTTTGTACAGTTCTATGAACTAGGAAGTTGTAACACGTTTCCCATGGTCCCCTGCCTTATGGATCAGTAGAATTCAACACACAACTATCATATGCTTCCAATACACTAAGGTGGCCTTAAATGTTATAAATATTTGGTCCCCTCTTGCAATATTAATTCTTTTCACTTACCAGTCCATGACACACCAAAGTTCCTTCATGTTGTTCTGCAGAATTGTCCCAGTAAGTCCAAGCCGAACCTTACAAGTTAGAGCCTTCATTGTCTGGGTTATTTGAGCTTTTGGATTTTTGATTCTGTGCACTTCATCTACAATGACAGCTGACCACTCTAAGCTGTGAAATAGGGAATACTGACAGTTATCATAAATCTTAAAAAACAAATCAAATTGGCCTAAATCAAATTGTTCATTCAATTAGAGGAGATCCATTAAATCAATAGAAAGATGGTAAAGCTTTCTGAATTATGTTTCATCGCTTCAGTATGTCTACTGTAGTTGGATTTAGGATAGCTAATGGTGAGGAATGCAAGGAGTTAAGAGTTCAACAACTGAATTAAAGCCAGGGGTGTTGAGTGATTTATTCTGTTCATGGTAATGAGGAGGATGTTCATTCTAGCACATTCATTTTTTAAAAAAATATACTTCGAAGGATCAAGTATAATAATCAAAGCTTTAACATTTTACATTTTGAAGAGAGCATAGTCCTGTTTACACTGCTGAAAGATGTCTGAAGGAAGTGCCCTATAGCAGACATCATTCATTCAGAAATAATGAAAGTAAGGAAAGAATTAACCAAGTCCAAATAAACGTATAACTAAAGTCCAAATAAGTGTATGTATAACTAAAGACTGAAACATTAGTTTTTCTTTGTGACACACAATTTTACAATGCACCTGGCACATGTAGTCTGTGTTATTCTATATGTATTGGTATAACTATAATTTTTGAAGACAGGGTCAAATCCAACCAACTCTGTGGAACAGATATAATTGGCAGAATGGATTCTTCTCCTGAGCACCCCAAAATCTGCTCTAGAAGACTGGAGATGCACTGGAGCAGATCAGGGATGTGCACAGGGAATGGAGGAGAGAAGAGAAGAGGGGATAATCAGAGTAAAAGGTAAGCTCGGAAAAGTTCTTCTTTCTGAATGACAACTCCCAGAGTTTGCCAGCCTGACAGTGGCCAAGCTGACCGGGGCAGGGGGGAGAACACTGGGAGTTACAGTACAAAAAAACAACTTTTTCAAGCTTTAAGCAAAAGCACATTTGCACGGTATTGGATAGAACCCATTTTCATCTTACAGTCATTTAATAAGAAAGTAAATTCCACAGATTTGAATTGGCATTGTGAATGTAGTATTGTAACTCTTATAAACAAGCTCTTCACATGTTCTCTTCTTACTAAAAGTTTTCAAAGTTTCACTGTCAAGTTTGTAAGGATCTTAGGATGCTAACAAAAATACCCTCTGTACTCACAGTAATTAGATAACTCCATTACCTGTTAAGCTCATCTAAAAAAAGGCGAAGTGTTTCATATGTTGTTAGTGCAATCTCACATTTTCCTTGCTTGATTCTATTCAGTTCATAATCTTTTCTATTACCATGCAAAACTATAACCTTGAAATAGCCCCAGGTATCCAATTCATCTTTCCAATTATAAAGCACAGAAAGCGGTGACACAATCAAGAAAGTCTGAAAAGAAAAAATATGATACTGCTAACTAGACATAAAATACTGTACATCAGAATACAAAATTCCCAAACATTCTGTTCGGTGAGGTATGAAAACCTACACTTTTCAATGATCCATGTAGAGAAAAGTAAAAGAGAAACCCATAAAAGCATTCTTCAGTAAGATATAACGAGTAATTGAAAAACATGTAAATGTTGCCACCTATTTATAGTTGGCAAAGAGACTTTTTGGGGGAAAAAGTGGAATCCAATAGTCATATACTGAGACCTACCAGTTGACAGAACTCCTGATTTTTGAAGTCCAAAGCAGATAACAAAGACAAGAAGTTAATTAGTCCATCAGGTGGCCAACATTAAATGATCTGCCTAATAAATCTAGAGGACAATTTCCTAACTACAGGTTAGGAAGCGTAAGAATCTCAAAAGAGTTGTGTTAGATCAGATCCATACCTACTTAGTCCAGCATGCTGTGCATCTCTAGAAGAAAGATCACATCAAGTGTATATGATTTATAGTAGTTAGATTTGTGATCCCCTTCCTCTTCATTGCATTACACAACCCATTGATGTTTAGTGAAAAGAATTTTACTTTACAGTTTCCCATTAGTAGACATTTCAATTTGGTGTTACCTGTACATATCTTCTCAGTTATATCCCCTTAATTTTCATTTCCACTCCCTTCTATGCAATATCACCAGAAACTGTCCCAACAGAGTTAACACCCAACAAGCTGTAAGACTCCAGTAAACAAACAAACAAACAAACAAAAACCAACCAGTCTGCAGCAAAACATTAGCAATGTTATCCCATGCTCAGACTGGTGACTGGTTTCCATCTGGTTAACACAGGGGGTTTCAAAGGTAAAAATAGGCTTTCTTCTTTCTTTTCGTATGATCACTATGCAGAATTTGTGGTTAGCAGAACAGTTTGTGCAAATTATGTAGTTATACAATGCGTGATTCAATGCAGTTTATACACAATTCACATAAGGTTTTTATTACTTCACATATAATTGGGTCAGCAACTTGTGCAAATTGCAGAAATTATCCTTCTTCTCCAGTAGGACTTGAAACAATCCTTTAGCCATGGTAACAATAATAAATTTAATCCCAGTTTCCTTTTCAAAATGGAAAGGGACAAACATCCTTTAAAAGCATAGCACCTCACTGGTGTTATTGCCATCTATCCCTATGCAGTTCTCATAATAGCTTGGCAATACACACAACAGCAAAATAAAATTCAGCATGTAAAATCAGTTACATGTTGCACTACTGAACCAAGTTCACTCAAGCAAAGAAGTAATCATAATGACCACAAAAGAGATCCTTGGGTTTGTTTGTTTGCTTGCTTTTTAACAGACACTGTCAGCCATCTTGAATCTGTTGCAGAGACTATATTCTTACTTCTCCTAGGAGCAAAGAGGTCAATTTTGGAATGTTTTAACTTGTTATATCACATTCTTCAAGATGGTATCATTTTGGGAATGACTAGTTGCAAAATTTTTCCTGCTATGAAAAACTGACAACTAAAATAAGAATTCTCACTGATTGTGAATTCCTGCTTCCCAAAGTAAATCAGTAAGAGGATACATTTCTCTGTATCTCCTTAATGTTTCTGCAGCTACATCCTAAAAAACTTGTACTTTAACCATGATATTCTAAATTTGTGAGCTTGTTTCAAATGAAAATTTCTGCACAGAACATTATGTAGCAAAATTATTTCTATTGCACATAATACATTTAGTACAATAAACTAAAAAGTCAGTATCTACTTGAATTATAAGCACAGTGCAACCTTGCTTGTTCCAGAAAAGTCAAGTCCAGCTGCAGCCTAAATACTTGTGAGACTACTACCCACACTGATGATTCTGCATATGGGACATTCAACTTAAAATGTGTCCAGATGAAACAGATAATGAAATGCACTAAACAAAAACAAGAAGCAAGTACCAATGCTCATATTCTCCTGTGTTGTGCTACGCCTTCAAAATAATGAAATGTCTTGCATATAATCCCAATTTCCAGACACTGACTGTTCAAAGGATCTGCTCCTGAGGCCATTCTGGCTAACTACCTACATAATTAATCACTTTATATTAATTACTGTATGAGATTTTATAGGCCTCATTCCAAAGAAACAAGAATGAAATTGCTCTTTGTAGCGGGGAAAATAACTCTACCAAGTTTCCTATTATTATTTTTATTAGCAACTGCACTGTGTCTCAGGTCACATTTAATTTTCAGACCCCAAATTTCTGTATTACATGGCAAGAATTTCCACTGAAACGCAAAGCATTTAATAGAGAAGTATAGATCAGTTTCAGGGCTCCCTTAAATTTGCCTGTCAAAGAGTCTAATGGTGCAATGTTATCCAAACCTACTCAGAACAAAGTTCCTCTGTGTTAAATGGGTTTTATCTACAATCAAAATGGTACAACAGGATTGTATCATAAGTGTAACTTTAAGCTGTTTCTGAACTGCTACTAAAATAATGTTTTGGCCAGAACAATAGATTATAACAGAAACTGCTGTAACTACATCATCAGTTGGAACAGATATTAGTGCCAATGTATTATTGCAACACTCAGCAAAAACAGAGATGTTGACAAAAGTGGCCTCAGAACAGAGACTGACAGCTTCTAATTTGAGTGTGATGGGGGGGAGGGGTAACCTAATACTGCCATTTCAGAATGAGGAATTCCTCTTCTTCAAACTACACACTGACACTGACAACAGAATATTTTGGACAAGATAGTGTTGTACACTGCAGACTAGATGAAGCATCTTGGATATGGGAAATTTATGATGAAGCAATTAACTGCTCAAAAATGGTATGAACATAAGACAACTTTTTGCATTCATACAAAATGACCTTCTCCAAAATGATGCCTTCCAGATGTATAGGACTACCATTTCCTACCAAAGACAATGCTAACCGGGGGTAATGGAAGGTGTAGTCAAGTAGATAAGGAGCATGCCAGTTGAAAGGCAGATATAAGCTATCCTATACTAAGCTAACATTTGTTCCCACCAAAAAAAAAACCTTTGTGAAAATGGACACAAATGTATTTTTAACACCACTAGTTGTCACCCACAGCTGCCAGGTGAGGGATTTCAAAACCATCAACAATAAGCTACAATCTATTCTGGACAATAAAACTGCCTGCTTTCAGGCTTGGATGGCAGGCACAAAAGTATTCTGCATATACAAAAAAATCAGTTTCTGTACAAACGTCACATTTTGGGGTGTAAATTTATTTTTTGAAAAAAGACTAAAGTGTGAAGTTGAAAGCTGAACTGAATCAATTTAAAAAACTAGCTAGATTTTACAAGGATGTAACAGTGTTACACAGATTTGGTTCAGGGTTTTAATCAGGAATGGGTAACATGTAGCTACTGAGCCACAAGCAGTTCTGACGCATTTTCAGCTGCCTCCAAGGCTCCCACCATTGACAAAAATGTTGAATGTAAAACACTGATTAATGTAAAGAAAGAAATTAAGATGTAATTCATATAAACCAATTAATTAAAAAAATGTAAAATTGTCATTTTCTTACATCTTATACAGCTTGGGTATATGAAGTCCTATATTGCTTGGTTTCAGACTCTTCAAAATACTGTCTCACCCAATATGAACAAGCTTGAATTTTAAGATCCTCTTATTGTGCGCTTTCAAGTCATTTCCAACTTAGGTGACCCTAAGATATATTTTATTTTAACCCATATTGTGAACTGCCTTGGCTCTCACACTGAGAGAAAGCCAGGATATAAAATATATTTAAATAAAACAATTAATCAATCATTGTGTCCCTTCAAACTAAGACACCACCTCTTGTTAGTCAAAGGTGCTACAAGATCCCTTTGCATACTGATCCAGAGTAACACGCCTGTGTCTTTGAATCCTATACTTTAGCAGCTTGATAGCAACCACCAGCCCCATTAAATTATCTGAAGCCTGTTCAGAATGCTAAGGCTTTAATACTGTATACAATTGCCCCTCTATTTTCACAGACGTGAAGTCCGTGTCCCTCACCCATCCGATCGGGCTTGAATATTTGCAGTTTTCCATCTTCATGGTGGTGGTGGGGTACGGAACAGATCCCCTGCAAAAACAGAGGGGCGACTGTATATTCAACTATAAGTCAACTTCATGTATAAGTTGAGGGCAGGTTTTGGGGCCAAAATTATGGATTTTGATATGACCTGTGGCTAAGTCGAGGATAAAATTTAGGGCCACGTAACAAAAGATCTAAAAGAAAACAATGCCAAAGAGCTTAACAAATTCCAGCAGGCATAAGTATTTGTGCTCACCCTAAAGCAGGGGCCGGCAACCTACGGCCCACGAGCCGGTTCCAGCCCAGGCGGACCCCTGCCGCTGTGCGCCACGACCGCCATTTTGATTTCCAAAATGGCGGCCGCAACATGTGCGGAGGTGGCGGTGGCCGTGCGCACCGCAGTGGCGGCGGCCGCGCGCAGGGGGGTCACACGCGCCGCCATTCCCCTCCCCTCGGCCCGGCGGAGGGGAGGACTTCGGGGGACCGGCCCCTGGCTCAAAAAGGTTGCCTACCGCTGCCCTAAAGGCTGGGTGGATGAGAGAATAGAAGGGGATCAGTGCTTCCAGGACAGGTTATATTCCTGCCTTTCATCAGGGGATCGTTCCTTTTTTAAAGTAAGAGTTAAAGTACAGTACTAATATTGACCTGTGGATAAGTCAACTCTGGTTTTTGGAGTCAATTTTTTGACTAAAATTTCTAGACTTATATATGAGTATCCAGAGGACAGGAAAAATGTTTTACTGTCCCTTAAGCGATTCCTCCATACCAAGTTACAGAAAAGTGCAGTCAGGACCTAGGAGTTCTAACAGAAACTCACTGGCTACAGAACCCACCCAAAAACTTTTGTTGTTCAAGCTGTTTAATTATCAAGGTGATCTATGTTCCAAGCTAGGGGGCTGAGAGACTCATCCTGAAATAGCAGAAGGAATCCCCCTTCTTCCCTGCACTTGGACTACATGTCATACAACATCTTCAAAATATTGTGATTTAAACATGCTTAAATTCAAATCTTACTTTCTTCAGAACAGACGGCATTTCATTTTTCATTGTTCTTAATAAAAATGCTGGTATGATATTTTCAATATCAGCACGTGTCCCCTTTTTGTTCAGCACTGCAGCCAGGAATGAAATAACCTAGGGAGGGGGGAAAAAACAGTGTGAAGCATTCAGAAAAGGGGAGGTGATAGCCAGTCAATATTCAGCACAAGATTTGGTCTGGGAACTCTGAAGGCTTCAGATACATACTAAGATACATACTATGCTAAGGCTCATATTCTCAGTACCCTTACAGTTACTTTGTCCCAGGTCTCCAGATACAAATCTTCCGCAGAAATTGCAAATCTATTGTTGCAACAGGAGATATAAGGACATAGCATACCACAAAGCTAAGCAAGGGACGGTACAGTGTGGCTGAACATGCTTGATGTATAAAACACTCCAAAACCCATGGCCACAGACAGTTTCCTGCTCCTTCAAATGAGAGGAAATGTGTACTTAGAAAACAAACCTTTCTTAAGCAAGTTACAGGTACAGGGGCTTTGGTGGTCAGAACCAGAAAGGCAAGTTCCATCTAAGTGCTGGTAAAGGCAATGGGGAATACAGACACTTCTGTTGCAATATCCCATTCCCCTTACTGATATTCCTGCCCAAACATTTATGACTCCTCCTTCCTTGTAGGATGAGAGCCAAAGCATATGGGGCAGAACAGACAACCACTGCAGGCGGAATTCAAATCCAGTTTCCTACATGGAATGGGTAAATATTGCCATAATGACAACATCATTTCCCCCAACTGGTAGACACAATGAGGACTATCTCTGACAAGCAAGAGTTTAGGGTTCCAATTCCTGTGTAGGGTCAGGAGGGTGGAGTTGCCCATCACTGATTTTGAAGCTTCTACTTCTTCTACTCTTCAAGCACAACTCATCTACAAATGCAACCAAGACACTTTCAGGATAAAACCCAAATGAAATAGATCTAAATAAATAATCTAGGGGCCTTTGCAGACTGCCAGGAATAGTGCAAATTGAGTCTACTTTAACTGCCCTGACTCAGTGCTAGGGAATCATGGGAACTGCAGTTTATTGTGGCATCAGAGCTCTCTGACAGAGGTGGCTCAATGTCTCAGAAAAAAATACAATTCCCATGATTCCCTAGCACTGAGCCAAGGCAGTTAAAATGGACTCAATTTGCACTATTTCTAGCAGTCTGCAAAGGCCCAAGGTTGGCCTATTTCATCACAGCCACCACCTCCCATCCATTCTCCATTGCTTTGGGCTCTTTCGACCTTGACCAAGAGATCCCGAAGCCACAGAGAAGCCTAAATGGGAAGCAGTATGCAGCAAGCCAGTTGCAAGCTCACTGCAAGCGCTGTCACTTGTCTGTTCTTCTCCGTTGCCATGAGCAATTTTGGCTGAGAGAGCCAGGGGCATGGAGGTCCGAACGGGAAGCAACAACACAGTGAGCTGGTTTCAAGCTCACCACCGCCTGCCCTTTCTTCTCCACTGCCTTGAACTCTCTCCATTGAGAGAACTCAAGGTGATGGAGAAGCCCAAATGGGAGGCAGCAGCCAAAGCAAGACAATTGCAACGAATGATGGAATGGGGGAAGGGGCTGCCTACCCCACCAGCAGCCACAGAGGTTGAGTGAGGCACTTAAGTGGGATGGGGACTGAGTTGAGGTGGTCAGGAGGGGGAGGCGGACAGCAAGTACTCTTCCCTGCCTGCTGCTGCTTCTCCTTCCATTTCCCCCCCCCCTCCCCTCCTGTTATCTCCATGTTTTCTCCATTGGAGTGACTGCTTGCCTGGTGGTGAGTTTACAGCACTGGGGTGACAACATTCGTAATAATACCAACTGTAGTGATGCCACTAGGTACAGTAACCTACCCATAGGAGGTGGTTTTCCAGACTAGATTTTACTGTGACTATTTAAGTACAAGTGATGGTGCTCTCCATTTGTTACAGGATTAAAAACCAATCTTAAATTAATCCAGTTCATAAAATAGCTGTGTCTTTAATCAGATGTTTAACATTCAATTAGATGACCAAGCTTAAATTGAATTTTTTTTCCAAAAAAAGTTGTCACAGTGAATAGTGTAGATACACACCCTCTTCAAAATTCAAACTGTTCTGAAAAGAACATCGTTATAATGTCAATTCTGGTCTTATCATGGGCCACAGTACAGTGTCACAAAAAAGATGGCAAACAATGCAGCAAACATTGAGAAGGGGAATGAAAGTTACAGAATGGAACTGTAGAGTAAAATCAGTCTGCTCAAACTACAGTTTAATCCTTGGATTTCTCAGACAGCAGAGTGATATTTCAACCTTGGAATGAATGGCCATTCTAAGAAAACAATGTTACAGGCGTCCTTCTTCCTGCTGACAAGAGAGCATTTTTACAAGGTATCTTTCCTCACATACTGTCATTTGTTATACACCAATGTCTGGGAAAGAGTGTAATAAAAATTCCCAACAGTCAAGACAAAAAAGCAAGTGGGAATCAGCTTTGGGCCTTTGCAGACTGCCAGAAATAGTGCAAATTGAGTCCACTCTAACTGTCCTGGCTCAGTGCTAGGGAATCATGGGAACTGTAGTTTATTGTGGCGCCAGAGCTCTCTGACAGAGAAGGCTCAATGTCTCAGAAAAAAATACAATTCCCATGATTCTCTAGCACTGAGCCAGGACAGTTAAAGTGGACTCAATTTGCACTATTTCTAGCAGTCTGCAAAGGCCCTTTGTTTCTAAAAGGACACAGAGCCTGAGTATTATTTCCTTGGATATTTCCCCATTTTTTATTACACCAAAAAAAACCCCAAAGACCTCGGAGTTTTTAATGTGACTTTTTGGATTCTGGGACCTGTCATTAAAAAATGTAAATTTTCAAAGCTCTGCTTCAACCTCAGCAGTTATCTGCCTTGAGAGTTTAGGACAAGGGTAGGCAACCTTTTTGAGCCGGGGGCTGGGTTGCTGTCCCTCAGACAATTGGGGGGCCGAAGCACCAAAAATAAATAAATAAATAAAAATATATTTTTAATTTAAAAAAATTAAAAAATATGCATGCACACTCTCTCAGCCCCAGAAAAGCCATGGCAAAACCCCTGTGGAGATTTTGCCAAGAAAACCCCAAGAACAAGTAATAACAACAATAATCAATATCATCATGGTGGGTGGCAGCGGCGGTGGGGGGCGGCGGCGCCGGCAGGACCGGCCTGGGGCCGGTCCAAAGGCCTCAGGGGGCCACATCCAGTCCCCCGGGCCTTAGGTTGCCTACCCCTGGTTTAGGAAATACCATAAACTGGATGGCAGTTTATCTACTTGTAGATGATGTTTGTTCAGTTCAATTAATATTTATACCCTGCACTTATATTAATCATCAACATGATTATTAGAAAAACAAAATCAAAGATGAACTTGTAAGATGTTAAAGAGTGAAATCATGTCTTCTACCCCCACTACAAATCTGTGGCTTTTGAACAAAGTAAGACTATTTTGCTATAAATGCATGACAATCTTATTTTTTAAATTAAGAAACTTAGGATTTCCCCATATTAAGGACTGTTCTGAATCAGTTGAAACCATTCCTCCACACATTCCTCTCCTGTTTCTCCCATTTGCTACTACACAAAATTTGAATTTTAAATGAACTCCAGCGTCCTTTATTAAATCAGTAAAGCATTCATTAAATATTTTCCCTAACAACTCAATGACAAATACAGACAAAAAGAACAGTTACCGTAAAACTATTACTTAGCGTTACATAAATGGAAAGATAAGGAAATTTGGATTCACACAAGCTTTTCTCCTCATTTCCACATGGCAATTCTTTATCTATCTATCTGTTTGAGAGAAACTATAGTTTTCCATTTTGTTTGCACTGTCAAAGTATCAAGATTGTTCACCTCAATTCAGGAAAGAAATAGGAAAGAGTGGAAACAAAACATGTCAGAGAGCCATTTTCCATGTGGCCATTCTGGTTTCCAGGGCTGGTACAAACCCTGGTTGCTGGTTTGGATCACACAGATATTGCTTTGCATAAGAAAAGAAGAAAGCAAAGAATCGTCACATGCAAGAGTAAGGGAAAAACATGTTAGAGCTCCAAACCATGTGTTATCATTATGTCTGAACTACCCCATTGGTTTTCCCATATTAGTTATAAAGAAGAATGGATAAAAGACTTAACCACAGCATCGGACCTTTAATAAACATGAAGTTGTAACACTCAAAGGGTGCCTAAATCACTAGGGCATGGACCCACTGACTAGAGGGCATGAGGACAAGGTGAAGGTGCCCTTCTGCCAGCAAGACAAGACATACCAATTTTCTACACTGGTAGAAAGAGGATTGAAATCCACAGCTGGTGGCATTTCTATGGGCAGCAACTGCACTTTGGCTACCAAACAAGACATTCCAGGCTGGGCCTAGAGAGGGACAGAGGATCTGAAAGCCCCTTTGTTCACTGGAGTTTTTCAACTTTTCATCACTAAAACAGCCTGAAGCCAGAATAACTAATCCATCCCATGGAACCAATGGAGGTGAGGAGCATTAAAAAATGCAAAAACATACAGGATAGGATTAGGACATCAGAACACACGTCAAAAGTGCTGGAGAATCTTTGATAGGCATGCCTCTACCTATCTCAATGTATTTCACTGTAAATTGTTAAACAAATCATTTTTTTCAATATAAAATTCAATTAATTATTTCTTGTGATCTAAAAACCAATACATTTTTAGCTTTACATTATTTTTTTAAAAAAGGAGGGGAAAACTACCTGTACTGTCTTTCCGAGTCCCATATCGTCTCCAAGAATACATCCACGTTTACAAACGTAGTGACCATGTAAAAACCGTGCCCCTTCCCTTTGATAATCACGTAGGTATCTATTAATTGTAGAAGGGATCTGAGGCCCATTCCTGAACAACTCAAAGGCAACTGCAGAGGACGGAAGCCTTCTGTCAGGAAAATAAGGTTTCTCCAAATCTTCATCATCAAATATTAACTTCTTTTTTGTATCTTTGCTAGTTTTGATGCTACAAAGATTTGCTACAAGTACTTTCCTTTCATGAGATGCGTCAAAAGACACAATTGCAAAAAAAGTCCCATTCTTGTCTGTTTCAAAGGATGATATTGTACCACCATAAAGCTTTCCATTTTCAGGAAAAGGAGCAAGGCACTTATCTCCAACATGCCACTGGTCTGTAAAGAGCACAAAGAAAATAACAATTCAGACAATCAAAATCAATGTAATGAAGTTCATTTAAATCTGTTCAATACAAGGGGGAATGCTTGCTGAACAGAATACAAGGAAACAAGATCTGCTTTTTAAAAGCACCAGTGTTGCACTTCTTGATCTCCTTCCACTATCCACTCTAAGGAGAGTGCAAGGTGAAAAGTAAATAAGAATAACAAATTATTTATTTAAAAGCTAGACAGTTTGTCATTCTGACAAGTGTTTCTTTCCTGTTTTGTGGGAAACTTCAGACTTTTTCAGTGTGGACTACACAGGAAGTAAAATATATAAAACATCCCCTATATATAATTTCAATACATATCATTAACACAAACTGAAAACAATACAGTGGTCCCTCCACATTTGCTGGGGATAGGGTTGATGTACCCTCATGAATGTAAAAAAACCGTAAACAGAAAAACACTATTCTTTGTACCTAAGAGAACACCTCTCTAGGAATCCCCAGGTCCTCCAATGCAACTCTATAGTCAACATATGCCAAAGGTTGATCATGCTGGAGGACCTAAAAATGCCTAGAAAAGTGTTTTCTCTAGGAATCTCTAGGTTCTCCAGCACAACTCTATGATCAACTTCTATAAGAGTTCTGCTGGAGGACCTAGAGATTCCTAGAGAGAACATATTAATCAAAACCGCAAATAATGAAATCTGCAAAAGTCAAAGCCGCAAATCTGGAGGGTCAACTGTTTTTATAAGCAAATATTTAAAAAGGGAAACCTGAGAATTCATTTTTATAATATTAACAACATTTTAAAATACTGTTAAAATTAATTTTAAAACAATCTGGTCCAGAGAGTGGGTTATAATGACAAAATACATTTTTTTTTTTACTTTGAACTGGCATGTAATACTCCATATTCCAGTCATGGAAAATTAATAATGCCATCCACAATTTTCAGGAACTTCAACTCTCAGTTTAATAGGGTTTTTAAAAATTAATTCCAATACTGATATCCAAAAGCACTAGGACAATGCTGAAACTCTTTGATTTAATTACTCCTATGGAAGCTTTTTCACGTATTTAAATGTGAAAACAGCTACATAAAAAGATGACTAATAAGTAATAATACAAGGTAAGAGCTTTTCCCACTAATTAATAGTTGTCAAGGGTAGAAAGTTATCTTTCTCAGAATCATATGTAAGCTAATGATGGGGAATACATCGCTCTCCAGATTCTGCTGGACCACAACTCCCGTCAGTCCTGGTTATTTAGGCTATTGTTGATGGGGTGGTATTCCAACCACATATAGAGGGCTACACTGTCCCCTCCAGTAAGTAGTAAGTAATCCCTGCAGTAATCCCTGCAGTAAGTAGGCAAAGATAATATCCTCCCCACATATTCTTTTACTCATCAAGCAAGAAAAGTTCTATTTAGGTGTTCAGGAAGCATGTGCAGCTCAGACACAAGAAGGGGAGTGTGTTTGTCCAGCATCACTCCACATTTGCTTTTTCCATGCAAAAGAGGCAATTTACACACACACACACACCGCACACAGGGGTGGTCCAGGGGAATCTGGGCCTTTCCTAGGTTGCAAAAACAGCCTTAAGAGCCACATGTGGCCACATATGGCTACAGTTTGCTCACTCTTACTTTAGAACAGGGACTTAAGGTTCTCAGACAATTTGAAATGCAATTTCCATTAACCCTGGCTATGCTGCTTAGGGCTGCTGAATTACAGCCCAACAAAATCTGGGGGCCTAAAAGTTCCCCATCCTAGCTTTAAAGAAAGCATTGGATTTATTTTGGCAATGTACTGGCTCAGAACACTGGGTTATACTTGATCTCATGGAGTGTTCAGATAAAACACACAACGCTGGGGACTAGACCACACATTTTGAGGGGCAGACATGGTCTTATTAACCACATATTTTTAGTCTTCCATCAGAGCCAGCATAAATCTGTGCAACTCATTTGATATCAGAGTGAAGGAATCTCAGAACCATGATATAAACTAAGTTGGAAAGGCTCAAATGGGATTCAATGAACCTGGCCCTGTAATATATTTGTATTAGATGAAATCAATCATTACATTTTCCACTAAGGATAGCATTACAAAGGGCCAAATGCCCTGAATTTGGTTAAATAAAACTATCTTTGAGTGACTAAAACAAATGAAGAGCCTGAAACTATGTGAGTTTTGTAACCCAAACTATGCAATGTTGGTTATGGTCTAGAAAGCCCTATACAGCTCTGGTCCAAGGTATGTGAAAGACAACATATGAGCCTGTCTATGTCTTGAGATCTTCTGAGAAGGTCCCCCTCTCTCTCACTGACCTTACAGATACTTCTGGTGAAAAAACAGGAGAAAGCCTTCTCAGTATTTTCTCTCTGACTTTGGGAAACCCTTCCTAGGACGGTCAGACTAACTCCCCCACTGCTATCCTTCTGTAGTTGGTGAGGATTTTTTTGCTTCAGCTCACCTTTGAGAACTGGTTGCTAAAGGGAAAAGGGCTTTTCGTAATGTTCTATACTGTCTATATTTGTTGTTATTTTTCTATGGTCATGCTTTTAACTACTTTTTAAAATATGAACAGTTTAATTATATAACATTTGTATGTTGTGAATTTTTTGTGGTATCTATTTTAATTTTTACAAGCTGCCTTGAGTCCCAGATTGGGGAAATGGTAGGATATAAAAAATATGGCAATAATAATAATTGAGTGTCTATTCAGATGTGAAATCTATTCAGAAGTTAAATTCAGAGAGTATTACACCGAGGTAACTGGATGCATATTCCAACCTAAAGCAATCTTTAATTAGGTTTAATGCAACTTAATTAAGTGGGTCTATCAGACTACATGCCCGTTATTATATTCACACTTACCTGGAGAAAATTTCCCCTAAATTAAGTGCTGCTTACCTGAGTAAAGCATAGAAGATTGATCTGGAAATGAGTATAAATTAGCACTAAAAGACAGGGCCCAATATTGTTTTCTCCTGTAAGGTAACTGTCATATAAATAACTCACCTGTCAAATTATCACACATTCCTATTTAAGCATGTATACGTGGATGCTCAAACACCTATAAAACGGGAAAAGGAAAGCATAGAAAAATAGCTGTATTGACAACCTGTTATCATCAACCATACAAATACAGATTTTATCTTGCTGACTGAAATGGCCCAAACAAACCAAAGCAAATCCAACTTTAAAAAGAGAATCCTCAAAACATAAAAGTTATTAAGGCTGCATCCACACTGCATAAATAATCGAGTTTGACATCACTTTAATTACCATTGTTCAATGTTATGGAATTCTGGGTATTATAGTTTGTTGTGGCACCAGAGGTCGCTGACAGAGAAGGCTAAATCTCTAGTTGTTGCTGTGTTTCTGACTTGTGGTGAGCCTAAGACAAACCTATCATGGGGTTTTTTGGGGGCAAGATTTGTTCAGAGGTCTGCCATGGCATTCCCCTGAGGCTGAGAGCATGTGACTTGCCCAGCATCACCCAGTGGATTTCATGGCTGAGCTGGGAATCGAACCCTGGTCTCCAAAGTCGTAGTCCAACATTCAAACCACTATGGCAGGTGTCGGCAACCTTTGTTGCCGGGGAGGCTGGCGGGGGGGGAAATGGCGTGGGGGCCAGGTGGGCACGCGCACACGTGCACTTTTTCCCCGTGCACATGCGCACAATGCCCGCCATCGTGCGCATGCGTGCGCACGTGGGGGGTGCCATTTTGGAAGGCCCAATGGCGCTGTGCCTTGCCAGGGCCCAGGGAAGGCCCCAGCGTGCCTGCTCCAGGCAAATTCGCCTGGCGCACGCACGCTGCAGCCTTGCTAGGTTGCCGACCCCTGCACTATGGCATGCTGAGAGCCCTCACAAAACCACAAGTCCCAGAATTCCATAGCACTGAGCATGGCAGTTAAAATGACGTCAAACTGGATTATTTTGCAGTGCAGATGCAGCCTAAGTCTGTTCAATAAAAAAATAACAAACAGAAATCCCAAATAACATCCCAGCATGGGGGGGGGGGGGGAGAATACTCCATGCCTCTTGTCACTGAAGGCCAAAAAACGGTCTTAATTGCATGCATCCAGGATTCCCAACATAAAGTTATTGCAAACTGTCCATGCTACCGCCTCTGTGTCACTCACCAAGCTAAACCCACATCAGTAGCGCACTGTCATCTGCAACAACAGTATGGAAGGCATCTGATCAGCACCACGATGATTTATGCAACTCTTGTGAGCTTTTTGCTCACAGTGTCCCATATGTAAGCAGGTAGAAAATTCTAACAGGCACAGCTAAACAATATCAGAGCACACAATTGCATGTAAAGTGTGCACCACAAGATTTTCTTTGTTCCCCTGTATCTACATGCATGCATGAGAAATGGTATAGATTCTAACTTAACTTAGGTCCAAAACACACTGCAGAAATAATCCAGTTTGAGACCACTTTAACTGCCCTGGCACAGTACTAGGGAATCCTGGGAATTGCAGTTTTTTGTGGCACCAGAGCTCTCTGATAGAGGCTAAATGTCTCACAAAACTACAGTTCCCAGAACTCCCTAGCATTGAGCCAGGGCAGTTAAAGTGGTCCCAAACTGGATTATTTCTACAGCATGTTTTGGACCTTAAAGAAGTATGCAGAAGGAACATTCTCTCATCTTTCTTCAGTATAGCTTTCTTCTACTGTAGGACATATAAATATATGCCCAGAGTAATGCAGGGAAAGTGATATAGAAAGTAGCACTGGAGAATCATTCAGCTGACTGTATTTCCCATTTTCAGACAGGGCAACTCTCCAAATGCTGTTTTTTGTGGTATGTATTTTAATTTTTACAAGCTGCCTTGAGTCCCAGATTGGGGAAATGGTAGGATATAAATTCTCATCATTCTTCACCACTGACTCTGTTAAAAAAATTTCCAGGGCTAGCTGTGTTGGCCATACAGCAAAGTACAATAACATCCAAAATCCACAAAATAGTGATACCTTTATAGGGCCAACCAAAATGCACAAAATACATGTTGCAAGCTCTTGGAAGGTCCACTGGCTTCTTCATCAGGCAAAGGTGTCAAAATTCATGCAAGAGAAGCAAAAATATATTTGTGGATTTAGGATGTTATTGTACATTGACTATGTTGTTTACGACTACTGGAACTTACAGATCAACATTTGAAGGGTCACAAGCTGCCCAACTGTGCTTCAAGAAAACTCAACTGTGAAGGAATAGTGCCATGTTAGAAACCAGGATGCCTTGACCTAAATCTATTCCCTTTGAAATGAGAAGCAAGTGGCAGCTTCACTAAACTGGTGGTGAATGGATTACAAGTGAACTGAAATGGGAGAGAAAACCAATCCTTTCTTTAACATATTTAAATATTATGAAGCCACCTTCCAGACTAAGGTCATCAAATGCAGCAAACAAAACAAAAAAATGAAGTAAATATAACAGAACTGTAATATTTAAAAATAGAAAAAGGCCATAAATCAGCATTAAAAATGCCGTATTTTTCGGCGTATAAGACGACCCACGTATAAGACGACCTCCCCATTTTTCCTGTCAAAATATAGAGTTTTAGCACCTCTATCCTCATTATCCTTATATCCAGCGTATAAGACGACCTCCGCACTTTAGCCACAGATTTTGCAGGTAAAAAAGTAGTCTTATATGCAGGAAAATAAGGTATTCAACAGCCTCAGCAATAAAACATCAATAAAAGCACTCTTCACCTACCTTGGTAATACTAATTGCCTTTGCTGTAAGATATAATGGTTTATTTTATTTTTTTGCTGTTTTCTGAAAGGATGAAGACAGATGTTATGGCATGGAATCTAATACACGTTAACTTTAATGCAATGCTACTATCCCGGCCTAGGGCTCCTTGACTCCTGCGTTCCTCTCGAGGCCCCATCATCTGTTGGGGAATGCAGTAAAGGTTGATCAGGGCACTGTAACCTGTTTTTAATATGTTTTATTGGAATATGTTTTATATCGTTTACATTTAAATTTTATGTTTATTGTTATTTTAACTATGTCTTATTTAATACTGTTTTAAGGGGGGTGGGTCAGTTTGGGGATATGTTGTATGGGCTTTATTGTAAGCCGCTTAGATTGTTTGTCAATAAGCGGGATATAAATAATTTATTATTATTATTATTATTATTATTATTATTACTCAAAGTGGCAGTCTCTGGGCCACTGCTGGTCCATGAGTCATGGCTGTCAGTTCCTTGAAAGTTTCCAGAAAGAAAAATAATTGCCAATCCCCCACATTGCATACCTGTGAAGCACTGCTTTAATGCCCATTTTTAATTTAAAGAAGAGAACACAAATATGGGTAATTCAGAACGCAATGATCTGCTTCTTGCATTCTTGCCCCTCCAAAAGTCTATCTTCTTGACCAGCATCTTGCTTCCTGTTGTAACCAACCAACCACATACGCAAGAGTGAAGACTGTGGCCAAAAACATACAGTTTCAGTCCAAACAATATCTGGAGGGCTATACAAATCACACTCTTTATCAAAGGAAGCCCCTAAGGAAATAAATCAGTTTGACACCACTTTAAGTGCCCTGGTTCAATTTTGGGACTTGTAGATTTGTGAAATATTTAGCCTTCGCTGTCAGAATGCTCTGGTGCCATAACAAACTACAAATCCCACAGTATTGAGCCACAGCAGCTAAAGCAGTGTCAATCTGCACTACAGTATTTCTGCAGTGCAGATTAGACCTTTGTTGCTTCTAAAGTCCAATACACACTGCAGAAATAATCTAGTTTGAGACCACTTTAACTGCCCTGGCTCAATGCTAGAGAATTCTGGGAACTGTAATTTTGTGACATTTAACCTTCTGTATCAGAGAACAATAAACTGCAATTCCCAGGATTCCCTAGCACTGAGTCAGTGCAGTTAAAGCAGTCTCAAACTGGATTATTTCTACAGTGTTTTGGACCTAAAGCGATGGCATCCAAAGATAAATTATGCCTGAATATGGAGGCAGCATAAAGCCAACATTAGTAGCCACTGACCCCCTCATCATTTTGTCTGATTCCCTTTTAAAGCTTCCTTTAAATTCACCACTATTTATCTTGGACTGAGGAATTCCACTCACTCCGTATGAGCTGTGTGAAAAAATATATAAAAATACCTTTTTGGTGGGGGTGGAACTGAATTGGTTGTGACTTTCATGGCATGAATGCAATTAATGTGTAAAGTGCGGAACCACCCCATGAGTCAGAAGGGGGGTTGCAGACTGCCAGAAATAGTGCAAATTGAGTCCACTTTTAGGGTTAGGGTTAGGGAATCATGGGAACTGTATTTTATTGTGGCACCAGAGCTCTCTGACAGAGAAGGCTCAATGTCTCAGGAAAAAAACAATTCCCATGATTCCCTAGCACTAACCCTAACCCTAAAAGTGGACTCAATTTGCACTATTTCTGGCAGTCTGCAACCCCCCAGAAGGCACCCACCACCCAAAACACACACAAAAGAGCTGTCGTACAAGGCACACACCAGCTCCATCCCTTGCAGGTTTACTCAAAAGGAAGCCCAAAGACGTTGAAACGGGGCTTAGGCTGCAGAGCCTGACTGACTGGTCTTTAACTGCCCTGGCTCAGTGCTAGGAAATGCTGGAATTTATAGTTTATTGTGGCACCAGGGCTCTCTTGACAGAGAAGGCGGCTAAACGACTCCCCAAACTACAATTCCCAGAATTCCCTAGAACTGAGCCAGGGCAGTTAAAGCGGTCTCAAAGCGGATTATTCCTGCAGTGTGTTTTGGACCTCTATCTTGTGCAAAGGGCTGCGGCGCGGCCTAAACGTCCGAAGGACGCAACCCAGTGAGGGAAAGAAAATGGGCACCATCTGGGCCGGAAGCGAAGCCCCGCAACTCACTCTCTCTCTCTCTCCCTCTCGTGCGCGCGCACCCCTGAGAAACGGCCGCTGCTGCTCCTCAGTGCTCCGGGATTTTATCCCCGCCGGCGGTCGCCGCTGCTGCGTCCCTCAGCGAATCACCAACGAGGTCTCGCGAGAGTGGCGGTGTCCACGGTACCCCGAACGAGAACAGGCCCCTGTGTTACTGTGGGAATATCCTCACTACCTTAGACTCTCACTATTTACGTTTAGGCGCCATCTTGGCCTCCCTTCTCACCTTCCAACTTATGGAAGGGAGAATTGTCCAGTTCCGTCAGTGGGAAGTGCTAAGGGTTTAACACTGTGTCTACCTCGGCGTCCCTCCACACACTTAATAATGGCAGTGTTCCAATAATAATGATGATGAATATAATGTTCCCGTTCTCAGTCTGCACTCATGGTTCTTTAGCCATAGTCCGACTCTTTAGCTCTGGGGAGGAAAGCAGATACCGTTTTACAGGCTGACGATACAGACACGGGTTTCTCTAAGGAGACGGTGCTCCAGTTGTATGTTTGGGTTAATTTAGTTTTTGGCTGCGTCCTTACTGTAGAAATAATCCGGTTTCACACCGCTTTAACTGCCACGGCTCCATGCTATGGAGTTCTGTGAAGGGTCCGTGGCTGCACCAGAGTGGAGCAACGTGTCACACAGAAATCCCAACAGTTGCAATACATCCCCAAATCCTTCGTTCCAATTCAGATTTTAGGGTCTGGTCTTGAGTCTCCTGTTTCCATTAGTCTTCTCCCTGCCTTCTTTTAATTCAGTTTTCATGAGTCATTTATAGGCAGAAAGAAAGGGTACAAATTATCCAGGGTTTTTTTGGGGAGGGGGTCTCAGCCATAGGCTAAAAAGGAAAGGCTTAGTACAAATTTCTGCCTCTTAACCACAATTTGCAAGGCTAGATTTGTTGCAGCAACTTCCAAAGACTTTCCAGGGATTTATGCCTTTGCTTTGTTAGCTTCCTCCATCTCCCAGTCTCTAGTGTCAGGGCTCACCCTCTACTCTGCATCCACCTTCTAGCTAAAAGCTAGTTTGTTGTGTGTCTTTAAGACATGGCCTGAAAGTGTGTGATTTGTACTCAATGGATTTCCATGGCCAAGTGAGGATTCGAACCCTGGTCTCCAGAGTCAGTGCAATGCACAAACCACTATGCCAAGCTGTAAGCTAGAGGAAACATACCTCATTGCATCTTCCTGAAGAATTTCTATCTGCTCTGAAATGCACAAAGTATTTATTGCAACAACAATTTGAGATACACTTGTCCCTCCACATTTACAGCTTTGACTTTTGCAGATTTGATTATTCACGGATTTTATCAGTATGTTCTCTCTAGGAATCTCTAGGTCCTCCAACCCAACTCTATGGTCAATTTTAACCAAAAGGTTAAACCAAAAGAGATTCCTAGAGAGAACGCTCCACTAGGCACTTGTAGCTCTTCCAGTGCAATTCTATGGCCAATGTCTGGCAGATGTTGACCACAGAGTTGCACTGGAGAGATTCCTAGAGAATGTTTTTGTTAGGAGGGTGTTTTTGTTATCTGCGCTTTTTCTACATTCACGGAGGCCCTGTGCCCCTAACCCCAGCGAATGTGGAGGGATGAGTGCACTTATCTGATCCAGCGGCATCAATAGTAGCACAAGGGGTATGGACCATACCAGGTGAAACCCTAAGAGCAGTGACACCACTGCTCCGCAAACATCTGCCTTTGGGCAGAAAGAGGCTGTGACACTCACCTGTGTCCCATTAAAATGCTGAAGGGATGGTGTGACTGAGGTGAAACTCAGTGGCAGGAGAAAATGGAGGGGGGCCCAGGTTTTTTAAATTAAATTTTCAATTTTTTTTAAAAAAATTAAAAAAATAAATTTTCTCTAAAAACATCACATTTTACCACATTTTCACTTTAAGCACATGAATACATTTAGGCTATGCATATGATATTTAATTCAAAAGTATTATTTTAATTGTGCTAGAGGGATCTTGTAGCACCTTTGAGACTAACTGAAAGAAAGAAGTTGGCAGCATAAGCTTTCGTAGACTTCAGTCTACTTCTTCAGATACATTATCTGAGGAAGTAGACTGAAGTCTATGCAAGCTCATGCCGCCAATTTCTTTCTTTCAGTTAGTCTCAAAGGTGCTACAAGATCTCTACATACTGATTCTACAGACAAACATGGCTATATCTTTTAATTCTACCTTTAATTGTGCTAGTTGTTTTTGTCACAACTATTACCATGAGAAATACCATATACTATTTATGGGTAACATTAGTACAAAAAGCATTACTAAGGATTCTGTATGGTGGTACAGAAGGAAGTTAACGGGGGGGGGGGTCACCATGAGTTATTGCACCAGATGACACCAACCCTAGGGACAACACTGATCTGAACAGTTATCTGACCAGTCTCTTCACCACGATGAACATGTCCAGCTTCATATATTTTGTTTTCCATACCTGCTATCATCTTTGTTGCCATTCTTTGAACTCACTCCTTGTTAACATGAGGCACCCAGAATTGAACACAGTACTCCAGATGAGGCCTGACAAGCACAGAATATAGGGGGACTATTACTTGCTTTAACTTGGAAACTATGGGCCTTTGCAGACTGCCAGAAATAGTGCACATTAAATTGAGGCACTGCCCTGGCTCAGTGCTAGGGACTCATGGGAACTGTAATTTATTGTGGCACCAGAGCTCTCTGACAGAGAAGGCTCAATGTCCCAGAAAAAAATCTTACTGTGCAACGACTAGAGCGTAACTGGCGGAAACATCAGCGCTTGTCTGACAGGACACTCCTTCGCTCTCTTTTAAGAGCCTATGGAGTGGCAGTAGATGCAGCAAAGAATTCGTTCTTTGCTGCACGTATTGCGTCCGTGGAGTCGCGTCCTGCAGAGCTGTTCAGGGTTGTGAGGGAGCTAACTCAGCTCCCCCCCTCCCTGAGCCCTATTTTGGAACCATCTAAGGCCTGCTGTGACGAATGTAACAACTTTTTGCGGATAAAATCTCTCGGATAAGGGCTGATCTCGACGCCAGTATTCCTGCAGGTCCTAGAGAGGTGTCCGAAGCGTCCGTGGCCCCTGTTATACTGGATCATTTTGAGTTTGTCAGTACCGAGGAAGTGGACAAGATCCTTCGAAGTATTAGGAAGACGACATGCTCCCTTGATCCCTGTCCCTCATGGTTGGCAGCTCAGGGGGGAAATGCGATGTTAACATTGTTGCACCGCATCGTTAATACATCTTTAAGAGAGGGTCAGTTTCCATCCAAATTAAAATTAGCAGTGGTTAAACCCCTGCTTAAAAAGCCCTCCTTAGACCCCCTGACTCACAATAATTATCGGCCCATATCGCTGCTACCTTTTTTGGGGAAGGTGATTGAGAGAGCAGTCGCTTTCCAGCTTCAATCGATCTTGGATGACACCGATTTTCTGGACCCATTTCAAACCGGCTTCCGGGCGGGCTATGGAGTTGAGACTGCCATGGTCGCCTTAGTTGATGACCTCCATCTGAGCATGGACAGGGGAAGCGTGTCCCTGTTAGTGCTCTTGGACATCTCAGCGGCTTTCGATACCATCGACCATGGTATCCTTCTGGACCGCCTGAGGGAGCTGGGTATCGGGGGCACTGCTCTGCAGTGGTTCCGGTCCTACCTCTCGGGCAGGTTCCAGATGGTGGAGCTGGGGGACTGTCGCTCCGATAAGAGGGCCCTTACATCTGGTGTCCCTCAGGGAGCGATTTTGTCCCCTATGCTTTTCAACATTTACATGAAACCGCTGGGAGAGATCATCCGGAGACATGGGGCGCGGTGTTATCAGTACGCTGATGACACCCAAATAGTCTTCTCTATGTCTCCGACTGATGCAGTAACTAAGGATGGCATCTCTCCTCTTGTTGCCTGCTTGGAGTCAGTAATGGGCTGGATGAGGGAGAACAAACTCAGTGTGAATCCAGGAAAAACAGAAGTACTGGTGATAGGTTCCCCAGTTCCAGGTGGCGAGATTTGTCATCCAGTCCTGAATGGGGTCACGCTCCCCTTGAAGGACTCGGTGCGCAGCTTGGGAGTACTCCTTGATTCGTCGCTCCAACTGACATCCCAGGTGTATGCGGCGGTCAGGAGTGCTTGTTATCAGCTTCGGCTGATACGCCAGTTGCGTCCCTACCTGAACCGTAAGGACCTTGAAACTGTTGTACATGCTTTGGTAACCTCTCGATTGGATTTCTGCAACGCGCTCTACATGGGGCAACCCTTGTACCAAACCCAGAAGCTGCAATTGGTGCAGAATATGGCAGCTAGATTGGTCGCTGGTAGTTCCAGGTCGGACCTTATAACACCTATCCTAAAAGACCTTCATTGGCTGCCTATTCGCTTCCGAGCTCAATACAAGGTGTTGGTTTTGACCTATAAAGCCCTAAATGGCTTGGGCCCAGGGTACTTAGAGGACCGCCTCTCCCCACATAATCCACCCCGCACACTCCGATCATCTGGGACTAATCTGCTAGAGGTCCCCAAGTCTCACTTTGTGGGGACCTCTCAGAGGGCTTTTTCCATCGTCACCCCTTCCTTCTGGAATAAGCTTCCCGCAGAGCTTCGCTCCTCTGCATCACTAGTCTCTTTTAAGAAAAATCTAAAAAGGTATCTATTTCAGTTGGTATTTCCACCTTAAGTAATGGTATTTCTTTTTTTCTTTCTCTGCCCCATGTGTTTTCTTGTTGACCCCGGACTGTTTGTAACTTTCCCCCCCCCCCCACTTCTTGCCCCTGATATTTGTGATTTATCTGATTCCTGTTCCTTTTCCCTGCACCGATGTTTTTAACCTTTATATTGTAGCAATTTTAACTTTTTTATTGTTTTAACTCTTTGTAAGCCGCTTTGATCATATCCATGGAAAGGCGGGGTAAAAATAAAATTTATTATTATTATTATTATTATTAATCACTACATTGTCATCAAGATACTTGCAGACAGACTCCTGTATAATCTGTTCTAATATTTTTTCCTGGTATTGTGATCAGATTGACTGGACTGTAATTTCCTGGATCATCATCATCATCATCATCCTCATCCTCATCCTCCTCTTCTTTTGTTTTTTGTTGTTGTTTTTTGCTTGTGTTGAAAAGAGTGACAATGTTTGCTTGTCTCCAGTGCTCTGGCTCCTCATCTGTTATCCAAGATTTCTCAAAAATTATGACAAGTGGTTCTCCAAGTATATCAAAAAGTTCCTTCAGTAACCTGGGATGCAGTTCATCTAGTCCTACAGATTAGAACTCATTTCAGTTTGCAACCCAGATTCCTTGCCAAAGTCTCTGCAGATGCATGGAAGAGAACACGGTTGTCTTGTGGGAAGAAAACAAGCAAAATAGGTATTGAGCAGTTCTGCCTTTTGATTATGATCTATTAGCATTTACCATCCTTATTATGGGTCTATGCTTGGCTAATCTCCCATCACATGTCAGAATATCATTGTAATAAGAAGACATGGAGACAACATGCCAAGCTTGCAAAGCTGGGAATATAAAATAACATGATCCTCACAGAAATGATGTCAGCTCCAGTGGGGGTGGGGAGGTCTTGTGATCTTATGCAGACAATCTGAAACCATCCACATTCCACTATACGTGCACATCCACCACAAAATACAACTAAATACAATTATACTTCTACATGTTCCCTCAAAAGTACATATGAGAAGTAGCATGGTACAAACGCTCAATTTATATATGCATATTTATTCAAGCATAAGGAAGATATGTTTACTTAAATTAGCATGATCAGAAAGTTCTGCGAAGGTTCAATATCAATCCCTTTGTATGGTGTGATAAAAGAAATCCGTAATCAACATACTCCATACGCACACTCTTACACCATGTCCCATATAGCAAAAACATGTACATACCAGCCATACCAATACAGAAACATAAAGACATAAAGAAACATAAAAATGAACCCCACTCACATTAACTTCCAACCACCCTCACACATGGGCAACATCTCTGTGGTGCCCTTCTCATCCTCACATTGTGCTGTCTTTCCTTTATGGTTTCTCTTTCCACGTACACACACATTGTTCCTCACCATTTTCACTGACCTCAGTCTTTGCTGAATGAAATAGAAGGATGCTGTTTATGCTGCTGTTCTGGGGAGACACTGGATGGGGCAAGGGGTTTCCATATATGGGTATAGAAAGAGCATTTTTTATGAATGCCCTGTTTGGTCTGCCTCCTCTGCTATCTCCTTGGGCCAATGTTCTGTGCATACACAGACATTTTGCATGATCAGTATTTCTCCAGCCAGCACACTAAAGAAGGAAGCTGGGGAGTGGACTGGGGTGGGGTGCAGGGGAAACATGTTGCAGTGTGCTGTCACACTCCATTGAATTTCAGTTTTTCAGCAAGGTCAGGAAACTAGAGAGGCACAGGGGTTTCTGCCTCCCTCATCCATGATATCAAGACACTTCTTTATCCAGCAGAAGAAAGCCCTGTTGAGATCAGTAAGACCTAACTCCAGTTCCAGCTAAATGTGCATGTAGCAGGGCTGGGAGTCATGCATTTGTTGGACTGCAACTCCCATCAGCTCTAGCCAGGATAGCCAATGGTAAATAATGCTGGGAGATGCTATCCAACAACATCTGGAGGACTACTTGACTCTTTCTGCTGGTATATAGGACTCTTCAGAATAAGAAGAAAGTGACAAGTGCCCATAACACCCAGGAATTTTCTAGAGCCAGCATGGTGTAATGGTTTGAGGATTAGACAATAGGGGGTTGCAGACTGCCAGAAATAGTGCAAATTGAGTCCACTTTTAGGGTTAGGGAATCATGGGAACTGTATTTTATTGTGGCACCAGAGCTCTCTGACAGAGAAGGCTCAATGTCTCAGAAAAAAAAAAATTCCCATGATTCCCTAGCACTAACCCTAACCCTAAAAGTGGACTCAATTTGCACTATTTCTGGCAGTCTGCAACCCCCCCTATGACTCTGGAGACCAGAGCTCAATTCCCTGCTTGGCCATGGAAACCTATTGGGTGACCTTGGGCATGTTACACACTCTCAGCCCCAGAAAACCTCATGATAGGTTCACCTTAGGGTCTCCATAAGTTGGAAACAACTTGAAGGTACACAGCAACAAAGTAGGTTTTTAAATCCATCCATTCCTGAGGATAAATTTGTTTTCATTGTTAAAAAAATGTTTTTGCATTCTTGTAAAGAAACATCTTGGTTGATCTGATATAATCTAGGCATGCCCATGCTGTATGATGGGTGTGCCAAGAGTGCTCCTGTAGATACTTTGGATTGCAGTTCCCATTAGCCTTTGGCATGATAGCCAACAATGGCCAGTATTGTGAGTTGGAGCTCCAACGAGACATCAGAAGGTCTGCATTATTCTCATCCTTCCTAAAACATGGATTCTATAAATATTTATTCAGAAATTAGTTGCAATATGTTCAATGAGGCTTCCAGACAGAAAAGTGTACATATGATTGCATGCTTGATCTGTAAGAACCTACAAAATTCTCTGTTTTTTGCAGCTCTTTTTGTTTAAATTTAAAAGTTAGCCTCATAAACCTTTAAGTCCAGAAAGAGCAAAAACTAGACTGACCTATCAATGAACCATTAACTGCTGCTTCTGGTGCCTTATATACAAGCTAGTTACTGATAGCTGGGTTTCTCACCAGAATATTGGAGTTAACGGATCTTAGTCTGATGTATTAAGATACTTGTATCTAAACAAAACTGCAAACTCAAAATAGCATAAAATAAATTAGTTGTATATTTAACTGTTAATAGGTCCTGTGTAGACACTTTACTTTGCAAATTGAAAACACATCTATGAATGGCAGGGATTATAATGGAGGAGGTTAGACCACCCAAGACTAAAGTTATTCTAGAATGATGAGGACTAGCAGGTTTATTGGGATATGTGAATTTTGAAGAGCAATTAACTGCTATACCAGGGGGTATCATAAAGTAATAAGTATCATCTGGAAGTTATTATGGTATAGTGATGAAATTTTGTCAGTGTCATCTTTGGTGCCTAGGTGCATGATGTTGAGAAAAATCAGCGCGTTATGTCCTTTATTTTTGTTACAGGTTGTGCCAGAAGTAACTAAAGTGTAAGATGAAGAAATGCGAGGGGTTGTCATAAATTAATAATTATGACTTGGATGTTATTATGGTACATTGATGACATTTTGTCAGTGGCATCACAACCACGTGACTTTTTCTTTTCCCAAAAATGAAAAATCTGCTGCGGGATCGCCAACTTAACAACACAGATGACATCATTCATGAAGTGGAAGAGTGGTTTAAGGTGCAGTTTGCAGACTTCTACAGTAACGGTATTCAGAAGGTCAAGAAATGATGGGAAAATGTGTAAATCTGGATGGTGACTACGTAGAGATAAGTTAACAACTACAAATCAAAACAAACTTTCTTTCAAATGTTTTTAAATGTGATAATTAAAGCTTTATGATATACCCTCGTACAATATTTGTCACCTATAGGCTTTTTAAAACACTGAACCTGAGGTCTTGTGTTTCCATGAAGCCTCATGTTGCATGTTAGGAAGGGGTAGTGATTCAACACCAATACTTTAAGAATAAATGATAGTACAGTTGTCCCTCCATTTTCGCAGGGGATCCATTCCAGGCCCTCCTGCAAAAACTGAGACTTACCAATACTCAAGCCCCATAGGCTTCAATGGGGCACACTCCTGCGGGTGTGCGCCCCATTGTTTTCAAAGCAGACTGTGCATCTCACCTTCCTATCAATTGAAATTATCATTCCTGTCAAATGATAGCTCTTTCTGAGCTCCTAAGTCACACGCTACACGTTGTGCCATCATTCTTGTTCTCATAACACCATTTCAGGTAAGCTTGCTACACTGTCGTGAGCCTGACTGCCCAAGATCAGCCACTGAGCTTCTCACCTTGTTTAGAATGTGAATACTTCCATCCATGTAGGATCAGCATGCCTGGAAAAATGCAAAAGTTTTGCTTACTCTTCCTACTTCTGAGTACTACAATGCTAAATCAGCCATTATGAAAACTTTCCCATAGACCAGGGGTAGGCCGGGGGCCGGGTTGCTGTCCCTCACACAATTGGGGGGGCAAAGCACCAAAAATAAATAAATAAATAAATAAATAAATATAAAAAATAAAAATTTTAAAATTTTAAAAAATTAAAAATTAAAAATATATGCATGCACACTCTCTCAGCCCCAGAAAAGCCATGGCAAAACCGCTGTGGAGATTTTGCCAAGAAAACTCCAAGAACAAGTAATAACAACAATAGTCAATATCATCATGGCGGGCGGCAGCGGCGGCAGTGGGCAGCGGCAGGACCGGCCTGGGGCCGGTCCAAAGGCCTCGGGGGGCTGCATCCGGCCCCTGGGCCTTAGGTTGCCTACCCCTGCCATAGACAAACCTTTGCTGGGAATAATAGAAATGTATTTTAGGAAAACTGTTATGAGGTCAAGCTAAATTAAAATTCTAACGACTTTAGAAAATATGGGCAGCCATGTTGCATAATACACAGTTAAATAAAATATATGTGTCACATATTCACAGTACTAGAGGTTCGTGAGAATGATCCCACCAATATGATTTACAGCAATAAACTGAACATACATTCTCTCTACTTCCTGTACAGATTTCCAGTTTCAAATACAGCTACTGGATCTGTTTGCTTATGTAGAAGACCATGGCTTTAATAAAATCTATGAAAGATGTTGTTTAGCTGGGTAATCCTCTGAATGTGGTGAAAGGATGCAGCCTAGTTTGACTCCTTTGACAATTGGGTACCATTCTGTTTCTCCGTGTTCTGTTCTGACAGTACAGATTCCTCATTAGGAGTATCAGATGTGTTGGCACTCCCATGTCTTTAAGGGTGTTCCATAGCCTTTCATGATCTATACAGTCAAAGGCTTTGCTATAGTCTATAAAGCACATGCTGATTTTCTTTTGGAACTCCCTGCAATGCTCCATTAGCCATTGTATGTTTGCAATGTGGTCCCTAGTGCCTCTTCCTTTCCTGAACCCTGCTTGGATCTCTGGATATAGGGAGGAGTGAAAACAGGAAGAAGAAATATCAACAATCTGAGATATGCTGATAACACCATAATACTAGCAGAGAACCTCACAAACCTGGAACAACTACTAAGGAAGATCAAAGAAGAAAGTGCAAAGGCACTGTTGAACATAAAGAAAACAAAAATAATGACCACAGAGAACTTACACACATTCAAACTAGACAATGAGGAAATAGAAATCGTAAAAGATTTTTCATATCTGGGATCAAACATTGATTGGAATGGGGACTGCAGCCAGGAAATCAGAAGAAGATTAAGAATGGAGAGGGTGGCTATGAAAGAACTAGAGAAGATCCTATAATGAAATAGAATAGAATAGAATAGAATTTATTTACGGTAAATAAATTCTATTCTATTCCTATAATGAAAAGACATACAACTCAGATAGGAGGAAAATCAACGCATTTGAGATCTGGTGCTGGAGAAGAGTGCTGAGGATTCCATGGACAGCCAAAAGGACAAACAAATGGGCCCTAGAACATATCAAGCCAGAAATATCCCTAGAAGCCAAGATGACAAGACTTAGGGCCTTTACAGAGTGCCAGAAATAATGTAGCTTGAGGCCACTTTAACTGTCCTGGCTCAGTGTTAGGGAATCATGGGAATTGTATTTTTTCTGGGACATTGAGCCTTCTCTGTCAGAGAGCTCTGGTGCCACAATAAACTACAGCAGGGGTAGGCAACCTTTCCCCTTTAAGGGCCGAGGGACTTCAGCTCCCAGCAGCCTCAGCCATGTTGGCCAACAGTCCCATGTTGACCAATAGCTCCTGGGATTCTGGAAGCTGAAGTCCCTCGGCCCTTAAAGGGGAAAGGTTGCCTACCCCTGAACTACAGTTTCCATTTGTTTACTATTGGAAAAGACAATAATGTTAGCAAGGTGGAGGGAAGAAAAAAGAGAGGAAAGGCCACATGCTAGAGATGGATGGACATTATTAAAGAGACCATGAATATGAGTGCAGGAGCTGGACAGAGCAGTAGAGGATTGAGAGCCTGGAGATGTCTCATCCATAGGGTTGCCATGGGTCCAGATCAACGTGAAGGCAGTTAATAACGACAAATCCTCTCAATATGAACCATCAGAATATTATTGCAGTATACAGAAAAATATACTCATATTTCTAGGTGGCTGTCATAGAATCATGGGAGGTAGTTTAAAAGTAAAATGCAATATAGTACATATAAATTGGTACCAGCCAATACAATTTGAAATCTGATTACACACATTTCAGAGGAATGATCCATAAAGTATTCTCTTTGTTAAATGTGAGCTGTGAACACATAACAGTATTTAATACAAGATCAAGACAAAACAAGCAACGGGAGTTTGGCCCTTCCCTTGGAAAATAATAAAATAATTCATCTACATGGTACCTGAGATAACCAGAAGGACTGGGGGCTGCATACTTTAGGAGTTTATCACACGGGACGGATCCTGTGCAGAAACTGGATTTAAAGTGAAAACAACCTGCAAAAGTGAGTTGTTTTTTACATGAGGTTGGCATCAAAGAGAAATAACATGACATTAATCCAAATGGAAAGTTGCCAAAACCTGGTCTTTTTTACTTTCAGGAACTTCCGAAAGTAAAAAGGAGCAGGTTTTGGTGACTTTCCATTCAGGTCAATGTCATGTTATTTCTCCTTTACACAAATACATCTGAAAAACAACTCACTTTTGCAGGGTTTTTTTCGGATTTTTAAATCCCATTTCTGCATGGGTTTAAGCAATTTGCCTCCATGTGATAAACTCCTTAGAAAGCATTCTATATTTTTGACCCTTCGTAACCACAAGAATTCTGTGTACATATACTGCATAGATAACTAAAACTTATGTATGTATCTATAGGTCATATGATTCAGTCTGAGGAGCAGTTGTTTTGAGCTGCTTCTTTCTATTGTTTGTACTGTTGATTTAAAGTATTTTATTGGATATCATGTTTTGTTAAATGGATATCTTTGTTTTGTAAAGAGATGTGTAATTTAATGTTCTAAGTGTGATGTTTATGTAAGCTGTTTATGTAAACCCTGGGTTCCTGTGAAGAAATAAACCAATTATGATGATGGTTGACATGTCATGGAATGCACTGTAGCATGAAAAAGCAGGAATATGTGTGAGGTATGTAATGCCAGGACATAATGCACACTTAGCACTTTAAGCAAGGAAGTTACCTTTATGGGAAAGTTTGTGTCTACCTTTTTGGCTGAATATAAAAGCAAATAGTTGAGAGACTGCTGAGGTTTTCATGATGCAATTGCCCTGCCTCATTTAGAGAATTTTATAGGCATTCCAAGTGACATCTCCTATTTGCTACTCTTCCATATTCTATATATTTCTCCTACCTGTTTTCCCCAGAGAAAATCCATCAAAGAGGAAAATATGGAACAGCTGCATAATGCTTTTAATTGGTAGTGCCTCTGGGCCCACACCCAGCATGGGCAAATGGATGTGGCACTTCTAGGAAACGATATGTAATGTTTGTGTCACCAACCAGTCCTACACATTGGCTGTTAAATAATATGTAGTTTTATGATATGTTTTACCACCTCTGCCTTGTTTCAACAGAGCCATTGTGTTGTGCCCAAGTGCTTTCATACTAATGGCTTCTTCCAGGTGCAAGTTGTACTGTTCTGTAATCTTTTTTTTTTTTTAAACTATGGAATTGTAGTGTGAGGTCCAGAGAACACAGACATCTCATAAGTTTACACTAGGGGCCTGTACACATGGGCCAAAAAATGCCCCCGGCTTGGCATCATCCTATAGGGGTGACACATGCCCAGACCAGGGTCGTCCGGATGCCAATCTGGTAGTTCCAGACTGACCCTGGCCCATACCCCTATAGCCCAGGACAAAAAGACCAGCTGTTTGCCAGCACACTGAACAACCTCATGTGCCTCTTACTTACCTCCACCATTGTGTCTCATCTGAAGATCTCCACCCTTACAGGCTGCGATGAGTGTCTTCAAAGAAGACATAGAGGCAGGTAAGGCGCGCATGGCAAGAGCGGCTCCATGGCACACCCACCTGTTGCTATGCCGGCCTGCGGACTGACTCAGGTCTGATTTAGAAGACCAGAATCCCCCCCCCCCCCCAAGTATATCTGGGACTACAAATGTGTATTTCTTTCCTGGAAACTTACCAAGAAAGCTGATGGCTCATGGACAAATGCCAGTCCATAGACCACCACTTTGAGTAATACAAGTTACACTGTTTGATCCTACCATTTCCTGTATTCTCCCATTTACATAGGTGGGCCAAATGTGTGGGGATGCAAAGAAACCTTTTTTGTGTATCTCTGCTCCATCAATGCTGTAATATTTTCTCCATCTCCACTTTCTTTTTCTTCCTATAGTGAAGATACATACAAGACCCCGTGTACTTTCTGTGGTACACTACAATTGGTATTTGAACTGTGGCTGATATTGTACTATTTTAAAAGCTGGCTAAAGTAATGTCAAGAGCCAGCATGGCATAGCGGTTTGAGTGTTGGACTACTATGTTAGATAACACAGTTTGAATCCCTTGCTTGGTCATGGAAACCCACTGGGTGACCTCAGGCAAGTCACACTTTCTCAGCCTCAGAGGGAAGCAAATGCAAATCTCCTCTGATTAAATCTTGCCAAGAAAACCCCACAATAGGGTCTCTTTAAGGGTCACCAGAAGTTGGAAACAACTTGAAGGCATGCAATAACAACAAAGTTACATCCGCTGCTATGATTTATGATGTGAAAAATAATTCTAAAAATATGACAATGTACACCTTTAAGTAGATCAAATGTTCTTTCCAATCTGGGTTACCTTTAGTGAATTCTTGTTTTTGTTTGTCTCTTTGTTTTGGGGTTTTTTGCATATAAATAGTCCTAGGGCTCCTCCAGAGCAATCAAAGACCTTGGGATTTGGAGGGAGGTGTACCTGTACTAATTGGGATTTCTTAAAATATCCATATGACTATTTCTTGTTAATTCCTGGGACTACCCATGATTTTTTTTTAAACTCAGGGCAGGGATTTTTTATTTTTATTTTTTCATTTTTCCTTTCCTGGGTATTTCCAATACAGAAAGGGGTAAATTTCCACATCTGGATCCATCATCTCAGTGGGACTTTCATTCTGGAAAGCCCCACTGATGAGATGCAGAATAAGAGTGTGGCCTTTGCCACCAAGATTTTCCTCAGACCTTCCTTCCCTTGTTCCATTGCTAGTTACCAGGTTGAACTCTTCCTCTGCACTGCACTGCATTCACAATATAATCTTTCCCTTCTTTTTTCTCCAGTAGTAGTGCTACAATGGTAGAGTGTTTTACTTCTGTAGCACTTTTTCAATACAACCATTAAATAAATAAAGATGCCAGAGAAATGTATGGACACTCTGGGAGAAGCATGGGGGGAGGAGAGTGTTGAATTCATGAAGAGGGATGACAGGGAGGGAAGACAACCTCACCCGCACCACAGTTAACCACACTCCATGCAGGAAAAATAGAGTGGACAAAACACCACTACATTTAGGGTAGGGCATGACTGATTGTGAGAATGATTGTGAGGGGTAAAATCCAGAAACAGAAGAATACAACATTTCCTGGAACGTTTGGCCCATCACAAGGAACCCCTTGTTGAATACCTTCAGATCAGTCCATTCTTCCCTGTGGACTCTGTAGTTCTGAAAACACAAGTATTTAACCAAGTTGGCAAAGCTGGGGGTGATGCTAGAGGATATGAGTAAGATCACAATGATTTTTATTAGGGTTACCTATTCTGTTGTTGTGTCCCTTCAAGTTGTTTCCGACTTATGGACACCTTAAGGCAACCCCCTATCATGGGGTTTCCTTGGCAAGATTTGTTCAGAGATTCGCCATTGCCTTCCTCTGAGGCTGAGTGTATGTGACTTGCCCAAGGTCACCCAGTGGTTTCTGTGACCAAGCTAGTATTCAGATCCTGGTCTTCTGAGTCGTATTTCACCATTCAAACCAGTGCACCATACTGGCTCTTAGGGATATATATGTGTGTGTTTGTGTATAATATCATATATATATATATATATATATATATATATGAGAGAGAGAAAGAGAGAGCCAATGTGGTGTAGTGGTTTGAGTGTTGGACTATAACTCCGGAGACCAGGATACCGTTCTCAGCTTGGCCATCACTGGGTGACCTTGGGCAAGTCACATGCTCTCAGCCTCAGGGGAAGGCAATGGCAAGCCTTCTTTGAACAAATTTTGCCAAGAAAACTTCATGATACATTCAGCTTAGGGTTGCCATAAGTCAGGAATAACTTGAAGGCACACAAAAACAAACATATATAGCCACTGTAACCCTAGCTAACACTGGAAAAGGGGATGAATGCTGGGCATTTGCAGTCCAACATCATCTGGAGCAGGGGTCGGCAAGTTCCCCTTACCTGGGGCTGGTCGGGGGATCCCCTGGTCTTCCGTGGGCCGATGGTGTGGGGGGGGGAAATGGCGGGGGGCTTGCTTGCTTGCACATGCGCAGTACTTCCGGAGTACTGCGCATGAGCGAGTGAGTCGTGGCTGCCATTTTGGGAAACAAAATGGCAGCCGCGATGCATGCGGCGGCGGTGGGGTGGTGGTGGGCTGTCCAAAGGACTCGGGGGGGCAGACCCAGCCCATGGGCTGTAGGTTGCCGATCCCTGATCTGGAGGATTTTGTGATTGCTTCCCCAATCTATAGTAAGCTATCTGATATTTTCCAAACAAGGGGCTTCACTAATTTTGAGAGTGAAAGTATGACTAGCCACACAGAAGCCCTAGTAGTTGCAACTGTATGTTCCAAAAATGCACTACAGAGTGGGAGGGGTGTCTTTCAGTCTGAATAATCTTGAAAGTATTTGATTCCACAAGTGCTGTGAAGCATTGATTCATTTCCCCACTGTGTCTGTTTAATGGGTGACCTGAAGAAACTCTAAAATCTCGTCCTTAAATAAATATTGTCCATAAATGGATCATGTCAGCAACACTCAACTTACAAGGTTGCCTGGAATGGGACTGCATAATGATGCTTGTCAGCTCTGCGGGATTTGTAGCAGATATTTATGTGGAATGGTCCTTGTTTTTTAAAAAGTATGTGAACACTTAAAGGACTAACTCAACAATCTCACATATATAGTGACTCTGGTTCTCCTGAATCAATGTAATTAATTATTCTTCAGAGAATTTTTTTTATTATGTGTTACTCATTCATTCTAATTTTTATTTTGAAAAAGATTTTAAAAGCATGGTTTCAGGCACAGAATGTTGCCTTCCATCCAGCACAGAAGTTTCAAGAAAGGCTTTAAAGAGATTACAAATGAAGTTTTGTGTTCAAGAATTCTGAGTAAATAAAACCATCACTTTTTATCAGATAACCCCAATTGCCCATTTGGTTCAAGGCTCTGTGTATAAATAACAATATAATATAATACACATTTAAACAAAGAAAGAAAATAGAATGAATAATTTCTGGCTTTTCTGATGATGATTATTTCTTCTTTGTCCCAATATATCTTGGTGCAACCCAGAGATTAGAAAAGTTACTTCTTGGATGACACCTCCCAGAATCCCACAACCAACACATCCCAGGGGGAAAAAATCTGAAACCTTAACTTTCCTAGCCTCAAAACCTTTGTACCAGTGCACCAACATAATTTAATGAAGGCTGCAATCCTAAGTATACATTTCCCTTGGAGTGAATGTGATGTTTACATCTGAGTAATCATACTTAGGACAATGTATTTATAAATGCTTTTGCAAAATAAGGTACATTACAATAAATTTAATTAAACAATGAAAGACAGGACCTGCCTTTAGCACATTTAATTCAGAACCATTGTTGATTATGGCATAATATGATAAAATGGTGGCTGTCCTGGAGTTCTCTATCTGATTTGAGTTGTAAAGTATGTTATGCCATTTGTTAGGATCCTCCCTCCCATATTCTGCTCTTGTGTAGAAGAGGAGACCCTCAAATACCATGAGGTGCCACCACCCTCTAATGTCTTTAAGGAAGGGGTTTATAACACTTTCACTCATTTCCATGACACCCACATTTTTGTGCTTGAAAGTGTTATGTAAATTTGATGTCTATTTAGGCTCACATAGGAATAAATCACATTGAATTCAGTAGAACTCACTGCTGAGTAAACATGCATAGGGTTGGACATTGTGTTTTCCAGCATGATCCCAGTATCTTCCTGGGTCTGCTTCTCTCCAAAGTTGAAAAGCCACTCAAAAGCCATTGTTTTATTACAGTGTTTCCAATGCCTTTGGCTAAAGGAGCACAGCTTACAGAAACTCTCTTTGTCATAAACCACAGCTTTTAAAATTTCTGGGTGTTGGCTTTGCAGTTTAAAAATAATGTATGGTGTTTTCAAAGTGTATTATTTTCCTATACGTCCTTAACTCAAGACCACACAATCATTTTACAAAGTACCATTCTTCAGAATGGCATTTAGCCAACATTCAAACTCTGTTAAGCCGATGAGCCTCACTATTCTGAGCTTGTAATGAAATGTTGCATACAGTCAGAGCTTGGAAACATGAGCGGGTATGGGGGGGGGGGGGGGGAGAGGCGAGACAAGTATACACACTGCTAGAGAGATGCTGGGAAATGTAGTAAAAAAATCTAACAGTTCCAGCAGTTATAAAATATATCTGGAACTAAGGTTGCTATATTCCAGTCCCTCAAATCCAGGCATGTAATTGGCATATTGCACAAATTATTATAATTATGTATATTAATCATTTACATCCTGGTTATGCAAATTCAACATATTAGCCATGTGAAGAGAGGGAGGCTTCCAAGCCACCCCAGGGAACAAAGGGACTCCCTTTACTCTCTCAAGGCTGTTTAGAAGCGAAGTTCCACTGTCCTGCCTAGCCCTAGCCTCAAGCCACAGACACAATCACCACACAATACAAGGCCTTCTCTACTTGCCTTCTTCCTTTCCCCACCTTCTGGGCCTGTTGGGGGAAGGGGGGATGGAGTGAAAGAATAAGGTGGCCATGCTAGACCTGTGCAGTAGCAACTGAAGCCTGCAGGGCAGGATGAGGATCTTACCAGTGCCAGTCTTCTTGCACAGTAGTTGCCTACTTCATCACCACTGCCACATTTTATCCACTATCCATTGGCCTGCAACAAAGAAGAAATTGGGGGTTTACTGCTTCAACTGGCCCAGACGGCCGCAACATTTTTTTAGTGCCTTAAAATTGGGATTTTTCAGGTTTTCCAGGACAAATGCCAATCCTTTGCAGGGCTGTTACCTTCTGAGAAACTACAAAGAGGTTATCGAATGTGGCAGAAGGAAAGATAACCATGCATGGAAGCCCTCCCTCAGTGCCAGGGGATCATTGTACTGTTGCTGCAGCTCTCTTTTTAGGGGGGACAAGAGGGGAATGTTGGGGCAACTCAATCAGATCAAAGCCCTGATACCTCCTAGAAAGGATGAAAAAGTACATGCATGCTGGGAGCTGCCCCCTCCACCAAACCCTAATGCAGGGGGGAGTGGATATAATATTTGTAACTATTAATGTTATTTTCTATCAAGTTAACTTCAACTCATGGCAATCCTATGAATGAGAGGTGGTATGATAGCCTTGTTTAAATATTTGAAGGGATGTCATATTGAGGAGGGAACAAGCTTGTTTTCTGCTGCTCCAGAGACTAGGACCCGGAACAATCGATACAAGCTCTAGGAAAAGAGATTCCACCTTAACATTAGGAGGAACTTCCTGACATTAAGGGCTGTTTGACAGTGGAACACACTCCCTCAGAGAGTGGTGGAGTCTCCTTCCTTGGAGGTCTTTAAGCAGAGGCTGGATGGCCATCTGTCGGGGATGCTTTAATTGGGAGTTCCTGCATGGCAGGGGGTTGGACTGGATGGCCCCTGTGGTCTCTTCCAACTATATAATTATATGATTCTATGATTCTATGAGAGGCCTTCAAGAACTCTGATTGTCAACAGTCCTGCTCAGGTCTTGCAAACTCAGGGCTGTGGCTTCCTTGATTGGATCAATCCACCGGTACTGTGGCTCGCCTCTTCCTACTGCCTTCCAATTGACCAAGCATTATCATATTTTCCAGTGAGTCTCATTATATGTCCAAAGAGCAACAGCTTCTGTTCAGTCATTTTGGCTTCTAAGAAGAGTTCAGGCCCAATAGGCTCTAGGACCCATTCATTTATCTTTTTAGTAGCCCATGGTATCTGTAGAACAGCACCACATTTCAAATGAGTTGATTTTCTTCCTGTCAGAATAAGGAAAAGGAAACTACTGATAGAAGAAAATGGAGATGCTGCTCTACCCTGTTGTGACTGGCATGGGCTAGGCAGGGCTTAAGAAGTGGAAGATACTTCACCACACTTTCCTTCCCCCATTAAGACTGTTCTGTAAACAGCATTCTACAAGTGTTTTGCAGATAAGCAGGAGTTAAAATTGGTAGGTGAAAAACAGGATAGGGGTTCTATAGCTTTAATAGTCATGTAGAAAAGGAAATTTCAGTAGGCATTCCTTGTCATATGAACTCCACCTACCAAAGGTCCATCTTCTGTACAGTCTTTAAAAGTACAAGAGCCCTGTTCTGTGTTTTCATCTGGCAACCATACCAGCAGTTGATACTATTGTTTATAGCAGGGGTCCCCAAACTACGGCCCGCGGGCAAGACCCAACCTGTTGAGGCTTTCCTACCGGCCCGTGGCCCGTTGAGGCCTTCCTACCAGCCCGTGGCCAGTCCTGCTGCCACTGCCGCCACTGCCGCCGCACCGCCACCGCTGCTCGCACCCGCTGCCGGGCACCATTTTGTCTTCCAAAATGGCGTCCGAAGTCATGCGCATGTGCTCGGCATCGCACGCGCATGCGCACAACTCCGGGTGCCATTTTGGAACACAAAATGGCGCCTGGCGTCGCGCGCACATGCACACTACTTGGGTGCCATTTTGTGTTCCAAAGGACTTCCATACCACTTTCTGGAAACTCTTGAGTGTTGTAGTCCTGGAGTTGGGCCCCATACTTGCAATGCATGCTGAATGACACCATGAAAGAAGGTACTGAAAGCCACCAAAAAGTCCAAGAGAAATAAGAGGCCACACTCCTCTCCCTCAGTGAAATTAATTAATGAATAATAGTAGCTCAGGTGTTCTCAGCCCCAAATTAAAAGCTTAATTCCCTTTCAGATGTTAAGCTTACTAACATAATTCATGAGTAGGGAGACTTTGGCCATCCAGATGTTTTGGCCTACAATTCCCATCAGCCCCAGCCAGAATGGCCAATGCTATGAGATTGTGGGAACTGTAGTCCAAAAACATGTTGGCTGCCACACCTGTCACATCTGATTCAAAAAAGTCTTTTTTGTCAACTATGTCAGAAACAAATAATGATTGAAAGAAAAAATGTTCATTTTTTTCCCTTTGAAATGCCTGAAATGTAACTTTGTAGGACAGAGATGATGGTAATTCTTTTTTGGAAAACACATTTTCACAATATTATGGTGGCTATCTCCTTGTATCTAGCAAGATCTAATTCATCTCATGTAGCCATAAGTCTTAGGGACTTTTTAAAGAACCTGTTAGAGTTATTAGATTACTCTTGATCTTCAGTGACATAAGATCAATTTAAGATTAACTTCCGAATACATTTATGTAAACTGTGTATCCTCCCTCAGACAGAATAATCCACTACGTTCACATATAAACAGAACCTTTAAATATGCAACAGATGTTCTCTTTTTTGAAATGGCTCTTGAATTCATTGACAGGCCTTTGGCTAAACGGACGAATTAATTTGTTCGGGGCAGATTTCATAAACCCTCTAATAATTCTTACCCATACACATCTTGACTTGATTTCTCAGGTCTACAGCATGTGTTTTAAATGCTTTAACCTTTACTACTTTAATCAGGTAGCATTTATGTCAGGTTTGGATGATGATCAGTCATTGAAAGATATAGTTAACTAGGAAATAAAATCCAATTTGTCAGTTAAATAACTTCCACAGTTCTATATAAACTATGAAATCAGTCTGTTCCATCGGATCTTTTTAAATGTTTGCATTGTTTGATATCACTCTCACCTTCAATGCCATACCCTGAAGATGTGTTACACAATTATCTTCCAGCAGAATGAATGGATACAGGGGGAAATGGCATTGCATTCTTCCTTCTCAAACATGGAAGCGTCTACCAGTCAGCATGTGCATTTTGGGGAAGAGTTACTTCATTTTTAACAGAAAAAGAGAAGTTCATTTCAAAGTGATTTCTTATTACATACATGTCACTGCTTTTGGAGGACTTCCCCCAATGTGCTGCTTTTTAAAATCTAAATCACACTCTCAGAGCAGTAGCTAGCCCTTACAAGAAAATTTGTTATTTGTATTATACAGAGTATAGCAGGGCTAGTGTAATATGAGTTCATGGAATAAATGGGAGTAATTTGTTCATGGGCTAGTAAAGTAAAAGGGAAATGTATACTTATTGTCCAGCTTGGAATAGGAATAAAAAATAGACAAAAGAAACTGGGCTATTCTTGGTTACAAAAGCCCCTAAAGGCTGTCTCTCATTCAGTCAGTCAGTCATTTTATATCTCGACTTTCACCCAATAAGGCAGCTCATAATCTGAGTTAAAACAAAATACAGTTAAAAGAATGAGTAGGAGAAAAGTTTTTTTAAAATTACAGAAACAATCATATTAAAAACATTAATTTAAAACAGTTTTCTAAAAGGCAGATTGTAAGGATAAAAATATAGATACAACACAATGCAATTGAAAGATCTTCTGCAACAGACAGTGAGCACTCAAAAGGCCTGGGGTAGACAGAAACATCTTCACCTGCCAGCGGACAGAGAGTAGACAGTGAGGCACCTTAACCACATGAGAGGGAATTCCCTGGCCAGGGAGCAGCCACCAAGAAGGCTCTCTCCATGTCATCACCAAACATTATGGTGGTGAGACCAAGGAGTTTATCACATGGCACAAATCCTGTGCAGAAACTAGATTTAAAGTGAAAACAACTCGCTTTTGCGGGTTGTTTTTCACACGACGTTTGGGTTAACCTGAACAGAAAGTAGAAAAAACCCACAAATGCGGGTTGTTTCTCAGATGATGTATGTGTGAAAGACAAATAATGCGAAAATAACCCAAATTGAAAGCTGACAAAAACTGTTCCTTTTTACTTTCGGAAATTCTGGTAGTAGAAAGAAGTGGGTTTTGTCGACTTTCCATTCAGGTTATTTTTGCATTATTTCTCTTTCTGCCAACACATCTGAAAAACAACCCACATTTGCAGGTGTTGAGCAGATTTTAAAATCCTGTTTCTGCATGGGATTTGCCTCTGTGTGCCTCCATGTGATAAACTCCCAAGAAAATGTCTTTCCTCAAAACTCAGGAAGGAGATTATAGGGTGCATCTACACTGTAGAAATAATGCAGTTTGACAACACTAACTGCCTTGGCTCCATCTTACAGATTCCTAGTGAGGCATCAGAACTTTTTGGCAAAGAAGGCTGAAGACCTTGTAAAATTACAAATCCCAGGATTCTCTAGGATGGAGCTACAGCACTTGAAGTGGTGCCAAACTACATTATTTGTACAGTGCAGGTACACCCATGATCTCAATGTACAGGTAACTTAACAATCATTACTGGAATTGAAGCCTCATGACTACTCCCTCTCTCAAATAAAGGGAATCAAGAGACTATCTGAGGGCCTTTGCAGACTGCCAGAAATAGTGCACTTTAAATTGAGGCACTGCCCTGGCTCAGTGCTAGGGAATCATGAGAATTGTATTTTTTTCTGGGACATTGAGCCTTCTCTGCCAGAGAGCTCTGGTGCCACAATAAATTACAGTTCCCATGATTCCCTAGCACTGAGCCAGGGCAGTGCCTCAATTTAAAGTGCACTATTTCTGGCAGTCTGCAAAGGCCCTGAGTTACTGAAACAAGGGGAAGTGATTTCAACAGGTAAGAAAGAAACAAAAGGCCTAAGTATAGATATATAAGGAAACACAAAGGAGGGGGGACTTCAGGGAAAAGGTCAAAATTACTCTTCTCATTTTATACAAGCAATGATGCTTCTTTGCTTCCCACATTTCTATCTGATGAAACTATTACATACCCTCCATCTGTCCTGATTTCATAGGGATATTCCTCTGCCATCCCATTTTTTCAGCTACTTTTAAAATGTCCCAGTTTCTCTCTCTTCCTCCCACTCACCCCTTCTCCCTCAGCTTACTTGAATTGTTACGAACTGAGTTTGAAGTGCAGAAAAGGTTTGCACTCAATTACCTCAGAAGGAGGGAGAATATAATAAAAGGAAGAATCTTGCCCTTCTACCTAGATTCAGACAGAAGCAAACTGCTTCTGCTTCCTTGACTTAGGGGGGATGCAGATGGTGCAAAGCGCCATCTTGGAGGCAGGAAAGGGGAGGGGCAGCCGCATGACGGCTGCCTCAACCCCTTCCCGAGGACGTCATCAGAGCGTGCACCATTACACATGGCGGGTGCCCTAATGTCCTCCCGGCGCAGCCTCTGCATGCGCTGCGCCGGAAGAGCTGTGCAATGGCTCTTCCAGCACCCTTTTCGCTGGCTCTGGAAGGAGCGGCATTTTGGCACTCCTTCCAGGGCCACCCAAAGGATGGATTGGGGCCGAGCTGTGGGGCAGCTTCGGCCCCAATCCTCTGCTTCTCAGGGTGGCCCATGGCCTCCCGTTTGCAAAGCCTCAAGCTAGGACTCCCAAGCTAGCATTGCTGCTCCTGCAAAAGACAGCTATTGAGTGTAGCACAGTATAGGAAAACCAGCAAAGATATACTAGCCATGGTTCAGTCATGATGTACAATGTGTGGCAGGAGTGCCATAGGTCACAGCAGAGACCTGAAACTTGTTGTTTTACCTCTTGCATAAATCCCACTCTACTAATTATGGAGGTTTGCACAGAAATCAGATCATTGCACTTGACAACTTCACAATCAGTGATCTTAAGCATTTTAAAGATGGCTGGATTAACTTGGCTTGGTTAAACAGACTATTACTCCAACTTCAGTTACATTAGTCGGTATACAATCGGGAGGGAAACTTGAAAAGTATTATATAGAGAGTTCATGAAAAGTCAGCTCTGAATGAAAGTTTACAGTTTATCTCTCATCAAGATGAAGAAAATAAATTGTGATCAGAGGTCTCTTAGAGGTCCTAGGCAAAATAAGCCAAGTTTCTTTTGGACTGCAGTGTATATCATATATCACATATGGCACTTTGGCTTGGCTTTGCTTTGCTCTGCTAAAAGCCAGGAATGAATGTTCTTGAGAAATGAGATGCTTTAATCTTATTCACCAGAGAGTAATTTTTGCAGGTTAAAGTCTGATTTACAGCACACTGAAGGATCAAGGTGCATGACAATGTGCTATCCACATTGTATTTGGAAAGCAAAAGAACTTGAACAGCTTTAAATCTTTTCCCAAAGCACCAACATTATAGAAAGTTTTCTAAAAGAAATTACAGTTAAAGATCATTTAAAATATAAACCTAAATACTGTGTTATGTCATGAAGTTTGAGTCACTAAATAAGAGGTATGCCTCTGAGGAAAGAGATTTGTAGATTAGCAGCAAAAGGTAGGTAGCTGTGTGTCTGTGGGCTGTAGACATCTAGTAGTCCGTGGGGGAATGTTACGTTTCCTTCCAAACTGAAGCAGCACATGTGACTGAGCCACTGGTGCCATCAGATCAGGATTTGGGAAGAGATGTCTAGGCCCCACTCAGAAGAATTAGCAGGGTGTTCCTGCTTACAGTGGGGCTGCATTACTAAATTTTAAAGCAAGTGAAGTAATACACATTACTATCAAAAGTGTGAGAACATAACATTAAATCCAAAGCCTTAAATTACTTAAATGTGCCAATGGAGTGAGCTGTGAAAACCAAAAAAGCAAGTGGAATATTCCTGCTAAGAATTCAGAAATGAAGAATCCCCCCCCCTTAATTCCATCTCTAAAAATATTCATTTATAGCCAAATTAAACAGCTCTCACAGATAGTTGGCACTCCACATTTGCAGCCTTAACTTCTGTGGATTTGATTAATATGTTCTCTCTAGGAATCTCTAGGTCTTCCATCATGACTCTGTTGTCAACATCTGCCAAAAGTTGTGCTGGAGGACTTAGAAATTCCTAGAGAGAACACTTCTCTAGGCATTTGTAGGCCCTCCAGCGCAATTTCATGGTCAAAGTCTGGCAGGTCTGGCTACGTCTTGACCATAGAATTGCCCTGGAGGACCTAGAGATTCCTAGAGAGGTGTTCTCTCAGGTAAAAAAAAAAAAAAAAAAAGTGGGTTTTTTTTTTAATTTGTGGTTTTTCTGCTTTCACAGGGGTCCTCTGCCCCTAACCCCAGTGAATATGGAGGGCAGTGGACTCCCTAGGGTTGGTGTCACATGGTGTGGCAACTCATGATGTTACCCCCTTATTGATCTCCTCCACACCATACAGAATCCTTACTAATGTGTTTTGGAGTTTTTTTGTATTAATATTACTCATAAATTGTAAGTCCCATATAGCACTGAATGTCATGGTAACAGTTGTGACATAAAACAACTAACACAATTAAAATTATACCATTTAATTACAATATCGTATGCACAGAATAAATGTATTTACATATACATTGTTTCATGTTCTTAAAGTGAAAATTTGATAAAACATGATGTTTTTAAAGAAAATTTTAAAATTTTAATTTTTTTAAAACAATGTAAAAATGAAATTTGAAATTTTAATTTAAAAAAGGCAAAACCTGGGGCCTCTCCTTTCTCCTCCCACTGAGCCTCACCCCATTCACCCCATCTCTCCAGCGGTTTAAAAAAACACAGGCAAATGCCACCGCCGGTTTCTGCCAAAAGGTAGTTGTTTGAGTGGTGTCACCTGGTGTCATCCGCGCCCTCTGCATCCCACTAATAATGCCACTGGTGGAGGGGCCACTGTATGTGCAACAAAGTATTAACAGTTAAGTTGTTGTCAAACTACTAAGGGGAGAGATTTTAAGAGCCTGTGGTTGGGATGGAAAATGTTCCAAATTCATACTCAGGCATTTGAAGATAAGGGTAGGGAACCTCCCCTCTGAAACCCTGGATAGCTCTTGCCAATCACTGTAAGTGATACAAAAAATGGACTCATGCTATGACTCCCTAAAAAGTAGCTTCCATACAGAACTTTGAAGTGTTATTCTTTTAACTAAAAATCCACAAATCCCATAGTAGGGACTAATGGGAGCAGTAGCCCCCAAAAGTAAGATTCCAAATTCTGGAACTTAATTCCTATTTTGAGGGATTGCTTTTGACTATTTTCTGCTGCTAACCCTCTTTTGCACTATTCATGTCATTGCTCCCATCCCAGGTACCAAAGGTATGTTTTTGTAGATAAATGTGTTCAGGCACACACCAGAGAGAGATTGAGGAAGGGATATATCCGTAGCAATGTAGAGCAAAAAATATCTTGGAAAGATCTCAAAGGACTTTTCTTTATAACATATAACATATAAATCTTCCCATCTTAAATGTTGGTATCAGCAACATTCTTACAATGTTGCTTTCAGATAATCTCAGTAGGAGAACATCAAAGTGCACCACTATACATTCAACTTGTAGTCACAGTATACAGCAGGTTAATTTTATACTATTTTAACTGAGTTATTTTTATTGTGTTTTTTTTTAAAAATTGCTTTAAAAATGTTTTTATCTTCTGAGTCACCTTGGATCCCTTTTTGGGAGAAATGTGGCATAAAATTAAATAAATAAATAAATTCAGTAACTCAAAACCTGTGTCAGAGTCAAAAGTCATTATACAGCAAAATCTTAAATTAAGAGGGATTCCATCAATCACTTTATTTACAGCTCACCTTTTTTCTAAGACAATACTCCTTGCTTCTTAGATCATCCTGTGCAAGCAATTAGTGTTTCTAAGTTATTATCACATGTGCTGACTTATGAGTAAAATGAAAATCAATAAAAATTCAAGAATAAAATTTGTATTTAATTTGACCATAAGAGCAGCAGATAAAAACCAGCAAGTAACTCTAGACAAGGCAGACAAAGGTAATTAAATGGTACTTGGGGCTGGTGATTTCCAAGGGGTGGGTAATTTCTTCTGAGCTTTAGTCTAAACTTCAAAGGAACTATGCAGATGCTTGTCCCGTATCCATGGCAGGTAGTGAGGGCAGGGAGATTATAAGAGTTTATGTGTACACTTGGCACCTTTTTGGTGTAGGGTAGGGCTCTGGAACTGTCTCTCTAGGGTCCTGGGACCAGAGGGTGTGGAAGGAGTCTACCCTTGAGATGTACCTGGGAGTTTTGCTCTCACTTGTAGAAGTCCTGGGATTTGGATGGGAACACCCTGTGTTTGCCTTCTAGTAGAAGGCAGCCGGGAGCAACTCAGTTATTAGATTTCCCACCGGGGTCAGGTGTTTCATTCAAAGGGAGGTTGAGGAGGTAGGCAAGGGGTGACACCTGGCCTCAGCTGAATTCATATCAGGTTACTCCCCCTTCTTGCTTCTTCTGGGGTCATTATGATGTAAATAGATTCTATGTTCCTTAGTTACTCATCTTTCCATGTCTCGTCTCATTATTGCATTGTAGGTCATCAACAGGATGGTATTCATGAGATGTCCAAATGATTGCAAAGAAAGCATCAGGAGCACATGTCTAGGACAAGTCTCACAGGGCGTTTACAGACTGCCAGAAATAATGCAGTTTGAATCCACTTTCACTGCCATGGCTCAGTGCTAGGGAATCATGGGAACTGTCATTTTTTCTGAGACATTGAGCCTTCTCTGTCAGAGAGCTCTGGTGCTACAATAAACTACAGTTCCCATGATTTCCTAGCACTGAGCCAGGCCAGTTAAAGTGGCCTCAAGCTGAATTGTTCTGGCAGTCTGTAAAGGCCCACAGTGTAGGTGCTGTCACAGAAGAGAGCTTCTTTTCAGTAGTCACCCAATGACAGGAATATCTGGAGAAGAACCTCAGTGAAGCAGATTCCCAGTTCTTGTGAGAGCACGTAGTCCATTGAATACATGAAGGATGGTCCATCAGATATTTTTCAAGGCTAATAGCACCACTCTGAGTCTAGAAGGAAATTCAAACAGATAATAGTGAAGAATCCTATCAAAATACACAACTATTCTAAATTCTAACTACAATTTCATAGCAGGAATAACATTACATCCCATGAAACTCTTTAACAGTGCATGTAATCATTGAATCCTACCGTCACCACAGAATTCCCATTGATCTATTTGAAGAGACAAAAATAACAAACTGCCTCACACTGTGCTGCAATGCATAATTCATTTTCTCTTAATACAGTGACAGCTGTTGGCAACAGGCACCAGTGAACTGTGGTAGTGTATTATAAGAATATTAGCATCCTATTTACTGTACTCTGTAATTTACAAAACCAAAATTAAGCAGAGTAGAAGCCGACATCTACTCTATTAAGTACAGGGTTTTCTATGACTGGAAAGGATTCAACTATTTCCCCCCTACAGTGCTAGCAGCCAAAAAGAGAATACCCAATCAACCTGGTATTTAAGGGTTTAAAGTAATCCTGACATCATCTTCTCCACACACAATCTGGAGAGGCATGAGGTATGAAAACTTTCATTAGCAAATTGCTCAGCCAAGATGATAGAAATTAGGTTTCTGTACTTGGCACACCTGGTCTATAATTAATTGTTTCTTCACTTGGTATTTCCATTGCTATAGGGCATCCAAGTCACTTCCAGGCACTTACGATCGACATTTGCCTAATAATACATGAAGGAAACATTTCTCTATCACGTCACTAAAACTGATAATAGCTAATAAAAAGAAATCCTATTAACAGTATTCTTTAATGTTTTAAGTACCTTAATTATGTATATTCACTTAGATCACATCATGATCTCCACACAAAGGTTTGCTGTAGGAATGTACAGAATTCAATAAATAAACAATAGCAGGAAGCATTCTGCTACAATGATGTGTACATTTTAGGATTTATTTCTGCAAATCTGCAATTGCATTATAAATCATAAGACTCTTGTTGATTTTTTAAGTCTTAACAATCATTGTTTTAAAATGTAAATAATGCAAAATTGTCAGAACACTTTTAAAATACTTCAGTAAGGAACCTAGCCTTTGCAGCAGCAGCAACAACAACAACAAAGATTCTTGTGACAACATACTTCTTGTGCCACCTTAAATCCTAATATGTGTTTCATAGCATTAATTTTTGTGGGCTAAAGTAACTTAACTTGTAAGGTGCCATGGGATTCCTGATTGTTTTTAAAATATTTTAAGCATTTACTTCCAAAAGAAAAGGATGTTAAATGGGCCTTTTAGTAATGAATAAACATGACATACTTTTATCCTGTACAGTCCTTGTATAGGTTGAGTCTCCCATAACAGAAATACCTGGGGCTATAAGTATTTTGGATTTGGGGTGTGTGTGTTGGAATATATATATTTGCATATACACTGTTTTTCTTGTTATTATTGTTGTTAACTGCTTTTGAGTCGGTCCATCTCATGGCGACACTGTGAATGAGACATCTCCAAGTTCCCCTATCCTCTACTGCTCTTCTTAAGTCTTGTAGATCCATCTCCTTTGCCTCCCTAACTGACTCTAGCCATCTGGTGTGTGGTCTTCCTCTCTTTCTACTGCCCTCCACCTTTCCTAGCATTATTGTCTTTTCAAGTAAGTCATGCCTTCTCATGATGTGGCCAAAGTATGACAGCCTCAGAGCATGGCTTCCAGGAAGAGTTCCAGTTTAATCTGTTTTGGGACCCATTTGTTTGTCTTTTGGTTGTCCACAGTATCCTCAGCACTCTTCTCCAGCACCACAACTCAAATAATAATAATATTTATTTTAATAATAATTTTATTTAATACCCCGCCCTTCTGAGAACAATCGGGGCGGCTTACATCATAAAAATCATCACAACAATTTAAGAACAATTCCCCCCCCTTAAGAAAATATTAAACCAATTACAGTTAAAACAAATTATAAAGAGGTAAGTTCCACCATAAAATCACATAAAAATCAAATGTGTTGATTTCTTTCTTATTCATTGTGATGGACGTTCCTTATACACCTGAGGTTAGTTTTACCTCTTATCCATTGAAGGCCCCCTAATCACTGGCACCTGCCATGCTTTTGCCCTTTTAACATTCTCACAAAGTATATAAGGGCCAGGGTCCCAAGTTGTGAAGGTTTTCTCTGTAAGTAAGACAGAGGCAGATGAACCCGTTGCCAACATGTGATGGTTCTTTATGGTCCCACTCCATTCTTGTTGAGCAGGATGGGACCCCTTGAAACCACCTTTATTCCTAAAATAACTTGCTGCCACCACCCAATGATTAACCAGTTATCCCCTAGCAATGCATTGGGACATTGCTGGGACAGCTACTGGTAATTGATAACCAGTGAGGCACTAGCAGAGCTAAGGTCATGAAAAGGAGTGTAAAGAGGCAGTACAGTTAACCCTCCATTTTTGTGGAGGATCTGTTCCACACACACCCCCAAGAAAACGGAGACTCGCCAATATTCAATCCCCTTAGGCTTGAATGGGGTGCGCCCCCACAGTGAGTGCCCCATTGATTTCAAGGGAGGTCACCCCACCATGAATATGCAAAACTGCGGCCTTCAAGTCTGTGAGAACGGAGGGGTGACTGTACTCAAGGAAAGGTTTATTCTAATGTAAAGAGCATTAAAGAACAAAACAACATGGTGGACAACTGGTCCTCCAGGCATAAACTTTAAATTATCAATCACAAAATTATAATCATATCAGCCAAACATAACACACTCCCAACCTGACTCCTTGACTAATCCTGAGATAGGCCACAGACGGAGGCTTTGCTCTCCCTCAGGCCTTCTTTTTCCCCTCTAGCCTTCTCTCTCCGAACTTTTTGTTCAGCACCTTCCAGAAGGTTCTCTCCCAAAGGCCATCTGATTAAATGGTTGCCCTCACACCACCAGTGATGTACAGAACCCCCCCCCACACACACACACACAGTTAATTCTTTGTTAACTGGAGAGAAGGCCTGTATAAATGGAGCACTCCCGTTTATCACACAAGTGACTTCCTCAAACCAATTCAATATCTTAGGTAGTGTGGTTGCCTTTGTTTATTGTCTAGAATTCACTCAGACAAAGGCATATGTTATAAAGCATAAACAGTAACTTTATTAAATATCATGAAGCAAGAAAATATATTAGACGGGTTACTTCAACTTTGTGTGGCCACATTAACATGCACTTGCAGGCTTATGCCTTTGCAGACTGCCAGAAATAGTGCAAATTGAGTCCACTTTAAGGGTTAGGGTTAGGGAATCATGGGAACTGTATTTTGTTGTGGCACCAGAGCTCTCTGACAGAGAAGACTCAATGTCTCAGAAAAAAACATGATTCCCTAGCACTAACCCTAACCCTTAAAGTGGACTCAATTTGCACTATTTCTGGCAGTCTGCAAAGGCCCATAGTCTCCTCTGGACTAATCTAAGTGAACTCCCTCTACTCTCAGAATCCCTCTCTGACTCCCATCACTATCGCGCAATTGTGCAAAGATTATCACACATGTCATGCTTATCCCGTCCTTCTCCCATCAGTGAAATGTAATGGTTTCCATTAATAGAAAGTGATGGGACCATTCCACTTCACTGACAGGAGAAGGATGGGATAAGTACAACGTGTGTGATAATCCTTGTGGCTATCGTGAGATAAGGATGGGAGCGATCCACTTTGCTCCCATCTTTATCCTCCATGTGATAATCTCCTTAGTCAGATTCCTTATCTGACTCTCACTGAAAGAGCTCTCTCAGTTACATACTCCTGCTTTTATACCATCTCATCTGCCCTCAGCTCCTCCCTCACAGTCTGCTTTAACTGTGATTGGCTGCCAGGAAGTCAAGCCTACCTATCAACTCCGTCACATCCATTTTTTTCACTGTCCAGCTCTCACATCCATATAGGGTGATGGGAATACAATGGCTTGGATGATTCTGACTTTAGTGCTCAGTTGCATGTCTTCATTCTTTAGGATCTTATCTAGTTCTATGTAAATACACACATAATAAGATATCCTAGAGATAGGACCCAAGTCTAATCACAAAATTCATTTATCTTTCATATGCACCTTATACACATAGCCTGAAGGTAATTTTATAAAATATTTTAAAATAATTTCGAGCATGAAACAAAGTTTGTGTACACTGAATTATCTGAAAGCAAAGGTGTCACTATCTCAGCAACCCATGAAAAAAGGTTTGGTTTTTAGAATATTTCGGACTTTGGAATTTTGAACTTAACCTGCAGCAGGATAGTCTGAAGCAATTCTTGTGGTTTTACAAAACAAAAACATTCTTGATCCTATATTTCAAAAGCCACAAAGTAGTGTAATTCAGTCTTTCTCCCAAATTCTACTTTCCTCAGTCTTCTACTTCTATTAAAGGTAAAGGTATTCCCTGTTGACAAGGTTGTAAAGGTGTGTCCAACCGAGGACTGCTCTGGTGGTCATGTGGCCAGCATGACTTCACAGAATACTGTTTACCTTCCCACAGAAGTGGTACCTATTAATCTACTTGCATTTGCATGCTTTCAAACTGCTAGATTGGCAGAAGCTGGGACTAGTGACAGGAGCTCACCCCATCATGCAGCACCTGGGCCTCAAACTGCCAGCCTGCCGATCTTGCAATAAACAGAGGCAGCGGTCTTAACCACTTGAGCCAGCACATACCTGATACTTCTACTTCGATTACGTAAATATTTATTGCTTCTTGCAGCCTGAAGGTAAAACATGTAAAATATTAGTGAAAATAAAAATGGATCACATGAAAACATGATAAATATTTTACATCACAACATGCGTCTTGCAACACTAAAAGCTATTTCTCTTACCAGAAGAGGACAAATGTTGACACCATCCAGAAGAGTTATTCTCTGTGCAGTCCCTTGTGTCTTTATTTACATCCTACCTGTAACAATGCATAACAGCAGTAGTATTAAAAAGATGATTCTTAACAGAAAAATGTGATACAAATTAGCTGTCATATATCTAGGCCTGATTCTATGCTTGGTTTGTGATGTTTCTTCGATACGTTTAATGTTTCTGTTCATAAAATGGGGAGGTCCCTTCTTTACTTTACTTTTGCAGCCTCCTGTACCTCTTCAATACAACCAAACAAAAACCCTGCTTCTAGGGGCTGAGAGACACTTCAGAATGGCATGGGATGTGGAGCATGGCATACAGATGGAAGGGATAAATCACACAAAGCCATCCTTGTAATACAAACACAGGAGATACTTAGGCTCCAAGGCAATAGGATGGATCTGAATATGCCATCCTTCATGTAGGAGGTGTCTCCTGCTGGTGGAAGAGCTGGTTTACAGTTCAGACTGTTGTATTGAGCTAGGTACCTGAGAGTTATTAATACTAAATTAACCCAGCTTCCTCAACCTGGCACCCTACAGATGTGTTGGACAACAATTCCCCTCTTATATACCTCCCAGCTGCCCCAGTTGGGCAGGGACAACCTTATTTAATCCACTGCTGTCCCACTCTCTCAGCTGCTTATAAAATGTCCCAGTTTCTCATTTTTTCATCCACCTTTCTCCTTCCCCCTCAGTTTATGTCAATTGCTGCAAACAGCAAGAATAGTCCCTCTCTGCATGGGCCAATTAAACTAGCTTCCCCTGTCCTGTTGGTGGAGAGTCCGGATAACACACAGCCCCATACCCTGAGTCTGACACAATCAGATTGGGCACAAACCCCAGGGTATACCCCTCTTAATACGGACTAAAATAAGTCCCTGTTTGTTTCCTAGAAGATCTGGAGCCCTCCGTTCAGATGCTAGGTGGCTGTTCAAAACTTGTTCCACTCTGCTGCACAGCGTGGCCACCACTGCCACACATTGCTTGCTTGGAGGTTAGAACAAGGCATCCACTCATCATGAACTCAGAGCAAACAACGTATGGCAGTGGTGGATGTGTTGGGCAACAGAGAGAGAGAGACGCATCCAAACAGCTGCCTGGCATCAAAATGAAGAGGGGGTCAGGCTGCTCTGGGACCAGGATACTCTGGGCTGTCCTTGGAGTATCCTGGCCAGTGCAGACAGTATCTAAGTTTGCACTCAGTTAACTCAGCAAGAGGGAAAGGAGATTAGATAACAGACTCTTGACTTTCCATGTAGGCTCAGTTGCTTTGTTTTGCTTCTTTTTTTAGGCTTTCTTAAACTTAGTACATAAATTCCAGCCTGTCCCTACTTAAAATATTAGTTGTGTATTCTTCCTCATTAATAACTTTTGCCTTCTTTTTGCCTAGCTGCACCATTTTGACCAAACTCTGATGCGGTTTGGCCACACATGCCTGAGTTTTCACCTGTGAAATATTGGAGGGTATGTTCTGAAGGCATGAGCCAGGAAAAACTAGACATAAGAAGGAAGGAAATGGAATGCATGAATATAGCAATACTAGGAGTGAGTGAGTTAAAGTGGACAGGAATGGGTCACTTTGACTCAGACAGCTATATAGTAATCTATTCAAGAAATGAAAAAAACAAGAAGAAATGGGGTGGCTTTCATACTAAGGAAAGATATAGCTAGAGCACTCAAAGGATACAATTCAAAGTCAGACTGCATATTATCAATAAGGCTTCAGGGTAAACCTATAAAAATCACAATAATCCAGGTATATGCACCAACCACAGATGCAGATGAAGAGGAAATTGAGAGATTGTATGATGCAGTCCAGGAAGAAATTGACAATATGCCATTGCAAGATTTCAAACTAATCATTGGAAATTTGAATGCTAAAGTTGGCAACAAAGAAGAATCAAAAACAGTAGGAAGATTTGGATTAGGAACAAGAAATAAAGCAGGAGAACATCTGATAGAATTCTGTGAAGCCAACAATCTATTCATTGCAAATACCTGCTTCATACAACCAGATAGGAGACTATACACCTGGACATTACCAGATGGTAAATACAAAAAACAGATAGACTACACAATTGGAAGTAGAAGATGGAGAAGCTTTATCCTTGTGGCCAAAACAAGACCAGGAGCTGACTGTGGCACAGACCACGAACTGCTGCTCATAACAAAAATCAGAGTTAAGCTGAAGAAGAAAGCAAAAACCATCATTATACCAAAATATGACCTGAATAACATTTCAGATGATTCAGTGACAATGTAAGAAACAGATTTGAACTACTGAGTATAATCGACCAGGAACCTGAAGAACTATGGACAGAAGTCAAAGACATAATTAATGACAAATGCAAAAAAACACTAACAGTGGCCAAAAGGAAAGATAAGAAACTGGATGACAGATAAAACACTTCATGCAATAAAAGAAAGAAAAAAATGCAAAAACAAAGGGAGATGGGAACAAAACCAGAAGCATGAACACAACTGTGCAATGTTTGATGCACAGGGATAAGGAGAAATACTACAGTGACCAATGCAGAGGAATAGAAGACAGCAATAAAAAGGAACAAATAAGAAATTAAAGCTAAGTTCAAACCAAGGCCAGAGATGCTCTATGGATAAAAAAAGAACATAATACAGGAACAAGAAGAAATAAAAAGACGCTGGAGGCAATACACAGAAGAGTTATACAAAAGAGATGAGGGAATGAATGGCATTTGGAATGATGAGCCATATGCAGATGAGCCCCAAATTCTAAGAAGTGAAGTGGAATCTGCAATAAAGGAAATCGGGGGGAAAATAAATCACCAGGAACAGATGATATCCCAATTGAATGGCTACAGTGCCCCAGACAGATGCAACTTTAGTGCTAACTGAAATATGCCAATAAATATGGAAAACAAAGTGGTGGCTAACAGATTGGAAACGATCGATATACATATCAATCGACAAGAAAGGAGATACAAAAGACTGCAGCAACTATAGGACTATAGCACTGATCACTCATGCAAGCAAAATTATGCTCAAAATTCTATGTATGGTAATAGAGAGAGAAATCCCAGAAGTCCAAGCAGGGTTCAGGAAAGAAAGAGGCAATAGGGACCACATTGCAAATATACGATGGCTAATGGAGCACACCAAAGAATTCCAAAAAAGAATCAGCATGTATTTCATAGACCACAGCAAAGCATTTGACTGTATAGATCATGGAAAGCTATGGAATGCACTCAAAGACATGGGGATGCCACTACATCTGATAGTCCTGATGAGGAATCTGTATCAAGGACAAGAGGCAACCGTCAGAACAGAATTTGGGAAAATAGCGTGGTTCCCAATAGGCAAAGGGGTCAAGCAAGGCTACATCCTATCACCCTGCCTGTTTAACTTATATACTGAAAACATCATTAAAAAAACCAGAATTAGAATCAGAAAAAGGAGGTGTTAAGATAGGAGGAAGCAACATTAACAACCTAAGATATATGGACGACATCATAATATTAGCAGAAAACATTCAGGAATTGGGACAGTTAATAAGGAAGATCAAAGATGAAAGTGCAAAGGCAGGTCTGATGCTGAAGATAAAGAAAACAAAAATAATGACCACAGAAGAAATACACAAATTCAATTTAGACAATGAGGAAATTGAAATAGTCAAAGAATTCCCATATCTAGGATCAAACATTGACCAGAATGGAGACTGCAGTCAAGAAACAAGAAGAAGACTAGGAATGGGAAGGGCAGCTATGAAAGAACTGGAAAAGATACTGAAGAGCAAAGACATACAACTGAGCAGTAAAATTAGAATCGTCCATGCCACTGTATTCCCAATTACTATGTACGGATGCGAGAGCTGGACAGTGAAGGAAGCAGAGAGAAAGAAAATCAACTCATTTGAAATGTGGTGCTGGAGAAGAGTTCTTAAGATACCATGGACAACCAAGAAGACAAACAAATTGGTTCTTGAACAGATCAAGCCAGAGTTCTCCTTGGAAGCTAAGATGATTAAGCTGAGACTATAGTACTTTGGCTACATAATGAGAAGGCATGGATCACTAGAAAAAACAATGCTAGGAAAGGTAGAGGGTAGAGGAAAGAGAGGAAGACCACAAACCAGATGGATAGACTCAATCAGAGGGGTTATGCAGGGCTTGCAGGATCTGGGCAAGGCAGTGGAGGGTAGGGATTCTTGAAGATGTCTCATCCACAGGTTCGCCATGAATCAGAATGCACTAGAGGGCAGCTAACAACAACAACAACAAATGTTCTCCTCCAGTATGAACACTTTGCTAGGGTGGGTTGTGGTTCAGCATGTTGGGAGGATGCTGTTTGGGAAAACTGACCTAACCTATCACAGAGCATCATTCACTTTTGTGAAGTTTGGCAGAACTTTCTCAGTAACCCTCATTTCCTTCCTCTCTTTGTTTCAAATTAATTAATTCTAATGCATTTCAAAGCTCTAGGTACTCCAATAAAGTAATAAGGAAATAACAAAATATGAATATTTATGGACCATTCCTAAGGTGTGTGCTGTTTGTGAAATATAAAAGAAAAATGAGAATGTGTTAACTAACAGCCCAGTCACAAAAGAGGTCATTATCAGTAGAAATAATTTTTATGCAATTAAATGTAATTGATACATGTGACATCTTTTGAAAGTACTTCCCATACTTTACTTTGATTATAAAATACAGTTGAGTATCCTTTATCCAAAATGTTTGGGACCAGAAGCATTATGGAGTTGGGAATTATTATTATTATTATTATTATTATTATTGAATACACAAGAAGTATAGTACATACCTGGACTGTATTTACAAGGCTGGAGAGAGATGTGAGGCTGGAGAGAGATTTGAGGATCTATGAAATGTTGGGAGACATGGATTTGCACCAAGCATTACTCTTGGATTCCACTCATTTCATAGGTCCTCAGTCACTCTTCAGCCTCTCACCTTTTTGTCGCCAGCTGTCCACTTCTGCCTTCCAGGTGGTGGCTGCAGTATTCCTGCTCATTCACCTCTTTCCAGCCTCTCATCTCATTCACCTCTTTCCAGCCTCTCATCTCATTCATTTGCTACTTGTGTTGCATAAGAGAAGTGAGGCTGAAGAAGGGATCTGAGAAACAAATGAACAGGGGGACCATAGTCACTGTCCCAAAGGGTGAAGCAAGCACCTAGCAACAAAACGTTTTGGTTTTGGGAGGTTTTCAGATTTCGGGTTTCTGGATTGGGGTGCTCAATCTGCATCAGCATGTTTTAGATGAAAGCACTTACTGCCAGTAAGTAAGATTTAAGGGAGACAGCTCAACGTTTGAGAATTGGGGAAAAGTTTGAACAATACAAAAGCTGGAAGCACACAGATGGTGAGGAAGGGGGTGGTAGCTAGAAAATTCTGGTTGGCCAAACTAAGGTCCCAGCAGGGCCAGATTTAAACTGAGCTCTAAGATTCCCTGTTGATGCACTATTCTAAATAATAAACAATGCTCCTTTAGGTTTATGATTGGAAACTAAATGTGTTATCTGCATCCTGCCAACTGAAGTAGACATTTTATTTCAGCCACTAGCCATGACTTCCTGAAGGACAAAAGACCAAAGAGGTCTGCAGCACACTCTCCGGGTGTGCAAACCCTACAGTAAGGCTTTGAGCTGAGCTCACCAATTAAGATTAAAGAGGCCAATGGCAGGCCTTTGACATCAGACTCAGTGTCAAATCTATCTGAAAAGCCTGCTTCCCATGAAGTGGGGATTCTTAGCAGACAACTGATGACAAAAATTATTTTTCTCATCAAATGATGATGTTGCAAAGTGTTGACCTGAATTGGGATGTTTCTCTTTGTTCTGCAGTGGGACGGAAACATCAACAACGTATTTACAACTGAATGGAGGCTCATTATGCGGTGACCTTGCACAGAGACCTTTTGTTTAGCAGCAGAGACAAAGTAAGCATGCCAGCCAGGGAGTATAACTGTCCGTTTTATCTGCCTTGGCATGAACGCTTTTTGAGTCTCTTTTGGCCATGGCTAACTACAGCAGCAGTTGAAAGTGAAGAGGATTCTATACATATGAATGAATCTCCAACCCAAGAATCCAGCGTCAGACACGCTATGTACAGTTTATTCCAGAGGTCATGCTAATATCAAACAACTTCTCATTAAATGTTTTGTCCAACATGTCTGTATTAATAACCTCTTTGCTATTTCTACCTCTCTCACATGCATCCCCATTTTGTTTTTGTTTTTTGTTTTTGTTTTTTGCTATTTCTACCTCTCTCACATGCACCCCCATTTTGTTTTAGGAAAGAGACTGATAGAAAATATGTACCTCATTCCTTTCTGTATGGTCTTAAAGATCTTCTGGACATTCAGCTTGTAGACTAAATGGTGCATATGGTACTTTTCAGACTACTTGATTATGTTTCCAAAACAGGTTACAATATAAAATGGCAGAATTCAACAGCAGTGAATTATAAAGTCACTACCACTGTAAAGTATTTTAAAATAAGACAGACTATGCAACACAATGCAGTTCAAATACAGTATTTTTTTTAGATAAAAGCTAGAGAAAACAGGTATACTCTGTTTTGCATCCTAATACTTGTTTTTCCATTTCTGATCTCCTTCCTTCCACCACCACAGTTTCTCTTCCTAAAACCTTTTCCAGGAATTCCTGCAGCCAGTTTATAATTCAGCCCCATGTTCTGTTGCTCCATGCAGTTACATTTTTGCTTATTTCATAGAGTTTAACTTTGCACAGCAAAACTTCTATGTTACAAAGTACACCTATAATTCTGATAGAGCCACAGAGTAAATCAGCTTACATAATCTATACGACAATTTTTACTAAATAAACCTTCACACACACACACATGGAGAGGAATATGGAGAGGATTGAGATGGCTTACAGTCTTTCCCGGAAAAGTTTGGAAAACTACTTATAAGAGAAAAGAATGCAATGACATGCTGGTGTTATTCATATCACTGGTAGGATAACATACCTTCTAACATTTAACTGTTAACAACTGGGACACATGGCCAAACAATATTAGAGTATGGTCAAGATGGCAAAAGTTTTTCATGAGGAAGAACACACAATCCAGAAGAGACAGCAGCAGTCTGCTTTTGCTTGAGGCTACATGGAAAGGCAAGATTCCGGCCCTCCGTTCCTCTTCCCACTGCTAAATTAATTTAGTGCAAACTCCTCACACACTGAACTTACTAGTTTGCAGCAACTGAAATAAGCTGAGGACAAAAGGCAAATGTGGAAGGAGAGAAACTAAAACAATTCTAAAATAGCCGAAAGAGTAGGATGACAGAGGATTAATTGTGACTGTCCCTGCCAAATCAGGACAGTTGGAGAGTATAGGAAGACAATCTGAATCAAGGTTTTTCAAGCAGGGTTGAACCCTAGGGTTCTGCAAGAGGTCACCAGGGGTTCCATAACAGATTGTAACTGTGGAAGAAAATAAACATTTTGACAAGCTGTAGATATGATAATATTTATTCAGGGGTTCCCTGGGACCTGGGCTGTGTCCGCACAGGCCAAGTAACACATCCTCCCCCCATTCTCAAAGCAAGCAATCCAGACAACATATGGCCTAATCCTCGGTTCTGGTGCAAATGTCCAGATGACACAAAACCAGTTCAGCATCGAACCTGTAGTATACCATCTGTACAACTGATTAGATAAACTCACCTTTCACTCTGGTTCTTCCCAGAAGATCCAAACCCTTCCAGAGTGATGCTGAGCAGCTGTTGCTGATGGCAGCAACAGTGGTATGAATCAGAATGAAGTGCCCAGCCATTTGATTAATGCTGGGCATCTTGTTTTCTGTCTCAGAAGGAGTGACTGGCAGTGACAACAGCAGGTGGCACAGAAGGACACGTGTGTGAATAGCCACCTACTGTTGCTCCAGAGTGCCCAGGTAATGAGGGGCACTGGGGCACCTTTGCGGCCAGAATACTCCAGGCTGCTCCAGGAATATTCTGGCCCATCCAGATACCACTCTGGAAATTACTTCAAAACTTCCTCCAGGGTAAAAATATTGATCTGGATGTTAGAACGTGCTATTAAATTCATTTGTTTTAAAAGTAACTTTCCAAATTCTGCAAAATGTAAGGAGAGACGGAACTTAGTTTTCCATTTCACCACAAGGGCACCCAATGATTCTCACACCTCCTTACTATGAGTGTCCATTTTATAGTATGCGATTTGACATAATGCTAAAAAGAAAGTGATACATCTGGGCATGAGAAATGCAGCCTTTCTACACTTGTTTAACATTTGGAATTAAGCTCCAGAACTACATGTCCCAGAGTTCTTTAATTCATTCCGACATTTGTTTCTCCACAAGCAAAGCAATTGGTTGCAGAAGTCATTCCTGTTCCTAAATTTATAGGCCGCAGAAGAATTTCTGCTGCTAAATTTACAGGCCCCAGAAGATATGTGAGTAAATAAGCTCTCCTTCATTTACAAGCTTATGAGCCTATCAGGGATATATGCCAGTTGGATTTTGTGATAAAAATTCTTTCAGAATGCTAGGCATTTTTGATATAGTGTTAAGTTTCCTGAAATAATCATCATCATTTCATATTAAAATACATGCATCTCAGTACTACTTTTCTGTAATCAATCTAAGTTTTAAAAACATATTTTAAAGTGTCTCTTTCAATGACATTGAAGTGCCCTTTTGACATCCCTTCCCCCAAGGAAAACTGTTCCTTTATTTTAAAAAATAATAATACAGCAGGTCTCCTAGTTCAGACAGCCAAGTTTTCAAAGTCCAAAGTCCAGCCTAGTTTTCAAAGTCCCAGGTTCCACACAGCAAACCCCCGTAACCAACTCCTCATTCTTAAAATCACATAAGATGTTATCACACTGGCCCTAAAGCAGAAAGAATCCTGCATCATTCCTGCACCATTCCGGTTCTTTTTTCCGTGTGTTCACACGACGTCGCACATAACCCCGCCCATCCCTGCATCATCCCTGTATCATTCCAGTTCTTTTGAATTCCGGGTATCTTGAGGAATTATACTCTTGCGACCGGAATGATGCCGGAATGATGCTGCTTTCGCGGTATGTCTGAACACGCGATCCGTATCGTGGAGCGAGGCTGGGGCTGGCCTCGCTGCTCTATGGGCCTGGTCGCCGAAGCGGTCACTTCGGTGACCAAGCCCATAGAAGAGCAAGGCCGGGGTTAAAGGGACAGCACGTCCCTTTAGCCCCGGCCTCTTTGCTCTTCTATGGGCCTGGTCGCCAAACGAATGGCGACCAGGCCCATAGAAGAGCCATGCCTGGGTTAAAGGGACAGCGCGTCCCTTTAGCCCTGGCCTCTTTGCTCTTCTATGGGCCTGGTCGCCGAAGCGGCGACCAGGCCCATAGAAGAGCGAGGCCAGGGTTAAAGGGACAGCGCATCCCTTTAGCCCTGGCCTCTTTGCTCTATGGGCTCGGTCGCCGCTTTGGCGACGTGGCCCATAGAAGAGCGAGGCCGGGGTTAAAGGGACGGCGCGCGTCCCTTTAACTCCGGCCTCGCTCTCCTATGGGCTTGGCCTCCGAAGCGGTCGCTTCGGAGCCCAAGCCCATAAAGCAGTGAGGCCTGGACTAAAGGGACGCGCTGTCCCTTTAACTCCAGCCTGGGCTTGGCCTCCGAAGCGGTTGCTTCGGAGCCCAAGCCCATAGAAGAGTGAGGCCTGGACTAAAGGGACGCAGCGTCCCTTTTACTCCGGCCTGGGCTTGGCCTCCGAAGCGGTCGCTTCGGAGGCCAAACCCATAGAAGAGCGAGGCCAGGGTTAAAGGGACGCGCTGTCCCTTTAACTCCGGCCTGGGCTTGGCCTCCGAAGCAGTCGCTTCGGAGCCCAAGCCCATAGAAGACCGAGGGTTGTGGAAGGGATCTTTCCACTTGTGTGTGAACAGGAGATACAGGTCCCCGGAGCGGAACCATCGCGGCATCATCAATTCCGCAATGATTCCAGTTGTGTCTGATAATGATTTCCGTCTTGCCGGGTCCATTCTGGTATGGTTCTGGATTGATTCCATTCCACTTTCTTGCCGCTTTCTTGCCACTTTGAGACCCCAGTGTGATAACGTCCATAGCCATCTTAAAATGGACAAAATGTTTTCAAGATCCTCTCAACCATAGCATTCTGTATGGAGTAGTACTGCTTGCCAGATGGGTACTTTTTATGTGGAAGTTTTATATGTAGCTTAGGGCCTTTGCAGAATGCCAGAAATAGTGCAAGTTGAGTCCACTTTAACTGCCCTGACTCAGTGCTAGGGAATCATGGGAACTGTGGTTTATTGCGGCACCAGAGCTCTCTGACAGAGAAGGCTCAATGTCTCAGAAAAAAAATACAATTCCCATGATTCCCTAGCACTGAGCCAGGGCAGTTAAAGTGGACTCAATTGGCACTATTTCTGGCAGTCTGCAAAGGCCCTCAGTTGCATGATAGCTCCAGCTTCACAGACTCCTCTACGCTGTTATAGCACTATGTTTCCAGGTTAATTGCTGTGGCTGCTTCCTGTGAAATTCTGGAGTTTGTAGTTTGGTGAGGCCTAAGAGCTCTTTGGCTGATAATTCTAAATGCCCCTCCCTAAACTGCAAATCCCAGGATTCCACAGGAGGCAGCCAGAGCAAGTGAAGTGGAATCATAGTGCTATAACAGTATAGTGTGATACTGTTGCATGTCACAGTTTTGAAAAAGTGCCTTGGGCAGTATTCCCTGTAGGTTTTTGTGGGTTTTTCAGGCTGTGAGGCTCTGTTCTAGAAGAGTGTATTCCTTTTTTAAAAATATTTTTTTAAATAAAAAAATTATTGATTGAAAACTTAAAATATACATTCATTCATTACATTGTCATTACATGTTAGTACATATTGAACCTTATTACTATATTATCTTACTGTTTCAAGCCATCATAACATCAATTCCAAATATAATCCAAATTAATCTAAACATCTCAAAATGAGGAGTTGTCTATAGTTTCATTATACCCATTATTAATTGTATTATTTTGGTTCCTTCTATACCCTTATATTCTTTTCTATTCCATTCCTGTCATCATCTCTTTCTTCCTTTCTTCCCCTTCCCTTATCCTTCTTTCCTATTCTCTGTCCCTCTCCTTCACCTAACTTCCTACCTTCGTCTCTTCTTCCTAAATTACTCGTTCTTCACTTTCGTTCCTCTTCTTTTCTACTCCTTACCCTTTACTACATTCTCTCACCCTCTTCAACTTCCTTTCACTCTCTATCTTCTCGTACTTCTGACCACACAATAACTCTCTAACTCGTTCTTGACATTCATCCTTTTACTTCCTAGAAGAGTGTGTTCCTAACGTTTCACCTGCATCTGTGGCTGGCATCTTGATGCAGGCGAAATATCAGGAATACATTCTTCTAGAACACGGCCTCACAGCCCGAAAAAACCACAAAAACCTATAGATGCTGTCCGTGAAAGCCTTTGACTTCATAGTATCCCCTGTTCTCACCCAATCTTTCCTAATACTAGAAAGTGAGGTCAACTAGTGAAATGATGGGAGATTCAGGACAAACGATAATTGGTTAGGCAGGATATGGCTAACAGTAGATACAAGTCATGATGGCCACAAATTGCCTCCAGAATACAGACTGCTAGGAAAAGATGTGTCCATGGTGCTGTTGTCTCCGTTTCCTCCTCATGGGTTTCCCACAACCATCTTGCTAACCAGGGTAGGAACCCAAATGCAGACTATATATTCCTTCATGGGCTGGTTCAGCTAGGGTTGCCAGATAAAATATTACTGAAGGCTCCTGTTCCTTTAATAGTTATGTAGAAGAGGGAATTGCCTGCTGAAATTCCCTTTTCTGCATAACCATTAATGGTACAGAGCCTTGACCTATATTTCACCTGACATCCCTAAATCCAACAGGCCACCTCTTTATATTTTTGTTTCCATAATGCCATTCTTTACATTGTTTCCATGGATGGGAAGTGACCTGTGAAATGATCCCCAACGTAAATTTGCCATTTCTTCTGCAGAAGATAATTACCAGAATCTTCACATGTTTCTTGCACTCCTCAGATATCAGTCCCTCTAGATGATCTCCATTTTCACTCAGTTCTCATATTCATTGAAATATAAAAAAGTGGAAGGGAGGGGGAGAAAAATGGCAGCACCCTTAAGACTAACTGGCGTTTATTTTAGCATGAGCCAAAATGTTATTATTTAGCATAGGACCTTATCACACGGGGGTCTGAAGCAGTGCCATCCCCGTCGCATCCCCGTCCCACTGCGCTTCCTTTTCCTGGGTCATCACACGACGTCGCAGAGAAACCCCGCCCGTCCCCGTCGCATCCCCGTCCCAATGCGGCATCATGCTGCATCATCCAGCATCATCCCCATTCTTTTTAATTCCAGTTGTAAATGGGAATTACATTTCCCGCGACCGGAATGATGCCGGAATGATGCTGCTTTCTGTATAAGGAAGCGCAATGGGATGGGGATGGCACTGTTTCAGACCCTATGTGATGTTTAGCATGGATATAAACTCACTTCTTCAGATGCAGTTCAGAGTGATATTAAGGCCTTAGTCTTATTTTCCTCCCACTTCCCATGCCTTCCTCCTTTTTATGCCACAAGAAACTAACATGGCTACTTCTTTGAAAACTACCACAATTAATTGAGGTGGTTACCTCACAACTTCTTTTTCCCTGATTGATAGCAGATGCCATATGAAAACCATTCAGTGACAGTTTTCTGCATTTAGGCAGACACTTGACAATTGCAATTAATGTGTATGAGGAAATGTTATGTAAAACTACCATCATTTGAAAGAGAATAACATTTGGAATAACTTCATCAGGCTGAAACTCTTGTGTTATCATACATTGTACTTGGCTTTCTACTTTTGACATCATGTTTTCATACATTCTGTACCATTTGGCACATGCTGATTTCCCTGCCCTGCATCCCTGCCTTCATATCATTGCACCCCATGTATGCAATCAAAAATGGTCAACACAAGAATCTACTTCACGTAAACTTGCATTTAGACTGACAGTAAAGTAAACCAAGGCTAGATTCCTAATTTGTATTTGTTTAACAAAGCTAGATTGTTGACTTTAAACTGTCTTCACTATGTCTATATTTTTCTCTGGAAAAACAAAAACGCTAGAAAATTTAGGAGCATATGTTTGGTAGGAAAGGGCTCCAGGAAGAGCATAGCTCTAATCTTCATTCCTGGCTCAGATATCCAAATCTACCAATAAATGGAGCATTCTCGAGTGACTCGAGATATTTGAGCTACATAAAAAACAGTCAGTTAAGGGATCTAAGGACAACAGAAAAAGGAAGAAAGCTAAAGACTGAACTAAACAAAGAAATATTGCAAGGAGACCAGGACAGTCAGTCATCTTTGGGATACATTAATGGAATTCCATGTTGTCATGTATGATCAAATGTGGTTCTACACATCTTATTATACATGACAAAATAATGGCACGTGATAAAGGCTTGTGCAGCTGTATTCACCAGCCAGGTTTGCCTGAGTGCCCAAATATCATTTCTTTGGGCCCAATATAAACTGTAGCATGGGTTTATAGCCAAATGTGCTAGTTGTATATAGCAGATCAGACTTTCAGTAGTTACTAGTCATGATGACCATAAACTACCTCCACAATCAAAGGCCCCAACCAAAAATAGATGTTTCACTCTGCAAGATAGGATGCTAATTAGGCTCCTGGTTGGATCCAGTACTGCTTTTCTTAATATTCAAGCCCTCACAAGATGCTTACAACAAACGTGAAAAACTAAGAAAATACACACAATAAAAAAGAACATTAAAAACATAGATCTAAATCCAGTTTAGTTCCAACTAGAACAAACCCATTCAATCAGTGAATTTATGTAACATCTAATCTCTGCAGACACTGCTTTAACATCCATAACTCCATCCTATGGAATCCTGGGATTTGTAGTTTGCTGTGGCACCAGAGGTCTCTGACAGAGAAGGCTAAATATGTTTGGTGGAAACGATCCAGACATAAACCTGTATGTAGAATGTAAAAAACATTTATATGAAACATTGCAGATTTAGTCAGTTTAAATATAAATGTTAAGTGGCTTCAATCAATTTGAATGCTTTCACTTAATGTTTCTAAAATCAGCGTGAAGAACACAGAGCTCCTTGAAGCTAGTGTACCATAGGAAATTCTGCTTCTTCCTGAAACCCATTTTTTCATTTGCTTGTGTCATTTGTTTCTAGCTGTAATCCCCACTTACAACAGTGCGTTCATAGCAAATGTTATGACAGCTTCATACATCAGTGATCAGCAAACCCCTGGTTGTATAACTAAGGGGCTCTGCAGACGGTGCAAAGCGCCATCTTGAAGCCAGCAAAGGGGAGGGGCAGCCACACGCCATGCGCCCCAACCCCTTCCCAAGGACGTTATCAGAGCATGCACCGTTGCACATGGCGAGTGCTCTGATGATGTCTTCCCGGCACAGCGTCTAGACACGCTGCACCGGAAAAGGTGCAAAAGAGCCATATGGTGGTTCTTCGGGCACCCTTTTCACCGCCTGGGAAAGGAGCACTATTTTGGCGCTCCTTTCCCAGGTGCCAAAAGGGAGGATTGGGGCCGAGGAGTGGGGCAGCCTCGGCCCCAATCTTCCGCTTCCCAGGGCGGCCCATGGCCGCCCATCTGCATCCCCCCTAAAACACTGATAAAACCTAGATTTCTAAATGGTACCTTGGTTCTCTGGGATGTTGCAGAAGAACCCAGTACAGAAAGAAATTTCTATAGATGGTCCCAATTTCAACTATAGAGGTCTGGGAAAAACTCCCTCCTGAAACCTTGTAAAGACTAGGGGACACTTAGGGGGGATGCAGACGGGCGGCTGTGGGCTGTCCTGAGAAGCGGAGAATTGGGGCTGAGGCTGCCCCACGCCTCAGCCCCAATCCACCCTTTCAGCGATTGGGAAAGGAGCGCCAAAATAGCGCTCCTTTCCCAAGCCACGGAAAGGGTGCCGCAAGAGCCATCATGTGCCTCTTTTGCACCTTTTCTGGTGCAGCATGTAAAAATACTGCGTCGGAAGGACGTCATCAGAGCGCTCACTGTGTGTAACGGTGGGCGCTCTGATGACGTCCTCAGGAAGAGGTTGGGGCATCCAGCATCCAGCTGCCCCTCCTCTTCCCAGCCCCTTAATCTTTTTTATGTTCTACTTCCAGAAGCTCAAGCCCCAATGACTACAAAGAATGGTTTGAGCATTGGACTATGAAAACCAGGGTTCAAATCCCCAATCAGCCATGAAAATCCACTGAGTGGCTTTGGCCAGTCACACTCTCTCAGCCTCAGAGGAACGCAAATCTTGCCAAGAGGACCCTGTGATAGATTTGCCTTAGGATCATCCGTTTCCTTTTTCTTTTGGAATCAGACAAACTGAATCTTGAGTTGTGTCCATTCTCAGCTAAGTTAGGACTTTTGGATTGACTGTCTAAATACCTGTATTAGTGCTTATGCAATTAGCTATAAATCTACTGTGTAAAGGGGAAGGCACAGAATCCCTGTTGATCTATTTAACAATACACATTACCTAGTAGGGGCAATAGGATCCTGAGTTCATCTGGTACTAAAATGCAATAATACTTACTTAGGAAAGTGACCTCTTCAATGGATCCAAGCATGAGATGGGTGCTTTTCTAAGGAGTGGGTGTGGGGCACCCACCCCTGCTCCATCCCATTTCAATATTAATCTGAAATTTTCAGCATTCCTTTTTAAATATGTATGATTTTCTCAGAATATGCATTGCTTAACTTTTCTCCAAGCATGCATTTGTTATCATACTTTGATACATTTTTTGCAGCTAATAGGTGCACTGAACATTCAGGAACTGCAAAAGCTGACATTCTGATCCACACAGAGCAGGTCTCTACATGTCAGAATTCTTTGCGCATCTGTATTGTACATACTATTTTAATATAAGGGATTTTTTCTCTTTAAAATTGAAGTGTAAACTCCAGATGGCCACTTTCCACACAACTCCAATGAATTAATACAAGAGTAACAAGAAGATTAGATATAGGATGGGGAACACCTGGCTTAATGAGACCACATGTGAAAGGGATCTAATAGTCCTAGTAGACCACAACATGATTTCAACAGTGTGATGTGGCAACTAAAAAAGCCAATGCAATTCTGGGCTGCATCAACAGAAGAGATTCCAGCTCAGCATTAGGAGGAACTTCCTGACAGTGAGAGCTGTTCGACAGTGGCACACACTCCGTCGGAGTGTGGTGGAGTCTCCTTCTATGGAGGTCTTTAAACAGAGGCTGGATGGCCATCTGTTGGGTATGCTTTGATTTTGAGTTCCTGCATAGCAAGGGGTTGGACTGGATGGCCCTTGTGGTCTCTTCCAACTCTATGATTCTATGATTAAATGCATCCCACTGCAAGAAAAGTAAGGGCCTTTGCAGACTGCCAGAAATAGTGCACATTAAATTGAGGCACTGCCCTGGCTCAGTGCTAGGGAATCATGGGAACTGTAATTTATTGTGGCACCAGAGCTCTCTGACAGAGAAGGCTCAATGTCCCAGAAAAAAATACAATTCCCATGACTCCCTAGCACTGAGCCAGGGCAGTGCCTCAATTTAATGTGCACTATTTCTGGCAGTCTGCAAAGGCCCTAAGTTGACTATTTTTCAACATTACTTGGGCTTGCCTCTATTTTATTTTGTTATGGTACCACAGACCATTTATTGACTGACTGAGTCATTAATTTAATAGGGGGAGGAGGAGAGAAAGGAGAGAGCTACCGAGACAGCTTACAACAAAGAACAAAGGGGGGAAGCAGACGGGTGGCCCTGGGCCGCCTCCGAAAGCGGAGGATCGAGGCCGAGGCTGCTGGACACCTCAGCCTCGATCCTCCCTTTCACCACCTGTGAAAGAAGCGCTAAAATAGCGCTCCTTCCGCAAGCCGCGAAAGGGGCGCTGCAAGAGCCGTGGTGCACCTCTTCGACGTCTCTTCCAGCTCAGCATGTCCGGATGCTGAGCCGGAAGGACGTCATTGGAGTGCCCGTCGTGTGGATGGGCCGTCGCTCCGATGATGTCCTCAGGAAGGGGATGGGGCACCCAGCGTCCGGCTGCCCTCCCCTTCCTGTGATTGAAGACAGTGTTTTTGGCCGTCTGCATCCCCCCAAATCATGATCTTCAACAGAACATGTAATAGACAGTCTGTAAGCACTTAGAAAGAAAGGGTGTTATCATTAAAAGTTAACATGGGTTTCTCAAAAACAAAAGGGAAATGTAGGGCATGTGCCCTTACACGCCTTGAGCAAGGTGGATAGTCTTGCAGAAAGCCCATCTGCATTGGGCCTAGTCTAAGAAGAATAGCCCTCCCTCCACTCCATCCGACATCATCTGGGGGAGAGAATCAGGCCCAGCTTCATCGGGCCTAGACTAAGAAGAAGAACCCTTACTTTTTAAGGGGCTGATGGGTTTTGGGATTTTTAGGTTCTATTCACATTTTATTAACATATCTGTATGAAAATTTTAATGTTGTAAGCCGCCCTGATTGCTCTGCAGAGGGGCAGGATACAAATAAATATTATTATTGTTGTTGTTGTTATTATTATTATTATTATTATTATTATTATTATATAATGTATTAATGATGCCCCTGCCAGACAAATGACTAGCTGCTCACAGATTATGCAGTTTTGTCCCCCACAAATGTCAACTTTGTGATCTTCTCTCTTCTTGAAACAGGTTTTAAAAGATTCTGGGAAGAACCACCCCTTCAAGTTCCTTGAAGTCATAGGATTCTAAGGGCCTAAGCAGACTGCCAGAAATAGTGCACATTAAATTGAGGCACTGCCCTGGCTCAGTGCTAGGAAGTCATGGGAATTGTATTTTTTTCTGGGACATTGAGCCTTCTCTGTCAGAGAGCTCTGGTGCCACAATAAATTACAGTTCCCATGATTCCCTAGCACTGAGCCAGGACAGTGCCTCAATTTAATGTGCACTATTTCTGGCAGTCTGCTTAGGCCCTAAGTCTAATGTTCTAAAAATTTATTTCCAAGATTCTTTCAACCCATATTTTTCTGGCTTCAGGTTCTGTAAAATGTACATCATATGAACTTTATATCTTTTTTAAAAATGGACATATTTGAATTGTGGACATTTTTCTGATTGTTCTCTTGATGATTTGTTAAATCCTAGAGATGGGATACTTTGGATTATGGTTACTTTTCAATATTTTTATTGTATGATCATTTTCTAGATGATTTATACAATTTCATTATTCCACCAGATGTTTAAAATTGTATTATTGTACTAGAGATGGGATACCTTACAGTATGGTTACTTTTCAATATTTTTACTGTATGATCATTTTCTAGATCAGGGGTCGGCAAGTTCCCCTTACCTGGGGCCGGTCCAGGGATCCCCGGGTCTTCTGTGGGCCAATGGTGTGTGTGTGAAATGGCAGCATGCGTGCTCACACGTGCGCGCACAACCCCCACCACCACCGCCGACCCCTGCTGCCGCCACGCGCTGCTACCGCACCGCCACCGCGCACGTTGTGGCTGCCATTTTGTTTTCCAAAATGGCAGCCACAACTCATTTGCGCATGCACAGTACTCCTGCGCATGCCACATGCGCAAATGAGTCGCAGCCACTATTTTGGAAAACAAAATGGTGGCTGTGACATGTGTGGCGGTGGCGCGGCGGCAGCGTGCAGCGGCGGTGGGGGTCAGGGGAGGGGGTTGGCGAGGGCGGGTCCAAAGGCCTCGGGGGGGTGGACCCAGCCCGTGGGCCGTAGGTTGCCGACCCCTGTTCTACATGGTTATATAGTTTCATTATTCCGCTGGATGTTTAAAATTGTATTATTGTAGTAAACACGTGCATTTTATGGTTTCATAAGTTTTTCCATTATTGTTAAATAAGTATTCAAAAGTACCAGACTTTCCTAGCTTGTCTCCTCTCCCCCCCCCGCCAAATCATGCCAGACTGACCTTTTCTCCTTTTTGATAAGAGTTACAAACTTGGTAGGTGAAGGGTATGCTGTGGTTGTATCTTATCTTGATTTCAGTAAGGTCTTTGACAAGGTCCTCCATAATAATCTTGCAAAAAGTCTAGAAAATGTGGGCTAAAATATAACTGTTAGGTGGATTTGTAATTAGTTGACTGACTGAACCCAGAAGATGATCATCACTGCAGTGGCGTCACCTGAGTTGGTGTCACCTGGTGTAGTAACTCATGGTGTCACTCCCCCCATTGACCTCCTCCCATTTTACACCTTACAGAATCCTTAGTAATGGTTTTTTGCATTTATGTTACTTGTAAATTGTAATTCCCATATGCAACTGAATGTAATGCCAGTAGTTGTGACATAACCAACTAGCAAAATTAAAATTATACCTTCAAAGTACAATATCATATGCACAACCTAAATGTATTTATATATACATAGTGAAGATTTGATTAAAATGTGATGTTTTTAAAGAAAATTCTAAAAGAATTTTAAAATGTTATTTTTTTAAAATTTAAAATTTTAAAATTTTATTTTTTTTTAAAAAAATGGTGCCTCTCCTTTCTCCTCCTACTGAGCTTCACCCCACTCCATCTCTTAAAGCATTTTAAAAGGAAGCAGGTGAATGCCACAGCTGGTTTCTGCCAAAATGTAGGTGTTTGAGGAGCAGTGGTGTCACACACACCCTTAGGGTGTCACCTGGTGCTGTCTGCACCGCCCCCCCCCCCCCCCCCCCCCGTGACGCCACTTCTTCAATGGCTCCTCTTCATCTTGGAGAGTGACTAGCAGGGTGCCACATGCCACTGGGCCCAGTGCTATTCAACATCTTTATCAATGACTTGGCTGATGGAGGGCATGCATATCAAATTTTCAGATGACACCAAATTAGAAGGGGTAGCTGATATCCCAGATGACAGGATCAAAATTCAAAATGACCTTAACAAATTAGACAGCTGGGTTAAAACTAACAAAGGGCCTTTACAGACTGCCAGAAATAATGCAGCTCATGGAACTGTAGTTTGTTTTGGCACCAGAGCTCTCTGACAGAGAAGGTTCTGTGTCTCAGAAAAAACTACAATTCCATGATTCCTTAACGCTGAGCCAGGGCAGTTAAAGTGGACTCAAGTTGCATTATTTCTGGCAGTCTGTAAAGGCCCAAAGTGAATTTCAGCAAGGAGACATGCAAAGTACTACATTTAGGCAGAAAAAATGAAATGCGCAGATATAGGAGGGGTGACACATGGCCATGGCTCGATTACAATACATGTGAAAGGGGTCTTAGACCACAAGATGGACATGAGTCAGCACTGTAATGCAGCAGCTAAAAAAGCCAATATGATTCTAGGTTGCATCAATAGGAGTATAATGCCTAGACTGATGAAATTAATAGTACCACTATATTCTGTCTTGGCCAGACGTCACTTGGAATAATGTGTACAGTTCTGGGCACCACAATTCAAGGAGGATGTTGACAAGCTGGAGTGTGTCCAAAGGAAGGCAACCAAAATGGTGAAAGGTCTAGAAACCATGACCTATGAGGAGCTGGGTATGTTTAGCCTGGGGAAAATAAGTTAAGAGGTGATATGATAGCCATGCTTAAATATCTGAAGTGATGTCATATTGAGGATGGAGCAAGCTTGTTTTCTGCTGCTCTAGAGATAAGGATATGGAGCAATGGATTCAAACTACAGGAAAAGAGATTCCACCTAAACATTAGGAAGAAGTAGAAAGTCTAAAAGAAATGGAGAAGGGTAGGGATGGAGATGGAAGATAGAGGAAGGAACATATGGGTGAAGGTGAAAGAGTAATAGAAGGGAAGAGGAATGGTGGGAAGGAGAATATGCAAGTGTTAAGAGAGAAGAGTAGTACTATCATAAGAATTGATGTGTTATTAGACAAGAAAGTTACCTGAATCAATTTTTAGTATCATTGGGATTAATAATGTAATGTAATGTAATGTAGGTACATAGCAAGTATGTACAAATATTAGATCGTATGTATGTGTGTTTGTATGTTTTAATGTGTTTTTTCTTTCAATAAAATTTAAAAAAAATTAAAAAGGAAGAACTTCCTGATGGTAATAGCTGTTTGACAGTGAAATTTGCTGCCTTGGAGTATGTTGTGGAGTCTCCTTCTTTGGAAGTTTTTAAATAGATGTGGGATGGTCATATGTTGGGGGTGTTTTGATTGTGTCTTCCTGCATGGCAGGGGATTGGACTGGATGGCCCTTGTGGTGTCTTCCAACTCTATGATTCTATGACACTATGACTCTTAAACAAACTAGCAATAAACATAGGATGCAGCATAAAATGCAGGATAAAGCACCAAATGGGAGAATTTGGAAAGTTGCTTTTAAAATCAATGGTTATAATGACATGCTGAAGCCCTCCATAACTAAGCAGCAGTAGTAGTGGGTAGCTGATGCTCTGTTTCCCATTCCACCACTGTTCAGAGCTGGAGGGTTCTGCATGTCTTTGCATTCCTCCTTCTTAAAATAAGCTTTCCAAGCTTCCAGTAACCTGGGCCTCTGCCATAAAGCCCCCTGTTAAAGCCTGCAGAGAGTTCAGCAGGCACATATGTACAATCAGTGATGTTTCTATAAGCAACATCCAGCAGAAGGCCCCAAAACGGTGCCTGCCAGGGATGGAGGGTGGGACAGAACACACCTGTCAGATCCAAAAACCCTCCATTTCCTTGACTGGGAGCTAGGTTGGGCTCTTCATCTACATAGGCCTGGACGTAGTGTAGAATTTATCTATTGTTTTATAATGAACAAGGAAAGAAGATTAACAACCCCATGGCAATGCAGGCGAAACACTTCCCTGCCTTGGCCCTGAAGAGCTTGGGCTGGAATATTGGATCTGCAGCTTTAATTTCTCAAGAAATTTCTTTTTTCAAAATAGAAAGGTGCTTTCAGCCACTTCCTGGTAGGACTGCTTGAGAGCTTTTGTTCTTTGCATTTTTGGTGGTGGTGGTGGTGGTGTGTGTGTGTATGTATGTATGTGTGTGTGTACGTACGTGCATGCTACAAATCATACAAGTTATGGCAACCCCATGAATTTCGTAGCATTTTCTTAAGTAAGGAATACTGAGAGGCTTTGCCAGTTCCTTCCTCTGAAATGTTACTTACAACAGTGTTTCTCAACTGAGGGCCATATGCCCCCCCCCGGGACCCCCAGGATATTCCTAGGGGGGCGCAGGTGAAAATCATGTAAATGGGGGGCTACAGCATGAGACTAGGGGACTACAGAGAACAGTGAGAAGTGAAGAAAACAGAGAAATGACAAAAATAGAAAACAGCGAAATAGAGTGAACAAAGAAGTGACCATGCTTCCCAGTGGATGGATTGCAACTCGCACTCTGTGGCGACATTGCTTCTGCTTCCTTCTCCCTCCCACTTTCAAACTCCAACAGTGAAGAAGTAAAGAGGTATTTCAATGAGAAAGATAGTCCTCTCTAAAACATTCTGGCCTGTGCTACTTTTGTTGCTACTTCTATGACAGGTAGATACAGATGATTTATTACATAGTTGAATATAAAATAAAAATAAATAAAATAAATATTTGTTGTGCCAGAAGTATTCTGTATTCACTGCATAGTTCACCAACAACACTTGGTTTCAAAAACACTAGCAGGGTGCTTGCATGAGTCTGTACAGTTTGTAATAAAAGGAGTAAATTGCATTAAACCAAATGCACTTCAAGACTGCCTGTTTCGACAGCTTTGTGAGGACAGTAACAAAGAGTTCACATGCTTATTATTGCACATGGAAGTCCGTTGGCTGTTCAAAGGCTTTGTTGTTTTGTAGGACTCACTTGTGACATTTTTCAGAGGCAAGGGAATGGAAGAAAATATGACCTCCGTTAAATGTGATATATTTTACCTGTGTGGTGCCTTTACAACAACAGGGCAGGAATTGTGACCTTTTTTCAAGCAAAGAGATTATTACAGAGTCTCCTAGAAAAGTCAAGCTGTATGCCACAAATATTGGTCATCTGGAATTTACACAGTTTTTGTCTTTGGAAGTAGTTAGTGATGAATTGAAAGGTGATGAAATAATTGCGTATGTGAATCATTGGAAACAGCTTTACAATGGTATATACGTTCTGCTTACATAAGTTCCATGATCTGCTGGACATGGATATTCCAGCCTAAGTAGTTGATCTATTTACTGTGAATGCTTATGGCAAAAGCGATACAGTGGCCAAAGTAACTTCAGTCAAGAAAAACACCATTTTTGGAAAAAGAGTAGAATATCTAAAAAGTTTCCACAGATTTAGGATAAAGCAAAATTATTTTTCATGGCATTTCCTACTTCGTATTTGGCAGAATCAGGTTTAAGTCGTGTGAATTATTTAATCAGTCTGACGTGGAATCACCTTCACATAATGCACAGAGGTGATCTTTGATTATCCCACACTGCAATAGAACTGCATATTAAAAAATCTTGTTTCTGCCCATCATGCACATGGTTCACATTGATCGAGAATTACGTAAAGTATAATTTTTTATGTAATTGTATTTTGTATAAATTATAAAAAAATTATAAAGAAAGCATGCTCTATTTACAAACAAAAGATGTAAATGGCTACCTTTCTACCGGTAGGACAGGGGGGGCACAGGAAGGAAACAAGGTTGAGAAACACTGGCCTACAGCGCCTGGTATTCTTTGGCCATCCAAGTACTTACCAGGGATGTGACTTACGTTTAGCTTCCAAAATCAGATGGAATCTTGTGCCTTTGGGTATTTAGGCCTTGTTTTATGCCTTGGCATTTGTGCAGCCCCCAAAAGTTCCCAGGGAAAGAAAATTGGCTCCCATACCCACCACAGTTGCCCTCCTCTTTCTTAGAGGGTGGAAGAGAAGTGCCTTAGTGTCTAGATTATGCTTTTTTGGAACATCTCACAGTGAGTGACATGTCATCTGGGTAAGGCAGTTTGAACATCTGGCAGAGAGAGACTAACTTGCCAAGATGCCAGCTTTGCCTCTCTCTCTTCTCTTGGGTTTTAGCATAATTTCTCTGGATTTCACAAACAACTGGGCTGTCTTGTGATTTTGAAAGCATGCCCAAGAGCTCACAAAAGATGGTGGTTCAATAAGTATTCCTCAAGAAATGAAGGCAAGAAGAAAAGACTGTGATGAGGAGAGATATTTGCATCTAGGCAAAACTGCTTTGAGGTACTATTGTGACGAACATGCCCTGACAGTAGGGAGGATGTTTACAAAGTCTCAGGAATAGAAGTATACAGAAGAAACAATTAACAAATAACTATTTTGGCCTTTGTGTTTCTTTACTTTACAGAGCCATGTTTCCTGTGAGCATTCAGGGTGGTTTGGAACGCCTTCAAGGCAAAATGGCACTTTGCATTTACACACTGTTAGGCCACACACAGTGCTCATGCAGGGAGACGCACAACACACACGCACATGCTCACGCACACACAAAACTTGCAAAAACACATCCTATGCACAGCCTGTCTTTCAGCATAAATCTCAAAAACCTCATCTTCTCCCACAGAGCCTTTGGAACCTTTGTTGTTAGTTATTTGTACAGCATGATTAGCACATAATAAGCAAAGCAGAAAAGACCAAGAAGACATTCCTCTACAGCTAAGAGGGAAAAAGGAGGAGATTATTATTATTATTTTATACCAATCAAAATAGGTCATATAATATCCATGTATGAAAGCACAAGGCTACATCACCAGATGCTCTTCTGGGCATTTTAGAAAGGGGGACATCTCAAGTATCATGCCATTAGGTCTCTGATCATTTGTCTCAATGCAGCAAAGCAACAGAGATTAAACAAATATCAGGCAGAATAGGTCTGTAATGTCTATTTATTTTATAGAAGTTGCCCTAGAGGTTCTACAGATCTGTAACATCTCTTCTTTTCCATATGGCAAAGGTCAGTTTCAAGCAACCCAGCCCAATAATGTGATGTCCCAGTGGTAAATACTGGGTTGGAATCAAGCTAAAAGAATCACATTTAGGTAATGTAAAATCAGTATGAAAAGGACTAACTTGTCCCACAGATTTTAATCAGCACTAAAAACACAAAACTGTGGTAGAAGACTATGCATGTATACTCAAATATAACTCCCTTAACTCTTAATTTACCCAAATATTTATGTTTACAGCCTAAATGTATATCTACCTCTCATTTGTGTGTGTGTGCAAATGATGAATTTATTCTTTTCATATTCCTCTTTTTGACTGACTTGATTGAACTATTTAATGTTGAGTTTTGAAAGAACCTAAGCAGGAAATGGTTCTGTCCCTTTTAGGGGATTGAAAAAACTATAATAAAAAAGGAAGCAGGAGGGATAGGGCTCACATAAGGAAAATATGGAACATTTTGCATGGAATTTGCAAGTAACTTTGTGTATACAATTTATGGGGAAATTATGAGTAGTATAAATGATTTAATTTCATGCAGCCTTGCAGAGTAAACATTAGTGAGGCATAGTTTTAAACTAAGTATAATCTGAATACAATATTTTATAATCAGATAAATGGATTGGCAAGGCAGTAAATTATTCAAAGCAGAAATAAACACATTGTTTGTACTTAGAAATAACTAAATAGATTGTTTGTTTAGATTCTACATTCTGTCCTCAGGTAAGATTGCAAGTCTTCCTGCTGGATGACAGTTTCAGAAACATGATTATTGTATTATAGTTTTCCTGAGGGAAACAATTCCACAGATGGGATTTATAATGGGTGTTTGAAAACACCTGTAAATATTAAGGCAACCAAGAGACCCAAACATATTTTCCTTAGCATGTCAGTTGTGGGAAATGGAACTTTTTCCAGTACTCAAAAATCTGATTCACTCAAAGGGAGGGTAGTCAGCAGGAGGAAAAAATGTAATCTCAACCACCACCACTATTTGCTGTGCCATCTGGAATGTCTGGGTGGCTTTTTTGGTGGAAAGATGAGGTATAAATTAAACAATATGTAAATGTAATTGTGGAAATGCCACAAGCTCCAATTGATTAAGTGCCCATGAATCATGACATCACTGGTAGTAAGCAACCCACACCCCACAACCTCTTCTCCTAAAGATGGCAACACATCAAAGACCTTTTTGAAAAGCTTCACAGTCTGTCAAATGATGGTGAAGAAGTCTGTGAATGTCGGTGGTGAATTAAATCCAATGGCAGCTCTGCCTTGCAGAAAGTAACTATAGGCCTAAGCAGACTGCCAGAAATAGTGCACATTAAATTGAGGCACTGCCCTGGCTCAGTGCTAGGGAATCATGGGAACTGTATTTTTTTCTGGGACATTGAGCCTTCTCTGTGAGAGAGCTCTGGTGCCACAATAAATTACAGTTCCCATGATTCCCTAGCATTGAGCCAGGGCAGTGCCTCAATTTAATGTGCACTATTTCTGGCAGTCTGCAAAGGCCCTATGCCTATTTAAATTGGCACAAATAGGTCCAGATTTTTACCATTTTTACTTACTACCTTTCACCATCAATATTCCCATTCTCTGGATCCCCTAACCACCAGGAGCATTTGGAGAGAGGAACATGGGGCATAAGTGGGGTGGGTAGATTGGGGAAAATCAAATAATTATACAGAAGTGCTTCCTATCAAATAAGCTTATCACACGGCACTTATAAGAACAGGAACGGAACAGAACGGAGCAAAAACACATTTTACTGCACGGGAGAACACCACCGATGCCACCAGGAGTTCCCAAGGCTTTCCCCGCCCACTCCTGGCAGCTGATTTTTGAAGGACGGTTCAAAATCGTTTTTCAAAATTGGCTGCCAGGAACGGCTGGGGAACGCCTTGGGGACTCCCGGCGGCATCGGTGTCGTTTTCCTGTGCAGTAAAATGTGTTTTTGCCCTGTTCTGTTCCCTTCCGTTCTCTTCCTATTCCTTAAGTGCCATGCGATAAGCTTAAAAGTAAAGTCACTAGGAGACAGAGCCCAATGTTACCTCCAACAGAATTGTCCTTGTCCCATCTTGGATCTAATGAGTTCTTTCTTTCTTTCTCTCCCCATCACCCTCCACTTCTCTGTGCCCTAGATTTTGGCTCTTGGCTCCTTATCATTAGAAATCATTTGAAAGGGAAAAATGCAGAGAAACACTATCTAGGCCTCTCTGCTCAGATCTCAGGAACTGCTATTGAAAGCTTCAGTCACTTTTGTTGGGTCCTGTTATACAAGTTTCTCCATTAAGTTCTAAGCTTCCTCCAGTGACCCCAGTAATGGTGTGAAACTTTTATGCATTTTCTTTGAAAACACAGTAAGAAAGCAAGCTGAGAATGGCTGAGGATTGCAGTTGAAGAAATAGAGTGAAATAGGCCAGGCTTGGGGGACAATTTCTCTTTTCCTAAACTCAGCAGACTCTTCTTCTATATCAAAATAAAGCAGGATATTACCATGAAATTGTACATAGATCTGCATCCAGCTCAGCAAAGTATCAGAAGTATGCAAGATTTAGGTACTGAGGCAGCAAGAGGCCAGCAGAGGGAGTGGGTGAGTGAGATCCAGGATGTCCTTCTTAATGCAATATGTTAAAGGTGCTGGGGTGGTCAAAATAAAAGTACAAGAAATGCACCATACGGGGTAAGCAAGTTCAAAAATAAAAACAGTGGCTGAAAACTTAGCATTTCAGAAATGTTTTATGATAAATCCTTATTGTGTTAATTCCCAGGAAATTCTTACACCTATATTTCCAAAAGGCAAATATGTGTCTTTAATTATTAAGAGCACAATATTGATTATTTGGAATGATTAAAACAAACAAACATGACAACACAATTAGATCCCAAGACTTCCATCACTAAAGCTTGGCTTGTGGAAATGGTGCTTCTGGCCAGAGCATAGAAACGTTCCATTTTGGGGGCACAACTTTCAGAATTCCCTACCCACAAGCCCAACAAGTATGCAGAGTGGGAGCTGAAGTTTAAAAAAATTGGATTTTTTCCCCCCAGACCCACTTGCAGAAGAGGGAAAGTAAGGGCTATGCCCCCGAGCCTCCCAAAAATTTGCTTTGAAGTAATGAGGGGCCCTTGGGATGAGGACATAGTGGGTAGTAAAATCAGCAAAAAATGCCCCCCTTCCATTAGTGGGAGGGCTTTTATGTGAACAGATGGACATTTTCTGTTCACAAAAGAAAATCTTATGATGCCACTCAATGGTCAGTTCTGTGATTATGATTTGCAGATGGTATTCATGTAAGGCACACATCGTTCTCCATACATTGTATGAGGAAAAGAAACCTCTACATGTTCCTTGAAGGTTTTCTGACATTGAAAGCTCCAAGACACCTCTGTATACAGGAGACTTCATAAGCACACTAGTGTCATAAGCACACTAGTGCTGATCGCCTTTAAAGGTTTCAAAATAGAATTCTAGGATCACAGGGGCATATTTTACTGTTCACAAATGCAAAAATCAACACAACACAGCAATAGGATTGAATTTGCTTACACAGCATGTAACGATAGCCGCCAACTTGGACATAACATTAAAGGGATTAGAAGAAATCATGGAACATAAGATTTTCATGAATATATAGTCATGATGGCTATATATTATCTCCAGTATCAGAGACGCTATGCTTCGTAATTCCATTTGCTAGGGAACATAACCAGAAGAGTGTTACTGTGTTCATGTCCTGCTTGTGGGTTTCCCAGAGCCAGTTCATTGACTACAACTACTATTGAGGAGCAGTGGGAGAGTTGCTTGGGAGCAGGGTGGTGTGTGCTTTAACCCGCCCCCTCCCTCTTCTGGAACATCTGAAGGGAGCCCTCCGACCTGCAGAGAGGCAGTGAAGCAGCCACGGACGGGACGTGGAGGTTCAGCAGCCCCTTTAAAAGGCTGCTTCTTACCATCTCCTCCACCGGCAGTGAAGCAGCTGCGGATGGGACGCAGAGGCTCAGCAGCCCTTTTGAAAAGGCTGCTTTCCACCACCTCCTCCACCAGCAGTGAAGCAGCTTATTATTCCTTACACAGTAGTATTCCTGGTTTAGACCAGGATGTGCCTTTGCATTTTCTCCTGCGTCTCCTCTGGTGTGTAACTTTCTAAGGGGAAATTGGAGGTCTGACTATATCATTCAAGACCTGAGGAGGTTGTGGGTTGGGTAAATGGGATTGTTTAATCATCCACAAGGTTCTTGTTACCTGTGATGGGGTTGAAGAACTTGGGTTGTCCTACCTCCCAATCACCCCACCCTGTCTGTGGCTTTAAAATTTACTACTTCACCTGAGGCTGGGAATGTGGTGGGGACAGCTATTGGAGTTGTGCTGGGGAACGGGAGATATGGTTGGAATAGAAGGAACAAATGTTACAAAAGAAGATGGGATCGCTGTTTGAAAGCTATCCCGCCTTCAGTTCCTTCTGTTTCTCAGAGTGGCTTGGAGAGCAGACCAACCATTCCACAGAACCTCACTCTGCTCCTATGCAATGCCAGGTCGGTTAAAAACAAGACTCATATCATCCATGACCTCCTTCTGAATGAGGATGCCGACCTGGCTTGCTTTACAGAGACCTGGTTGGGGGAGGATAGCACAGTTACCTGGGCACAGGCCCTCCCAGCTGGGTACTCTGTTAGTGAGCAAGTGAGGGGAAGTGGGCGGGGGGGTGGAGTGGCTCTAGTCCATAAAAATCATTTGACCTTGACCAGGATACCTGTCCGGAACACGGTCCACTTTGAATGCATGTACCTTAGCCTGAAGACTAGGGATAGTTTGGGGATTTTGCTAGTCTACCGGCCACCCCGTTGTCTAGCAGACTCCCTGACCGAGCTGACGCAGTTGGTCTCAGAGCTGCTGTTGGAGTCTCCCAGACTTTTAGTTTTGGGGGACTTCAACATTCCGCTCGAGACCAATTTAACAGGTGCGGCTCAGGAGTTCATGGAGACCATGACAAACATGGGCCTATCCCAATTGGTCAATGGGCCCACACATTGTGTAGGTCATACGGTCTTCAGTACGGAACAGGAATATCCATGGACAGAAGTCCTAAGCACCTCTGCATTGTCGTGGACGAATCATTTCCTGGTCAAGATGGAACTGAGAGCCAATCTCTGCCCCACCGGGGGTGGCGGACCTATTAAAATGGTCCGCCCTCGAAGGCTAATGGAGCCTATTGGATTCCAGAGAGCATTAGAGGGTTTAATGGTTGGGAATGCCAGCGACCCTGTCGACGCTCTGGTTAACACCTGGAACACTGATCTTACCAGGGCTATCAACACGATTGTTCCCAAGCGTCCTTGCCATCCCGCTTCAAATCGAAGCCCATGGTTCACACCAGAGCTTAAGAGAATGAAGCGGTTTGGACAACGATTAGAGCGCAGGTGGCAGAAGACTCGACTACTATCTGACAGAACTCGCCATAGGAACTTTCTTTGTTCCTATCGGGAGGCAATACGTGCAGTGAAGAGAGTCTTCTCCTCTGCACGTATTGTGTCTGCAGAGTCCTGTCCAGCAGAGCTGTTTAGGGTGGTGAGGAAGCTTACGCAGGTTCCCCTGCGCCAAATCCTTTACTTAACCCGACGACGGCCTGCTGCGACGCATTTAACAACTTCTTTGCAGATAAAATCTCTCAGATAAGAGCCGACTTAGATGCCACTATTGAAACAGAGCCTATAGGCGAGGTGTCCTGCGACTCCGCCGATGAAGTTATACTTGATCAGCTCCAATCTGTGACTACCGAGGACGTGGACAAGCTGCTTGGTAAGGTGAGGAAAACAACCTGCCCTCTCGACCCTTGCCCATCATGGCTGGCCGTCCGGGAGGGGATACAGTGAGGATACTCCTTATGGATATCATCAATGCATCCTTCAGGGAAGGACATGTTCCATCTTGTCTAAAGGAAGCGGCTGTTAGGCCGCTTCTGAAAAAACCTTCCCTGGACCCCCTGGATGTGAGTAATTACAGGCCTGTTTCTTTGTTGCCATTTTTGAGCAAGGTGATCGAGAGGGTGGTTGCTCTTCAGCTTCAAGCTGTCTTGGATGAAACCGATTATCTAGACCCATTTCAAACCGGCTTCAGGACAGGCTTTGGGGTTGAGACTGCCATGGTTGCCTTGACCGACGATCTATGTCTAGGCATCGACAGGGGTAGTGTGACCCTGTTGGTGCTTCTAGACCTCTCAGCGGCTTTTGATACGATAGACCACAGCATCCTCTTGGACCGTCTGAGGGAGCTAAGTATCGGAGGCACCGCTTTGCAGTGGTTCCGGTCCTTCCTCTCAGGTAGGTCTCAGAGGGTGCTGCTCGGAGACACTAGTTCCAGTAAGAGGGAGCTCACTTGTGGGGTCCCTCAGGGGGCTATTTTGTCCCCGATGTTATTTAACATCTATATGAAGCCACTAAGTGAGATTATACGGAGTTATGGTGCTGGGTGTTATCAGTACGCTGATGACACCCAAATCTATTTCTCCATGTCTCATTCGTCAGCCTCGAATTCCAATGGCGTCTCCTCTCTCAATGAATGTCTTCAGGCGGTAATGGGCTGGATGAGGAAAAACAGATTGAAACTGAATCCGGACAAGACGGAGGTGCTCACTGTAGCAGCCCTGAAACCAAGAATCAGGTTGCAACCTCCAGTCCTGGATGGGGTCACACTCTCCTCCAGTGACTGTGTTTGCAGTCTGGGGGTACTCCTTGACTCGTCGCTCCTGATACAAATCAGGTAAATGCGACGGTCAGGAGCGCCTGTTATCAGCTTCGGCTGATACGCCAGCTGCACCCTTTTCTGGAAGTAAGGGATTTTGAGACAGTTGTGCACACGCTGGTAACCTCATGCCTGGACTTCTGTAATGCGCTCTACATGGGGCTACCCTTGTGCTTGGTTCGGAAACTACAGTTGGTTCAAAACATGGCGGCCAGGCTAGTATCTGGAACATCTAGGAGGGACCACATCACTCCGGTTTTGAGGTCTCTCCACTGGCTGCCTATTGGTTTCCGGGCCCAGTACAAGGTGTTGGTTATTACCTTTAAAGCCCTAAATGGCTTGGGTCCAAGCTATATCAGAGACCTCCTCCTCCCATACAATCCTCCCCACGCACTCCGGTCCTCTGGGAGGAACTTGCTGGAGCCCCAAAAATCGAGGCTCTCGGCTACCTCCCAGAGGGCTTTTTCTGTTGTCGCCCCCAGGCTCTGGAACGGCCTGCCGCATGAGATCCGTCAACTAACATCTTTGGACAGCTTTAAAAAGGCTGTCAAGACGGATCTCTTCCGGCAGGCCTTTCCAGACTAAATATCCTGGCCTCGGGCTTCCTTCCCCCCCCCCCTCCGAGTAGTACTTCTAGAACCCCTGTCCTCTTGAATGAAAGTTACAGGGCTCATTATGACTGTATTGTATCAATTTTAATTTCTTGTTTTAAATTGTCAATTGGTTTTAATTATAATGTAGTTTAATAATGTCTTAAGGGGGGGAGGGAAAATGTCTCGTTTTACGCTGTATGTTATTTTATGCTGTAAACCGCCTGGATTGGGTTACCAACAGGCGGTATATAAATAAAATTTATTATTATTATTATTATTATTGTAAGAACCCAGTGTGGGACTAGTCTGAAAATTCTTTAAAATTCACACTTTTAGGTTACTGTTAGTCTGCTTGATCCTTAGGACTGGTAGAGTTAGCAACTTTGGCATGCCAATACTAACTGCTACTTTGCATGTTTACTGACTTCCTGATCATTTGTTTTTCTACATCCATTTTCTTCTCATTTCACTCAAACCTGCATCCATGTTTTTAATCTTCCCTCCGTTTCTCCATTTGACCTATTTGATTATGTGTAAGTAATTGTAAGTAAAGCTAGTTTTGTATGTTTTTTTTTTTTAAAAATCCCCTAAGCTTAGTTATTTTCTCTCCTAGAACCATGGATGGATAGGTGACTAGGTGGATGGATATTGGATTGGTTGTTATTCAGCTTCTGTTGGTCAATTTTATTGCTAGAGAGATCCACTACTGCCACTCACATTTCTTAACAGAGGTAGTCTTGAATTTCTTCTACTGAAGTAACAGACTATTATCACATGTGGCAGGGGACATTTGTAATTCCAATGAATGTTTGTAGCTTTTTAAGAAAGGCCACAGAAAATCTCACATATAAATACAAGATTCAACAAATGCCTGGAATGATGCTGTAAGCAGCTGTTCATCCATCCTTTTAAAATTTGTGCTATGGACACATTATATACAGAGTAAAACTGAACCACCTATGTCTTTTAATTCCATTTGTCTATTTATTTAATGGAATTTTAATATTATAAAATTTTGTGTATTTTATTTGTACTTCCATTTTTGAGCTAGTCTTGTTGTGAACTGTGTTGCATCCCAGTTTTGGAAGATTAAAAAATATTTAGACATCCTCACAGAAGACCTGTTTAATGCATAATCCTGTATTAGGTCAGGCCTGTCATCTCCATATATATTCTTGTATAGCCAGAATTCTTTTCTCATTTCTCAAATGAATATTTCTATGTTTCTATTTAAAAGTTATATATTGTAGTGGGGTAAAGCAGTGGATATGTCATTCTAAGGCATCATTATATCTGAAAGAAGTAGATAACCAAGAAATAATGGCTACAAGACACCCAACACTTGAAGAAATACCCCCCAGAACAGTAATTATGATATCCTGTAATGTGAAACTAGTGCTTTAAAGCAGCTGAGTGTGGAGAGTAAATTATGGGCTCTGCAACACAAATACTTTGTACTGAAATGTTTATCGAGTTACTCATCTAGTTGCTTCTAATTATGAACCATTGTTATTGGAGGTTCCTCATCATCTCCCCCCCCCCCCCAATCTGATAAAACGACTTCAAAACAAGTCATGAAAATGTTGGGCAATTATGGAATCCTCTATGTGAGTCCATGTGTGTGGTCTCTTTCCAGAGGCAAGTCAGTGCCCACACGTGAGAATGTTAAAGAGTTTCCATTTAGGTTATCAGTGTGAGATGTCTGCTTTTGTGACATACAGCCCCAGGGGAGCCTTTCTCTGGACTAAAAAAAATGAATTTAGGTTAAGGTTCTTATCTTGCCCATCGAGATTAATCCACTCTAGCGCTATTGAAATCACAGAAGTTTGCATAACCATAGAGAGGATTGTGGCCTCTAAGTTAAAAGAGTAATTTAAAATATATACACCCCCTGCAAAATGATAGAAGTTTTATACCAGGGGTAGGCAACCTTTCCCCTTTAAGGGCCGAGGGACTTCAGCTCCCAGAATCCCAGGAGCTATTGGCCAACATGGGACTATTGGCCAACATGGCTGAGGCTTCTGGGACCTGAAGTCCCTCGGCCCTTAAAGGGGAAAGGTTGCCTACCCCTGTTTTATACCATAAACTGTCATAGTTCCATCTTACAGGACCCTGGGATTTGCAGTTTAGTGAGCTCCTTAGAATTTGCAGGTGACCTCCATGAAAGACAGCACTAGAGCTTTCTGGCAGGGAATTCTAAGTAACTTATAAAACTACAAATCATAGGATTCCATAGGATGGAACCCTGGCCAAATGGTATTGAAGTGCTATAATTATATAGTGTAAAAATGCCTATAAATACTTAAGTAGTTACATTTAGCAAAAGACTCAGTATTATTGAATGTAACAAAGAACTGGATTGCAATTTGAAACATGTTGAACTCTATACGGCTTACTTCTGAATGATTACGGATTGGCTCATGCTGCTAATTTTTAATTGCATTTTATAGAGATGTACATCTGATAATCCAAACAGAAGCCTCCAACGAGAATAAACTTTTTCCTCAAAGGAGGAAGACGCATCTGTGATCTTTCACTAGTGTGAATGCAGTGGTGTGAATTAGAATCATAGAATCATAGAAGCATAGAGTTGGAAGAAACCACAAGGGCCATCCAGTCCAACTCCCTGCCATGGAGGAACTCAAAATCAAACCATCCCCGACAGATGGCCATCCAGCTTCTGTTTAAAGACCTCCAAAGAAGGAGATTCCATCACACTTCAAGGGAGTGTGTTCCACTGTCGAACAGCTCTCACTGTCAGGAAGTTCCTCCTAATGTTGAGGTGGAATCTCTTTTCCTGTAGCTTGCGTCCATTGTTCCGTGTCCTATTCTCTGGAGCAGCAGAAAACAAGCTAGCTCCCTCCTCAATATGACATCCATTCAAATATTTAAACAGGGCTATCATATCCCCTCTTAGCTGTCTCTTCTCCAGGCTAAACATACCTAATTCCCTAAGTCGTTTCTCGTAGGGCATAGTTTCCAGACCCTTCACCATTTTAGTCGCTCTCCTCTGGACACGCTTCAGTTTTTCAACATCCTTTTTGAATTGTGGTGCCCAGAACTGGACACAGTATTCCAGGTGGGATCTGACCAAAGCAGAATACAGTGGCACTATTAGTTCCCTTGATCTAGATACTATACTTCTATTAATGTAGCCTAAAATTGCATTGGCCTTTTTAGCTGCCACATCACACTGTTGACTCATGTTCAACTTGCGGTCTACTAGGACTCCTACATCACTTTTACACGTAGTCTCGTTAAGCCAGGTGTCCTCCATCTTACGGTATATCTATGCATTTCATTTTTTTGCCCTAAATGCAGTACCTTACATTTCTCTGTGTTGAAATTCATTTTGTTAGCTTTGGCCCAACTTTCTAATCTATTAAGGTCATTTTGAATTTTCATCCTGTCTTTTGGGGTATTAGCTATTCCTCCTAATTTGGTTTCATCTGCAAATTTGAGAAGCATGCCCCCTATTCCTTCATCCAAATCATTGATAAAGATGTTGAATAGCACTGGGCCCAGGACAGAATCCTGTGGCACCCCACTGGTCACTTCTCTCCAGGATGAAGAGGAGCCATTGCTGAGCACCCTTTGGGTTCGGTCAGTCAACCAGTTACTAATCCACCTGACAGTTGTATTGTCTAGCCCACATTTTACTATCTTGTTTGCAAGAATATTGTGGGGGACCTTGTCAAAAGCCTTACTGAAATCAAGATATGCTGTGTCTACCGCTTTCCCTTCATCTAGCATGCTGATAATTTTATATATATAAAAAAGAGAGATCAGATTAGTCTGGCATGACTTGTTTTTGAGAAACCCATGTTGACTTTTAGTGATTATGGCATTCCCTTCTAAATGTTCACAGACTCTCTGTTTAATGAACTATACTAGAGTCTTTCCTGGTATTGATGTCAGACTAACTGGGCGATAGTTGTTGGGATCCTCTTTTTTCCCCTTTTTGAAGATGGGGACAATGTTTGCCCTCCTCCAGTCTGCTGGGACTTGTCCTGTTCGCCAGGAATTCTCAAAGATTATTGCCAGTGGCTCCAAGATTACATTTGCCAATTCTTTTAATATCCTTGGATGTAGTTCATCTGGTCCTGGAGACTTAAATTCATCAAAGATGAATATAATCATTATAACATAAAGGAGCTTGTTGCACTCATGAGACCATCTACTGAATTAAGGGGCGAAACAGATGGACAAAGTAAACAGGTTTAAGGACAGCTTCAAGGCGAGGCGTTTAGATGATGCACAGTTTGAAGCCAGCCGGAAACCAGCCTCTACTGTCTTGTGGGGAGAAAAGCCACTTCAAAAAGAAGCTGCTTTTTTCCACTTCTCCCTGGAAAGTATGCACCTTTGCATGTACGTATAAATCCACCAATGCCAGTGTGGCTCTAAAGGGGCACTCTTTCAAACCCTAACCCTAATTGTGCATTGCAGCCCATTGCAGGAGCACATCTAAAAGGAACAGAGCTGTCGTACACAGGTGGTGGGGGTGGCAATGCTCAAAAGAGAAACCATGGAACCTCTCATGGAGATGAGTACAACATACACAAAACAGACAGCCAAAGAGGGGGCATAGGGTGAAGAGGGAGGTGAAGAGAGGCATGATTGTACTTTGCTGGCATCTGCACGGGCACACCTCTGCTCTGATGCCCTGCCCTGATGAAGTGCTGCACATGTGAATGTGTGCAGGTTCACAGGGATGGCCATGCAATAGGATGGCAGTCACTCTTGCCCACCTTCACAGGGATGGTGCTGGGAGCAGATAGAAAAAAAAGTACCCATTGGCACAGCTTGAAGCCGTGCCATGTGGTCATGACATGTGCATTTCAGCTGCCATGGGAGCCAGTGGTGCAGTTGGTGGGGTTTCAATGTGGCTTCAGAAAAGGCAACTTTTAGTTATCCAATTCAGTTTATCATCAACATATTGCCAGTCCACCGCCTGCCAACCCCACTGCAAAGATTTGAGAATTGTGCAAGTGCACTCATGCGGTCTGGTACTGGAGAATGTCTTCATGGAATGTGCTCAGTGTTGACAGTTAAGAAATTCAACAATTTCTGGAACCACTGATGCCTTTTCTATCTAGAATTAATTATCCTTAATCTCCTTAAATAGTCTGTTGTTACTTATAATTCTCAAACTTGGCTGCTTGTATTTTCTACTCCTCCAGTTTCAGCTGCGAGCAGCCGGAGGAGTAGATGAAATATGTGTCAAGACATAAAACATCATTCAGTGTTCCTGTTTGTGTACCTTTTAAAACTGCAAGTGAAAAAAGTATACCAGACGATGTGCTCCAGCCAACAGAAACCACATAAGACTGGATTCTGATGGCTCGCACTTGAATATTTTATACTTACAGTAAATGTCAATGAAAGGATGTTTGGGCAGGAATATTGTAACCCAAATTAGATGTTATTGATAGACATGGCCCTCTGAGCACTAGCATGGTGTAGTAGTTTGAGCATTGGACTACGACTTTGGAAATCAGGGTTCAATTCCTGTTTGATAATAATTATAAAGTAGTATGGAAGAAAATACAAAAAGACATGCAAAATTGGACAAAATTGAATTTATCTTTACTAGGAAAAATTGCTGCCATTAAAATGTCAGTATTACCAAAACTGAATTTTCTTTTTACTAATCTGCCAATAATTACAAATAATAAACCTTTTAATGAGTGGAATAAGGAATTGAAAAAATTTCTATGGGAAGGTAAAAAACCCAGGATAAAATGGAAAACATTAACAGACGTAAGAGCAAATGGAGGCTGTAACCTTCCGGATCTTCACTTATATTACCAGGCAAATGTTCTAACATATCTAACCGATTGGATCAGACTCGATAACCAGAAATTATTAAACCTTGAGGGTTTTAATCTACGTTATGGATGGCATGCCTATCTGTGGTATGGGAAAAGCAAAATTCATAAGATATTTGAACATCATTTTATTCGTAAAACGATTTTTAAGGTGTGGGAGAAGATACGATCAACCTTCTACCTCAAACTACCCAGATGGCTATCGCCCCAAGAGGCTCTTTTTGGAAAAACAAAAACAGATCATAACTGGATTAGATATCGTGATATTCTAAAAAAGGTCAATTATCAAGAATATAAAATGAAAACATTAGATGAAATTCCAGAACTAGAGCTAAAATATCATTGGTTTACTTACTACCAACTTACAGAAAGATTTAAAATAGATAATAAGGAAACAGGATTCGACTTGCAAAAAAATGAATTAGATGTAATATTTGAAAAAGAAGATCAAAAATTAGTATCAAAATTTTATCAGATATTGCTCCACAGATCCCAAGAACAAGAAGCAATTAAGGGAGATATGATAAAATGGGCAAGGGATCTAGGAAGAAACATAGATCTTGAAAGCTGGTCCTTCTCCAGGAGAAAAACATTTCAGTTCACTAAATGCCAAGCAATTAAAGAAAATTATCTAAAAATGGCATATAGATGGCATTTGACTCCATCAAAATTAGCAAAAATTTATAAAAATAAGGATAACAAATGCTGGAAATATGGACAGGAGAAAGGGAACTGGATACATATGTGGTGGCAATGTCCTAAAATCATGAAATTTTGGGAAAAAATACATTTTGAAATAAACAAAATCTTAGATATAAAATACCAATTAATTCCCGAAATATATCTTCTAAACATGGTCAATAAAATCATGGATATGGAAGTTAAAAAACATTGGAAGACACTACTTTACATGATTACTTCAGCCAGGACTCTTATCGCGCAGAAATGGAAAACGAATATTATACCATCAATTGAGGAGTGGCTATTAAAAACATTGGACAATATAGAGCTGGACAGGTTAACAAGCAGGATTGACAAAAGGTTTACTAAAGTTACGGAGGAAGATTGGGAAAAGCTAAGGAATTACTGTGCTAAATGTTGGGCACTGAAAACAAGTATTTTTTAAAAATAATTACAACTTAAAGCTGAAGATCACTGGAGGAAGATATATATTAGTCGTTGGGATGTGAGGGAATAAATATTGGTAATTATAAGGTTGAAAAATAAGGTAAGATTAATTACAAGGCTAAGGAACAAGGTTAAAGAATTAGAAAAGAATCATTATAGAATTGAAATAAGTTTGGTTTTTTAAAGTTATATGTCACATTGTGATAAGATATATGAATATTATATATATATTAAGTTGTATAAATTAGAAGGATAAGATCTAAAATCAAGAAAATGAGATAAATTGTTAGAAGGGGAAGGTAGGACAACAGATACTTAGATACTCAAAACCAGTTGTTTATTTAAGGAGCCGGTAAATAATCAAATAATAGAATAATGTATGATTGTAATAATAAGCCAGAAGAAGCTCGGTATATATATTTAAATGTCATGTTTATTTTAGCTTTGTCATTACTTTTCATCTTGAAATAATAATAATAAAGGAATTCAAAAAAAAGAAAAAAAAAGAAATCAGGGTTCAATTCCCCACTCAGCCATGAAAATCCACTGGTTGACGTTGGGCAAGTCACACGCTGCCTATCCCTGAAAAACCCATGATAGATTTGCCTTAGAGTCATCATAAATTGGAAATGACTTGAAGGCATATGACAACAAAAACATGGCCCTCTAATTCACCTCCATATTATCTTAGATATTCTGGGAGGGGAGTATTGTCAAGTGTTGTTGGGTTTTTTTTAATAGGGATTGGGGAATAAGAACTTTTGAATTATTTGCCAAGGATATGAGCTACAAGGAAAGTCTTCAAAGTATCCTATAGTAAAAAAAAAAAGTATGCTTTATCTTCCATGATGCTTTTTTTCATACTATTTGCTTGACACTATATTTTTAATCAACATATTTTATTTAAACTTGTATTATTTTATAATGGATAACATTTTACTTTCTTAAAGCTGATACAAAAAATTAAATCTATTAGCTGACTTGCCAAAAATCTAGTACCGGTACTGCTTTTTGCCTGTAATTCTGACATTGCTAAAATGACTGAGATTTGTTTTCCTACAATGATTTAAGCTTCTCTTCTCTAACTTTCTAAACAAAATCTACATTTTGTTCCATATCTACAGACACTTCCATATCCAGCTCTTCTTTCTACACAAGTATCTCACAGAATAGGCGTCCTGAATTTTTTTCTGTTAGGAGATACAATTATAATGAAATATAAAATTTCTGAGTGAGAAAATAAGGATCCCAGACATGTTCTGAATATCTTTGGTGGAGCGTTTGTCACAAATCCAGCATGATGCCTTCATTTTTATCATTCATAGCAAGATAGGATTTCATCCTTTCAGCCTGGAATCTTTCTCAAGCACTAGATTCATGTTCAAAATTAAAACTTGAAAATGTATTAAGGTATATTAGATTTCTTATTGCTATTTGTTTTAGCAAAATCCACACTCAGTTTACCTCAGCTTGCTTGCTTCAGCTCATAAATCTGTACTGCTGTAGGTGCCAAATCAAATACTGCCTTGGGAACAAAAAAGTTTTTACTATATCTCTTATCCAAGAGTTGCTAGCAGCAGCAATGCAAAAGTTCTAATCCTCAATAGATTTCCATGTGGTGTCTTTTACTAAGCTGAGAAAATGAAGATGGCAATGAGTGTTTTATTGTATTGTTTTATTTGTGAAAATGGCTAACAGCTGTCATAATGTATTGAGATGCACACAGAGCACCCACATGTGCAAACTGTCCATTGTAGTATACTGGAAGAGCCATTCGATTCATTCACTGGGAGAGGTGTATGGAGCTACTTCCTCCACTGAAATGAGACAGGGAGTAGCCTCACTGATGGCAGAAAGAGCTCCATGTGCCTGCTGGAACCAGTGGTGTCTAGGGGGTGAAGGGGTGCTGACTGCACCAGGTGACACCCTAAAGGGGAGTGACACCACTGCTCTTCAAACACATACCTTTTGGCAGAAATGGGCTGTGGCATTCATCTGCTTCCCTTTAAAATGCTTTAAGAGATGGTGGGAGTGGTTGAAGCTCTGTGGTGAAAGGAGATGCCCCCCAAAATTTTAAATTAAAATGTCAAATTTCAAAATTTGAAATTTTATTTTTAAAAAATATTCTTTTAAAATGTTCTTTAAAAACATCACATTTTAACCAATCTTCATCATGTATATGTAAATACATTTCGGTTGTGTGTATGATATTGTAATTTGAAGGTATAATTTTAATTTTGCTAGTTGTTTATGTCACAGCTACTAGCATTACATTCAGTGGTATATGGAAATTACGATTTACGAGTAACATTAGTGCAAAAAAGCATTACTAAGGGGATTCTGTATGGTGTGAAATGAGAGAGGTCAATGGGGGTGTTTGTGACACCATGAGTTACCACACTAAGTGACACCAACCCTAGTGACGCCACTGGCTGGAATACATATACACAGAAAGACTCCATTCAACTTCTCTTTTCCACAAAGTGTTGCAGGCTGAACCTAAAGAAAGACGGCAATGTATGTTCAGGATGACAGCAGCAAGCAGTGGGCTTTCTAAGCAAGGTGGACTAATGCGGGCACCTTTCCTAAAGTCAACCCATCTCTCCAAATATGGCACCTGTAAAGTTCAAATATTGTTGCTATTCCTCCTCCTCTATTTTTAATGCCAAATAATATTTAAAGGTTCAAAAACATGTCCAAGCAGTGATGGAAATAATTCAGCCTGAAGATCACATGCATCCCACTAAACTTTTCTTTTGTAGCCCTCAAAACCTCCAACTTTCTATCCCGTGGGTGGAAATGGTGTCATCTCCCACCCCATAGAATCACAAAATCATAAACCTGGAAGAGAGTTCAAGGGCCATTCAAGTCCAACCCCCTGCCATGCAGGAATACACAATCAAAGCACTCTGATTAAAAACTTCCAAAGAAAGAGACTCCACCACTTTCTGAGGGAGTATGTTCCACTGTTGAACAGCAATTACTGTCAGGAAGTTCTTCCTAATGTTGAGGCGGAATATCTTTTCATGTAGTTTGTATCCATTGCTCTGGGTCTAGGGCCTAAAACAGACAGGCCAAATAAGGCAGCTTCTGGCTGCTTCATGGGCATGGCATTTCATTCTAAAGAACCTTCAAGATGTTCCTGTATGACCTTTTGGTTAATATCTATCATGTGTCTCTAGGCTAAGTTGCCAAATTATTAACTGCAGAACACTAAAGAAGTGTCACTAAATTATGAATTGCTTTTGGAGGAAAAACATTGCCCAGGAAATTGCTTTATATCAAGTCAGGCTGTAGGTCTATTGTTCAATTTTATCCCATTACCGATTGGCAAAGGCTCTTTGGAGGCATGAGCAGGACTTTTCCAGCCCTTCTTGGCTGTGTCAGGGATTGAACCTGGGCAAACAATAAGATCTATTGCTGAACTATAATTTTCCCTACCTGTTAAACATACAGGCTAGGGAAGGGCCAAAACCTTGTCAGATATACATCTCATTGCAAGATGGAAATTGAAGGTTTCTGCTGCTTTGCAATGCCACATTTTTTAAGATTAAGGTGGGGAAATTGGTTTCCTTTTCCTCAGATCATATTTTGCAAACAAAGCTCATAGCTAAGCTGGAAACAGTAAAACTGCTTGGCAACATACTACAAGTGTATAGGTTCTGGGGGTGGAGTGGCCATCTTTGTTACTTTCTTGGTCCCATCCAGTCACTGATGACCCCTCTCTGGACCAGTGGTTCCCAAATGGTGGAGTGGGACCCCCCAATGTGTGTGTGTGAAAGTTGCTCAAGAGGGACATGAAACTTGGAGGCTCTGATCCCTCCTCTTCCCAAACTTTTTAATGTGTAAAATTTGCACATTTGTTGTTGTTGGTGGTGGTGGTGTGTGTGCCTTCAAGTCATTTCCAACTTATGGTGACCCTAAGATGAACCTATCATGGGGTTTTCTTGGGAAGATTTGCTCAAAGAAGTTTGCTATTGCCTTCCCCTGAGGCTGAGAACATGCAACTTGCCCAAAGTCACCCAGTGGGTTTCATGGCCAAGCGGGAAATTGACACCTGGTCTCCAGAGTCGTACTCCAACACACAAACCACATTTACACATGCATTGAGTTAAGTACTGAATTCACTTAAATAACACAGTTCTAATTTGAACAGTGTTATTTCCTTCTAAAATGTTAAAATATGGATATTTTAATATCCATATTTATGGATAATATGGCAGGCCTACCCGGAATAACCCACTCAGTTAATCTGACCTCCCTCACGTCATATATTCCCTCAGACTTAGACTTTTACCCTACCCAGAGTGCCTATTGTTTTAACTTTGTTTATTTTTAATTCTAGTTTTAATGGATATTTGCATTTAATGTACTTTTAAAGGCGGGTTAGTGTATTTGTTTACAATATTTATTGTCAATTATTGGAGTAATTCTGTAATTGGTTTTACTTGTAAACCACCTTGATTGCCATGGCAAAAGGCGGGGTATAAATAAAATTATTATCATTATTATTATTATTATTATTATTATTAGCAAATGAAATACATACACTAAATAAACAAAATATTTTATGTATATACTAGGTCGAGAGGGGAGCATGACATCTGCATGTAGATGTAAAAGGGGTCCCAAGGGTAAAAAGTCTAGACCATTTAGCCTCCCTATTAATATTATAAACTTTTAAATCAATTGTGAAAACTCTTGCTATTTAGAGAAATTCATCTTTCACCCAAGTAAACTGAACTTGTTTTCACACAATCATAGAGTTGGAAGCGATATAAACAATCATCTAGCCAATCCCCTGTCAATTCAAAAATGAATTGAAATGCATTTTAATGAATTGAAATCCTCCGTTTGCTCTGGATCTTCCCGGAAGATCCGGGCCCTCCGAAGTAATGCTGGACAGCTGTTTCAGATGCATCCTACTGTGCCATAAGTTACTTGCTCTGAAGTCAGAACGAGATGCCCATCCATGTGATCGACACTTGTCACATGGCTTGTTCTGAGCTCAAGAGCTAGTGAGTGACTCACTACTGCAGGTTCCACACTAGGCAACAGAGCAGGATGCTCACGCAAACAGCTATCCAGCTTTGGTACGGTGGACCTGAGCAAACAAAGTAAACAGGGGGAGGACAGGGCAGCTCCAGGGCCAGGATACTCTGGCCTGCCTTTAGGTCATCCTTGTCAGTGCAGACAGGACCTTTGTAGTCTATTCCACTATGAAATAGTGCTTATTACCATCAGGAACTTCTTTCAAATATTTACTCTAAATCTCCTTTTTTGTAATTTGAATCCACTGAGTCCTGTACTCCGGAGCAGCACTTTTAATCACTGCTAAATCTGATGTGATCTAATTTGGTTCAGGAGTAAATGTGTCAATCAACTGTTCAAGTGGCAGATTAATACGTTTAACTCCAGGTCTAAAGGGAATGCAGAGTGATAGTGTTTCCCTTTCTTTATAGTGTAGCATTTCTTTTAAGGGTTTGCTTTATCTCAGATTCTATAAATTTATGTTACTTGTCATCTTTATGAAGACTGTAAGGATGATCATATTTTACAGATGAAAATAAAGATATGTATGGAAATCAAATATAGCCTAAGGCCATATTTGATGTCTCCATTATAGATAAAGAAAAAGCACCCCTCAAGCCACTGTGTCCGCTACAAAACTGTCAGAAGTCATATTTTTGAGTAGTCAGGTTATCGTCAGACAGATGCTAATAAAGCAACAATATACTGTATGTGAATAGACTGTAACACATATCACTGTGTTTCCAAGATAAGCGAACTGCCTATAACATCTGGAAAGCTACTTTAAGATATTAGACACACAATGTATCATTTCCAAAAGCAAGAAACAGTTTGGTAGCATCCCATCATAGTTTTATTTCAAAGATTAGTTCATTTTAAAATATCTTTACTGCCCAAGTAACATGTAACTTTCAGGTTCTTAGCTTCACATTTTAATACTGGCTGTAGTACACAGTATTATTTGGAAGAGTTAAATTGTCACCATTAATAATGAATCATCACTGATGAGCATTTGGTTTCAACTTTTTGGGTGGATGAGTGCCTTCCTCTTTGGGTAATCAAATGTTCCTCTCATTGCATATTACTCTCAGATGCCCTTGAAAGAGTAGACCTCTTTTGATCAGCCACCACACACACTACCCTCTTTGAATGAAAAAATAATTGGAGTGGTCCTAAAATGGAATTTCATAAATACTGCATATCCTATATTTAAAGTCAGATCATCCCAATCAGACCTTGTAAATTGGGGAAAATCCATCAAGCTGTTTATGAGTAAAGCCAGGGGTAGGCAACCTTTTTGAGCCGGGGACAGGGTTGCTGTCCCTCAGACAATTGGGGGGCCAAAGCATCAAAAATAAATAAATAAATAAATAAATAAATAAAAGAATATGCATGCACACTCTCTCAGCCCCAGAAAAGCCATGGCAAAACCCCTGTGGAGATTTTGCCAAGAAAACCCCAAGAACAAGTAATAACAACAATAATCAATATCATCATAGCGGGCGGCAGCGGCGGCGGGCGGCAGCAGGGGGTGGCAACGGCAGGACCGGCCTGGGGCCCGTCCAAAGGCCTCGGGGGGGCGCATCCAGCCCCCGAGCCTTAGGTTGCCTACCCCTGAGTAAAGCAGTAACAAACAGATAAACAAACAGAAACTGAGTTTTATTTATATAGCAATGTATAGCTTACACACACACAGGACAATGCTAAACCAATTTATTCTAAAGTAGGGATGACTAAATTGAAAATATTCCCCCAAATGGCCAAAAATATGTTTCTTAAGTATTGAGAAACCTCACCTAGAAGAATCCTGGGCTTCAAGAATCTCCACATTTAAGTACTTAGTCTAAGCAAAATTTGCATGTGGTAGTTTTGTGTGGAAAACAGCATTTTCTGCACAGAAAATGTTACAATGCTCTTTACTGCACAAAAATGATGTTTTCTGTAAAAAAATGCAATTCACAAATTTTGCACAGAATAAATCCTGAATAATTAATAGTTTTCAAAAAATGCACATTTTTTGAAAACTTTTACATTGGGGAGGAAACCACTAAAATTATTTGTTTAATAAGAAAAATAACAAAGAATTACATACACTGAATAAAGTCCCTGCTCTGAACAAAGTTCCTCAATGTTTGGTGAATGTGTTCTTGACCAGTGTTTCCCAAACTATCTGATATCAGGGCTGACAATTAGTTTTTTCCAACGTGCCAGTATAATATTTCTGCCAATTGGCTACAATTATTTCTTTATTTCCTTGAAATTGACCAAGGACCCAGGGTTGGCATCACCCGGTGTGGTAACTCACAGTGTTACCCCCACATTGACCTCCTCCCATACCACACTATACAGAATCCTTAGTGATGGTTTTTGTACTAATGTTACTTATAAATCGTAATTCCCATATATTACTGAATGTAATGACAATAGTTGTGACATGAACAATTAACAAAATTAAAATTATACCTTTAAATTTCAATATCATATGCACAGAATAAATATTTATTGTCTCATGTGGTTAAAGTGAAAATTTGGACTTATGTGATGTTGGAAAGGAAAAGTTAGAAAAAAATATTTTTAATTTTTTTTAAAATTTAAAATTTATTTTTTTAAAAACAACTGGAGCCTTTTATTTCTCTTCCCACTGAGCCTTGCCCTACTCACACCATCTATTCAACATTTTAAAGGGATGCAAGCAAACACCACAGCCCGTTTCTTCCAAAAGGCAGATGTTTGGGAAGCACTAGTGTCACCCCACATTAGGATGCCAACCTGGTGCGGTTTGCACCTCCCGCACCTTCCTGTGATGCCCCTGTAAAGACCACCACTTTGAGCAGAACTGTTCTAGACTGTAGTCTGAGTCCATTAACTTCATCTCTTGTATTCATGTTAAAGAACTCACTGTCAGAATTGGTCCTGTGTGATATAAACATGAACAATCAAACTTGAAATTCAGACAACTGAAGTATACCCCTCTTGGGCTGTTGATGGATGTAATGTTGTTCATTGTTAACCGAGGTAAGAAATGAATAGGGATAAGAGTCTTAATCAAATTGCTAGTTCCAAGTAGAGTGAGAATCAATGGGACTTTGGCAAATTAAGATATTTCTAAGTTCCACTGATTCAATGTGACTATTCTAGTTGGAATGAATAATTGAATTTAGGGCAAGCACTGCTCACTTAGAGCACCCTGAGTCAGGACCTACCTCCCTACATAGACTAGCTTTTTGGTGCCATATGTTTTGCTTTTGCAACCAGATAAAAGGCTTTCTTTTTCTTTTAGTTGTCCAGGCCTTTTAGATAGCTGTTTTTCTTTCTAGACTGCTTCCGAAGCCCTGCTTTGAGAACTAGACAGAGTTGGGGGAAAGGTCCTCTTTTATACTATAATTCTCAGAATTTTTCAGGCAAACTGGGAAATTCTAGTTGTAGTCCAATCTGTGGACAAGAAAGATTCCGTAGTGAATAAAATGGTCACTTTCTGTTTTTCCATCCCACTGGATTATATTTAAAAAGAAGCTGATCAACTGATCTTTGGGACAAAGCAATGGAGTTGGTTTCTTCCATATGCCACAGTTACAGTTTTTGATACCACATTAACGGGCATCAGTCCATCCTATGGAATCCTGGGATTTGCAATTTTGTGAGGTATTTAGAATTCTGTGGCACAAAGCTGTAATGCTTCACCAAGCTAAAAATCACAACAGATTAACCACATGCTAGCCCAGTTGTACTGTTTTCACTATATTAAAAATGCTGAAAATGGTTGCAAACCATGAAATTTGCACATACCATGCTTACCAGAGGCTGCAATTCCTCCTCACCACCTCCCAAAAATGCAGCAACAAAAGACTGGCCATAGGATGGTTCACAGCATTGTTGATTTTCCCCGTTTCTCTACCTCCCCCAAGCTGCTTAGAAACTGAAGCAAAAAGAAACATTTCTGGAGTGTGTTCTCTGATCTTTGAACTCATGCTCAGCTGATTAGGTGTTGTTTGATTTACAAGGAAATGATAGATGCAGGACTGTTTGTGTCTGAGATGCTTTTCAGCAAAGTCAAGCTCCAACTGGTTCAGAAAGCATAGTGGAGTCATTACGAATACTCTGAAATTCAGCTTTTAGCTCTGCAGAGCTGTCGCTTTCCTGAACTTGGAAAAGTTTATTATTTGGACTACAATATCCAGAATCCCCCAGCTAGCCATTGGCTGTTCTGGTTGGGAGATTCTGGGAAATGGAATTATAGGAGGGGTTAAAGTTTCCCAAGCTCTGTTTTATTCCATGTTATTCTGACTACATGTTTTCTCTTCCTCCTCTCCACACAGTTCTTAATACATCTTTTTCTTGCTTCCATGGATCTGGAAGCTTAGAAATTATGTAGAGTTGTCCCCACAAGCACTCAACCGCAGTCTGTTGTAGACAGCCTACCCATTCACAGCTTATGGAAAAGGCATGTTCACATCTGGTACCATGTCAATATCGTGCTTGCATAAGCTAGAACGTGTGTTCACATTGTTTAAAAAAAAAACACCACCTAATGTGTTCAGTACTGTTTTTAAAGTAGGGTTGCATAAGAGAAAAATACTGCACTCAATGTTAACTTCAGGATAATGTTGTATCCTCATTTGTTATATGCTCCAATCTTAAATGTTTGCAGACCCAGAAGCCATCTTTAGCCCAAGATTCCAACATGAAGCCCACTATATTTTACAATATACATGTTGTTTCTCCTCCGCACCTTCCCCCTTGTTCCTTTTGCTTGTTTTTTTCTTTTTCCTTTTCTTAGAAATATTGTCCTAACAATGGTGCAACCCACAGTAGGCTGAAATCTGACATTCTTCTGAATTCCAACCCACAAACTGAAGATAAATGCACAGATAGGGAGTCTTTTGGGGAGGGCCAATTCTCCCTCCACCACCAATCTCTCTGCAGGCTGGGTGACTTTGGGGTGTAGTCATGCCACTGGTATCCTTAAGTCCCTGGCCAAAGCACTACCTGGACCTTCTCTAGCTGGTTCTTTGGCCAGGAATGCAGATGTGTTCCTCCCTCTGCCCCCTACTGAAAGCCAAAGGAGATTATCGCACAAGCATAAAAACTTATGAGTCCGACTTTTGAAAAATGGTCGCAAAGCGAGTTAGGTGAGCCAGGCTGCACTGGGACTGCATTTGGATGGTGGATTTGGTGACAAAAACCATGCAAAAGGACTTGGATGCAGCCCAAATTTTACTTGAATTCAGGACAGGTAAGTCATGTTTTTGTGCTTGTGTGATAATCTTAACAATCTTAACAAGCACTTCTAGGATGTGCCAGCTGAGTGTGTGGGCAACTACATGTGCCATTTATGGTCTTGATAGGAAGGAGAAGCAGTGCCTTTAGGAGGAGGGACTTGGATGAGGAAGCAAGACTTGGGGAGGAGAGGGTTTTAATCAGGAGTCTGGATGAAGAACTTCTGAGGTCCAGAGTAGGCCTGTAGGCAGCCTCCTGGTTGTTTCTTTGGCACCCCATAGCTATTCCCCTCTGCCGTACAAGTTGTTCTAGGCTGCCTGAGGCCTTGGGTATATTAAAGAATGCTTTTTCATTACCATTAAGATTAACCTTCCAGTCTAGTTGGTTTCTGTGCATTGTATGTGTATGTGCCTTCAAGTCACCTGCCAACTAATGGCGACTCCATAAATTCCATTATGTCTATTAGGCGAGGAATACTCAGAGGTGGTTTTGCTAGTTCCTTCCTCTGAAATATAGCCAACAGCATATGGTAGGCATTGGCTGTCTCCTATCCAAGTACTAATCAGAGCTGACCCATCTTGGGACGTTATCACACGGGGTCTAAAGCAGACAGAACCCCGTCGCATCCCCCTCCCATTGCGGTTCCTTTGCCCCTGTGTTCACATGACATTGCACAGAACCCCGCCCATCCTCGTCTCATCCCCGTCCCATTGCGGATCCTTTGCCCTTGTGATCACACGACGTCACAGAGAACCCCCTCCCATCCCCCTCCCATCCCCGTCGCATTGCGGCATCATCCCCGTTCTTTTGCATGCTGGTTTCTTTGAGAATTACATTTGCGCGACTAGAAGCATACCGGAATGATGCTGCTTTTGTTCATTCCGGAATGATGCTAGTTGCTAGAGACCCGCGTGTGATAACGTCCATAGCTTCCAAGATCAGACAGACTCTGCTGCATTTAGGGTATTTAGGAAGATCTGTGCATTAGTAGCTATTGTATTGCCAGCAGTGTGCCACTCAATACTAATTGTTGGATATAATCATGCATGTGTTACTACATTTATATCCTGTTTGTGTTTTTCTCATAGCCATCTGGTTGCCCCCTGTTGACACAAAATGCTAAATAATAATAATAATAATAATAATAATAATACATTTTATTTATAGCCCACATCCCCCTGTGGACCTTTGGTCTGATCCAGGCTCTACAGCTGTTTTTATATATTTAAGAATACAAAGGGATGCAGCATTACAGCAGGCTCATTCAAAAATATGAGACTAAGGACCTTTGCAGACTGCCAGAAATAGTGCAAATTGAGTCCACTTTAACTGTCCTGGCTCAGTACTAGGGAATCATGGGAACTGTAGTTTATTCTGGCACCAGAGCTCTCTGACAGAGAAGACTCAATGTCTCAGAAAAAAAATACAGTTCCCATGATTCCCTAGCACTGAGCCAGGGCAGTTAAAGTGGACTCAATTTGCACTATTTCTAGCAATCTGCAAAGGCTCTAAGGGTTGGAACAGGCAGGCCAAATAAAGCAGCTTTGGGCCACTTTGGAGGTGTGCTGTTTAAATAATGCACCCATCCTAAGACGCTGGAAGTCACGCTGAAGCTGCACTCCGGTCCTTAGGACCAGAGCACAGCATTGGTGCAGCTTCTGGCTTGTTAAGATGCATGTATTGTTTAAACAGCACACCTCCAAAATGGCCCGAAGCTGCTTTATTTGGCCTTTCTGTTCAAGCCCTTTCTTCCAGGTAAGTAGATGTAGGACAGTAACTTCTTTAACTGAATAACAGTCCTCTTATAACAACACTCAATCATTGTGTGGTCATCTTATACTGAGAAACAGATAATACTAAAGATATTTAATGATGACACTCCTTGAACATTCCTGATTAATTAAGACATCCCTTAGTTAATGCTGTTCATAACTATTTGTCATCACTAGCAAGAGAATAGGATACTTTTTTTAAAAAGGAAAAGTTGTGAAATGCTACTGAGTAGCAGCTCCTGAAACATCACAGAAATAATTACTGCCTCAAAAGATATGTCCATTAAATAATGGGTTTTAAATTGTGGTAACATGGTTCTTAAAGCTTAAAGATTGTCCATTATTTCAAAACTGCTTAAGATAACACTGTCAGAACAGGTCTGTATATTTTCTCATAAACCCCAATATTTTTGTTGCTGGTGCTGGAGTGAGAGAATTTGTCTGCAAGAGACTTCTGTGGCCTAAACAAAGACAAGTAGTATCAATAGACAACTTGTTGTATAGGAGACTTAGGACGTTATCACACGTGGGCCAGAAAGTGGAAATAAAAGTGGAAATGAGGCATCCCGAAAATAAACGGGAAATAACCCTTGTTTCCGCATACGTCATTACCTTCATTGCCCATTTACAGTAAGTGTATTGAACGTCCACACACAAGAGAAAAAAACCCGTAAATGTAGCCGAAATGAGCCTCCTGCACATGCGCAGAGAGAGGAATGCTTGCTGGAACCATGGCAACAGCGGGGAAATGCGGCACAATACGTATTTGGTTATCAGACCTATGGTAAATGCGAAATGATTCCCGTCGCGCAATTGCAATTCCTGAAGAAACCAAAATTCAAAAGATCTCGGTTCTTTCCGCTTTCTGTCAGGGTTCTGTCGGGGTTCTGTGCGACGTCGTGTGGAAACACGGGCAAATAATCCGGATTCGTTCGCCATTTCGTTTGAATTCTGTTTGGATTGAGCCCCGTGTGATAACGTCCTTACCATGGTGTGTTTCACAGAAACACCATTTGCCTGACAGCCCTAAAAGTAATAAGTTGCAGTAAACAAAAACAAAACAGAAAACTGTATTTTAGAGGAGATAATTGCAAGGAAAACACTTCTTTCTGTTCTTCCAGAGGTTTCTTTTTAAGTAAGTATTGGATGGCAGTGTTGTGAAGGGAAACAAATTCACAACCATTCCTAGATTTCTCTTATACAGGGGTTGTACAGACAGCCTCTGAGGGGCAGCGTCCTGCCGTCCCTTTCCTTGCTGGATTGGGGCTGCAGCAACCGCACACTGCAGCCTTGATCCAGCACTTTGCCACTCTAAAAAGAGCTGGCAAATGCCACTCCTTTTTGGAGCGGCAAAAAGCCACTCTTGCTGCTGCGGTGGCAGCTTTTCCATGCTCCTTTGGTGCAGCGTGTCTGAACACTGCACCAAGGGAGTACCCTGACGCCGCCCGCCATGCAGCAGGGCACACGGTGTGACGGCAGCATTGGGGTGAAGTGGTCGCCATGCCCTGACTCCACCCTCACAATTGACCTTCCGCATTTGCAGCTTTGACTTCTGTGGATTTGATTATTTGCAGCTTTAATTAATATGTTCTCTCTAGGAATCTCTAGCTTCTCCCACGTAGCTCTGCTGGAAATTGACCATAGAGTAGTGCTGAAGAACCCAGAAGTTCCTAGAGAAAACACTTCTCTAGGCATTTCTAGGTCCTCCAACATGATTCTATGTTCAATTTCTGGCAGATGTTGATCATAGAGTTGTACTGGAGGACCTAGAGATTCCTAGAGAGGTGTTCTCTCACATAAAAAGAATAGTGTTTTTTTATTTGCGGTTTCCCCACATTCACAGGGGTCCTTCACCCCTAACCCAACTAATGTAGAGGGACCACTGTAATTCACAGAACAAAACTGATAGAAGGGAGATGTTACTAAATTTTCTTCCCTCTTCCCATTTGATTCACTTCTGCTCTACCACCTTTACAAAAATCTGTTTTTTTCCAGCCAGCTTCCGGGCTGAGCTATAAGGGGAAATGACCTCCAAAGAGTTTTTGTAGGGACAGTTGGCAGGTGCCAGACATTAAGCATGCCTTATCAGCAGGGATCCCATAGGTGCCTTCACCTGACCCTTATTATCCCGAAACTGTTATCAGAAGGAATGTGGATTGTATGACTCTTGAAGTGCACATAAATAGAGAATGAATAGTATTAAAATCAATTCCAGATTGAGTGAAACAAGGATATAAGAGTCAACTGCAGCTGTTGAAGTAAGTATGTTATCTTGTGACTCTGCTTGTAGTGAGGAGCTAGCCTGGAGGTGTTCATGACTCTTTTGAGCATCAGGTGAATAACAAAAAAAACTCAGTAGCCTTATTTATATTTCTATGATTTATACAGAAGCAGGGTCAACACAGCCCCTTGAACATTCCGCAATAACAGTACCTAACCAGTCATATTTGGAAAGAGATGTTTCATAAAATGTCTCCTAATCTGAGCTGGTTTACAGTTATACTTGCCATACTATCCAGTTGACTGGGAAGTTTATCGCACTCACTTTTCTTAACAATCTAAGCACTGGCTGGGGACACTCATGAACACGTGTGATCAAGGGAAAATGGCTTTTATCGCACTTGAAACAGTCAGCAAACTGTCCCCATGCTGTCACTCGACCACAACCCATCCCCAAGCTGCGCTGAGCCAGCCAATTTTGCTCTACCAGAAAGCTTCCATCCTTGCAAAATCGGCTGGCTCAGTATGGCTCGGGGATGGGTTATGGTCGAGTGATGGCATGCCGACTGTTTCAAGTGCGACAAAATCCATTTTCCCTTGTTCACATGCATCCCCAGGCAGTGCCTGGATCATTAACAAAAGTGAGTGCAATAAACTCCTGGGCCATCCAGAATATAGACATGCCACATCTTTTTCACCATTAGCGGGCCCTGGTTGCAAAGTTCCATTTTAAAAAAGTTTCTGATCCTTGTAAGATCCATGATAGGAGGCAAAATGTGCAATCACTATTTTGCAGAAATAATCCAGTTTGAGACCACTTTAACTGCCCTGGCTCAGTGCTAGGAAATCCTTAGAATTATAGTTTGTTGTGGCACCAGAGCTCTAAATCTCTCACAAAACTGCAATTCCCAGATTTCCCTGGCATTGAGCCAGGGCAGTTAAAGTGGTCTCAAACTGGGTTATTTCTGCAGTCTATTTGGACCTTAGAAACAAACCTAATACTGTGAAGCCGTAGGCTTTCATGGCCGGCATCCATAGTTTTTTGTGGGTTTTTCGGGCTGTGTGGCCATGTTCTAGAAGAGTTTCTTTCTGACGTTTGAAACATCAGAAAGAAACTCTTCTAGAACATGGCCACACAGCCCGAAAAACCCACAAAAAAACCTAATACTGTCTAGCAGCCTATGCAGACTGCCAGAAATAGTGCACATTAAATTGAGGCACTGCCCTGGCTCAGTGCTAGGGAGTCATGGGAATTGTATTTTTTTCTGGGACATTGAGCCTTCTCTGTCAGAGAGCTCTGGTGTCACAATAAATTACAGTTCCCATGATTCCCTAGTACTGAGCCAGGGCAGTGCCTCAATTTAATGTGCACTATTTCTGGCAGTCTGCATAGGCCCCTAAGCTAATGTGTGATTTTTAATGGATTTTATCATTGGGGGGTTGCAGACTGTCAGAAATATTGCAAATTGAGTCCACTTTTAGGGTTAGGGTTAGTGCAAGGGAATTATGGGAACTGTATTTTATTGTGGCACCAGAGCTCTCTGACAGAGAAGGCTCAATGTCTCAGGAAAAAAACAACAATTCCCATGATTCCCTAGCACTAACCCTAACCCTAAAAGAGGACTCAATTTGCACTATTTCTGACAGTCTGCTACCCCCCCATTGTGAAGTTGGTTTATTCTTTACCAATTCCCCAGGTTCATGTTGCAATTTAGGAAGAAAGTCTAGCTTATGTGGGAAGAGAGCCTAGCTGAGGTCTGTTTTGCAGAGCTCCCTACAAAGACTGCACAGAAAGTACTGTAGCCATAGGAATGAATGGAGAAAGGTAGGAATGCAGCAAAACAAAGTGTCTATGCAATGCAAGGAAGGGTAATAGCTGCTAGGACTGCAATACAAACTACATGTTGCCTCCCTTATCTGAAATGCCTGGGACCAGAAGTGTTTTGGATTTTGCATTTTTTTATTTTTTATTTTTTTCAGATTTTGGAATACGTGCTTATCTCTAATGGGATATCTTGGAGATATTTGGACCCAAGGCTTAACTTGAAATAAACCAACTTCACAATGATAAAATCCATTAAAAATCAGCTACACAATAGCTCTGAGGAGTCACACATTGGCTAAAGACAGTAGTAGGCTTGTTTCTAAGGTCTGAATAAACTGCTGAAATAACCCAGTTTGAGACCACTTTAACTGCCCTGGCTCAATGTCAGGGAAGTCTGGGAACATATACACCATATACACATAGCCTGAAGGTAATTTTGTATGCAGTATTTTTCATAATTTTATGCATGAAACAAAGTTTGTGTACATTGAACCATCAGAGGTGTCACTATCTCAGCCACACACGTACTAGTATTTAAGGTGTCATGGAGCCTGTTATCTTTGCACAACTTGACATGGAAAAATTATGCATTTTCAATCCATTTTTGGGGGGAGAGGCAGCTAGTGCTCTCCCACTGCCAGGTGCAGAAGAAAAGCCACTCCCAGGATCAGTTTTCTGTGTGTGTGTCCCTGCCAACCTCCTTCCCTACCCACTTCTTCCCCTACTACTACCTCTCCCTACTTCACTTTTTCTCCCCCAACTCCTTCCAGTAGCAGCAGTACCACTGAGGCTACCTTCCTGCCTGCTTCCCTGTTCTCTGGAGAAAGTAGCCCTGATTACTTGAAATTGAAATAAATTATTGAAACAAGAGATGGAAGGGGATGCTTGGCTACCATAGGACTGGCCTGAATACAATCCTGCTCTTTCTCAGCTCCAGCTGTTATTGGATTGTTTACTGCAGAAACGCTGCTTCACTTGGACAATGACAGTATGCATTTCTCCAGCCCTCCTTTGACCTCCTCCCCATGCCAATGCTGCTCAAAGGCCTCTAGCTACACAGAGGACAAGGGGTAAAAACTAGGGGGCTGGGTTGGCCTAAAAAGACTTCAGGTGCATCTACACTATAGAAATAATGCAGTTTGACACCACTTTAACTGCCTTTTATTTACTTATTTACTTATTTCTCTGCCCCCCAAGGGAACCAAGGTGGTTCATGAATAAAAACCATTTAAGAACTTTACAATAACATTTTTAAAGACAATTAAAGCCATCTAGCTAAAAACAGTATAAAATGTATAAACGTACAAAAGTTAAAAACTAAAACACACACCTCCCTGTGGTTATTCATTAAAAGCCTGCTTGAGTCTTTGCCTGCTGATGAAAGGAAAGTAGGGAAGGGACCAGCCTAGCATCCCATGGAAGGGAGTTCCAGAGGATGGGAGCAGCCACCAAGAAATCTCTCTCTCATGTCCTCACCAAGCGAGCCTAGTGATGGTTGCATGACTGAGAGAAAACCTTCCCCCATAGATCTTAAGATCCTTACAGGTTTGTGTGTGGGGATGTGATACTTTAGTTTAGTTTAGGGGTTTTATAGATCATGACCAGCACTTTGAATTGTACCTGGAAATGAACTGGTAGCCACTGGACTAACAAGGGAGTTATATTGTCCCTATAAGTGGCCCTAGTCAGCATTTTGAACCCACTGACGTTTCTGAACTGTTTCCAAAGGTAGCCCCACATAGGGTGCATCACAGTAGTCCAAATGGGATGCCATAGCTCCATTCTGCAGAATATTGGGATTTGTAGTTTTGTGAGGCACCAACACTCTTTGACAGAGAAAGCTAAAGACCTTGTAAAACTCTAAACCCCAGGATTCCATAGGATGGAGCTAAAGCATTTACAGTGGTATCAAACCGCATTATTTCTACAGTGTAGATCAGGGGTAGGCAACCTAAGGCCCGGGGGCCAGATGCGGCCCCCTGAGGCCTTTGGACCGCCCCCAGGCTGGTCCTGCCGCCGCCGCTGCCCGCCATGATGACATTGATTATTGTTGTTATTACTTGTTCTTGGGGTTTTCTTGGCAAACTCTCCACAGGGGGTTTGCCATGGCTTTTCTGGGGCTGAGAGTGTGTGCATGCATGTTTTTTTTTTAATTTTAATTTTTAAAAAAAACATATTTTTATATTTATTTATTTATTCATTCATTCATTTTTGGTGCTTCGGCCCCCCAATTGTCTGAGGGACAGCAACCCGGCCCCCAGCTCAAAAAGGTTGCCTACCCTTGGTGTAGATGCACTGTTGGAGGCTTTGTTAACTGAGGTGTTACTGTAGAGACATGGATAAAATTAGCACAGTTCTAAGGAAAATGTAATTGAGCACATCTCCATATAATCAAACATCCTGCCATGGAATGCTGACAAAAAAATAATAACCACAGGAATCTGAAAGGGTCTCACCTAGTGATGTTCCCCAGATACAGGAAGCCAGAAATTTGGCAATAATTGATGATGGTATTTGTTTTAACTGCAGGCTTCCTCAGACCCCAAAAGGTATGATGGATCACAAACTCATAACATATATGGTTGTAAAAGTGTTGTGTTTGGATTGGAGGGAGGGAGGGGAAGGGCCCAAAATTTACAGAATAGCCCACAAGCTTGACTAACCTCTATAAAACGAGATTGGCTGAGCAATAAACCCCACAGGATCTTACAAGGAGTTAATTGTCCCAGAATCTTTGTTCCACATAACCCCCTCCCCCAAAAAAGTCAATGAAATATTCTCAGCTACAAAACAAACACAAAAATCATCTCTGTTGAGAAAACAATCCAATAAACTTCAGAACTGAGTAAATATTGGAATCAGATAAAGTGTTTTTTAAGCTATGACTGCTATTGCACTGAAAAATGTAACCTAAATGATTTGTAATCTTTCTGTTAACATCTAGGCACTATTCTTGTCACATTTTTCATGTCCAAGAATTTTCATGTCCAAAAAATACAAGTAAATTTACTGCACTCCCCCCCCCCCTGCATTGTCTCTAAACTCACAAGATGTACGATAGCCAAATCTGGATGCAAATTTCTATCTGGATGTGAATTTTGAAAAGAATGCATGTATGTATAAAACTATCAAACTAGGGGGCACATATACATATTCCCACATAAAATAATCACTATAGAAACAAAATTAATTTTGCATTGAGGAGAAAAAACAGAAAGGACATGGAAAAATAATCTGAATACATTTCTCTATATAACCTTAGCTACACAATAACATTAAAATATAGGCAAAGATTTTGTGGTGTAACTTCCTGGAAACGTGAGTAAGATGATTCAGGGATAATTGCAGTCATCAGCTTTCTCTTTCTGCCCACAAATGCAGTATCACTCTTAAACACAGAGGCCCTGAGACCAATAAAATTTGCCACAAATGTCCACAGTTTCTGTATCTTTTGACTAAAGATACCTAGTGAAATGAAGGTTTTGTTTTCTATGTCAGCACTGCAGTACATATATCAATAGTCCTCCAGACATTGTTGGACTCCAAAACTTGTCAGCGAAAGCCTAGTCGCCTTAGAAGTTGTGTGGTTTTTGATAATGCAGAGGGAATATACACCTCCTCATGGCACTATACTTATCCTCATTTGTGAGAAGTGATGGAAAAACCATGAAGAAGTCATATTTCTGAAATAACTCAAGGAAACTGGGAGGTTCCTTGCACTCCCTACCCCCTTGAATTGGAATCAGCAAAATGAATTTTGGATTAAAGGGATAGGAAAACTAGCAGAGTCCTAGATGGATTTATTGTTTCTTAATTTAGGACAGACTTGCAGCATATTGTTGTTGTTGATGATGTATGCCTTCAAGTCATTTCCAACTTATGGTGACCCTAAGGCACCCCTATCATGGGGGTTTCTTGGCAAGATTTGTTCAGAGGAAGTTTGCCATTGCCTTCCCTGAATCTGAGAGCATGTTGCCCTCCAAATGTGTTAGACAACAACTCCCATCATTTGCAAACCACATGCTAACTTGAGGGATTATTGTGCTTGTACTCCACCTCTTCTGAAGGGCAGCAGGTTGGGAGAGGCTCTTTCTACAGCAGTTCTTGTGAGATCTTCTGTGGTTACCCCCTTACCCCCCCCCCCACTGTCTGAAGGTATGTGTAACTATCACATTGCGTGTTTACCCTCTGTCTTCTTTTTCTGAATAACTGGCGTGTACTTCTGATGATTTAACCTCTATCTCAGGTGATTGGGAAATTGTCTGTCTGGATAATGTTGTGCTGATTCTGGCCTTAAAATAGTTATTATGACAGCAGTGCTCTCACACTCTTGCCTTCAGCAATGTTCTGTGTGTTCTCAATCTGCTCCAACTTGCCACACTCATGTAACAGCTACAAATATGGTCCCTTGCCAAGATTTTGCAATCAGGGTAGAAACAAGTTGGGTCCTCTAAATGGGCTTATAAATTGTTTGGATATATTGTTACCAATACCTCTGTGTGAAGCTCACATTTCAGACACACCTAAGACACTTATTCATGTTCCTGGGCAATAGAGGAATTTCCCCCCTTTCACATAGATGCATAGAAACCCATCTTTTGCCTCTGTTAATGGTCACAGACAACTCCGACTGAGAATCTTATCAGCCATATGAAAACTTTGTATGTCTAAGATGTTAGACTCCCTGAGGAAAAATACAAGATGGCACCCCACCTCTATTCCATGTACAGAAGCAAACTAGACTGGGAGATAAATCTTATGTAATACTGGCAACAGAACATATCCTTCATTACAAATGAGGCTAGCAGGCTAAGTTTAGTGTTGTTGGGGAAACTGTTTAACTCACATTCCCATCCAAGAAAGGCAAATGGCAAGAGGCCTGCCCAGGGAGCTTTCTCCAGCATCTGGAGTGCAATTGCCTTACTCTGCCAAACCCTGGGTTGACATTGTTACAAGCATTGTTTTAATATAAAAAAAACCCTTTGTGGGTCTCCTATCATGGCCCTAAACCGGAAAAGCCCAAGCCTCCATGGATTCCCTCATGTAGACACCTGAGCAATCACATCTGCCTCAACAATGAATTAACAGATCAAAAGGCCAGGGTTAGGAGCTACAAACAGAACATTCACACCTAGGAAATTTATGAGCACTAGCCAGGATGTGTCCGGCTGAGGATGAGATAACATCAACACCTCTTTGGAAATTGTCTACATCAAAGACCATCTATCTGGAATCCTTTGCTATACAGTAACAAATCTTTGTCTCAGGCTAGGTTTAAGGGTATAAAAGGTCCCCCAAATCTCAGGTACATTGGGTCTGGTTAGTTTTTATGGTGACACCGTGTCACTGTGAATTCTGACTTGGGTCCCTGCTCTTCCAGTCTTCTTTTCCTTTCATACATGGTTGAGTCTATCCATCTTCATTCATCGTTGGAGCAACCTCTGTCAGGTAATTATCACCATTAGAAAGCCTTCTATTTCCTATCCAAGCTAACTACTTTATTCCTGAGTTCTTGTGTGCTTGAGTGTATGTTTGAGTGTCTTTGTTTGAATACCCAAATAAATCACAAAATTCATTGAAAAAGTGTTGTCTCTATCAATCTACTCCCTAGCCACCTCCATAAACATAAGATAAAAGATCCCATTGGATACTTGAACTTTTAGCACTTCCCCAGGTTCAAGTTTCTCTTACAACATTATGAGAATATACTTCAAGCATACTCACCCTCATGTACTACCTCCCTCTTCTCCTTCATTCTTCTGTTCTTACGGGCTACAATTGGTAACTTTCAGTCCACGACTTTTGTGACAACAGCAGCATAGTTTGTAGGTTTGTCCAAACAGAATTACAGACCCACATTTGATCCTGCTTTACAGGTAAGATCAAAACATTGTATACATTTTTGGATAAACTGACAAAGTATGGTTTATTACTAAACAAGGATCATATGCTACTGATCACATCTTGTGAAGAAGAGGAGAGGGGGGAGGAGCCAATGTGTGGACCTGGCACTTCTCAGGACTCATTTTTGTAGGGTTTGTCTACACTGGCCAAAACTCCTAGGCCCACCCCATATCCAGTGCAATGAGTTCTCACAATGCATGTGGCAAATCCGCTTATTTCACCCATTAATCTGACTTGACAGAATGTTCTGACAACTGCAAAGTCAGCAGATCAGCAGTTCAAGACCCAAGTGCCATGTGATGGAGTGAGCTCCTGCCACTAGTCCCAGCTTCTGCCAACCTAACAGTAGATGTAAAAGTGCAAGTAGATAAATAGGTACCACTTTGGTGGGAAGGTGTTCTGTGCAGTCATGCTGGCCACATTACCATGGACTGGCTCCCTCCGCTTGGTAATGGAGATGAGCACCACCCCCTACACTCGGACGTGACTAGACAATCACGCCAAAAGGAAACATTTACCTTTTTAATCTGACTTGATAGAATCCTGCTAAGTGAATTCAGTTATATTAAATATGAGGACAGCTGGAATAGACAACCTAAGGCCCGGGGGCTGAATGCAGCCCCTCGAGGCCTTTGGACCGGCCCTAGGCCGGTCCTGCTGCCGCCGTCCCCCCCCCCCCCGCTGCCCCCCACTGCCACCGCCGCCTGCCATGATGATATTGATTATTGTTGTCACTACTTGTTCTTGGGGTTTTCTTGGCAAAATCTCCACAGGAGTTTTGCCATCATGGCTTTTCTGGGGCTGAGACAGTGTGCATGCATCCCTGCTTGTTTGTGGGCTTGCCTTTCAGTCGTTTCCATGATGATAATGATTATTGTTGTTATTACTTGTTCTTGGGGTTTTCTTGGCAAAATCTCCACAGGGGGTTTGCCATGGCTTTTCTGGGGCTGAGAAAACTGTTTTATCAGACATGAGCCTCATCCCAAAATTAAGTAGTGCATTTATAAAGGCTGATATCATATTTGCAATTCCATGCATAAATGAACCTTCAACCATGAACTCCTTCAAGATTTTTAAATTTACACTGCCCTGTCCTGAATAATATCAGACAATGTATATGTTGAGTATAGTTAAACACTAAAGTATGCTAAAGCACAGAGTTTAAATGAAATTGGAAACTCTACTACAGTAGAATTTATATAACAAGCTGAAAAACATGAGTGTCCAACTCTGTGTTATTCCATTATCATGCATCATGAAAAGAGAGACCTTGTTCCCTGGCCAGCTATATAGCTCATTGTGTCCCTCACGTGATAAATTATCCTTCTCTTTCTGAGGTGGCTTTGCAAAGACACACCTGTCCCTACTTCTGATTTACCCCACTGTTTAACATTTGGATAGCAGATGGGAGTAGCTCAAATGCAGTCTATTTATCATAACAGATGACACTTCAGAATGTATATTCCCAAATGTGGAAGGAATTACCTGCTAGATTTCCACTCCTGTAACCTTAGAAAATGAATGAGTACAATAACAACCTCTCACCCTCCATACCTGTGCTCAGCTAGAGGATATGTCAGACTCACTCAGTCCTCATTTTTAAGCAAACATAACTATATAGGGTAGTGCAACTGATCTGGCTAAATCCCAAATACCAAAGAGGATTGAGCTGATTTGGACCAATTTGCATGATCAGAATGGCCCAAACATCAAAATTAATCAGAGGGGAAACCAGACAATGACTCCAACTTGACTATATGAGGAAGACACCAAGGTGGCGTGCTGTGAGGCAGGGAGCTTGGCTTTGCTCATTGACAGCTCTGCCATACAGTCTGTGAGATAATCTCATTAGCACTCTTCAATCACAGTGTTTATGTAGCAGTATTACTTTAAGTCAATTAACTTATATCATCATTTGTCTCCTTCTGGCATCTCTTCATTCTATAACAGATTGTGAGAGACTCATTGTGGGGTGTGTATCTCATTTATGATGGTGTTCTCAGTCTTTTATTTTTGTTTTTGTTTTTTGAATGTGTTGTTGACTGCTGTCAAGTCAGTTTTCACTTATGCCACCCCGTGAATGAGAGAATTCCAAGTCACCCTGTCATCAACAGCCCTGCTCAGGCCTTGCAGACTCAGGGCTATGACCTCCTTTGTCACCCCAAGGCCTAGCTTTCCTGTATCCCTCTTTTTTATATCAAGGCGATATTAAAAGGGATGTTTAGAGCACATAGCCATGAGGTTTCCCCAGTGTGGGAAAATGGCCTTACCATATAAGGAGATCTGGGAGGCTCAGCTTGAGGAAGCTATACAGTACGTAGCCAAGGACAGACCGATCAAGAATGGAATCTGTATAATCCCTTCACTGATAAGAGTGATGGTGGGTGATATAAATGAACCTTGTTTTTACAAATGAACAGAAGTCCAAGTACACTTCCCTCTGGGAGTGATACTCCTTTCTCCAAGGACACTTGCACTGATTGTCTGATCATTCCACAACTTCCCTTCTCATTCTACTCTCCTGGAAGCTATCCCTTAGTCCCAAATTTTGCCCTCGGACAGGTTATGCCCTATACATGTGCCACTTGAGGTCAGACAGACACTGTCCATATCTCACTTGACTCCTCAGATTGCTGGCCATGCCACAATCCTAAAACAGCTTGCTGAGCCACTTCTCTTCCTGGCATCCCTCAACTGGGGCTCCGCACCTGGATACAGTTTCTCCTACAATCCCTTAAATCATAAACTGCTGCCATGTTTCATTTCATTAGTCTTTGAATATGTACATGAGTGAGTCTTTGCATAGATGGTGATTACCTTTGACTCATAAACTACTTTGGAACTTGCACTCTGGAATTCTGTTTCTCAGAACTGGTATATGCTTTTGAATTGCCTGCACCCTCACATTTTTTTAAATTGACTTTCCATGATCCCCCTATTGACTATTAACTGTGGGTGCCCTCCTAGGAACCTGGCATTTTGGGTAACACTTTGATTGAATCTATCCATCTTGAACACAGTCTTTCTCTTTTGCTACAGCTTTCTACCTTACCATTATTGTTTTTTCTAGTGAATCATGTCTTCTCATGATAATGGTCTTCTCATGAATACTTTAGCTTAATCTTCTGTTTTGCCTGCTTAATGACTCTCTCTGGACGTTATCACACATGGGCCACAAAGCTATAATAAACTGGAAATGACAAATTCTTAAAATAAACCAAAAATAAACCTTGATTCCGCAAATGATTTTCACACGTAATTACTTTAATTGCGCAATTAAGGGAAGCTCCGGCTGAAACCGCATTTAACGTTCACGCACAAGTGAGAAAATCCCGTACATGTACTAGAAATGATCTTCTAGCACATGCGCACTATGCTCGCCGCGGCTGTCACTCACCGCAGCTGTCACCCCTTCCCCAGGTCGTCCTCGGAGCAGCTGGCCCTCCGCATGGCCAGTGCTCCAAGGAAGACCTCCCGCCACAGCGTTCGCACACGCTGCGGCGGAAGGGTCGCCGAAGGTGCACTGCAGCCTTTTGCGGCGCACCCTTGGCGACTTGTGAAAGGAGCGCCAATTTAGTGCTCCTTTCAGGGGCGGCAAAGCTGCACCACGGGGCCAAGGTGTGGGGATACCTCGGCCCCGCAGCGCAGCTTCCCGGGGCGGCCCACGTCCGCCCGTCCTTCAAGCTGCCAAAGGTGCACCGCAAAAGGCTGCGGCGCACCTTCGCTGACTCCTCCACCGCAGCGTCTGCAAATGCTGCGGTGGGAGGTCCTCCTCGGAGCGCCGGAGCACTGGCCGTGCGGAGGGCTGGCTGCTTCGAGGACGACCTGGGGAAGGGGTTGGGGCGTCGATTGTGCGGCTGCCCCTCCCCTTCCCTGCCCCCAAGACGGCTCAATTAGCCGTCTGCTGCGGGGGAAGGAGATGCTTACGCTGCCTCGAGGACCCCGCGGAACCATGGGAAAATGCGGGGAAATGCTTCCAAATGCGCATTTGCTTTTCACATTATGGCAAATGCAAAATTATCTTAATTGCGTATTTGCATTTCCTCAAAACAACTTCAAAAGATCTCCATTAACACCAGTTTCTGTCCACTTTCTGTCCAGTTTCTGTGCGACGTCGTGTGAAAACACGAGGCACTAATCCAGTTTCTGTTTGGGTTTTGTGTGGATTAACCAGCAGATTTGCCCCCGTGTGATAACGTCCTCTGTGTTTTAAGTAATGAAACTTATTCTTCCCCTTTCACCCAATTGCTCATAGTTTTTGCTGCTGTTAATAATAATAATAATAATAAGAAGAAGAAGAAGAAGAAGAAGAAGTTTTATTTATATCCCGCTCCTCTGCTGGGCAATCGGAGCGGTGAACAAGATTAAAAAGAACAAAGTTAAAACAATTCCATCTCACCCTCAATTCCTAACGCACCCACCCATAAAATCAAATTAAACTGTATTATAAAGTAAAAATAACCAGCAGTAATTTAAAACCATTAAACAAACAAACAAACAATTGAGAATGGGAGCAGAAGAACAATCATTCTCAAGTTGGTTGGGGAAGTTATTCCGGGAAGGCCTGTTGGAAAAGATCCGCCTTTACTGCTTTTTTAAAGCAGTCAAGCATGGTAATAAGACAGATCTCATCTGACAGGCCATTCCATAATCTCGGAGCGGCGACAGAGAAGGCCCTCTGGGAGGTATGCAACAATCTAGTTTTCATAGGTAGTAGCAGGTTCCTCCCAGAAGACTGAAGTACGCAGAGGGGATCGTATGGGAAGAGGCGGTCCCGAAGATAAGTTGGACCCAAGCCATGTAGGGCTTTAAAGGTCAAAACCAACACCTTGTACTGTGCCCAGAAACTAATCAGCAGCCAGTGGAGAGACTTCAGCACTGGAGTTGTGTGCTCTCTCCTAGATGTTCCCGTGACCAGCCTGGCTGCCATATTTTGGACCAATTGAATTTTCCCAGTTAGGCACAAGGGTAGCCCCATGTAGAGCGCATTGCAGAAATCCAAACGTGAGATTACCAAAGCATGTACCACAGTTTCAAGATCCCTCATGTCCAGGAAAGGGCGCAGCTGGAGTATCAGCCGAAGCTGATAACAGGCACTCCTGACCGCTGCGTTCACCTGACTAGTCATGTGAAGCGACGAATCTAGGAGCACCCCCAGACTGCGAACACAGTCCTTAGAGGAGAGTGTGATTCCATCTAGGACTGGAAGGTGTATTCTCAAGCCTGGTTTCGGGCCCATCACTGTTAGTACCTCCGTTTTGTCTGGATTCAGTCTCAATCTTTTTTTCCTCATCCAATCCATTACCGCCTTAAGACAATAATTGAGAGGAGAGATGCCATCTGGAGAGATATATCTGGGTGTCATCAGCGTACTGAAGACACCATGCTCCATGCCTCCAAATTATCTCTCCCAGCGGCTTCATATAGATATTAAATAGCATCGGGGACAGAATGGTGCCCTGAGGGACGCCACAATTAAGCTCTATTCTAGAAGAGCAACTGTCCCCGAGTCTCACCCTCTGGGATCTGCCTGAGAGGAAGGAACGGAACCACTGCAAAGCAGTGCCTCCAATTCCTAACTCTCCCAGGTGATCCAAGAGGATGGAATGATCTATTGCAGGGGTAGGCAACCTTTCCCCTTTAAGGGCCAAGGGACTTCAGCTCCCAGAAGCCTCAGCCATGTTGGCCAATAGTCCCATATTGGCCAATAGCTCCTGGGATTCTGGGAGCTAAAGTCCCTCAGCCCTTAAAGGGGAAAGGTTGCCTACCCCTGATCTATTGTATCAAAGGCCGCTGAGAGGTCCAAGAGCACCAGCAGGGTCACACTACCCCTTTTGATGCCCAGGTGGAGGTCATCAGCCAGAGCAACCATGGCAGTCTCAACTCCATATCCTGTCCTAAAGCCAGTGTGAAATGGATCGAGATAATCGGTTTCATCCAAGACAGCTTGGATCTGGGAAGCAACTGCCCTCTCGATCACCTTGCTTAAGAAAGGCAACAGGGAGACTGGTCTATAGTTATTCCTGTCCAGGGGATCCAGGGAAGGCTTTTTCAGGAGGGGTTTAACCGCCGCCTCCTTTAAACAGGATGGAACAGTGCCCTCCCTGAATGACGCGTTAATGGTATCCTGAAGGAATACCCTCAACGCATCTCCCCCCCGGACGACCAGCCAAGATGGACACGGATCGAGAGGGCAGGTCATCTTCCTCACCTTACCAAGGAGCTTGTCCACGTCATCGGTACTCACAGATTGAAGCTGATCCAGTAAAATGTCATCAACGAGTTGCTGGATACCCCACCTGCAGATTCTGTCAAAACACTGGCGTCCAGGTCGGCTCTTATTCGAGAGATTTTATCTGTGAAGTAGATGTTAAAAGCATCACAGCAGGCCTCTGTAGGGTTAAGTAGAGGGTTCTGCACAGGAGGTACCTGCGACAGTTCCCCCACCACCCTAAACAGCTCTGCTGGATGAGACTCCGCAGATGCAATGCGTGCAGAGGAGAAAAGTCTCTGCGCTGTACGCAGTGCCTCTTGATAGGAATCAAGATGTTTCCTATGGCGAGTTCTGTCGGATAAGAGCTGAGTCTTCTGCCATTTGCGCTCTAGTCGTTGTACAGCTCACTTCATCCTCTTAAGCTCCTCTGTATACCAGGGCCTACGATTAGGAGCAGGCTGGAAAGGATGCTTGGGAGCGATTGTGTCGATAGCCTTGGTGAGATCGGTGTTCCAGGTATCAACCAAGGCTTCGACAGGGTCACCGGCGTTACCAACCATTAAACCCTCTAAGGCCTTCTGGAAACCAATTGGTTCCATTAGCCTTCGAGGGCGGACCATTCTAATAGGTCTGCCACCCCCGGGGGGGCTGACAGTGGCTCTTAGTTCCATCTTGACCAGGAAATGATCCGTCCATGACAAAGCGGAGGTTTTAATAATCTCTGCCCACGGATATTCCTGTTCTGTAGTAAAGACTGCATCGAGGGTATGGCCTGCACAATGTGTGGGCCCGAAAACCAATTGGGATAGGCCCATGCTTGTCATGGTTTCCATGAACTCCCGAGCCGCGCCAGATAGATTAGACAAACTGGTCTCAAGTGGGATGTTGAAGTCGGCCAGAACCAAAAGTCTGGGAGACTCTAACAGCAGCTCAGAGACCAGCTGCGTCAGCTCAGTCAGGGAGTCTGTTAAGCAACGGGGTGGCCGGTATACCAACAGAATCCCCAAGCAATCCCTGGTTCTCAGGCTAAGGTACATACACTCGATGCAAGCTGTTTTCCGGATAGGCTTCCTGGTCAAGGTCAGATTGCTTTTGTGAACCAAGGCCATGCCGCCCGCCCCCCCCCCCCCCCCACTTTTCCTTATCTGCTCGCTGACTGATAGCAAAGGAGCAGAGTAAGGGGCTATGGAATGGAAGGTGCGCTCTCCACATTATCCTGGGCAACAGAGTGAACTGAAGGAGGGATGGATATTAAGCATCAATCCCCTCTTCTTTTGTAACATTTCTTCACTCTGTTACCACCATGCCTTCCCTTCCCCCACACAACATCAATCCCCGCTCTGAGATTATTTCCAACATCGTTACATGGTGGTGGTAACAAAAAGTCCAGTTAAGCTCACGTCCCCCAAGTAAAAATTATTTAGTTTTGAGAAAGAGGAGCTTAAAAGTTCTATCAGGACTTGATTCTCATCCTATCTTGAGAGCTCTTTCACTACTAACACAGTGCAACCTAACAGATGACAACTGCACTGTTTAATGTCTCTTTCTCTGCCCTTTTAACATTAAGTTACAGGCAGGTGATAGTCCTCCAGGCCGGAGTCCCAGCACTGCTGCCGCTGTGCTGTTGAGGGGAGACATGTTCCTGGGCGGGGGTTTTATACCCACCCGCCAGCGATCTCCCTCAGATCGCACTGCTGCTTCTGTGTCTGCTGCTTGGCTGCCCAGGTGGTGGTGATTGCGGGCAGAGTGAGTCCTCCAAGGCCGAGGACAAGGTCCCAGTACTGCCGCTGCTGCCACTGTGCTGCCAAGGGGAGAGATGTTCCTGGGCAGGGGTTTTATACCCACCCGCCAACGATCTCCCTCAGATCGCGCTGCTGCTGCTGCGTCTGCCAGGTGGTGGTGATTGCGGGCAGAGTGAGTCCTCCAAGGCTGAGGACAAGGTCCCAGCGCTGCCGCCACTGCCGCTGTGCTGCTGAGGAGAGAGATGTTCCTGGGTGGGGGTTTTATACCCACCCGCCAGCGAACTCCCTCGGATTGCACTGCTGCTGCTGCGTCTGCTGCTGGGCTGCCCAGGTGGTGGTGATTGCGGGCAGAGTGAGTCCTCCAAGGACAAGGACAAGGTCCCAGCTCTGCCACCGCTGCTGCTGTGCTGCCAAGGTTGGATGGAAGACAGGCAGCCTGAATAACCAAAGACAAGGAAGAGTTGTCTGGGACTACTTTGTAATGGTAGCAGATCCCAGGATTGCTATCTGCCTTCACTGTGAGCTGTGAGCCAGCTGAACCACCTTATAGCACCAACAATCTGATCTAATAGATTAGAACAGCACTCTTGCTCAGAACAGAATAAGAAAGATCCAGCAGCCAAGCAGCAGGAGCAAGATGCACAGAGCAGGAACAAAGGGTGATGTCATCATCAGCAACTCTCAGTGCTTATGCAGCCAATTCAGAAGATTTTCATTATTTGGCCTGCTGGTAATAAAGTAGTCCCCTACCCCAAATTCCCTGCTGCATCACTGATTTTCATCAGTTAGTTTGCTGGCAGAAGAAAGAAAAAAGTAAACTTTCTTCAAGTATACTGTCATTTTATTACTACTATTATATATCTTAAAATTTAAAAGACTTAACTGACTGGTGCTCTAGGGGACCATGCCAGAACAAAAGCAGCATGAAGTGAATTGCCCAGATTGAGCAGTCAATATTAACTTTTAAGAACTGTTTTTCGTTTTAGTAAAACAGCAGACAATAGACTATACAACTGCATAGCACAAACAATTCCTGGAGTAAGCTGCCCAAGAGCTACTTTTTTCTTTAAGTTCTACTGTGGCTCCAAATTTTATGTAGATGTGTGATTTTTAAAAAGTTATGTTATTTTTGGTTTTCCAATGGAAGTCAACAGGGATGACTCGCAACCCGAATTCCGGAATCTCAGTCCTGCTTTGGGGTCTAGATCGGAACATATTAGGTAAGAATTGATACAGACTGAATCAAGCCCAGATCCAAACTGCTGAATCAGACTCTGAACCTAATTAGGGAAAAAGGGTCTATGCACAGCCATTGCTGTTAACTGCTATCAAGCCAACTTCGACTTATGGTGACCTCATGAATGAGAGATCTCCAAGAGTACATCTGTACTGAAGAAATAATGCAGTTTGCAATTCCTTCTTCTCCCATTTGTTTTGCCCCTCCTAATTGTCCCCCATGAACCACAGCTTTACCCATGGTGGCTGGGGGATACTGAGCACAATAGTCCAAGAATTAACTTTTTGCAGGTTGTGCTATGAAGCTGCTGTTCAGAAGATGGTGGAAGAACTCTAATCCAGTTGTTTTTTTGGGGAGGGGAATCATCTATGAGCCATAGGTCAGCCACCCTCAGCAGTGTGGGGCCTTACAATCAAGTCATTTTGCCATTTATTGTAAAAGCTTAAAAACCTGTGACTTATCCATTCACTGTGGTACAGGTTGGTTATGTTAATATACTGTACTTGCATTTATACATTTAATGAGTGGCAGTTTTCCCCCTTGTCGTAACAGCACAAAAAGCACTGTTTTCTGTAATCATAAATTTACAAAAGTGAGAACAGTGGTTTACTGTTACTTAATAATTTACTGATTTCAGCCTTCCTTTCTTGCCCTGTAATGTCCAACATCCGCTACTAAATCCATGTTGTCAATTATATCTCTCTTCCCACACAGCCAAGCCAGTTTTTAACAAGGGTGTGTCAAGTAGCATAAAATGGCCCTTTAACTGTATGAAAAAGAAAAGTCCAGTGTTTCCTGGTGTGCTTTCCCCCAATTTCTCAACCTTAGCCAGCTTCTGTAATCTCTCATTATGTACAGTGTATGCTCTAAAAGTCTTTGTAATAACAACATACGATGCCCACAAGTAAACATTTTCCATTTTCATGAAACAGAAGGTGTTCAAAAGCAAGCAGCACAGATTTCTTCTGTCATGAAGCCATAGCTCAGTGGTAGAGCAAAAAGCTTGGCAGAGTTATTTTTCTGAAGTGCCATCCCTCAAAATGACCTAGCTCAGTGATGGCAAACCTTTTAGAGACCAAGTGCCCAAAGTGCAACCCAAAAGCCACTTACTTATCACAAAGTGCCGCATCCCTCTGGCTTTCTAGTAACAAACTCTGGTGAACTCTGTGCTGGAGCGACAGCATGCATGCCCACAGATAGGGCTCTGGGTGCCCTGTCTGGTACACGTGCCATACAACCTTTTTGAGCCGGGGGCTGGGTTGCTGTCCCTTAGACAATTGGGGGGCTGAAGTACCAAAAATAAATAAATAAATAAATAAATAAATAAATATAAAAATTAACAAATTAAAAAAATTAACAAATTTTTAAAAATATGCATGCACACTCTCTCAGCCCCAGAAAAGCCATGGCAAAACCCCTGTGGAGATTTTGCCAAGAAAACCCCAAGAACAAGTAATAACAACAATAATCAATATCATCATGGCTTGCGGCGGTGGCGGCGGCGGCAGGACCGGCCTGGGGCCGGTTCAAAGGCCTCAGGGGGCCGCATCCGGCCCCTGGGCCTTAGGTTGCCTACCCCTTTGCCATAGGTTCGCCACCACTGACTTAGCTGGTATGTCATTTTTATTGTTTAACAGTCCCTTTATACGGACAGATATTTTTAGCCCTCTCCAGAAATTTCTGCTGTTGGTAGGTTGAATGAGTAGCCCCTGAAGAAGGCCACTTAGTAATATAAAGGCCAAAATGCATTGGTCTTTTCCCAAAACAAGACAATCAAAAACCTTTTAAAAGAATAAAATATAACCATCAATAAGCATATGAAGACTTGCCCAATTGCAAAGCCAGTCTATTTGGCAAGGTGTGTCATCACAACACATGTAAAGCTAGATTATAAACATAAGCTGACACATTTGTTTATTTGTTTGTTTTATTTCTATATGTACATGTCTTAATGTATGCAAAAGGACCTTGTAGCACCTTTGAGGCTAACTGTGTAGAAGAAGTTGTCTACTTCCTTGGATGCAAGTATTCCAGACTAACATGGCTATATGTCTCTGAATTCATGTCCTAATGTAGCTGAGTATTTGCATCCAGAGAGGCTAAACCAACATCTAAATGTAAGATGTGGTTATACAAAATCAGAATTTTTTCTTGTTATGAATGTTGTGCAGCTAGCCAATCAATCCACCCATTCAGAAAGAGGGGGGGAGGGAGGGAGAATGAAGAATAAAATAAAAACCAAAAATAACAATCTCAGCCTCCCAATAGCTCTGTGTTTTGTTGTACTAAGCTAACACAATTAAAAGAACTTTAAACAGACCAAACGTGTGCAAACAGCTACATTCTTCTATAATTTAATGCTTTGGGAATTCAATGGAGGATGGAAGGGGGAAAAGAGAGGTGCCCCATGTGTCCTCTGAATGCAATTAAGTGCTAATAACCCTGAATGACATCATGCTGTATGACTTCTTTAATTAGAAAATCAAATCACTGCTCCCTTAATCATTTCCACTTGTTAATTTCTTCCCCCAAAGATTTAACAGACAGAAACTACTTTTTTTGCTTCTGGAATGGAAGCATTTCTCACTCCCCCCCCCTCCGTGTTTTTTTTTTTTTTTTTTAAAGAACAAAACAAAACAGTATTTTATTAGATGAGGGTGGGGTGGGTTGTCATTGTCCTGTAAGAAAGAACATAATGTTGCCCAGGCTAAGTCAAACCAAACAATAAAAACTACTATTAGCATTAATATCAGTGTTGCAAAGAAACCCTCTTTGCATGTAGGAGGAACTATCCATCCCACAAGAGTCTGAGTGTTTTGCTGTTGTGTAGTTCCTTTTGCAAAAGTTCAGGGTTTCCTTGAGCTTTCCAAAGGAGCATGAAGACCTGTGCAGAACTATTTAGAGTTACATCATAAAATTATAGATTATCAGGGGATCTCAACAGTTATCTTGACCAGGTCCTTACTAATGCAAGAAATCTTCTGGTACAATATCCCTGGTAGGTGGCCATACAACCTCTGCTTAAGAACCTTACAAAGTAGTTGCTTCCTTTATCATGTTTAGATAACTGCAGGACTGAAGATTTGGACAACTGTATGACTGGACATCCCTTAAGGTGCCTGACTGTGCTGGGAGGGATTGGCAAATTTCTGTCCAGCTAAATGCCCCTTGTAATTCTGGCTTATTTCTGCATCTTTTGCCTACTTGACAAAATCATGAGTTTAAATCAATCTGCAAATCATTTCTCCCTTTTATCCTCATGTGGTTACAGTCAGCCCTTCATATCCACGGATACTTTATCCAGGATTCAGCCATCCACAGCTTGAAAATATTTTAATATAGATATTAAAAACTACACAACTTTGCCATCTAATATAAGGGACACCATTTTATTATGCCATTGTATTTAATGGGATTTGAGCATCCATGGATTTTGGTATCCATAGAAGGTCCTGGAACCAAACCCTAGCTAATATCAAGGGCCTGCTGTATATTCTTAGTGTTGCACATGTTAACAAAATTGTAGCTTCACCACAAAGCAACCATTACCTCTGGTCTCTAGACTCTCTTTTTGGTACATCTCCTTCCCCCACCATTTTATAAATTCTATGGTCCCTGTCTGTGCCCACTCTCTGCAATGACTTTATTTGTGTATTCATCAAGTAAGATCTATTTGACAGTAGAATACATTGCCTTGGAGTGTGGTGGAGTCTTTCTTTGAAGGTTTTTAAGCAGAGGCTGGGTGGCCATTTGTCAGGAATGCTTTGATTGTGTATTCCTGCATGAGACGGGGTTGACTGGATGGCCCTTGTAATCTCTTCCAACTCTATGATTTTATGATTGCATTCTTTTGTGAACATGTTATTTTTAAAAAGCAGCAAAGAACAACTTAAAGACTCTACAGATTGCCTGAAAGGGGTGGCTCTGAGCCGTCCCTGGGAGTACTGGATCGGGGCTGCAACAACTGCATGCTGTGGCCCTGATCCGGCACTTTGCTGCTCTAAAAAGACCTGGCAAATGCTGCTCCTTTTTAGAGTGGCAAAAAGGCACCCTTGTTGCCACCGCTGTGGCTTTTTGGTGCTCCTTTGGTGCAGTGTGTATAAATGCTGCCCCAAGGGAGTGCCCTAACACTACTTGCCATCTGTTTGGGTGGGCAGTGTGACGGTGGCATCAGGGCAGAGTCGGGGCAGCTGGCGTGTGGTTGCTACACCCCAACTTTACCCCCAGGCCAGCCCTTTTGGCCCGTCTGTATAGCCCCTTAGGTTTTTCAGTGGTCAAGAACCTGTTTAGTATGTAAAAGACTCTAGGTTCTGTTTGCAGCATCTCCGGGTAGGGTTGGGGGGAAAATCCCTGGAAAGCCATTGCCAGTCTGTGCTGATAATAGAAAAGGCTGAATAGACCAAAGGACTGACTCAGTATAAGGCAGTTGCCCTGTTCCTGCTTTCCTTCCTACTCTCTTCCATTATCACACTACCAGTTAGTGGTGACAACAGTGGTCTAGATGGACCAAGGGTCTGACTCAGTTTAAGGCAGCTGCCTATATTCTATGTTCCTGCCACCTTACATCACCACTGAAATTTTATGAACAATTAGGATTGTTGTTTATGCATTCCTTCATGATGTGAATTTCACTTTCCAAGCACACCTCCAAATACCTTCCCCCAACTTTAAAAGAGGGCTGAATAGCCACCTCAGCTTGTCATTGGGGCATAGCTATCTTCTCTATACATCATGACTAGGTGTTATATGCAGCACTAGGAAAAAATTGCCTTTTTGTACCACAATTCCCAGATTCCCAAGGCCAGCTGGGGATTCTGGGAGCTGTAGTCCAGTAAAGTATTTCCCCCCAAGCTCTAATTGTATCTTGCTGAATCAGGATTCCTAACGGGACCAACATGTGGCTGACATAGGATTGAAAGGGCAGAGAGACACTGGCAAAATGGCATGTTCAGAACAGCCAAAGTCAGGCTGGCAAAAAGATGGGGGTCTGCCTGATGAGTGGATATAAAAAGGAGGAGGAACCATTATAAAAGGGGAGTGTGTCAAGAACCGCTGAGAGCAGTTAGAACTGCCAGAGGTGCAGGTAAGAGTTTAGCCCTAATGGGATTAAGAGGCTGCACAGATGGCCCCTAAGGGTGTCAGGATGCCACTCCTTTCCTTGCCGGATTGGGGCTGTGGCAACCACATACCACAGCCCCAATCTCGGCTTTCCTCAGAGCAAAAAGAATCTGCAAAAAGTGGTTCCTTTTTGCGCTGCAGAAAGGGCACCCTACCTGCCGCAGCAGCAGCTTTTCTCCACTTCTTTGGTACAGCACATGTAAATGCTGCGCCGAAGACACACCCTTTTGCCACCCGTCGTGCGGTTGCTTGGGTGGCATGACACCGGCCTGGGGACAGAGTCGGGGTGGCCAGTGTGTGGTTGCCATGCCCGCACTCTGCCCCCAGGCTGGCCCTTTTGGCTGGTCTGTACTGGCCCTCAGATTCCCATGTAAGGGAATAAAGATTTGAATAGGGCAAAGGAAGTCCAGTGACATTAGAGTGTGTCCTGTGGAAGGCAAGTCAATGAGGGAACTTGAACAAAGTCAATTTGTAACAGCTGAAGTGAAATATATATTGTAACAACAAGCCTTGAGAACCAGCTGCAAAGAAAGATACTATTATAACATCTGAATGTAAATAAAAGTTATTTTCTTCTTGTTCACAAAGGAGTGGCCTGAAGTGATTTATGTATAACACTTAATAGCAGAAACACTTAAGTCAGTGGGAGGACCAAGGGTTAGAGAGATAATTTTGAGGGAAGAGAAGCTTCAAACTATTTAAGAAAAGTCAGGAGAAGAATCTTGTATAACCCAGTGGTCATCACATTAATTTGGTGCCAATCAGTGGGATCTGAAAGACCCAGTGTGATGGAATCTGAGAGATCCAGTTGAGGGGATTTGAAAGATCTAATGTGAGAGATCCAGTCATCACAACATTCATCCCAGAAAACTGGAAATTTCCCAGACTGGAAGATCTAAAGTTGGCTGGCTGGGCATGTTTGAAACAGCAGATTCCTGATTCCATCTTTGTTCCAGGCTGTATTTCGTCAGAAACGTCAGTTTCCAGTATTTGCACTGAAACTCCCCTCCCTTCCTTTTATTCTTCTCTGCAGGGACAGAGAGCAATAATGAAAAGAAAAGCCAGGTGATAATAACCCTATTAACACTTGGGCTACTCTTGGCCAGGATAGTATTGGGACTGGCTGTGAGAGTAAAATAAAGGCAGGCGTTAGCCACAATTGTAAGAGAAGTATTTTCTCTTTTCTTATACATAAGAAATGCCTCCTTGTATCTCTGTTCCAAGCCCACCACTTTAAGCATTGGTCTGTATTGTTTCAGTCAGATTTCTTTTAACCCTTAAAATGATACAAAGCTTAAACATAGTGGTATAAAAAAATGCAACCATTAATGTTCTGAATTTGCATAATTAGAATGTAAATTAAAGTGGTTTGCATAATCAGAATATTTTCATAATATGCAAATTAGATGCACAGATTTTAAGAAGTGGAATATGGCAACCCTAGGCTGACACATATATTTTTATCTGATTGTGATGCAGGCGTGTTCAAACAACAAATCCAGTCTGCTGCTGATGTGAGAAGTGGTTGAATGTGAGATACATTTGCAAGGGATCTTCTGTTGTTGAAAGCAGTTTAAAAGTGAAAGTTTTATTATATACAATATTTTATAAGAACTTTGTTGTAAATAATAAGTAGTTGATGAAACATGAACATGACCTGAACATGAATTTTGATCACATTTTACCTCTCCACACGGTTTTCACCAGAGAGAGGTTATTCCCAGGTTATTTCCAACCTAGTCAAAACAAGATTTTCTGTTCGGCCTTGTAAGGAAACCTGTATAATGAATAATAACAACCTCCCCCCCCCCACCTCATCCTATTTAATAAAGAATAATTAGGCTGGTTTTGTAGTTTTCATTGGAGCTACTTGAATGTGAGGAACAGTTTACATTGAAAATCCTCCGGACTGTGTATGGGTCTACATGGTTGTATAGAGAAAGAACTGGGACTTTGTACTTTGGCTGTTAAAATCATACAAGTGGCTTCTGCCTCTCCATATAGACCATACTATATGGTCCATCATGGTCCATACTAGTTTTTCTCCATAAAAGCACACACAGTCACATGTGACATTGTGAACTAATCCCACAGTGACTTGAGTCCATTTGACATTGTAATTCTGATCTTCTCGCAATAACAGAAGCTGCATGGCGTTTGACATTTGGCTGCCTGTAGAATCTGTACAGAAGGTGATTGAATCACCACTCAGATTAAATGTAGGGCCTTATCACATGGGGCCCCATCCTGGTGCAATTCTCTGGCCTGCAAAAATCAAGATGCCATTCTTACCTCCCACAGCTTCAGTCCCAATCCGGAATTAGAGTGCCTGTTAGCACCCAAATCTTATTTAACTGTCTTCACTGTTTCTGATCTCCCTCCCTCCCCTCCACTCCATTCCCTGAGAAAGCCACAGGGTGAGGGAGAAAGATTTGGCAAGCTTTTGGAAGTCAGTGGAGGTGGAGAGGAGGACGGAGGAAAGAAGGAAACAGTGTGGGTATGGGGGTGTGGGTGTGGGTCTGTGAGTGAGAGAGACTGTGTTAGAGAAAGAGAGAATGAGAGAGAGGGAGAGAGAGAGAGATACATTGCAGTGACAGAACAGGAAGAGGGCTGGATCTTCATTTCCTCACACTTCCTCACATCATGGTCCACAATAGTTTTTTTCTATAAAAGTACACACAGTCAAAAACACACACACAGAGAGATAAATAGGTACCACTTTGATGGGAAGATAACAGTGTTCTGTGTAGTCATGCTGGCCACATGATCACAGAGTACTCTCTGACAACGCTGGCTCTTTGGGTTAGTAACGAAGATGAGCACTGCCCCCTACGGTCAGACATGACATGACAACCTTGTCAATGGGGAATACCTTTACCTTAAGCTTTATTCTTCTTCTTATACAATAAATATTACAAAATAATTCTAAATGATAACTAAGCTCTCACCCCCTCCACCCTCCCTCAATCCTCATTGATGGCTATTCAATGTGTTTTAATAGCCATTACTTATAATATGGGAAATCTTATCAATAGTTTATCTCCCTTTTTTGTGCACCTGCTCACCTTTAACTTTCCCAAGCCACCATCCCTACTATCCCATCAGGTCTTTCTTTTAATTGCCCATTATATTTTCCTTTTCTCTTCCTTAAGAAATCAAAAAAATGATTTGATTCTGCTATATCATGCACCAAATTATTTTTATCCCAACACTGTTTATTTTTCCATCCCAATGCTACTACAGCATGTAATATTCTTTTTTTTTTAAATACTCCTTCTATCTTATTTAGTCTCAGTTTTCTTAAATTCAGAGTTAGTCAAATCTCTTTGTTAAATTGGACATTTCTACTCATTATTTTATTTATCTCTTGAATCATTTCCAACCAAAAATTTTGTACAAGGGGACACTCCCACCACATGTCAATATATGTCCTCTTTTGCCCATATCCATAACAATAATTTGAGGGAAGATATTTATTTATCCTTTGCCAATTAATTTTAATTGTTGCTTTCTAACCTTTGTATTTTTGATCTTAATTATCTGGGAGATGCAGAGCTTTATTTCTTCTATATTTATCTTATTTCTCCCATATTCCAATCAAACCTACATTGTTTTAAATTGTTTCTCCAAAAGTAACTTACATACCTTGCCTAGTAAATGTTTTTCTCCACTAATCCTTCTTTTCAATATTTCCTCAAATAGTCACAAATTGTCACCTATTCCTTTTATTCCATATAATGTTCCTCCTATTGCCATTAAATCGAGCCAGTATTTTTTAGCAGTAGATTGAATTTATTTTTCAGTCCCAATTGGTTTCCTCATTTCTCAAATTAAGTCAACTATAATTCTATACACTTTATCTTTTATTTCCGTAATTATTCTTCCTAATTCTTGATTTCTACGTTTATTTAAACACTCTATTGGGCACCATTTTAAATTTTCTATTTTTATACTTCTATTTTACTCCATACATGTAGGATTGATTGTAAAAGATCCCATGTTTACTCCCATAAGCTTCTTATTTGTTGCTTTCATTTCAAATATCAATATACAATATTCATATGTGTGTTGTTGTTTTTTTTATCATAACTCATCTTTTTTCCATTTCACACTCAGAATCTAATGTTTTAACTATCTGAAATTCCTCAAAGTATAGTTCTAAAGATGGGATTCCCCAATCTCCTTTTTAATGTTGGGTGTAAAATAATCTACATTTTTAATACTCTTATCCCATTTTCTGATCACTCTTAATGGAACTGTTTCCAGAATTGTTTGAAAGAGATAGAATAATTGTGGAGGTAATATAATTTTAAAAGCTCTTAGTTTGGTAAGAATATTCCATTTTTTATGTCAGCACTTTGATCTCTGTATTTCCCCCCATAAATGATTGTAATTACCTTGTATCATATTATTCACCTTGGTCATTATAGACAGTCCCAAATACTTCATTTTCTTAACTCCTAATTTCACTTTTGATATTCTCTGTATTTTCTTTTGCTCCTGCCATTTGTTGTTAAAAAAATTATCTCCAATTTTCAGATATTTAGATTAATATTAATATATTAATATATAATATATAATATAGTAATTAATATATTAACATTTTAAAATATTAATTTTAAATCCAATTATTTATTTTTTAATTGCACTACTTTACTTAATTTTTTTATGGATTGGTAATGTACTTGTGTAGTTAATAAAGCTTCATCCACAAATAAATGTATCTTCATTTCCTCCTTCTCAATTTATACCCAAAACTTTCCTAATGCTAAAATAAAAAGTAATGAGGTTAATGGGCAACCATTTATCAGATTAAGAAAACCATACAATTAATTAGAAATGATGGTTCTGTTCATTGGCCTGATGTGGAAGAAGGAACACAATTTTTGAATCATAAATTGATCTTGATGAAAGAATATCTAGAAAAAAAACATAACCTTAGTAACAGACCCATACATGAAAGAAACAATTTCACGCTAGAGAGAAAAGGAGGGTGGATTATTTTTTCCTTTGTTCTGTCTGTAAGATGCATCTTTCCATGGGTTGAGACCAGTCACTGCAGCAGCACAGAACACACACATGACACATTATTTATCAATCCAAGATTTATTTAACTGATGAGAAATTAAAACAATAGTGTTATTGAAAAAGAAATTGTCCAATACTAATAATACTTCACTGGATTTGATAAAACTGAAGCATATATCATTATAGGCTTGACTGGGTCAAACTGCATTTGAATTGATTTGTACTATTTCCCAACTAGCAACAAGGGATCTGGTTTCCAAAATCTATAATTTATTAATTTAAAAAGTAAAAACAACAACAACAAAAAAACAGACATGAACCCAGCTAAGATACCCTGGCAAAGAGATCTAAATTTGGCTATTTCAGATGAGACTTGGGCAAAATTATGGACTAATCCCTCTAGCCTCCTTAGATTAGCCAGGAGTAAGATTTTAGCACCCATGCCATTTTTCTCCTCTTTTACTTTGAGAAACAGTTTGAATTGTATATAGACTGTTCAGTTGGTTTCTACTCCTATATTTTTCTGTCTTTTCTAATAAAGAAATAATTGTTTTTGCTGCAAAATCAGCTTGTCCTCAACCTGATTTCTTCCCTTCATTCTACCTCATTCTCACTTGGAGTCACTCTGGTTAATTGTCCTTTTTTAAAATCTTCAGCCTGCAAGGTCATACAGAGAGCTAGTGCCTGGAAAAGGTTTTCCCCTGAACCAGTAAACCCAATGCACTGCTCTTAACAAAACAAAACAACATAGTAGCTGGCTAGATGACTTATTGGTTTATATTATTTATAATTCAACAATTTCATTTCATACCATGGTACAAAGTGCATTATTGTTTTTCAGTTATGGTACTCTATATATATATGTTTTCTTAAGAACTGATATCTATTGGAAGGGCCCTTCTCTGTGCCCTACAGCAGGGGAAATACATTGTTGGCAGGACTTTTCAGCAGTGGCACCTCAGTTGTGGAATTCCCTCCCTGAGGAAGCCTGATTGGCACCATCATGAGAATTATTTTGGCACAAAGATAAAACCTAGCTTTTTATTAAAGCCTTCAGGCCAAACTGATTTTATCCAGGCTCCACATGTTTTATAGTTATACAGTTCACCCTTCATATCCATGGATTCTTTATCCACAAATTCAATCATCCACGGCTTGAAAATATTCCAAAAAATATACATTAAAAATGCAACCTTGGTTTTGCCATTTTATATAAGGGACACCATTTTACTACAACAGTGAATTTAATGGGACTTGAGCATCCAAAGATTTTGGTATCCATTGGGTGGGTGGGTTCCTGGAACCAAAACCCAACAAATACCAAGGGCTGACAGTATTATTCAAGTTTGTTTTAACCAGTTTTAAACTGACTCTTTTAAAACTGAAACGCAATTTACAGTTGTCACAAGATTAATAATCATGTAAAGTGGGAGAATGTTGCTCTGCCCATTAGCTTCACCTCTACCATCACTCCCAGATCTTCCCCCATTACTTTGCCATCCATGCTTTGAGAGGAACACCTATATGTGTATATTCTACCTATGAAGGCTAACAAAAATATAGTAGTGTATCCCAGAAGTGGGCATGGCTGGGCAGCAGGAATTCTCAATAGGAGCCTTCCTTGCTGTAACATTATGTTGTAGATGTTACTTCTACCTCTAAATCCTTGTCCTGAAAGACATTAGATTTATATTAGAACCTCATTAGAACTGTTGGCATCCACTTAAAGATAATTAAATTATGTTCCATTAAAGATGGGCATAAATAAAGAGCACCATGCTTTTAAAGAGAGGACTGTTTTAGGTGCAAACCTAGCAGTTACACATATGCATTGTGCATAATGAGAATACAATTATATTAAACTTATACTTTTTTGACTAACAAATATTAGACAAAAATGAGTCTGATTATTAGACACATTTCTTCTCCTTGTTAAAGTAATTAGGAGTTAAGAGTATTTTCCACATGTGCCTAAAAAGCATGTTAATAATGCGAAATAAATATAGTTTATGCTAGTCTTTATTTGAATTGTAAAGCCACAGAAAGCAGAGTAACAAAGGGATCTTTTAAAAATAATTTCTGAGCAAAAGTAGGCATTAGTGGTTTATTTGAACAGAGTTGTGCAAATAACGGCAATCAATTTAAACGATTTTGAAGAAGCCGTCAGAGGAGAAATATTGGTAAGAGCAACTATTTAATGCCATTCTAAATGCTATTTTAAAATGATTTTTAATTGTTAGACTAATCAGCTAAGGCAGCAATCTGAAATGAACTAAAGAGATTTCCTTCCCAGTAAATGTGTACATTTTGTTCAGCCTTGAAGATACGCCTCCCTAGAGCGCAACACACATATACATTTGTATTTTGTATATACAACTGTTTTTACTATGACTTACATATAATAATGAATGGGCATTGAAGTATTTGATTATGAGTAAGATCATGCTTGGTATTTAAACAAATGTTAGCAAAGAAAGAAAGAAAGAAAGGCCAGTCAAGTCCTAGCAAATTGTTGAAACTTGTCTTCACGGTGACTGTGGGTGGGCAGAGGCTGAATTGTTTATGTACGCTGGCCAAGAGACAACACTTGGAATTCCAACTGCTGGGAACCAGATGAGAAGGTACTACATGTTGCAATCTGACCACGGATGAGGAACTGGATAGAAAGCAATGTAAACAAGAGGGACAGATTAGAGTTAGGCGTTATACAAAGTGCATGCCGAGAGAGAGAGAGAGAGAGAGATACTCTAAATGTTGTCATTATTCTACAACCATTTTCAATAAGCTTCATTTGTTTTAAATTTCAGGTAATCCAGTAGGGAGCATGCAAATGTTTAGCAACCAAGGATGGATGACTTGGGCTATCTACAGTATCATCTGGACATCATTTGTTCATGGGTCCTTTTCACAGTTTTAATGTAGACATTCCATTGGGGAACAACGTTTTACTTTGCTGTGCTATGAGGATGAGATTCTGCAGATATAGGCCAAAATTCAATAAGCTTCCTGGTAGAGAATAAATCTCCGATAATGTACTTACATTGTTGTCCAGGTGTATTCTCCCACTTCTTCTCCAGGTGCACAAGAGCAGCTAGTACATTTGCCAGAATGAAAGCTGGAGAAGGCTCCTGTTCCTTTAATGGCTGTATAGAATGGGGAATTTCAGCAGGTTTTGCTCATCACACAACCAGGTAACAAGCAATAGTTGCTAAAATCTCCTCTTTTACGCAACTCTCCAGTTTTTAGTCTGACAACTCTAGCAGCTGGGAGGTTTGCAGCACAGCTTCATTCCCCTGACTGCTAATTGGCTGCAGAGGTGCACCCAGACATAGTCCAGCTGCCCTTGTGCACTGGAGAAAGAAGAAGCAGCCTCTGGCTCCAGTGCATGAGGGCAGTCAGAAAGTGCTCATCCCTGAAGCAGTGGCAGGGGAGATGGAGCTGTGGAAAGGCTGTTATACACTTGGAGCAAGAGCCCTCGCAAAAGAAAATACGGGAGATCTGCTACTGATTTGTCCCCAGAAATACACATACTGGCATAACCATAAATCATCATCAACATCATTATTAACAACAACAACATGTTCCCTGCTCTTCTCAGGTCTTGAGATGAGTTACAGCACATTAAAATACAACACACAATTAATAACACTTAGGAGTTATACCTTTGCCCTTTTTCTGTCTTGATTGCCGCTGTTTGATCTTTGTCTGATTTTTGTTTATTTTTGTCTACTTATTTTATTTATTATTGTATGTTAGTTTGATCTACTTGGTTTTAATGGATATTGGTTTAATACACTTTTATGCGGGAGGGGGGTTTGGGGTTTTTAGATTGTACTGATGTATTTTTAATTGTTGTAAGCCACCCCGATTGTTTTAACAGAGGGTGGGGTATAAATAAATAAATTATTATTATTATTATTATTATTATTATTATTATTACACATATTAACATATGACACCAAGTGTGTTCTAGCCATACAAGTCATGGGACAGTTGGGCTTCAGCTATGAGGTTCATATCCTACACAAACAAAAATTGCTGGGTCCATCAAGCTCATTGCTATCTACTCCTGGACTGCATTTGGAATGCACTGGCTGTGTTGACTGGGAGATTGGGACAGGACTCCAGAGCCAGCCTGCCATCTCAGGAAAAAAAGTCCTCTCTTGCTCCAATTCATGCATCAGGTGTATTCAGAGAAGGGCGTCCAAAGAATATCTCAAGATCAAAATGTGTGGAAAGAGGCGGGAATTGAGATATCCCAGTTTCAACCTGTGAGGTTCAAAAATGGGACAAGAAATAGATTTGAAGCAAAGATTTAATATTTTAATTAAATGATTATTTATTGCTTTTATTACTGGTTTTATTGTCCTGCTGTATTGTCTACATTACCTGAGAGCGTCAGCTTCAGCTATAGAGTGACTCATAAATGAGATAAATCTGTCAATCAAGATGGTGGACTGCTGGTGTAATGTACTCTTATTGCCCAATCCCAGTTACCAGTTCACTATCAACACCTTGAAGATTGTCACAGATTAGAAATCATAAATGAAACATCACTTACTAGATGCCTGTTTAAGAGATCGTTTGCTCTCCTTATACAAGCCTCCTTATGCAAACCTCCTTATGCAAGTTGCAATGTACTAAATTCTTGTCACATGCTTAATAAAAGCCCGAGACAAGAAAACACAGAGATCTAATAGGATAAATTCAACCCAAAGTGAACAAATCAGTTTCAGTGTGGAGAACCAATAGAATAAATATTTTCTACCAAGTCTCCAAAGAAAGAAAATTTCTCAAGATAGGAAATATCAGTGGGGAATATAAAAACTCTGAATATTGAAGCATTAGAAAAGGTCCAAGTAATGAGCCACTTTCTAGCCAGATTAGATCTTTAGGAGAATATTGGCCTTTGCAGACTGCCAGAAATAGTGCACATTAAATTGAGGCACTGTCCTGGCTCAGTGCTAGGGAATCATGGGAACTGTAATTTATTGTGGCACCAGAGCTCTCTGACAGAGAAGGCTCAATGTCCCAGAAAAAAATACAATTCCCATGACTCCCTAGCACTGAGCCAGGGCAGTGCCTCAATTTAATGTGCACTATTTCTGGCAGTCTGCAAAGGCCCTCAATCTCACACTAGTCACTGGTGATTGTAGAAGACCTTCATCACTGTTGCATTGTGTCTTAAAAGGCAGGTACTTATAATCTCAAATACCTTAAGCTCATTGTTTGTCTTTAAATGAAGCATCTTGAATGGAATTACAATTTTTTGAAAAAAATCAAACCAGAAATCAAAGTAAAGCTCCCCCCTTCCCAGCACACTTTTCCTAGTATAAAGTCTCTAACTGCACTGGTATGTTATGTTGTTGAATAGTTCAGGTTTCACAGGGAAATGAAAATACCTGACTTAGGAGTTACCAGCAGCAAATAATTTCCGAGGGTCATTTGTTAGGTCAGTTTTGAGGTATATACTCAAGAGACTTTTAAAACAGTTTGTAAAATGTAAAAAATTGACAATTATGCACTTCACTTTACTGGGAATCTTTCCCCCACCATGATCCAAAATCAGATTTAGAAATCCAATTCTAATTTATCAAAGGAAGTAATTGATCACATCCTAGAATTCTTTAAGGAAGTGCATTAAAAATAAGAATAAAAATTGTTTGTAGATCATAAATGCAGTGGAATAGCTGAAGCTGTAAAAAGATTTTTGACCTCATTATAAAAATCTGACTTGCAATATACTAAACCTTTTTGTGTATCAACATGCTTGATAAAAGCTAGCAAGAAGCTTACATCATAAAAGGCTAAGAACAGAGGCCCATACATATTATAAAATTATAGCACTATCTTTTCACTTTAACTGCCATGACTCTATCCTGTGGAATCCTGAGGTTTCTAGGTTGATGAGGCATTGGATCTCTCTGGTTGACTCCAGTCCCAGGATTCAATAGGATGAAACCATGGCTGCATCTGGTCTGCAAAAATAATCTGGTTTGACACCACTAACTGCCATGGCTCAATGGTATGGAAATCTGGGAATGGTCGTTTCCATTTCGCTCTGAGTCCACAACAAACCACAATTCCCAGAATTCCATAGCATTGAGCCATGGCAGTTAAAGTGGTGTAGAACTGGATTATTTCTGCAGTGCAGATGTCTCACATGGCATTTAAAGTTGAATAATAGCGCTACAACAGTGTAATGTGAGTGGGCCCCAGAAAAGAAGGGGAGGATGTTCTGACAGATTATGTTCATTCCAAAGTGAATTAATCTGTTTCAGTGCAAAGAATTAACAGGGTAAGTCTTTTCTAAAAGGTCTCCAAGGAAAGAGGGTTTTTCAGGATAAGAAGCATCCATGCTTCACAAAGATTTTATGAGCCAGCAAGTTTATGATGGAGCCATGCAGTTTAAGACTAAATGTGTATTTACAGTGGGTGCATCCCAGCAAAGCTCCAACAAAGCTCCTAATGCACACATGTTCCCGAGGAGCTGCTTTCTGGTTTAGCCAGCACCCCTCTTGAATCACAAGCCACTCTTCAAGCACAGGAGAATTCAAGATGTTGTATAGTGATCTGCTAAATCAGAAAGTCAATGAATTTCACACCTGTGTGGCAGTTAGTGGTGTCAAACCACACCTTGGTCACACTCCTTGTCTCCAAAGTCACATTCGTTTAGTTTTTGTTTAGCCCACCCTTTCCTAAAGGCTTAGAATGAGCCACAACATTTTAAAATAATAACAAAAGCAAATCATGAACTAAAACTGTAGATAAACATAGAAAGAGTTTGAAACCTAGAGTTCCTCCAGACTGATAAAAGCCTCAGGAGTTGGTGAGACTTGTTTCTATAGAGGACTTTTAAAGAAAATCCAAATGAATTCTCCCTTGTCTGTTTCTGGTGAAGTCCTGAGACCAGCCATGACTTTTGAAAACTAGGGCAGGAAGTGCATCTTTTTTAAAATCCTGGGAGATTCCTCTGCACACAGGGGTTGTCTCTTAAAAGGATCCTTTTTCTCAGTTCCTAAAGCACAATTTGGTTTTCCATTATGACGGGTTGCATGGGGAGGACTACTTTGGTGAGGCACTGGACCAGTCTAGATGATCATTCTAAATGCCCCACATCTATCCACATCTCATATAACCACACCTTTCACAGGACAGCGGAAACTGATACGTTTACAGCACAAATGGATCTGATGGCAGGAACAGTTGCTATAAGGTGTGCAAAATAGGAATAGAATAGAGCAACTTTTATCTGTCTGGAGGACCTGTTGGAATCCAACAGACCTGCATTCACATAAGCACCCTATACTTCAAGGCTGAACTGAATTCCAGCAAATTCAACCAACACATTTCTTTATATGATTTTAATTTTATTTCTTTATGTAATTTTAATTATAAAAAAATGCTAATATCCCACCCTTTTAGTGCAAAAGCACCACTCAGGGAGTTTGCAACATTACAAATTACATTACTGTTTTAAAAAATTAAAACAATCAAAGAGGTCAGTAGTTACACATTGTTAATCTGTTGTTAATTGCCTTCAAGTCATCCTTGATCCATGGGGACCCTATGTATGAGTGACCTTGAAGTCACCCTACCCTCAACTGCCCGGCTCAGCTCCTGCTGTGGCTTCTTTGATTGAGTCTGTCCATCCAAAATCCAGTCTTCCTCTTTTCTATTGCCCTCCACTTTACCAAGCGTTATAGTCTTTTCTAGTGAGTCCTTTCTTCTCATGATATGCCCAAAATATGACAGCTTCAATTTTGGGCCTTATCTGCTCTAGGACCCATCCATTGGTCGGTTTAGCTGTATTTTAGCTGATCCACTGTATTCTCAGAACTCTTCTCCAGTACCACATCTCAAATGAGTTGATTTTCTTCCTATCAGATTTCCTCACTGGCCAGCTCTCACAACCATACATAGTAATTGAAAATATGATGACATAGACAATCTTAAGTTTAAAATTTAATGGTGTGTGTGTGGTGGTGTTACCCGCCCTCAAGTCAACCTCAACTCATGGCGACCCTGTGGGTGAGATATCTCCAACACCTCTGTCCTCAGCCTCTCTGCTCAGGGCCTGCAGGCTCAGTACTGTGTCCTCCCTGATTGAGTCTATCCACTTACCATGTCTTTCTTCTGCCTTCCAATTTTCCTAGCATCATTGGCTTTTCTAATGATTCATTTTTCCTCATGATGTGGCCAAAGTAAAATAGTGCCAATTTAGTCATCTTGACTTCTAGTGGGATCTGTTCTAGAACTCATTTGTTTGTCTTCTTGGCTGCCTATGGTGTTCTTTGTACTTTTCTCGAGCCTCACATTTCAAATGAGTTTATTTTCTTCCTATCAGGTTTTTTTTTTAACTGTTCAGCTCTCGCATCCATACATGGTGTTAGGGAATACAGTGATTTGGATGTTTTTATATTTTCTGATTTTGTCCAGTTCTTTCATAGCAGCTCTTCTTAATCCTAGTTGTCTTCTGATTTCTTGACTGCAGTCTCTGTTCTGATCAATATTTGAACCAAGATATGGGAACTCTTTGACTATTTCATTTTCTTGTTGTCTAGGATGAATTCTTGTAGATCTTCCATCATCATTATTGTTGGGTTTTTTGATGTACAGCATTAATTCAACCTTGGTACTTTCCTCCTTGACCTTCTTCATTAATTGCTCAAGGTCTTTGTTGTCAATTGTTCAAGGTACTATGGGCTAGTAGTATTGTTGTCATCTACATGCCTTAGGTGTTAATGTTCTTTCCTCGCATCTTCACTCCTCCTGCCTCTGAGTCCAAGCCCATACTGTGTACAATCTTTTCTGCATATAAATTGAATAAATAGGGTGATAGTATGCAGCTTTGCCTGACCTCTTTGCTTTTTCTCCATATTAAGTTATATATCAGAACAATCAGATGTGGTGGGACTTCCATTCCTCTAAGCACAAGCCATTAGCGTCACAGAGTGGGGGGGATTGTGGGGGTGGACAGCACCGGGTGACACTCCAGAAGGGGGGTGATACCTGGCTGGTCCCCTGCCCCCTGTGGAGTTTCCCTGTGGCCACAGGCCTGGTTTATAGGGCTTCTCTGGCTCTCCTCAGCCTTTTCCGGGGGACACAGGGCTTCTCCAGCCCTCCCCACCTTTCTGTGGGGTGCGTGAGGCTTCTCCAGCCCTCCCTGTCCTTTTCCCGGGGTGCATGGGGCTTCTCTGGTCCTCCCCAGCCTTTCCCAGGGATTCAAGGGGCTTCTCCAACCCTCCCCAGTCTTTCCCCAGGATGTGTGGGGCTTCTCCAGCCCTCTCCAGCCGTTCCCCAGGGTGCACGGGGCTTCTCCGGTCCTTCCTAGCCTTTCCCTGGGGCACATGGGGCTTCTCTGGCCCTCCCTGGCCTTTCCCCATGGTGTGCGGGGTTTCTTCAGCCCTCCCTGGTCTTTCCTGGAGGTGCGTTGGGCTTTTCCAGCTGTGCATTCATGCTCCCACGCATACTGGAAATGCACCGGACGTTCTGCACCAGAAGTCCCACCTCCATAAGTCCTGCCCCCCCCCCCCATTAGTGACCGCACTGGGTAACACAAACCCTAAGGATGCCACTGGGACAAGCCATAGCTTTTTGTGATCCAGACAGTTAAAGGCTTTGTTGTAGTCAAAAAAGCACATACAGATTTTCTTCTGGAATTCCCTGGTGTGCTTCATTATTCATTGTATGTTTGCAATGTGAATCCTACTGCCTCTTCATTTCCTAAATCCAGCCTGCACCTTAGGGATTTCTCACTCCATGTATGGAAGGAGTCTTGCTGGAGAATTTTAATCATAACTTTGTTTGCATAGGAAATTACTGCAATGGTTCTATATTTACTGCAATCTTTTGTGTTTCCTTTTTTGTGGATGGGAATGTATATTGATTGCTTCCATTCTGTGGACCACTGTTTTGTTTTCTGTATTTGTTGGCAGATTTAGTTAAAACTAAGCTTGATCACAAAGGCCATCCAATCCAATCCCCTACCATGCAGGAATATACAATTAAGCACTCTAGAGAGATAGCCATCCAGCCTCTGTTTAAAAATCTCCACTATACTCGAGTGCTGTGCATTCCACTGTTGAACACCTCTTACCATCAAGAAGTTCTTTCTAAAGTTTAGATAGAATCTCTTTTCTTGTCAACTAGGAACTAGGATCTGTTGATCCATGTCCTAGTTTCTGGAGAAGCAAAAAACAAGCTTGCTCCATCTTCAGTATGACATCCCTTCAAATATTTAAACATGGTTATCATGTCAGTCCTTAAACTTCTCTTCCCCAGGTTAAACATACCCAGCTTCCAGAATTTTCACCATTTTGATCACCTTCCTTTGGACATGCTCCAGCTTCACACCATCCTCCTTGAATTGTGGTGCCTAGAACCTCTCCTTGATGGATTTTCTACTTAAGAATACAAATCATTGTGCTATTAAAAAAAAAAAAGCCAAGAAACTGAATGTTACTCAAAATCTCTGAGATATTTTAGACTCCCAAAAATAGGTGCAAAGGCACTACACAGATGCTAGTCATAGCACTGAACTTTTCTTTTCAAAGCCTTGCAAAAGAAACAGTTTCAAGGGTCATTCATGACTCTGCCATCCTTTCCAGGCAGGTTTTCCTGGTACTTTTATGTTGACTGAAAACTAATCATAGTTTAAGGAACTAATTCCTAAAACAAATCCCTGAAAAGCTTAAAATGCGGAGGAAATGTCTGTTTCAGCATGGGGCAAGGAACAGAAGAGAGTCAGGTTGCTGTGATTATTTTTAGTATATGCAATTTATTGGATTATTTGGTATTAATTTCCCATTGCCAGCCGCTGTAGAATGCACTGCATTTTTATTTCCAAGTTTATAAAAGGCATGGAATGGCTTTTCTGAATAGCTCAATAGTGCAACATGCTACTACCTTAATAAAATGGTTGTAAACCTTATTTAAGATTACAGAGAATGAAATGCCCAATTTTATGACTTTGGCCCTTTGTAAGTGTCTATAAAATATCACAATATAGAGCTAGTGAAGTGCAGGCAGGCTTCCTTGCCACCCCTCATCCTTGCTTTATACAAGGAGGCTGGAATCATTTAACATCTGTTTCATTTCTGTTTTGTAGGAAGCAGCTTTAAAACAAATGACTGAGTAAAGCAATTATAAATAAGGACCAAAAAGCCCACCCCGTCCTACTTAGGATATGTAAATAAGAAATGTAGGGGATATGGGCAACATTTGTAGTCAGTATACTGTTGATGGTCTTTACTATATGTTGAGAAAGAATGCTGCAGATTTTTCCATGATAATTTCAAGACCTGGGCTTTGAGTCCTAGCTAAAGATAACATAAATGCAGTTCATATTCCCTGAAAGCCAAGGGAGGATACCTCTAAGGACAAAACAACACAGATATATGAGTAAGCCTACAAATATACATATTTGAAATATTATTTTTGTGGACTAAAGCGCTTCCACTGACTATGCTAGTTAGAGGATTCTGGGGTTTATAATCCAAACCAGTATGAGTTCCAACCTTCAACATGAACACTCAACCAATGTCATTTATCTCCTGTTCTCACAAGCCCAGCTTCAAATGATGACTGGGATACTAACTTGAAGAAAGTTGTTCCAGAACACCCTGAGATACTATTGTCCACAGAGGTCTAGACTGGAGAGGTCCCTATTTATGGGCAGGTTGTTCCAACTCTCAGACATTTGGGGATTTTAATTTAATTTAATTTTATAATCTTATACATTTTGATTATACAGTAGGTCCTTGGTATCTGCTGCAGTTTGGTTCCAAGACCCCCAGTGGATACCAAAATCCATGGATGTTCAAGTCCTGTTATATATAATGGCATAGTCAAATGGTGTCCCTTATATAAAATAGCAAAACCAAGCTTTGCTTTTTGGAATTTGTATATTTGTATTGCTCCATTTTCCCATTATTCTTTTTAAAAATTAGATTGCATGGTTTTAGCAGGGCTTTCTTCTTCTTCTTCTTCTTCTTCTTCTTCTTCTTCTTCTTCTTCTTCTTCTTCTTCTTCTGTGAAGTGCCACATACATTGATGGTGTCATGTAAGTAAATGATAATAAGATTAAGAATAATTCTAAATCCCTCTCCCTAAACTGTAAATCCCAGGTTTCAGTGGGATGGAACCATGGCAGTTAAAGTGGAATCATGATGCTATTACTGTTTAGTGTGAAAAGATCTTGAGTCAGATGTCTTCTTCTTCTTCTTCTTCTTCTTCTTCTTCTTCTTCTTCTTCTTCTGTGACGATTTGAAGAATCCAACTCATGCATTCCAGGAATAACACATTGTTATTCACACTATTTTTTCATCAGAACCACATCTCTCCACATCTCTCCATGTTCAGTTGCTCATACATGCTTGCCAGCCCACCCAAGGGTGCCCACACAGCCAGGAGTCTCAAGGTGAAAGCAGCAGTAGCAACTTCTCTCGGTTCTCTCTGGAGCCACCGGCTGTCAAGAGATGGTGGCAGGGGGGAACAAGAGAGGGAGAGTTTTCCTCTCCCCTCCCCGGAGGGGAAAGATGCAGCAGGGCATGCAGAGTTCAATCTTGGGTCTATTCACATCGGTTATTCACACAGCTGATAATGCAAATCTTTTTTTAAAAACTCAGACAAACACCTGGTGCCTATCAACCCGGGTTACATGGGCTTTTATTTGCAGCCCCCCAAAATCTAATTGGTGCATTCAGGATGCATGTGAACAATAGAGATTCAACCAAGATTCATCCTGGATTATTTTCACTGTCTGAATAGCCCCTTAGTAGTTTCATGGCTGCCAGTTTGACAACGAAACATGGCGATAATCTATATGATTAAAATACTATTCATTCCAGTTGGATAAAATGTGATCTGGCCGCCTGCAATTTGGAGGAATTTGAGAGAAAGAAAACTGGATCCCTTCTTCCTTCACACTTGCCAGAAATATCCCTTATCCCTCTCTAAAGCAGTTGGGTAAAGACTGGCAACTGGCCCCGAGCCTGCACCTTTTATCTGGAGAGTACAATGGAAGAAGGCTTCAGAACAGTGGGGAAAAGTAAGAGAGAAGTGTGCTTCCCCCCCCCCCTTCTTCCCTTCTGAAATCCCTTCCCCACTGCACTCCCTGAATAGCAGCTACAAGGCTCCTGTTCTAGACTGACAGGAGCCCTGAACAGAGAACAGTTGTTGCAAATCTCCGCTTCTTCCTTCCAACACCAGACTTGGTGATCCCACGACTCTATGTCTGGCAGTGAAACAGGGCCACCCACAAACAAAGTAGTGGCTTCTGTGCACTTGATGGTGGGGCAGGGTGGACATTCGAGGGAAGTAGAAATTATAATTATCGTATATTCATTTAGGAAAGGGGAGGTAAAGACCCCAAAATGGCCTGTGAAGGACGGCACAGGCTCTGTGGCATTAAGGAACCACAGAATGTGTGTGAGAGGGAGGTAGTTCCATATTTGTTGGGGTTAGCATAGAGGAAAGGAAAAAGGAAAACACAATCATGCAAGGGAAGTAAAGGAGAATTAGGGTGAGCAGAATGCGAACACTGTGATTTTTAAACTCCTGTCCCCTTCTTTGCCTTTACTCTAGAAAATTTACATAGGCCTTGTCAGCATGGGCCAAAATGCCCATTTCCCCCCTACTCTACCCTGGTGGCAGTGATGGTGGCAGTAGGCAATGCAGAGCGCATGCAAACAGCCCTTGTCAGTCCCAAAGAATACAAGGTGACTAAATAAGAGAGTTAACTTACCGCATTTCTGTTACTTGCATCACTGTGTTCTAGATCTCTCTCAATAGTGCTCTTGGCTAGTTATGATGGCACTGATATTTAGTTATTGAACTATTTAGAGGGGTAAACTCATGCCTGCTGATTGGCATGTGATGAGAGTGTTCAGCCCTCTGAGGTCCAGCAAAGGTCTGTGCAGCACCCAGACCTTAGGTGATTCTTCACCCCTGCTTTAGATGGTAATAGGTTTATTTATTTAACAACCCACCCACCCACCCAGTATACAAGGCACCATCCCTAAAAAACCCCCCAATTTAAACAATAAACAATAAAAACATTAAAATCATAAGAAAATCAGTAAGTCATCTATTTACAAGGCCAAACCAGAAACTTCACATCTTTCCTAAATGTAGCTGTGCGTTCTATTTGCATCTCATAATGTCCCTTTGCAACAGAATGGCTTCCACTTGTGGAATGGGTGCCCTAATGAAATGGATTCTGATCTGCTTTGGAGGGGAAACGCCACCCAGAGCCAGGGCCAATAAGGGGCACAGGGTTTTGCTAGGACAGGGGGAAATTGCTCCCCTTCCCTTAAATTTTCCTTCTGGCTCCAAATTTCTAGCATTACAAAGCATGCGGCATTGAAAGTAATCCACACTTAGAATTCTTATTTTTGCTGTGACACTGCCCCCAAAGAACTGCCCTAAATGATACTTAGAACCCATTTGGTGGGTGCAGTTCTTTATTGGGGAGGGAACTTTCTTGTTCAGCATCTCCATATGTCAACTATTTTTAAAAGGACAATATTTAAAATTAGAGTTTTAATTTAGGTTGCAGGTCTAAATACTGGATATAACTCTTTGTGATTTAGTGAATGTCTGGGTAGCTCTGTTTAAGTCAATATATTTAACTATACATTGAAGTATTAAAGTGGGTGCTGAAGTCAAGGTCAAGCATTTGGGTAAAGTATGCAAATGCAAAATAGAGCTTACTTGGTTAAAAATTTAGTTTCTTCCTTCTCTTGGCCACCTAAATATCCCCCCCCCCCCACGCCACCGCCACCCCATGCCACCACTGTACCCAAGAAAGGAGAAAAGCTTTAATGTTTAAAAGAAAAGCAGAACAAATACACTTTTTTTGCAGAAAGCTGCCCTGCCTTCCTGGGACTGTTGAAAGTTTGCGGGTGTACAGTAGCTGATTTCTTAATGAATGGAGAGAACAGCAGTAAAGAAAAGACTCGCTTTATGAAAGCGGCACTATAGTTAACGCTACACTTTATTATGCAACTGTGTACCGAGAAAAAGACATGCTTAAACTGATTGTTCTCTCTCCTCTGACACAAGATAATGGGGGGGGGGGGGGAGGACACATTTTATGATGCACCTTATGAAGAAAAATGTTTTCCTCTTTATTGAGGGGCAAGGAAAGGGGTGACCTTGAAAATAAGGATATTCATGAGAAGTATGAGCAAAAGTTTTCATTATTCCTTAAGCCCTCCCTTCAGGGAGACAAAAAGGCCACCCTCCATTGCAGCGCCACAATGCCAAGTTGCCAGGCAACTGAGCTTTTGGGGTGAGTTGCCAAGACAACTGATATAAACAAATTCATAAATCCCATTACCTAGTTAAATACTAAATCTCTGATATAAAAAGAAGAAAGAATTTAAAAGTATAATATTAAATGGAGGGTGTCAAGGTTTAAACAAAAAACAATGTTAGGGGTGATAATGCAGGTTTAAGGGATTTTGACTAATATTACTGTTTAGTGCAGGATGTTACAATTAATCCCAGGCAGATAAATGCTCATTCAATCCGTGCATTGTAACTAGAGTGATCTCTGGGAAATGGACACACTTGATCTGTTACTTCCACTCCTGCTTTGCTTTGCTTTTTTTTTTTTTTTTTAAAAATAGTTTAACAAGTGCCTTTAGTCAATGGGTAGAATTTTTGAAAATATAAACCTGTCACAATAAAGCCAACTTCTGCTTGGAAGAAACTGTTTAGCAGACTACAGTGCCATTAAAAATTGATGCATAAAGTAAATTTATGGGCCTAAATCCTATTGTCAGTCCCAACTACCATAAACTCATTGAACCATTGGGAACTTGGTAAATGAACCCTTATAAAAAATTCCATTGATTCAATGGGTTTGCTTTAATTGGAACTAACAATTGGATTTATGTCTCTGTATACGGTGTATATACCAGTGATCTGACAGTTTTGTGAAGTGTGAAGGGGTAAATCTACCATGCATTTTAACATCACTTTAAGTGCTGTGGCTCCATGCTAGGGAATCCTGGGATTTGCAGTTTTACAAGATCTTTAGCCTTCTTTGCTAAAGAATGCTGGTACCTCACAAAACTACAAATCCCAGTATTCTGTAGGATGGAACAATAGCAGTTAAAGTGGTGTCAAACTGCATTATTTCTACAGTGCAGATGCATGCAAGATCTTTGCTATACACAGAGGCCTGTGGGTTTAGTCAAAGGCAACAGGTTTGGGGTAAAGCAGAGGACTAGAGCTATTTAACAGCAGACCATATTTCACCACTCACTTACATAGTAAAACAGCCTGCCCTATTTTACTACAGCAACAATTAGGAAAATAACAATACTTCTATCTGAAGGTGAGGTTTTTGTGGTGTCACCCTACCCCAGTCACAGAATTTTACTGGAAATTATGGTGGAAGATGATCAACTCTTCCATTTATAATCCTCTCATATTTTCCCACCATTCTGGAAAATGTGTGCAGGGAGGGAGATGGAATAGCTTCAGAGTGCCTTCTTGCGCTACGAAACCTCCATCTAGACTTGCCCAAAGAATAGCCACAGTTGTGCATCCCTTCCAAGATATTTGTTGTTGTTGTTAACTCTCTCAAGTCAATCTTGACCCATGGCGAAGCGGTAATGGTCTGGATGAGGAAAAACTGACTCAAACTGAATCCAGAAACAATGGAGGTACTTACAGTAGGGGCCCCTAAACCAAGTATTGGGATACAATGTCCAGTCATAGATGGGATCACACTCTCCTCGAAGGACTGTGTTTGCAGTCTGGGGGTGCTCCTAGAGCCGTCGATTCACATGATTAATCAAGTGAATGCGACGGTGAGGAGTGCCTATCATCAGCTTCGGCAGATATGCCAACTGTGCCCTTACTTGGAAATGAGGGATCTAGAAACTGTAATAGATGTACTGATAACCTCACAACTTGACTTTTAGAATGCACTCTACATGGGGCTACCCTTATACCTTGTTTGGAAACTACAACTGGTATAACACATGGCAGCCAGATTAATTATCGGAAAATCTAGAAGGGATTATATAACACCAATTCTAAAATCCCTTCACGGGCTGCCTATAGGTTTCCAAGCACAGTATAAGGTGTTGGTGTTGACCTTTAAAGTCCTATATGGCCTAGGTCCAACCTATCTAAGGGATCACATCCTTCCATATGATCCACCCTGCGCCCTCAGATCATCAGGGAGGAACCCACTGCATTTGAGAAAATCCAGATTAGTGGGGCCCTTCCAGAGATACTTCTCCATTGCTGCTCCCAAACTTTGGAATGCCTTGCCAGAAGAGATTCATCAAATCACCAGCTTAGACAATTTTTTAAAAGCCATTAAGATGGATCTCTTCCAGCAGGCCTTCCAGAGTAGAATAGTCTTTACCTAATTGATATCTCTCCCTTTTTTATATTTTTATATTTCTTAGATTTTCCTTACTGGTGTTTGAACATCAGTTTTAGTAAGGCATTTGATTTAATTTTTTTTTTAAGGGAGGTAACTTGTTTTATTATGTTTTATTGTCTATGTGGCGTTCTTTTAATGTAAGCCGCCTTGATTGCCCTGGCAAAAGGCGGGATATAAAAATAAAGATGATGATGATGATGATGATGATGATGATGATGATGATGATGATTATGGTGACCCTATGGATGAGACATCTCCAAGACCCCCTGTCCTCCACTGCTCTGCTTAAATCTTGCAAACCCATACCCATAACTTCCTTAATGTAGCCCATCCATCTGGTATGTGGCCTTCCTCTGTTCCTCCCTCCCTCCACCTTTCCCAGCATTATTATCTTTTCTAATGAGTCTTCACTTCTCATGATATGTCCAAAGTACGACAGCCTCAGTTTGGTCATCTGCTTGCTCAGCAATAGCTCCTCTTCATCCTGGAGAGAAGTGACCAGTAGGGTGCCACAGGGTTCTGTCCTGGGCCCAGTGCTATTCAACATCTTTATCAATGATTTGGATGCAGTCTCTTATGTCTCCCTTTTTGTGGTTGGGGATGTATATTGACCACTTCCAATCTGTTGGCCATTGTTTTGTTTTCCATATCTGTTGATATATGTTAGTCAGCTCTAAATTTGACTCTGTCATGTGGATTGCAGCAGTTCAATTGGAATATCATCTGTTCCTGGTGATTTGGAATATTGTCTGTCCCTGGTGGCACAGTGGTTAAATGCTTGTACTTCAGCCACTCACTCACAAACCACAAGGTTACGAGTTCAATATCAGCCAGGGTTCAGGCTTGACTCAGGCTTGCATCCTTCCATCACTAAAATGAGTACCCAGCTTGTTGGGGGTAATTAGCTTACAGTTGAAAACCTCTTACAGACTGCATAGCGCCATATGAAGCAGTATGTAAATGAAGCTGCTATTGCTATTGCTATTGCTATTTGTTTTTCACTATTTCTCTTATTGCAGTTTCCACCTCCTTTTTTAGAATTTGGGGTTCATTTCCATATGGCTCTTCATTCTATGTGTCTTTCATTTTGTCATCTCTTTTGTATAATTTTTCTGTGTATTGCATCCAACGTCTTTTTATTCCTTCCTGGCCCTGAATTATGTTATTTTTATTGTCATAGAGTATCCCAGTCCTTGGTTTCTCTCCCCTGGACTCATAGATACTTATAAGACAAAGTACATTTAGAATATGAAGATATTATGGTAGACAAGTGAGTTTCTTGGAACCACAGTGACTGAAGGTGTTTTTCCTTGTCCACAAAACTCTTGATACCTCTGGATTTCTATCCAGCCAGAAAAGATTTAATATTTCACGTTTCTAGATCCTTGAAGTGAATCTCCTGCCTCCAAAAAGACCAATTTATTTTACTGTATTGGGAGTATTTTCTACTTAGAAGCCATTAATTTAAAGACTTGTCAGAAACAGAATTTCAATCATGTGCAAATGTCTTTTTCACAGGTGGCAACTAGCATCTAGTGAGTTTGTACCCTTGTTTCTTCCTCCAGGTTTATAGACATAGTTATTTATCCATTTTCCTGCTGTTTTTCACAATCCGTATTACTTGCTCTGTTACCTATTGCTTTCAGTTTATAGCACACATTTGATTGTACATTATCAGGGAGACTAGTGAGAAAAGATTTCTAATTACAAAGTTGTAAACTGTGTTTTTGTTTTGAACTGTTTTGACTCACCATACCGACAACTTCAATAGTGTTAATAAATGTGCAAGAATTGTCTTTTTTTTACTATTTGACTTCTGCTTACTACTACTGTGTTTGTACCCATAGCTAGCTGAAATCAAATCACTTTTTAGCCTATGATTAAATTAGAACTGATTTGCTTCCATGCATTTTTCTTTTATTAAAAACAAATAGTGTCCTGTGCTATATGTTTATAGCTTCTTTCAGGATTTATACAGTGTAAACAGCAAAACTAGGCACAATGTTTTATTTATGTTCAACTTCTTGTTAATTTTCTTGTGAAAAATGCATTGTGTGATTCATTTGGTTAATCCCTATATTCTTTGTTTCAGATAGTATGTTCATATTTTCCATCACTCCCAATTTGGCTGGGCAGGGCACTGGTGGAGGCTGAGTGCAATGCAAGCAGGGACATTAGGAATGTCACACAATTTAGTACTGCTAAACCCAAATGTTGGGAAAGGTCCTCAGAGTAGAAGAGGGCAGAGGAAATCTAGGGGAGTCATTCTTGCCCAGATACTAACTAGTAGCATGCATGTGGGATGAAATTAGCCATCATACAAACGACAAGAGGTGTAGCCACACTACAGATTTAAAGCAATTTGACACCACTTTAACTGCCACGAGTCTCTCCTACAGAATTCTGGGATTTGTAGTTTTATGAGGCACGAGAGCTCTCTAACAGGGCAGGCTGAACTGCAGGTTGAATGAATTTGAGGAGGAAAAATAATAAATTCAAATGGCTCCTTTAAGACCTGATTATTCCCACTTTTCGACAAGAAAGTACTGCTTTAAGCAAAAGGCAATGCATAATAAATCGCTGAGTTCTCACTTATAATTGTATTTTAAAATGTCAGATTTGAAATACAGGGGCTCTAGAAATAAGACCTCAAGCATGGAAGGGGGGCCTAGAGCTCATTGACAGTGACTGAGGGTTCAAAATATTCTGTGAGTGACTTCATATAGTGAAGAAGGCTGCAGCCCAAAAACATTTTGGGTATCCCCTGGTAGTTTAAACCAGAGTTGTTGACAGGGGCTCTCTTTCAGATTGGAGTAAAGAGGTTTCAGTAGGAATGGCAAGATTCCCAACCAGGTTTAAAGGCCAGTCTAGTCAAGACTGAATTGCTGAACATTTTTTAAAGAACATTTGTTGTGGTTACATTTTAAACACAGCTTGGATATTTTACTTTCTGGGGATTAGATTATCAGAATCCCCAAGCCTTGGGCATCTAGTCTTTAAAAAGTAATATTTTTTCCAGTCTGCTTTTTATTAGTTTATTACTATCATCACATGCCAAATTGTCATCTCCTCTTTTTTAAGCCCAATGATTTCTGTTGCATAGTAGCAGTGAAGTTATAAGAAATATGGGGTTTTGTGGGGAATAGTCACATGTCACCCAAAACATCGAGAGTGGAGAGGTGAGAACAACAAAGAGAAGATGTGTTTTCCATGTCCCAAAAACAGTCCAGCCAAGAAGGTTCTAAGAACAAGACAACCCAAACTCCCTTTCCTGCATTCATGACCTTCCCATATTGGCAGGGAATGTCAGCAGCGGAGTCCTAAGTGCATTTTCAATTATTGCAATTATGGATCTCTGTGCAGAACTTGGAACTGTTACTTTTTCCCTTCTATAACTTCTAGAATCCCCTGGGCATTACAATTCTGGGAGATTCTGGAAATGTGGGGAGTTGTATTCCAAAAAGGTAATGGTTCTGTTGTTAGCCAAAGAAAGGTGGGGGGACTGGGGGGTCCCCATCAACTATCAGAGTTACTTTAAATGGGGGGGGGGTAGCTTTGCAAGAGGTTGGGTAACTATTAGGACCGTTTGCACCTATGTATACCAGTAATAACTGAGGAGAACTCCAGGTTTGGGTAAATTAAGGTATACAACACATTACAGAAATAATCCAGTTTGAGACTGCTTTAACTGTCCTGGCTCAGTGCTAGGGAATCTTGGGAATTGTAGTTTATTGTGGCACCAGAACTCTCTGACAGAGCAGGCTAAATGTCTTACAAAACTACAGTTCCCAGGATTCCCTAGCATTGAGCCAGGATGGTTGAGGTCATCTCAAACTGGATTATTTCTGCATTGTGTTTTGGACTTAAGAGAGTTTTCTTTAGAAAAATACAGAGTTCAATCACATGCACAGTACAACAATTCAAACAGATACAGCACACAGAGATAACCAAAATGGAAATATGGAAATGGGATAGCAGAGTTTGATAAGGGTGATTACCAATAAGTAGACCATGGAAAGCTAGAATAAGGGCAACACAGAACATGTATGCCTGCTGTGTATGCAGAGACTAGGGCCCGAAACAGATGGGCCTAAAAAAACCACAGTGGGGCAGTGCTGGCACTGTTCATGCCAGGTCTGCAGTGACCTCGCACACTCAGCCCCGGTCCAGGCCATCACTGCAGTTTTGAACTGGGCCGGGAAAAGGAGAGGTATTTTACCTCTCCTTTATGGCCTGGTTCTTTTCAGATGAAGCAGGTCCAGGATGGTTTCCTGTCGTGTTTGGGGCATGCGTCATCTAAATGCTGTGCCCCAAACGTGGCAGGAAATGGTGTCATTTGGCCCATCTATTTCAGGCCTAAGTTTCTGAGATACCTAAAATCTAGCCCCAGTTGGTGGTGAGTTATCTTGTCAGGTAAAAAAGACTGGATGTTGTTTCACAGGAATGGACAATGGGATTCTGGACTGGTTGATGACTTTAATTTTGATGTGACAAAATTAGCAATTGGATCAGGGCATCCTCAGGGTGAATGGACAGGAAAGTTTGGCAGGAAGCACAACAGGGGATAGGCAGGGATGTTCGCTTACTGCTTTGGGTGCAAGAAGATGCTTTATCTCAAGGTGCAAGAAGAAATGCAGATGACCTGGGGGAAGGAAGGAGCATTTAGTATACCCATTTAGATTTTATTGTCTTATTACCTGGATGTGCATGTGCACTTGGGTCATGCTCGTTTACCCTTGGGAACCTGACCTTATGTTCCTGAAGGGTCATCAGTCCCTCAAGAACATGCTGCCTCCAGATATGAGATATGAAATATGGGGACCCCAAAATACAGCACGAGGTATGCAGGGTGTGCTAACACTGTGAATTATGGAGCATTGCTAAAACAGGATTCCCAGTCTGAGGGTGCATCTACATTGTAGAAATAATGCAGTTTAACAGCACTTTTAAGTAGTGCAACTCCATTCTATGGAATCTTGGAATGTGTAGTTTTACAAAGTCTTTAACCTTCTCTGCCAAAGAATGCTGGGTACCTCACCAAACTACAAATTCCAGAATTCTGTAGGATGGAGCCATGACAGTCAAAACAGTGTTGAACTGCATTATTTCTACAATGTAGATGCACCCTGGGCCATGCAGTAGATCTTTTGCTGTGTGAACCAGTGAATCAACTGTTAATTTTATAGGGACTATTCCCACTACTGCTCTGGGGGGTCATTCACACTAGTGTTTTGTGCTGAGTAGATCCGGGCAGATTCGATAATGCATTCATTCATGCAATAACGAATCTGACCTGAATTGAAGTTCCTACTAGGTTTACCCCGATCGAATCGCTCCGGTGAAATTTAACCCTCTGGAAGTGCACACTAATGAAAGTTCTGATTAAAAATGGATCCTCCGTATCGATTGCATTCGATCATTTTAGGCTATTTTTTTGTTGTTGTATTAGAGCCATCCAGGTGCTGTACAATATTCATGTCAGAGCTCCAGTACAACTGGAGCAGCTGCAAGAGGAGTGGGGGTAAACTCAAGAATGGATTCTCTGCTCCAGTGACAATAGATCCACTCTGTTCCACATCAGACACAGTCTGTAACTGGGTTCCCTTGAATGCCATTACATTTTGATTGCAGACTTTCACCATCAACATAGGGAAACCAATATGGCTGCATCTGTACTACAGAAATAATACAGTTTGACACCACTTTAACTGCTATGGCTCAATAGCTATGGAATTCTGGGATTTCTAGTATGTTGTGGCACCAGAGATCTCTAACAGGGAAAGCTAAATATCTTACAAAACTAAAAATCCCAGAATTCTATAGCATTGTACAAAAGGAGGACAGATAGTCTTTGTTGTTTGTTTATGTTTTCAATGTATAACCTGCCTTTCTCCCAACCCAGGACCAAAGGCAGCTTACAACAAATTAAAACAAAGTACAGCTAAAATCTTATTATACAAAAGTTAGAAAACAATTGAATAAAAATTCTACTAAAAGGAAATTTAAGACAACTTGAAACATGTTTAATACATAATAAATAATGTACAAGTAGAAGATATCTTTCTGCCATGTGAGTTAAGAGCCAAAAGCCTCCCTAAATTAAAAAAAAGCCTTTGCCTCTCAGCAGAAAGAAGCCAGAAAGGGGGCCAAGTGGACTTGCCATGGGAGGGAGTTCCACAACCTGGGAGCAGACACCAACTAAGCTCCCTTCTATGTCCTCAACAAATCTGCTTATGATGGTGGTCCTTCCCTGAAGATCTTAACATTTGGACATGTTGTATAAGAAGAGAAAGTCTTTCATGCATCATTGTTTTCCTTTTCTAACCTTCCTGTGATTTCTTCTCTGTTGTTGCAGGGTTTTTTTTTTCTCACCAGCAAAATTCAGTTGAGGGAAGGATAGAGTAGTTAATGCTTTTTAGAATGAGTGCTCCAGAAGCTGTGTGTCTGAAAGCACCTAAAACCAATTTGGGGTCAAGGATGTAGTTTAGTGAAAGCAAGGAAGAAGGGTTTCATCTGAAAGCTAGTGAGTAGTTTTATGCCTTATTTTCCAGTAGCTAAAGCAGGAGGACCCCTACATCCTGATTAGGAAGATTTCTTGTTTGTCAGTGTTTGCCCAAAAATTTCCCCACAAAGACAGTATGGAAGTAAAGTGGTAATTATGTCATTACATAGTAGTAGTAGTAGTAGTAGTAGTGTGCATTCAAGTCATTTCCAACATATAGAAACCCTAAGGCAAACCTATCACAGGGTTTTCTTAGCAAGATTTCTTCAGAGGGGGGTAGCCATTGAGAGAGGTTGATTTGCCCAAGGTGAAGTTGGTCTCCTGGAGTCCTAGTCCAACACTTAAACCACTGTACCACACTGGCTGTCACATAGTGAATTTACCTCCTTTCTAACTAAAATACTGTTTTCAGGAGTTGTTCTGCTTTTATATCACTCTTCTTACAAGTTGTAGTAGGACGTGGCATCAGGGGTCACAAATCTCAAACTCCAAGGCAAAACCTGGCTTTCCTGGGATCCCAATATGGGCCTTTATTCATCTTCAGGTGAACATGTCACCTTCCCTATAATAATAATAATAATAATAAAAATTATTTATATTCTGCCTCTCTGTAAAAAACAACCAAGGCGGCTTACAAGATAAAACAAACATCCCATCCCCCAATAGCCCATACACACCCCAAATACAATTAAACAGACAGAATATAAAAACATACTTTAAAATTACAAAAACAAATAATTTAAAAATCAGGGACAGGCATAACTATTTTCGGTGGCCGGTTACCTACTCAGGAAAGGCCTGCCGGAAGAGATCTGTCTTAACAGCTTTTTTAAAGCTATTTAAGGTGGTCAAGTGACGAATCTCATCTGGCAGGCCATTCCAAAGTCTGGGAGCGATAGCCAAAAAGGTCCTCTGGGCAGTTGCAGATAATCTAGTTTTTATAGGTTGCAGTAAATTTTTCCCAGAGGACCTGAGTGCGTGGGGTAGATTATATGGAAGGAGGCATTCCTGAAGATAGGTTCGACCCAAGCCATTTAGGGATTAAAGGTAATAACCAGCACCTTGTACTGTGCCCAGAAACTAATAGGCAGCCAGTGAAGCGATCTTAGGATAGGTGTTATATGGTCTCTCCTGGTTTTACCTGAGACCAGCCTGGCTTCCATATTCTGTACCAGTTGAAGTTTCCGAAATAGGCACAAGGGTAGCCCCATGTACAGTGCATTGCAGAAATCAAGATGAAAAGTTACCAGTGCATGTACCACAGTTTCGAGGTCCCTAACCTCCAGGAAAGGGCACAGTTGGCGTATCAGCTGAAGCTGATAGCAGGCGTTCCTGACCACCACATTCACCTGATTTGTCATCTGAAGCGACAGATCTAGGAGCACCCCCAGACTGCAAACACAGTCCTTTGAGGAGAGTGTGACCCCATCTAGGACTAGAGATTGTGTCCCAATACCTGGGTTCGGGGCCGTTACCGTTAGTATCTCTGTTTTGTCTGGATTCAGTTTCAATCTGTTTTTCCTCATCCAGTCCATTAACACTTTAAGACATTCATTGAGAGGGGAGACACCATCTGAAATCAAAGCTGTAGACTGAGATATGGAGAAATATATCTGGGTGTCATCAGCATACTGATAACACCCCGCCCCATGTCTCCGGATGATCTCTCCCAGAGGCTTCATATATATGTTAAATAGCATTGGGGACAGGATGATGCCCTGAGGGACTCCACAATTAAGCTTCTTTTTTGCTGAGCAACTGTCCCCAAGCATCACCCTCTGGAATCTGTCCGAGAGAAAGGAACGGAACCATTGCAAAGCAATGCCTCTGATTCCTAATTCTCTCAGGTGTTCCAAGAGGATGTCATGGTCTATCATGTCAAAGGCCGCTGAGAGGTCCAGTAGCACCAGCTGGGTCACACTACCCCTGTCGATGCCCAGATGAAGGTCATCAGCTAAGGCAACCATGGCAATCTCCACTCCATTGCCTGTCCTAAAGCCAGTTTGAAATGAATCCAGATAATCGGTTTCCTCCAAGACAGCTTGGAGCTGAAGAGCAACAGCCCTCTTGATCACCTTGATCAAAAAAGGTAGCAAAGAGTCTGGCCTATAGCTGTTCATGTCCAGAGGGTCAAGGGAAGTTTTTTTCAGAAGCAGCCTAACCACCGCTTCCTTCAAGGAAGATGGAACACAACCTTCCCCAATGGATGCATTAATGATGTCCCGCAGGAACATCTTCAAGACATCTCCCCCCGGACGGCCAGCCAGAAAGGGCAAGGGTCAAGAGAGCAAGTTGTCTTCCTTACTCTACCAAGGAGCTTGTCCACATCATCAGTACTCACCGGTTGGAACTGATCCAGTATAATCTCATAAGCAGAGTTGCTGGATACCTCATCTATTAAGTCTACTATAACACCGGCATCCAAGTTGGCTCTTATCTGAGAGATTTTATCTGCAAAGAATTTGTTAAACGTGTCACAGCAGGCCACTGTCAGGTTAAGTAATGGGTTCTGCACAGGTGGAACCTGTGTCAGTTCCTTTACTGCCCTAAACAGCTCTGCCGGACGGGACTCTGCAGACACAATACGTGCAGAGAAGAAAGATTTCCTCGCTGCATGTATTGCCTCTCTATAAGAGCAAAGAAATTTCCTATGATGAGTTCTGTCAGATAGGAGTCGAGTTTTCTGCCAGACGCACTCTAGTCATTGTCCAACCCGCTTCATCTTCCCAAATTCTTCTGTATACTATGGTTGACAATTGGAAGCGGGTTGGAAAGGATGCTTGGGAGCAATCGTGTTGATAGCCTTGGCAAGATCAGTGTTCCAGGTATTAACCAAAGCTTCGACAGAATCACTGACATTACCAACCATTAAACCCTCTAAGGCTTTCTGGAATCCAATTGGTTCCATTAGCCTTTGAGGGAGGACCATTCCAATGGGTTCTCCACCCCTGACGGGACAGACAGTGGTTCTAAGTTCAGCCTTGATCAGAAAATGATCTGTCCATGACAATGCGGAGGTTTTTATTACCTCTGCCCACAGATATTCCTGTTCTGTACTGAAGACCGCATCTAGGGTATGACCTGCACAATGTGTGGGCCTGGCAACAAATTGGGATAGGCCCATATTTGTCATGGATTCCATGAACTCCAAAGCTGCACCTGTTAAATTTGACAAACTGGTCTCGAATGGAATGTTGAAGTTGCCCAGAACTAAAAGTAACAGAACTAAAAGTCTGGGTGACTCCAACAGCAACTCTGAGACCAGCTGTGTCAGCTTGCTTAGGGAGTCTGCTAGGTGACAGGGTGGACGGTATACTAGCAGAATCCCCAAACTATCCTTGGTCCTCAGGCTCAGGTACATACACTCGAAGTGGACTGTTTTCCAGACAGGTGTCCTGGTCAAGGTAAGGTTATTCTTATGAACCAGAGCCACTCCGCCCCCTCGCCCACTTCCCCTTATCTGCTCACTGACAGAGTACCTGGCTGGGAGGGCCTGTGCCCAAGTTAAAGCGCTGCCTTCTCCCAGCCAGGTCTCTGTAAGGCAAGCCAGGTCAGCATCTTCATCTAGAAGAAGATCATAGATGATTTGGGTCTTGTTTTTGACTGACCTGGCATTACAAAGGAGCAAGGTAAGGTTCCGTGGTATGGTTGGTGCTCACTCCAATCTATTACGGGAAACAGAATAAACTGAAGGTGGGATAGCTTTCAAATATCAATCCCGCTTTCCTTTGTAACAGACTTTCATCCTGTTCCCACCATACATTCCTTTCCCCCACAAAATCTGGATTTTTGCCCCCAGATTGCAACCGGCCACACATGCCTGACCCTTATACACACAACCCTCTAATTCCCCTCAAATTGCTGCTGCACAGCAAAGCCTCCAACAGCCTAGGAGGGCCTTGGGAGCCAGCAATTAACATTTGCCCAGAGTTCTTGAGCTGCCTCCGTGCCTCTGGCTGGTTGGCTGGCTGGTAGGTGTTCCTGGGTGGGGGTGGAGGAGTGACTTTTAAGGCCAGCCACTCCTGGCCAAGCCCCTCTCCCTGCTACCTGGCTCAGCTGCCCTTTTACCCCAGTGGAATGGGGAAAGGAAGGCTTCTTGAGAGTCCTCCAGAGTCCTCCGGCTGGCTGGTTGGCTGGTAGGTGTTCCTATCCCACCATCATTTGGAGCTTTCTCTCACACAAACACACTAAACATCTGGCATGTGTCTCCTACTGCTTACTTGTTGATGGTAAGAGCTTTGCATGAAAATACATTGGTATCTTTGGTACCACCCTTTCCCCTTTAGTTCTACCCATTAATGGAACAGAGCCCTGTCACCATTATGAGAGTCATTATGGAGGAAAACAAGAGATATTTGGAAGCATCAGGAGTTCTGTGGGGATTGTGTGGGTGGGATGGGTGTGTTTTCATGCATTTGGGTAGTTTTCTGCATGGTTTTCATGCAGAAAAAATGCATTTAAAATTCAGTTGGTTTTAAAAAAACAAATCTAGGGGTTAGGGGCCTTGGGACTACTGTTGTTGGGCTTCAGGATCTCCAAAAATGACCCATGGTTTGCATTAAGCTTACCCTGCCTATACAGGTTGAAGAAAATTTACTACTGTAGGGTCTGAGCATTCAAGCATTCAATTTACCTTTTTAATTGCTCTATAAACTGGAGACACTTTGGCTGTGTCTACACTGATGAGGAAACATAGCTTACTGCTGGGACTTCTGGATCTCTGAGGAGGATGAGCTGTTTGTACAACTGGCACCCATAATAGGCCAATACCAGCAGCACTGTCTGCACACTCACCCTTCCCATCTTGGCCCCGCTCCTATTAAAATACAGTATGCACTGGAGGAACTGTGTGAACTTGACAGTGACGATGCTGTTCAGGAGTTGGAATTGCTGGGTGGAAAGAGGGCAGCAGCTCTCCAAGCCAAGGACACCTCCTGCCCTCTTCTGCCCACCTCCTGATGCTCTTCCCCCCATCCCTACACCAGTGTGCAGTCTGCATGCTCAGTCTGCTCCATAGAATCATCCTGGAGTGCAGATTGGACCTGTGTTTCACCCATTTTGGCCCTGTGCATCATCTAAACAGGCCAATGTGGGAATGGTTTTTTTTCCTCCATGCGGACACAGCCTTTATCATGTCTGTCTGAAATTTGTCAGGTCTAATGCTTTTAAAGAGTAACAGCAGCACGGAGGTTTCATGATATCTAAATAGAAAACTCTAAATCAGCAGAAGACAGCCCAGATTTTCTCTAGCAAGCAACAGGAACAACAAATAACACTATCATTTTTTGTAACTGTGGTTTATTTTCTGTGATCATATTTAAAAGAATCCACAAAGTTCAGGACTGCCTTTAGACCACAGATGATTCTGGAATTATATGGTCTGGCATCATCAACATCATTTGTCAGCACTGAACAGCCTTGCAGGGGGGGCCTAAACCAGACCAAATTTTAAGACTCATTCTGTAAAGCGGGGGGGACAGATCAACCAAGACTGAATCATCCCAGTGTAGTTATGAAAATGGATGAAAAATGCACACAAACAAAAAGAGCATGAAAAAAACATGAAGGATTTTTTTTTTAGTCATTGAAAATAAAGGCTTCCCTTCCCCCAAACAAACCCTAGTAGTAAGTGGTCTTAGCTGAGTAAGACAAGGCCATTTCCATGTGCTCATTAATCTCAAGGACTATAGTGTGTCTCATATAAACTACACTAAAGTTTAAAACAATATACTCTCATACTCAGCACAAAAATGAGAAAATTCGTAGGTGTTAAATGGAAAGGGGAAATAGGGGGGAAAGCAGCTGTGTCTCTGCAAGGTTCCTTATTTATTTTTCTCTCCAATGTACAGACACAGAATAATTCTTTAAAGTTTGCTTTGTTAGCTCACACACCAGGAGTTCCAGATCCACAGTGAACCCAGGGATGTAGCTATGGGAAGCATAGCAATATGTAGCCATTGCCCTACTATAAGCATTTTCAATCCTCAATTAAATTTTCTTTCAGTTTCCAAATTTCTAGCATTGTAGTAACTTAAAGATTCACTTGAGAATTTAGAAATACAGTTTGAGCATCCAAAGAAAAGAGGAAGCCAAAGTGATCAAGGTAACATGAATACAGCAAATCTAGAATTCTAGGCATGAATAATTTTCAGGGTCTCACTCTGTGCAATGCTTGAAATTTGTGTTTCATTTTGCCACCCACTCACCCCCATAGCTACACCCCCATGTAGACTCATGCAGAATCAAACCCAAGAGAAGAGATGAAGAGAACTTAACAGCATTCTGGCTGGGGGCATTGATTATTTGTTTATGTGAAATAAAGTGTAAATAAAGTGCCTTCATTTCAATGCAAAGGGTGGTTTGAAAAGCATTGTTGATTTGTAACACCATGATGAAATTTTCTTTTTTCTCCCCCCCCCCCCATTGTCATCATAAGTTTGCTTTACTGTCTAAATAAGAGTAGTTAAAGAAGATGAAAGCATATCGCATCTATTGGCTCCAGGAAATACTTGTGGGAAACATATTTATCTTTTATCTAACATTTATTGACCTTAGATTAGAGGAACAGCCCCTTGTAATTATGGGAGCTGTTCCATTTGTGGCCATGAGCTCTGAAGCTGGCAAAACATTCAATTGTGGGCTGACCACCCCAGAGTGCAAACACTGACTATGCTCACATCTCTTGAGGCACCACCTTGGAAGGATAATTCCAAAAGATGAGAATTTAAAAGTATGCACGCACCTACAAACATACACACAGAGTAGAGGGATGCTTGCACAGTGACACCGTCACTTTCTGGCTCTGGAGTAGTTTCAAGGTCAATAAAACCAGGGTGGCCTCAAACATAATTTTAGTCTATTGAAAAGTGGGTGGTTAGCAGGGATGCTATTAAACACCCATCATCCTGATGCCTACCTCAGATATATCCAGCTTTGATCACATAAATCAGAGTGGAACACTTAATTTTGAAAGTCTGCCCAGTGGTAGAAAGGGAAGTATTACTGAATACACTTAATTTACCTCTTGACTTGGCATTACATAGTCTGATCTGCTGCCTGCCTCCCAAGCTCTACAGTCCATCTATATCTGGGACTGCACGTTCTCTGTAGCCTTAACTATGACTGGACAATGGCATACTTCTGTATAATCCAATATTCCCACACTGAAATGCATAAAGAGCCATTGATAATAGGGTATGGTGAAATTACCTTTTTGGACCGTAGCTTCCAGAATTCTCCAGCTGGCATGGCCCATGATTTCTGAGCAATTTGGTCCAAAAGGTAACATTTCTAAGCTCTGCTTGGATCGTTGCCTTGCAAACAGTGCACACCAACAAAATACAAATCATATAATGCCAGTGGAACAGTGAAACCACTCCAGATTTTAGTCTAAACTTTAAAAGGATTAATCACAGTGCCAGACCTATTTTAGGGACAGGGTGCAGGACCTTGGATAGCACCTTTAAAGTTCAAGTAAAGCCCAACACAGATTGACTTCCCCACTAGTGGTGGAGCCACCAGCCACCACTGAAAAGTATTTTTAATAAATAAATAAATAAATAATAATAATAATAATAATAATAATAATAATAAAATTTATTTGTACCCCACCCCTCTGACAAACAGTTGGGGTGGCTTACAACAAATTAAAATCCCATACAATATGTGACCTATCACAGAACACAATCTAAAAATGGTTTTGGTTTTGACCTTTCCAGAAAACACACAATGAAGCAATGCTTATGAAATCACCCAAACAATAGTTCCACATCTGAGCTACTTTCTATGTAAAACCAAGCCTAACAGTCCCTGACTCAGGCTTACTACCCACTTGACAATCCCCATGTTACATTAGACGGTGCCAAGGCCCAAGCGGCGGCGGTGGCGACTCTCCCGGCCTGGCAGAGGCTGCAAGAAGGACCCTGGGCTCTGGAGGGCTCTGCCTTTAGCCCTGATACACCAGTTGGGCTGCCTGGAGCACCTGCGCACCGCGGGACCGGGGGAGAACGCCGACGGACTTAAAACCCCGGCCAGGACATTCTTCAATGGCACACGCGCCGGCAGCGACTCTCCCGGCCTGGCAGAGGCCGCAAGAAGGACCCTGGGCTCTGGAGGGCTCTGCCTTTAGCCCTGATACACCAGCTGGGCAACCTGGAGCACCTGCGCGCCGCGAGACCAGGGGAGAATGCCAGTGGGCTTAAAACCCCACCCAGGAACATCCTCCACCGGCACACGCAGCGGCGGCGACTCTCCCGGCCTGGCAGAGGCCACAAGAAGGACCCTGGGCTCTGGAGGGCTCTGTCTTTAGCCCTGATCTTAATATGCAGTCGCAGCCTTATATAATGGAGGACAGCCTTCTGGACTACTCTTCTCCCCTTCCGCAAACCAGGGATAGTTGCTGCCTGGGGGCGGATATACCAGTTATATGGGGGCAGGGAAGGTATGGCGGCAACAGAACAAACAGATGTTACAAAAGAAGGAGGGATCGATGCATGATATCTATCCCTCCTTCAGTTTGCTCTATTTCCCAGGATAACATGGAGAATGTGCCAGCTATTCCACTGACCCTTAACCTGCTCCTTTGCAATGCCAGGTCGGTCAAAAACAAGACCCACATCATCCACAATCTATTAGTGGATGAGGTGGCCGACCTGGCATGCTTTATTGAGACCTGGCTGGGGGACGCCAGCTCTGTATCATGGGCGCGGGCTCTCCCGGCTGGGTACTCGGTTAGTGAGCAGGTGAGGGAAAGTGGGCGGGGGGTGGTATAGCCTTGGTCCATAGGAACACCTTGACCTTGATCAGGAAACCTATCCGGAAAACAACGCACATCGAGTGTATGTACCTTAGCCTGAAGACCAGGGATAGTTTGGGGATTCTGTTGGTATACTGGCCACCCCGTTGCTTAACAGACTCCCTATCCGAGCTGACCGCCCTGGTTTCTGAGTTGCTGCTGGAGTCGCCCAGACTATTGGTTCTGGGTGACTTCAACATCCCACTCGAAACCAGATTACAAGACCTATCCGGCGCAGCTCGGGAGTTCATGGATACCATGACAATCATGGGCCTATCCCAGTTGGTCGACGGGCCCACACATTGTGCGGGTCATACCCTCGATGTGTTCTTTAGTACGGAGCAGGATTATCCGTGGGCGGAGGTTAAGGGAACCTCCCCCCTGTCATGGACGGATCATTTTCTGATCAGGGTGGAACTCAAGGCTATTACCTGTCCCCCCGGGGGCGGTGGACCTATTAGAATGGTCCGCCCTCGAAGACTAATGGAACCAATTGGTTTCCAGAAAGCCTTGGAGGGTTTAATGGTTGGCAACGTCGGCGATTCTGTTGAAGCCTTGGTGAATATTTGGAACACCGACCTCGCCAGGGCTATTGACACAATCGCTCCCAAGCGTCCTTTCCGACCCGCTTCAAACCGCAAGCCCTGGTATTCAGAAGAACTCAGACGGATGAAGCAGGTTGGACAACGACTGGAGCGCGAATGGCAAAAGACTCGTCTTTTATCTGATAGAACTCGCCTTAGGAGTCATCTTGACTCCTATAGGGAGGCTTTACGTGCAGCACAGAGATCTTTCTGCGCTGCACGCATTGCATCTGCAGAGTCTCACCTGGCAGAGCTGTTTAGGGTGGTGGGGGAGTTGACAAAGGTTTCTCCTGTGCCAAGTCCCCTACTTAACCCCTACTTATGGGGTGAGGGAATGATTTTTAACTCTGTTTTGTTTTAAACTGTTGTACCCCGCTCTGATTGCCACGCAGAGGGGCGGGTTATAAATAAAAATTATTATTAATTATTATTATTATTAACCCAACAACAGCCTGCTGTGAGGTGTTTAATACCTACTTTGCAGATAAAATCTCTTGGATAAGGGCCGACTTGGACACCAATGTTCAGGCAGAATCCATAGACGAGGCGTCCAGCGTCTCCGTTGATGGTATTTTACTGGATCAATTTCAATCTGTGAGTACCGATGACATGGACAAGCTGCTTGGAAGGATGAGGAAGACGACTTGCCCTCTCGATCCTTGTCCATCCTGGCTGGTCGCCCGGGGGGGGGGGAGGGGACGCGTTGAAAGTGTTCCTTCGGTATAAGATCAACGCGTCCTTCAGGGAGGGCTGTGTTCCATCTTGCCTTAAGGAGACGGCAGTCAAGCCACTCCTAAAAAAACTTTCCCTGGACCCCCTGGATAGAAATAATTATCAACCGGTTTCCTTGCTACCTTTTTTGAGCAAGGTGATCGAGAGGGCAGTCGCTCCTCAACTCCAGACAGTCTTGGATGAAACCGATTATCTCGATCCATTTCAAACCGGCTTCAGGACAGGATTTGGGATTGAGACTGCCATGGTTGCTCTGACCGATGACCTCCGCTTGAGTATCGACAGGGGTAGTGTGACCCTGCTGGTCCTCCTGGATCTCTCTGCGGCACCATAGATCATGCCATCCTCTTGGATCGCCTGAGAGAGTTAGGGATTGGGGGCACTGCTTTGCAGTGGTTCCGTTCCTTCCTCTCGGGCAGATCCCAGAGGGTGAGGCTCGGGAACAGTTGTTCATCTAAAACAGAGCTTAATTGTGGCGTCCCTCAGGGTGCCATCCTGTCCCCGATGTTGTTTAATATCTACATGAAGCCGCTAGGTGAGATCATTCGGAGGCATGGAGCTCGGTGTCTTCAGTACGCTGATGACACCCAGATTTACTTCTCCATGACCAGATCATCGACTCAGACTTCAGATGGCGTCTCACCTCTTAATGACTGTCTCAGAGCGGTAATGGATTGGATGAGGAAAAACAGATTGAAGCTGAATCCAGACAAAACGGAGGTACTCACAGTCACAGGCCCGAACCCAGATCTGGGAATACAGTCTCCAGGCCGGGTTGCTGTCCCTCAGACAATTGTGGGGCCGAAGCACCAAAAATAAATAAATAAATAAATAAATAAAAATATATTTTTTAAAAAATTAAAAAATTAAAAAATATGCATGCACACTCTCTCAGCCCCAGAAAAGCCATGGCAAAACCCCTGTGGAGATTTTGCCAAGAAAACCCCAAGAACAAGTAATAACAACAGTAATCAATATTATCATGATGGGCGGCGGGGGGCAGCAGCAGCAGGACCAGCCTGGGGCCGGTCCAAAGGCCTTGGGGGGCCACATCCGGCCCCCGGGCCTTAGGTTGCCTACCCCTGCGTTAGAGGCTTATTACTTAAATAGATAGAATGCACATTTGGATTTCCCGTTGATGCCCAAGAGTGACCAGAGCATCGTCCTTTTTCCCGGACATGTTCTACATCATTCCAGCCATATATATATATATATATATATATATATATGAGGGGGGCAATAGTGATGGTGCAATGGACAATGATGCAGAGGGAGATAGATGTCTCGTGTGTGTGTGTGTGTGTGTGTGTATGTGTGTGGTTCCTTTCTCCATTGCCATTGAGAGCATCATGCCAGAGAGGGAGAGAAGAAGTACATTATGAGCCCCACCCCCCAGCCCCAATGGCAACCCTGGAGCCAAGGAAGACCTTTGCAGTCTCCTAAAACAGAGACTGGGAATCTGGAGCAGGGTGTGCCTCTTCCTCCATGATCTCTATGGGGTGAGGAGGAGGAGGAGGAGGAGAAGAAGAAGAAGAAGAAGGAAAAAGAGAACTTGGATGGATAGATGGTGATGGGGGAGGCTTTTTGGGGTGGGTAGACCCAAGGAGTCCCTCTTTTTCTTTCACACACACACACACACACACACTTCCCTTAGACAGGCTGTGGGTTTCTAAGAGAGCCCAGAAATCTTTATTTTATGGGGTGTAGAACCTGAAAAGGAGGTGTGTTTTTTCCTTGGGGCTGGGGGATACTCCTTCTCCTTCTCCTTCCCTTCGGGCTGTCCCCCTCTTGGCTGTGCCTCCATCCACATCTGAACGCAGCCAGAGAGATGCGTGTTGTTGCAGGGTTGGAGGGCTTGCTCGATGGAGGGGGAAGAAGAAGAAGGAAAAGCCCCCCAGTCCAGTTTTCTCTACCAACAACAGGAGGGAATCCTTCAGGTTGAGATGTGTGTGTGTGTGTGTGTGTGTGTGTGTGTGTGAATGTGAATGTGAATGTGCATCTGTGTGTAGAGGAATATGCAGAGGCTGCAATGAGTTTCCCCCCTTGTCTAGAACCTGCATTTCTCCCCCACCGAAGAAGACCAGGCACCGCAAAATGGAGAACTATCCCTCCAGGCAGAGTCTAAAAGGTGATCCATATCAACAAACCAGAACAAGCAGCACTCATCTTCACCATGAATAGCTAATAGCCTATTCAGAAGTGAGCCACCTGAAAATAAAGTGGATTACCTATTCTGGACTCACCTGAAAATGCTGTGCATCATGGTAGAGATAATCCAGGGGAGAAGTGCTGATAACATTGTAATTCATGCTAACTAAAAAGTGCCAGTGCTTTGACCCTGTGAGCCCCAGCTCCATTATATCATTGAATGAGCCAATGATGGACTATCTATTAGTACTGTACAGCATTCAGCACAGGACACTAATCCCTTTCAATATGAATCTACCAAAAACTCTTTATAATACCCACATTTGGACAGAATATCCAGCCAACTTGTTGCTTATCCTAGGAAAAAGAGGGAGACATGAGAAGGACTTTGTTTTCTGACCATGAAAGGACCACACACTGGGTCCCATGTGGAATACACACTGGACCATCTTCAAAACATGAAAGGCAATTTTTTCTGCTATGCTCACAGACTGGTTTAATTAAACATAGGGTCTAAAAAACAAAGTTTGGCTGTTTAACCCTGAAATCCTGTTGTGCTTGTAAGCACTACAGCATAGCATAATACTGTTCAAATGTGGGCAACATTTTTAAGTATTAGGCTGGTGTTAAGGCTTCCAAACTGTTACAGTAGTTACACAATCAAGTGGTATTAACACTTTTTAAAAAAAAAATCTTCAAACTTTTGTTGTTGTAGTATTAAGAAATAGTCTTATGAGTTTGATGTGTCTGTTGTGAATTTAGACTTGTATACTGACAATAAATATACATGAAACTCTTTCACCTGTAGACACACAGGTCTTTTTTTTTTTAAGTTAATATGTAATAATTTAGAGGACAATGTGGTATAGTGGTTTGGATGTTGGACTACAACTCTGGAAACCAGGGTTCAAGTCTCCACTTGACAACAGAAACCCACTGGCTGACCTTGGGCAGTTCACACTCCCTCAGCCCCAGAGGAAGGCAATGGCAAACCCCCTCTGAGCAAATCCTGTCAAGAAAACCCCATGATGGGTTTACCTTAGGTCACCATAAGTTGGAAACAACTTAAAGGCTCAGAATAAGCCAATGTAATAATTAGTAACTACAGGAGGGTTAGCTCTTGCTTGGAGCATACTATAAATCAGGGGTAGGCAACCTTTCCCCTTTAAGGGCCGAGGGACTTCAGCTTCCAGAAGCCTCAGCCATGTTGGCCAATAGTCCCATGTTGGCCAATAGCTCCTGGGATTCTGGGAGCTGAAGTCCCTCGGCCCTTAAAGGGGAAAGGTTGCCTATCCCTGCTATAAATGCTGAGCCAGTGTATCACCAATGAAAAAGTATTCAAACTGCTACAGACCAGCTTCTGCAGCTTGATCTTCTGAATCTAGTAAAAGTGAAAGGACAGTCAGTCATTTGTTGACATTACCTTATGAAGACAGCCATGGTTAGAATTTGGCATTTGCCTCAGTTAAGAAGGCAAGTTTCATTTTCTATTGTTATAGTAAAGGGTTTGTTTTGAAAAACAGCAACATGCTTGTGCCTTTGAAATGTGAAATCAATATGAATGTTCTCTGTTTTCCATGTACACATTCCATTTCCACCTTATGGAATTGTTCCTGGCATTAAAAGGTTGCCTGCTTATATTTGTTCCTCATCAGTTCTTTTCACTGTTTCATCATGCTCAATTAGCTGTACTATTGTCAGCAAGACACGTACCTTCTGTCCGACTAACTGTAGCCACTTGAAAGCCAATTGCTGAGTGTCCTGAAACTTCCCTGGGGAAAAGGAACCTAGCCACCTTACTCCATCCATTTTTTCCCTGTGATTCAGAGTACACCTACACTCTAAAATTATAACAGCTAGAGAGTTCTAGTGCTGTAGTTCAAGGGAGAGCAGAAAATTCTATGTACCTCACCAGGGGCTATTTTCACGCTACACAGTTGTAGCACTATAACTCTACTTTCATTGGCATAGCTATGTCCTATGGAATTCTGGGATTTGTAGTTCAGGAACGTACATTTAGAATTCTCATCTGGGAACTATAGTGCCTCACTAAATGACAAGCCCCAGGATTCCATAGGATGCAGTCATGGCAGTTAATATGTCCATATCTTGTCCTTTCAAATTGTATGCATGTCCTTTTAAATTGATGTGTATTTTAACTGATGGGTTTGAACTGATGTGATGTATCTGTTAATTGTTGTTGTTCCCTGCCTCAATCCATGGGGAGAGACTGGTAAAAAATTATTGTTGTTGTTGTTGTTGTTGTTGTGTGGAATTATAGTCCTATAATTATGTAATGTTAAATGATCCCAGCCACAGATCTGAAGATCCTGTATGATGGAGACATGGTGGTTAGCAGTATCAAACTGCTACAACAGTGTATATAACTGTCTCTTTTCATTCACCTGTAAGTGTCCCCACCTATCAAAAAAGAGAGAAAAGTAAATCTTTGAAACTTAACTTTTTCAAATGACAATTCCGAGAACCCACAAGGCCAGTAGACATTACAGCTGGTGAAATCTGGTAATATCACCCAGTCTAGGAAATGAGTGGTTCCAGATTGTAGGAAGAGCAGGAACAGAGAAATGTGCCTGGGTGTCCTGGTTTCCTTTCTGTTTTGATCATCTACCCTGTTTCTATAGATGCATCCATATTTTCAATAGTCAAAGTCTGCCTTACCAATGGCTACTTTTAGTGCATTAAATACAATGTGATGCTAGGATCAGAATAAGATTTTTGATGGCTTTGTTAACTGTGTCAGCTACTGATTCTTGTCCTTGGTAATAAGAATGTAATTCTTCACTAAGGGCCTCTGCAGATCGATCCAAAGGACTGGCCTGGAGGCAGAGATGGGGTGAGGCAGCCACACGCCGGCTGCCCTAATCCCATGCCAACGCCATCCTGATGCCACGTGCCGTTACACATGGAGCATGGCATCAGGACGTCCTTCCAGTGCAGCATTCAAACACACTGTGCCAGAAAGGGCGCTAAAAAGTTGTGCGCTGGCTCTTAGGGTGGCCATTTGCCGCCCCTGAAAAGAGCGGCCTTTTGCTGCTCTTTCAGGGGCAGCAAAAGGGAGGATCGGGGCTGCGGCATGCGGTTGCCATGGCCCCGATCCCTGGCTAGCGGGGCAGCCCAGAGCCGCCCGTCTGCATAGCCCCTAAGTTTCTTCTTGAAGGAAGCAACAAGTAATTTTAACAATTTTCTTCCTACTATGAGAAAGTATTTGAAAACAGCAGAATAGAAGGCTATTCACAATTCAGGAGTCATTCGACACAAAATTTACACTTGGTTGAACATTTCTGTGCAAAAAATATTATTTCTCAGAGTATCTTCTGTGCAAAAAAGACAGTTTACTATACTAAAAATAGCACTTTCTGCACAAAACAAATATGTCCCAAATTGCAAAAATTGTTGTCAGACCAGGACATTTCTTGTCAGGGCTTCTCAACACTCAAGGAACACATTTTTTCAATCATTTTTTTAAAAAAATGTTTTCAATTATTATTTCCATCTCTACCTATGTACAAAATACATGAGTTTTTATGAGCCTCTGACAAAGGCAGATATAGTCCAAAGAAAATGGACAAAGGCAAATGTGTCTGTAAATTAATTAGTTCCAAGAAGGCTAAAATATATGTGCCCCTCAATGTGATTTTTCCACTGGCCAAGCAGAAAAGGACCCCCTCTTCATCTATTCTCTCCTCTCTTAGGGCTAGTCTACAGTAAGTACATAATGTGGATTGTGGTGCATTTTTGTACATTCGCATCAACACTTAATTGTTTTCATTTCTCCTGCGCATATTTGCATCTATTTGAATTACATGGACACACACAACATCATCCCAACATTGCTGCTAATTAAAATGGTGCCCAGGAAGGAGGTTTCTCCAAATTATTTGCAGCCACACATAAGTGGCTGCTGCGTATTGTTATTTTTTTTAGCTGTTCATCAAGGATATGGACATATGTGCTTCTGCTTCCATTCTCACATATTTATGTTGGTGTCATTGTTGCATGTAGTCTCTGGCTAGAGAAGAAGATGACATGGAGGGTGTATTGGAGTTCTGCATGGTTCTATTGGCCTTGTTGCAAACCATGATCATGGTTTGTGATGTGCTTGGTATTGCCCAGCACAGAAGACATGTGCATTGGCTTCATGGACTGGTGGGAGAAAGGGAAATAGACATGGAGGAAAAGTATTCCAGATCCTGATCTCACTCTCTGATGGGTGTTTTTGCTCTACATGGGGCCAGGAGAAATCATCATCTCAGAGTCAATTTTTTCAAAAAATATAAATATTGTGACAATATTGTGATGGCACTCCCGGAGCTGCTGTTGCACCTTTTCCTCACCAAACAAGGCAATAAGGTCCAGGGCCTCTTGATGTCTCCAGGAAATGCCCCTACCACCCTTCATTTGCCATGACCTGTGAGCTTTGGTCATTGCTATTTATGACAAAGAAAAAAATTCAAAAAAGGAATATGCTATAAAAAGTTCAGGAGAATAATGCACCTAGCCTTTTAAAAAGCTGTTTTAAAAGCTATTGAATCTGCATAGCTTTTTAAAAAGCTGTTGGTTCACACACACACACAAAGAATAGAACAAATGTATATGGGCACCTCAGCACATAGGCACTGAAGTGCATACATGCTTCAAAATGGCGCTACCGCCAATTCACAAACAGACACTTCAGAAGTTGTGTTTCCTGGTGGGAAACAATCATGTGATGGTCTGTCCCATCCATCCACTCTCCCTGTGCAGAAGATGCACAGTCATGCAAAGGCATGCATTAGAGAATGTGCATCCTCTCAGATATTTCAATAAAAACTGCAGATCCTTTTTCTGTGTAGTTTATGGAGGTTTTTGGGAGACCCCTGCAAAAGGCTGAATTCTCTCCAAGTCACATGTGGCTGGATCACAGTCTAGTCAAATGAGGAGCATTTTAATCAATGTAGACAAACTCCGTAGTCCCCTCCCCTTTGCCTCCCAAAATCAGTTCCAAAGGTGTGGGGTTTTTTTGGGGGGGGGTCCTCCAAAACAGTGGGGCAACAAGTGATAGGAGCTGTAGAGGGAAGTAAGAACTGAGGACAAAATTGCCTTCCCTTCCTCCAGGGAAACTTTATCCAATGTGATGTTTCTATAGCACCACAGAATGGAATTCTTGAATTTGTAGTTTTGTGAGATATTTAGCCTTCTCTGTCAGAGAGCTTTGATACTACAACAAATTACAAATCCCAGGATTCCATAGCATTGAGCCATGACAGTTAAAGAGGTGTCAAAGTGCATTATTTCTGCAGTGCATATTAGACCTTAGTCTCTGGATCCAGCAGAATATTTTTGCCCTTTCACCCAAAGATATTGGGCAAGTGAGATTTTTATGCTCTGTATCTGACAACCATTCTGACCACCTTGCTTCTGTCTCTCCATGTTTTCCCCTGTACTATTTGTTTATTTTGCTACTCTCTTCTTTCTTTAAAGCCATCTGAAAGTCTCTCCAAACAGCTAGTGATCATCCGCCTTTACATATACACACACATACGCACACACACATTTTTGTTTAATTTTACAAACTGGTACACTTTATGCATCACAGAATTTGGTTTTGAGAACAAATATGTTTTTCATTCACTGTATGTCTTGTATTATCTACACCAACAGCAGCATCACCCATTAATTTGATTAGGACAAAAGAAGTCAAGAATTGGGCTTAATGAGTTTCCATTCTGCATCTTTATAGCATTTATTAACTGGAGACTGTTAATGAAACAATGCTGCATACATTACTTACGAATGAAGTTTGAAAGAGGCTCATTAGTTGACAAGAAGTTATAGAGAACTGGTACAAAAGAAGTACATTAATAAGTTACACAAGCTTGCAAAACTAACTGGCAATAAAGGAGAACACAACCATTTTGTCAATCACCTTGGATGTGACAGAGTGAGCTCGTCTCCTAAAGAAATCATTGCATGGGGTGGCATCATGCCAGAAATAATAAAAAGACTGATCAATGAACACTAAACCAACAGAAGGAACCATAATAATATTCATGTTTACAACATGATCTATGAATGTACACAAAGATGCTCCCACCTTCAGTCACTACTTTTGAAGCCTTTCATTAAAAAAAATCAACTAGAGTAATTTTAATATCTCTTCATGATTACAAGGGTACAAAACACATGGACCATACATAGCATTTGGCTATGGGTTGTGGTATTCTCACCCACTTTCCCCTGCAGCCAGCTGATCCACTGGATTATGGAGGAAATAAACCTTTGGGATCCATATTGGGTCAAAGAGATAGCTTCCTAAGCAACAAAGCCCATACTTATCTCAGTTCAGGGCCATTAAAAGATATTTAAGTTATAAATATGCTGCTTTTTAAATGGGGTACTTAAATTTCACATATCCTGCTCTTTATATATGTTGAGCTTTGCCTGAAAATGGCCGCACCAGCTTTACTAAAAGTGCTCTGAGCTTTGCATGCTTAAGAACTGTTGTACCAAGGCAGGGCTTACTCTGGAGGAGGAACTTGCTCCTTTCAGAGGAATAAAACTCTTTAGGCTGGATTGAACACCACAATTAGACAAACCAGCTACTGACAGAACTACCATCTTGTTTGACTTGTTTATTTATTACATTCCTAACCTCCTCTTTCTGTCACACAAAAATGGAGGGGAGTATTCCAAGTGGCAGTACTAACCTGGGAGTAAGACCAGTAGAAGAGACCAGTAGAACCTAGTGAGACTTATTTCTGAGTATATGTGGATAGGATTATCCTGTGAGGAAACCTAGAACACGTTCATGCTACAAATCTTCATTTTCTAGGTCAGTCTGATAATAGGCTGCAGCTCAGTGTGATAATAGACTATACTATTATAGACTATACTACTAGAAATCTATTCAGAGATCTCTCTTTAAAAACGTGATTCAAATTATCCAAAGGCTTTGCATTTTTCAGAATGCTGTTTTGCACATGCGTATCTTTACCAACTCTTCTTTTTTTAAATGAAGTCCCTGCAACTATGATGTTCAAAGCCAGAGTTTGGAAAAGTTATTTGTTTGGACTATAGCTCACAGAATCTCCTAGCTAGGATGGCCATAGTCATGTTGACTGAGGGACATGTGGCTCAAAAAAAGTAACTTTTCCAAGCTCTACTCACAACTTCTTGCTTGCTTCTTGCTTGGGGTCAGCTCTCTGGCATAAGAGCAGCTGTATGGGTTGACTGCCTTTGTCCAGGCTCTTGGGCATGAAAATGAGTGCTATAAAAGAGTGCTGAAATGGAATGATTCGAGCAGTAATACCTTTGCCACTGAATTCCTTGAACCTATCTATTTCCTCTGGACTTGTTAACTTCTGAAAACTTTTCCGCATATTGTGTTGGCCAAGTACAAATGTATTCGGAGTTGGTGAGCAAACTGAGAGTTCAGACATACTGACAATTGGGCACAGATATTAATCCAACTGAGTGGGTCTGTATAGTATAGTTTATTTAAATAAACAGGAGATTGACCAGGACTATGGTCTCTGAAACCAAAGTCAACCAATGTTTGTAGCATATAAAATATGAAATTATTCCATTTCGACTATATTGTTAAACATTTAAAACAAGCTGTTATTTACTGAGGGTCTTCTAAATGGACTCTAGCAATGTACAGGTGACCAGGACTGCTGCAAGATATGTTGATGTTTGATGTAGATCAGCAAATTATGGCTCTCACACATTCTGCTCCAGTTCCACAGTAGCCAGTCAGCCATGCTCTTTCGATATAGCGCAGAAAACTCCACATATGCTTCCTCCCATTGCAAGCACCAAAAATACAATAATCGCAATGTAAATAATTACCCATATATAGGTTCAGTGGTGATTGGGGCTTTGTTTAGCAAAATGACACATATTGTATTTGTTAGGATAAAATAGGTTACAAGTGATTAGGGCTCATCTACATTTTCCAGAATACTCCAGGCTGCCCCTGGAGTATCTGGCCCTGAAATCCCCTTGAGTCCCTGCTTAACTGCTGCAGGTTTTCAGCGAACGAAAGATGGCTGCTCTCTCACGTGGTCCTTGTGAGCCAGCCAACATTGCTTCTGAGGACAAGTTGCTTGTTCTAATCTCAGAGAGACTTGTGCCTACAGAGTGATTCAGCAGAGACACTCACAGGGACCACATGGATAGGCAGCCACCCATCATTCACCAAAAAAAGCAACAACACAGCAGGTAAGTGGGTATTTCGGTAACCATTTCTCTACACACACATATTTTAATGATATTTTCTTAATATGTGGATTTTTGCACCTTTTCCTTGTTTAATAAGATCATACTCAAAATTATTATCAGTCCAGACAGAACAACAGGTAAAGCCTTACAGGAACTTAGATCAAACCCCAACTTATGTGGAAGGTTTTAACTGGTCTGATGGCTTCATGTTTCTATTACTGATTACAATAGTCCTCAACATCCAGGTTTCTGCTGAGAGAGGAAGTTGCTTGATAAAATGTTATTGAACTAAACATATAGGTTCCATCCACTGGCATCTGCTTCTGGTCCCAGAGCTAGGCAATATAGTTCCCCCCAGCTATTTTAGACTACAGCTCTCATCAGCCCCAGCTAGCATGACCAAAAAACATTTTTACAGGGGTTATAGCCCAAAACATCTGGAAGGCACAAGATTCTCTAATCCTTATGAACCCAAATTATTGGAAGCAGGGGCACATCCAAGCAGACAAAACAAATTGGTCATCTAGTAACTTCCTATATAACATCTTTACAACTGTAGTTGTAGGCTCTGGAACTCCCATCCTAGAGGGGCTAGGATGGCCCCATCCTTGCTCTCCTTTCAGGGGCAGATAAAATCATTCTTGTGCCATTAGGCTTTCTCAAAGTGGCACGGGTTTGATTTTAAATGCTGTGTAAATCAGATTTTAAGATTTGTATAGAGTTTTTAAAAACATTTTAGATTCAAATGTGTAACGTTTTTAATTTTTAAAAATGTTTAATTGTTTTTTTAAACTCTGTATCTACATTTTTAATGCTTTTGTATTGTTTTTAACGTGTACTGTTTTAAATTTTTTTACTTGCCCCCTTGAGTCTCTATATCAGAAAGAAGGCGGAATATAAATAAATACAATATGAACAAAAACAATGATAATGTTGAAAGACTTTACCCCTCTCTCTTCTCTTCCCACAGCACTCTTAAGTTGTCCAAATATGTGCTTTGGAGGGGTTTCCACTACTCTGGATCTTTAGAGTGTGCAGGGAAAGGAGAATTGTCTTTCTCCTCTATCTGCAGTTCCATCCTTGGAGTAATATCACTAGAGCTAACCCTAATAAATGTATTATGGTATATGCTTTCTTGGACTAAGTACAGTTCATTCAATGCATGTAGGATTTCCTGACCTACGTTTGCAAGTGCACACATGCACGCACACACACACACACACGATTAGGCAAACACTGAGGTCAGAAGGAAATGAAATGTTCCAAGTATGGAAAGAGTGGTGGTGGTAGTGGTTTCCATGTCAGTGAGACAAAAAAAAAATCTATTTCATTTTATAATCTGAATTTTAAAGCATCTTTCCAAAGTACTCATTACCATCACCTAAACTGACATAGGAGCCACCAGCTACTATGGGTGAAAATCCTCTTAGAAACTGTTATTCACAAAACAGTTGATGGGAGAAAACAGACACATCCATTTGTACTTGGCAAGCGGGGAAACATTTCATGAATCGAATGACATGGATTATCATCCATAATTGTTTGATATACTTGTTCACAGGACCATTTGTTGTTGTTTTCTTTAAAAGATTAACATATGGCTATCCATCAGGAAAATGGGTACGTATATTCAGTCAAGTGATTTGCTTCTCCATTTCATGCAGCAAACTATTACCACCAAAAAAATCAACAATACGATGCAGAAGAAAATGTATCATTAAATTAGATCACACAACAACCCTTGTTTTGAGAGGTAAGATTTACAACATGGTCTAAAAATAATTAGAATCAGGAGAACCATTAGCTGTAGAGGTTCCAAAACATTAAGTGTAGAGCCATCACTGCAAAGGCCCTTTTCTATATCATAACCATCATGTTGACAGGACCTAAAATGGGGCCTTCACAATCAGCTACGAGAAGACTATGAAGTTTATTACATGGGAAGTCCCATGCAGAAATGGGCTTTAAAGTTAAAAAAAGCAACAACACAAAAGCGGAAGCTTTCAATGACGGGATTTCTCCCGTTCTGCCCTGTGTGAAAAGTGTAAGCGTGTTAAAAGGAGGTTAATTCGAACGGAAATTAGGCAAACACTGCTTCTTTTTACTTTCGGGATCTTCCGAAAATAAAAAGAAGCAGTTTTTGTCTAATTTCCATTCAGATTAACCTCCTTTTAACAGCGACGTCGTCTGAAAAAACACCCGCTTTTGCGGGTTTTGTTTAATTTAAAGCCCCGTTTCTGCACGGAATTTCCCCCGTGTGATAAACTCCTAAGTGTTTGTTTCCTAATCACCACTGACTAAGTAGGAGGTATACATTACTAATGGATCCTGAACTTGTTTAAGGGGGGGGGGTCATTTTGCTTTATATCATTGGAAAATATGCATTCCAAAATTAGATAAAGAAAAAAATGAACATGACTTTTTGTTCCAGTAATAAGGTATAGTATTTCTACTCAGATGTTTTTACTCCTCTGTATAGTTTGTTGAAGCTTGAATTTGCTTTTGTATGCCATTTTGTATTCTCCTTTGACAGCTTTGCAGCTAAAATATGGTGTATAAATTCTATTGATGGTCCAAACTAAACTAGATTCACTGAATCTATGGGATATGTATAAGTACTGATTCACCATTCAACATTCATTTTAATGGGTCTCGTCTAGCTGGAACTATTAATATGAGTCTCGACTGTATGTCTCAACAACAGGTAAACATTAAATGTCAGGTTCCTAGATTTAATGAAAAACTGTCCCTGCCCTTTAGGATCCTCAACAACGCATTTTCACTAAGATTTTATATCAAAGGAAGCAATAGTACCACTCTATTCTGCTTTGGTCAGGCCTAATCTGGAGTACTATGTACACTTCTTGGACATCCTAGTTTAAGAAGGATATAACCAAACTACAATCTGTCCAGAGGAAAGCAACCAAGATGGTAAAGAATCTAGAAACTAAGCCACATGAGGAATTATTGAAGAAGTAGGCTGTGGTTAACCTGGGGTTGAGAAGACTGAAAAATGATATGAAGCCATCTTTAAATATCACAAGGTTGGTTATGGGAAATAAATTAAATCAAACAATTTACTCTTTCATTATATCCAGAATCTGCTGCTAGCTGCTTCACTTTGCCTAACAGTAGGATCAACTCTACTCAATCATAATTATAAACTGTAGCTTTCTAACTGCTTGTTTGCTCATAGTTTAAACTAGGTATTTGTTACAGAGTAAGGTGATTCCCTGCTTAGATCATGAGCACCGGAGAAGAATATTTTATTTGAAGATTATATCATTATTGGGCTGAGGGAGAAAGTTAACATGGCCATGCATGGGCTAACCCAGAAAAATACTTGCATCTTTTCTTAATGGTCTTAGGAAATTTCCTTCCAAAAAACAAGCTGACACTGTGAAGGCTGAATGGTATGCCTGGTTCCCTATGACACTAAAGGACTGGGGAAATGGCTGTTTACCATAAAAGAGGTTGTACATGACCAACTGATGCCTATCCTATAGTCAAAATTTCTATCGAATTTGTTAGCTTGGTGGAATTTTCTCAGCACACACACTTTGCAGTATTGACTTGGCAACCTTAGTAAACTATATTAGAATGTAAGGATGCTAAACCCAGGGCCCCGCTCTGTTCAGATTCTGGTCTATTAGGGTATGAGACAGAAATGTATTTCTTTCAATAATGTTGATTTCTTTATTCACCACTCTCATTCTTCTAATTTCTCCTAGAGTTATGGGGAAGGAAAATCCCCTTTAGGTCCCATCCAAATCAACTGCCCAAATGAATAAATGAATAAAGAAAAGTACACCAACTGCTGAGATCCAGCATGGTGTAGTGATTTGGGCATTGGACTATGACTGGAGATCAGAGTTCAAATCCCTGCTCAGGTACTGGGTAACTGTGGATGAGTCACATTCTCTCAGCCTCAAAAGAAGGCAAAGGCAAATGCCTTCTGAACAAATCTTGGCATGAAAACCCCATAATAGGTTCTCTTTAGGGTCACCATAAGTTGGAAACAACTTGAAGGCACACAACAACAACAGCACAGCAACACATGTGCAGTGTCATGTTGACTAGAATCATCTTGGTTAGTCCCACCTATTGAATCTATTGTTGCAGTCTAAGGAGTTTATCACACGGGGAAAATCCTGTGCAGAAACAGGGTTTTAAATTGAAAAAAAACCCACAAAAGCGGGCAGATTTTCAGACGACGTCGCTGTTAAAATGGGGTTAACCTGAACAGAAAGTAGTCAGAAACTGCTTCTTTTTACTTTTGGAAAATCCCGAAAGTAAAAAGAAAGTTTTTGACTACTTTCCGTTCCGGTTAACCCCATTTTAACAGCAATATGTGTGAAAATCTGCCCGCTTTTGCAGGTTTCCCCCACCTTTGGGGAATTCTGCACGGGATTTCCCCCGTGTGATAAACTCCTAAATTGACATGCAAGCACCATAATCTTTATTTGTAGTCACAGGTCCATTGAGACATCATATAAAAACATACTACACACATACACATATGTAAATAGTACAATATTTAGGCAAATTTTATTGATTCAATAGCCCTACTTTTGTTGGAGCTGCTAACAGAATTCAACCCAAGGTGTAGGAAGGCTACAAGAGTGGTACCGCAGGCAGTTGCAATGGGATAAAAGTATGTTATTATTGAGATGGCATTTTGCAAATTTCCATAATATTTTCTTAAGACTACTAATATGAGATCCAATTTTCCCAACTCCTTGAAGTGGTAAGCTGGGGGGAGGGATGTGAGTAGGGTTTGACTTCTTCCCCCTCTGCATATATGATAAAGAGTCTCAAGATGCCATCAATGTGACTCCAGGTCCTTGATTTATATCTGGCTGCTGTATTTGACCACTCTGCTGCTCAACCTGGCCATATATTTGAAAACAAAAGGGTATCTAGGCAGTTAACTCTCCAGCACAGTCCCTTCAGCCACAGTATTAGAGCACTCTAGTGAAGAATTTTAACTATCTCACAAAACTACAAATCTTTGTCAGTATTTGTCTCTATCTTAATTTTTTTAGGTTCTGGATATAAGTACTACGTCTTTGGATTGCAGGTGTATATTTGTTTGCACAGTTTTAGTAAATAAAGACAGGCCTGCCCCATCTGCACAGCAGGGAGCCATGAGATCTATGATTGGTCAGCACAAAGTGTCTGCCTCAGGCAGCAGCTACTAGTGGGCAGCAGCAAATTGTTGGGCAAAACAGCTGTATGGTATGTGGGCTGCTTTAAGCTACCCTAAGGCTAGCTTGCTGCCTTCAACATCACTGAGGTTGCTGTCCCATCATTGGTGGCTATTAACCATATGGGGAGCCCATGTTTGGAGTCACCAGCAGGAGACTGTTTTCAGTAAAGAGAAAGTTTTTACTACAGTGAACTATATGTTTGGGGCAGAGACAAAAATGGAGTCCACTAACACTCCCTGCTTAACTGAGAGAGGAAGAGATCTGTAAGAAGTGACACCAAAAGTGTATTATTCAGAGGTGAGGAACCAGCAGAGCAGACCATGGGAGGAGAGAACATACTAAGTACCTGTCTCTGCTTCTATTGCCCCCTAGTGGCATGTTGTCATTTGTGCAAGCTTGGTTACACAGCTGTTGTTGTTTTTTAATTTCCAAAACATGATAGGTTCATCTGCAACTTCAGTCAACTTTTGTACATGAACTAGGAAGACTAGACATCATGTTCTTTGCCTCAGGCAGCAACTTTTCTTGGGCTGGCCCTACTCAGGAAATACCAGGAATAAGCCTGGACCTCTCCCTACAGCCATGAGAAAGGAAAGTACACTTTAATGTTGACCGTGACAATGCAGAAGGATGTGAGACAGAAATACTTTAAATAAAGTGACATCATAAAGGCTATCCAATGAAAAGACTTCCATCTGGAGGAAAGGATCTTCATGTTTTCACAGTTCTTTGAACAAGATGGTCTCAATGGGCCCCCTAACTCATTGAGTCTCCTGCTGAATGCTATGGTCACCAGCTGCTGCTCTTGCCTTTACTCCTCCTCATTAGCATTTGCTTTCTAGATAGTGGCAGCTACTGCTTCTTCATCTTGGCACCAGCCAGCAGCATTCCTGCCAAGAGTGCCACCCAATGTGAGGGTGGGCCTTCTGGCGGTGGCGCTTCTAGGGGCAGAACCAAAAGGGTACTCCCGCCACCTTGCTACCATGGTTTCTAGAATAGTGCTGTGGCAGCAAGGTGAAGGCCATGCTCAGCCTGCCCCCCCCCCCAGCCTTCCGAGTCCCATGTGGCCATGGCCCTTCCAGGACCACAGAGGACTCCACCAGGTGACACCCCCCTCTGTAGCATCATCCGGTGTGGTCTGCACCACCACACTCCCTGGCAATGCCACTGCCACCAGCTATGGTTGAGGCTAGAGTGAGAGGGGAATGCATAAGACATTTCAAAGATGAAAGAGGAGGGGCACATCCAGAGATCTATCATCAGTGGGCCATTGCTGAATGATGGGCTCCTTTGTAGGTATCCAGACATGCCTTCCTTCAGTACCAACCCTGCAGCAGGATATCCCTCTAGACTCAACCAGCGTATTGGTGTTTATGATTATGATAATGATGATGCAATGATGATGATGGTGATGATGCAATATGATAACTTCAGAAATCTTTTTTCTAAATAGACCTTTATCAATTTAGATAAAGAGGTAGTTCAGGAACACCTGATTACTCTGAATGAATTCATGTCTCCAGCACCAGATGAACGTTATCCAAGAGAGTATTAAAAGAGCTAGCAGATGTAATTTCAGAACATCTGAGATCTTTGAGAATAATCTTTGAGAGTTTCAGGAGACTCCCAGCAATCTGGAGGATAGCAAATATTGTACCCATCTTCAAAGAGGGGGGGGGGGGAAGGATCCAAACAATTACCACTCAATACCAGGAAAGATTCTAAAACAGATCATTAGTCTGTAAGAAAGGAATGCTGTGATCACTAAAAGCGTGGGTTTCTCAAAAACCAGTCATGCCAGACTAATCTTTCTTTCTTTCTTTGATAGAGTCACAAGCTTGGTAGATGAAGGGTATGCTGTGGATGTAGCGTATCTTGATTTCAGTAAAGTTTCTGACAAAGTCCCCATGGTGTTCTTCCAAACAAGCTAATAAAATGTGGGTTAGACAAGACTACTGTTAGGTGGATTTGTAATTGGTTAACTGGCTGAACCCAAAGGATGCTCACCAGTGACTCCTCTTCATCCTGGAGAGAAGTGACTAGTGGGGTACCACAGGGTTCTGTCCTGGACCCAATGCTATTCAATATCTTTATCAATACTTGGATAATGGAATAGACGGCATGTTTTTCAAATTTTCAGATTATACAAAATTAGGAGGGGTAACTAATACCCTAGAAAACAGGAACAGAATTCAAAATGATTTTAACAGATTAGGGAGCTGGGCCAAAGCTAACAAAATTAATTTCAAACAAGGAGAAATATAAGGTATTACATTTAGACAGGGGGGGAAAGGGAATGCACAGATATGGGTGAGTGATACCTGGCTTGCCAACAATATATATGAAAGAGATCTAGGAGTCTTAGTAGACCACAAGCTGATCATGAGTCAGCAGTGTGATGTGGCATCTTTAAAAATCTAATATGATTCTAGGCTATATTAATAACAGTATAGTGAGATACTCCACCACACTCCAAGGGAGATCAAGAGAAGTAATATTACTTCTCTGTTCTGCTTTGGTCAGACCTCACCTGAAATACCGTGTTAAGTTCTGGGCACCACAACTTAAGAAGGATGTTGACAAGATGAAGTATGTCCAGAGCAGACAACCAAAATGGTGAAAGGCTTGGAAACCATGCCCTATGAGAAGCTGGGTATGCTTAACCCGGGGAAGAGAAGGTTCTGAGGTGACATGATAGCACTGTTTAAGTATTGAAGAGATGTCATATTGAGGATGGAGCAAGCTTGTTTTCTACTGCTCCAGTGAATAGGACATGGAGCAATGAATTCAAGCTACAGGAAAAGAGAGTCCACCTGAACATTAGGAAGAACTTCCTAATGGTAAGAGCTGTTCAGCAATGGGACATGCTCCCTTGGAGTGTGGTGGAGTATCCTTCTTTGGAGGTTTTTAAGCAGAGGCTGGACAGCCATCTGTTGGGAGTGCTTTGACTATATATTTCTGTATGGCAGGAGATTGGACTGGATGGCTCTTGTGATCTCTTCCAACTCTATGATTCTATTATTCTTTTTAGTTTTCTGCAACAGGAGCAACACACACAGAGCCACAGCATGCCTTTTATAATAAGCATGTTGTTCCTGTGAACAAATCATGTTACTCTGGTGGCTGTGATCAAACTAATGGAAAACGTACTGTTGATGCAGTGCTGAGCTGACCCTGCCCCCTGAGCTCTTATGGGGAAGAGCAAGACATAAATCAAATAAAGGAGAAAGGGATGGAGGAGGAGAAATGCTACCTCTGAATAATTCATTCCAAATTTCAGAAAGATTCACTGTTACTAGTAGCCACCAGATAGGTTTTGATTCCCAAATCTGTAATGAAATGAAATGCACATAAAACAAAGTCTTTTGTAAAATGACTGGCCTTTCATATAAAGCAAGAGGTTATTGGCCACTGTATTGATGTTGTTGTTGTTTGCCTCTAAGTCATTTTTACCATGGGATATTTTTTTTCTTCTTCCTTCCCTTCTCATAAATCAAAATATATTGTGACAAAAGAGAACAGACAAAAGAAATGATGGGATATTTTCTATTACCTAGCTACCTTCCCCCCGCCCTTTTCCCCCCCTTTGCCTTGTGTGTTTCCCACCTTTGAGCCCAACACCTTTCTGGTGAACCTTTTCCAGGATTTTTTTTTTTAAAGTGGCCAGGATTAACATCCATCCTGCGAGGGCAAACATTTGTAAACCAAACTGTAGGATGGAATGAGTAAACATTTCACCAGGAGGAAAACTCTGGTTTCCCCCCCCCCACCTTTCTCTTCATTTCATCCAGTATTTATTTTAACAAGGAAAACTACATTCCAGCATCTGCCCCCTCCCCTCTTCCCCACTTTCACATCTTGAGGGCAAACACACACAGAGACACACAATCACACAAATTATTTTACTTCCCCACTGGAACTGAGACTCCAAAGTGAGCTGTGTGTGCTCCAGATGAAAGAAGATCTTTACTTTCTGTGAAGATGAGTGATGATTTCAAACCTACAGAGAAGAGAGAAAGAGAAGGGGAGTTATTAGGGGGAAGGAGAGAGGCAGAGAAGGCAAAGTGTGTGTGTGTGAGGAGAAGAGAAGAGAAGAGAAGAGAAGAGAGAGAAAAACTCTTGTAGCCACTTTGTCAATTTCATGCTTGGGGTCTACTCCAGAGAGAGAGAGAGAGAGGCTTGCCTCCCTGTTTATCCAGCAGGGCTGATCGCAAGTTTTTTGGGTTTCCTTGGCTTTCCTTGAGTTTATTGTAAAAAAAAAAAAAAAAAAAAAAGGGGGGGGGAGAGTTTTTCGGATCCATCACGTGACCCTGACAGGTCCTGCCTATTGAGAAAGCCAGACCACCCACATGGAGAGGACGATGGAGCTCTTAATAGAAACAGGCACGCAATTGTGAGCACTCCGCAGAATGCCTGCCATCGAGGAGGATTAAGAGACACACAGAGAGAGAGATTGGTTTGGATCAGGGCTGCTCTGATTCTTGATCCACTTTCCCTTCCCGGGAAGGGGAAAGCAAGTGGGTCCGGAGGGGTGCAAGGAGAGCAAGCGATCTTGAAGGCAAGCCGGGAAGGAAGTCAGTCAGTCAGTCAGTCTCCCGGGGCCAGAAAAGGCCATTGGATGTCCTCCCCTCCAAGAAGTCCTCCTCTGCCTCGGAGGAGGCGGCGGCGGTGGCCGGGCAGAGGGCACTGAGGGCGGCCAGCCCCACCAGGACTTCCCCCTGCCCCACCACCGAGGGGGATCCGGGGGGAGATGGTAAGTCCGGCGGGGAGAGCAGAGGGCAAAGCCCTTGGGAGAGCTGGCATCGCATCGGATGCAACCGCGGGTGGGATTGTGTGGATTTGTGTGTTGCGAGGAAGGAGGGATCCTTGGCTTCAAGGCTCCTCTCACTGCGCGCACGGGAGGGAGGCACTCAGGGTGCATCCGCACTGCAGAGACTAATCCAGTTCCATAGCGCTTTAACTGCCTTGGCTCAAGGGTGTGGAATTCTGGGAATGGCGGTTTGTTATGGCCCCAGAGCGAAGCTCTGGGGCCACAACAAACCGCCATTCCCAGAATTCCACACCCTTGAACCAAGGCAGTTAAAGCGCTATGGAACTGGATTAGACGCATCTCTGCGTCTCTGCGCATCTCTGCGATCTGTTCCCTTGGACCCTCTTTTCACTCTTGGGAAAAGTGGCCACCCTCCCTTCCGCTTACTAGCCCCCCCCCCTCCCCTCCTCTCCCTTCCTGGCTACTGATCTCAGTCCCAAAAATGCGTGTCTGAACTCCCCGAGGAGGAGGATCTCTTGTTTGGTAGATGTCTTCCCCCGAGTCGTGCTTGACCTGGGGGTTTCCCTTGGCGAGTTTCTTCCGAGGTGGTTTCCTTTGGGGCTGAGAGAGTGTGACTAGCCCAAGGTCACCAAGCGTTGTTGTTTTTTAGGGGGTTGCTTTGGTTTTTTTGCTCCTGCCGGGAATCGAACCCTGGTCTCCAGCGTCGTCGCCCCCCAACCTCTAACCCAGGGGTAGGCAACCTTTCCCCTTTAAGGGCCGAGGGACCTCAGCTCCCAGAAGCCTCAGCCATGTTGGCCAATAGTCCCATGTTGGCCAATAGCTCCTGGGATTCTGGGAGCTGAAGTCCCTCAGCCCTTAAAGGGGAAAGGTTGCCTACCCCTGCTCTAACCACTAGGCCACACTACTGGGAGGACGGGCTCCTCTCTGGGGTTTCTCTTGGGGTTGGCTTCCATCGACACTTTCTGGCTTCAGATGAGGTCCCTGCCTCTCTGCAAGAGAGCGGCCTGGGTCCTGTTGGTCCTGGCTAGAAGGAGTAGGGAGTCAATGGTGGGCTTCACCCTTTCAACACTTGCATGAGTTGATTCTGGTTGGGGCTGGGCAGAAAAGGGTGCCATCCAAGGTGTGTTGCTCAACTTTTGGAAACCTTCCCTGTTCCCTAACAGCATCTCCTCAGTGGGCAAAGGGATCTTGTGGCACCTTTGAGACTAGTGGCTGAAAGAGGTAGCATAGGCTTTCCTGGACAGGTCTGCTTCCACAGATGTATACCTACCTCTGAAGAAGCAGAGCAAGCCTAAGAAAGGGACTGTATGCTGCATCCGCACTGCATAAGTAATCCAGTTTGGCAGCACTTGAACTGCCACAGCTTAACGGTATGGAATTCTGGGAATGGTAGTTTGTTATGGCCCCAGAGCGGAGCAGAGCTCCGCTCTGGGGCCATAACAAACTACCATTCCCAGAATTCCATACCGTTAAGCCGTGGCAGTTCAAGTGCTGCCAAACTGGATTACTTATGCAGTGCGGATGCTGGGTGTAGTCTCTTTCCAGACATGTCTTTCCCCCAAGCCACTGTCTGATGGCTTGGCAGGGGCCTCCTCTTGGAGAGGGCTGAGGTGACTGACTTCTCCTCTGAGGCAGTGACCTTTTGAACGTCACCTAGGCGCCTCCAGACTTTTACAGCTTCGGGCCTAGCGGCCTCCTCAACAAAATGGGCCGTTTCCCATCGTGAAATGTGAAGCCCACGTTTGTGAGGTAACAGCAAACCAGCTATTCAAAGGAAATCCTCCATTCCTCTCATTCAAGAATTGTTGGCCTTCTTCCTCCCAAGCCATCCACTGTCACGTTGCTTACATTAGAGTAAGATCTTCTACGCCTTGGTCATGACAACATATGAAGATCCGATTAGGTATTTTGGGGAGGTTCTCGGGTGAAAACTGGGACCTCCTGCAATGATGGTACCAGTAGCAATAGTAATGAATACTTCTTTAGGTAAAGTACCTTTGTGTTGTTATGTGCCTTCAAGTTGACGCTGGTTTATGGAGACCCTTTGCCAAGATGTATTCAGAGGAGGCTTGCCATAGTCTTCTTCAGAAGATGAGAGTGTGTGACTTTCTAATCGCCCAGTGGGTTTCCAGGGCTGATCAGGATTCAGATTTTGGTCTTCTGGAATCCTGCTCCAACTCTCAAACCACTACAAGATGCTAGCTGTCAAAAAGATATCTGTAGCACTATCAATTTTGCCTCTGAGTTTAAAAAAAAAAACCCTCAGTGCTGGACATCCCTTGCTTTTTATGCAACCTGATCCTATGCATTGTCTGACTGGAAATATTAAGGGGTCTGTCCCTCAGGTAAAGGTGCATGGATCCTGGGTTTTAATCCCTTTGATTGTGAAAAAAAATGTTTTACAAACAAATCACTAGATCCTTACCATTGTCCCAAGCATCAGGTCACTTGTTCCCATTTTACAGGTAGGATCGCTGAGGAATGAGCCACTTCACTACACTTGGTAGACACTCCATTCTGTTTAACTGGATTGTTTTTGCTTTCTTGTAAGTAAATAGGTTTAGGGTGGAGTGTTATGGACAGTGACTTCTCCTGGGCCACCCAATGAGTCTTGTGGGTGCCCTTAGGGCTTGGAACGCCAATGTCACCTCCTGGGTCTTCATCCAGCACTCTAGACCACACTGCCAGTGTGGATGCTTTGGGAATACAGGAGTCTTGCAGCCCAGGCTTGGCTTCAGTGCAACCTGTCTTCCTTCTTGGCTCCTGGCACCACTGTTAGAACAGGGAACTTTTGAACACTGACTTGTATTCCCATCTTTATTTCTGTTTTCCTCAAGCAAACTGTGTGTCCACAGTTTACAGAGCTCAGTGTGTTCGGCGTGTGTACCTGTATTCTAAATCCTCCCAAAATCAATGGAAGTTTTGTCTGCGGAAGCTTCCATAGGACAGTCTGGGCTTTCTTCCTGGAAAATGGATTTTGTAAAAAAAAAAAAAAAAAATCTGGTATTACATATTCAAAGTAGTTAAAAATAAAACCAGGTCAGCAGAGCATCTCTATAGCTTTGGCTCAATGAACAGTATGCATAGGAAAGGTCTATTTAAAAAAAAAGTTTCTAATTGACCCATTTAATTTCTGGATTCATTTATTGATGAATTCTTCTATAGAATTATAATAACTTTACAGGGTTCATTCTACAAGTCAAAGAGAGAGAAAGAGAGAGAATCCTCACTTTTCTTTCTTTCCTAATCACTTTCAGACATAACAGGCAGAAAAGTGACAAGGGAAATAAACTACCTCAGCCTTCTCAGTTGTGATCCTTACACACGAGTGTGTGCATACAGGCACAAACACATACATTTACCTTTCATTCCCTTTGGTTTTACCACAGTCTACAAAGCCCTATTGAAAGATGGAGGTGTGGTGTGTAAACTGGATTAACAGCAGTATGAAGGAGAGGGAGACACTGAGTCAGAATTGCTTAATTTGCTTTTCATTTCTCATGTCTGTATCTCCCATAGATTTCTGGATTCAGCAGTGGGGCAGAGGGATTGTGCTGCCAGGCTTCTTCCTAACCCACCATCCCATCCCACCCCACACTCACACAACCACACTCTATGAATATTAATAATCTACCTTTTGCTCATTGGTTGGGGTAACTGCCACCTTCTCTTTCAGCTAAGCACAGGGTCAGATCTGTTCTAGAGTACTTAACCACTGCTAGAAGGAGAAGTACAAACTTCGGGCCTTTGCAGACTGCCAGAAATAGTGCACATTAAATTGAGGCACTGCCCTGGCTCAGTGCTAGGGAATCATGGGAACTGTAATTTATTGTGACACCAGAACTCTCTGACAGAGAAGGCTCAATGTCCCAGAAAAAAATACAATTCCCATGACTCCCTAGCACTGAGCCAGGGCAGTGCCTCAATTTAATGTGCACTATTTCTGGCAGTCTGCAAAGGCCCTAACTTTCTCTCACATTTTTGGTACATGAAAGCCATTCTATGTGATGGACTAAACATAAAGCTAAAAATCTGGATAGAACTGATTCAGGGTGAAGGGATGTGATGGTGGGTGCATAGGTCAGATTATTGAAAGGATTGCACTAAATCTTTCTGTGTGGTAGAATTCAAAGATCTAGCCATGTTAGTCTGTAGAATCAGTAGTAGAGAGATCTTGTGGCACCTTTGAGACTCATTGGAAGAAAGAAGTTGGCAGTGTGAGCTTTCGTAGACTAAAGTCTACTTTCTCAGATGCATTCCTCACATCCTCCAAATGCATTTGAGGAAGCAGACTTTAGTCCACAAAAGCTCATTCTGCCAATTTCTTTCTTTCTATGTGAGGGACTTCTTTGCTTTTATACAGGTCTTGGAAAAAGAAGGATTATGGGGTAATATCCATTCTCCTCCATCTTCTTTCTTAATTGCAAAGCTTGGAAACATCATTTTTAGACTGTGAATCCCACAACCAGTTGGTCATGCGTTGGATGATTCTGAGAGTTTAGTCCAAAAAATAATGCTTCCACATTTTGCAATTCCACGTTTTGCACGCTGTAATACCAGTGTGAAACGGCTACAGGTGTAATCTACCATCACATTCTGTGTAATGCCTGGATCAGATCTGTGTTGGTCTTGAAAATATAATGTTAACCCTCAATCTTTGTCAGCTGATTAGAGCCAGTTTAATTTATATAATCAGCACGTTCTAACAGTAAATCTTTTCCTGAGTAAAAGTGGGATATATTCAATATCCGAATGCTCTCCCACCCCAAAAGAAATCAATACAAACAGAAGAAAAAATCCTCCAACTTTCTCTGCACACAGAAAAATAGGATGTTGGGTGGGAGAGATGGGCTGATACTGTCATCCTGATGTCTTCATTTTCCACATGGAGTGAACTTTTCCCATGGGCAAGCCCCAAAATGCATTGTTTCTACTATATCGCCAAGTGATACAGTTGAGAAAAAAACATTGCTACTAAATTCTAATGGCCCTGATAGTAATACACAGTGGTGTGTAATTTGCATTATATTTTCTGTTCCTTTATGGTGGGCTTTCCTTTCTTCCCTTCGCTTTCATCCTTGCAGTATCAAGAGATAAGTGACTGCCTGACACCAGCTAAGCCTTCATTGTTTAACTTAGATTTACAAGTTCAAGCATTTTCTCTCTATGCATTTATGGAGCTCCATGGTTATAAAGTTTAGACTAAACAGAAGAGTAGTTCTCCATCTCCTCTTAAAATGTATCATTTGAAATAGTGCAGGGTGTGTGTAACAGAATGAGAAAGAGAATGAGCAAAAAACTGTTGTACTCAAAAGATGCAGGGATAGTTAGAAATAGTGGCATTGGACTTGGGTGAGTCAAAAGTTCACACATCTTACAAAGACACATATTTATGCACAGGAAATATATCAGCAATTATGTGGGATACACAGGGTTTTTATATTATTTTTTTAAAACAAGCTAGTGCCCTGAGAAAATTTAAAGTACTGAGTAATAACTACAAGAGCTACAATTGCCACCCAGTGAAGCGAACTAGAGAATATAGCTCCCAAACCAGAAAGTTAAGTTACATGAATGATTGGGACAAAAATACCCCATTTTAATACTACAAAAAGATAGCCAAGTGTTGTTGTTTTTTAAATACTGACATTAAAAAAAAAAAGAATAAGCACCTACACTTCTTAATGGCAGAACTATTCTGTGTGGGCCTCTGTAGCATGATAAGATGGTAAGCCCAGTTAATAATAATAATAATAATAATAATAAATTTATTTCTATCCCGCTCCTCTGCAACGCAACCGGGGCGGCTTACAGCATTAAAACTACAATAAAATACATACAAACCCCAAGAACCCAGTTACTACATCTATGGGTACTGACACTGCAGTGGTCTCCCAACTTTCCACATCCCACCTGCCATTAATCTCAACCAACAAGAGAGTACCCGCTGTTCTACTCCTTTCCTTTGTAATCACATTCAAAGAAAAACAGCATCCCTCTGCATTAAATGCTACACACTGGAGTTCATTTAATCTGATACAGTGTATTATTGCATGTGTCAGAACACCTCATAGAAGGCAAAAATTCCAATTTTCAGGTAATTTAATTCAGAGAAGCCCTGCTGTCCTTTCACTCTGGTTTCTTTCAACTGCTAAACATCTTGAGGACTAGAAGCTCAGCGCTTTAAAAAGGCACTTTCTTGGCCCATCTTATGGGTCCTGATTCACCAGGCATTTTTGGAAAGGAGAACATCCCCACTTACTTCTTTTGATGCTGTTCCCATGCTCCTTAGCGTAGAGGCCTCCCATTCTTACCTTTTGGTGAACTTGGGGCTCTCTGAGACTTTGGTGGCACATTTGTCCACAGATCTCTGCAGGGCGAGATGCCTGCTCTCCTACATGCTATATGCTGTAGATCTCTCATTTGCTCCTTTGTGGCGTGCGAAGCAGCTTTCCATTAAAGGAGATCAGGGGTAATTAGCCGCATTATTTTGACAAGTTGGCTCGAGCAGTTCCCTTTCTTATGCTCTCAAGGAGGGGACAGAGAAGGAAGGCAGGAGGGGGGCCTGAGCTGAGTGTGGCTTGATTCATGCAGTTCAGGGGCCTTTCCCAAGCCCCAGCTTGCACTTTGCAAAATGCTGCTCTTGAAACTGCATCTGCTGCTGCTCCTGCTTCTATCACTAAGGATGCTGAAGTGGAAGCCAGTCAAACAAAGGCAGGGAGTGAGAGAGAGACAGGCAGTGAATAAATCTAACAACAACAACAACACATTATTTGGATGAGGTTGCCACTTGGCCTGTTTCACTGATAAAAAAGCAATTATTTGCTTTAGAAATCTACACACACATGTAGATGTGAGTATACTTACATGTACAGAAACTGCTATCTAGTCTAGATGTTATTTTGAGCCCCATATGAGGAAGTGAATTCACTCCACACCAATAGCTCATGAGCCTTCAGAGGGTTCCTTGAAATTTCCTTGGAGGCAAGTTCTATAGACTAAAATACAACTTTTCAAACCTTCAAACCAATGTTGGACTTATTCTTGAGCTAAAATATATCTATTTGGGAGCAAGCACTACAGAGTTGATTTAAACTTTCCCCCACTAGGTATCATAGGATTAAAACTGTAGGCTTATGTACACTTCACTCAGTTGAGCAAAGTGGAACTTCCCAGTAAACCAGGGATGGGCAAAGTGCAGTTGTCCAAATGTTGTTGGATTACAATTCCAAGTATTCCTCACCACTGACTATGCTGGCTAATACTCATGGTAGTTGCAGTCCAAGAACTTCTGGAGGGCTATGCTTTATCAATATCTACCGTAAACATGCACAACACTGAATTGCAGTTTCAACCACTACACTTTTATGTATGATCTTCAACAAAAAGTTATATGTAACTGGAATGTCTGCATGTTGTACGCACTTGGCACTGACATTTCCTTATCTAGTTTTTAAACTTTAAAAATGAACTATGTGACTCTGTTAGAAGAAGCACTGTGCTGCTTCATGAGCCATCGGATATACTGAGGCAAGAGGTTTCAGGTCTGGACAATGGGCCCCATTTTGTCCTATTCCAAAAGCCAAATGAAAGAATAGTTGGGTCTGGCCACCATCATGACCAGGTTCAAACATGACTAGGGGAACTCACCCATCACCTGTCTGCTCATCCATGAAATCCAAAGTTAGGGTTTGGAGGTGTAAGATGCAAAATGTAAACAAGATAGATCTGGTGGGTGAGACCACCAAGAGACCACCTGGGATTTACCTGGAGTTCTAAGTTAAAAGGAAGACAGGAGCTAATAGATATAATCAAGAGAAACACTATGCATCTGTTCAGAGGGACAATTTTAAAAAGATGTCTCTAGACAGAACATTGATTGTTGGACTACAACTCTGGAGACCAGGGTTTGATTCCCAGCTGGGCAATGAAACCCACTAGGTGACCTTGGGCAAGTCACATGCTCTCAGCCTCAGAGGAAGACAATGACAAATCTCTTCTGAACAAAATTTGCCAAGAAAACCCCATGTTGGAAAAGACTTGAAGGCACACAAGAACAGCAACAAAGAGAGAACATAGAATCATAGAAACATGACCACAAGGGTCATTGAGTCCAACCCCCTGCCATGCAGGAACTCAAAATCAAAACACACCCAACAGATGGCTGTCCAGCCTCTGTTTAAAGACCTCCAAAGAAGGAGACTCCACCAATCTCCAAGGAAGTGTGTTCCACTTTTGAACAGCTCTCACTGTCAGGAAGTTCCTCCTAATGTTGAGGTGGAATCTCTTTTCCTGCAGCTTGCATCCAATGTTCTATGTCCTGTAGCAGAAAACAAGCTTGGTCCAGCCTCAATATGACATCCCTTCAAATATTTAAACAGGGCTATCATATCACCTCTTAACCATCTCTTCTCTAGGCTAAACATCCTGCAAATGACACTGTTGTGATAATAGTAAAGCCTAAATCTTGGTTGGTTCCAGGGTTGTACTTTAGTTAGGACCGAACTAAAGTATAACCATTGAATTAATTTAAATTTAATCAGTCAACATTGAAATAAGTTCCACTGATTTATTGAATCTACTCTAGCTGGGATTAACACCAGTGTTGTAGCTACAGGAGAAGTGGAAAATTAGTGCATTTCCTTTTCCAATAAGAATTCTGCCCTCCACTGAAGTTTTCTTTCAGTCTCCGAATTTCTGACACTAAAAATCATTCACGCTTAGTACTCTTGTATTTTTTTGTGTGTTCACATTCCCTTGGTAATGTTGTCTGATCCTTTTGGTTAGATATCTAAACTGCATTTCTAAATGCTAACTCAAGTTTTAAATTATTGGAACGTAGGAAAATTGGGGATTGAAGGGAAATTTAATGGAAGAGGGGCAGAATTTTATTTGCCAAAGCAATGAGCCCTCTATAGCTACACTCCAACAGATTTAGGTCTAAGCAGTCTCAGGTACACTTAAACATAATAATAATAATAATAAAATTTATTTATATCCTGCCCTTTGGAGGCCCAATCAGGGCGGCTTACAACAATAAAAACAATACAATAATCCAATCCACCACCACCCCTTAAAACAGTATTAAATCTACAGAATTTAAAATCCACAATCAACAAAACAATTAAAACCCAATAATAAAACCCACGGCAGTAATCCTCGCCATCCTTAGATGGGGCCACGTAAGGATCATTGGGGTGGGAGTGCCCGAGGCCGGGATGATTTAATCCGGAAAGGCCTGCCGGAAGAGATCCGTCTTGACAGCCCTCTTGAAGCTGTCTAATGATGTCAACAGACGGATCTCTTCCGGCAGGCCTTTCCGGAAGGCCGGATTCAGGACCATTAAATGAAGTTGGATTAACTCCAAATAGAGCCAGCATGGCATAGTGGTTTGAGTATTGGAGTACAACTCTGGAGACCAGGATTTGATTCCCAACTCTGCCATGAAATCCACTGGGTGATCTTGGGCAAGTCACATGCTCTCAGCCTCAGGGAAGGCAATGGCAAACCTCCTCTGAACAAATCTTGCCAAGAAAACCCCATGATAGGAATAAAACAGAATCTTTATTATGGTGATAGAGCAGCACAGCCCCATATTCACCTTAGGGTTTCCATGAAGGCACACAACATGCATGCACACACTTGAATGCACACAACAGAGAGAGAGAGAGAGATTTGAAATTTTTATCTATTTTTATCTATTTTATTGATTGTATGTACAGCATTGTGCAAATCTACAGTGCTATATAAATAAATAAATAATAATAATAATAATAATAATAATAATAAATGGAATAAGGCTGCACACACATCAGGAACATAGTACATGGGAATTCGACCAAAAGAGCTTTTGAGAAGGTGCAGTATTGTTTTAAACCATGCTGTTTTTAACTGGTTTTTAAAATCATTTTATGTGTATGTTTTAATATTTTTTTAAATCTATTGTAATGCTGGCTTTTGGGATCTTTTAAACTACATTGTAATCATTTGCATGTGTAAGCTAGGAGAAAGCTGGGGCATAAATAAATATGATAGTGGTGGTGATGGTGATGGTGATACCCACCAAATAGGATGTAAAGGCAATCCAGGCAATTACTCCCAGGGAGATTGTTAAGTATGGCCTCCTGCTCCCTCCCCTGCCATCCTGCAGGTGGTTTATTTCAATGTCGGCTCCATTATGAATGAAACTGGATGCTCCAAGGCCCTGTTGCAACATTGATCACGGTGTATTGTATGGCTATAGCAATGGCAGCAGTCAGTAGAGAAGCTGGAAATTTCTTGCCCCTTAGGAGGACTTCTCTCTGCTGGGGAAGACGTAGTTGCCTGTGTGTTTGGGTGATGCTGGAGGGGAGATTAGGGGTGCTCAGTATGGTGCCTCCTGATAGGCACATGAGGGGCTGGTCAGCTTCAGTAGCTTTTGGGGCTCTATAGAAGCAAGAGAAGAATACGACTCTGGAGCTTTGGGAAGGTTACTGGGGCGGGGGGCTACAATTCCCAAAG